>CP073646.1:40376473-41774464 GCA_018223645.1 Jasminum sambac
CTCCCACTTTTTCTTTCAGTAAAATTCTCTTCTTCTTTGTCATAAGTTCGAGCTTGAAAGCTCTTAGTGTCTCATTTTCATGCGGAAGTAAAATTCTAAATTAAGTAACTATAATTAATCAGCGATACTTCAGCCGTGAATATGATTAGTAAAGCATTTCTTCACTAGTTTCTCTCTTTCTGTATATTGTTTGTGTACGAGAAATATAATCTCTCATATTTTGTACTGGTGATACAAGATGAATACTCGTTAAAAAGTATTAAACCGGCAAATATGATTGGTTAGACTTCTCTATCTAGTTCGAGGTGGACGTTGTGTTCGTACTAACTTCTTGTTCTGTTTTCAATCCTTCTAGTGATGTTTTATCTATTTTTTTTTACTTCAATTTGTTAATTTGTTATGTGTTTAAACTCCTTTTTGAGTTTATATGATTATTGCATTCACTTTGGCTAATTTAATCATTTAATCTTTAAATTCAAGGTACTTGTTAGGATTAGAACTCTTGATTCGTAATTGTCATTAGATTTTAATCCAAAGTAGCAAATAAATATTGTGCATATTTATTAACAAATCAACTTAGATGAATTAATTCAAGTTTGTGAAATTAAACATCTAATTCAACTCATTCTTCTCGTTCATGTCACACTAGCATTGCATTGAATCGTAAGATCTTATTTAGGGTTATCCAATAGTTAGATGTTAAGTTAAATAACTTATTTAATACACTTACAGAAGAATTCGGTAATCAGATCGTTTTGATTAATTGAAGTTGATAAATTGAATAAAGAATAGTATCATGTTATATGGAAAATATTAACAAAAGTTGTTGACACAACCAACATCCCGAGAACTAGATATTTCTTTCAATTGATTTATTTAATCGGTCTTTACTTACTATTTTATATTTGTTATAAAAGTATGAAAATAATAGAGAGAATTTAGAGAGAATGAATTCTAAGGAATTCTCAGGAATGAATTTCATTAATAACTGAAGCCCTATTTATAGGAAAACTTCGAATGGCACAATCGTAATTATATAATTTCATCAAGGGTATAATAGTCATTCACATATAATAATTACATCTTTTACCAAATTATTCCTCCACCAAATTATTCCTCATAATTCATAACCACCACATTATTCTCAATTATTCATAACACCTAATAATTATTCTTCAATTATTATTCATAACACTCCCCCTTGAATGACTATTAATACAAATGTCTTCTGGACCTGCTTTGGAGAAAAACCTGGGAAAAAACTTCCAAACCGATTCAGGATAGCTTGGAGTGGTTATATATCGCTTCATCAAAAACATTGCTCCCCACGATGTCTATCACGCATATGAGTATTCACGTGCTGCCTCGTTAAAACCTTATCAAGAAAACCCAGTGGGAAAAAACTTGATCGAAGGAAAAAGAGTACAATTTGCCCGCTTGATTTCATATCTTGAGAACTGATATCTTTACTTCGTAAATGATTTCAATATCATCATCGCTTGGATCTAAAGCATTAGCTCCATTATAACTTGATCCAATAGATACAATGTATCAATTTCTCATATCGTTCTCAATATACCATGAATATGCCTCGTTAAAACCTTATTAGGAAAAACCCAAAGGGGAAAAACCCTAATGAAGGAAAAGAGTACATTATTCATGTGAATACGCCTTTAAAGTTGCCTCATTAAAAACCTTGCTAGGAAAACCCAATGGGATAAAACCTCAATCAAGGGAAAAAGAGTGCAACGCGTATTTTATACAAGTATGCTGCAAGCATTTCAAAATCTTTCATACATTTGTATGAGTATCATATACATTGATTTTATACTCTTCGTTCATTTAGAGTGCATCAATTTTTACACAACTACAAAACATTCACCATGAACACATGTCTCCAAACACACAATTTAAAGCATATAAATTCATCGTAAAAACATGTAAACATATAAGTAAACCTTCATAACTAACTAACACTTAAAATATATCATTTAACATTTAATACTCACTTAATAGGTTATTTCATTCCTGTGGGCTTAGCTCACCCTTTAGGGTACTCATAAACACTGGTTTAGCTCATCCGATCCTTTAATTTCCTTTTCTGCACTACACACACGATCGGTAATTTAACTTTCATGAGCATGCAACATATAATGACCACCATGCTTATCTTTAAACTTGAGCAATAGTCATCATCATCTCATCATCTCATAAGTTAAGGATTTCACATTCACCATTTATCATCTTCAATATATCTCAATATTTTCATTATCATTGATCATATGTAGCGCTACATTTTCATATCGTGTCGACACATTTCAATTTCATTTCTTTCCCCATATCGACATAACTCATCGAGATATCTCATTATCAATCCTCTTGTAGGATTACACAATATAGTTATGTCTATATACTCTTCAAGAGCATATGCCTCCTATTAAGACCATCTTTTATAATTTGCTTTGATATATATGTTTGGGGAAATCTCATAATATCAACGCTTCAAGTGGTAACTTATCAAAGCATCTTAACTGATATATGTGATTGTTCATAGCATCTTTTATGCATCTTTGAACTTCAAGTTCATATTTTAATTTTGAGGATATATCATGATGCATTTCACATATCATTTTCAATCTTTAATACTCCCTCATCTTGAGAAAATTTAGAACACCAAAATTCATACAATGGTATGATTTTAATCACATATGTTCTCATCATTCATAATATGGGAATTTAGACCGCTTGCATTCTATTCTCGATATCGGCAATTTATTTGAGGACTTTAAATAATTTGCCATATAATATCCCACTTGTATCATACTCAAATCCTTCAGGATTTATTCAATCATTGGGATATACATTTACTAGCTTTATCATTAAATCGAAATCATGCTCATACTGTGAGCAAATATTTCAGAAATTTCAAATTACGAATCATATACACATGTGACTATCTAGTGGATCCATATCATAATATCTAGTAGTCCACATGGAGGATGAGTGGGCCCATACTTCTCATCCTTTATTCCAGATATATTTGGGATTTATTTCCAATATTGGCTAGTAATGATTTCATCATTTATCGAGAACAATCATCGAAGAATTCTTTTAATTCTTCACTTGAAATATTGATTTCAATAATTATTTAAACCGGGATGGTCAGTCCAGTTTTGCAAACGAGTATTATTGAACTTCTAGTTCAGTAAATTCTTATATCGATTTCACTAGTATCTGTATAGTGCTCAATATGATTTATCATAGAAACAATTCACCGACATATTCCATCATCTTTTAGTGACATTATTGTCTACTCTTTGCTCAAACACGGAGTTACAAATTCATACGCATCACATCCGCTATTATTTAATTCGAAATCGTAGCTCTTACGCTTCATATTATTTATTTAAAATCGGAGTCTTATTTCATACGCGTCGTATTATTCTATAAATAAATCATCAAAATTATTGCAAAATTCATCCTAACAAGGATCTATACATTATAATGGATCATATGCTCTCAAATCTTCGAAAATACTATCCATCACTACCGATTAAAATCCTAAAAAGGATTTATCGAGGTAGGCTGGAAAGATTAAGGATGCTAATGAATAAGGGTATCCCACAAGATATCCGATGCTTGATTGAACCAAAGGTTCGATTATCTCGTGAGGTTTCAATTCCTTCTAAATACATGCCTGGTATGGGTAAAAGTAGTTTTTTAAAGAAACGGAGAGCAAAAAGATTAGGAGGATGCTACAAGTGTGCTCGGTGGACATGTGACACTCGATGTAAATCAGGGGTATTTGTCCGTAAATCGAGAAGATAAAATAGCATTCATTAAGGATGGATTGAGTAAGGAGCCTTTGGATGATATTCAATGTGCTCTTGAGACACATCCTAGTGGACACGCATAAGGTGAGCTAATGGCCTTATGGGCCAAATTCAAAGATCAACAAACGACATGCCTTGAAAAACTTACTTTAGAAGATCCTGCTTTGTAAATTTAGTAGAAAAATTTAGTATAATGATTTTTCCATATTTATGTAAGAAAGCTCGGTGTAATAATGAAGATCAATGTTTTTCTTGTAATTGTAAATATTGTTTTTCAATTTTAAGATATATATATGTATATATATATTATTTTTCAATCACCGACATGTATATGTCATTTCACTAAAATTTTTCTACCATTTTCTCTTTCATATTTGTCAAAAAGTAAATAGTGCACTCAATTATTGGTTTGAAAATTTTTCTTTAAATAGAGGGTTTCATATATCTCTCATGTTCATACATTAAAAGTATAGTGTAAAAAGAGAGATAGGAGTAGAGATGGATATGGAGATTTTAGAATCATCTCATACAAGTCAGCCTTTACCTCGCCAGATTAAAACCGTATGTATTCTTGGTGGATCTAACGGTAGGCCATATCCAATATGTGGATATGGCAAACCAACTAAAAAGAGTTAGGGAGACAAGAAATCAATATACTATACTGAGGAACCAACAACAAACTTTTAGCTAGACTTATAATGGCCACACAATCATGGGGAATAAGAGTTTGAGTGTAATACCTTTCCATCTTGTTGGATCTAATACTCAATTGGAGCCGTTCTACCATGGGTCCAAGCAGGTTGGTGCTACAAGCGCAATCCATCCACAATCGCATGATGTATATGATGAATAATAGTGATGCTTTCATTGTCCTTCCGGGCTACAACACACCGGGAGGAAATATTCAATATAGCCTCGTTGGCACATGGAACTTTCATGTCAAACCAATAGGTTTGTTGAATATTAATAATTTCTTTGATGGCTTACTAGTGTTTCTAGATCGTGTGTAAATAATAAGTTTATCTCTCATTCAATGAGAAAAATACTTATCTCTGCTAGTCTTGTTGATGAACTACTCATCAAATTTCATGCATATGTTCAAGAATCAGGAAGCCAGTCCGTCAGTCACTACCGTGTCAAGCGAAAAAGAAATTCGGATCCTTTAAATATTTCATTATGAATCCTAATGTTGATGGTGGCGAGTTACGAGTATTTATACTCTCGAGACGCATCCCTCATTTATGGATTGATTTATTTTCTTTTTGCATTTCTATATTTTCAGTGTTTAATGCCATCTTTTGATATTCTCAATATATTCCACTTCTATGCTTTGTACTTCTTCCGGAGTAATAATAATAATATCATATTGGCTTTATTCAAATACGTAAATCTAGTGATTTTGCTTCTTCAAGAGCATTTTATTCTCATATTAATACAATCTCATATCATCGATGAGATTACTTCATATAATCTCTCCATGCGATATATTTTCTTTGATTTATCAACATGAGATCTATTGAGCATTTTATTTTCATCTATTTATCCAATGGTAACTTCAAGTACCACTTGTTCAATTTTCTCCATTAATATTCGATATATATGGGGAAGTAATTTTATTCTCATCGTCTACTACTTGAGTATGATTAGAATATTTGATCAACTACTTCTTCTAGAGTAGGATTCGTTATAACCAATCATGTAGTATTACCCACCACATTGAAATATGCACACCAATCGTGTGGTATTACCCACCACATTGGAAATATACTCAAACTATAAAGTGCATAAATTTAAATTGCAGAAATTAAATTTCCTCCAATAGGTGGTCGAACCTACCTTATGGGAATTATTGCAATAAATATAAATTTACGGAATTTAAATAGCAAGAATTAAATTGCATAATATTTAACTACTTCTTCAGAGTAGGATCTGCTTTAGTAGAAGGTATTACCCATCACTTAGCATATAAAGTGCAGTAAATATATAAAACCTTCCGCTTAGTGACTTGAACCCATCATCAAGTAGGAGGTATTGCGAATTAAATTGCGTAAAGAAATAAAGTGCGAGAATTAAATATTGAATCGCTTCTACGGGAGCAAATTTGTTCTTCTAGAACAAATAATCATTACTTACAAGAGCACACTTATCCTTCTAGAATAAGTACATTATGTAATTGAACTCTTGAGTTAAAATAATATTCCGATCTTTTAACTCAAATGGACTTCAAGCCATTTTATATAATCAACGGATTTAGAATTTCTTCATGAATATTCTATCTATTTTTCACTGTCAAAATTAGGTCGGTTTTACCCTAAGGGTAAAATTGTCCATTCCAATTCGTAAAGGTAAAATTATCAAAAATATTTTATCAATGTTTTACGATTGGAAAATTATCTCCTTTCTACTTCAATTTATCAATATCAAAATATTTAATGACTATTTTGTAACATTTCAAAAGTTGGTGTACTGATTTGTAAATTTTGAAAGTTTGATAATAACATATTTCAAAACGAGTTATTACCCTATCAATATTGGTGTCAAATCGAAGCTCTCGTTAAATCGAGTATAATGGAGTCGAGAAAATTTAATTTTGATAATGTATGCTCCTTATACTTCGAGAAAACGAATGTAATAGTTTAATATATTATTATAATATAATATAATATAATATAATATAATATAATATAATATATATATATTTGTGCTCTGAAATTGTTTTTGCTTACTGTAAGATGCACATTATGCTCATGTCAATTTGATTTGTATAGATATTTCATTGCTCCTTTCAATCAAGCCACGAACACTCATCTTCTCCCATAAGCAACAACGTTAATCTCTGTATCAACACGGAAGGGTTGATATGTGTTTTCCGCAGAACCAATCTTGTCGGCATACCAAAACAATAGAATCACCAAACGATTTCAAAGATCAAATCGGAAGAATGAGAAGAGAAGTGATGAAGTTTATAATCTAACTAATATTAAGGTTTCGATACTGTAAGATCATCTATAAGATACAATGAAAGCATATTCCCTTCATATTAATTAGTTGCTTTGAGACTACGATAACGTGTTATAAAAGTATGAAAATAATAGAGAGAATTTAGAGAGAATGAATTCTAAGGAATTCTCGTGAATGAATTTCATTAATAATCGCTCTATTTATAGGAAAACTTCGAATGGCACAATCGTAATTACATAATTTCATCAAGGGTATAATAGTCATTCACATATAATAATTACATCTTTTACCAAATTATTCCTCCACCAAATTATTCCTCATAATTCATAACCACCACATTATTCTCAATTATTCATAACACCTAATAATTATTCTTCAATTATTATTCATAACAATATTTCGTTTTTTATTCAACTTTCACAAAAACAAAACCCTCCCTCTTTTATGTTTTAATTATTAAAAACAACTAAAGTAAATCTCATTCCTTGTGGGTTCAACCCTTACTCACAACTTCTACATTAATTTGCAGTTTTGAAACCGAGTAAGGAAATTAAAATCAAGTTTGATGTACTGCGACAATGCACCAGCCTGTGAGGCTTGATGCTCGGCCTAGCCGACTTGACACGCCTCACGCATTTTAGACTGTTGAAAGTGCATTATATTGAGGCCTCAAGTTTACATAATTACATTCTTTGTTCTGCTTTGCATTTGCCCTTTATTTACATTGTGCAAATTCGATCTTAATTTCGTTTTTCAGGCTGGAGCATGGGAAGAGAGGAGTTTGCGTGAGTGGGCGAGTGATAGGATTAAGGTCGGAATGCTTATAATCATTTATTCTCTTTGATGTGTGCATCTTGCCTGTGCATACCTACTTTTCTTAACTGCAAACTTATAATTTGATAATAACCCATATTATAAATAATTACTTTTTTTATTGCTTCATACAGAGGCAGGGGGATTAGCATTACCCTTGCCACAATATTAATCGAAGTTGTACACTCATTTTTGCAGCCCATGTGTGCAATGCAATGCACGTTACCACGTTGGGTCCCTCGATAATCCTCAAATTTTATGGTTTTGAACTCCTCGGGGTCATTTATTGTGTCTGTTGCATCTTTGTGTGGTGGTGTTGATTGAGAGTTGGGTTATCCGAGCTCTCTCAACGCCTTGCTATCCAATGGGTTGAGAACCAATTTGATTGAACTGGGAGAAAGGAAAAAAGACAAATCAAGGGACAGAAATTACTGGTTGAATGTAATCGTGTCAATGAGGAAAAACAACAGATGGAGAGGAAACTCGAAGTTCTGATGCGTGCTGAAAATGCCGTTGAGTACTTGAGTCGAACAAGTTGGAATTGAAGAAAGAAATTATGGAATTTGATCGTTTGCGTGTGGGTATGGATTGGGAATTTTTGGGATTGGGCTGCACGTTTAAGGATTGGTTTGCCAACGTGGCATGGTTTAAAGGTGTTAATTGCCACGTAAGTTTTTCATCCGACACATGTATTATTCCGTTAGTTTGTATGGATGGAAGAGAGGCTAATGATGGATGGGAAAGAATTGAAATGGATGAGTAAAGCTGTGAGATACTTTTCAGTAGAGTAAGTAGTAATGTAAATGAAAGTTTAATGATTATTGATTAAATTTTCTCATTGGACAACTCCTAGTGTTTACTAGTCTAACTGTCTAAATTTTCCATACCACGGGGTCACGACTATTTACTTTAATTTTAAGTTATTGACTTTAATTTTAAGTTTATTCGTAAAAGTTTTGTTAGTCAAAATTAGCATGTGCGGTGGTCATGCCAAAAAAATCTTATTCGATCCAAAGTCGATGGAATGAAGCGAATTTTTCCTAATTAGATGATCCTTGGATCAGCAATCCTAGATGAATTCAGATCGGATCAAATCTAATCTGATCCGATACGACCGGATCTGTGATTATATGACAAAAGATTAAAGTGCAAAAGACTAAAAATAAACATAGAGTCACCCGTTCAAGGTATTAGTTTTCAAATCTCTCTTTCTTTTTTCTTTGTTTTTTTCTTTTTCTTTTTTGAAATCATGAAGATGAACTTATGAAGAAGAAAAACAACGCATTTCCTTTTTTTTTTTTTTGGTATTTTGCATTGTCTTGACACTTAATTTATGCATTTTGGCCTCTTGGATGTTTGATTATGCAATTAATGTTTAAAATTTTGGAAAAAAACTCTACCAATATAGATCAATATGAATCTTTTTCTTGATCCTATACCGATCCGATCTGATCCGAGGAATATGGATTTGGATCCGATTTGGATCAGGGTGATAAACTTGGATTTGAATTTAGATTTTAACGATGTTAAATGCGACATAAGTTTTTCATCTGACACATGTACGATCCCATTCGTGTGTATAGACGGAAGTGAGGCTAATGATGGATGGGTAAGAATTGAAATAGATGAGTGAGCAATGACAGATATTTTTTTTAGTAGAGTGAGCAAGTAGTAATGCAAATGAAAGTTTAATGATTATTGATTAAATTTTCTCGTTGGACAACTCCTAGTGTGTTTACTAGTCTAACTGGCTAAATTTTCGATATCATGGCTCACGACTATTGACTTTAATTTTAGGTTTATTAGTAAAAGTTTCGTTAGTCAAAATTAGCATGTGTACTGTTCATGATAGAAAAATCTAATTCGATCAAAAGTCTAGGGAATGAAGCGAATTTTTCCTGATCTGATGATCCTTGGATCAGCAATCTGAGATGAATTCGGATAATCGGATTGGATCAAATTAGACATGATCCCATCCAACCTGACCTGTGATTGTTTTTTTAACGACAAAAGATTAAAGTGCAAGAGACTAAAAGTAGACACAGAGTCACCAGTCAAGGTTTTAGTTTTCAAATCTCTCTTTCTTTTTTATGTTTTTTTTGAAATCATGAAGATGAACTTATGAGGAAGAAAAACAATGCGTTTGCTTTTTTTATTTTTTGTATTTTGCATTGTCTTAACACTTAATTTATGCATTTTGGCCTCTTGGATGTTTGGTTATGCAATTAAAAAACTGTACGTTGTGGAAGAGAATTATGACTAGTAATCACACCAGTCTGTTGCATGGGCATCTCTCATTGAAAAAGTTAATTTATTTAGTATTAAAAAAATTGAAGTATTTTCATGTTTGCGTTCTGGTGTCGCACTAAAATCGCCAACGTTAACAAAAAAAATTTCACATTGGCTAATTAAATTATTGAAATAGTGCACACTGAGCTCACGTAAAAAAAAATGTAGAGTAAGTATCATGAACCCACCAGTAAACAGCAAACAGCTGGTGGTTCAAAACCACCAGCAAAACCAGTTTTTGAACCACCAGTTTTGCTCGTCTTTTTCGAACCACTAGCTAGTGGTTTTCCAGCCACTAGCGGATCTGGTGGTCAAAAACCATAAGATCTTGTGGTTTTCGACTACCAAATCTTTTTTTTTGCCTCGTCGGAGTTCCCGTTGGTGGTGGTGGAGGTGGCACCGGGGTGATGGTAGTGGCGGAGCATAATTTGTTGTAGATGAGGACTAGTTTGTATTTTTTAAAAAAGTTATGGATTCGATTGTAAATATATTTTTTTTTCAGTTTAGTGAAAATAATTTAAATAAAAGGGTATAATTGCTTTTTTTCCCTAAAAAGTTCTTATCTTGTAATAAAATATTAGGTTGGGGGCGAAAATGCTAAGAAAAAAAATGATAGATCCTTCATGCGCACTGGAGTAAGACGTTGGGTCCCAAATGCGCTAATAAGCCGATATATTTCTAATAAAATTGTATTTAGTTACAACAATTCATTTATAACTATTTGCTAAAATCAAAATATGACAGTCTGTATTTTATTTTATTTTCTTTATATTCGTTATATTTTTATTTTTATAGTAGTACACGCCTACGAAAATTTTACGAAGGTATACTAATTATATTTACTATTAACTGTTGGTTAAAATCAAAATGTGTGCATATCTAATGAAAAAGAAACGTAAACAAATGCTGCTATGTTGAAGATTTTCAAGAAATTATCTAATTAGTGTCAAATTAATTCGATAAAACTAAATATGGACCAAATTCGCACTTATAAAAAAGATAAAATATAAAATTATATAATTTTATTAATATTTTGGAAAATTATAATTAAATTAAAAATTTTAGGACCTGATTTTAATAACCATAAGGACTATAACCTTTTGTGAAATTTATCCAAATATTTTTCATAAAAATACCCATTCACAAAAGGACAAAATAACATATTTTGATTTTGACTAATGATTTAATGGACGAACTCCATCCATTTAGACTAAATTTACACCTCAAATTTTTCAGACCAAATAAATTATATTTTTTTTATTTAAGAGTAAACTCGTCAATTACATTTTTTTTTTTTTTTGCCATTTGCACCAATTTTCCAATTTTGTATCACTGCCATTTTCACGACCGTTCCCCTATTTTGACTGTCACTCCCCTCGTGTCTTGACTACACTAATTTCCACGTTTTTGAATGGAGACTACACTAACTTATACCCAGAGATTGTAAAATTCAAACCACCTCCTTAGATAATATCAAGTGATAAAATAGAAAAACGACACAAGTAGTTTCAATTGAGTAAAGATATTTATATCATCATCAGGTTAAGATAAAACTTATATTTCACATAGATTAAATAATAAAAATTAATTTTCATATATTTCGTTAATCGTAAGAATAGAAATATTATGTCTTCATTAAAAGGAAAAAAAAAACTAAGAATTACTTACACGGAAGCCAAGTTAGACAACTCCTGGTGTTCTTACTAATCGGATGACTGTCTAAAATCTTACTCTTATAATAAGAGAAGTGCAACTTAGACAAAGTGCCTAGGTGGAAGTGTAATATTTGACATTAATTTTTTAGGGATTAGTTATTTTTCTTATTTAATTTATCCTATTTTCCCTATTTGGTATTATTTTCCTTATTTTTTTATATGTATTCTAATTTTCAAATTAATTTATAAATTTTTTAATTCTTTTATATTTAGTGTTGCATGTATTAATGTAGATGTGATAATAGATAAAAGTTATAACTTACAATACCTATGAAATTAAGTCTGAATATGAGAATTATCAACTTAGTATAATGCGACGTTAGCAGCGATAATCTGTTTTAGAAAAAAAATATTTTCACATATTTAAAAAATTAAATTAAAAAATCCGTTTTTTTATAGTTGTCATATTAAGGAGAATGAAATCAGCCAACCTCATTTTTTATTCCGTTCGAGTTGAATGTGATACAAAATCAATTCAATATTTAGAATTCAATTTGAGTAAAACGTGGTGCAAAATAATTTTTATATTCATAAAATTTATATATGTATGTGTCGGTCGATCATAAAATAATTATCAATCGTATTTGAAATGCGTTTGAGCAGTTATGATGATTCATAAAAAGTGCCATTTAGGTTGATTTTTTTTTCAGATAAGTATATTATCTAAATTTTCTTTCCAAATATTATATTCCTACCTAAAACCATCGATTAAGACAATTGATATGATATTTTTTTCTTATAAGATAATATTTTACACTAAAATTTGTAAATCGTTGTTGAAATTTATAATATTACATATGTTTCGTTATTTTTATTATATATTCGTAATAATTTATTGTCTTGTTTTATAATATTGTTGTATATAAATATACCATCTTATTCGTCATGTACAACATACGGGGTAATACTAGTTTCCACGAGTAACGACTATTTTATTTAAGTTTTTTGAGCAAAAGTTTTGTTTGTCAAAATTGGCATTTGCACTATTAGTGATAAAAATAATTTAATAAAAATAAATTAATTTATCTCCTATTACATATACAGGATAAATTGTGTCCATTGAGCACATCAAACACATACAGAACACTAAACGAGGTGGGGAGGGAAAAAAAGCCTTAGTACCAGAAAAAAATGGAACTCAACCTTCTTCCCTTCAACTTCACCACTTCCTTACTCTTCATCTCCTTCATTTTCCTCTTAGTTAAAGGATTAAGGAAATCAAAATCCACTAACAAGAACCAAAAATTGCCTCCAAGTCCATGGAAGTTACCCGTGGTTGGAAACATGCATCAATTGGTAGGTGCGCCACCACAACGTGCTCTGCGAAAGATCACCAAAAAGTACGGCCCCGTCGTGCACCTGCAGCTCGGTGACATTTCTGCAATTGTCATATCATCACGTGAAGCTGCTAAAGACGTGCTAAAAGTTCACGACCTTGCCTGTGCTAATAGACCAGAAACTATAGCCATGGAGATTATGATGTATAATTATAGTGATATTGGTTTCAGTCCTTATAACGAGTACTGGAGGCAAATGCGTAAGGTATGCATCATGGAGCTCTTGAGCACCAAGAATGTCCGGTCATTTGGGAATATAAGGATCGAGGAGGCTAAACATCTTGTGAAATCTATTCAACTGTCTGCTGGAAAACCCATCAATCTGACTGATAAGTTATTCTCGTTTACTAGTTCGATGATTTGTAGGGCGGCGTTTGGCGGAGTGTTGAAAGATAAAGACACCATGATATTGTTGATGGAGGAAGCAAACGCGTTGGCAGGGGGATTTGAATTGGCCGATTTTTTCCCATCTTCGAAGTTGCTGCAAGCCCTGAGTTGGAATAAGAATAGATTGTGGAGGATGCGTGGTAAACTTGATGCAATTCTTGATTCTATGATTGATCAACATAAAGTCAACTTTGCTGCAACAAAAAGAGGAAATGGTGAATTGGGTGGTGAAGACATAGTTGATGTTTTGCTCAGGTTGCAAGAAAGTGGAGAACTTGCTATCCCGATAACTAATGACAACATCAAAGCAATCATTTTTGTAAGTATTTCGTGCTCATTTTCAATTTTCTATTTTGAGGGGATCTTTTCAAAAAATTAAAGACCACTTGGTTTATACTTTTGAAAAAAGAAAACTAATTTGGAAAAAGATGGTGAGGGACGAAAATAAAGGTCGAAGAAAAATTGAGACTTAAATATAATTAGTATAAATTTCAAAATCCAAAAGTGCATTTTCAATACTTTTAACCTTTAACACAAAAAATCGTTTTATGTTCTCTTTACGAACTATTTGATTGTTTTCGGAAAAATGAAAGAACATACATTTCCAATGTTTTATAAAGTTAAAAACAGCTAAGAACGTCAAAGATAACGAAACCTTACTTCTTTTTAGCATTATTATGATATTAATGACAATTACCATTATTGTAGGATATATTTGCTGCTGGTACGGATACTTCATCTACCACACTCGACTGGGCCATGGCAGAAATGATGAGAAACCCGCACGTGATGGCAAAGGCACAAGTTGAAATCAGAGAAATTGTTAACGGAAAACCAACAGTTGAAGAGAGCGACATTCAATCACTAAAATATCTCAAGTTAGTAATCAAAGAAACATTTAGAATGCACCCTTCCGTTCCTATACTCCCAAGAGCATGCAGGGAAGTATTCGAAGTTAATGGTTACACTGTACCCCTCAAAACCAAAGTCATGGTAAATGTCTGGGCTTTGGGAAGAGATCCAAGTTATTGGCCTGAACCGGACACCTTTCAACCGGAGAGGTTCGAGAACAACTCAGTTGACTTTCTTGGAAGTAACTTTGAATTTCTTCCATTCGGCAGTGGTCGTAGGATTTGCCCCGGGATGAACTTCGGCTTGGCGAATATTGAACTTCCTTTAGCTCAGATTCTCTACCATTTCGATTGGAAACTTCCAAATGGTATGAAATCCCATGAAGTGGACATGTCTGAAGTAGAAGGACTGATTGGGCAAAGGAAAAATGGTCTTTACTTGGTTCCGACACCCATTAACTCTCTTTCCATTGGTGGCTAAATGTTTTGACTCGAAAAGTCGAAATGGTCAAATGATGAAGGACTGAAAGAGAATTGGAGCAAGTTGCCAATTTTTTCCTTTTAAAAATAAAAACTTTATCTCAATAATTACTTTCCTGCATTACATTTTTAAGTTTCAACTTTTTTCCCCATAGTTTATGTATTCATATTCACCAATGCTATGAGAATAAATCATTGTGTATACCTTTATATTATCTTATTGAATGCGTATTATCCGGAAAAAAAACTACTAATGGATAATTTCCAACATTTTCTTACAGTTACGTATGTCAAACGAAAAAAAATATGTAATTCGAACTTTTAGGAAGTGGATCTGCAGTATTATGTAGATCAAATGCCATTGATCAAAATAAATTCACAAGAAATGAAGAAAATTCTAATTCCATCTTTGAAAGTTTAGTGTCTATTTTAGCAGTTTGATCAATTATTTCAATTCTAAGGTTAAAGTATTGAAACAATAATTCCTTTAACTTGGAGACAATTTTCTAAAATTGTTCAAATGGTTGAATACTTAAATTTCTCAAACACCTCAACACGATTTAATTATTTTGATATCCTTTAATGTTGAAGCAATAATGAGTGGAAATAAATCAATAATTCAATATATGCATAAATATCAAATAACTTCTTCGCTGTTTTATTCTATTCTATGTAAACCCGACTAAGACTGACTCGGATTCGGCCCGTTTGAAATCCATTTTAGCCAGTCCGACCCAGACTAGGTAAACCCAATGGAACGATGGAGACGTGGCTTTTGTATTCTTGGCATCAATTAAAATAATATAAAAATACAAACTTTCAATGTTTCCAATTGAACCACCCCCGTCGAAGGCTGCCATTGCAATTTTCTCGATTTTCTTTTGGTTTTTTTTTTTTTTTTGTTTCTTCCACAACCAACAAGAAACTTCCAGCTCAAGGCTTTGTGGTCTAGCGGCATGTAAGTGTGTTTAATTCTCACACCCCTTGGTTAAGGGTTTGATTCCCCTCCTCTACACTCCGGTCCCATTGTAATGTAAAAAAAATATAGGAAACTTCCCGAATTTAGAAGAGACCCCACCTCAAATCTATATATTATATAAAGTAGAGTTTAATTGACAGTTGTTAATTAGAAAACAGTTGTTAAGACATCATTTCTGTTACCGCCTTGCTTAACCAATTATCTATTGCCACATATACTATTTGTTGAGTTTTTTTCTCCCCACGTTTTATTTGTTTTTTCTATTTTGAATTTTTTGGAATTGAGGGAAGTTGTGACTCCTACTATTAAGGAACTCCTATTCTTAAGTAAACATGGGCAATAATAAATAAGAATATGCTAACTGATTTCAGCACTAATATTTCTTTATATTTTGCTATATGTGTTTAACCATGTAATTAATATTTATTATTTAATAGTATTTATTTGTTAAGACATTAAAACAATGTGATATTTGCCACAATATTATTTTTTCCCTAAACTTTATTTGTTTGTGCTTGGCGATATAATATTTATTAATGTAAAAATTTATTACTATTTTTTTTGTGTGAATTAATTTTCGATATCATTGTTCGATGACTTTGTAATTTATTTATATATTTAATTATTTCATTTTTCTATTCTTTAAATCCAATATAGTTGTCTCAGTTGTGCATATGTACAAATTTAGGTTCATGAACAATTTAGTATATCTATGAAATTAAATAATTAATCACGTGTTGTATTAATTTTTATTATTGAAGAAAAAATTTATATTAATTTGTCGACTATTTCATTCAAAGAGACGAGATTGATTATGACAAGACTTTAACAACATGTTTGGAAAGCTTCGATTCTATCAAGGAATAATGTAGGGCATAATGTTTTAATTTCGAGAATGTCGCTGACTCCCTCAAATATGATGTTACCTTTTCAATTGCAAGGAAAACAGTTCCCTTTAATTGTACCTTACGTCGTGATAATCAACAAGAACCAAGGACAATCACTATCAATTGGAAGGATCTGGTTAGCACTGGTACAATTTTATGGCACCAGCACTGGTCAACCACATGTAATTTACCATATTTTAGCGTGAAACTACATGTAATTTACTCGTGGTTTTATGTGAAAACACGATAAACCACATGTGGTTTACGGCATTAGTGCCATAAAATGGTTCCAATTCTAGAATAAGAATATTTTTGTCACTATCACACGTGAAACGTTTTCTTGATATATTTTTAGTGATTATGCTTATTTACTATATTTTTTATTCATGTATAATGTGACTTATGTATTGGTTTGTAAATATATTGAACTTTTGTAACTACGTTGTTCATAACATGTATAACTCCAAATTTTGAAATTGTTCAATATTAGTTTATACAAATTATTCATCAGTTGACATGAAAGCAGTTACCAGTATGTTGAAATGTATAAACAAATCTTAAAATGAGAGCAAGCACTGGTGGTGGCAGAATTAAATTCATAAAGAGATCGATATACGAGCGAAATCAACTGAGTTACATCCACATAAAGATAATTAACTATGTACAATATCTATACTTAAACATGATGGATGGTTGGTGACTACAACTGTATGATGTACGCTATAAGATAACTTCCACTATTGTTTGCTACAAGATAACATTACTATAATTTTTATTGTCTAATGTTAATAGAAAATATGCACACCTGTAACTCATGTTTTTCATAGTATTAGTTTTACAATGACACGATGTCTTCGAGATGAAGATTATGTCATTAATCCTTTGTTCTTTTCCTCTTATTGTTTAATATATAGTTTCATTATGGTATGTTATTTCATAAGCAGGAATTTTAAGTTCCCATCGGTGGTTTTTAAAAATAAAAACCACCGGGCCATTTTTGGGGGTCGATTCGACCCCCGTTTTGAAATCCGGGACCAGATCTAGAATCAATACGGCGAGGGGGAGTGCCAAGAATTTTCCGAATTTTTTCCGGCGACACCGTAGCCGCCGTGACCACCGGTCAAAGTTTTAGTGATGTTTTTGGGCCAATATAATCATGAATCGGTTTCGAATCAATATAATCATGAATCGGTTTCGAATCAATTGGCCATGGTTTTATCATTGCTTTTTCTATTCAAGGTTTACATGGTATGTAGCAAAAATTTATTATATGTGCTTTTTTTCCGATTATTATTTTTCCATATATATGGAGAAATTTTAAATTTAATACATTATATATTATCTATTTGAAGATTCAGCACGGCTAATAGAAGATGGATGCAGGACAAAACAGTTAATTAACACTAATATAGTTGAAGTGCCTATATTTCAGGCAAATTGTGTAGCCATAGATTATATTGCCGGTCTATAGTATTCATTTTATATTTCAGGTAAACAAAGTATTTCGATGACAAATACTTTATTATATGTTTTGTATTTAATAGATTTTTAATTTTACATATGTTTGTACTTTAATTCATGATGGAAGGTAGGGTACGCAAATTAAGTTAGTGAACCATGATTCAAACAATGAAAAATTATGAATTATCTCTTCTATTATATTTCATCCTCACTATCGTTAGTGTTGCTTATGTGATTGTTTTGAATTGCATTTATTTTTCAATTGAAGATTGTCTTGATTCATTTTTAAGTTATTTAATTTTCAATTGAACGTTGTCTTGATTTATTTTTAATTAATGCAATTTTCCTATTAGTACATCATATAGTAATTATAATATACGAGTTATTCATGACTAATAATTATTCTTTTATCATCTAACAAACTAATAACACAACCATCTAGCTTAAATTTATATGCAAGAATTTTATTGATGATTTGTTGCTCATAGTGTTGATTCATTTTGATTAATCTATGTATGGTTTTTCCATTTTTCCCCTTATATATTTGTTATTAGGAGTGAGCGTCAGGTCTGTTAGGGCGGTTTTGGGCCTAACCAAAAATCGACCCAACTGTAGGCGGTTTGGATGTTTCCAAACTGCAACCGAATCGGTGGTTCGATTTCTCGAATTGAAACCGACTTGGGTCAGTTAGGTTGGTTTGATTACTACATCCAATCCATTTTTTTAAAAAATTCTTCAACTTGGTTGAGTTTTCAGTTGGCAATTGCAAACTCGAAAACAAAGTGATGATGGGTCGATTTTCGTTGGGTCAGGTTTGCCGGTTATCAGGCTAAATGCCCACTCATATTTCTTATGGGTCAAATTGTTTGAGATTTGTTCATATTTAAACAAATATTTCATCTGGTATGTGCCTTGTAAGGTCTACGATACGGTAACAGGTATGAAACATATTCAAAAAGTTTCATATTTTAATTTTAAGTTGTAATCATGTAATAACTCAATTGAGACTCATGTTAATAGTCACTAAGTTATTTAAAACGTAACCTCAACTCTAAATAACTTTATAATGCCATATGTTACAAAATATTCGCTTTTTAATGTTACATTATGTTACAATTAATTAAGCACAGTTGTAAATTATGTGTCAAATGATAACTACATAAAAAGATCAAATTGCAAATATATTATTGTCATAATTTGATTGAAATTAGGTAATTGGTACATGATAGAATTATACAAATATGCAAATAAAAGATTAATAGTTAAAGGTAAATAGGTAATAGATAAAACAATTAGTAAAAATAATTAAAGATGAACTACTAAATTGTAGAAGATGAAACTTAACAAAAATAAAGAAAAATGCATTTATAAAAACTTAAAGGTTAATAAAATTCACATATGAGATTGGACACTTGCCTTAGGGAGCGTTTAGCACTGGCGATACATGAATGCACATGAAAAGTGGCAAATTTGAGACGAAAACATAGCGTTTGAATAGCATGCTCTAATTAGGTATACTATCATCTTCAACAAAATCCTGGTCCTGGCATTTCTCCTTGAGAATTATGAAATTTACTTAAAAATATTTGAAATAATAAAATTTATTATATTAATTAAAGATCTTAAAAAATTATAATAAGAGTGTATACTCATAATGAATATATTCGGAAAATAAAATATTTATAATAACAAAGAGTTTTTTATTACCGTGAAACTGTGTCTTCAAATGAAAAAAATATGTCATTAATCTTCTATTCTTTTTAAATTATCATTTAATGAATAGTTTCGCTATATATATTATGTTAGTTTTGTATAATTTTAATTTGCTTTCAGTGATACTAAAATGGAATGCCTTCTAATATAACACTATACTTTTCGATTTAATAAATATTATAAAATAATTTTGAATCAGTCAATTGTATTTATATTATTCATTTACCAAATTCAGCGTTTAAATGATCCACACAAACCATTTATTACATATTTTTTTTTCAATTATTAGTTTTGCATTTATGGAGAATTTTTAAATGTAATACATTACGTATTACTTATTTGCAAGTTTGCAATAATTAATAGTAGATGATAATGCGACGAAAGTGTAACTGACATTGATATACTAGAGGTGTGAATATTTTGAGAAAATTAAGTAAGTATTTCGCTATATAAACTTTCTTTTTATATATATATATTTAATATATTTTCAATGTTATATATATTTTCTAATTTGAACTACACCCTAATTACTCGATCCATAAAAAAATAAGACTCACTTCTTCTTTCTTTTTTGAACATCGTTATCATTAGCGTACTTTGTATAGTTGTTTTGAATTACATTTATTTTTAAATTCAACAATTCAATATTGCCTTCATATAGTTTTTAAAATAATTAATTTTCAGTTGTACAGTACATTCATTTGTGATTATTTTTATTTGTCAAATAATTTAATTCATTTAACACATCTTTTCTCTAATGTATTATTTATTCTATATAGAAAGATAAGATTCTGCCATTCGTGAAAATCATGATAAGACAAGGTTTATCGAAAATGGATAAAATCAATTAAAATATGTTTTTCTTTCAAAGAAAACATGTAATTTTATTTTTGTTATACATGTATTGTCATTGAACTATTATTATTGTTATTATTGTTGTTGTTGTTGTTTTTAATTGTTCTATATATTTTCAAAGTGCACGTAGAATGTATATTTTTTCGGATGGCATTATATTTCAATTTTATTAGTTCTACTTAAAAATGTTTTTGTAAAATAATTAATCCCTTAATTCAAATGTAATTTAGATTGAAAATAAATTTTTGATATAGCAAAATAGTTGATGTACATATTGTTTATTAATTTATACTCAATTATAAGATATGTATAATATATTTTCAATATAAACATTCCATTAATTAAAAATAATTGCGAATCATGGGTAAAATATTTTATTTTTCATTTAATTGACACAATTTTACTCCCGTGCAACGCGCGGGTGCGAAAACTAGTTATACGAAAGATTAAATTTTTCTTTCGTATGTGACCTGTGAAACACGGGAACTCCTAAAAGGCAAGTATTTCGTGTCGAAAATATTTCGCAAACCAAAACTCTCAAGAAATGCTTTGAAAACTCTAAAAAGGTTTTTTATTTTTTAATAAATTTGGAAACTCTATGGAAACTTTATGAACACTCTATGGAAACTTTGAGGAAATTTTATATTAAAAAATTTAATTATTGAACTTTTTAAGTTTTCTAGTTTTATTACTTCGTTGTAGTAATTATTTTTTAACGACAATGAACTTAAAATTGTAATTAGATAGGTTTATTGATATTTTGGTCATCTAGTTCATATTAAATAACTTTTTGAGTTGAATTTTGAAATTACATGAGAAAATAAGGGGGCGTTCTGTTTGTTTTGTATTTTCTTTTTCATTTTCGAAAATATTTTGGTATTTTTTATTTTCATTTGTTGTTTTGAGAATATTGAAAATGCGTTTGGTTTGTTGTTTTGAAAAATTATTTTTGAGAAGAGAAAATAGAAAACATATTTGGTTTATGCTTTTAGAAAAATACAAATTAATATAATAAAAATTACAAAAAGGTCTTCAAACTATTCAAAATATTCAAACAAGCCCTAATCTTCACCCCACCCTACCCCCACCCCACGCACTCCCCTTCTCTCTTCAACCAGTGGCCGGCAACTTTGCCGGCCACTGTGGTGGTGCGAACCACCTGCTGGTCGTTCGCGACCACCATTTGGTGGTCGAACCACCATTAATGGTGGTCGTGAACCACCAATAGGTGGTTCGTGGCCACCTGCACTGGTGGTTTCGACCACCTGTTTATGGTGGTCCAACCACCATTAATGGTGGTCGACCACCATTAATGGTGGCTGGACCACCAGATCTGGTGGCTTGCCGCTAGATCTAGTGGTTTAGCCACCAGATCGGCGATTGGCAGTGGATGGTGGTGGTTGGCGGTGGTCGGCGGTGGTCGACGGTGGCCGGCGGTGATTGGCAGTGGTTGAGACTAAAATGTAATAAGTGTAAAGTTTAAAATCCGAAACACGTTTTCCTTGTTTTCGACATTTAACATAGAAAACGCCAAAAACGTTAAAAAGACGCTTTCGTGTTTTCTATACAAATCTTGAAAATGTTTTCGAAAATGCATTTTCTAAAACAATGAACAGAACGCGTTTTCAATATTTTCGAAAACAGAAAACGGGTTGAAAACGGCAAACAGCATTTTATATCCTATATTTTTTAAAAATCACGTTTCTCGTTTCGTTTCATGTCCTGTTTCCGTTTCCATACAACTTAGATATATCCCAGTCAATTCATTCTGTATGGCATAATTGTGCCAATTCATCGAATCCAAACTTTTTGGTTCATTTTTTGTTTGATTGTTCGTGCCAATTTGTTTGTTCTTTAAAGAGACAATGAAGGGTGGTGCAGCAGCCGTTTCAACGGAGAAGCCATCAGAAATCAGTTGCGGCAGCTTCACACACTTATTGGGTCAGGGAAATGACGAATGATGCAGCTCCACGTCCCGTCCCCAAGAACCTCAATGTGGAAGATTTATCCAATCAATCTACCCCCATCAGGGACGGTCCTGCAATTTGCTGGGTCTGAAACGAACATTTAAAAATGGGCACCTTTTATTTATTTTTCCTGTAAAATTAATATAAAGCAATACATGAGACTCAACTAGGATCATAGTAAAAATTAGTCAAATAGACAGTAATAATCCAAAAGAATATCAAAAACTCAATCAAAGTGCCAACACCAAGACACGAGTGCCAAGTCAGCGAGTTGCTACTCTGTATTCTTTTTTCTTTTTTTTGATTTGCAACTATTCCCTTCTTTTTTCTTTTTTTGTCCCTCCCATTTGTTTGTTTATTAAACTTGAAATGGGCCTAAATATTTGAATAAACATTGTTAAAAAATAGGCCTAAATTTCTCAAATAAAAAATGGACCTAAAAGTTTGGGTTGAATACTTGAATTGTTCTCTTGTTGCTCTTAAAATTGAGCTTAAAAATTTGAGTTGAATTCAAAATTGGCCTTCAAAATTAAAAAAAAGGTATAATACTCAACTTGGCCTTGGTATTAACGGATTAAAATGGGCATCCTGAAATGTCAGGCTTGAGGTGACCGCCTCAACCGCCTCATGATAGGACCACCTCTGAGTCCCCCACCCACCTGTACACCTATTCGATTATGTTTTGCTGCGTGATGTTTTTTGTTTTTAAATTTTGTGAATTTTACTATTTTTTTAGGGAAATAATATTATGGAAGCTTCATTGGGTCTATCTTTATTTTTATTTCACGTGATATGCACAGTGTCCTAAGAGGCATGCCAAACTCTCCTAGGCTTAGGCTTGAGGCTTGATTGATATGCGCACCTCGCAGCCTTTATGCATGTTGTGAGGACGACATGCTTTTTTTAGTTGTTCTAACAGTTATTGCTTAGCTTTGGTCTAAAAATATTAACCTATAAGATCACATTTTTTTTAGATTGTGTTATATTATTTTTAATAAGTATCAAAATATTAATTTGGATGAAAATAATATTTAATTGAATTTTAACAAATCATAATTTCTAACATTCAATATTCACGCTATGTTCGTATCTTATTTTGGTTTAATTGGTCATATTTGTATTGTTGTTTTTCTTTTCTGTTAAAGACAATTGTCTCATTATTTGAATTTCGAATTCAAGTGTACAAGGTGGTTATTAAATAATAAATAGTAGGCAATATTTTAAGGTCTATCTTTTTATTAGATAATCTAGAAAATATGTAATACTTTGCATCTTTTTTCCAAATATACCATGTTTTACTTAGTTATTACTCTAAAATAATTAAAATAATATAAAAAAGATCAAAGACTCATTTTGACACTTAGGTACGAATAGGCTTGTAAAACTTGGGTTTCGGACTCGCAGCCTTGACAAGTCTCGCGCCTTTTAGAACCTTGGATGTACATTGTATTGAAGCCTCAAGTATACGTTCTTTTTCTGCTTTGCGTTTGCCCTTTATTTACATTGCGTAAATTCTTAATTTGGTTTTTCAGGCTGGAACATTGGAAGAGAAGAGTTTCCATAAGTGGGCGAGTGATAGGACTAAGGTCTGAATGCTTACAATCATTTCTTCTCTTTGATATGTGCATCTTGCCACTTGCCAGTGCTGTCATGCTGTGCACACCTACTTTTCTTAACTATCTCACTAAAGGAGTTAGAAGGCCATTGTTCCTTTGTTGCTATCCTTTCCCTGTTTCCCCCTGTTTCCCTCCTATTCGTCGGTGGTTTCGTCTTCCTTCTCCTCCTTGTTTGCCTTTCTCGTTCGCTTTCGCCTTTCTGTGTCTTCATGATTTGCATCATGGTTCCTGTCTTGGACCTAGCTTAAGCTCGGTGCTGACAACGATTAAGTAATGAGCGGTTCAATTTTTGTTTCAAGTGCGTTCCTTGATAAAATGGCGAGCTATATGCATTTGTAACCTGAAGGAGCTGCCATAGTTCAATTACTTCCGAATGCATGTGATTTCATCTTCCTTTTTTTTTTTTTTTTTGGTAATTTAATTTGTAACAACTTTAAGTCTTTTATTGTACTTTTTAATTTCAAACAATTTTATTTCTATATAGTTGTTTACTATGAAAAATATTAGATATTTTCATTAAAAAATTAATTTTTATATACTTTTTTACTGACAAAAGTGTCATATATGTATTTTTTGTTTTGCATATACCACTTGAGTATTAAAAATATTTTCGGCGACTTATAGGCCCATTTTGTAATTTATTTGTACATATAGGTCCTTAAAACTCGTCGGCGGCGATGGATAGAACAAAATATTAATGTCTTGAATTTGTAATTTTTATGCCCTTTATTATTATTATTACTATTATTATTATTATTATTATTATTATTATTATTATTATTATTGGCGTAAGTAATCCAACAAAAGTCTGTCGGCTATGCTTTTAGTCAAAAATACAAAAAAAAAAGTTGCTCAAATAGTCCAAAAAAACTTTTGTGCGCATTTGGTCTATTTGAACGGAATTCATCCGATATCGTAGTATTTTTTCGCATTAATATCGTAACTTTTCAAAAATTTATTTAGAGTTAAGGACGCACATATTTTGATTTTAACAGGCAGTTAATAATTATTATATTTAATTAATATTAATTACAACAATTTTTAGAATTCTAATTATTATTTTTATAGTAATATAAGATGAAAGGCACCTTTTGTCAGAAGCTCTTAGTTTTAAACGTGAATAACTCAATACTGTAATATAAAATAATAGTCAATTAATTGGATGCTCGGCCACCCTCCAGGTGGATGCTCGGCCAATTGGATGCTCGGCCACGGTTGGTTCACGCTCGTTCATTCATGATCGAGGCGTAAATTTGTCCAATAGGAAAAACTATGGGTGTAAGGATTAAAAAGTGGGGGAAAAATTGTGGGTGCAAGGATGAAAAATTGGAATGCAGTTAGCCCCACCCTTCATCACTCAGTCAGAACTCCAGAACATTACAGGGAAAAAATGAAGCACAATACCTTCTATATCTCCGATGAAATAAATAAAAAAAACCTAATTACAGAAATGCTCATTCTGAATCCAAATCTGAAACCAACGCCTCCATTTCTGGTCGCCGGAATCTCTGTTGTCACGCCGCCTCTATTTCACGCGCCGCAGGAATCGGCAGCGGCCGTTTATTTATCCCCCTCCTCACCATTGTTGCCGGTTTAGACCTCGAGACATCGTCAGCCTTCTCGGCGTTCATGGCCACTGGAGGTTCGATCGCGAATGCTGCCTGTCATATGTTTCTGAAAAGTACGAAACACGGAGGTATTGATTACAATGTAACGTTGTTATCTGAGCCGTGCATGTTGTTGGGAGTGAGTATATATAGGAGATTAGGAGTACTCTGTAATCTCGCACTCCCCGAGTGGCTTATTACAGTACTGTTTGCAATTTTTCTTGCCTGGCCCACATTTAAGACATGTAAATCTGGGGTTTGGTATTGGAGAATTGAATCAGAGGTTTTGGGTAGAAATCTGTCTGTTAAATCCGAAAGCGGTGAAGAAGAAGGAGAAGAATCTCTGTTGAATGAAGAAACTGCAGGGTTGAAGAAATTGGATATTCCATGGATGAAGCTAATTGTGCTTGTTATGATCTGTTTTTCATTCTTTGTGCTCTATCTTCTTCGTGGGAATCGCTATGGACAAGTATGGTTATTCTTCCTAATCTTCTCCTAATTTTCTATGACATATCTGTGTTTCAAGTACTATAATTTTAATGTGGCTGCCTTATATTTTTGGCTTGACATTAAGCATTGGGATTATCTATCACAATCCAGTAGAATGATTATAGATTGGTATTGGCATATCATTTTAAAGGATTTTGACACATAATATATGTATATTATAGGATTTTAATATTATTATAGTAAAGTAATCTTTCGTGTGATATATTTCGATTGGATTATGCAAGGTATTATACGTAGTAGCTATACTGACTTCATGCACTAAATATGCAATTTACCATTTTGCCTTTTCATTTATATTCATCTTCCCTCTATTCAGCAATTTGCCCTACATCATAATTTGACAAAGCTATGGCTAATTATATGATGTGGTGGGATAGAACGATGTTTGACGGACAACATATATAGTTATCGAATATGATCATATTTTTCAAGAAAGAAGAACAAGTGTCATATCTTGTTACCTGTTTCAGTTTGTATCTGGCACGCCACTTGTCGATTCCATGATTGGAAAGCAAAACAGCAACTGCCCCCAGGCATCAACATGTCCAATTCATTACCTTCATAACAAGTAAAGCTCACAATTTGTAATGATTGATCAACGTGGCTGATAGTACTGGTGGCATTGTGTTAAGAACCCGGCAGTTGATAATTAGGATCTTCACGTCAATTATGCGAAAATCCGGTGGCAGTGAGGGGTTTGTCCACCGCCTGCCTCTTCCCAGTCATTCCTTAGCGCTATCCGGTAGTTTGGGTGGAGGACTATTGTTGGGAGATACGTTTCATCTCCTAGACGCGAGTTCTTGAGGTGTTGAAATATTGTAAAAAATAAATTCAAAAGGAAAAAGGAAAACTAATGATCAAAAGTCCTAAATCATTTAGAACTAAAAATTTTGTTCTCCCTATTTTGGTAGGTTTAGGTTAGATATTTTCCTATAAATTGGTGTGTTTTCTCTTCTTAAAAAATCAACCAAGCTAGTATGAATTGAAAGAAAAATAGTAGTTTAGCACTCCAATTTTGTGGTCTTTGTGGATAGTACAAAGAATAGCAATTGGTGAGTGTTGTAAGACTTGATGTATTTTTCTGTGTAATACCTGGGGTGACCAGATTTAGAGGAAAAATTGTGAGTCTAGCATCTTGAGAGTTTTCTTATAAGTTATAACTCTTTGTGGTTTGTACAAAGAGTAGAAAATTAGGTATCTTGAGAGTTTTCTTGTAATTCTTGTGGTTTGTATAAAAAGTAGAAAATTAGATGTTGTAAAATTCTGGTTATTTTTCCTATAATACTTGAGGTTGGGGTTGGGTGAGTAAAAAGTCTATATGATTGTAAAAAATTTTCATATGATGGAAGGCTTTAACGGTCTGCCTGTGGTTTTTCTCCAATTTTGCAGTTTTCCATATAAATCCTGTATTGTTATTTCCTTATGAATAACTTTATATAGACATTCCAAATTGACATTGTTAAGTGACATTCTAATGTGTCACTTTTTTATTAGATGATGAATATGTGTCCATATGATTATCATTTAATGCAAATTTATATCATCCAATGAAAATATACAACATCAACAATATCAATGAAAAATGTCAAATTCAAATGTCTATGTAGAATCACTCTTTCCTTATATATTTATTTCTCACATTCTTTTGGTATTCCTCAACTTGAAAGTAAGATCTTGAAATAAACGTGAAATCATATTGGGGTTGATTTCCCAACATGAGGACATGGTGTTGGTATTGGATTGGTGCCTCATTGAATTTGCCTATTTTTTGGCTAATTCAATATTCTTCCTTGCATGTCCGTGGATTAACAAAGATCATAAAGTTGTAAAATAAAGAATTTAATCGAAATTCTTCTGGAAAATTTTGACAAGTTACAACAAATCCTGTAAAATGACCTGTTTTCTTTTTTTTTTTTTTCCATAAGATTTTGACTTATCATATCAATATAACAGTATAAATAGTATATTCCATCTAGATCTCGATTAGGAAAATTATCATGAGAGACAGAAATATGAAAATAAAAAAATGGAAGAAAGAAAGCAAAAATCAAAAAATAAAAAAAAAAATGCAAAACATACCTTAAATTCAGGAGGTGGATGAAAGCATGCAAAATCCACTAGATAAGGGGAAGAAGGTGTCAATTCATAAACACTCATTCCCAAGAATCCCGACAAGAAAAACACATTCCAAACATCATATTCCAACTCCAACCTTAAATAACTCAACATTACTTGAGCAAACAGCCCAATTTCAAAAAAAATTGGATCACAAATGAATTCAGCACATCAGTATTCAGCACAAGTAATTGGGGCCCCCTTTTCTCAAATCAATTCCATCAGTAGGAAGCCCAAGTGGGCCCAAACGCCCATCTCATGCAGTGTGGGAGGTTACCAAGAAAAGGGATCTATCATTATTATTTTTTATTATGAGTATTATATTATACGTTTTCTGTTTTCTCTTTTCGGGGTTGGAATATTCATAAAATATATATATCATAGTGATGCATATAAGACGTGAGTGAAAAAAGTCTTATAAACTATCAAATACAAAAAGGTCATGAAGCATCCAATTTTGACTGACTGACTGTACCTCAATAACCAAAAAGGAGTTAATTTCCAAAAAAAAAAATAAATATAATAAATAAATAAACAAAAAGGAGTGGGAGAAAATAATTTCCAAGCACTGTTATTTTTGTTTAGGACTTGTTCTATACACAATAAATTTATATTAATTCTATTCAAAAAAATTGTATTAATTTTTACTAATTTTTCTCTTATTATTTTTAATCACCCATTCAATTACTTTATATTTTTTAATATATTTTTCCACAATTTTCTATCATATATTTAACACGTTATTTGAGTAAATCAAATACATAATAATATATAGAACAAGCCCTTTGAAGTCGTTCCCCAATTTTGACTGTCACTCCACTCCTTTCTTGACTACACTAATTTTTTATGCCTAGATATCGAAAAATTCATCCTGCTTCTATAAATAATAACAGTGAACATCTGGGTAAAATTAAAAAAATGCAACAAGTAGCTAGTTTCACTCGATCGAAGGTACTTAATTAATTATATCATCATTAGGTCAAAATCAAAGTTATATCTTAATTAGATTGAATAATAAAAATTAATTTCCACATATTTCATAATATTTAATTAATTCAATTCAAATAGAAATATAACATCTTAATTAAAAATAAAATAAAATTCTCCTAAACAGATGTTAAGTTGGACGACTCCTAGTGTTTTTACAAGTCCGACTGTCTAAAATTTCCATACTACGACCATTTACTCTAATTTTAATTTTATCAGTAAAAAAATTTTTAGTCAAAATTGGCATCCGCACCACAACTCTGAAACCAATAATTAAAGATAAGAAACATATTTAACGTAAAATAAATAAATAAATGCGGTCACATGCAGACACCAAAATATAATAACATAAAAATAAAAGTCCCAACTCACAATAGAAAAACCCTAAAATTTTGTACAATAACGATTCCAGTCAATTTTGATACACGCACCAACCTAATAATATAATAAAAATAATTAATTTATCACCCAATATATATACATAACAAATTGTGTCCGTTAGGCACATCAAACACAACAGGCAACCAAACGAGGTGAGGAGAAGAAAAAAAGCCTCACATAGTACCGGTGAAAAATGGAACTCCATCTCCTTCCCTTCAACTTCACCACTTCCTTACTCTTCATCTCCTTCATTTTCCTCTTAGTTAAAGGATTGAAGAAATCAAAATCCACTAACAAGAACGAAAAATTGCCTCCAAGTCCATGGAAGTTACCAGTGATTGGAAACATGCATCAATTGGTAGGTGCACCACCACACCATGCTCTGCGAAAGATCACGAAGAAGTACGGCCCCGTCGTGCATCTGCAGCTCGGTGAAGTTCCCGCAATCGTCATATCCTCACGCGAAGCTGCTAAAGACGTGCTAAAAGTTCACGATCCTGCCTGTGCTGATAGACCAGAAAGTATAGGCAGCAAGATTATGTGGTATGATTATACAGATATTGCTTTCAGCCCTTATAATGAATACTGGAGGCAGATGCGTAAGTTGTGCATCTTGGAGCTCTTGAGCACCAAGAATGTTCGATCGTTTGGGAATATAAGGATAGAGGAAGCTAAACTTCTTCTAAAATTTATTCAGTCGTCCGTTGGGAAACCCATCAATTTGACTGATCAGATATTCTCGTTTACCAGTTCGATGACATGCAGAGCGGCATTTGGGGGAGTGTTGAAAGATAAAAACACTTTGATTATGCTGATGAAGGAAGGAACCGCGTTGGCCGGAGGATTCGAATTGGCCGACTTTTTCCCTTCCTCAAATTTGCTACAAGTTTTGAGTTGGAATAAGAGTAGATTGTGGAGGATGCGTGGTAAACTTGATGCAGTTCTTGATTCTATGATTGATCAACACAAGGTTAACTTTGCTAAAACAAAAACGGGTAATGGTGAATTGGGTGGTGAAGATATAGTTGATGTTTTGCTCAGGTTGCAACAAAGTGGAGAGCTTGCTCTCCCAATAACTAACGACAACATCAAAGCAGTCATTTTTGTAAGTATTTTGTGCATGGCTAGTAGCATATTTTATTTATTTATTTATTTATTTTTGTTTCAATTTTGAGGTTTGAAAATATTTCTAGTTTTCTACTTTGAAATATTTCAAATGGCATTTAGTTTGTCACTTTAAAAACTATTTTTGCAAAGAGAAATTTAAAAACGCATTTGATTTGAATTTTTTTAAATATGGTAAATTTATACATTAAAATGACGTTGAAGTGCTAAACTTTTTCAAATTCTTTAATTTGGTTTGTTTTCGATTTTTATTTTTTATTTTTTATTTTTTATTTTGGGAAAATGAAAGAGAACCAGTTTTCACTTAAACCTAAAAACAAAATCAAAGCCTTACTTATTTCCTCTTAGCATAATTATCATATCAATAACAATATTTTATTCTCACTGCAGGATTTGTTTACTGCTGGAACTGAAACTTCATCTACAACAATCGATTGGGCAATGGCAGAAATGATGAGAAACCCACGTGTGATGGCCAAGGCACAAGCTGAAATCAGAGAAGCTGCCAATGGAAAACCAACCGTCGAAGAGAGCGACGCTCAATCACTAAAATATCTCAAGTTAGTAATCAAAGAAACATTTAGAATGCACCCTCCAATTCCTTTACTCCCAAGAGCATGCAGAGAAGTATTCGAAGTCAATGGTTACACTGTACCCCTCAAAACCAAAGTCATGATAAATATCTGGGCTTTGGGAAGAGATCCAAGTTATTGGCCTGAACCAGATACCTTTAAACCTGAGAGGTTCGAGAACAACTCGGTTGACTTTCTTGGAAGCAACTTCGAATTTCTTCCATTCGGAGGTGGTCGTAGGTTTTGCCCCGGGATGAACTTTGGCTTGGCGAATATTGAACTTCCTTTGGCTCAACTTCTCTATCATTTCGATTGGAAACTTCCAAATGGTATGAAATCCCATGAAGTGGACATGTCTGAAGGAGAAGGAATAACTGTCTCCAGGAAAAATGGTCTTTACTTGGTTCCCACACCCATTAATTCCTATGATGGCTAAATGTTATGCCAGCTGATGAACGATTGCAAGAGGTTTGGAGCAAGTTGCCAGTAAGATCAACTATGGCCCCAATTTTTTCCTTTTTATTTTTATTTTATTTTTTTAAATACTTTTTCTCAATAATTACTTTCCTATATTATATTAAGTTTCAACTTCCACACACCCACCCCCCCCGCCCCCCAAAATATGTACTCATATTCACGGATGATATGATAATAAATCATTGTATATACCTTTATATTTATATTATCTTATTGGATGCGTCTGATCCTAAAAGAAAACTATTAATGAGTAATTTCCAATATTCGCTTACAGTTATGTCAAAAGAAAAATATTACATATATATATACACTTACATAATCAGATCTTTTGGTAAGCGGATCTACAGTATCATGTAGATCAAACGCCACGGGTCAGAATAAATTCACCATTTGACTTCCATCTTTGAAAGTTTAGTAGTTTCATCAGTTATTTCAATTCTAAGGTTAAAGTATTGAAACAATAATTCCTTTGATTTTGAGACAATTTCCTAAAATCGTTCAAATAGTTGAATATTTAAATCTCTTAATTATACAGGTCTTATACAAGGCAGCTTGTGTTGCTTGTCCACGAGCCGTTCGCAAACTTCGCAATCCAAATCCCAATTGTCCAACTTCCAATTTTTTGGCTTGATCTAAGTCCAAGTTAGTGTTTACACAAACCACATACGAACTTTAGTCAAGATAAACTAAACCGAATACAATCCGCAAACACTCCAGTCTGAATATTATCGTCCCCACGCCATGGTAATGCGAAAAATTCTAGTTGGATAGAGTACCATGTAATAAAGAATATTTTACTTTAGCACAATGATTTTAGAAAGATGGTTGATAAAATAGTGAGATATTGTAATGTTGTAGAATGACATGTCTTTATTAATATAATAATATTATCATACTTCGTAAGATTTTGCCACAGTATATTGACAATTACTATGTGAGTCATCATGTTAAAGTAGCATTATTCAAAATTAAATAGAATAAAGCAATGAGTTGCAAGAAGCGATTAGATATTTATGCATATATTGATTTATTTCTACTCATTATTATTTCAACATTAAGGGTGTGTTTGATACCTCTCAATTTTCCTAGAAATTGTCAAATCAATTAAAACATTTTCCATATTTTGTGTTTGATGACAAAAATTTTTGTAGAAAACATTTTCTAGGTACAATCAAATAAAACACATTTTATATCAAATTTTTGAAAAATTGAATCTAGTGAATACGTGGGAAAATATTTTCCTATAATTTATCTTCCATAGAAAATATTTTCCAAGAAGCAATCAAACACACGCTAAATGATATCAAAATAATTAAATCATGTTGAGGTGATTCCATCAAATACGAATGTGACATGTGTTTCTTGTTTATGATATAAGCCGTGTTTGATTCTAACGCTCTCTTTTCCAGTGGTGGTATCTGTTCAAGGAATAGATTTGTACACCAGATAAGATATCTTTACTAAAGACAAATCCCGGCAGGAATTTGAGAAATTTAAATAGAGGGAAGGACAAATTTAGCAAGTTCCCTTTTGGAAATCCCATTCATGTTAAATCTTTTTTGTAAAAGCCAAATATAGCATAAGTTTCAAACTGAGTTGCCCTTCTTGCCCCTCCTTGTACTGTTCATAACTCGGTCAAATGTTGAATTCACCAGCCCTTTTTTGCTTTTTCTTCCATAACATCCATGTCAACATCAATTCATTTAATTCTCTTCCTCCTCTAATAGTGCTTTTTCTTCTCCCACTCTCACCCACCAACTCATCGTCCTCGTCGATCTAAATCCTTAGCAAAGGCAATGGAATTTTTTGCATTAATTTATACGGTGGAATTAGAAAAGGCAATGAAATTTTTGCATTCATGATTGATTAATGGAGGTATATAGAGCCCTCAGATGTCATTAATGAAGAATATTATGAACTTTGAAGAGTTAATGGAGTAGATCGGAGTTAGACAAATCGCCGGAGAAGATGAAGCAGTACTCTTTGGAAAAAATTGAGTAATTCAATGAAATATTTTTACTGAAACTTCACGAAATCCCTATACTCTATATTATAGGATATATGGATATAGAATATAGAATCACGACTGTTCATCTTCTCCGGCGATTGGTGAATCTTCTCTGTCGCCATTGGCTGCTATTTAATTTAAATGTTCATAACTAAACCTATTTTACCTTCTTTCGATTTACTATGAGTTAAATGCTAATTTTTCGAATTAAAATGTGAAACACAAATACCAAAAATATATTTAGGATCAAATATATTACACCAAATCTCAATCAAAACTATTGGAACAAAGTTCCTGCATAATCTGTTGGCCAAATCCAGGTTGGTTCTGATGTTAATGTTTTTGTGGGTTGTTTCTAGTGGAACATTATTTCTTCTTCATAGTCGCTAGATACCGTTGCTTTCTCTGCCAAAAATTACAGCTATAGGGAAGAAATGTTGCACAGAGAGAGGGGGTTTTTTGTCAAAAAGATAGGAGGTCAATATTGGTCACATCAAGGGCATTTTTTTTTTGAAAATAAACAAGGAAATTCATTCATTCATAGATGAAGAACATGGATCACCACTCAAAAGCGATGAGAGAAGTCTTGGCAAACAATCAAGCCAAAGACAGTTTGACGTTACATTCACAGCTCGTCTAGCAATCCCATGAGCCACAAAATTACTATTCCTTTCCAAATGACTACATGATCCACAGTCTAAGATGACGAGAAGCGAAATAATATCAGAAAGGATAGGCTCATCAGGATCGTTCCGAGAAGCTGTATTCATGCCCCTGATCACATTGGAGGAATCAGTGAACACCCTTTGGACACGGAGGTTTGCATCGGGAAGGAACCGCAGCCCAAACCGCAAGGAGAGAGCCTCGGCCGATGTTGGACTGAAGATACCTGGCATTCTAGCAGCAAACGCAGCAAAAACAAATCCATTTGAGTCACACACCCAACCTCCCAATCCAATGCAGTCGTCCCGAAGCGCGGCATCGGTAAATAAGGATAAACCATTCTCGCACGTACCTCTACCCTTCCAGCTCCTAGAGAGGTTGAGAGAAAGAACCAGGGAGTTAGCTTCCGGCCATCCAGAGAACGATTGGGCCTTCTGGAAATTCTCCAAGAATTGAGATCCCAAGGACACCATAACTTCAGCTTCCTTACCCGGCAATCCATGGAGCGAGTTATTTCTCTCCTGCCAAATAAACCAAAGAAAAATGAAAAATAGCTCCACTCCCTCACCATGAATCCCCGCCGAGAAGGCCCGCACCAAATCGACAATACCAAGATGGCTAAGCTGCTTAATTTCCCTCCACTAGTCGGAGCACTTCCACGCCTTTTTCACCCACCAACAATCAAGGAACACACGGTGGTTTGACTCCAATCCGCCACATCTCGGACACCCAGCATCAGCTCTAATGTGTCTTCTAACTAAATTCTCCCCCGAGGGAATAGCTGAATGAATAAGTCTCCACACAAATACGCGCACCTTAGAAGGTATAGCCAACTTCCAAATAAAACTCCACCAAGCCCCGCTCGACTTTGAAATGGATGCAAGAGCAGCATCCTGTCTATTTTTCAGCAAATGGTAACCACTCTTCACAGAATAAACACCATCCTTATTAAAATGCCAAATACGTCTATCCGAGGATGGGGTACTACTAAGCGGGATAGAAAGGATCAAGCCAGCATCCCAAGAGCCAAAAATATGACGAATCAGTGGCTCATTCCACCCACCACAGCTGCCGATTAAATCCTGAACATGCTCAATTCCAGCCCGGGGTTGGGAAAAGATATGGAAACAATGACTACGAAGAGCCCATGGATCCGAGTAAACCTTAATGTCCTTACCATTGCCGACTTTCCACCGCAACCCGGGTAACAAAACCTCTCTCTCCCAAAGTAAACTCTTCCAGATCATCGAAGTGCCCTTTTTGTCCAAAGCCTCAAGAATATCCCCATTCGGCAAATACTTCGTCTTAAGCACCCTGCCGACCAACGTATTAGGGTGCTCAAGAAGTCTCCACACCTGTTTGGCAAGCATCACTTGGTTAAACAATTTAAGGTCCCGGAACCTGAGACCCCCAGCAAATTTGGAAGCGCACAAAGTATCCCACTTCACCCAGCATAACTTTCGGTTTCCCTCTTTGACACCCCACCAAAAGTTAAGGATAAGGCTCTTAATAAGATCACACACCGAGTTCGAAAGCCGAAATAAACTCATGAAGTATACAGGAATGGCTTGGATGATAGACTTAATCAAAATCTCCCGCCCCGCCGTAGAAAGCATCTCCCTCATCCAACCTTTAAGCTTGTTCCATACCCTATCCCAGATAGTCATGAAAGTCCTCTTCTTATTTTTACCGACAAGCGATGGTAACCCCAAGTACGAATCATGAGTTCTAGGATTTGAAATGCCCAGGATATCAAGAATTCTTTGCCTGGCTGAAAGAGATGTATTTGGAGTAAAAGTAACAGACGTCTTATCAAAATTCACAACTTGCCCAGAGGCTTTCCCGTAAGAACTTAAGATCTCCATAATCTGAATAGCATCATGATCACAAGCTTTGTAAAGATGAGAGAGTCATTGGCGAAGAATAAATGAGTAATACGCGGACCCTGTTGACAGCATCTCATTCCAGTTAAACTCTTCTGCGCGGCAGCCCTACGAATAGCAGCAGAAAAACCTTCTGCACACAAGATAAATAAGTAGGGGGACAGTGAACAGCCTTGGCGTAAACCCCTCGTAGGCCTCACCTTACCCCGGAGCTCACCATTAAAGGAGAAAGTGAACTGAGAGGTTGAGATGCAGTCTCTGATAAGATTCACCCACCTAGAAGGAAAACCCACTTTTCTCATCATGGCACAAACAAAGTCCCACTCCACCCTATTGTAAGCTTTACTCATATCCAGTTTAAGAGCCAAAAAACCTTGCTTCCCCTGATGTTTTTTCGACATCGAATGAAGTAACTCAAAAGCCATGATTGCGTTGTCTGAGATAAGCCTACCTGGCACGAAAGCACCCTGATGTTCAATGATTAACGGAGGCAAAACCATCTTTATCCTATAAGCGAGGCACTTTGAGATGATTTTATACAAAACTGTACAGAGACTAATGGGCCGAAAATCAGAAATCCAATCCGGGCTTCTCTTCTTCGGGATGAGCACAATAATAGACTCATTGATAGACTTAACCGATTTACCCCCATTAAGAACCTCCAGACAAGCAGTCGCCACGTCGTGTTTGATTGTTGTCCAATGTTTCTGATAAAATAACGCATGAAACACATCAACTACCGGCGCTTTGTGAGGTCCAATGCTAGATAAAGCTCTCTCCACATCCTTCACAGAAAAAGGCTCATTCAACAGTCTCAGGTTCTCTAATGAGATCATAACATCCATACCTTCCAATGCCGCTTCCATAGCCTCCGGAGGGGGCTACCCATTCTGGAAAAGGCTGTCAAAATGTGATTCAACATGTGTAACAAGGTCATTCGGAGCTGTAATCCAGTTGCCATTGCTGTCCCTAAGTCGCCTGATCAAGTTATTCTGGAACTTGTTCTTTGCTCGAGCATGAAAGAATTTCGTGTTACGGTCGCCCTCTCGGAGCCAGTCGACTCAGGATCGTTGTCACCAAAAGCTTTCTTCTCTTCTACTAAGAAACTCAATATCTGCCTCAAGAAGCTTGATCTCATTCATATGGTTTGCCGAAGAACTTGACTCATAGAGCCCTTCAAGCTGTTTCCTTTTCTTCCCCAACACCGATTTCCATTGGCCAAACTTCGTCTTACTCCATTGGATCAACCCAGATTGGCAAACTCCGAGCTTTTTGGTAACGCCCACAAAAGGATCATTTGAACCCACGGCCTCTGGAGTGTCCATCAACCACTTGTTCAAAACAACATCCTTGTAGTCCTCCTCACGAATCCAAAAAGGCTCAAAACGAAAAGGCTTCTTTCCTCTGGCCTAAGTAAAGGGGTTGTCCCAACCCCCACAACTGAGCACAATAGGCCTATGATCTGAACTTTCCAAAGGAAGATGCTCAACCCCAGCGAACGGGAAGAGCTCTGCCCAATCACAATTACAGATAAACCTATCCAACTTAGCTTGGATATTTGCCCCCCCAGCTCTCTTGTTATTCCATGTGAAAGGATGCCCTCTAGACTGCAAATCCCCAAGGCCATAATCATTCAAAGCTGCTTGAAAAGCAAGTGATGCCCCATTGGGTCTCTCTCTCTCCCTCCCCTTCCCTTTCTGCCAGGAGAAGAGTCTCGTTGAAGTCTCCCCCACAGATCCAAGGTACGTCCCACTGGGAGCTGAGCCTCTGGAGCAAGTCCCACGAATGATGTCTTTTTGATAACTTGGGATGACCGTAAAAGCCTGTAAATCGCCACCTATGTCCCCATACATCACGAACCATAGCATCAATATGCCCCACTGAGAAAGATTTGATGTCAACCACGCACTCATCCTTCCACATAAGCATAAGCCCACCACTCTTGCCGATACAATCAACAACAAAATTATTTTGGAAACCCATCGAACATCTAACATTGGTTGCCCTAGAACCATACAGTCTTGTCTCAGACAGAAAGACTAGATTGGGAGAAAAGTGGCGGATCAACCGCGGGAGGGTATTTAACGTGCAAGTATTCCCCAATCCTTGCACGTTCCAGCATATGCACTTCATAATGCTCGGCGGTTCTGCATAGGAGAACTCGCCGCATTCGCACCAGCATCGTGCTCCATATCCTGGACTTCAACCTCACCCAGCTTATGTTTCTTCAGATTGCCACCCTGTTCTTCATTTTCCAACCCCAACTTCCTTTTACACAGTTGCATCCCGTTCCCAAGTGCAGAGGAGAAGTTACTCTTAGATTTGGAGGGGGAATAGAGAATCAAATTTTTCGCCCTTGCGCCACCCCTCAAATTTCTAGGACTATTTCCTTTACGTCGCCATGAATTCTTCCCGGGCCCCTTATTTCCCTTCGCCACACTGCATCCATCAACCCTCACCTGAGCATCACCACTATTGTTACCCAAGTTCTTATCCACTAGGGAACTCTGCAGAACCTGCCTGTTATTTTCACCATCACTCTCCTCTACTTGACCACTAAAGGGTCCGTTCAAATCAACCCGTTGGTTGATGATTGTATTCAGCTCATCATTCAAACTAGTACCCAAGGGTAGATTAGCCTGCATCATAGTACCTACTTCCATGGATTTCTGCATCGTTGTGTTTGAGCTATCTTCAGTCTTTCGACGTTCAATTGAGCCTCTTTACTGTTTCTCCCCCTCTCCGCACTAGGTTCACTCGAGAAACCTGTGTTAGATTGACTCTCTGTGTTCGAATTTTGTCTGTTATGTCTTCTACGATTATTGAGCATAGTTGCACGCATCCAATCTCCGTACTTGCGTGAAGATGGTACCAGGTTCCCACTATAGCTGGTAGTGCATTCACAGAGTCGATGCCTAATCAGCCCACATCCAAAACAAAAATCTGGGAGTTTTTCAAATTGAATAGGTAATGTAAACTCTTGATTGAGAGCTTCCAAGTTCACTCTGAGTCCCCGCTGAAGAGGTTTCGAGACGTCGATCTTAACTCGGACCCGAGGAACTACTCCCTCCAAATCAACACTTAGGACCTCTCCCAGCAGCCCCCCCACTGAAACAACACACCGTTCAGTAAAACAAGCCAAGGGGAGGTTCAGGATATGTACCCAGAAAGGAACCAAATTGAACTCCATACCGCCCAAATCGCCCGCACCCTTAGGCTTCACCAACGAGATAATTTGCTTATTAAAGAGTCAAGGCCCTCCCTTAAGAACAAAATCCCTGTCTTCCACTGACCCAAACTGAAAGAGGAATGTATTATTTCCCCATTTTGCTTCGAGGCGAAACGAGAACTTGGTTTTCCAGATGAGCCGTAGAATCGACTCCAGCCCATCTTTATTAACGGTTTTCCCTCCTAATACCTTCCCCACCAAACAGAGATCGAGCTTAACCATACCTTCGTCCGAGACATCAACTGCAAGAGAAACCCGAGGTGCCTCCTCGATATCCAAATGTAACCTATCGCACAATTTCGCAATTTCATCCGGATCCATGGTGAGCTGCCAATAATCAGCAGTAACAACAGCAAAAAGACAGAAAACACTTCGAAGCCGTCAAGAAACTGACAAAAAATCAGCACAGCCAAGGCTGAAGAAAGAAGCCCTAATCGTTCCCCAGAGAGGGAGATAAGGCAGTATGTGACCCATCAAGGGTATTTTGGTCCATACAAGTTAAAAATTATGTTATTCTTGTCTTTTGTAAAATTAATTTGATAAATTTGTCTTTATGATTTTAAAGTAGGCCATTTTTGGAATTCTTTCATATAATTAAATGGTTAAATCATCCTTTTTAAAAAAAATATTTTTCATGCTTATTTATTAACACCGAGGAAGTTCTCTTCCCAGCGCTGGAACTTCCAGCGCTGGGCCCACACACACAAAGCCCCCCTGATGGCGGGGGGCCCCACACACACCCCCTCCTACCTATCTCTTTCTCTCTCCCGCTGGAACCAATCGTCTGAAACATAAACGGGCCTCTTATTAACACTTACAATATATATCAATATATCTATATATATTATATATATATATATTATATTCTTTTTCCCATCGGCCCCCGTTCTAGTCCCCGCTAATGAAATATATGTACTGTTCGAATGCTGGGGTGTACGCCACGTGGCGGACACGTGGGGCCCCTTTAAAAAAAATTCAAAATTACCCTAGTTCATCTTCTCCCTCATCCCTCATTTATCTCATTCTCTCATTCTCCAGCCATGGAAGATACACATACACCATCTTTGACCAAGATGAAGGAAATTTCGCAAACTTTTGCCCCCTAGATCGGATCGACATTCACCTTCAACACATCAACACCATTCTTCAGGAACGACCAAATTGTATCAGCACAATCAGCGAAAACAACACAAGTCTGAACGGCATCTCCATCCTTCAGATTTGGGCCTGCAATTCTCCATCCTCCACCCTTTAGATTCGAGTTTGCATCTGCCAACTTGTTCTCTTTCCGACGAGCAAGAGAGAGAGTTGAGAGAGAATGATCTAACTGCAGAGCAAGAGAAAAGGGAAAGGAAAAAGGTGGTCCAATTGCAGTAGCCTTCATCTTGGTCGGAGATCGGATTCCATGGCCGACGAGATAAGGGGTTTGTGTGTGTGAGGGAGAGAGAGAGAAGAGGAAGAGAGGTGCTGAGGTGCAGAAGATGCGTTTCAAATTAGGTATTAGATGAAGAAGACGAGTAAGGAGAGGCGTAGATTTGGTAGGGAAGAAGACTTTGCCGCCTTGGTCCATTGGTTCAGGAATTTTTCTATTTCCAGCGCTTGATATACTAGCGCTGACACAACCCACCCCTAGGAGCGAGGGTGGGCGGGCTGTGTCAGCGTTGGCAACAGAAATTTCCTTCCATTGGGTCTAGGTGGCTGCCAAATAAGTTGCTGGAAGATTAACACTCTTCCAGTAGCTCGGAGCAAATCAAAGCCCTTTTTTATTCTATAGTATTACCTCCGTCCCATAAATATAATTCAATTCTAGTTTTATAAAGATTAAAAAAAATATAATTAATAATATTAGAAAAGTAAAAATTAAGCATATTTTCCTATTATGTCCTTTTATTTATTGAATATTTTATTTCTATTAATATATTTTGGTGATAATAAGATACATTAAATGATGGTGTATAAGATAATTAATATTTTAACAATCTCTTTAAAAAGAATGTGGCCTATATTTTGGGACGGACGAAAAATGAATAATGGACTATATTTATGGGACGTATGTAGTATTTTTTTTTCATTCCATTATCATTGGCGTGGTCGTGAGAGAGAAAAACGATGGATTAACTCCACGAACTTGGACAAACATGTGGACAGTTTGGTCCGGCTTGCATTGTGAATTGCCAGCCGGACCGAACACACGTGCCCCAAATCGATCAACTCGGATTCGGCCCATTTGACATTCCTTTTAGCTAGTCCGACCCAGAATAGGAAAACCCGATGGAACGTTCGAGAAGAGGCTTTTGTATTCTTGGCATCAATTAAACTTAAAATATATAATATTATATGGTAAATTTAATGAATGGTCACCAAACTTTCAAGATATCCCTAATTACTCACTAAATTTTGAAATATAACTGGATACTCACTGAACTTTACTTAATGTCAACTAATAATCACTCTTAACTTAATATTTAAATATATTTAATAATTATGTATATATGACTAATAACATTCTTCGTAGAGACAATTAGATTAATTGTTAGTAAAATAAATTCATTTATTAGAACTTAAATCAAAGAAAAACTAAATCAACTATTAGAAATACCACTGTTTGAACACAATAGTTGTGTCGCATTTCTTATTGTTTATATAGTTTTTCGTCCTATTTGAGTGGGTTTTTTTGTATTAGCAATTGATCTAATTGGTCACATATATGATATCGTCATTGAAATTGGTGCAATACGCTAATAGAATAAAAATTAAGTTAAAGAGTGATGGATAAATAACATTAAATAAAATTCAGTGAGTATTTAGTTATATTTTAAAATTCAATAAGTAATTAATTACATCTTAAAAGTTCAATGATCATTTATTAAATTTACCATAATATTGTAAAAAATACAGACTTGTTATGAATAATAATTGAAGTGTTATGAATAATTGAGAATAATTTGGTGGTTATGAATTATGAGGAATAATTTGGTGGAGGAATAATTTGGTGGAGGAATAATTTGGTAAAAGATGTAATTATTATATGTGAATGACTATTATACCCTTGATGAAATTATGTAATTACGATTGTGCCATTCGAAGTTTTCCTATAAATAGGGCTTCAGCTTATTAATGAAATCGATTCCCGGTAATTCCTTGTAATTCATTCTCTAAATTCTCTCTATTGTTTCTATACTTTTATAACACGTTATCAAAGACGCAGTCTCTAACCCTTTGAGTAATATGAAAGAAGTATGTTTACAATGCATCTTATGATGATCTTCAGACGAACCTGGATTATTACAATTTAAAGTACTCATAATTCTACATCCCAATATATGATATACTCTCTCTCTCTCTCTCACCCACAAAGAAACCAAATGCTTCCATTCTCTCATCACCTTCCCTTCATTTTTTCCTTCCACACATTCTTATCTAAAACCTGGAGAGACATCGCTTGTATTTTTCTAATTGCCGATCCAAGCAAAGACAGTACTAAGAATGCTCAAAGATTTCTCAATGATGATCCCTTTCATGATCTTCATCGAACGAAGTTTCGATCATTTCCAAGGAAAAGTCCTTCAAAATCAATCAGATTCATGTGATCGCTTGTTCCTGCATCAAACAAAAGTTTTTTTCCAAAGTCAAGCCGCTCAATCGTGCTTGTGGTTAATGGAAGAGACGCACTTAAAGTCGTAGAAATTGCCAACGACATGATTTTCTTCTTCTCGATAGAATTTTAAGCTTTTTCTTATTTTTCTCGCTTAGGTATGCTCAATTGAAGACAATGACGAGGACTTTAAAGGTATATTATAATATATTATTTTATAATATATTATTTTATAATATAATAATATATTAAACTATAACATTCGCTTTCTCTAGATATAAGAGCATACATTATCAAAATCAAATTTTCTCGACTCCATTATACCGATTTAACGAGATCTTCGATTTGACACCAATATTGATAATAAACTTTCAAAATTTACAAATCAAGACACCAACTTTTTGAAAAAGTTACAAAATAGTCCTTGAACATTTTGATATTGATAAATTGAAGTAGAAAGGAGATAATTTTCAAATCGTGAAACATTGATAAAATATTTTTTGGCAATTTTACCTTTGCAGAATTGAATGGATAATTTTACCCTTAGGTAAACCGACCTAATTTTGACGATAAAGTGAAAAATGGATAGAATATTCATGAAGAAATTCTAAATCCATTGATTATATAAATGGCTTGAAGTCCATTTGAGTTAAAAGATCAATATTATTTTAACTCTCAAGAGTTTAATTACATAATATACTTGTTCTAAAAGGATAAGCGCTGCTCTTTTAGAAAGTAATAAGTATTTGTTCTAGTAAGAACAAACCGCCCCGTAGTTAGCTCAATATTTAATTTTCATGACTTTATTTATCAGTAATTTAATATCGCAAATACCTCCTACCTGGATGATGGGTTCAACTATCACTAAACGGAAGGTTTTATATATTTCTGCACTTTATATGCTAAGTGATGGGTAATACTCTACTAAGCGTATCCTACCTCAAGAAGTAGTTAATCATTATGCATTTTAATTCTCGCAATTTAATTCTCAGAAATTTATATTTATTGCAATAATTCCCATAAGGTAGGTTCGACCACCTATTGGAGGAAATTTAATTTCTGCAATTTAAATTTACGCACTTTAGATTTCTCAGACATATTTCCAATGTGGTGGTAATACCACACCCATTGGTGTGCATATTTCCAATGTGGTGGGTTATACTACACGATTGGTTATAATCTAATCCTCGCCCGTAATAAGAATATCAAATATTCTAATCCTACTCTCAAGAAGTAGACGATAAGAATAAAATTACTTTTCCATATATACCTAATATTAATGGAGAAAATTGAGCAAGTGGTACTTGAAGTTACCATTTGATAAATAGATGAAAGTAAAATGCTCAATAGATCCCATATTGATAAATCAAAGAAAATATATCGCATGGAAAGCTTATATGAAGTAATCTCATCGATGATATGAGATTGTATTAATATGAGAATAAAATGCCTTGAAGAAGCAAATCACTAGATATCTGTATTTGAATAAAGCCAATATGATATTATTATTATTACTCCGTAAGAAGTACAAAACAAATTAAGTGGAACATATTGAGAATATCAAAGATGGCAATAAACACTGAAAATATAGAAATACTAAAAGAAAATATATATTGAACCCATAAATGAGGGATGCGCCTCAAGAGTATAAATACTCAGACTCCACCTAACATCTGGTTCATAATGAAAGATCCAAAGGATCTCTTTTTCGCTTGACACCGGCGATCTGCAGGACCGATGGGTTTCGCTCATAGATTTTTGAACATATGATTGAATCTTGATGAGTAGATCGAAGAATCGAGCAAGGTAAACAAGTATATTTTTGCCGAACGAGAAATAAATTTATGTTCTACACCCTCGATCTAGAAATGCTAGCAAACCATCAAGAAATAATAATATTCAACAAACCTATGGGTTTGGTATGAAAATTCCACTGCAAATGACGCTATATTGAATATTTCCTCCAAATACGTTATAGCCATCGAAGAACAATAAAAGCATCACTATTGCTCATCATGTACATCAGTGTAGTCATGGATGGATTGTGTTTGTAGCATCAATCCAATGGACTAATGACATTTCTAACTCCAATTCGACACGCTCCACCCGATGAAAAGGTATTATACTTGACACTCTTATCCCCATAATTGTGCCATCGTAAGACTCCTAATAGTTTGTTATTAGTCCCTCCATATAGTATATTGATATTTTGTTTCCTAACTCTCTTATAGTTGGTCCGCCATATCCACATATTGATATGACCTACTAGTGGGAGCCACCAAGAACACATATAGTTTTTACCGCAAGTAGGTAAAGATTGACTTCATGAGATGATTACTCTGATATCTCCATCTCTATCTCCATCTCTATCTCTCTTTTTCAACGAATGAATGATAGATATATGAATCCTCTATTTAAAGATAAATTTTCAAACCAATAATTGATTGTACTATTTACTTTTTGACAAATATGAAAGAGAAAATGGCGTAAAATTTTAATCAAATGACATATACTGCTGTGATTGAAAAATAATATATATATATATATATATATATATATACATATATATATCTTAAAATCGAAAAACAATATTTACAATTACAAGCAAAACATTGATCTTCGTTATTACACACCGAAGCTTCCTTTATATTAATATGAGAAAATTACTATACTAAAATTTTCTATTAAATTTACAAATGTGATCTTCTAAAGTAAGTTTTTCAAGACCTGTAACGCCGCTTGTTGATTTTTTGAATTTGGCCCATAAGGCCATTAGCTCACCTTTGCACGTGTCCACTAGATGTGTCTCAAGAGCCGTTGAATATCATCCAAAGGTTCCTTACTAATCCATCCTTAATGAATGCTATTTTATCTTCTCTGCCGACTGGACACTCACTGATTTGCATCGAGAGTCACATGTCCACCTGAGCACACTTGTAGCATCCTCCTAATCTTTTACTCCGTTTCTTTGAAAATTACTTTTACCCATACCAGCCATGTATTTAGAAGAAATTGAAACCTCACCAGATAATCGAACCTTGCTTTCAATCAAGCATCTGATATCTTGTAGGATACCCTTTATTCATTAGCATCCTTAATCTTTCCAAATTTACATCGATAAATCATTTTTAGGATTTTGACTCGGAAAGTGATGGATAGTATTCAAGATTTGAGAGCATATGATCCATTATAATGTATAGACTTGTTAGGATGAATTTTGCAATAATTTTGATGATTTATTTATAGAATAATACGACGCTGCATGAAATAAGACTCCGATTTTAAATAAATAATATGAAGCGTAAGAGCTACGACATTTCGAATTAAATAATAGCCGATGTGATGTATGAGTCAGAATCTGTTTGAATAGTGGTAGACAATAATGTCACCAAAAGATGATGGAATATGTCATGAATTATTTCTATGATAAATCATGTTGAGCACTATACGTATACTAGTGAAATAGATATAAGAATTTAATCAACTAGAAGTTCAATAATACTGTTTAAAACCGATCGACCATCCCGGTTTAAATAATTATTGAAATCAATATTTCAAGTGAAGAATTAAAAGAATTCTTCAATGATTGTTCTCGATAAATGATGAAATCATTACTAGCCAATATCGTAATAAATCCAAATATATCCTGAATAAAGGATGAAGTATGGGTCCACTTCATCCTCCATGACTACTGATATTATGATACTTGGATCCACTAGATATACATGTGTATATGATTCAGAATTGAAGACATTTAAATGATTTGCTCACAGATGAGCATGATTTCCGATTTTATTTAATGATAAAGCTAGAATATATATCCCAATGATTGAATAAATCCTCAAGGATTTGAAAGTATGATACAAGGGATATTATGTGGCAAATTATTTAAAGTCCTCCAATAAATTGCTAATATCGAGAATAGAATGCAAACTATATAAATTCATATTAAGGTCGAATTATGAGAATACGTAGAGTTTTGTGTTCTAAATTTTCTCAAAGATGAGGGGAGTATTAAAGGTTGAAAATAATATGTGAAATGCATCATATTATATCCTCGAAATTGAAATACTTTAACTTGAAGTTCAAGAGATGCATGAAAGGCTATGAACAATCACATATATCGCCACGATACTTTGATAAGTTAGCACGCGTAAGCGCTGATATTTTCCCAATCATCTATATCAAAAAGAAATTATAAAGATGGTCTTTTAATAACGGAGGCATATACTCTTGAAGAGTATATAGACATAACTATATTGTGTAATCCCTACAAGAGGATTGATAATGAGATATCTCGATGTTATGTTTCGATATGGGGAAAGAAATGAAATTGGAAAAGTGTCGACACGATTATATGAAAATGTAGCGCTATATATGATCAATGATAATGAAAATATTGAGATATATTGAATAATGATATTGAAATCCATCTCGGAAAATACCGATGTCAAATATATGCCTCTTATGATTAAAAGTGTTCATGCACGAGCTTAATGAGAAATGAGAATGAAACTTTCAAGAGGTTTCAAATGTATTATTGTATCAAAGGCATGCAAAGGCTCAAAATATCTACATTGATATTGTTGAGAAATCATATCAGTACTCTTTCCTTGATTGATGTTTTGTCCCTAAAAGGGTTTTTTTCTCAAACAAGGTTTTAATGGTCTCAATCTCAACTAATATGAAATTTCCGTAAGAGATTTAGGAATATATCTCATATAGTGAGAAACGTGAGATCAAACATGATTGATATAAAGACTCGAATATAATATGATATTATATAATATATAAATTTCATTCACGTGAATGAATGAAGCGTATCAACTAATGTATAATGATACTTATATAAATCCATGAAATATTTTGAAATGCTTGAAGCATACTTGTATAAAATACGTCGACTCTCTTTTCCCTCGATCGGTGCTTTATCCCACCGGTTTTCCTAGCAAGGTTTTTAATGAGGCAACTTTAATGGTTGGTGATTCACATGAATAATGTACTTTTTCCTTCATTGCGCTTTTTCCCACTCGGATTTTCCTAATAAGCGTTTTGAACGGCATATTCATTGGTATATCGAGAACGATAGGAGAAATCGATACAGTATCTATTGGATCAAGTTATAATGGAGCTAATGCTTTAGATCCAAACGATGATAATATCAAATCATTTACCGTAAGAAAGATATCAGGCTCAAGATATGAAATCTAATCCGAGCAAACAGACTTTTTCCTTCGATCAAGTTTTTCCCACCTGATTTTCTCGATAAGGTTTTAACGGCGCAAAGACGCGAATACTATACGCATGATAGACATCGTGGAGCAATGTTTTGATGAAGTTAAAGATATAACCACTCCTGCTCTATCCCGCACCCTGGCCGGTTTTTTCCACCTGATTTTTCTCCAAACGCGTCCCGTACATTCTGTATTAATACTATTTGGCTTTGTTACATGATAATAATCGTGAAGTGTTAATAATGAGAATAATTTGGTATAAATTAATGATGAATAATTCTATATAATTTACGCGGAGTGAATAATTTAAAAAGATTTAATTATTATACGCGAACGACTATTATACCTCGATGAATTAAGGTAATTACCATCGCGCTTATCTCAAATTTTCCTATAAATGCGCTTCGCTTATTAACGAATCGATTCCTAGAATTCCTTGGGACCATTCATTCTCTAAATTCTCTCTATCGTTTCTATACTTTTATAACAAGACGTTCAATGTTTCCACAAATCAGTCAAAATTGAACCACTCCTGTCGAAGGCTGCCATTCCGATTCTCTCGTTTTTCTTTACTTTCTCCACAACCAACAGGAAACTTCCCGAATAGAGACGAGATCTCACCTCAAATTATACAAAAGATTAAATTTTTTTTCCATTAATAGGAAATTTTTCTTTCCTATATCCCAGTCAATTCGTGCTATACGACAACATATTTGAGCCAATTAATCGAATCCAAGCTTTTTGGCTGATTTTTTGTTGGATTCTTCAGGTTAATTCGTTAGTTCTTTATTAAATAAATAATGGAGGGTGGTGCAGCTGCCGTTTCAGCAGAGAAGACATCTGAATCAGCTGCGGCAGCTTCATACACCTATTGGGTCAGGGAATTGACCAATGACGCAGCTCCACGTCCCGTCCCTAAGAAGCTCAATGTGGAAGATTTATCCAATCAATCTACCCCCACCCACCTCGGCTCCGCATGGAATCGGGTATCTATTTCGGAAAAATAAAGATCTATTCATGTTTGTGCTTTCAGATTTTACTTTTTTCTTGGAGTTTTCTGGATATGGAGTTTCGATTATGCTTGGCTGCGTGATGTTTTGTTCATAATTTTTGTGAATTTATCCATTTTTGTTTTTAGGTAGATTCATGAAATAATATTAAGGAAGCTTCCGATCCATAGAGGGGAGCCGGGGGAGGTGTGGTTTGAATAGAAACCAGAAATTAGCAAGAGTTTTGAAATTGAGATTTAGAGAATTCAGGAGTAATTAACTGCATTATTGTATAAGAAAAATATATTCTTTTTACTGTTGCAGGGAGAGAGAAGCCATATACTTGCCCAGGTTTCAATTCAATCCCATTTTCGTTATTAGGGCATGGATATGGTTAAAGCTTGGTTCATTAAGGGGAAAAGCTTGACATAGAATCTGTCGCTGTGAATTTAATTACTCCTTCGAAATCCTATTGCTATAGACTATAGAGTGTGCTGTAAATTGGACTTATGTTGGCACCTGCTATGTTGATATTAACGGAAACAAACTTGAAAAGGAGTTTCTCTAAGGCTCTAACAAATTATGTTAATGCAATGTGATTGACAAGGGATCGTTTTTCTGGCTTACTCTCTGATGGATTGTTAATTGCTAAATCTGCATCTGGGACGTGGGTTGTGTGTGCTGATGTCTCTCTGGATGTTACTGATTGAACACTTTGAAGAGATCAAGTGATTCAGTAAATTTTTAATTAACTAGTCATAGTTACAAATTCTTAAGGAAGTTCTATCAATCTTTGTGTACGATGTTTTATACTTTTCTTGGTTCAGCAAATATTTGTTTCAGATTCAATTATTAAAGAAGTTAATTGTGCCGACTGGTACATCTACTGTACATGTCGGTCTTTTGTGCTATTGCACATGTGATGTGCATAATGTTGAGTCCTCAAGTTTACATAATTACATTGTTTGCTATGCTTTGCGGTTCCCCTTTGTTTGCATCATGTAAATTCTCTATTCCATTTTTCAGGCTGGAACATGGGAAGAGAAGAGTTTACATAAGTGGGCAAGTGATAGGATTAAGGTCTGAATGCTTATAATCATTTGTTCTCTTTGGTTGTGTTTGTGACTTGTGTACACCAACTTTTCTCAACTATCTTACAAAGGGAGTTTGTATGGCCATTGTTGATTTGTGGCTATCCAGTGTTTCCTTTCTTTGTGTTGGTGGTTCTCTCTCTCTCTTTTATTTTTTTTTAAATCCTCCTAGAGATATTGACAGATCATGCGTGCTCATTAATTACAGGAATTGCTTGTATCTGTGGGAGCACTGGAGTTCTCAGGTGGCAGAGCAGAAATAGCAGAAGTGACCAAATGCTCCGGGATGTGAGTGCTCGTAGAATGTTACACCTCCTAGACGATTTTTATTCTGTCTCATACTCTCATTAGTTTCGAAAGTAGCTTCCGACTATTTTTTTTTTTTTTTTTTTGGTTAGTGGATATTAGAAGTACATGATGCCATCTAAGTATTCACTAAGATATCCATATACTTAATTTTACACTCAAGATAGATTCTTTGCTGTAGATTGGTTTCTTCTTCTAGCTGTTACAAGTTGCACGGATCTAAAATTTAACTAACAGAAACTGACAGTAAGAAATTCATTGATTGGGATTTGAGCGTGATAAATGTGTGCATATGGGTACATTGGAAATAGATGATATAAATAAGCTACACTGGATGCTGTCAAAGTTATGATCTCAAAGTTAAATTTCATTGTAACGATAATTGAACCCGACTTGCAGGCATTTTTGGTGACAGTTCGAAACAAAAGACGTGTTGGTTACAATTATGAATTGACACTGAGAGTAAAGGGTAACTATTCATTATTGTTTCTGTTTCACAGAATCGTTATCTTTCTCTTCATCCTTCAGTCCTGTTTGTTTTTCTTCTATTGTTTTCTTGTCCACTTTTTTCTCAAGTGTAATATGAAACACAGGAGAGTGGACTGTGGGATCGGAGAAGAAGAAGGTGAAAGGCCATTTAGATATTCCCGAGTTCTCACTTGGTGAACTTGATGACTTGCAGGTAGATTCGGGTTTAGTGTTCTAATGCCACTTTGAGTTTTCTTTATGGACTTGTTTCCAAAACTTCATTTGCGAAAATATGAAAGTAAACGAGCTTTCAACGTATTGAAAAACTGAAAAATGGAGAACAACAAGGATGTGTTTTCTGCAGAAACCGAGTGTTGTGTCTGAGTTCATTCATTGTTGCATTTTCTTTGCAGATCCAAGTGAAAGTCAGTGAGGAGAAGGATCTTTCACAACAAGATAAGCGAAGGATCGTGGAGGATTTGAAGTTATTTTTGCAGCCTGTGCGTGAGAAATTGAATCAATTCGAGCAGGAACTTAAAGACCGGTAGCATGGAACGCTTGTGGTTGTCCATTGAAGCTTTGGCTTTTGCTGAGACGATAATTTGGGTTTGTGTTTTAAGCATTTGGACTGAGGACTTTAATTAGATTATTATTTATTTGGAACGTTAAATTGTCAAGGTTGCCATGGGGTATTGTAACGGAGAACTGAGTTCCCAGATTACTGTCTTTGTGATGCGCTATTCCGTATCATCAATTCATCATTTATGATCTACGAACTTTGGCCGAATGTGGGCCATGTTTAAAGGTTAGCTAAAAGAAATTGCGAACTACGTTTATGCAGAGTGATTTATGTGATTATTTTGTGTCAAAATCTTGTGAAGTGAGGTAACAGTAAAATAGGATAATCATCGTAATGAATAATGATGTGTAATTAACTCAGTTGTTAGCATTGTCAAGAACATTACTCCTATCCATGATAGATCCATGTAAAGCAATGTTATGAGTACGCTAGGCCGGTAAACGGATTGAAATTACTTAAATCCATATCCGATTTAATAAGAAAATTTATTAGTCCATCGGATTCGGATAAAATTCAATCCATTGACGGTCTTAAATGTCTTGATGAATTTTTTGGCACGAGTTTGAAGGTGCAAAAATATTTTACTTGTTTGAAATAGAATGTTATGAATATTTAGAAATTATAATTTATTAAGGTTTTTTTTCAATTGAATTAAAAACATATTATAACATATATTAATGTATTGAAATTCGATAGGTTTAAAAGCTCTTCATTAATATTTAGAAAATATAAATTTGGGTCAAAAATGGAAAAAAAAATGAAATTAGGTTTAGAAAAAGAAAAATAATAGTAAAATTATATTATATTATATTATTATAAAAAATCGGATCGGATTGTTATTAAATTAGATTGACGTATATCCATATTTGCTCCATTTACTTAACACAGATTATTAGATTCAGATCTTTATCAGATTATCAGACTGAAACCTTAAGTCCATCTCCTATTAATTTCACTAGATTCATATCGGATTCTGATCAAAATCTGATCCATTAACAGTCCTAGTGTACATCCTCTATTATTGTGTTCATCCTCTAATATTATGTTGCAAACTTGCACCCTACCAACGGATTGGTGTGCATTTGCTGGTGTTTTATTAAAGGGTTGCGCTCTAATCAGCAATCACACATCGTACAAAAAGAATTTTTCTTTCAAGAACTGTGTAATATGCATATTGTCTACCCTGAACCAACCACGATAACTCAGATAATCCAGTATTATGGCTCGTGGTACGCAAAATTAAGAGGCAGAATTATTGTCTACCCTGAACCAGCAAAACAACAATCTTTCAGACTCACGATGCCAATAATCTGTAGAACACAATTTGGAGTTCTAGATTTCAGTTCATATCCCTGAGCTCGCCCTCGATGATACTCAAAACCCAAGTACTGTTCCTTGATGAGTTCTCGAGCTTTTGTAGATTATATCAAGCATCATTTTTCTGCTTCTTCTTGCCTTTCTTCTTTAATGATCCACTTAAAGCTGCTTTAGTCTTTGTCCACTCTTTAAGTGAAGCAGCACTCCTCATGAAAGGGCAAGTCTCACTAGTAACAATATCCCCAAATGATGGTCGCTTCAGCACTGATGACCCATTTCGCCCATGTGTTGAAGTGGCGGCCTCACTATCGTTCAAAATTTTCTCAACAGAACCAGTCGGTTCACCATTTAAAACTTTGTGGTCCTCGTCTTTCCTTGCTGAAGCATTCCCATGAACCTTAGCAGAATCAGTGGCAAAATCTTTATTTGCTTGTTTGAGTTGTTTCTTGGTTTCACTATCCTTCACTGCATTATAGCTTTTCTCTTTTCCAAAAGATTTATGCAGCTTATTATTTTCAGAAAATATGAAGTTGGTTACTTGTGGTAGTTCCTGCTTTTCGAAACTTACACCAGGCAAAACTTGTGAGATGCTGAAAGAACTGCTACTTGTATCGCCCACCAGCTGTGTCCATGAGGACTTCTGCAGCCATGCCGCGCCTCTGGCTGACTTATCAACAGTTTTGCTTGGTTTATCAGGAAGAACATCAGTAGTCTTTTCTATCTCTTTCACTTGGCTTGATTCGTTTTCCTTGCTAATAAAGCTAGGAATCGTAAGAATTTGTTGCTCTTCTAGCTTAGGAATATCGTCTGACTTCCTTGACGGGGAAGCATCATCATGATTTAAATTTGCAGAACCTGGATTCAGCTCTTCTGGTTGCGTGCTTAAAACTGTGTTTGAATCATTTATTACTATATCTCGGCTACCTTTCATTCTCTTCGTAGAAGATACATTGTTTTTATCATCCTCATGATATGTTGTTTTCCTCTTCTTAGAAGCGAAATTGATCCTCGTTTGACTTCCATGCATTTCTCGAGTGCGTCTATCATCAGAGTTCTTGCGTTTTTCCAAGGTTGAATCCTGGATAGCCGAAGAGGAGAAAAAAAAAAAAAAGAGAAGACAAATTCAACTAAGAACTTAAAGCACATGTGGAACAAATGAACCAGCATTGCAAAACAAAAACATTAAACCATACCAAATCAAGATTAGTAGATTCCCGTCTCTGATTCTTGAAGCGAACAATATTATCACTGGGACGAGTGACCATGTTAATAATCAGGTTATCTTCATCACTGACTTGATCATCCCCATGGTCATCACCTTGCAGATTGTTGGGTAATAACGATGAATTGTTTACTTCCACAGTAAACTCAGTCTTGGTAGAAGTTGTGTTCGAGCAGTTCTCCCTTTTCAAAATCTTGTTTAATACTGACTCCATAATGTTAAGCTCTTCTTCGTTCACTCCAACGTTTTCACAATCATCACAATTAGAAGCTTTTGCTTCTTTAATTGTCTCAGCAGGGGCAGAATGCTCCTCACAGTCACAGAAATGGACAGGGAGAGGAGGAACTTCAACGCGTTGGAAACTGTATTTGTGTTTTCCCGTACCTTTAAAAGGCACTGGTTTTATCTTCATCAAGAAATGCAAAACAGCATTGAAAAATTATATCAGCAATTCTAAAATCTCAATTCTGGCAGCTTGAAAGCCAATCAGATTTTCCAAGGGACATAACATAGTCGAGGTAAATTTTAGTTTGAACACACAACTAGGATAAAGAGAAAAGGAAAGTTTCTTAACAACGACATATATATGTGATGGCATGTGAGTACCTTTCTCAGCTTGGGAAAGAAAATCCTGAGCTGCAATTTTTCCATGTTGGGATCCTTTCTGGGTTTTTCTAAAGAGTGCACGTTTTCAGTGGCATCAACATTCTGGCTGTGCAAATTGGCAGCGAGTTCAACATCTTCGTCCCACTCACGTTTCAAGCGAACAAGATAGTGTTCCTTAGCCTTCTCAAGTCTCAATTTGCCACCTTTCCACATGCAACCATTGTACTGTAAATTACATCATTCCAATTAGCAAAAGCAAGAACACTTCAAAGTTGAAACACAAAAAGAAGATACTTCATCCCTTAAATAATCATAACATTCAAGGCTAAAATTCTTTTATGGGGGACTATATTGGTTCAAATTGACTGCATTTAATCCACACCGAAAGGGCCTCCTTATCTTAACAGATACAAATATAATCATCTCAGATTGGCTTAGACCTGCGCCATGTTTGGCACCACTGATGTGGGACAGTAAAATCTGAATTGAAAACAGTTGATTGAGCTTCAAAATAATCTCACGGACATGGGGAATTGAAATTTCAAATTTGAAATTGAAAACAGTTGATTGAACTTCAAAATAATCATTTCTCCAAGTCACCAACTTCACACAGATGCAGGACAAACATATCCTAAACAATAAATCCATTTAAAAAACAGTAGAGCAAAGTAAGCATACCGTGCTGAAGAGCTTGGCGAGTCCCTTCTCGGAAACAGGAACGAAGTCCAAATAAGCGAAGCTTCGGCCTTTGGTTCGCAAAATTTCCACCGAATCCACAGTGCCTAATTGAGGCGAAGTGAAAGTCTTCTTCAAATCATCTTCTTTCACATTCAGCCCCAATCCCGCAATATAGATCCTTATTTTCTCTTCCATATTCGCTTTCAAATTTATTCTTGATTTTCTCCGTCGTTCGTCGTCTTCTTCTCCTTCTTCCCGGAAGATTTGGGTTAAAAGTTAAAACCCTAATCGGCTAATCCTGCTATAAAATGCGGAATGAATATTAAAATGGCAATCTACGTTTTCGATCCTTTTAATAAAAGCGTGTTTCGAATAAGTTCTTAACCTGTAAAAAGCGTAGTTTCGTAAAACTCATGCAATATAAAGGCCCCAGTTAACAAATTTAACAAATTAAAATTAAAAATAAAATAAAATTCCCTCCCAAATTCATATTTTGCGCGACTCTCTGGTGAACCCTAAATCTCAATCATTAATCATGCCTCCAAGGAAAGAGCTCTGCAGGAATTTTCAACGTGGAAGGTGCAATTTTTTGAGTTTCTTTAACTCGTATAACTTTAGTTTCTCTGTTTTTTCGTTCACAGTGGCTGTTTTGGGGTTTAAATTGCCAGTTCCCGTTCCAAGACTGTAATTCTAAATTAATCTGTATTTATCTTGAATTTGAACTCTGATAAACCTGATAATACCGTTAAGATGTTTATGGTATATTTTTAGCTTTTTGAATGCTCTTATATTTATCTTCATTGTACTTATCGGGACTTGTTTTTATTTTGTTTGGGTTTAAAATAGTGAACTTCGATGATAACGGACAAAAGCCTTACCTACTCTGTGGCAATTTTACATCTTTTAGTGCATATTACAGAACTCTAGATTATTTGAAAATGCAGAGCCTTTTTTGTTTAAATGCAGTCATGCTAATTTTGGAATGCTATCTACTTTCAGAGATCAAGAAACAGGGAGATTGTCGAACTCAATCTTGCCATTGTTCTAGAATTTATAAAATATGTTGGCACTATTGTACTCACTCTTGAATCATTTTACAATTATCTTTAGGTGGTATATAGAGCATGCTTTCAGATAACCTTCTGCTTTGTTAAGCACGTTTAAATTTGCATAGTGATGAGACCACGAGATGTCTGGAAAATAATGAGTAGTCGTTTGAATATGTAGTTAGTATTGAAATTTGAAATTGACTGCGTAGTAGAAGTTAAGTTTTATGTAAAAAAAAGAGGTTAACATTGAGATAGGTGGAATTGTAGACAATCCTAAGCTGTCTCAGTCAGTCTATTTCTTGAGCTGTTTCCTCCATCAAGTAATATTTTGCTAATCTCATGCAGTTGTCAATATGGTGATCGCTGTAAGTTTCTTCACCCTGCACCACAACAATCACTGTCCAATCCCTTTGGATTTGGCACGCAAACTGGCAATCAGTTTCAGCGCACAAATTCGCAACAGCAGAAGCCCAATCCCTTTGGTTTTGGAGTCCAGAATAATGCTCAGTCTAGAGGGCCAAATGATTCTGGATCCAACCCAAGTCAATTCAAGGTTCTTTCCTTCTTTCTTTTTACCTCATGTTTGATTTCAGATTCATGCCGGTGTCTTTTAGCTTGGACTCAATCATAAGTTAACTCATAAAGGTTTTAATTACATTTATTATACTTCTGACATATGGTATTTACCATTTATTTTCTTGTGGTAACAGCCTTTTGAAAATAAGTGGACTCGTTTCTCCCCTTTGAATGCAACCAATTCCTCCACTTCAAAGCAACCCAACAGTCAAACTCCTGCACCTAATCACCAGTAAGTGCATGATCATGTTCATTGATGACAGAGTGTCATATTTTAGTCTTTAGTTTATACTGAAATCATCTGCATTTGGTGGATTATGGTTTTGATGCATTTGAAGGTGCACAGATCCTGAGACTTGTAGACGTGTAATGATTGAAGATTTCGAACATGAGAGGCCATTGTGGAAACTTACCTGTTATGCCCACAACAAAAAGTATGATCAGCTTCCACTTTTTCCAGATCTTTATTTAAGTTTCCTGTTTCATATTCCTGTTGCAATTGTTGGCTGAAATGGTGAGTGAATATGTAAATGGTCAACTGTTTTCACTGCAGTGCTCCGTGTGACATTGGTGGTGATACTAGTTATGAGGAGTTGCGTGCATTGGCATATGATGAAGCTAAGCGTGGATTGAGCTTACAGTCGATTGTAAGATGATCTAAACTTACTCGCTCTTTTGTCTTCTTGATGTGAACTGTCTAGTGCAGTTAAAAGTTGTATCACATAAAGGCTTATACATATTCAAACACCGACATTCCCAAAATTGAAACAGGAAACTGATTACACAATTTGAGCAATTTTCTTGCCGTGTTCCTCAAAAGGCTTCAGGGTGAAATAACTGTTCCTTTTTTCAGTCAATTAGATTCTCACAAAAGAATAGGTTGCGATTTTTAAAATCATCTTGTATTGCAACTTTTCCGGGTAAAATTTCTTTTTATAGTGCAATCAAAGTCAAGCTTGAATATGTTTCGTTTTCTCGACTACCATTTTAACTAAAAATTAACTTTTTAGCAATAATCACTTACCCAAACAACACGCTTTAAGATATCAATAGTATTAGCTTTGACTAATATATCTAACTCATTCTATCATTTCGTGGATTTGGTATTGTCACAGTTTTTCATGTTTTTAGACTTCATTGTGTGATATAAATCAGGTCACATGGTAAATCAATTTCACTAGTATTCCACTTTCGTTCCTGATGCAGATAGAGAGAGAGAGGAGCCTAGTGAATACCAAATTGGTTGAATTTCAAAACCTAGTACAGAAACCTTATGCCGTTCCACCCACAAATTCTATGACTAGCACTCAAAATCCTTTTGCCAGTTTCAACAACGCAAGTCCACCAATGCCAGTTCAGTCTGGTAGCTCGACTATGTCAGGGCCTTTTGGTCAGTTTGGAGCATCACTAAACACATCTTCAATGTGAGTGATTGATTAACCCTAGTACTAATTTCCAAGTTTCTATCGTCTATGCACTTGTGTATGTGTGGCTCACTGTGGATCCTCTGTGTGTCACTCTTTCCCAGGTTTGGTGCTCCAAGTTACACCTTTGGGCAATCCCAACCTTTCAAGAGTAACAGTAATGCATTTGGTGGTACACCGAATTATTCCTTTGGGCAATCTCGTACTTTTGACAGTAACACTGAGACGTCTAGAATGTCTCAGAGACATAATTCACCTGCAATTAGTTCTCAAGAGAACCCGTTTTCAACAATCTCATCGCATATGCCTACTGAGGCTTATAAGCAGTCAGAGGTTCTCACAAGTGGGGCAAATTCTAACTTGGAGGTGAACAAAACCATCCAGTTAATGTAAGTTGTTTACTGACTGCTGTTTAATCATATCCTGTCTCAAATGGTTATGAGAGAGCAATTTTTTATTTTGCATCTACGCATTATGATTTGCATCATGGATTGTTTATTATGTGATTCAATTTCAAGATGATGTTTTTCTTTAAATTCATTTTTGGGCATTTTCTTGTTGAATATACCATCTGACGTTAGTTAGTTGTTTCATTTTCCTGTGCACTTGTAACTGATCTCAACACGTCCAGGAATGATGTGAACAATAGTGTGGACGATAGCATTTGGAGGAAACCAGAATGGAAAGTCGGAGAGGTAAACACTAAACCAGAAATTGCTAGATCTATGCACGAGGGCATGTGAACTGCATTAGACGAGTTGTAATTTCCCCACAAAAGATTTATAATTTTAGCATATTGTTGAACTCCACTATTGGCATGCATGAGAACGACGTCCATATAACCAACTCCCTTTTTTTGCTTTTCTTTTCTTTTCTTTTTTTTTTTCGCGGGGGGCGGGGGGGGGGGGGAACCAATGAATTTTGGCACTGATTGTCTTTCTGCAATTTGATTTCTGTTTTCAGATTCCAGAAGTACCACCTCCGGATAATTTTATCTACTAGGGGTAGAATAGATGAGGAGGCTTGTCCTTCCTGACACGGGCCATGCAGGTGGGTCCCACAGCCCTCCACTCTTTGACGGACAGGAAAACGCGCTTGCTAGAGTGCCAACATAGCTTAATCACTAAACAGTCAGCAGAAGTGCTTGTAAGTTTTATACACATTAGATCCAGTTTTGTTGCAAGTTTCATCAGCTGGTTCCTGCTGGTGGTCTTCCAGTTCCAGATCATTATTCTAAAATCAATTCTAGGTACCAAAAGGTGTAATTCCGGACACCCCAACCGGCCCTCACCGCCCTGGCCCCACAGGCATCGTGAATTCTAAAATCAATACTAGGACAGACGAATTGTAAATCTAGTACAAGAACAGACAACGATTTGTTGTTTCTAGTATGAATTAAAAAAATTATTTATATAAAAATACATATACATGTTCATCAATAACAGAAAAGCAAGCATGTGATATCATAATTTCATTCTTGTCAATTCATTGAAACAACCCCACCAGGGTATATCATGTACAGTTGCATTTGAGTAGTTGATTCTTTACCGCTACCAGTGACAGATAAAGGGAACTTTGAGGTTTCTTTCATGTTGGCCACCATGTTTGTTTTGTTTCAACTTTGTTTCATATATTTTGATCAAGATTGATGGTCAGTCCTTGCGGGATTGGAGGTTGCAAACCTCCATGACCAAAATGAAGCAAACTGAAGTTGGGCGATAGAATAGGAAACAAGTGGTGTAAAGTGGATCCCGTGTTTGTTAGGACACGCTGTCTTCTAACCAAAGAGATTGAAAACGCGTTTGAATTTTTCGTTGAGATTGAAGGCTGAAAAAGATCGTGCAGTCAGAATATTGTGGGCCCACGTTTGGTCTGGCAGATTACAGCATAACAACAAAAGTCATCTGTTTTAAAATTTTGATTTCTCTCAAGCTGTCTTCAAACACAGCTTAGAGTCAGATACCCCGCGTAACCCCACACTTCAAATCAATTTTCGTTTCTTGTTTCTTTTTCCCTAAACCCATCAAAATAAATTACTTCATCGCATATTTGCTTTAGGTACAAACATTGATCAGAAAATCTGTCTATCAACTATTTAAATTACAAGTAAAATCTAGTTGATGAAATGATCCAAAATCAAGTAGGAGAAATGAGAGAGTTTGACACTACTTAACCGTAGAGATTATAAGATTGTATGAAGAGGTTTTAAAAATAATAGCATCTTAACATCCGATCAAAATTGATCAAGTAGGAATGACCAGATTACAGAATTAGAGAGCTTGATAAAATGCAAATTAGAAAGCACAACGTGTGTGTTTTACTGCTTATTTCTTACATTAATATCTAAACATGTAAATATGTCACAATATCAATTATGATCTAGTGGGTGTTAGTGTATGTGTATTTATGAGTATTTATGAGTTTTGATGTAAAATAAGAGAGAGAATGAGTGTGATTGAGTGGTGGCGATTTGTGTAGTACAGTGGGTCCCAGAAAATATGTGGATATAATTGGTTTGATTTTATATAAGAATGAGTTAAAATGTGTAAAAATTTGTTAAAAGTTGTAGAAGAACGGGAGTTAGTGCCCAATTAGGCGCGGTTTAGTGTCTTCCAGTGCTTAGCGTAATAAATGCAAGTCGTTGGATAATGTCTATGTGATTATATCATACATCAAATTCTAAAATTACATGTGTTAAATGGGAACAATAAACTCATGTCCGAAGATGAATGATGTGGACCAAATGAATTAATTTGAATTTACTAAGATATACTCGCCGACACCGTCTTTTGTTCTTAACTCCTGTCCATTACTCACTCCATCTCTTTTGTCAAAAGATTTTGTCGTCACTTATTTCTCTCCCCACCTCCAACGCGCTCCCCAATCATAATGTCAATGAAACACAACAGATGATCGCTAATCAACATAATTATAGGATTATGTATGTGTATAGATAACTTGTAAAAATAGAATAACATATACGAGTATATACTTCACAAGATTAATATCACACCACACCATTTGTACAATTAACAGTCACAAACTCATTTCAAAATGAATAATAATGATATTGTGACACTTCAATACAGATCAGTGCTATCATATGGAGACTAAAATACCAAATTAATTTTAACACATCACATAATTATTGATCCATCGATGCTCATTATGCATAGCAATTTTCTTGTAAAACTGAAAAGCAAACCCTATGGTCCGATAATTTTTGTTAGGACCGAAATTAAAATTTGTCGTAATAGTTAATTTAGAAAAAAAATAATTACAATCCCCAAGGCTATCTGGCAGAGAATAACAGAGTTTTTGTGCAATTTTATAACATCAATTAAAATAATCGCATGTGCTTTTTTTTTATGAAATTATAACTAAAATCAAACTTAATGGGCACCCATTATACAAACAAACTAAAATTTCACCAATCCTAAACTAATATATAAAGCAGATGGGGAGCTGTTGGATTGAGGTGTGAAGCCAGCCTGTGGCTATTCAATTCGTTCATATATACAACAAATCCACAACCCATTATTACCATCTTCATTTCTTCTTCTTCTTCTTCCTCCTCTGCTTCTTCTTCTTCATCTTCTGAATGTGTTCAAATTGTTTGCTCCAATGAAATCCATATCCAAAACTCAAAGGCCAATGCTGCATTTGCAGCATAACCCAATTTTCTTAACCCTTGCAGTGATCTTCTTCTTCTTCTTCTCTCACACCTCTTCTGTCTCGGCTGCAGAAAATGGCATTGATTTGGGTGACATTCAGAGAGATATGAAGAACCTAACCTTCGAAAACCCAAGCATTCGACAAGCCTACATTGCTTTACAAGCTTGGAAACAGGCTATCTTCTCCGATCCTTACAACTTCACAGCAAACTGGACAGGCTCTGATGTTTGCTCCTATGGTGGAGTCTTTTGCTCGCCATCTCTAATGAATGCCTCCATGCGGGTGGTGGCCGGAATTGACCTGAACAATGGCGACATTGCTGGATACCTCCCCGACGAGCTTGGTTTATTGACGGATTTAGCCCTGTTCCACATCAACTCTAACCGGTTTTGCGGGGTTATTCCTGAGAGTTTCAAGAAAATGAAGCTTCTATTTGAGCTTGATGTGAGTAATAACCGTTTCGTTGGGGGGTTTCCCAAAGTGGTTCTCTCATTGCCTCAGTTGAAATTCTTGGACCTGAGGTTTAATGAATTTGAAGGACCTGTCCCCACCAGGCTGTTTGATAAACCTCTTGATGCTATTTTCTTGAACGATAATAGATTCCGGTTTGGGATACCGGAGAATCTTGGAAACTCTCCGGTTTCTGTTCTGGTGTTGGCTAATAATGATCTTGGAGGTTGTATACCAGGCAGCATTGGGAAGATGGGGAAAACTTTGAATGAGCTGATTTTGATGAATGATAATCTTACTGGTTGTCTGCCTTCAGAGATTGGGATGTTGAAGAAATTGACAGTGTTTGATGTTAGTTTCAATAATCTGCAAGGGCCATTGCCGGCTGGTGGTATTAGCCGGATGAGGACCTTGGAACAGCTGGACGTGGCCCACAACCACCTTACCGGAGAGGTGCCTGCTGCCGTGTGCCGCCTTCCACGCCTGCAGAACTTTACTTACTCGTTCAATTACTTCATCAAGGAGGCGCCGGAGTGTGGTAGATTTGGTGGAGGGAGAGTGTCTGATGGGCGGGAGAACTGTATTCCGGGGAAGAGCAATCAGAGGTCTGGTAAAGAGTGCTCGTCTGATGCTGCCAAGCCGTTTGATTGTAGCAAGTCGAAGTGCGGTGGTGGTGGTGGTTTTGGGATGAAGCCAAAACCGAGGATGAGGCCACCACCTCCAAAGCAACCTAGTGTAAAGCCTGTGTCACCACCTCCTCCGCCTGCTTCAAGGTCTTCGCCGTCTATGAGATCACACCCCCCGCCACCTCCAACTCCAGTTTCCGAGCCACCACCTCCACCTATGTACAAAGTCTCTCCAGGAACTCACCTTGCACCACCTCCACCATCAACTTACAAATCGAAGCCTGGAATGCGTTCACATTCGCCTCCACCTCCACCACCTCACCATGAGAGCTCACCAAGGACACACCATGCATCGCCCCCGCCGCCTCAGCACAAAAGCTCGCCCAAAACGCGTTATGCATCTCCGCCACCTCCAGTTTATGAACACGTGACACCACCACCACCATCACCACCACCATCACCACCACTATCTCCACCACCTCCACCTCCCTACACATATCCATCACCGCCACCGCCCTATGTTTATTCTTCCCCACCACTGCCACCTCCGTCACCATATCCACCAACTCCCTATGCTTATTCTTCCCCACCACTACCACCACCTTCATCATCTCCACCGCCTCCTTATGTATATTCATCCCCACCGCCACCCTCACCATCTCCACCACCTCCTTATGCATATTCATCTCCATCTCCACCACCACCCCCTCCTCACTATCTCCTCCACCTCCTTATGTATATTCATCCCCGCCACCGCCCTCATCTTCACCACCTCCACCACCCTCTCCATCTCCTAACACATATTCATCACCACCACCACCACCACCATCTCCTGGATGTAATGAATCAACATCACCTCCACCTGTTTATGCATATTCATCACCACCGCCATCCCCATCACCTCCACCACCTTACATCTTTTCATCACCACCTCCACCATCACCTCCACCACCTCCTTATGTGTACTTATCCCCGCCACCACCTTCCCCATCACCGCCACCATCATATACATATTCATCCCCGCCACCACCTTCTCCATCACCTCCCCACCCTACACATATTCATCTCCACCGCCACCTTCTCCATCACCTTCACTGCCCTACACATATTCATCGCCACCACCACCTTCTCCATCAGCTCCACCACCCTACATATATTCATCACCACTACCTCCCCACTCTCCATCTCTACCTCCACCATCCCCTAGTTGCAATGAGTCAACATCACCTCCACCACCTGTTTATTCATATTCATCCCCGCCACCACCCTCCTCATCACCGCCACCACCCTACACATATTCATCCCCACCACTCCCTTCTCCATCACCTCCTCCAGCCTACACATATAAATCCCCACCGCCACCTACTCTACCACCTCCCCTGCCCTACACATATTCATCACCTCCACCACCTTCTCCATCACCACCACCACCAGTGTACGAAAGCACACCACTTCCTCCAATTGTAGGAGTCTCCTATGCCTCTCCGCCACCCCCTGCCATTCCATACTACTAAAACGGCGCTCAAAAATACTCCACTCTATACTTTTTCTCTGCCTTTCTCCTCTCATAAGTTCCAGAAGGACATTCCATTAAATCATGAAAGATAATTCTTTGTGCAGTGAAAAGGGAGTGAACATGCTTCTGATGATATCTGGTTTCACTTTGAGCAGTTCCTGCTTCAACAATAACTAGCATAGTCTTATTTTTTAGTCACTATACAAGTTTTTAATGTTCATAATTGCATCTTATATTCTTTACATGTCATCTTTTATTGATGTACACAATTTTCCTCTGGTTGTGAAGACAAATATGTAAATCAGCAAACAATACCCATGAGTTTCTCTCTTGTACCTTTCAGTTCTTGATAATTATTTATAATAAATCAAAACCCAGAATTCCCACTAATACATAAATAATGAAACAACATAGAATTGGTTGGGTGTAGAGGACCTGCAATAAATGGAATCCATGCGACACTTCATTACGGTATGATGATGACGACTTAAACTTGATCTTCCCTTTTCCAGTATATGTTGAAGATCCATCCATACGAACAGTTCTATACAGAACCCCACAAACAGAATTAACAAGCTTAATTAGAGGACTTACACTCACTGCACCCACACATCTTATGTGAATTAAACATCCAGATGAAATAGCAGAGTCAAAAGTTGCATCACAAAGGACAATAATCAAACAGTTTATGAGCAAATACATAATTCACAATGATAGCTGAAATGCTGAAGCTTCTCATAAGTTTCAGCCAAGGCACATATAAGGAACCCTACAACTCGAAGCAATTGAATTAACATCAAGTTGACAAGTTACAAATTGAAGCCACAATTCACTCGTAGTCAGTTCACAAGTTTTCCTTTCACATACACTTTCGAAGAGTACCTTGATGATATGAAAACAGCCCCGGTAAGGCGATGATCGCTTTTTCTCCATATGGGACTGTGAAGTAGCTAATTTTCATGTAAAATCAGACAGAAAAATCAGATTCTGCTGCATATTAGTCGACATCCCGGTTAAAAAATGTGGCGGGGGGATTTCCTTTTGATAAATTACGCGGTAAATGTCCCACCTTTAACAACATTTACAATTTAGTCGCTAACCGCGCACACTCCCTCCCCGCCCTTTCCCCGAAATTTTAAGTCACGGCCTTTCAACAACGAACACCTTCCATGTAAAATCTATATATTATATATTTTTAGGTTTCAATTGGAAGTTGTAATTGGAAAGTAGTTATTTGGACATCAACTTAGTTATGGTAGTTTTGGACGTGTGTTTGCTATTTATTTGTACATCTGGCAGGTAGTTAGTTTTGACAAATAGTTTTTTAATGGCCACATCCACTTCCCACGTTCTCAATTAGAAGTTTTATTTGTTCTTCTTGTAATCGACCATCCTTTTTTTTATAGTACTTCAATCGCCAATACTTACTTCTACAATTTTTTATTTTATTAAATATACTCAACTCTACAAATTAATTATTGTTATAAAAGTATAGAAACAATAGAGAGAATTTAGAGAGAATGAATTCTCAGGAATTCTCAGGAATGAATTTCATTAATAACTGAAGCCCTATTTATAGGAAAGCTTGAATGGGCAATCAGTAATTACATAATTTAAATCCAGGGTATAATAGTCATTCACATATAATAATTACATCTTTTACCAAATTATTCTCTCCACCAAATTATTCCTCCACCAAATTATTCCTCATAATTCATAACCACCACATTATTCTCAATTATTCGCACACCTAATAATTATTCTTCAATTATTATTCACAACACTTCGAACGACTACGAATATGTCTTCGGGACTTGTTTGGAGAAAAACCCAGCGTGGAAAAACTTCCAAACCGATTGCTGGATAGAGCTTGGGTGGTTATATCTTCATCAAAACATTGCTCCCCACGATGTCTATGTGGCATATGAGTATTCACGTCTTTGCCTCGTTAAAACCTTGTCGAAAACCAGGTGGGAAAAACTTGATCGAAGGAAAAGAGTACAATTGCTCCGTTTAATTTCATATCTTGAGGCCCGATATCTTTCTTACGGTAAATGATTTCAATAAATCATCGTTTGGATCCAAAGCATTAGCTCATTATAACTTGATCCAATAGAATCTGATGTATCAATTTCTCCTATCATTCTCAATATACCATGAATATGCCTGGTTAAAGCGCTTAGGAAAAAGCGATTGGGAAAAAGCGCAATGAAGGAAAAGAGTACGTATTCATGTGAATACTCTTTAAAGTTGCCTCATTAAAAACCTTTGCTAGGAAAACCCAGTGGGATAAAACTCACCGAGGAAAAGAGTGCAACGCGTATTTTTATCTGAAAGTATCTTTGCGAGACATTTCAAAAATCTTTCATACATCAGGTTGTAATCATATACATTGGTTTTATACTCTTCGTTCATTTAGAGTGCATCAATTTTCGTACACAACTACAAAACATTCACCATGAACACATGTCTCCAAACACACAATTTAAAGCATATAAATTCATCGTAAAAACATGTAAACATATAAGTAAACCTTCATAACTAATTAACACTTAAAATATATCATTTAACATTTAATACTCACTTAATAGGTTATTTCATTCCCTGTGGGCTTAACTCACCCTTTAGGGTACTCATAAACACAGGCTTAGCTCATCCGATCCTTTAATTTCCTTTTTCTGCACTACACACCACGATCATCTAATTTAACTTTCATGAGCATGCAACATATAATGACCACCATGCTTATCTTTAAACTTGAGTACTAGTCATCATCATCTCATCATCTTATAAGTTAAAGTTTCACATTCACCATTTATCATCTTCAATATATCTCAATATTTTCATTATCATTGATCATATGTAGCGCTACATTTTCATATCGTGTATCGACACATTTCAATTTCATTTCTTTCCCCATATCGACATATAACTTATCGAGATATCTCATTATCAATCCTCTTGTAGGATTACACAATATAGTTATGTCTATATACTCTTCAAGATATATGCCTTATTAAGACCATCTTTTATAATTTGCTTTGATATATATGTTTGGGGAAATCTCATAATATCAACGCTTACAGCGTGCTAACTTATCAAAGCATCTTAATCGATATATGTGATTGTTTCGCATAGCCTTTCATGCATCTTTGAACTTCAAGTTCGTATTTCAATTTAGGATATAACATGATGCATTTCACATATTATTTTCAACCTTTAATACTCCCCTCATCTTTGAAAATTTAGAACACCAAAACTCATATTGGTATGATTTTTAATCATATATGTTCTCATCATTCAAATTTTAATAGAATTTAGACCGTTTGCATTCTATTCTCGATATCGGCAATTTATTTGAGGACTTTAAATAATTTGCCTATAATATCCCACTTGTATCATACTCAAATCCTTCGAGATTTATTCAAATTATTGGGATATACATTTACTAGCTTTATCATTAAATACTGAAAATCACGTACTTCATACCGTAGCAAATATTTCGTGAAATTTCAATCATATACACATGTGACTATCTAGTGGATCCATATCATAATATCTAGTAGTCCATGGAGGATGATGAGCTACTTCTCATCCTTTATTCCGGATATATTTGGGATTTATTAATATTGGTAAGTAATGATTTCATCATTTATCGAGAACAATCATTGAAGAATTCTTTTAATTCTTCACTTGAAATATTGATTTCAATAATTATTTAAGGGGATGGTCAATCCGGTTTTTAAACGAGTATTATTGAACTTCTAGTTGGAGTAAATTCTTATATCGATTTCAAATATCGCCATAGTCTTCAATGATTTATCATAGAAATAATTACCGACATATTCCATCATCTTTGGTGACATTATTGTCTACTACTGTTCAAACAGATTCTGACTCATACGATCACATCCAGCTATTATTTAATTCGAAATCGTAGCTCTTACGCCTCATATTATTTATTTAAAATCTAGTCTTATTTCATACAGCCGTATTATTTTATAAATAAATCATCAAAATTATTGCAAAATTCATCCTAACAAGATTATATACATTATAATGGATCATATGCTCTCAAATCTTGAAAATACTATCCATCACTACTCGAGTCAAAATCTAAAAAGGATTTATCGATGTAGTGGAAAAGATTAAGGATGCTAATGAATAAGATCCCACAAGATATCCGATGCTGATTGAAGCAAAGGTTCGATTATCCGTGAGGTTTCAATTCCTTCTAAATACATGCAGTATGGGTAAAAAAGTAGTTTTTCAAAGAAGCGGAGAGCAAAAAGATTAGGAGGATGCTACAAGTGTGCTCGATGGACATGTGACACTCGATGTAAATCATCCAGGGTACTTGTCTAGAAAGAAAGATATAAATAGCATTCATTAAAGATGGATTGAGTAAAGAGCCTTTGGATGATATTCAGCGAGCTCTTGAGACACATCCTAGTGGACACGCATTACAAGGTGAGCTAATGACCTTATGGGCCAAATTCAAAGATCAACAAACGGCATTCAAGTCTTGAAAAACTTACTTTAGAAGATCCAGTTTGTAAATTTAGTAGAAAAAATTTAGCATAATGATTTTCCCATATTTATGTAAAGAAAGCCGGTGTAATAACAAAGATCAATATATTTCTTTTATTTGTAAATATCGTTTTCAATTTTAAGATATATATATTATTTTTCAATCTACAGATATATGTCATATCACTAAAAATTTTACGCTTTTTTTTTTTCATATTTGTCAAAAAGTAAATAGTACACTCAATTATTGGTTTGAAAATTTTTCTTTAAATAGATGGATTCATATATCTCTCATGTTCATACATTAAAAGTATAGTGTAAAAAGAGAGATAGGAGTAGAGATGGATATGGAGATTTTAGAATCATCTCATACAAGTCAGCTTTTACCTCGCCATATTAAAACTGTATGTATTCTTGGTGGATCTAAACTGGTAGGCCATATCCAATATGTGGATATGGCAAACCGACTTGTAAAAGAGTTAGGGAGACAAGAAATCAATATACTATACGGAGGAACCAACAACAAACTTTTAGCTAGACTTATAATGGCCGCACAATCATGGGGAATAAGAGTTTCGAGCGTAATACCTTTCCATCTAGTTGGATCTAATACTCGGTGGGCCGATCTACCACCGTGGTCAATGAGGTTGGTGCTACAAGCGAATCCATCCACAAATCTGCATGATGTATATGATGAATAATAGTGATGCTTTCATTGTCCTTCGGTGGCTACAACCTTGGAGGAAATATTCAATATAGCCTCGTTGTACAGTGGAATTTTCATGTCAAACCAATAGGTTTGTTGAATATTAATAATTTCTTTGATGGCTTACTAGCGTTTCTAGATCGTGGTGTAAATAATAAGTTTATCTCATCATACAATGAAAAATACTTATTTCTGCTGAAATCTTGTTGATGAACTACTCATCAAATTTCATGCATATGTTCAAGAATGCATGAGAAATGGTCAGTCGGTCACTCACCGTGTCAGCGAAAAAGAAATTCGGATCCTTTAAATATTTCATTATGAATCCTAATGTTGATGGTAGCAGAGTTACGGGTATTTATACTCTCAGACGCATCCCTCATTTATGGATTCAAGATGTATATTCTTTTTGCATTTCTATATTTTCAGTGTTTAATGCCATCTTTTGATATTCTCAATATGTTCCACTTAACTGTTTTGTACTTTATTACGGAGTAATAATAATATCATATTGGGCTTTATTCAAATACTGAAATCTAGTGATTATGCTTCTTCAAGAGCATTTTATTCTCATATTAATACAATCTCATATCATCGATGAGATTCATATAATTTATCCATGCGATATATTATCTTTGATTTATCAACATGGATCTATTGACATTTTACTTTCGTCTATTTATCCAATGGTAACTTCAAGTACCACTTGCTCAATTTTCTCCATTCATATTCTAGGTATATATGAAGAAGTAATTTTATTCTCATCGTCTACTTCTTAGTATGATTAGAATATTTGATCAACTACTTCTTACGAGTAGGATTAGATTATAACCAATCGTGTAGTATAACCCACCACATTGGAAATATGCACACCAATGTCGTGTGGTATTACCCACCACATTGGAAATATACTCAAACTATAAAGTGCATAAATTTAAATTGTCAAATTAAATTTCCTCCAATAGGTGGTCGAACCTACCTTATGGGAATTATTGCAATAAATATAAATCTACAGATTTAAATAGCAAGAATTAAATTGCATAATATTTAACTACTTTTCAGGAGGTAGGATGCTGTAAAGTAGAAGGTATTACCCATCACTTAGCATATAAAGTGCGAAATATATAAAACCTTCCGCTTTAGTGGCGGTTGAACCCATCATCAAGTAGGAGGTATTGCGATAATTAAATTGCAGATAAATAAAGTCGAGAATTAAATATTGAAGCTTCTACGGGAGCGCATTTGTTCTTCTAGAACAAATACTCATTACTTATAAAGCGCTTATCCTTTCTGTAATAAAGACATTAATTGAACTCTTCTTGAGTTAAAATAATATTAGATCTTTTTAACTCAAAATGGACTTCAAGCCATTTTTATATAATCAATGGATTTAGAATTTCTTCATGAATATTCTATCCCATTTTTCTTGTCGTCAAAATTAGGTCGGTTTACCCTAAGAATTAAAATTGTCCATTCCAATCGTAAAAGGTAAAATTGTCAAAAATATTTTATCAATGTTTTACGATTGGAAAATTATCTCCTTTCTATTTCAATTTATCAATATCAAAATGTTCAAGGACTATTTTGTAACTTTTCAAAAGTTGGTGTACTTGATTTGTAAATTTTGAAAGTTTGATAATAACATATTTCAAAACGAGTTATTACCCTATCAATGTTGGTGTCAATCAGAAGCTCTCGTTAAATCGAGTATAATGGAGTCAGAAAATTTGATTTTGATAATGTATGCTCCTTATATCTCGAAAAACGAATATTATAGTTTTAATATATTATTAAAAAGTAATATAATATATATACGCTTTTCCTTTTTTATGGGAGAAGCGATTGAGCGTCACGTATTTCCTCCATTTCACAATTCTTGAATTGCCTACAACTCTTTGTCTCTGCATAAATGTTTTAAAGCGTGAGTGATTGGGAAGATAGAGAGTGAGGCGTGAGAAAGTGGGAAAAAGATAAAGAGAGAAAGAAAGATAAGTATTGATTGGAGATGGATTAGGTTATTTATAATAATTAGGTTCGATACGGAAGATCATCTATAAGATGCAACTAGAGAGCATACTCTTCATATTACTCAAATGGCATTTAGAGACTGTGATAACGTGTTATAAAAAGTATAGAAACAATAGAGAGAATTTAGAGAGAATAATTAAACTCGTGAATTTTCGAGGAATGAATTTCATTAATAATCAGCTCTTATTTATAGGAAAACTTCCCGAATTAAGATCGTGAATTACATAATTTCATCAAGGGTATAATAGTCATTCACATATAATAATTACATCTTTTACCAAATTATTCCTCCACCAAATTATTCCTCATAATTCATAACCACCACATTATTCTCAATTATTCATAACACCTAATAATTATTCTTCAATTATTATTCATAACAATTATGCCATATTTCTCCTTCCACGTATTTTTCTTTTTTGATTGGGTTTGTGCTATTTTAAGTATTATATAAATACACTCAATTATTATAGATTATTTATTTATTTACAATAGATACATAAAATTACAAGTTTGATATAAGGGCATTCTTTGTGTACGATTTCGCATCTCGTGTAAATGAAATTGAAATTTATTTTTTGTTGTTTCCGATGAAAGCAACCTTCGATCTACAAAATAATGAAAGAATAAATTTGTGTTACTATTATTAGTGTAAATGTTGAAATACGCAATGTCTCATGAGAATTATATAATAGAAACCAAACAATAAAGAACACAGAAATGATACATGTGTTTTGCGAATTTCAAGAGATAGTCTTTTGATCTTTTTTTTTTCTCAATTTTGAAAATATAATTTTTTAAAAGAAAATATAATGTTATTTTTGTTATGTTGTTTAATTATTAAAAAAGTCAAATTATAGCTCTGTATAGCCTATTCATTTTTTTTTTCTATTTACTTTGAATTGAGAAACATAAAAGTTAATATTTAATGTGTTATAGATATTAAATTTATTGAGATAAACAAAATATAAGAATTGAAATAGTTACTTTTATATATATTATTTTGTGTAGAACCAACTTCTCTTATGCGCATCTTGATATTAAAATCTTGATATTATATATATAATTAGCCATAGTCTTGCCGATAAGCATGGTAGTATATATGTTAGCCAATAAGCATGGTTATGTACTAACATTAATAACATTGCTGACATTAATAAGTATGCTTCACTCTCATTTGGTTGTTATTATGTTCTATTTTTTAATTTTCTATTTTTTTATGTTGGAAGCAAGCACAAGGAAAGAGTAAGTGGATAGGCTTGCCATAAGTTTTGGCCTACCTTTTTATTATTTTTTTACTGATCTGATAAGTGGCGATAGTTATTCAAAATCTAAAAAGTTTTTTTCTTTTTTTTTTTTTGAAATGGAGATGTAAAAAGATTATTACATATTTAGTTTTAATAAATATATTTCTTAATTATGATTAAGTTTGTTTTAATTTTTTTTTATCATTCTTATAAATATATAAAGTTGATGGATGATACATGTTTTTTAAAACAACTATAACCTAAAATTTTAATTAAATTGTTTTTCACATAAAAAACTAATATTGTGACAACTTGATCTTTATTTAATTAAAATAAAGTAATCGCAAAGGTTTCGCGTTCAATGAATTTATAATACAATTAATTTATTTTGATAATTTCATTTTTTTTCTATTGGTATACATGTGTTATATGTCGATTTCATATAAAGTTACATGTAATTAGTTCAAAAAATACTGTCTCTTGCAAAAATGTAGAAACAAATATGAGATACAATTATAAAAATGACCTTGTATTATATATCTACATGCATAATTATTTGATGTCAAATGTTGTCTTTAATGAAACTTTCCAAATTTTATATTAATTTTTTTAGTAAATAAATTTTCAACTTATTTGTAATAATGTAAATACTATTACATTTCACTTTTACTTAGCATTTTTTCATTTATATCAATGTATTTATTTAAGTTGATATTGATTAAATAACTATTAAGGTTTTCTTATGTCCAACAAATACTATTTTTCTTTATATTTGATTATTGTAAAACAATAGAAAGCTACTTTTTCAAACAGAAAATATTATTATGATATTTAAGAGGATAATATATCAAAATATTTAATAACTGCCTTCATTAATTTATCTGCAATGTTGCCCAACTAAGTGATGTGTGCCCTTACATAGTGCAAGAAAAAGCAGTTTACAATCATAGAGATTAACATCTATTCTTGCTCAATTGTCCCATAATTGAGTTCATATAATCACCATTCAAATATCAAACAACCAAAAATATGTAATGAAACACTGTGGAGATGTAGAACATCCATTATGCAATAATCAATTACCCACATTCCTAATAACTAAAACATGCATAATAAGAAAAAAATAATGCATACTCAATTACACTGTTCAAATGAAAATACAAAATGTCAATTTGCAAAATTAACATTTTTTAGGACTAGAGATGCTTATTGTTATAAGGAACCAAGTGGCCAAGCGTTCTTATAGAATATTATATTCAAAGGTGTCGTTCAAAATAATAATAATAATAATAATAATAATAATAATATTATTATTATTATTATTATTATTATTACAACAACTAATGTTCTTGACTTAAAAAAGTAAACAATTTTACAACTTTCAAATCTTTTAACATTTTTTTAACACAACATATATTGCTGAATTTTCTTCCGTGCAACGCACAAGTGTTCACTCTAGTTAGGAAAATATTCTAATACCCTAGAGTATTCAACTCTATACTCTAAGCCAATAAAAATTGCACACCTACAATCAAAGTTTAATAAATAATATAGTCCCTTATGTATTTATGGACAGTTCTCGTTGATTTAGAATACCGAGTATTTTATACTTAAGAATATTAGAATTTTTTCCGTAAAGTAACCTATTATATCGAGTTTATCCAATTTTGACCCCAAGTAAATATATTTTCTGGAGTCTAGAAATATATATATACACTCCTGCTCCCCAGCCCACTGTGTGGGTAGGGGGTAGGAGAGATGCCCACATTTGTAAAAATTGGGGTCAAAAAAATTAGGGGATTTACATGAGCCCTCCACCATCAGGGAACTGTTATATATTATTTATCTTATTTAAGGTAAATGCTAAAAAAAAATTTTTTGATGACGTAGCGCCCCGTGAAGATGCCATATCGTCGTGAGGGCGCCACATCGTCATGTTGGCATGCCAGTGGGCAGGAGAGCAAGGACCTATATACATACTAATTGAGGGAGCAAAAATTTGCATTAAAAAGAAATATTGGTTCCTTATATTTAAAAAATCAATTTCCCCTTAATTTATAGAAATTTCAAAATTTTGTATTTTGTAACATAAACTTATGATTCAATTCTCGTTTCTCCAATCTCTTGGACTCTTCTGCTGAATTTTTTTTGTCATAAATTTTAATATCACTACAATCGTTGCACAATTTCATTCATTGATCTGTATCCGAGTAACATTGTTATCCATTCTATGTAAAAATTGCATCCTCCAAATCCAACTTTCTAAGCAAAGATGTGGTATGCTAGTACTATGTATCGATAATAGGCTAACTTATGATAAATTGAGAGCAATTATGTTAATGCCAACAGTTGGTATGCCCACGTTCGGAAAAAAAATTCGTGGGATCTACACGGACCCCACCAGGGACAATTATGTATTATTCATCTCATCTAATGTAGATATCAAAAAATAAAAAATAAAAATTTTACCGGATGATGTGGTGTAGAGCACCACGTGGGAGCATGGACATGACAACTATTGGCTGGTGATCAAAAGTCGAAATTGAGAGTTCAGGATCAACTTTAGACAACAAATTAGGGTCGCGACTGTGCAAATTGCAATTTAATATACTCGAGTCACGGCATTGAAATTTTGATTATTTTATAAAATATAATAATTGTAAAATATGGATAAATAAAAGACAAAACCGATTGCACATTCTCTTTGATCAAATCACTGATACTGCTTTCGGAATTGAGGGGAGGGAGGAAGAATCGATGTCGATGGAACCCCCGCCATTCGAGGAGGCTTCGCGCTGTAACGTCTGCAAATGTAGCTTCACCACCTTCCGCCGTCGGGTACCTTTTTGGGTTAATATTTTTATTCTTCTAGTTCTCAGGTACTTCAATTTTTTGGTGGAATTTAGCTGTAAAGCTTGATTTTAATCAATTGTTGTACATCGCATCATTTACATCTGGATTTTATAGATTCATGTAAAATGAGGTGATTACTGTGCACAGTATCAACGAGTAAGTTACTTGTATTTCTAGATAATGATTACAGTGGACTGAAAAGTTATTTAATAGATTGTTGGAGCTTCGCCATTTGTGTATGTTTGTTTCATGCAATTTGAGGAATTGTTTAGTTTTCATGGAGTAGGTTAGGGCGTGGAGAAGTTCAATATTTTTGAGGAATTGACCTGAGTGCATTGAGGAGAAATAAAGCTTGTGGTGGTGGTTGAGAAATGAAGGATGTATTGAATCATTGAAAATGAAAGATACTTATGTGCTTGAATGTGAAAAAGGTTGGGGCTTTTCTGGTAAGTGCTTATGAACAGTTTAAACATACAGAATGAGTTGTAGAAAAGTAAATTGTACACATGGGGTGCATGAAATGTGTGGTTTAAAGGTGACCTGACAAAAGTGTTTATAAACAGAAATGTTTATAAACACTTCTCAAACAAGGGGAGTGGGAACCTCATGAGCAATGAATTTTAGAATTTTAGAAGAATTGACTGATTAAATTGTTATGCAAAAGGTTATACTTTTAGAGAGAGAATTGTATGCTAGGGATATTCGACTAGTGGAGGCATAGTATCTATTTTCATAACAGTTCCAGTTGTTCAATAAGGGGTGAGATGTTTGTCTAGATTGCAAGATTGAGGATTTCAGGGAGATTCAGGACTTAACTTGTGTCGTTGCACTCTACATTTACTAGGTAATGCTGATGGAAGTATGATGCAGTTGTTTGATGGCCTATGCTATCAATGACAGGATGAGGGACAGAAAAGTCTTATAAGTAGTAAAACATTTAGGGATGACTCTTGGAAGTTATATTATACTTTTCGATTTAATATATGATTCTCTCTGTTGTCAAATCAAATATTTAATGTATATTGGTTTTGAGGGAGTTTGGTCTTCTGATCGGATTGACAAGATTTGATCATGCTTTGTCCCTAAGTCAATTATGTTCTAGCAACTTATTCATTTTTAAGAGGGCGGATTGACTCTTTAGTGGATGAGAAGAAGGTGAAAATGACTTGGAAAACTAGACAGGTGTTGTGTTTGTCCTGAAGTACATATATTGGTTAGATGTCTATTATGGCAACCTTTATTGCAAGACTGATGAAGGCGCCAGATAATAGACGACCTTTGTTATATTAATGAGTGAACTTAGATACATATGCTTGGTCCTGTTTACATGAAACCGGAAAACATTTTCACGTGCTCGTATTGTTCTGATAGTGATGTGTCGACATAATATCCGTTAGATGTCTGTTTGGTCATTTTTCTACTTGTTATTGTAATAATTATTTCCTTCTGTCTCTCTCATCATCTTTTCCATGATTTTTGCAGCATCACTGTCGATGCTGTGGCCGAACTTTATGTGCTGAACACTCGTCGAACCAAATGGTTTGCACACTATATACTCATAAATTTGTCTATATTCGCACGGATGCATGTAGCTATTGGTCTACACATCAGAAATCAAGTAATTAGTTTCTCTGATTTTCTCTTCTTTTGTTCAGGCATTGCCACAATTTGGTATTCACTCTGATGTGAGAGTATGTGCTGAATGTTTCAATAATTCCTCTAGGTAATTTCCTTTATGTGGTGCGAGCTTGAATTATCCGAACCAGTATAAATTTTTGACTTCCTAGATATCATTCATATCTACTAAAAGGTAGTGAGTATCAATCATTTGAAACCGTGATGGGGCTGAAAATTTTTCTTCGGTACATTCACTAATAATTACCTCCAAATTTATAAATGTGCTAACTATTAAAAGAGTCTGATAGGTGCTCATTTGATCTTCACCAAAAACTGTCTAATGCTGATGAAATTGGCTTTTAAGAACCAAGGGTCTGAGGTGGGATTCTTGCTAGAGATAGCTCTACAATATATCCAGCAAGCAAGCCCTTTATTCAACACTGGAGTTGAAATCTCTACATTCATGCACCTTATTTACCCTGGAGTTTACATCTTTCTTCTGTACTGATTTTATTATTATTTTCTAGCTTTCTCGTGGCATAACCACGAGGTTCTTAGGAACTTCAAATTTATCTGAATCGTTTCTTCCATCATTTCCACTGAAAAGATTTTGTTTGAATATTCATTTATTTAACTTCCTCAAATGAAATATTGTACACATAGATCCAAGAAAGATGAAACACCCAGTGCTCTAAATGGAGTTAAAGCTGTAACAAATTCAGTTTCAAGGTTGAATATCAATGTAATTCCAGATTCCAAATCTAACCCAACAGCTGAGAAATTACCGAATTCTGGCATTCTAGAATGCAAGTGTGGAATGCCTTTGTGCATTTGTGAAGCACCATCCCCTCCAACTGATACTATTACCTTACAGGCAAGTGTTCTCACATATCTGGCAATGCATCTTGGGTGAACTCTGTCACGCTGAGGAATTTTTTTTATTGCAGCAGGTAAAACCTACTTCCACTCCTGCAAATCAGTCGAATTCGAAGCCGAAAAAGGCTGACCCAACTCCAAGGATCAGAGGTTCAACGTCAAACAGCAAACCCAGGTATACAAAGTTGGTTTACTTTTTACTAGTTTCAGTGGTTATACTAATCTTTATATGATATGAGATCAGTTGTGTCCATTTGGCTGTAGAAATATCAGTTGGATTCAGCAAAATGGGGACTTCTCAACTCTATTCATAAATAAGATCAACCAATAATGACAATTGAATCTAATTTGTGAATAGCTATGGGTTGGGTGCAGTTTACGTGAATCTCATTTAACCACTAAATCCTGAAAAGATTTCGTAGATAACCTTGTTGTTTATGCTAATGTTTACTATGTTGCTTGATTTCAGGATCTTTGTCTATTTCATTGTTAACCTTGATACTCTATGTCATTTGATTTAAATTTATTTAGTGGAAATTTTAGAGTATGAGCTCTTCATTTTCCTAAAAATATATTTTTTAAAAGGAATTTTATCAGGTAGGCACATGAATTTGGTTTTTGTTAAATAGCATCTTTTGCTTTCTAAGTTGGCTACTTTTTCAAGAGTTCTCTCCTTTGTGACCCTCTAGGAAATATGCATCATCATGGATCAGAATAAGTATATAGTGCATTTTCCCGATGTCACATTAATTCTTAGATCGAAATTGAAATTGAAATTAGAGTTGAAGCTCTGCTTTGGGGAAGTATGAAGAGTATATTTAATACAGGCTAGGTAATTGCTTTCGAGCAAAGCGTTACCCGAATGGTTATCCATCACAAGATGATTCCCCGTGAATTCAGTTGCTATGAGCGTTCACTATGATACACATCTAGCATAAAGGATTCCATGGCTTTGTTTAATGCATTTCAATCAATTTTTTAGGACTAGGGTTGCCAATGTCTGTGATACTCTGATTAACGTGCAATATCTTGCAGTACTATATTTAATCTTGGTCAAGCTACTAACAACAGTCTAGATACATCATCCACAAATTATGAAGTTAGTGGAGAGGTATGAGATCTACATGCTGTATTGGTGAATATCTGTGTTTTGCATAGAATACTTGAAGAGGATTTGTAAAACAAGAACTTTGAATAGGGAACAACCATTTTCTCTAATTTAGAAAGTATTTTGCAAATTATTGGTTAGGGTTTGAGAGAAGCTATAAAAAACGGCGATACAGCTTCTGCTAAAAAGCTTTTGAGTCAGGTATCTTTTCCTCTTCTTTTCACTTCTTTACTCTCAATGGTGGACCTTTATATTTGCTGATATAAAGCTGAAAATTTTCATACTCGGAGGGAGTGGACTCAAATTATTGTGACAAGCAAGGGTCGTCTTTATTACACCTGGTACTCTCTCTCATCATCATCATCTCATCATCAAAAGAGTATATAAGTGAAATTTAATGCTCATCAGTTGACCTGATTTAATACTATAGGCAGCAGTTTTCAATCAAACTGAGATAGCTTTTTCCCTCATGGATCATGGAGCAAGCATGGAATGCAAGAATTCACAAGGTAAGTGATTTCATATCTTCTATATTTGTTCATCATGATTGGGTTGTGGGAGAGTCTTCTGTTGTCGGGATACAAGTGTGCCCTTACCTTAACTCTTCCGCTTCAGTTTGAAAGAAAGGATAATGTAGATTCATAGTCAAAACTGTGTATTATGCAACCAGGCAAACATGCCCTCAGGCTGCTTGTTTGTGTTATTCTGCATGTACTGGTCTAATTTTTCTTTATGAATCGTCTATTCGATGGTGCGTGCGAATAATCATTGGGACAATCTTCTCCAAGTGTCAGTTGGCATGCTTCGCTAATTGTGTCATTCTGGAGTAAAGTAGTTTAGATTATTTAAGAGTGGGCTGCTTTAAGTTCAGTAAAGCAACTACTTTTGGTTCCACATCTCTTTTCAGGTGAAACACCACTAGATTGTGCACCTGCCACATTGCAATACAGAATGAAGAAGAGGATGGAAGAAAGCATGCAAGTTGAACCTTGACCTGCCATTCATGAGAAGCATGTTGGTTTCTGCATTTAGACGTGGAAAGTAGCATGCTTTCTGGGCTGACTGGTGGATTGTAATCTAATATTTGCTGAGATTTGTCCGTGTATTGAGTCACCACTAATGATCAAACTCTTAATCATAAAATCTTGTGCCCCTTTTACCTCTACCTCCCATGTTATGAATTACAACAGCAATAATGCAATAATTGGCCCCATTTTAGTGATGATATATTTTTTCTTCATTTATGATTTTAGGTGGTGGGGCAGGGATGTTTGGACGTCAAACTTCTGCAATTTGTTTGTGTATGGATTTCCACTTACTTAATGCAAGATCCATAATTTTCTTTAGGTTCAGTACTGATTCTATAGATGCGCACTTCTTAATTTTTCGAGTTCATCTTGATTGAAAATATTAAATTCATCTTGATTGCAAGATATTAAACTCGAAGTATGAACCTTGTTGGTTCATGAATGATTTGAATATTAGTGGCCATCTTTTATCAGTTAGATTAGATTTTAGTTGAAGCTTCCTCGAAGTTATGGGGCACCAAAAGGTGGTTCATTTCAGAAGGCTAAATCAAGTTGGATTGGATACAGATGCTGATAAAGAATCCTCAACTGAAATGCGGGTAGCCAGGTACCTTCATTAGCTCAAAATCTTCTAAAGCTACTTTATGGTTGGATAAACGCGTCTAATTTTTCTTTTTTAAATATGTATGATGAGCACATGATTTGCACATGCATCAGAGAGATGAAAATCAGATCTATGTGGAAAACTTCATCTTTTTCTTCTTTGGTCCACAAAATATAATCTTTTCTCATGTGGATGTCACTGGCATACTTTTTCCATGACCAACATTTTACTTTGAGAGATCTCTTTTTATTCTAACTGGATATGAGAAAGTAAAGCAGAAAAAGAATTAAAGAAAACATCACCCTACCCCACCCCACCCACTCCACTTTTCCCCACATGTCATCCACTGCATACCCCATAGATCTCATCTCAGGTTGTATATCTGTCTATGTTTCTATAAATACCTCCCTTCGGCAATTAAGAACTTCCCCCCTTCTCTCTCCACTACTCTGTCTACTTGTAATTGCCATGGTTGTGAGTGATAACTTTCTGCTGTGCAAAGCAGCACTCTTATTTGCTCTCACAAGATGTCTCTTGTCCTCTGCTCATACTATCTTGAGGTCAATAGCCCTATTATCACCTTCCTCAGAGTTGTTAACCCGAATTTTATTCAGACCCTCGTTAGCCTCTTCTTGTTCATCAGCCAATCTGAGGATGGTTAAAGAGAGTCTTGCCCTTACTACCTTCGGGGACTTAACCCGTAGGCTGCCCGAAAGTCAAGACATGTCGTGTGCTGTGTGCTTAGATCATTTTAGGAAGAATAATGAAGTGTTGGAGCTTAGCAATTGCTGCCATGTGTTTCACAAACAATGTCTTGAGAGGTGGCTTGCTTATGATAGTCGATTGACATGCCCGCTTTGTCGGACGTCCTTGCTATCGGTTAGCCATCTTCCGCCTTCTTCCCGGCAACCACCACCACCGAGCTGGGCGGTCGAGCGAATGCTTTATTTGTTTGGTGATGATTTGCTTCCTTGTGATTGAGACTAGTGCCTACATTTTTTGTTCAGGCCCTCCAATCTTGAGATTAGCTTGTACATTTAAATATATATATATATATATATATATATATATATATATATATATATATGTTACAGGATTCTTAGTTACCAAGAGAAATAAAAGTTTTCCCATCTTGTATCATGATTCATGAGTTTGGACTTGCGATCAACAGTTAAATGAAGATACTTTGACGGCGTATTCAAAATTATGACTTCAAGCTGTCTGTATATTTCATAACCTCCAACGAGTTGAGAACTGCAAGTTCTCATGGTTGTTTTATTCAATAAAATTAGTTTATATATGCAACAAAGTGTATTAATTCGGTAAGATTGGCTCAGGACTGTCAATAGATTATATTTAATCTGAATTCAATGAAATTAAGAAGAGATTGATTTAAGGTTTTAGTTTGATTTGAAACCAACAACTTTAAATAAATGGAGTGAACATTGATGTAAGTGAATGATCCGATAACAACCCAGCCCAATCTGTTAGAATAATAGAAATGTATAATATAATTCATGTATTACAGCATAATTTTGCGACGCTAACTTTATTTTTTCTATTTTGAAATTGATATTTTTTTTAATATTAATAAGGATTTCTCAAATCAATCTTATACGATTTATCTATATACTAATAAAATGAAGTTAGTTTCCTGCTCATCTTTCTTTTTATTTTTCTAAATTAAGTCCTTATTATTTTATTTTTAATTCCGGCTTAGCCACTCTACCCTAATTTTCACCCGTGCATAATCTCTAATTTTCCCTAATTGCACGGCTCTAAATCAGGAGATTCCCAAACTAGAAAATTTTGCCCTCTATCCCGCTTTTTCCCCTAAATCTTGCAATCATATACAAAAATCACATTACGTAAGCCTGAGCATCAAAATCTCCATCTTTATTATCGTAACTAAATGGCGCAAGATCAAGAAACAATATTCTCCACGTCCTCTGCTACCTAGGGATGGCAACGGGCGGATTTAAGGTCGGGTTAGTTGATTACATGGCCGACCCTCGGGAATTTTCCCAACCAAAACCTGACCCGCGAGGGCGCGACCCATGAATAATCGGGTTTGCACCGGGCTAGGTTGGGGTAGGGTCGATGCAGGCCAGCCTATTGACCCGCTTGTTGATCCAAATTAATAATTTTTTTATATTAAAAAACAACGCTTTAATTATTTAAATACAATTATGTAATTTACTTGTGATGAGAGAATCAGAGTTGAGAGAGAATCACAAGTTGAGTTGGGTTGCAAATATGGAGCAATTAGCAATAATTTACCTATGTTGACTTTTCAAGAGGGAACTGAAAGAGATGACAGACAAAGAATGAGAGAGTTGAAAGAGAGAAATTGAGGAGCAGTTTAAATTAATAAATGAGTTAGAGAAGATAAATGGGTTATGGTAATATAATAAGAAGGAATTAAATAAATGGGTTTAAGAAGTTAAATGGGTTATGTACTTATGACTTTTTTTAAAAAAAGGCCGGATCAGGTCAGGTCAGGTCAGTCACTACCGACGTGAACCCAACCCGCTACCCACCACGGGTCATGGGAACTAACCCGGACTCGCCCCACCGACCCCCGGGTTGAAAAAATTCATACCCATTTGGGGCGGGTCGTCGGCCAGTTCGGTTCGAGTCGGGTTATTTTGTCATCCCTATTGATACCTTCCAGCTTAGAGCATTTCCGATGAGAGATATTTAGTTTGGATGTGGATTAGGAGAATAAGAGTGGGTCTCATATTTTTTTACATTTCTATTTTCTTTGATCACTTTTCACCATTTTTTCTTCCTCACTTCCTGTGCTACTTTTTTATTCCCATATCTAACTTCACATCTTCTACTATTATTTCATTATTCCTTTTGAATTTGTTTCTACATCTCTCCTCATTTTTACATTTTCCCCTTCTCTTTTTTTTTTTTTGTACACATCCTTCTATCCGCTACAATTAAATTAATCATCTTTTTCTTTATCTCTCACATCCGCATCATCTCCCAATCCACTTTACCAATAGAAATGCTCGTAGAAGATCAATTCCTTCAATCTTCAGCTTTTAATTTTGTCCCTAATTCAATGCGAACATAATTTCGTTCAATTGTTTAACCACAATGTAATTGTGTCCAATTGTTTATGTGCGATGTCCAACCGTCCATTATTTCTGAGATTTTGTTATTTGATTATTTCTTGTGTTCCTTAATCAATTAATTCGAATTTTGGACCTTTTGATTAATTATTTGTGCTGTGGTATGGGGATCTGTTGGTATATTTGATTACAAAGTTATGGTAACAGATAAGAGAAGTCTTATCATAATGTTAGTGCAATGGTCAGTTGTTCTTAGTGTTGCATATGGCTTATGATTTTTCATTTTATTTTTTTTCTAATCTTTATGTAGTTTGAATACAGATGGGAAAAGCCACCATGATTAATCTTGATTCCACTGGAGTACCAAGTCCAAGTAGGCTTGAGGTTCTTATCAATTTTTCTTTTGCTTCTTTGTTTTTTCTTTTCTTTTCTTTTTCTTTTTAAAGTTGATCTTATTGGAAAAAATAGAGAATCTTGAACTGGGATTTGATTTTCATGTTTAAGTGGTGTTTGCTTTTGATTACTTGATATCAAATTTAATTTTTTGAGGCATTTTAACAGGTTGAGGATATTGTTTGAGCATCAAAGAGGTCTTTCTATCGATCAAGTTCATTAGCTGCAACATCTTAGAGCTTGCAAAGATCCAAAGAACACGGGATTTTTGTTGACTTTAGATTCTTCTTTATTCCAAGTGGGTGGGAATCTTTGCCTTGAGCTTTTGTGGTTAAGAATTCAGTGAAACTTTTGCTACAATATTTCAATAATAACATTGATGGCCATGGGTTTACAAGTGTCTAAAATGTCCTTACAATATATTTTATCACAGCCGACAAAGAAGATTATTCTGTAGCAAAACCATTGAATGTTTGCAGAGGTTTCTTTCAATATCTTTCTTAATTTTCTGCTTTTGGTACTGAGAAATAGGGAGGATTGTTGTTATAGAGGATAAAGCATCCGGATAATGAAAATCTACAAGTCTTGGCTATTATTTGAATGAAGCAAGGGCTAATAGGGAACTACGTTGAATATATAAGTGAATACAGAATTCATTTAGTCATGTTTTAGTAAGAAGATTAAATTTGGAGAACGTGAGAAACATGGTGAAAGATTGAAAAATTCTGCAGTGTACTCTCTTAAGAATTGAAAGTAATCTATCGTGGACTTATAATTTATGAGTTAAATATTTTTTCTTTTCAAATGCTCAAAAACTTTTACTTATATTAAATTTTTTAATTTTATTCATAGTTAACAAGCGCGAGGATGCATGCCAGTCACAGACTTGTCCCAAAAATGTTTTCGTCTTGCCAAATCCGCCCTTGAGTTCTAAATTATATATTGGACATATGCAACAGCATGAGAGAAAATGCAAGTTTTAATATAAGATTACTACATATTATAATAATTATTTTAATTTTATTTTAAAAAACGTACTTTAATGAGATTTAAAAAGAACTAAACATAACATATTTAGCTTTGTGCCAAGAAATACATCAAACTTGTGTTAAAAAAATACATCAAGGCTTTTAGGGGATTTCATTCGGATTTTATGGATCCAAATATGGATTTAATAATCAAATACCCAGTGGATTCTCTAAATCCGGTGGATCAATGAATTTTCTCATTAAAACAAATTTGATTACACAGATCCATGTATTCGATCAGTTTACACTTTGCAACCTTATACAGAGTACATGCTGTTTTGATTTGATAAAATAACCAAGCAACAAGAATTGAAGCAAGAAATTAAAACTCATCATCAATATTACGGTCAAGTTAAGTTATTATTATTTTCTTTCTCATTTAAAAATACCTCGAACAATTTGCTACTTGCAAATCTCTAGAATACTACTCGATCAAATCTAAGATGATGTATTTTCACGACACGGCCTTTTGGGGTTGGAATTCAAATTTGTACACCCCGTCCCACCCTATGGACAATCGTTTTGTTTGAATTCATATTTAAGGCATACGAATTGACTAAATTGACGAAGAAAGACTTGGAAATAATTTGTCGTGTAGTCGAATGTATGTAACCAAAACGTCAATCAATCACTATTATTATTATTATTTGTTTTATTTTTCAATTTGCAAATTCGATAACAATTGTAAAGAAAACGTGTCAATAAAATTGTAATGTGTGTCAAAAAATCAAAACGTACAAACGATAGTGACTAATTATTACAAAGAAAGTATTTAAATTTACAAAACTTTATAAAACGATTCACAAATTTGTTAGGACCATATATCACACCGACACCAATATAACAATATTATGTATATTGCAAACAACAAAAGCATTGTTTTTGTCTTTTTACATATCTATATCTATATATGTATAATAAAGTTGTTGTGATTTAGAAGTTGTCAAAAAATATGTTTACTTGGAACTAATCCGTTAATATGTGTCATTAATTGGAATTTAGTGGGTGTTAGCATATAAATTATAATATATTTTTATGAGTGGGAAGAGAGGAAATTAGTGGAATTGGATGATAGAGATTTAATAGTACAAGTGAACCCTATGAGATATGTGGATGTGATTTATTTGATCAAATTTGAATTTTAAAAAATAAGAGAAAGAATGTATTTTTATTGGGTTATATAAATTGTAGGGAATGTAACATGTCCAACATCAAGACTTAAACCGCCGTTTAAAAGTATGTTAATTTTATGTAGGGTGTGTTTGATTGCACAAAAGTTTTCCTGGAAAATGAGTTTTCCAGCCATTTTTTCCAACTTTGGGTGTTTGATTGGTTTTTTTTTCTAAGAAAATGTTTTTCAGGTACAAGCGTTTAAAGCACAAAAATCATAGTTTTCCTGGAAAACTCAATCCAAGGAAAAGGTAGGAATCCGTTTTTCAGGAAAATGTTTTCCCGGAATTCCCTTTCTCGGAATCCTATCAAACACACCCTAAAGGTAAATTACTTAAAAACTTTAACGAAATTAATTAGCCTCAAGGTATATCGATTTCTAAAGTGGAAAGTTTTAATTCTTATTTGGTATTAACATTTTGAATTCTTTATTATTAGTATAATTAAAATTCTTTTACTTTATTAAAAAAATTTCTTTTACTTATTTTTGGGATAGGAAATACAATTCTTTATTTTGACTTATTTCTTTTACTCAGGAGTTCTATGTTGACCTTCAATATTTTAAGGTTTTTTTACAGATTGCTATAAAGTGCAAATCTTTCGCTTATTATTTGTGGAACGGGGGATAAAAATTCTCTACTATTATTTAATTCTGTTACTTAGGAATTATATGTTGACCTTCAGTACGTTTAAAATTTAAAATTAGTAAAAATGGTTAATTTGCATTAATATTTTAAATATTGATGCCCCTCTTATCTTTCGAGTAAATGAAATATTTCAAGTATCTTGTCACGACTAGATTTCTCTATGAGTAGACTTAGTAAAATGGCTTGGCATGCCAGCTCGGCTCGCCAAAGCAATGTTCGTGCTCGACTCGTGGCTCATACACTGCTTTGGTGAGTACAACGGCATCGTGCATGAGTAATTGTTGTAGCCATGCCAATCTGCACCATGCATGAGTAATTAAATTCTGAGGATTAGGGTTCATATACCCTAATTGCAATAAACATGTGATTTGAATTGGTTGTTAGTGTGAATGATTAAATTAGGGTTTCTATGCTAGAATTCTTAATGATTGATGTCGGTATAGCGCTCATCCGGTTTCAATTCATCGTACAATGAGTCAAGCATCGAGAGATGATTTCTTCTTGTGGACCCCTAGCGTAGACACGGCTAGTCTTTGATTACGGGAGTGGCTTAGACAACCATGGAGACCTTCTAAGCTTTAAGAAACTAGTTTCTCAACTCTAATTTCGTCTTTCACACCCACATTAATCTCTAGGAAAAATTATTCATTGTCAATTAGAGTAGACAACACCCTAACCCTTATTTTTAACATTCAGATTTATATAACTCTATTCACTTGCGTTGTTTAACTGCTTAGCTATTTTTGTTAAGAATAGTTTTCATTTATTCCACCATGAAAACTCGATCGATTTAGCTATTTAATTGGTAAAAGAAGAATAGACAACTTTGACCTCCCTGTGAGACAACCCGTTAGTACAACGACACTGTATATTTGCGGATTTTTACTATCAGTAGTAGCGTATTTGACTATTATATAAGTCTTGATGGTATAATAAAAGTCAATTTCCAATTAGGAAAAAAATTTGAAAAAGAGCTTAATCTTGGTGTCATTAGTTCATTCTTTGACTGCTAGATATCGCTTCAGGTTTCGTTGAATTTGATTAAAGTTTACTCGTGTAGTCGACAAGGAGAGAAAAACTATTAATAATTGATTAGTCTTGATTCGTCATTAGAAAAAAACTTTTCTTTGTATCTTGATTTTGTAGATTGCTGCATGGGAATGGAAATCGAAATGTTGGACTTGACTTGAGGATGCTTTCAAAGATTAAACTCAAAGGCAAGGAGGAAGAAAATGCGTAATCAATGTGTAATATGCCATTCATTACAATGAATCATAGAGAATGTGTAATAACTTATAAATGGATTACAGAAAATGTGTAATGCATTATAGATCATCTTTGATGAATTACAAATAATATATAATTATAATGTATTACAGAAAATATGTAATACATTGCAGATAACCTTTAATGAATTATACACGATAAGTCATTCAATACAAATAGTCTGTAATGAATCATAGAGAATATGTAATAAATTACAAATTAATTACAAAGAAATGTAATGCATTATTATAAACAATCTTTAATGAATTACTACAAGGAATATATGATGGATTACAAAAAAATGTGTAATGCATTATAGATCATCTTTAATGAATTACAAATGATTATGTCACTCCTTACAATGGAGAATATAGTTTCAAATGGATTACAGAGTATATATTGCATTACATATAATCATTAATGTGTAATGTTGTTGTAATGCATTACACACTCATTTAAATTGAAATTGAAAAAATCTATGAAGAATTGTATAAAAATAAAAAAAATTAAATCAAAAAATCCCAATATGAATTACTCATAGAATGCAACATATTACATAGTATGTATCATACATTAATTAAATTAAAGGGCCAAGTTGCAAAATTATACGAGAAAATGAATAAAGAACATTTAAAATGAAAATGAAAAAATCTGAGAGGGATTATAAAAAATAAAAATAATTAAATTAAAAATCACAATATGCATAGTACAAATCAATTAATTAATTAAATTAAATGGTCAAACTATGAAATTATAAGAACAAACAGAGAAAGAATGTTTAAAATGAAAAGAAAAAAATGTATGAAAAATTATCAGGAAAAAAATGCTAAATTAAAAATTAATGTATTACACGAAGTGTGTAATTATATTGTAATACATTCCACCTAGTATGTAAGGCATTACACAGAGTGTGAAATATACATTAATTAAATTAAATGACCTAGCTACAAAATTATACGACAAGAATCAAAATAAATTAATTAATTAAATTAAAAAGTTAAGCTATGAAATTATAAGAAGAGATGGGGAAAAAACACTTCTTTTAATTGGAACCAAAAAAAAAAACCCCTCTTAAAATGAAAGCAAGAAAATAGAGAAAAAAATCATAGGGAAAAAGAAAATAAATAAATTGAAAATTATGAAAACACTCTACCATGACCATGGAATCGAACCCAGGAGTTCAACTTGCTAAAGTCACGAAGTCCAAAAACTGAGCCAAACCGCTATCCTGGTTATTATTGTGTCTCATTTGTAATAATATTAATTAGATGAGCGGAACTAATTCGCAGTTCAATAATGCAAGATTTTACTAATTTTCACCTAAATTTTGTGTTAAGCTCGCAATTTAAGTTCATTTTGTCGTATTTTTGAAATATAAAAGACAAAACTTTATATAAGTGTAAAAAACCTTTCACTCATACCCACTGGTGGGTAAGAGAGGATTGGCGGTTTCTAGTGAAGCAGCACAATCTTGTAAGAACATCCGGTCACTCTTTGACGTGAAGGAGGCTAGAGGTGTCTCAAGCAAGAGAGAAGTATCTTCCAAAATAAGAGATATAGAGAGATTTTAAATTTTCAACCTAAAAATTGAACACTTGGGGAAAGACGCTATTGATTAGTTGCCAACCAGTTGGTAGCTTATGTTACCAACAGGGGTGACGTGGCGCCCTCCTAGGGCGCCATGTCACCGTTTATTTAAATTTTTTTTTTAGAATCTACATTAAATGAAATGAATAATATATAACTGTCTCTTAATAGTGGGGAGCTTGTATGGACTCCATAATTTTTCTCTAAAAAATGGAGTGTTGGCATGATATGTTGTTGGCAACATATCATTACTATGGGGAAAGAAGGGGGAAAAAAGATAAGGAGAAATATGATAATAAAGAGAGAAAGGGGCTAAAAACAAAAAAATTATGGATGGACGAAAGTTTAGATTTTAATTGTAATATGATTGGAAATAATATGGATATAATATATATATATATATATATATATATATATATATATATATATATATATTTGGTGAGAAGGAAAAATACACCAAAAGAGCAAATAAGGCAACTTGGTAGGGTCGAGAGGAAAGCATGGCATATTGGCATTCAAGTATTATTGCATCCACCGCCTAGTTCAGCCCCCCATTTCCAATCATCCAAAAGTGAAGCAGGTGAGACCAGTCCTGTTTCTCTCTCGTGAATCACTAAAACAATTATACATACACACATCTTTTTGTCACTATTCAAACTCGTGTAAATCTTAATTTTAGCATCTTAAAGAATAACGAGCCCAAATTTGATGTCACAAATTTTCATTCTTTGTTTGTTGTCTTGCTCAATTATAACAGCTCATACTTTTAACTAGGCGAGCTGTTTTAATTAAATAAAAAAATAAAAAAAAAAGGAATCCAGACTAAAGATCTTCGCTCACACTAAAGTTGGAAAACCTTTCCGTAGCCAAAATTTATTGGCGGGTGCCTTTGCACTTATTCATATAGAATTACAATTCACTAAAATGATATTATCTCTTATGTATAGATGTACAGAGTGATTGGCGCAAGTATCGTAAATGTTTCGTGAAATTTTAAAATTTTTCCTTCATACGCGCACTAGAATAAGTCGCTTGTTTTTCATAATCTCAAAAATAAGTCACTTATAAGTAAGAAAGGTATTCTCTTAACACAAAACAACTAGTATAAAACAGACAAAGAACCAGGCTCCTGAAGGTCATCTGTTACTGCCATGGCCGCCACCATTTTCAAATCTTTCTTTCTGCTATTTTTCGTCTTCCTCTCAACTTGTGCACTCAACAATTCATCATCTCCCCACAATGCCTCCTTACAAGAATCCCATTTAAGATCATTATGTAAATCCACTCCACACCCTGATGCCTGTTTTGATTCCCTGAAACTCACCATTTCCATAAGTATATTGCCAAACATCCTTAATCTTATCCTCCAATCCCTCAAAACTGCCTTGTCTGAAGGTGAAAAGGTTTCCACTCTGTTATCAACTGCTGGTCCGACAAATCTGATTGAGAAACAAAAAGGTAGTTTGTCAAATGTTGTTAACATCTATCGTTCTCTCTGTGTTTCAGTTTTCAGTTCTCTGGTCTAAGAATGGATAGATGAGACAATGACGTGTTTTCTTGTTTTTGCCTTTTCACTGAAAATGAGAAAAGAAGCTAGTTTTTTGAAAATGCGTTTCTTGAAAAAACTGAAAACAGCAAAGAGAACAGATCCTTAGTTTCCATTTTCGTCATTTTAATCGATCGACTGCATGTTGTTCGACAGGGACAATCCAAGATTGCCAAGAGCTACACGAAATAACACAGTCTTCCTTAACAAAATCAATGTCTTATGTCGGTTCATCTGATTCAAGAAAGCTGTCTGATTCAAGGGTATTTCTAAGTGCAGCTCTAACAAACCACATCACTTGTTTAGAAGGCCTGGATCTTGCTTATGGCCCTCTAAAGCCATCTCTAATTAATTCACTAACAACTACTTATAAGTATGTAAGCAATTCCCTATCATTCCTCTCCAAGCCCAGTTCATCGACCAGCCGTAAGAACAGGCGGCTATTGGGTGTTCCGCGGTGGCTGTCAAGAAAATCTCGCCGGATTTTGCAAACTTCTAGCGATCAAAATGATCCCGCCAAGGTGCTCACGGTGGCTGCAGACGGGACGGGAAACTTTACTACGATTAATGAAGCGATAAATTTTGCTCCTAATAAAAGTGTTGATAGAATTTTCATTTACATTAGAAAAGGGGTTTATCGAGAAAATGTGCTGATTCCAAAGCGGAAGCCTAACATTGTTTTTCTTGGAGATGGAGTTGATGCCACAGTGATTAGTTCGAAGAGAAGTGTGGGAGATGGATGGACTACTTTCAGATCTGCCACTGTTGGTAAACTCAAACTTCCCATTACATTTTCTCCTACTAATTGTAAATACTAAGTTGTCGCATGTAATGTTTAGGCTCTTTATTCTCGTAATTATATGTATACATAGTTTAAGTAGTTCAATATGACATCAATAATGAGACGAGACATAGATCTCACGTCACCTATTTGTGCGTGAGAGAGCTCAAAATTAGCTTATTGGTTATAGAAGAAGCTGCTTTTGACTTTTCAGAAACCGAAAAGGGGCCCTAATGGCTCGAACTAACCAATAATGTAAATAGAACAATGTTATCTACAGTATTTCTAATCAAGTTCTCAATTTCTTATTTTGACTAATTTCAGCTGTTGCGGGGGAGGGTTTCTTGGCACGGGACATAACCTTCGAAAACTCGGCAGGGCCAACAAAGGGCCAGGCAGTAGCCCTTCGTGTAAGCGCAGACTTTTCCGCCATCTACAAATGCTCCATCAAAGGCTACCAAGACACACTATATGTTCACTCATTCAGACAATTCTATAGAGAATGCAACATTTCTGGGACGATCGACTACATCTTCGGAAATGCGGCAGTTGTCTTCCAAGAGTGTAATATAATCTCAAGAATGCCATCGCCAGGACACATTACAGTGATCACAGCACAATCTAGACAGACCCCAGATGAGGTTACAGGGATTTCTATACAAAACTGCTCTATTCTAGCTGCTGATGAACTCCTCTCTAATATGGGCCGTTTCAAGAACTTTCTTGGACGGCCATGGAAAAGTTACTCAAGGACGGTCTATCTGGAGTCATATATTGATGATTTTATAGCACCAGAAGGGTGGTCAGAAATGCGTGGAGATGAAGGTTTGGATACTTTGTACTATGGGGAGTATGAAAATTATGGACCTGGTTCAAGTACTGATAACAGAGTTTCTTGGCCTGGTTATCATTTGATGGACTATGATGATGCATCTGAGTTCACAGTTTCTATGTTCATTGCTAAAGAGGAATGGTTGGATTCTACTTCCTTTCCTTATTATGATGGGGTTTGATTCCATCGTCAAAAATGGCTTATCAAACGCGGATTGCTGCAATTATAGCCAAGTCGCTATTGCCGCCTTGGAAACCTTACTATCGCCGTTATACGGGGGGCTTGTCGAAGACTTGCCTCTTTAGTCGTGTCTTGTGATCATTTTAATGTTATGAAAGATTGTCGCCTATGTGTAAACTATTCACGTTGGAGTAGAGTTTAATTATGGGGGAAAAAAAGTCCATTTAGACAAACGTTGTTCTCAGTATTCCAGATGAATTGAAGCTGATTACCTACACGAGACGTGAGAGACTTTATTATTTTGTTTAATAGTCACCTAAGCGACTATCATTTGACAGGAATATTAAAGTTTTCAATAATCCTGATATAGTTGAAAATTTTCAATAAACCTCTTCTTGTATTGCTTTGGAGATATTACAGTCGGAGACACGTTTCTAGGCCCACCAAGTATTCCTGATGCCTTAACCCAAGTTTCAAGAAGCTTGTCCCAGGTATACTGTCTCATGAATTTAACAATTCCGACCACCAGCTCGTGTTTATCCTCATCGACGCCAACAACTAGGGAGTAGTTCATAACATTCATCGACTTTAGAAACACAAGTAAGAATGAATTAATTTGCCAATCTTAAACATGCTAAAATCTCTATAAATTTTGGTAGGGATAGAAGTTGACAAAGAAGCTCACCTCAAGAAATGAAGTGTCATTCCAGCAGCCGTTTTGCGTCGACTCCCACAAAGAATTGGAGAAGTTGGCATCTCCTCGTTCAGGTTCTCATCAAGTAAAGTTTTATTGCTCCCACTAGGATCTGGGTTGTAACGTGATCGTCGAGATTCTTTAAGATCATACAATTTTGTGTTGCTTCGTTTGAAGAATAGATTTTCCATTACCAACACATCCATTTTCGACTCTTTTCCTTCCTTGACACATTTTGATGTGAGCTTCGTTTGAAGTCAAATGGTTTATTTAATATATACCTGCAAGCTTAATTTAGGAAGAATGGATTTTCTAGGAGGCTTGTTAAATGGTCCAATGGGAGTTAATAATTCAAGATCATGTGAGCTTTGGTGATATTCATCATGAAAATTAGAGTGAGATCGAGCAATATGTTGAATTGTTGGACGCAAAATATTCTTTTATTAGAATATAAACTTGTACAAACTTGTTAATACACACCAAGTGACTTCCCTTGCTCACACACTCTCACTACACTTCTCTTACTCACTCCTACTAGACTTCTCTTACTCACAATTTTTACCTTACACATCTACAATACACAACATACATATTTATAGACCCCATTAGAACATTCTAGTATGACGGTGGGAAAGTTCTAGTATGGAGGTGGTGGAAGGTTCTAGAGCGGATGCAATTCATGTCACTTCTAGATTCTTCCAAAGAGCTTGATTATTGGCAATGCTCCACATAATTCTAGAATCTTCTTCAAGTCGGTGGTGATTTTTCAATTCTCCCCTTCAAAGACCGACTTCCTTGAGTTAAACTTTCTTTGTTATCATTCCAAGTCGCTTGAACTCCTCAAATTTTGGAGCACTCAGTCCTTTTGTCAAAGATATCGGCTACTGTTCTTCAAGATTGATATGCTTCAATTCGATCGCTCCTTTAAGAACTTTTTCTCGACAAAGTGGTAATGTACTTCAACGTGCTTCGCCCTGCATGGCACCTTTGGATTCTCTCGCTATGCGAATAGCGCATTGATTATCACAATATAGTTGGATGCATAGCTTGTTGGTTGGTGTAGATCCGTCGGAATTGCATTAGCCACGCATTCTCTTGAGCCGCCATTGCGCTCTATACTCATCCGGCTGTGACAAGGACACAGATGGGTTGCCTTTGCTACACCATGATACCTGCAGCGGCTCAAGATTGAACACATACCCGTAGTCGACCTTCTTGTATCTCGACATCCAAAGATAGTCCGTGATCACAAGAGCCAACAATCTTGCAATCTTTGGTTTTCTTATAAAAGAGACCATAGTCGATAGTTCCTTTTACATACCTGGTATGCGTCGCACTACTTCAAGGTGTGGCTTCCTTGGCTTTTCCATAAAGCGGCTTGCAATTCCCACCGCATATGCGATTTCGTGTCGTGTCGTTGTCGTGTAGATTAGGCTTCCAACGAGCCCTATACATGGTTGGGTTCTCCAATTCCTTACCTTCTCCAAAGACATAGCTTAGAGTTCACTTCTATTGGGGTCGATATAGGCTTGCAATCGCCCATCCTAAACTTCTGCAGCAAATCTCTGGCATACTTTTGCTGGCAAATAAAAACCCCATTTGCTGTTCTTTCCAACTCGAGCCCCGTAAAGTGTTTTAATTCTCCAAGATCTTTCATTTGAAATCTTATTGAAAGATTCCTCCTAGTCGTTGGATCTCTTTTTCGTCGTCTCGGTGATGATGAGATCATCCACATATACTAGCACTATTGCTAGTTTCCCATCTCGTATCTTGACGAAGAGACTTGAATCTGTGGTGCAACCGAGTATTCACATTGAACTAGGAATTACGCTATCTTACATTACCATGCTCGTGGTGCTCGCTTCAACCCGTATAGAGCTTTCTTTAATCTGCCAGGCGTGGTTTGGATTCTCTTTATCTTCATGTCCCTTAGGTTGTTCCATATATATCGCCGATCGAGTTCACCATGCAAAAGGCATTTTTCACGTCCATCCGCCACATTTTCCATGATTTGCTAGCGGCGGTGCAATCAACACTCTAACTGTAGTAATCTTGGCTCGGGCTAAATGTCTCATCATAGTCCGACCAAATTTATTGTTGCGAGAATCCTCGAGCCACCAACCGAAGCTTTGCACCTTTCGACCGATCCGTCAGTCGTCTTTTTACTTTGTACACCCACTTGCACGAGATTGACTTTATTCCATCAGGTTTGGGTACCAAGTCCCACGTCTCATTTTGCCTCGTGAGCCATCATCTCTTCGTCCATTGCTTTTCTCCATTCATTGTCTTTGGATTGCCTCTTCAAATGTCTCGGCTCTTTAATTTCTTCCTCATTGCCGCATTAGCATACTTGGGATTTGGTATTCTTTGTCTTGTGGATCTTCTTACCTGTGGTTGAGAACTTTGTTGTGCCTCATTCTTCTCTTGTTGGCTCGGTCTATCCACCTCTGGTGTTCTTTGATACACACCGGTTGCCAAGGACTCTGTGCTATCCTTGGAGTATCTTCTTCAACAATAGGTTCTTGCACTTCTTCAATCTCTTCTTGATCTCTTGTGTCTCGAAACTTTCTCTTCACTTTCTTGAAGTTTATGCTCAATCTCTTTTGAGTTTGGTAATTCCACCTTCTGCGGTGTCCACCAAGAAGATGCTTCATCGAATATCACATTACGTGACGTGTAACATTTATCCGTAGTTGGATCACAACATCTCCATCCCTTTCTTTGGCTATCATATCCCCGAATATGCACTGATCGCTTTTTATCGAACTTGTTCCTCAAGTGATTCGCACTAACACATAGCGCATACAACCAAAGACTTTAAAGTGGCTAACCGTGGGTTTAGTTTTCCACTTCTCGAAGGGTGACACGAATCCTAGCTTTGGTGAGGAAGCCTATTTATCACATGTCTTTGTCTTCATACACTCCGCCCAAAATCGTGGCACATTCTTTGAGTGAAGCATGCTTCGCACGTCTCTGCAAGGTGTCGGTTCTTCCTTTCGCCACACCATTTTGTTGTGGCGTGTTTGGACATGTCAATTGATGGTGCACCTTATGTTCTTTCGTGATATTCGAGAATTCTCTTGAAATATACTCTCCCCCATTATCAGTGCGCATACACCGAATCCTTTGTCCAACTTCTCCTTCGACTTTTTCTTTAAATTCTCTAAACTTTGTAAATACCTCTGACTTTTCTTTCATAAAGAAAACCCAAACGTACCTTGAGAAGTCGTCAATGAATGTCACCATGTAGCGCATTCCTTGAATTGATGGTTGCTTGACCGGTCCAAACACGTCCGAGTGTATCATCTCCAATGGATGCTTCGCTCTATAATTTGACTCTTCATATGGGAGTTGATGTGCTTTGCCATATTGACAGCCACCACATATCGTGTCATCTCTAATCTCAAGTTGAGGGAGGCCTTTGAGCATCGACTTCTTCATCATCACCTTCAACTTGTGATAGCTTACATGTCCTAGTCTTGCATGCCATAAATCAGCTGTCTCGTTCTTTCGAGTCTTATCTACGTAAGCAGATTCAGCTGACATTACGTAGATAGACTCTAATCTCTGACCCTCCATTACAGGAGTTCCTGAGATCTTAATATTTCGATACACTTTCACGCCTTTGCGGTCCAAACAATACATAGTTACTCTGAAGACGTTAGTCGCTACGTATAGTAGATTTTTCTTCATTCCTGGCACGTGATAAACATCTTGGAGCTGTACTCGACTAGGACTGAATCGTGGTGTGATGACTGTTTTTCCAATATGAGCTATTGGCAATCTTGAGTTATTAGCAGTCACCACCATTCGGCCACCCGTGTATTCTGTCGTGTTATGTAGCTTCTCCTTATCGCCTGTCATATGATTGGAACAACCTGAATCGACAATCCAATCATTTTCATAGTTTATTCTTCCAGGGATGACCACTGCTAGAGCTGTTTCTCCTTCTGAGCCTGATATAAGTTCTTCCTTATGAGCCTCTTCAATTATTGCAGTGGATGCCTCAAGATCCCATTCTTCTTCACTATTGTATTTTTCCTTCTCTTTCGATGTCGCAACATTTCCTTCTACTGACGTTTTCTTAAACCAACAATCTCTAGCATAATGACCTCGTTTTCCACATACGAAACACGGGCCATTTTTATATCCCTTAGACAAATCTCCTTTCTTATCATGATTTTGTTGGGCCCCCTTTGATTTAAATCCTCTTTCATCTCTTCCTTTAAATTTATTTTTATTTATTTCTTGTTTTTCTTGTTGGCGCATCTTCCCCTTTTTCTTGTGAATAAATAATGCCTCCTCTTCTTTCTTTAATGAGACCCCTAACATTTGTTTGGTCAACGCTTCTTGGTCGGCCAACAAATTTTCAAGATTGACCAGTGAAGGTTGCTCTGGCCAACCTTGTATTGCAGCAATAAAGCCTCTAAACTCGGGTCTCAATCCATGTATAATTATTCTTCTCATTTTAGAATCCGAGACTTTACTAGTATCATCTAATTCAGAGATTTCACGACAGAGAGACTTTACCTTGTTGAAGTATTGATTTATCGTCATCTCCCTTGAGTGAGTGAAAGTAATTGCTTCTCGAAGGCTGCAGCTTGAATTCATTCTTCTTTGAAAATAATGCAGCAAGGGTGTCCCATGCTTTCTTAGGTGTGTCTGCATCTCTCACATGCTCCAACAACTCTTCGTCAATTGTTGTTTTGAGTGCAAACAAGGCCTTTCATGCCTTAATTTTCCATTTTCTCAAAGCTCCGGCATCTTCCGGTGGCGTCACCTCATCTTCACCAACTACATCCCATAGATCGTGACCTTGGAGATATGATTCCATGCACGTCTTCCATGTGGTGTAGTTTTGATTATTGAGTTTCTTCATTCCACCTACAGCTTGTAGGTCCGTCATCGTGACTTAGATAACCTCCACGTTACCAAGTAAGCTATAATAGCTTCACAACCTCAATGTGTGCACGACCTTCTTGAAACTCAAAATAATCTCCCCTTAAACGCCTCGCTTTGGAAACTGGGCCCTCGCTCGACCAAGCTCGATACCACTTGTTGAATTGTTGGGCGCAAATATTCTTTTTATTAGAATATAAACTTGTACAAACTTGTTAATACACACCAAGTGACTTCCCTTGCTCACACACTCTCACTACACTTCTCTTACTCACTCCTACTAGACTTCTCTTACTCACAATTTTTACCTTACACATCTACAATACACAACATACATATTTATAGACCCCATTAGAACATTCTAGTATGACGGTGGGAAAGTTCTAGTATGGAGGTGGTGGAAGGTTCTAGAGCGGATGCAATTCATGTCACTTCTAGATTCTTCCAAAGAGCTTGATTATTGGCAATGCTCCACATAATTCTAGAATCTTCTTTTCAAGTCGGTGGTGATTTTTCACAATATGCTATGGCATTATATTGTTGTTAATTGAAGCCTCCTACTCTAAGGCTCAAAAATTAAAGGAAGTCAAATTGCTTTATTATTCTTGACCGTGGATTCCTATTTTTATTATTGAGGCAATCTTTATTGCCTAGCTTAACCGAGGAAATTATATGGCCTTCGTGTGTCATTGAAGGCGAGCCATAACTCATTTCTATCCCATTCGTTGAGGCAACCAATAAGCCCTCTCCCACCGAAACTCCTTGTAAGCCCTATCATTGCGCAAACATGAGCTCTCGGCTCGCATTATCTATATTTACGAGGCAGGCAATAAGCCCTCTCCTACCGCGCTTGCAACCTCTCTCATTGCTCAACGGGTGCTCCCCCCTCTAGATTTACGAGGCAAATCTGAAGGCCGAAGCAAGCACACGTAATTCCAATATTATGCAAGATATCTTTGGCTTCGGCCATCACTTTACTCAATGTTATTATATTATTTCTCTCTAGTGATGCCTCGTATTCACGATATGCCATATTATTCTACTCTGGCGATGCCTTGCTTCGCAAGAAATTTCTATTCCGCTCCAAGGATGCCTCATAGTCACAAGAAGCTAGATTATTCCACTTCGGTGGTGCCTCGTATTCACGAGAAGCCATATTATTCCGCTCTAGTGATGCCTAATATTTACGAGATGCCATATTATTCCTCTTCGGCAATGCCTTGTACTCATGAGAAGCCAATTATTCCGTTGCGGCGATGTTTCGATTCACGAGAAGTCTTTATTACACTTTGGTGATGCCTCACTTCACGAGAAGTTTATGAAGATAAGATGTGGATAACATTAGGGCTCAGTCCTACCACTTCAACGTCTCAGCCACAAAAACATTTCATTGTTTTGAGTAAAAACCAAGATGCGGCTGGCCTCAACGAAAGGTAAAAGCTCGCTGCCTTTTTGATTTTTGATTTTTTTTTTTTTTTTTTTTTTTGGTTTTTGAAACAACGCCTTTTGAAAATTTCTTGTGAAGGCAAGAAGTTGATAACATGGATCGAGCTCATTCCTGCCACTTCGACGCATCAGCCACACAGGCACTTCGTTCTTTTGAGTAAAAAAACCAAGATACGACTGGCTTCGGCAAGAAGTAAAAGTCCCTTGCCTTTTCAAAAATTTTATGAAGGCAAGATGTGGATAAGATTGGGGCTCAATCAGGCCTTAGCCATATAAGCACTTCGTTCTTTTAAATAGGAACCAAGACGCAGCTGGCCCAGTGAGAAGTCAAAATACCTCACCTTGTATCATGATTCTTCGTGACCAAGAGAGATAGTAGTTTTCGCACCTTGTATCATGATTCATCAGTTTGGACTTGCGATCAACATTTAAATGAATATATTTTAACCTTGTATTCAAAATTATGACTCCAACCTGTCGGTACATTTCATACTCTCCAACGAGTTGAAAACTGCAATTTCAATTAAAAAGTTTTCATGGTTGTGTAATTCAATCAAATTAGTTTGTATATGCATGCAAGAAAGTGTATTAATTTAGCAATACAGACTTAGGACGGTCGATAGATTATATTTAATATGAATTCGATGAAACTAATAAGATTGATTTAAGATTTTAGTTTGATACCCGATAAAGATTTAAACCAATAATTTTAAATAAATGGAGCATGTAAGTGAATGATCCGATAACAACCCAGCCCAATTTGTTAGAATAATATATAATAAAATTCATGTATTACAGAATAATTTTGTTACACTGACTTTATTTTTTCTATTTTGAAATTGATATTATTTTTTTTAATATTAATAAGGATTTTCAAATCAATCTCATACAATTTCAATATAAGATTAATACATATTATCATCATTATTTTAATTTTATTCAAAAATAATAATTTAATGAGATACAAAAAGAACTAAACATAATATATTTAGGTTTGTGTCAAGAAATAAATCAAACTTGTGTCAAAAACTATATCAATGCTTTTAGGGGATTTCATTCTCATCCTACGTATCCAAATATGGATTTAATAATAATATACCCATTGGATTATCCGAATCCGATGGATCAATAATTTTTCTCATTAGACCAAATTTGATTATACAAATCCATATATTCAATCAGTTTACAATTATATGTTGATATGCAGACTGTTTTGATTTAATAAAACAACCAACAAACAAGAATTGGAACAAGCTTAGTGTTCAAGAACACCCAGGTGTTCCATAGCTTACGGAACAACGGGGGCATTTACGGTCCCTTCTGGCCTCCATTTTAAAATCCGTGAATTTGGTCAGATTCAGTACGATAAGGCGGAGCTCCAATAATTTTAAAAAAAAATTTGGATACCGTGACAACCGGTGGGAGCCAGTCAAAATTTTTGGCCAAAAACTTTGACCAATCGCCACGGTGTCCAAAAAAAATATTCCATATTACTGGAGCTCCGCCTTATCGTGCTGAATCTAATTACATTCGAGGATTTCAAAACAAATGCTGGATGGGACAGTAAACTCCCCGGGTGTTCCGTAAGCTACGGAACACCTGGACATTCCTTAACATCCCTGATTGAAACAATAGATTAAAACTCATCTTCAATGCCACGGTCAAGTTAAGTTATTATTATTTTCTCTCTCATTTAAAAGTACCTCGAACAATTTGCTGCTTGCAAATCTCTAGAATACTACTCGATAAAATCTAAGATACTGTATCAACTCAAAGAGGAGGATTTTCATGACACGGCCTTTTGTGGTTGGAATTCAAACTTTGTATGCCCCGTCCCACCCTTCTTCGGAGTATGGACAATCGTTTTGTTTGACTTCATAAAGCTTATGAATTGACTGACGAAGAAAGACTCGGAAATAATTTGTCGTGTGGTCGAATGTACCCAAAACGTCATTCAATCAATTATTATTATTATTTGTTTTATTTTTCAATTTGCAAATTTGATAACAATTTGTAAAGAAAATGCGTAAATAAAATTGTAATGTGAGTCAAAAAATCAAAATGTACAAACGATCGTGACTAATTATTACAAATAAATGATTTAAATTTACAAAACTTTATAAAACGATTCACAAATTTGTTAGATCCACATATCACACCGACACCAATATAACAAGATTATATATATTGCAAACATCAAAAAAGGCTACAAACATTGTTTTTGTCTCGTTACGTATTAGTGCATAATATTCGTCTTAAAAATAATCATAAACGGGAAACTTTTCCATATAACCAAACAAACTGCCACATGGAAACCAATAGAAGATGAAAACATGAAAAATGGACATCCGACAGCAGCGCATGATAGATTTATTAGCATGTGTTCGGTGCTTTTTTTTTTTTTTTTTTTTTTTTTAATGTTCGGTGCATTTTTACTTTGCCGGAAATTAAAATTTCAAATTGAATAATAATAAGTTAATAGAATGTGCAGATGATGATGATGATGATAATGATAATAATAATAATAATAATAATAATAATAATAATAAGTAATATATATGGAGTACAATTTAGTTTGATATTTGATTTTGATTGAATAGTAACAATTAACTTTTACATAAAATAATTTGAAAAAAAATCATATGATTAGAGTTTTGAGATTTGAAGTTTTTAGTCATACTCGCATATGGCACACCGATTGGCAATCATACATTACGATTGTAAGAACATAGCAGTGTCCCGGTACTCAAATTATGCCCAAAAATTTTGATCGAACGCCACGGATGACCACGGTGTCGCAAAATTTTTTTAAAAATTATTGGAACTCCCTCTCACCGTACTGATTCTAGATCTGGTTTCGAATTTCCTAACGGAGATCATATGGAGCCAGAAAATGGCCCGGGAGTACCGTAGTTACGGAACTCCCAGGAACACCGGAACACTACTATGTAAGAACATCCAGTCACTCCTTTAGGTGAAGGAGGCCAGAGGTGTGCTAAGCAAGAGAAAATATCTTCCAAAATAAGAGAGAATGAGAGATTTTAAATTTTCAACCTGAAGATTCAACACTGAAAAAAAAAAAAAAAAAAAAAAACCCCGGTCAAGGAGAAAATAAAGAGAGAAATGGGGATCAAAACTAAAAAATATGGATGGACGAAAGTTTAGATTTTAATTGTAATATGATTGGAAATAATATATATATATATATATATATATATGAACATACCAAAAGATCAAATAAGGCAACTTGGTAGGGTCGAGAGAAAAGAATGACATATTGATATTGGCGTTAAAGTATATTACAGCCACCGCCCAATTCAGCCCCCCATTTCCAATCAGCCAAAACCGAAGGCAGGTGAGACCAGTCCTGTTTCACTCTCGTTAATCATTAAAACAATTATACATATACACATCTTTTTGTCACTATTGAAACTCGTGTAAATCTTAATCTTTTATTTACTACACTGAAATATTGAATACAATGAACTTAAAAGAATGCTCAATACGCCTATGACTAACGAACCCAAATTTCACGTCACAATTATTCATTGTTTGTTGTCTCATTCAATCACAACACTTTGTATAATATATTGATTCAATCGGACGAGCTTTTTTTATTAGACAAAAAATTAAATAAATAAATAGGAATCCACACTAAAGATCTTCACTCACACTAAAGATGGAAAATCATCCCGCAGCAAAAATCTATTGGCGGGTGCCTCTGCACTTACTCATATTATAGAACTACAATTCAATAAAATGATATGATCTCTTATGTATAGATATACATAGCTGATTGATCTAGAGTATCGTAAATGGCACTCAAAGAGTACTAAAAGTTTTTCCGATGGATCACACGCCGCTAGAACTCAGACCCATGGGACTATATGGGTATTTTGCAAATAAGTTGTTTATTTTTCATAATCTCAAAAATAAGTCACTTACAAGTAAGAAAAGTATTCTCTTAACACAAAACAACTAGCATAAAACAGACAAAGAACCAGGGTACTGAAGGTCCTCTGTTACTGCCATGGCCTCCACCATTTTCAAATCTTTCATTCTGCTATTTTCCATCTTCCTCTTGTTAGTAGGTTGGTGGCACACAAAGAAGGAAAAAAAGGAAGGTCAAAAGAATAAATTTCATGATAGAACACATGAAGGTTTGGCTAAAAAAAAACAATGGTAGGTTTCCTTGAATTTGATAAAAGTAGGTGTGCCAACAACCCCAAGTTTTCCTATAAATACAAGGCACATTGTAGCTTCAAACACCACTTGAAAGCCAAGAATACCTTCTTGTGTAGAGAGAAAGAGAGAGCTTCAGAGAGGTTTTATACACTAGAGATAAAAGTGAGTGGAGTGTTAAAGCGCTGCGTGGCAGAGAAAAATACAAAGTGGTATTTTTTGTACTCTCATTTTGTGATAGTGAAATATATATTGGTGTGGAGTCCGTGGGCGTAGGCGGTTGGCCGAACCACGTTAAATCTCGGTGTTCCATTTTTGTCTTATTTTAGCGTCCATTATTTTCTCGATTGCATATTATTTTTGTGTCCCACTGATCTTGGCGGAATTAGCGCGGCGCTGGTTCCTCAACAACCAGTATCGAGCTTTGTTTGTGATATCTCTTGAAATTCTTAGTATGCTCTGTGGTTGCAGCGTAGACTGATCTTCCACATCAGAAACGATTTCTCGAAAAATCACATTTTGTTCGAGTGGGAGTAATGGCGACAGACGAGAGAATTTCCAAAATTGATAAATTTGATGGCAAAAATTTTGGATATTGGAAAATGCAAATGGAGGACTATTTGTATCAGAAGGACCTATATAAGCCGTTGAAAGAAAAGCCAGAAGGTGAGAAAGACGACGAGTGGGAGGTGCTTGATCGAAAAGCACTCGGCGCAATTAGATTGACCCTATCAAAGTCGGTCGCTTTCAACATTAAAAATGAGAAGACAACGGCGTCTCTCATGGCAAATTTATCCAAAGATGTATGAACAAATTGCGTCATAAAGAAATAAAGTTCATTTGATCAAGAAATTGTTCAATATGAAGATGATGGAAAGCGGGAGATTTGGAGAACACCTCAACGAATTCAATGAGGTAGTAGACCAATTGACAACGGTGGAAATCACTTTTAGTGATGAAGTTCGAGCTCTATTAATTCTTGGCAGTTGCCTGAGAGCTCGAATGGCACAGTCACAGCCATCAGTAGCTCGGCCGGTAAGTCGAAATTGAAGTTCGATGGCGTTGTGAGCATGATCTTGGCGAGAGATCCGGAGACGGTCGGATGCGACTTCAACTTCCGGCCGCTTTCAATGTAGATAGCAGAGGCGAAGTTCAAACAGGGCGCGAGCGTGGGCGGAGCAAGTCGAGGAATGGCGGCATCGAGATCCAAAATCACATAAATTCCAACAAGTCAAAATCATTGAATGTTGGAATTGCGGTCGATTGGGCACTACAAAAATCGGTGTAGGCGCTCCAAAGGAAAGCGGAGAACAAGACCGAGGTCAATGTCGTGGATCAAGAAACGCGTGATGCGTTGATATGTTCCATGGAGAAGAAGGCCGACTATTGGGTAATAGACTCTGGAGCATCGTTCCATGCCACCGCAAATCGACACTTTTTTGCAAATTATGTGTCGGGAAACTTCGGAGAAGTATATCTCGAGACGATCATCCTTGCGTGGTGGGCATAGGAGAAGTACGATCAATATCAATGGATCTCAGATGGAAATTAAAGGGACGTGAGACATATTCCGTAATTGAGGAAAAATTTGATCTCCGTCAAACAATTGTCAAGAGAAGGATGTGACACAAGCTTCTCTGGTGATAATTGGAAAATCACCAAGGGGGCCATGATAATCGCACGTGGCAAGGATAGTGGCACCCTATACACGACGGCGAATGCGTGTATGACAATTGCAGTTGCTGATAGCAAGGATGCGAACCTGTGGCACCAAAGACTTGGGCATATGAGTCAGAAAGGGCTCAAGTACATGCATGCAAAAGGAAAACTACCAGGGCTTCAGTCTATTGATTTAGACTTTTGTGAAAGTTGTATTTTCGGGAAGCAGAAACGGGTGGGTTTCAATACAAGTGGCAGAACTCTAAAGAAAGAGAAGCTTGAACTTGTCCACACAGATGTGTGGGGTCCAATGCAGTTTATCGATTGGCGGAAAGTCATACTTTGTGACTTTCATTGATGACCACTCGAGAAAGGTGTGGGTTTACTTCTTGAGACACAAATCCGATGTGTTCGAGGCGTTCAAGAAGTGGAAGGCCATGGTGGAGAATGAAACTGGTTTGCGAGTAAAGAAGTTGAGATCTGACAATGGTGGAGAGTACGAAAATTTGGCGTTCAAGAAATTTTGTTACCAAAATGGCATCAAGTTGGAGAGAACGTTGCCAGGAACACCGCAACAGAATGGAGTTGCAGTAGCGATGAATCGAACATTGACAGAAGAGCCGTAAGCATGAGAATACATGCAGCCGCCAAAAGCTTTTGGGCGTAAGTCATCAATACGGCGGCATACCTAGTTAATCGTGGACCGTCGGTACCATTGGAGTACTGAGATCTAAGAAGTTTGGAGCGGAAAAGAAGTGAAACTTTCTCATTTAAAAGTATTTGGTTGTGTCGGCGTATGTGCACATTAGTGATAATGCCAGGAGTAAGTTAGACTCCAAATCACTAAAGTGTACTTTCGCTGGATATGGTGGAGACGAAGTTTGGGTATCGCTTTTGGGATGATCGTAACAAAAAGCTCATCGTGGTCGGGATGTCATATTCAATGAAAAGGTGATGTACAAGGGCGTAAATGCGATGCATCAATGACACAATCCACGATGATCCAACATATGTTGTTCTGACGACACTCTAGAAGGAAGTACGCCAAAGCGGCGGATGAGGGTGCCAGACAGAGAGCCCATCTCGGAGGCTGATTCACCCACAGTCTCGGCTCCGACCCCATTGTGAGGAGGTCAAGTCGACCTCATGTTCCGAATCGGAAGTACATGAACTACATGTTGCTCATCGACGCCGGTGAACCTCAATGCTATGACGAGGCATGTCGTGGGAGATTCGTTAAGTGGGAGCTTGCAATGAAAGATGAGATAAAGTCTCTCATCTCCAACCAGGCGTGGGAACTAGCCGAATTGCCCGAGAGGAAGAAAGCTCTCAACAATAAATGGGTGTACGTAATCAAAGAAGAACATGATGGTTCAAAGAGGTACAAGGCGAGATTGGTAGTCAAAGGTTTCCAGAAAGAAGGAATTGACTACATGGAGATATTTTCGCCAGGTTGTGAAGCTAACAACAATTCGATCGGTGTTGAGCATTGTTGCGTGGAGGGCTTGCACTTGGAAGCGATTAGGCGTGGAAAACCTGCTTTCCTCCATGGTGATTTAGAGGAGGAAATCTATATGCAAAGAACCTAAGGCTTCTCAAAGGAAAGGAAAAGAGAAGTTGGTATGCAAATTGAAGAAGAGCCTATATGGCTTAAAGCAAGCGCCAGACAAAGGGTACAAGAAGTTTGACTGATTTATGCGTAAAAATGGCTACACGAAGTGTAATGCCGACCATTGTTGCTACTTTCAAAGTGTTCGAGTCCAAATATATCATTTTGCTACTTTATGTCGATGACATGTTAGTAGCCTGCTTTCGGACATGGATGAGATGAAGAAGTTGAAGAAGCAACTATCGGTGGAATTTGAAATGAAGGACTTGGGAGAAGCAAAGCAAATTCTAGGATGAGAATTTGTAGAGACAAGCAAAAAGGTGTTTTGCAGTTGTCACAGGCCAAGTATATTGATCAAATCCTGCAAAGGTTCAACATGAGCAGTGCAAAGCCAGTCAGCACGCCATTAGCGAATCATTTCCGTCTGTCCAACGACCAGTCTCCTAAGACAGAAGAGGAGAGAAACTTCATGGCTAAAATTCCATATGCCTCAGCCATTGGAAGTTTGATGTATGCCATGGTTTGTACCAGACCAGATATTGCTCATGCAGTGGGAGTTGCGAGCAGATATATGGCAAATCCTGGAAAGCAGCATTGGGATGCAGTAAAGTGGATATTGAGATATCTACGGGGAACTACTGATAAATGCTTATGCTTTAGACGAGGCGACGTGACACTACGAGGTTTCGTAGATGCGCATTTTTCTTTGGCGAGGTAGATCGCAGAAGAAGCACTACCGGTTATGTCTTTACAGTTGGTGCTACTGCAGTTAGTTGGATTTCGCAGATACAGAAGATTGTTGCGTTATCAACTACGTATGCAGTACGCGGGCAAGAATCGAGGCTAGCAAAGAGATGATATGGTTACAAGGTTTGTTGGCGAGTGGGTTTTGAACAGAGCGTAATGTCTTGCACGGTGATAGTCGAGTGCGATACATCCGCAAAGAATTGAGATTTCATTCAAGAACCAAACACATTGGGCTCCGTTATCACTTCATCAGATCACTTTTGGAAGATGGAGTATTAAAGCTTGAAAAGATTCAAGGTACCAAAAACCCAGCCGACATGATGACGAAACAAGAACTAAGGAGAAATTGAGTCAGGCTCACTTTCGCTTGGTCTTCTTCGTGAATGAAGACAGAGGTGGTGACCCACATCATATTTTTCACGGTCGCAAAATGAGATATCCCAAGGTGAAAGCAGATTGTGAAGGCAGATTGAAATCAGTCTTCAAGTGGGAGATTGTTAGTAGGTTGGTGGCACACAAAGAAGGAAAAAAAGGAAGGTCAAAAGAATAGGCTCACAATGGGAACACATGAAGGTTTGGCAAGAAAAAAAAACAATGGTAGGTTTCCTTGAATTTCAATAAAAGTAGGTGCCAACAACCCCAAGTTTTCCTATAAATACAAGGCACATTGTAGCTTCAAACACCACTTGAAAGCCAAGAATACCTTCTTGTGTAGAGAGAAAGAGAGAGCTTCAAAGGTAGAAGCTATACACGAGATAAAAGTGAGTGGAGTGTTAAAGCCTTTGCAGTAAGCGAGAGAAAAAAATACTGATGTGGTATTTTTTGTACTCCTCATTTTTGTGATAGTGAAATATATTGGTGTGGGTCCGTGGACGTAGGCAGTTTGGCCGAACCACGTTAAATCTCGGTGTTCCATTTTTGTGCTTATTTTAGCGTCCATTATTTTCTCAGTTGCATATTATTTTTGTGTCCCACTGATCTTGGGCGGAATTAGCAGCGCCTAGTTCCCCAACACCTCTCAACTTGTGCACTCAACACTTCACCATCTCCCCACAATGCTTCTTTACAAGAATCCCATATAAGATCATTATGTAAATCCACTCCACACCCTGATGCCTGTTTTGATTCCCTCAAACTCACCATTTCCGTAAATATATCCCCAAACATCCTTAATTTTCTCCTCCAATCCCTCAAAACTGCCTTGTCTGAAGGTGCAAAGGTTTCCACTCTGTTATCAACTGCTGCTCAGACAAATCTGATTGAGAAACAAAAAGGTAGTTTGTCAAATGTTGTTATCAGCTATCGTTCTCTGTGTTTCAGTTTTCAGTTCTCTCTCTAACAATGGATAGACGAGACGATGACGTGTTTTCTTGTTTTTGCCTTCTCAAAAAAGGTGTTTTCTTGAAAATGCATTTCTTGAAAAACTGAAAACAACAAAGAGAACAGATTCTTAGTTTTTATTTTTCATCATTTTAATCGGCTGCATGTTGTTTGACAGGGACAATCCAAGATTGCAAAGAGCTACACCAAATAACACTGTCTTCCTTAAGAAAATCAATCTCTTATGTCAGTTCATCTAATTCAAGGAAAACTGTCTGATTCAAGGGCATTTCTAAGTGCAGCTCTAACAAACAAAATCACTTGTTTAGAAGGCCTGAATCTTGCTTATGGCCCTCTAAAGCCATCTCTAATTAATTCACTAACAACTACTTATAAGCATGTAAGCAATTCCCTATCATTCCTCTCCAACTCCAAGCCCAGAGCACCAATCGGCCGTAGGAACAGGCGGCTATTGGGTGTTCCGGATGGCTGTCAAGAAAATCTCGCCGGATTTTGCAAACTTCTGGCGATGAATATGATCCGACCGAGGTGCTCACACGGTGGCTTCAGACGGGACGGGAAACTTTACTACGATTAATGAAGCGCTAAATTTTGCTCCTAATAATAGTGTTGATAGAATTTTCATTTACATTAGAGAAGGGGTTTATCAAGAAAATGTGGAGATTCCAAGTTGGAAGCCTAACATTGTTTTTCTTGGAGATGGAGTTGATGCCACAGTGATTAGTTCGAAGAGAAGTGTGGGAGATGGATGGACTACTTTCAGATCTGCCACTGTTGGTAAACTCAAACTTCCCATTACATTTTCTCCTACGAATTGTAATTACGAAGTTGTTGCATGTGATGTTTAGGCTCTTTATTCTCGTAATTACATGTATATATAGTTTAAGTAGTTCAACATGACATCAGTAATCAGACGATACATACATCTCACGCCACCTATTTGTGCATGAGAGAGGCTCAAAAGTAGCTTCTTTGTCACACAAGAAGTTGCTTTTGACTTTTCAAAAGCCATCCAAACGGGGCCCTAATGCCTCAGACTAACCAATATATATGTAAACAGAATAATGTTATCTACATCAGTATTTCTAATCAAATTCTCAATTTCTTATTTTTACTAATTTCAGCTGTTTCGGGGGAGGGTTTCTTGGCACGGGACATAACCTTCGAAAACTTAGCAGGTCCAGAAAAGCACCAAGCAGTAGCCCTTCGTGTAAATGCAGACTTAACCGCCATCTACAGATGCTCCATCAATGGCTACCAAGACACACTATATGTTCACTCATTCAGACAATTCTATAGAGAATGCAACATTTCTGGGACGATCGACTACATCTTCGGAAATGCAGCAGTTGTCTTCCAAGGGTGTAATATAATTTCAAGAATGCCATTGCCAGGACAAGGTACAGTGATCACAGCACAATCTAGAGACACCCCAGATGAGGATACTGGGATTTCAATACAAAACTGCTCTATTCTAGCTACAAATGAACTCTACTCTAATATGGGCCATTTCAAGAGCTTTCTTGGACGACCGTGGAGAAATTACTCGAGGACGGTCTATCTGGAGTCGTATATTGATGGTTTTATAGCACCAGAAGGGTGGTCGAATTGGGAGGGAGATCAAGGTTTGGATACTTTGTACTATGGGGAGTATGAAAATCATGGACCGGGTTCAAGTACTGATAACAGAGTTTCTTGGCCTGGTTATCATTTGATGGACTATTATGATGCATCTAACTTCACAGTTTCAATGTTCATTGCTGGAGAGGAATGGTTGGATTCTACTTCCTTTCCTTATGATGATGGGGTTTGATTTCGTCTCCAAAAATGGCTTATCAAACTCGGATTGCTGCAATTCAAGCCAAGTCACTATCGCCGTCCTGGAAACTGTACATCAAGAGCACGTTTTGAACTATATCTAACCTTAATCGGTTGTTCTATGCTGGGATTTGTCGAAGCCTTGCCTCTTTAGTCGTGTCTTGTGATCATGTTAATGTTATGAAAGATTGTCGCCTATGTGTAAACTATTTACATTGGAGTAGAGTTTAATTATGGAAAAAAGTCCATTTAGATATTTAGTTGTTCTCAGTATTCCAAATGAATCGAAGCTGATTACCTACACGAGACGTGAGAGACTATTTTCTTTAATAGTGACCTAAGCGACTCTCATTTGTCAGGAATATTAAAGTTTTCAATAATCCTGACATCCTTGAAAATTTTATTTTCCAAAAACCATCCTATATGGCACAATTTGTACAAGGGATATCATAGTATGGTCTTTAGTAACAAAATTTCAAAAGTTTCCTCACTTCGTGGTACAATTCTACAAACCTAGTGCTGCTATGAACGTCTTCCAAAATTATCACTGATACGATAAGGAAGTTTTCGCACCTAGAGCGAAGAAACACAAGTAGGGAGTAGTTCATAACATTCATCGACTTTAGAAACACAAGTAAGAATGAATTAATGTGCCAATCTTTACATACTAAGACCTCTCTAAATTATGGTAGGGATAGAAGTTGACAAAGAAGCTCACCTCAAGAAATGAAATGAAGTGTCATTCTAGCAGCCGTTTTGCGTCGACTCCCACAAAAAATTGAAGAAGTTGGCATCTCCTAGATCAGGTTCTCATCAAGTAAAGCTTTATTGCTGCCACTTGGATCTGGGTTGTAACGTGATCAACGAGATCCTTTAAGATCATACAATTTTGTGTTGCTTCGCTTGAAGAACAGATTGTCCATCGAAAACCAACACATCCATTTTTGACTCTTTTCCTCCCTTGACACATTTTGATGTGACCTTCAAGATGACCAGCAACCAAGATAATAATCTAACATCAATAGAAAAACAGTTTTGTAGAGTTTAAATAAGCCTGATAATACCAGATAAATGCCGACGATCTTTGCAAGACGAGGAGGCATTCCCGTACTGATTGATTCAGACAAATAATTGAAATAATGTGGTGCAATCTTGATGAATGATTTGAGTTCACAATTCCCAATCTGCTTGACGATTAATTGATCGTAAGATGTTCTGACCGAACAAAATCTAACTCACTAGGGCAACAATTGTTTCTTAAGGACTCGAATTGCTTTTCGAAATAGCAAGTCACGGTATACTCTACCTTCCCCAGATGACCATCTTCTATGAAAGGTACTTCGATGTGTGTTGGGAAATATCATAGATTTCTCCACCCAAACTTGCATCAACACCCACAAACGAGAATAAAGTAGAGAACACAATAATTTAACGTGGCTCCGCTGACCGCCAATAATCATGGGAGAAGAATGAAGAAAAATACTCTATAATTTTTTTTTCACCCACTCAACTTCTCCAAACAAAATTAGATGATAAAAACAACAATACACTTTTCTTTTCTATCTCTAATTCTCCTCTCAACACACGCACGCGGCCTCGGCCTTTTACTCTCTCACGCTACAGCCGCACACAATTCTCTTTCAATTATGCACTGCTAGACGTCTCCTCACCTTTTTTCTCCTGTTGTCACAAACCCATGCACATATATTTATCCTCCTATTAGTTTCCTTAATTAGTCAATCTAATGGGCTAAGCCCAATACCATTCCTTAAATTTCTTTTTCTATTTTCCTTTTAAATATTTTTGAATTCATATTCGAACAATCTCCACCTTAATTCAAAATATTTAAATCACCATCTCATCCCCAACACGCACCCCTTTAGTGGTAGGTGCCACCTGTTCTTCTCCTCAAACTGAATAAAGGTGAACCGAATTCAAAGCCTTGCCAAACTTGACCCTTTGCCTTGAAATCTTTGAACTTCGTTCTTCATTCTCCTTACCAGTAGCCACAGAACTTATCTTGGCAATCTCGAAACTTTCAACAATAGTAGAAGACTTCACTCGGTGCTACTCCAATCTGCCAGCTCCACCTAAACCAGTCTTCCCTATCAATTTGTACCGAGTACCAATCTTTTCACCTCTCATTATTGGCACTGAATTCTTCTTCACGGTCATTGCTCCACGTCTTGAAGCATACTCATAACCCAACGTGTCTAGTGCTCCCAAAGATATTAAGCTTCTCTTCAACTTTGGAACATATAGTACACCACTTATTCTTCTCACGACTCCATCAAACATTCTCACCTTCATCATGCCTGAGCCCTTAACTTCCAGCTTCTGATCATCTGCCCCAGACACATAACGCTCACCACATGCCTTATAATCTTCAAACCAATCTCTATTGGGGGACATGTGGTAGAAACATCCGGAGTCCAAGAACCAATCGTTAATGTGACTATCGTAGTCAACAATACATAACACATAATCTTCAATCGCTAGATTTTGCTCCACCACATTTGTAGAATTGACAGCCTCTACAACCTCTTGACCTTTCCTCTTCGCATCAAGATGACAAGATGCCTAGTTAATTCCTCACAATCTCTTCTAATGTATCCCTTTTTGTGGCAATAATAACACTCAATATCTCTACTTGAACGAGATTGAGAATGATCTCTTTTACCAGAATTTCGTCCTCGCGATTGACCTCTACCACCTCTATCTTCACTAGTTGTCAAGAGCACTCGCTCACCTTGATCAATATCAACTGACTTCTTAATGTGTGCAGTCTCTAACAAAGCAGTTGAAACCCCATTCACCGTTAAAGTGGTCTTGCCAACTAATAATGTGGTCACTAATGTCTCATACGACTTAGGCAAGGAAGACAACAAAATAATCGCTTTATCTTCGTCCTCAATTTCCACATCAACATTTAATAAATCCGTCACGCACTTATTATATTTACCCAAGTGGTCCCTAATATCATCACTCTTATTCATCTTCAACTCATATAGTTGCTTTTTCAAATATAACTTATTCGTTAGGGACTTAGACATATAGATCTTCTAGCGTCTTCCACAATTTAGAAGGTGATTTTTCATTCAAAACACTATACTTTACCTCAGGTGAGCTAACCGAATGGTGCTGACCATCTTTGCCTGCAATTCTTCCCAATCAGCATCTTTTGCCCCTATTGGATTCTTGCCCTTCAACGCCTTATAAAGTCCATGTTGCACAAGAAGATCCTCCACCGTACTCCTCGAAATATTAAAATTATTTTTCCCATCAAAACGCTTCACCTCAAATTTAGCCATACTCCCAGATTTGAACCGTTAGCTCTAATATTACTGTTGGGAAATATCACAAATTTCCCCACCCAAATTTCCGCAGCAAAAAATAATCAACACACAAATAAGAATAAAATAGAGAACACAATAATTTAACGTAACTCAGCTGACCGCCGACAACTACGGGAGAAGAATTTCTTTATTGATGAAGAAAAATACTCTACAATTTTTCCTCACCCACTCAACTTCTCCAAATAAAATTAGATGATAAAAAGAACAACATACTTTTCTTTTCTATCTCTAATTTCTCCTCTCAACACACGTACGCGGCCTCGGCTTTTTACTCTCTCACGCTATAGCCGCACACAATTCTCTTTCAATTATGCATTGCTAGACGTCTCCTCACCATTTTTTTTCCCCCGTCACAAACCCATGCATATATATTTATCCTCCTATTAGTTGCCTTAATTAGTCAACCTAATGGGCTAAGCCCAATACCGTTCCTTAAATTTCTTTTTCTATTTTCATTTTAAATATTTTTGAATTAATATCCCAACAATGTGTAAGATGTTTTTATTAAAGCCTTCCCATTCTCTAAGTTCGTCAAGACCTTCCCATTCTCTAACTTCATACGACATTAGGTTAAGGTAATCTAGAGGGACTAGGTTAAGGTAATCTTGTGAGAGTAGGGCGTGCGATATGATCCTAGTCGTCTCATGACTGATTTGCAGTGCTCCTGATTTGCCCAAGTCTCTAGTGAGCACTGGCATGACTGATTGTGTAATAAACTATGTGATCAATCTAAAGCCGACTTTGCCTAAGACCGGTTTGTGGCCCTCTTCAGGCACAAGTAATGAACTATGTGATCAACCTAAAGCCGGATTTTGTATTATGGTATTTTTGCTCCCAAATGACCATAATTATTGCACCATGACACTGGTAACTGCCTCTTATCTAAACTTTAGCATAAAATCCTCAGTTGATTTATCCCTGGATCATAATTACTTACAATTGGGATTAAACAGAAACAAAAACAATTTTAAGCTTTCAGCTATTTAGCACACTGGTATTAGATACTAATAATTGCAATTCTGATTACATTTCATAATATGTCAAGCTGGTTTTTACAAGAAATCTATTGAACGGCTTCATTTAACAGAAAAAATGACAATATAATGTCACTTGCTTGTGCAGAAAAAAGGTTCAAGAACCTGCTAGAAGATCCAAAGTGGTCAGCGAAATGGTTCCTTGAATCAATGCAACATGAATTTTCATGATATTTACTAACTGCACTTGCATCCTCCATTGGAGCAGGCTAATGAAGGCTTCGATCCTCACAATGCTGGTGTGGCTCGGTAGGACATAAAGCCGAACCAACACTGCATTCACTACTACATGTGCAACTTAGATTGGTTTCTCATCAAGCTCATAATTGAAAGTCGCAGTCATAGCATACCTTGCACTTGTGGTCGTGTATCTAGAAATCTATGGAGACTTTCACAAGTTTTGGCCTTCATGCAATTGTGTTTACCAATGATTTCACTATGCCAACAGCCTCAGACAATTTTTTATTATTTGGAGTGCCGATGAACAAATATTTGCATTAGCATACTCATGTTAAGAATATAACAGGTGGGATAACTAACAACACATCCAACAAAAACGGAGAAAGGAAAAACACTTAACCCAATTTTACATTTTGCAATGAAATCCTTCACAACAACATGCGGCTGCTCCCCTACCAACGCTGTGGCCAAGGAGCCATGCCCACGCGATGACGTAGCCCCCTCACAGGGCGCCATGTCATTCCAAATTTTTTAATTTTCTTTAGTATCTACATTAACTTAGATAAATAATACATAATTGCTCCTGATGGTAGGGGTCCTATGGATCCCAAGATTTTTTTCCCAAAATTGTGGGATGTTGGCATGCTTCCTACCCACAGCATGGCTAGGAGCAGATCTGCACGATAACAAGCAATATTTGACTACTTAATAAGATTGGCATGCTTCCCTCCCGCAGCACGGGCAGGGAGCAGATCTTCACGATAACAAGCAATATTTGACAACTGAATAGGAACAAAATCAAATGAACTATACAACTGGAGCTTAAATTGTCCAGAAGTATCCTTATAAGAAGACACATTAGGCACATGGCGAGGCAGTTCAGTTCAATCAACTATTTTTATATACGTGTGTTTAATGATTTATTCTAATTCAGATAGCAAGCCAAACGGTCTACCTTTCATATCTCCTAGCCACTAGGGATGAAGTCTCCCATCATGTATTTTTTAAATTTTTTTGGTTAAAAATTTATCTAAGTCAGAATGGCTAATTAAACTATTTTTTTACTTTTCTTTTTTCAATCTTGTAGTTGCAAATAATCTTAATCTACGTGCTTAATTTATTTTAATTTGTGTTTCTCAATTAATAAATTTGAAATTTGAATAATTCCATTGATCATAATCTTTTATTATTTTGTTTAATAAAACAAGGAGCCTAAAAAATTTTCAATTGTTATACTCATTTGACTAATAAACAAAAATAGGATCATTATTTGTGTAATATATGTGGAATTTCCATCCTCTACGCACTATCATTGTAAGCTCTAGATAATAAACCATTTTGCATGGCCAGACTTAGGCGGGAGAAGTCTTCGTCGGAGGGCTCAAAATTTTCGAATTTTTTTTGGGGCCCAAAATCAACGTCAACTATTTTTACGGACGTGTATTTGATAATTTTATTGGGATTGTCATAACGAGCCAAGCGGTCTACCTTTCCCGCTGAGGTCTCCGATGAAGTCTCCTATCATGCATGTATTGATTTTTAAAAATTTTTTGGTTAAAATTTATCTAAGTGTACATGGCTAGTTATTATCTTTTTAAAACCTTTTTCGATCTTTTTGGCTGTAAACAATCTTAGTCTACGTGGTTAGTTTGTTTTAATTAGTATTTCTCAATTAAAACAAGTGTTGGAGAAATTCCCCAGCCTAAAATTGATAATAGATTTTTAGATATAGTTTGCGTGATCGATCAACAACCGAAGACTACAATCCGATTCAATTCCAATAACTTGTATCTGATAGGTTTCAAGTCCATGCTTGAGGATGGTCGTTAGTTTGAGGCTACTGATGGGCCGTCTATTATTCGTCACTCAACAATTGCTCGTATTCGTACCTCGTATACTGATTTGCAGTGTTATTCTCAAACGTCATTCGAAATGACTAGTCTTTCCCCATATTCGATGGTCAATTTAATACATGCGTTAGCCACATTTGGTCTGCCAGTAAAACGAGGCGTCAAAACTATGGTTTCCCTTGACAACAGATCTTGCGCAAAAGCTTTTCAATCACTTGCTATAACTTTTTCGGAAGCTGCTAGGTTCGAAAGTGTTAGAAGATTTGTGAGTTTGGTATACTGGTATACAGAAGATGCTACTATTGCACATAATACGAGTTGGATGAGAGATCTTGTACTTAAATGGGACATGTTAACAAGCGATCTCCTCGGTAATGGCGCAACAGAAGAAGTTTGAACACAACTTGAACTTTTGGGACTAAAGAACGGAATGGGCGAGAATATATTGAGTCTTGAAGTTATTGCAGTTTAGATCGGTATTTTCGGTGCCGGCCAAAGGACCAAGAAGCTGAGGATGCATGGATCTTTAAAATCTGACATCTGCTAATATTGTGAATCACGGCTGGACTTTACATTAGGTCGAAGAGGTCTTCGTCTCAGGACCCAAAATTTTAAGGATTTTTTGCCGCCAAAAATCGACGTCAGCTCCTTTTATATACGTGTGTTTAATGATTTTATTCTGATTCAGATAGCTAGGCAAACGGTCTACCTTTCATATCTCCTAGCCACCACAGATGAAGTCTCCCATGATGTATTTTTTAAATTTTTTTGGTTAAAGTTTAACTAAGTCAGAATGGCTAATTAAAATATTTTTTTTACTTTTCATTTTTCACTCTTGTAGTTGCAAATAATCTTAGTCTACGTGGTTAATTTATTGTTTCGACTTTTTAAAATTTTTTGTCTAAAATTTATCTATGTGTACATGGCTAATTATTATTTTTTTAAGACATTTTTTTGATCTTTTGGCAGTAAACAATCTTGGTCTATGTGGTTAATTTGTTTTAATTAGCAATTAGCATTTCTCAATTAAAACAAGTGTTGGAGAAATTCCCTAGCCTAAAATTGATAATAGAGGCGTCAAAACTAAGTCAGAATGGCTAATGAAGTCTCCCATGATGTATTTTTTAAATTTTTTTGGTTAAAATTTATCTAAGTCAGAATGGCTAATAAAAATATTTTTTTACTTTTCTTTTTTCACTCTTGTAGTTGCAAATAATCTTAGTCTACATGGTTAATTTATTGTTTTGACTTTTTAAAATTTTTTGGTTAAAATTTATCTATGTGTACATGGCTAATTATTATTTTTTTAAAACCCTTTTTCGATCTTTTAGCTGTAAACAATCTTAGTCGACGTGTTTAATTTGTTTTAATTAGCATTTCTCAATTAAAACAAGTGTTTGAGAAATTCCCTAGCTTAAAATTGATAATAGATTTTTAGATATATTTTGCGTGATCGATCAACAATCGAGGACTACAATCCGATTCAACTGCAATAACTTGTATCTGATAGATTTCAAGTCCATGCTTGAGGATGGTCGTTAGTCTGAGGCTACTGATGGGTCGTCTATTATTCATCACTCAACAATGCTCATATTCTGTACCTCGTTTACTAATTTATAGTGTTATTCTCAAACGTCAATTGAAATGACTAGTCTTTCCCCATATTCAATTGTCAATGTAATACATGCGTTAGCCAAATTTGGTCTGCCAGTAAAACGAGGCGTCAAAACTATGGTTTCCCTTGACAACGGATATTACGCAAAAGCTTTTCAATCACTTGCTATAACTTTTTCAGAAGCTGCTAGGTTCGAAAGTGTCAGAAGATTTGTGACTTCGGTATACTGGTAAACAGAAGATGCTACTATTGCACATAATACGAGTTGGATGAGAGATCTTGTACATAAATGGGACATGTTAACAGCGATCTCCCTCGGTAATGGCGCAGCAGAAGAAGTTCGAACACAATTTGAACTTTTGGGACTAAAGAATGGAATGGGCGAGAATATATTGAGTCTTGAAGCTATTGCAGCTGAGATCGGTATTTTCGGTGCCGGCCAAAGGACCAAGAGGCTGAGGATGCATGAAACTTGAAAATGTAACATCTGCTAATACTGTGAATCACGGCCGGACTTTACATTAGGTCGAAGAGGTCTTCGCCTTAGGACCCAAATTTTTAAGAATTTTTTGCCGTCAATAATCGACGTCAGCTCTTTTTATATACGTGTGTTTAGTGATTTTATTATGATTCATATAGCTATCCAAACGGTCAACCTTTCATATCTCCTCGCCACCTGGGACGAAGTCTCCCATCATGCATTTTTTAAATTTTTTTGGTTAAAATTTATCTAAGTCCACATGGCTTGTTAAAATATTTTTTTTACTTTTCTTTTTCAATCTTTTAGCTGTAAATAATCTTAGTCTACGTGGTTAATTTATTTTAATTTATATTTCTCAATTAAATAAATTTGAAATTTGAATAATTCAGTTGGTCATAATTTTTATTATTTTATTTAATAAAACGAGGAACTTCCTAAATTTTCAATTGTTATAGACATTTGATGGATAAACAAAAATAGGGTCATTATTTGTATTATATGTGGAATTTCAATCCTCTACGCGTTGTCCATGTGAGCTCTAGATAATCAACCATTTTGCATGGCCAGACTTAGGTGGAAGAAGTCTTCGCCGGAGGGCTCAAAATTTTGGAATTTTTTTTGGGGCCCAAAATCAACGTCAGCTATTTTTTTGGACGTGTGTTTGATGATTTTATTGGGGTTGTCATCACTAGCCAAGCGATCTACCTTTCCCAATGAGGTCTCCGATGAAGTCTCCTATCATGCATATTTTGATTTTTGAAAATTTTTTGGTCAAAATTTATCCAAGTGTACATGGCTAATTATTTTTTTTTTTAACTTTTTTCGATCTTTTGGCTGTAAACAATCTTTATCTATGTGGTCAATATGTTTTATTTAGTGTTTCTCAATTAAATAAATTTGAAATTTGTATAAATTTTTGTGGCAACTCGTATCATGTCTTGATAAATATTTGACTTATATATATAATTTTTGTTTCCTAATTCTAATGATTTTCAATCTTCATGATTAAACTTTTTATTTAGCATTTATGTCTCAAATTTTTTTATTTTTTATTAAAATTTCTGCTGTTTCGAAAAGATGTATGTTGTTTATGTCAATAAAAAATTAATAACATAAATAAAAGAATAAGTATTATCCTAAGAATATCTTTTTATTTGATTATATTTGATAAGTGTGTATTGTACACACTTATCTATATCTATAAAAGATTCATTTATCATTAGATTGAACGGATATCTACTTATTTATATATTTTTATTGTGTTTGTAGGCACATTTCCTCATTTGGGATGAAAACATGGAAAAAAGGAAAAAAATACCAAAACGTAACAATTCTGAAGTTGGAGGACTTCGGGTGCAATATTAGTCAAAATTGTCTCAATCGTATTTCTTGAGCTCACATTGAAGAATAGGGAATGTGGAGTCCGTTTCTTTTTATGGATGTCAATTCCGAGTTTCGGATCAAAAGATATGGCCAGACGAAGATCAGGGACTAATGCAAGATGTCAGAAGAAGATGAGCAATTTTTTTATAAATATACAAGTTTGATTGGACGATACAATCAACTAGAGAGTTGTAGATCATCTAGTCTAGTTTCCAATGCAATTTGAATCGGCTCAATTGGACATCGGGATCAAAAGTTATGGCCAAAATATTGAAACCTGCGCATGCTGAAAAATTGGACAGAAACATTTGTACGGCCGTAAATTGCACCGGAACCAACAAAAATGCGTTTTGGCCTCTCTTTCTACCCCTTGTCTTCACCTCCTTTTTGAGGACCTTTTGGGGATTAATGACACACGAATTTGGGGTATGATTTCATACCTCAAGACCCCCAATTCTCCTAATGATTTTTTAGCTTAGTGTTTTATATTATTCCTCTTTTCTTCTTCTCTTTTCTTTCTTTCCTCTTTTCTTTTCATTTGTTTTAGCTTTTAGTAGTATCTTAGTTTAGTAGTAGTTTAGGGCTTGTTTTGGATTCAAGACTTGGAGTAGAAAGAAAGAAATCAAGATAAAGAGGTGCAAGAGTGGAAGCTACATCAAGAACTAGCCTAAAAAAGGGAGAAATCTTGCTTTGCTCTTGTTTACTTCCATCTGTTGTATCTATTCATGATTTGTATGGAATATTTACTTTGATTTCCAAACATGAGCTAATATTGTAAAGTTGTGATTTTTTATTAATCTTAATCTAGTTTAGTTAATCCAAATGAGTTGTTGGAATTGATTTGTATTGGATTATTCAACTCTTATGTGAATGCTTTTGAGCTTACTACATGTGATTACTTGATCAACAATTATATGCATTAGTGGTGTATTTAGGCTTCAAGAGAAGAATGTGCACGTTAGACCCTGGTGTATTCACACTGGGTTCTTGTAAGGGATAGAAATATACTCCTAACCCTAGGTGATACATTGAGTTATTTTCACAAACCCCTATGCAATTGATTGGTAACATATCGACTCAGAGATATAGTAGGTTGAACCAATTGACTAAGGATAGCTTGACATTTGAGAGAGGAGCTAGCTATATAAGGAAAACGGGATCTGACATCGAAGATGAGTAATATGTTAAGTTCAACAACGGATTAATGAGACTAGAATGAGTGAAATCATTAAATCCCGACTATCTCTTAACCCTAGTTAAGTCTCACTTCAATGCCAATTCATATAATTAGTTTGAGTTGCATTTGTAGTTAGTTTAATTAGTTAGCTTTCCTTCCACCTCTTAATTGTGAGATTCCCTTTTTCTTTCTTTCGTCGTTTTCTTTCATACTAGAATAAGCAATTCGATACGAATACCAATCCTCGTGGGATCGATATTCGAACTCATTGAATCCACTTTATTACTTATACAGCCCGTGCATGTGTGATATATTATTGCATGTGTAAAAGCCCAACAATATTAAGGTGATTATTTAGCGTATTTCTTATTATTATTTCATATCATATAATAATATAAATAATTTAGAGTATTGTTTGTTGTTTTAAATGAAAAATAAAAGAGGAATCCCACGCATCATTGGTGTCATATAATATTATTTAAAATAAAATTGGTTTACATACAACTTTGGGGCCATATTTAAGTGCCGACTCAGGCCCCAAAATGTCAGTTATGGCATTGCTATGAATGAATAGGTTCTTCGACATCTAATTTGACCTTTTGGCACTAGTAAATGTGTGCCATATGTTTTCATATACTTTATTCTTGGATCAGTTTGCAACTGAACCAGCCATAACCATTCTTTAGATTGTTAAAGACGAGGGTCAGAACGAACAATGATTTTCTACACTTATTTAGAAGAAGAAGATAAATTTTGGATGATAATCTTGCACATTACATATGTCAGTGCGCTGTATGAATTTGTTCCCCCAAATTTAAGTTTTTGCTTCTCTTTTATTATTATTGGTGGTAAGCAAGGGATAAATTTGTTCCATGCTTTTTTTCAATTTAAGATACAGATTGAGAAAACTGAACAATATGATTAAATAAGATATAGGAAAATACGACTTGAACAAACAAGACAACATGCATATTGACAAAATGTATAAGCATCGCAATAATTTTTTTATACTCATCATATCATCTTCAAGATCTACAATCACTATACTTCCATATCATTTGTTTGTCAACCTGTTTGTTCAAGTGGCATTTCCCTGGGATCTATAAACATGTAACAGTGAATGATTTTAATAATAGAACAAGATAATGACTAATAATGAACACCATTCACAAAATCATATTGTGATGAAGCAAATAAAAAGTATTTCAAATGTGACTAACCATGGAAACATGGGACAAACTAGGGGTATAATAATACAAAGCAAAACAAGTATACCTCTCGCTCGGATTGCCAGAAGTGACACATTTAACCTTTACATATCCACCAGGATTCATTCCTCCACTAACGCTCATATCTGACTTTACAAGTGTGGCAGCTTCCCAGGATAAAGTGGTTATGATATTTAGCCAACTCTCTTCATTACTATCTTTGGTTACGGGCAAGTTCTGAAGGTGCAAAAGCTGAGTGATTAAAGCTCTAAAATTCCCATCAATTGTTTTCATCATGGCATCCTTTTGCTCTCTGTTTGCTCGATTCTTAGTTTTGCATTCTTCGCCACTATAGCTATCTAGGTAACCCGACTCTGTCGCAGCACCACTACTATCATCAGATAAAAGAGCTTATCTTCCCCCTCTTCATCTTCAGCCTCTGGAGGAAGCCAAAGTAGATCATTTTTCTCATAATCCACTAGTTCACAATCTTTATCATTTGATTTATCCAAAGGACGTGGGGATGACTCTTGAGAAGGTACAATAGATTGAATTCACAATCAACAACATTATTCTATTTCTTTGCTTCTTCTCTGTGTTTTGTTGTTTCTTCCAATGTATGTGCTTCAATCTCAGGCAACTCAGTGGAATTTGCATAAGTTTGCTTAGTGATATCCTTATAAGGTTGCTCTTTATGTTGCTCGTTGGCACGATCAATCTCGCTAAAATTGACAACACCAGAGAAGCATTGGTAGGACACAACTAACTTGCTTCAGTATCTGTTCTATATATGTGGTAGTCTTCATCCTGATCATCGCTCCTAGATAAAAAAATCACATGGTAACATAATTGATTGTGATAAGATCATGAAAGCTTAGTTGTAAACAATAAATTTCGATGTGACTTCTTGCATGCGCACATTTAATGATTAACAACAAATAGATGACTTTCAAATAATAATGACTCCATGGAGAGTTAAAGAGGTTTATAATTAGGTGAATTTTTTGTTCAGTATAGTTTGTTACCTAATTTAATTGAGATACTCATCAACGTGCCCCATCCCACCTTATGGAATGAATGGCACTTAACATGTTTGATAATCATAACCAGATTAGGTTTTGCATCTTTGGAGGACAAACTTGGAAGGGTTAAGAATAACAAGATCGAAACTGCCATATAGGATTCTTTTTATTAAACTAAGGTTTCTAAATGTGTTTGGTCCTTGTTGAAGTACAAGAGTGTTCGTCACACACTGCTACATACATCATTGTAATATATCTAGGAACATCTTTTGGCGATTCCTTTTACTATCTCAACATAGTAAGACCAGTGCTGTCCTTTGGATTAAACCGCTGGAAGGATGGTGTAAAATTAATGCAGATGGGTCGGTTAGAGGGGACTCCCATGCCTCTGCAGGGGGTCTCTTGCGTAATCACAAGGGTAAGGTCCTCTCAGCTTTTTATGAGTTTCTTGGTCGCCCCACTATTACTATTGCTGAATTGAGAGCTATTGAGCAAGGACTTATGATTGCACGTGCTTCTGGCTTTCATAAAGTATAGATCGAGTCTGACTCTCTAGCAGCTATCCATCTCATTTTGCGCAAAGAACCCTCTTCTTGGGCTGCTAGTCACCTTGTTGGTAGAATTCGAAACTTGCTTCTCCAGTTTGCGGATACCAAGATTACTCATATATGGCGTGAAGACAATCAAGCAGTGGATTTTATTGTAGGATTGGGAGCTACTACTCAAGAATCTAGGACCTTGCGTCAGGGTGATTTTCCTAAAAAGCTTATCGGCATTATTAGATTGGACAAATGTAATTTGCCTAACGTTCGCTTTGTTAGATAGGTTATTATATTTGGATATTACTTGTGTGGGGTCTTACATGTTACATGTCACAAGGAGTAGTACTCCCTCTGCAGTGCATATAAGTCCTATGTCCTTCCCAATTTGCATAATGTATCTAGTAACTGGTAGGTAAGGCTCCTACGTCCCCGTCCGACTAAGTGTATTGTGTTTTATTCTATCAATAAAAATTGCACCCTGGGCTTGGGGCCTTCTCAGGCACAAGTATTGAACTATGTGATCAACCTAAAGCTAGATTTTGTACTATGGTATGATCACAATTATTGCACCATGACACTAGTAACTGCCTCTTATCTGAACTATAGCATAAAATCCGAAGTAGATTTTTCCTTAGATCATAATTATTTACAATTGGGATTAAACAGAAACAAAAACAATTTTAAGCTTTCAGCTTTTTAGCACACTGGTATTAGATACTGATAATTACAATTCCAAGTAAATTTTATAATATATCAAGCTAGTTTTACAAGAAATCTGTCGAATAGCTTCATTTAACATAAAAAAAATGACTATATAATGCCACTTGCTCGTGCAGAAAAAAAAGGTTCAAGAACCTGCTAGAAGATCCAAAGTGGTCAGTGAAATGGTTCCTCGAATCAATGCAAAATGAATTTTCATGATATTTACTGAGTGCACTTGCATTCTCCATTGGAGTAGGCTAATGAGGGCTTGGATCCTCACAATGTTGGTGTGGCTCGGTAGGACATACAGCCGAACCAGCACTGCATTCACTACTACACATGCAACTAGATTGGTTGCTCATCAAGCTCATAACTGAAAGTCGCAGTCATAGCATACCCTGCACTTGTGGTCGTGTATCCAGAAATCTATGGAGACTTTCACAGGTTTTGGCCTTCATGCAGTTGTGTTTGTCGATGATTTCCCTGTGTCAACTGTCTCAGACAATTTTTTATTATTTGGAGTGCCGATGAACAAATATTTGTATTAATTATATTCATATTAAAAATCTAACAGGTGGGATAACTAACAACACATCCTACAAAAACAGAAAAGGAAAAACATTTAACCCAATTCTACATTTTCTAATGAAATCCTTCACGATAACAAGCAATATTTGACTACTGAATAGGACAAAATCAAGTGAACCATACAACTGGAGCTTAAATTGTCCAGAAGCATCCTTATAAGCAGACACATTAGGCACACGACGAGGCAGTTCAATTCAATCAGATGAGAGGAAAACAAAACTATAATTGATTCCGAATTCCAAACACTTCAATTGAGGAAATTGGTTGAAAATCAAGGTAAAGGAAAATGAAATTCGAGACAACCATTTCCAATAACCTGCCATTAGTCTGTAGCCCTATGTGCGAAGTGTAATTATAGGAAGTCACAGAAGCTCAAAAATCCACACGACTCAAACAATAATTATTAAAAAATTTAGGCCACGATTTTCCAATTGCTACTACCGTTACTTAAAGCACGTTGATTCCAGTAAAACCTTCCATCACTTCTTGATCAGTAGGATCATTATACAAATCTCACAAAGAGAAACTTAGCAGTAAAAGAGAAGTTTTGCAATTAAGAAGGCCGCATTCAATTATACCTGCATGAAACAGGAAACAAATGCGATTTCTATTAGCAAATGTTTGGAAATTTTCGCATGTCTTTGAGCTGTGCCCGTAGAGAAAGTATGTACAGGGACGGTCACCGTGATTCACAGTCGGGAAATCTTGAAAAAGCGCTTGAACTATAGAACCAGGGGTTTCCGGGGTTCGAGCGCAAATTTTTTTTTTACCAACGACGTATTAAACTAAAAACTTAAAGAAAGATCAAACGAACTTCATCTTTTTCCTTCCTTCATCTTTCCTCCCAATTCATTTTTATTAGTTTACATTTTCAATCGTATTCACATTCACGGTCCCAGTAATTCTTTACACTAAATACCAAGAAAAAGATTAAAAATCGCATCAAATGAATTAAACACGCCCTTTTGTTAAACAAATTTCAACAATTATTTACAAACGCAATCTGATCAAATCCACCAATACTAATACAGATATACTTATTCTAAAGTAAATTGTAAAGCGGTCTATTAATTTAAAATGGGCATAAATATTTGAATACACATTGCTAAAAAGTAAAAATGGAACTAAAAATTTGGATTGAATACTTGATTATTCTCTTATTATTCTTAAAATTGGCCCAAAATTTGGGTTAAATTCAAATTCTTCAAGAAAAAAAGGGTATACACAATTGAAACTCGCGTATAATGAATAAAAATGGCTAAAATGGCGGGCTGATATGCTGATCGGCCTCATTACAGGACCGCCTCTGAGTATGTATGTACGTGTGTGTAGAGAGAGAAAGTGGGCTATGCAGGGCAGTAGAGATAGGTGGGTAAGGAAAGAGATAGTAAATAATGAGCATCAACTTCATCTAAATGCTTCCGGAGAATTATATGCTTCGCGAGACGAATTCCCTCTTTTATTTTTTTATAATACCCGACTATATATGAGACAAGTACAAGGGGAAGTGTGGAGGTGGGGATTCGAACCCTTGACCTGATGTATACAAGACAAGCCCGGATGCTATTAGACCACATGAGTCTTGACTCCCTCTTTTATTTTTTATTATTTATTTATTTATTTATTATTTCTTTTTTTCTTTCTTTCCTCCTCTATTTTCCTTTTCCCCTTCTTTTGTTTTTTTCCTTAGTTAATAATTTTTCTATTGGTGCGCTGAGATGGGATTCGACCGTAGTCAGACAATTTCCCCGGTAAAATTAAAAAGATTATTATTGAATTCTTTTCTTTATTTTTCATGAAATGGGAAGGAAAATAAGTTTTTTTTTCCTTATATATAATAAAGATAGATGTATATTTGATATTTTTTGCATGTAAAGAAAGATCTGGTAATAATCTATTAAGAATCTATCCATACATATATACTTTGGTTGAATTATACTTTCCGATAGAGATTTTCTTTTTCTATTTATTTTAGAATTTAGAATGTTTGATGAAAAAGTAATTAAATATATATATATATATGAAATAATATGAACAATAATTATATATTTTTTAATATGTATAAAATTTGCACATTCAAGAAAAATTACTATCCAATTTGTTTAATCTAACTAGTTTGAGAAAGTGTAAAAATATGTGATTAAAAGTAATTGAAATGTGTAAAAATTAATGAATCCCGTAAAATCCATAACTACAAAAGCGTTTGACACCCCCACGCCAAAAAAAAAAAAAACAAACACACACACCAGGAGACACAAATTTCACGAACCACTGCAGTCGCCAATCAACATGTTACGAAACAGTGAAACACTTCCTTAACAAATGAAAAATAACTGGCAAAAACATAACTTTGGCAAACGTGTGAAAACAACGTGTGCAAATAACTAGTAATTTGAGAAGAAGTGCAAAAATAGAAACAATACAGAAACTGAAAAACTAGTTGCCAATATACTCAGCAAACTTCTAATGTCATCGTAAAATGTTGGCGCCACTCAACAGCAAAATCTGCTTCCCAAACAAAAGAAGAAAACCAAAAGCCCTTACATTACAACAAACAAACGCAGAGCAAAATGTTAAAAGCAATTAACTATAGATCCATCAACACAAATGTCTAAAAGTCATCTTTACAATTACACAAGCAACCAGTTAACATCTATATACAAGTTTGTTTTGACCAAACAATTTAATCCTTTCCTACCCGTCGACCATAAGAACAGAACCATCCATGCATGTACAAATATTTTATCGACAAATAAGAAACAGTGCTGACAGACTAGCAGTGTAATCTGTAGTGCAGGTCACGAAGGGCAGCATACAAAGGCTCAGCCGCCTTAGGTCGATCAACTGTCCCAAGAAGAATATCCGTTGTAGTAAGGTATGGATCTCCGTAGAACTGAAGGTTTGTATCCATTCTTGTTGCAACAATGTTACCTTCCAGTGAGACTCCCACAAATGCACCTGATCATCCATGGCAATTGCATAAGAAACTACTAATAAACTTCCATGCTACTGACAGAATGCCCAAAAGAAGAGGAAGATTTTATTGTCACTCCCTTCTGATGCAAGTTGATGTGGAGCGATATGGACCATTGTGCAAGTTGGGATGCGTTGATTCTATTTTTTTGGAACAAAACTCTATATGATTTAGAAGATGAATAGGAATTGATAGGCATTACCTTTACTGCAGCTGTAAGTGTAACACAGGCCAGAGCCTTTCTCTCCAGCTCGGAGATCTGCCTCCACGGCTCTCCCAATTGGTCCAGCTGCAGCACTGCAACCTGCACCTAGAGAAAAGTGCAGCCGACTGCAAAATGTTTTCACAGCTTTGGAGTCATGTAACACGATGATGAAATCCGTCAGTTCTCCTCCAACCTGTAATTAGAAAAAAGCACAATAATTATCAGTAACAAATCATCAAAACTCGTGATTAAATTATAGTGAAATTGATTTCAATATCTTCAAATTAACACAAGAATCTTATTAAACAAAAAAGCGAAAATGTAACCCCTGATATGTACCTGAGCACCCCATCCCAAACCGACAGAGAGTATGGCAGATGGTGCAGACCATGACCCATCTGACCTCCGAGCAATAACCAAGCCAGTCCCAAGTTTGTAAGAAAGTATTGTCCCAACTTTGGCAACTGTTAGAACTGCTAAACCCCTGGCTCCTTTCAAAACTGCAGCAGGAATGGTCTTCTCTGGGTTCAATCTAGCAGCCTGTGAATTTCATATTTACTCAATCAATGGAATGAATTAAGCCTTTGTTTGTTTTAATTTTTTCCTACCTGAAAATTAATTTCTACTACCAGTCAAATTCAAACATCAATATTCGTCTCACATATCACACCATCAATCACTATTATCCATACATCTCGTGGTTCCCACCACTATTCAACCTAAAGAGACAGTTTTTATTTAAATAAAATTTCACCCAAACACACCATCAATGCAGAAAGCACGCAAAAGTGGGAGTCAAACCTGACAATAGCTCCTCAACGTATTAGCCGACTTGTAAATCTCATGCTCCATGGACAACCCTACGGGAAGATTCAGCCACCCTCTCGAGCAAGTCCAATCCATGACATCATGCTTAGCAGCCTGAGCAGCATTGCTGATGGTGTTGATCAACACTCCTTGCAAAGGATCAAGCCTATCATAGCAGGTATCACACACCCTCTGTGGATTCCTCTCTCTAAACTTAAAAGGCAATAAGCATCTCCCCTTTGAGCACACCCTGCAAAAAACCCCTCCACAAAACCGACAATGATGTCTTCCACGAGTCAAAGCTGTGAAAGGCGCATTGCACTGCATACAAACAGTAGTGGAACTGTCAGGAAGCCACTCGGGAGGTTCAGCTTCTAACACCTCCTTGTAAGCAGAGTAATTGAAAGCATTTGGCTCAAGAAGAGGAGGTGCACTCGGAATGTATACAGAAGAATTCAAGAATGTCTCCCCATTCCTTGAAGATCCAAGAAATGAGTTGTTGGATGAGGGTAATTGTGGGAATTTGCTTACGGGAGAGTTATTTTTGTTACGCCCACTTAGAATAGCAACTACCCCACTCAATACATTTCTCAAGTTGACATCGGGAGGGCTGTTTTGTTGCTCGGAGGTGTAACGATCCTCACCTGAATCATACCCTCCATCAACGAAATCTTCAGACTCAACAGGGAATGGATAAGAAACTTGTTTATCTGAGGACTTTGGACTCTGCCCTTCTAGTGGATCCCAAGCGCTATCATCAAAGTCATCTATATAGCTACGCTTGCTATTCTCTTTTGCAATATTGCAAAGAGAAGAGAATGGAATTTTCCCTTCTGAGGTTGCCATAAATCATGTGCCACACTGTGAATGGTGCCAAGTAACAAGAAAACCTCAATACTGTAATCATACATAAGAAATAATAAAACAAACTTGTAGTTCTAAATTTTCCAATCATTATCTGCAGCTAAAACATGTAACATATAAAACAAAATGAAGCAGAACTCCAACAATAAGAAAAAGGTGTTGGAAAAAAATTAAAATTAAAACTACGCATTTGCGGCTGAATCTTCAAAATAAGAGATGAATTCAAAGATAAAATCAACCAGAATCAAGGACACATACCAAAAAATAAAAAAATTGAAATTCCAATTACACGAAAGGATGCTCATCATCTACCAATCGATATCTATTTACCTAATTGAGCAAATAAACAATATTTTCAGGGCTACGAATATTGAACTATCCAGTTCATGAAATCCTCATTCGGGGGTTTTACAAGTGTTGGCTTCTCTAGGTAAGATGAAATTGAAACAAAATTAAATTGTAAATAAATGAATATCAATTAAAACAATCAGAATTGAATGAAACAATTGATGAATTAATTGCAAATAAAAAGATTATATAAATAATGGGCAAGCGATTACCTGATTAGTTGTAAATTTAGATACGATTGTAGATGAAAGAAAAATTCTGTTTTTGCTGAAGCAACGGAGTTTTCGATTGGATTTGGGGAGCTTGAAGACGAACATCCTCCACATAAACAAAGTTCGGGGACATTATGATAATTTCGTTGCGTGGACAAATGGGTTTCGGCTTTTTGGTACAAGTCAACGGGGCCTAGTTTGTAACAGAGATATGGGCTAAATCGGAGGGTCCATCTCCCAGCCCATAAGTAGCCCAAGAATTTAATGAGTTTTTTTTTCCTCTCTCATTATTATTACTAGTATTTTTACCCGTGCGTTGCACGGAAAGATTATATCCAAGATATAATTTAGAATCCGATGGCGGATTTTTCAACCCACAAATTTTTTGGTGTGGGTTCAGATTGGCATGTACTTGCCCTAAATCAATTCATATTAACTGTGAATAATTATATTTTTAAAATTATAAAAAGTTTAATATAAACAAAAATATTTGGACATTTGGAAACGAAAAATATTTGAATCCATAAATTATAAGTCCACGATTAAGTGTCTCACCATTATCCCATTCACCATTTGCTAAAAAAAAAAATTGAGGTGAGAAAAAAATTACTTCGTGTCTCAACTCGCAGGGCTAAAGTCTTACTTGACCCTTCTCTTGACCCACCCCTAGTATTTGTGGGTTGACACAACTCAATAGCTCATTGGTCTAGGGATGAGTTTTGGCCAACCTGTACCGAATCCGACCCGTTGTCATTTCTAAAAACGAATATTAAGATATCGAGGAGAAACTCACCAATTTAATATGACTTGAAGTCATCTTCAATCTTCGTAGTAGGTTTGTGTCAAAATTTAGCTAATCCGTAAATTCACTCCCCGTTAACAGTCTAAGTAATAATAAAATATAATTATAGAAAATACAATTAATACACATGTTTACAACATAATTAAGGAAAAAGGAAAAATCTAAAACCTAAAATTTTATTTAAAAAAGAGAAAAGAAAAAGATTTTTTTTCTTTTCTTTCCTTTTTTTTTTAATTTTACAAACACATTTACACTCAACCATATTTAAATTCAAACATTTTCAATTTATTCTCCATGACAAATATGCTTCAAAATTGATGAGATAATGTAAGTCGCAAATTAATGTGAATAGAAATGAGCGATTGTTTTGAATAAGGGCACAAAATTAAGCCCAAAGATCCGATGACCTCATAAAACGACTCTATGAATCTTTGCCATCATCGAAGCCTCACTAAGCAATCACCATTGACTATACATAGACTGATTTGGATTAAACTTTATTTTTCACCTGATCAAGCATTCGATTTGCTTGCTATTCTTCTGCTTCAATTATTTTCCTTTTGTCACTGAATAATATGTATATGAATAGTAAGTTAGTCATTTTATCACAGTTGATTTTATAACCAATATTATGTGTTAAAAGACATATTTCTATTACTTATGTTATTCGTAAACATGTTTCTTACTATTTCAAAATAATTACCTAACACAATTACGTATGTAGCAAGGTTAAGAAGTGAAAAGGCATATAATAAATTGTTGTAAATGATTTTATATTTAATTATAAATGGAGTAAACAAACGAAAAGAAAAATATCCATGATCAAAACACCACAAAGTTTCATAGTCCATAATGATTGGACAGTTGAAATTAATTCTGAAAAGGTCACAACTTTCAATTCTAAAGTTAAGTGTCAAATGGATAAGAACGACTTATCTTGATTTATCTATGTTTCTATACATTCAATGAATTGGAAATTCAAAAATGACAACAATGGGAAGGACATGATACACCATATGAAACATTTTGACCCTCAATTCTTGAACTTCAACAAATAAATAATAACAATAATAATAATACCAATAATTATAATAATAATAATGAATAAATAAATAAAAATAAAAAACTAAAGATAAACCCAGATGCACACAACAGGTATTGTGAATTTTCAAAATAAATTAATAAAAGAAGTTAAGGACTATAAACATCAATAATGCACATATATAGCTATCTAGAGCAATGTTCATCAACTTTAAATCCACTGATAATGAAACAAATTTAAAATATTCGTAAACATGGATAAATATCTCAACTGTTTTACATCCACACCAAGACTAATTCCAATTAATCTCTTAACACAATCAACTACTTTTTTCGCCTCTGTTTAGAAACCATAGTCGTCTAGGGCTTGCGAATAGTCTGATTTGTTTCAATTTCCACCCTGGTCCAATGTTCTTGTCCAATGTCAAATTGGTTGGAGTTCCACAACAACGCACGTAGCCGATGGAACGTTCACTTCCTCAACTATTCTCCACCTGCTAAATGATTAGAAATCAATTAAAGTACGACTTAAGAACTCTATTTAACTAAAGACACCCAAAATAGTGTATACAGAAAAAATACGATAAGCCGATTGCTTTCCCCATATATTTTGCAATTTATAAGTCTTACTCAAACCCAAAGTCTAAACTACAACTGATCATGCCAATACTTCAGCATTCAATAAAAAACAAATCATGTTGTATATTTAAATAGTCCTATATGAAAAAAATGAAGAATTGGGGAAAAGAAAAAGTCGAATAACGGCTACGAACCTTCGATCAGTTAAATAAAGAAAACTGGTTCTATGCCAATCCTTAAACTTCCCTTTGATATCGCATAGGCTAACTAAAGAATCGACAATTCCAACAGCAAAATATATGTGCAAGATTAACATTATCGAGTTTATATAATAGACTCGACTATCATCAATTACCTCGCTCAACACAACGTAGATATTTTGATAGGAGGATCATTACCTAACAGTGATTCTATCAGGCCCTCATTATTTCACATTTTGAATAAGAAAACATATAAAATAGGTTTGACACATACCTTCCTAGCATGATAGACATGCTAGACCACATTCATGCAAGTTCTCCGTAACACAGGATTCAAATGTGTTGATGTATCAAATGAATACAATATTCAATTAATTAACAAAGGAAAACACGGCGCATCTTATATAATAATTGAAGAGTTTAATATTTAATTCGAAGTTCAAAAAGAAACACATGCATAAAAGAAGGAAAAAAATGGGTTTTGCTCTCCAGATCAGACGAGAACAATATAATTATTCAATTACAAAATAAATTCGAGAAAGGTTCTTAAAAAAATGCACTTTAATGCCGAATTCTTTTGAATATATGAGCAACTCTGGCATGACATCACAATTTTCCACGACCTCGTCTAATCAACACCAGAAGCAATAAGTCAGTAACTCTGCCTTGCAGAGACATATAATAGTTGCACCAAACACTTAGGGAACAAATAAACACATGATAATATAAGAACACATGTATGGGCTAGAGAGACTTGTTCTAAGCAAATTTAAACCAATAATCAATTCAAGTCATTGCTCCAACCAACTTTCAGATAATTTATTTATAGAAAATAGAACAAAAGAGGATTGAGCCAAATAAATAATACTCATTTGTAAAAATGGTTAAAAGCAAGAAAAATGAACAAAGGAAAACACGACGCACCTTATATAATAATTGAAGAGTTTAATATTTAATTCGAAGTTCAAAAAGAAACACATGCATAAAAGAAGGAAAAAAATGGGTTTTGCTCTCCAGATCAGACGAGAACAATATAATTATTCAATTACAAAATAAATTCGAGAAAGGTTCTTAAAATAATGCACTTTAATGCCAAATTCTTTTGAATATATGAGCAACTTTGGCATGACATCACAATTTTCCACGACCTCGTCGAATCAACACCAGAAGCAATAAGTCAGTAACTCTAACTTGCAGAGACATATAATAGTTGCACCAAACACTTAGGAAACAAATAAACACATGATAATATAAGAACACATATATGGGCTAGAGAGACTTGTCCTAAGTAAATTTAAACCAATAATCAATTCAAGTCATTGCTCCAACCAACTTTCAGATAATTTATTTATAGAAAATAGAACAAAAGAAGATTGAATCAAATAAATAATACTCATTTGCAAAAATGGTTAAAAGCAAGAAAAATGAAGTCTGGAATAGATTTATTACGATTAACGGAAAATGACACAGAAAATAAAACTCTTGAGCCACTCATATACAACCGAGCACCTCAAAAAGAAAACACACCAGACAAAACCAAATAATTACCCTCCACAATACCTATGGTGGAAGAGATCAAGGGACAAATAAGTCATATTGTGAAAAGAATGAAAATAGCATGATAGACACAACCAACAAAATTGGAACCTCATTTGCAGGATTGTCCTAATATGATTGTTGTTTTGTAATTTGTTCTAACCATTCCCAGTGGTCAGAAAAAACAGGCCTCCTATCAAGTTCAACAAATCATTCTGCATAAAGAATTTAGATTAAAAAGTCAAAAATTAAGTAAATTAATGAGGATCAATAGTTTAATTGGAGAGAATAAAAGTAGAGTTACATCATTACCTTAAATGATTATTACTCCATAAAAGATGGGTAAATTAAACAGAGTAGTAGCTTGATTAACTTAACCCTTGGATATCTAATTACGTTCAGCACCAACTTGTTCTAAAGAACGAATTCACAAAACAAACATCTTCAGCTGACTCAATTTTAAGTAGAAAGCATGTTTGGTGAAGCGCTCTGGACTACAAAGCGCCCAAGAGATGAACTTTCAGATGCTAATATACGATGTCTACAATCAAAATTTTTACGGCATATATTTCAAGACAAAGAAAATAGGCAACCCACAAATCTTCAAAGATAGATAAATTCAACTTACAAATCACAAAAGATAAATTCAATTTACAGATCACAAACCAACATATTCCAGTAAGGAAATTAGTAATGAAATCTATGTTATAGCATTCACAATAGGCATGCAATCGAATTATCAGAAATTAGGAAAAAACTAAGAATCAATTTCCAATTTTTCATTAGAACCTAATTTGTGAACGATAAATAGCTTGACATACCTGTGTATTGAATGGCACAATAGGCGGCAACATTTTTATTGCAATGGATGGAGGCCAGGAATAGAGTTCAAAATCGAGGGCGTTGCAGCCGATCGGCAATGGAATCCGGCAAAAAAAAAGGTTGAAATTAGAAGAATAAGACAATAGATTTGGGTGCAATTTGCGTGAAAAAAATGAATTAGAAGAACTATTATTACCATTTTGAAGCGCAAGATGTCGAAATCGAAGCTTTTTCCCATGAGAAGACACCAAGACGGTAGTATCCATCACTCAATCGCTCCTCAGATAGAGAAGGAAGACGATTTTTCTTTGTTGGCAGAGAAATTGGCCCAAAGAATTGAGAAAACCGATTCTCGTGATTAAATGGAATTTGGGAGATTTGCGGTATTACGGATCCCAAACAGATTTGCGTTAGATGATGATAAAGGTCGAGAGTTACAAGTAGATTTGAATGCAAAATGGGATACTGGAAGAGATTTGATCCATGGTTATTATTAATTAATTAATATTTAAAGATTATTATATAGAGTTAAAAACCATCGCAATTAGGGAAGCAATGAACCAAATTCTATATATTAACAATTAACAATAAAATAATATTTTTTATTTTGAAAAATGCAAGTTTGAGCGAGAAATAAACATAGATTATGCCATCAATAGGCTTCTTGGGAAAATATTGATTGACAAATTATTGGGATTGCAATTTACTTAAAAAGAATTAAATAAAATAAAAAAATGTCTCAAGGGGGAAAATTTTATCAATTAATTATTAATATTTAGTTTAATTTAATTTAATAAAAAAATCAGAATAAATAAAAAATGTGAAAATAAATAATTTTTTAATCAGCCTTAAGGATTGAGGCAAATCGAGCAAAATCTATTTTTTGATTAATCAATATTTATTAACCCCTAAAAATGAGTTATGAGAATCAAGAATAAATAAAAAACAATATAAATAATTTTTTATGGATATAGATATAGATATAGAATATAGATATAGAATTATAGAATAGAGATAATTATTATGGTAGCATAATTATGACCATTTAAGGATAATGATGAAATAAGGTAAATAAATAATGAATTAAAAACTTATTAATTAAGTGAATTGGAGGGAAAACTTGATGAGTTGGAATAAAAATGAATTAAAAAATTAAGAAAAATGTGTGCAAAGGCGGGAAAAAACCTTGCTTTTGTATATATTATTATTATTATTATTATTATTATTATTATTATTATTATTATTATTATTATTATTATTATTATTACTACTATTATTATTATTATTATTATTATTATTATTATTATTATTATTATTATTATTGTTGTTGTTGTTGAGGAAAATGAATTGAATGAGTTAATGGACAAACTTGGGTACAAGGATTATAGAAAATAAAAAAAATATATTTTAAAATGCATGGTTGGTAACAAAAAGAAAATGTTTATAAATATCAAAAATTGTTATATCAATGTCGTGAATGGTCCGAAATGGTGCACATGACAAATGATGTTTTGGATAATTCTTGTCAAACCAACTCTTATCACAATTGAAATTCGCTACACTAAAACCTCTTATTTTAATTTTTTTATTAACTATGGATGGAGACATGCTCATTTTTGTCTGTCCCAAAAATATAGTCCATCCACAGATGCAAACGACCCAGGGTAGAGATACCAAACAGATCTGATCCCGTTTATGAAAAATATAAACAGATAAAAATATTATCTGATGTTTGGCTTGGTCCTTTTCTGATGTTTCGTTTTTTCTTTAATCAGATCCCCGGCTTTTGCATTTAAATGATTTCAAAGATCGTTAATCCACGATAGATAATTCTTTTCCAGAATATCGAAAGTCTGAACTCTAATTTTGTGATATTTGATGCCATACTATAAAATAACAGCAAAAGTAAGTTAAAACATCAATTAACTAGACAAAATTATTGCTTTTATATCAACTAACTAAACAAAATAATTGTCATTATATATTTAATTATTATTAAATTTATAAGAAAAGTAGATTGATATGATGTTGTTTGGTAATAATTAAAGCAAGTGTAAAAAAATAAAAGTTGGGTGAATTAATAGTAGGTTGATATGATGTTGTTTGGTAATAATTAAAGCAAGTGTAAAAAATAAAAGTTGGGTGAATTAATAGTAGGTTTTGAAGGAAAAATATTGTTTTATCTATCATTTTTAAGTATGATTGATTATTTATCAATCATGTGGTAGGACACCATATTAGACACATGTAAAAAAAAATGCAATACAAACAGTATAGTGTAGATTCGCTTTCAAGGAATTTAACTAATATAAACGGTATAACTAGTTAAACCTCCACTAGGTGGCAGTGCCTCATTTGAGTGTGGTAAATAGGAGTACACAAAAATGTAGGAATTCGTGTATCCACCCAATTTGTGATAGTTGTACTCATCACGAAAACGGGTATTTCAGTATTTGAATTGTAAAATAATTAGACTATTTGGTGGCTTGGTATACCATTTAGTAATTCATAAATAAATTCTTCATCAATAAAGAACCTCCTAAACCGTCCAACACGGCGGTAAAACTATTTATCTACAATAATTCTATGAAAAGGAAATGAGTGAGGAAAAGTTTGAGAAAAAGGTGATTTGATTCCAAAGTTACCCTTGGTGATTCATTTAAGAATGCTTTGATAAGGATAATTTTGGAATCAAATCACATTTTCCTCAACTTTTCATCACCCATTTCCTTCCCATAGAATTATTGATTTATCTAATTAACGAGTGTGCATATTTTTCAAGCAATTCATAAATTTTTCATTAATAAAGAGTCTCCTAAACCGTCCCTCATGGCAGTAAAACTATTTATCTAATATACAGAGTGTGTGTATTTTTCATTTGGTGGTTCATCCCACAACTTGAATTAAATTACAAAGATTTCTAGTTCTAATACGTACTTTTGTTCAAAATAAGTTGTTATATTACCCTTTAGTTGGATATATATTCCGGGCAGAGCAGTTGTGCTGATAACGTGTTATAGAATAATAGATTTGAGGGAATAATATGAAAGCTTATGGAAATATAGAGGAAGTGAGGTGAATATTTGAGGAGAATGAGAGATTTTTTATTGTTGATGAATGGATAAATAACTCCCTATTTATAGAGTTACAAAATGGTGGCAAATGTGTAAAATATTATACACTTGGGGGTAAAATAGTCACACATAGTAGATATTATATGTGGGTATCCAAAGTGAGCATATTTACAACATATTTCATATTTTTACACCATTTCTAAATTTCTGTAATTCATTTTTCATTTTCCATTGTCTTGTTTAATTTGAATCAAAGCTCTCATCTCCAGATCAAGGGTAATCGGTAAAATACTCCCACATCTAGACGTATGGTGAAATCGTTGGCAAATAGAGATGGGAAGCAATGATTAAAATATTCCCACATCTCCAATTTGCCTCGGTGGGTTCTTGCATGAAGAGGACCTGGGAGGAGAGGAGGGGAGAGAAGAATCCAATCGAGACGAGGCTCAGATATTGCAAATACAACAGGCAAACAAAGTCGGAAACCGCCATGGCTGCAGAAATCCAATTGCGTAAGATAAGGGGGCAAGAAATCGAACCAGAGATTTATAATGAGACTCCCCTTTAGTTAAGCTTCGAATCAGTCTCGGCGTTTGGAATGGCGATCCATAAAAAAGGAATTATAGAAATTGGAGATGGGTTTATTTGCCCGGGGACAATATGCGAAACTTCGAGGTCTTTTCGAGCTGAATTTTACTACTTATTGCCCTGCAAATCCCCATGTCTCTCCTCTGACCAAAGAGAAAAGGAAGGGAAGCCGAATGGATCCAACGAAGGCTACGATGGTCAGAGTTCATGTGGCGCTATGTTCACCAGATACTGAAATAGCTTGTCTCTCTGTAAACGACGGTAGGAGGGAAGAGAAGGGAGATTGAACTGATGGTGGGCGATGGAGATAAAGAAAAAGAACATGCTGGTGGAAAAATACGACAAATATGAAATAATAATATTTTATTCGAGTTCCCACGGCCGACGGCCAAACTTTACCAAAGTGCGTAAAAATCGAATGAAAAACGAACGAATACCCACCAGCTACTCTGCAGAAATGGTATTTTAGAAGTTTCTCGCCATTTCTTGATCCTTATCCAACCAAACTCGGTTCCAATGCCTCCAATACTCTCCCAAGACCCCCAAGGACCTATGTAACCTCATCCAACTCCCTATACCATGTATGTACTTCATGTGTAATCCTTGATTCCAAGAAAGACGGAAGAAAGGGAAAAAGAGAAGAAGAAGAAGAGAAATGAGAGGAGAAAGATGAGAATGCACTATAAGCTCACTTGTGCTTCAAATTAGGTGAGTAAAAGATGTTTTACATGCTTTATAAAGTAATTACATGTCTAGGCTTAAAATAATCAAGAAATAAACATGTTTATGATGTTATTGAAGCTAGAATGCATGCTAGAAATCGTTTGGCCTTGCTATATGATCATGTTATGATAAGTTCATGATGGGTGTATGTTTATGTGGCCTATGTGACCTTCATGCCAGGTTCTATGAGTTATTTGGCTATAAGAAACTATAAAGTAAAAGGAATTTAGCTATTGTAATGGATACGAAATGAACTAGGGAAGTAAGGACTTATGTGATAAGCTTGGCATCAATGCATGTTACATGTAATGAACGTAATCCAATGTGAAGTATTACGTGCTTATATGTGACGAAGATATGATTGTGACGTAGGTGTTAAGGTTATGACGTTGAAGCCTTGCCCTCTATATTACATGAACCAATGCTGGTATGTTTATGTATGTATATGTTATGTTTGATTGACGTTGGCATTACGGGGCTTTACATGTGAGATGCCCGAAGTATGAATATGTAATGTCTGATGTATGCGAAAAGAACATGGCGCTCTTACGTTTGTGGTGATGACATGATTGTGTAGACTTATATACATCACATGTATGTATGAAGATGATATGAAAGGAAACAAGGCTTAAAAAGGTAAATACGTTACACGATCACGTCATGAGCATATGTATGTGATGTTGATTATTGGTGCTTACAAATACGTACGGTCTTCCGGGGAAAAGGCCCCGCAAGAGGATTGAGACCTTTGGCCCAAAGTCTCACGGGCGAAGCCCGCAAGAGGATTGAGATTGCGGCCAATATGTTATGGTACGTTATATTATGACGCCTTTGCAAGCACAAGGTTAGCAACAGGGCCCAACAACAAGCAGAAAATGGTGACACGAGCATCTCATGCATTGCATTGCGTCGCATCTATTATCCACTGAGTCTTTATGACTCATTATGTTTATGTCCTTGAAGGTTAAATGCTCTGGGAGATGGCAAAGAGCCCTCTAGTATGACGTGACGTGGTGTATGATTGGGAAAGGAAATCCAAAGATCCAGTACTCCACATGTATGTAAGCCGAAACCCTAGGTTTATGTGTAAGTACGAAAAGTTTAAAAAGTAAGGTTACGAACCCCGGGTTTCGTGTATGTATGTATGAGTAACGTTACCTCTAACCCCAAAATGTTACGTTTATGGAAATGAAAAACGTGTACGAGGCAAAGAGGAGCCTTTATGTTCATGTTCTGTGCACTGTATGTATATTATGACGTCACAGTGGCGCATACGTATGTGGTACTTGAGGGGGCGTTACAGCCCCCATCAATCCCAACTTCACTATGCCAAAGATAGCGCATTACGGCGGCCGAGGTGACCCTAACCTGCATGTCCCCAACTACCGTACCACTATGGATCTCAGGCGTGTTAACCCCGCGCTCAAGGCAAGAGCCTTTCATCTCACCCTCACGGGGGGCAGCCAAGACGTGGTATTCACGCCTCCCCAGCGAAAGCTTCAGTAGCTAGCCCGACCTAAAGAAATGCTTTCTGAACTACTTCATTACAGCGATGCTACTGTCCATGCGAGTCTAGGCCCTTTACGACATCAAGCAGCAAATGAGCGAGACATTGCAAAGCTACCTCAACGGATTCAATGAGGCCATACTGACCTGTGATAGTGTCACGGACTTAGAGGTGTTCGCCGCTTTGAAAGTCGGAGCTGATGTCAACACGCTTTCTTTAGGAACATGAGGAACCGAAAGCTCACAACTTTTGACCGATTTACGGATATGTTCAAGGAGAAGATCGCATCCAAACAAGTTATGATAACCAGAAATTGAAACATGCCTGTCCGCCGGGCGAAGCCGAGGCGACGTGTAAGCCAGAGATTGGGAAATCAACCCCAGAGGGACCAAATGAGCAATAGACCGGAGAACTCATCCTCTAGGCCCGATGTGGCCTCGACCATCAGTAAGGTCCCGTCTGTATGGGCCATCTTGCCCCAGCCGCTGGCCCCGATCTATTTCGAACAGCCCCCATTTGCAATGGCTTATTTCGAAACAGGACCAAGCTCCACCACCCCTGGAGATTCGCGACCCTACTATCGCTCCCATCAGTCTCGCACTCGCAGCACCGAGGATTGCCAATACCTCATCGAGCTTTCCGAGCACAAGAATGACAACAGGTAGTCCAGCAGAAGGAATAGCAGACGCAAATGGATCGGACCCCCAGGAGACAGAGCACTTCCAATTAGGCCGTCCAGAACCGGAGGGTCGAGCCGCGGAGATCCGAAGAGCAAAGGGAGAGAAGGAAAAATCCACAACCTCAGCAAGGTAGAGAGTCGAGGAGAAATGCTGAGCCAACCGCAGAGAGAAGCGGTAGGAACGCGAATCCCGCTTCGGTCATAAGGGAAATCACCACCATTACAGGCGGCCCCTACATCGAATGGCAGTCCAGGAACGCTCAGAAGTCCTACATCCGCGAGTTGGGAAAAAGGCTGACGTAAGCTGGCTTATTCAGAACCCCCAGAGGCAAGGTGCCCGGCAGGTCGAGGGCCATCACCTTCACCGAGGCAAACATGGTTGTAATCCGTTACCCCCACTGTGACGCCCTCGTCGTCCACGCCGACGTAAGCCCGCAACGGCTTCGTGCGCATATTGGTAGACAATGGCAGCTCGATAAACATTATCTTTGCTAGAGTCGTTCCCCACCGATCCTCGACCCGGTCGAAGTGCTCCAGTCGGGTCGTGTCTCCCCCTTCATATAAGGAAAAATTGATAATCTTTCTGAGAAGCAACCTGGATGTATTCGCATGGAAACATGAGGACATGGTCGGGATCTATCTGGAAATAAGCTGCCACTGACTCAACGTTAACCCCTACTTTGAGGCCTTTGCCAGAGCCGTCGATGCCTCAACACCGCCAAATATGATGCGTTGTTTAGGAGGTAAGCAAGCTGCCAAGAACGGTTTCATCCGAGAATCCCGGTACCTAAAGTGGGTCGCCAACCCATCCGTGAACAAACCCAATGGGAATATGAGGACTTACATCGATTTCACCGACTTCAACCGCGCCCGCCTACGGACACCGGGATCGACGAAGTCGATCGATCTGGCCGGGCCAATTGCTCGACTTCTGAAAGCTTGCTCAAGTTATAACCAGATACCCATGAAGCGAGGCGATTGAGAACACACTTCCTTCACCACCAACCGAGGCCTATCTTGCTATGAAGTCATACCCTTCGCCAAAGAATGTTGGGGCCACATATCAAAAGGCTGGTCAACAAGATGTTCCACGGCAACTTCGGCGCACCGTGGAAGTTTATGTTGACGAAATGCTAGTTAAAAGCGCCGAAGCCTAGGACCACATTGCCCACCTCAAGGAAATGTTTGGAATACTATGACAGTACCGACGGAGGCATAACCCCTTGAAGTGCGCCTTTGGAATCTCCTTCGGGAAATTCCTTGGCTTTATGGTCAATCGCGAGGAATAGAGGCCAACCTCGAGAAAATCCAAGCCCTTTTGGACATGCAATCCCCCCGAAAACCCAATGAGGTCTAGTGCTTAACTGGTTGGATAGCCAGCCTAACCCGTTTTATCTCTAAATCAACAGACAAGTGCCCTCCTGTAATACCCCAACCAAGTTCGTCGAGAATTAGGATGACTTGAGATGATTTTTCCGTCTGAGAATATGTATATGATGAAAATGAGGTATTTACTGGCCGCATGTATATGTATTGGGTATGAAAGTGGTATGGCCATGAAGGCGGCGAGAAGAAAATCCTGCCAAAACATATTTATGGCCGTAATTTCTTTGTTATCACGGCCAGTAATTTGTGAGTTCTGACGTAGTAAATCACGAATAATCTGACCGTAAGTTCCAAGGAGGTGATTTGCATGATTTACAGAAAGTTTAATATGGCCGTAAATGTCAAGATGGGAAAGCAGATGAATGGTTCAGAGACTTGGTTGCGGCCGTAAGTTATTAGGATAAGGCCGTAAGTATGTATGTTACGACCGAAATTTCAAGTCTGCAGTAACTTGATTTAAGCATTTCTCGGCCATTTCTCGGATATACTCCACCATATTCAGACCCTAACATCCTCATACACCCGAGAACTCCCCCAAAGTTCCCAACTCATGATAGGAATTGGTATGATGCATATCTACCATCATGTAAAGAAGAAGTAGAATAATAAGAAGAGAAGAAGAAAGAGAAAGGAAAATGAAGGGAATGAGGAAGCTTGGTGCATCTCTTTTCTTGGTTTTCTTCGTGAACAAGGTGGGTAATAGATGTATTTCATGTGCTACAAAGTAAATACATGCTTTACCTAGTATTTGTTAAGATATGGAATTGATTATGCATGTTAAATGGAAAGTATGCACTAGTGGCAACTTCCTTGCTTTGTGATTGTAATGTGATGTATCTAGGTGACCTATATGCTCCTCGAGATTACCTCAATCTAAAAATGCATAAAGAACATTATGCAGCCAACGAAACCGTAGTAAGTACTTGTCCGTTCATTAGGAGCTAATATGAACTACTTGAAGTATATGCCATGTTTGAAAGATTTGATGGTATGATAGGCTATAGGGCTTAAGTTCTTGTGCTTTGTGATTACATGCTCATTACCAATCTATGATTATACATGTATGTATGTCATGTTTCCATGTGTTTGTATCCTTTACTTGAATGAGAAGGATAATGGTACGTTAGTATATAAAGGGACATGTGATGAGGATATGGTTTGAATGCTCGGGGAGCCGTATGTGATTGTGAAATAGATTGCATTACGATAGAAGATATGTGGCATGCCCCATACAATGAATGTGTATTGGTATCTAATTCTCTTTACCGTGTAATCGTGATCCCTTGTGTATGTGACATGTATTGATGACGATGAGTTAGATAAAAAGGATAGCATTGGCTCGGTCCTTTTCTGATGTTTCGTTTTTTTCTTTAATTGTATCCCCGAGGCCTTTTGCATTTAAATGCATTTTGGCATCAAGAATCCATGATAGATACTTCTTTCCAGTAATATCGAGTGCCGCGAACTCTACTTGTGTGATCTTTGATGCCATACTATAAAATAACAGTAAAAATAAGTTAGAACATCAATTAACTAGACAAAATTATTGCTTTTATATCAACTAACTAGACAAGATAGTTGCCATTATATATTTAGTTATTATTCAATTTATAAGAAAAGTAGGTTGATATGATGTTGTTTGGTAATAATTAAAGCAAGTGTAAAAAAATAAAAGTTGGGTGAATCAATAGTAGGTTTTGAAGGAAAAATATTGTTTTATCTATCATTTTTAAGTATGATTGATTATTTCTCAATCATGTGGTAGGGCACCATATAAGATACATGTAAAAAAAAAATGTAATACAAACAGTATAGTGTAGATTCGCTTTCAAGGAATTTAACTAATATAAACGGTATAACTAGTTAAACCTCCACTAGGTGGCAGTGCCTCCTTCGAGCGTGTTCAATAGGAGTACACAAAAATGTAGGAATTCGTGTATCCACCCAATTTGTGATTGTTGTACTCATCACGAAAACGGGTATTTCAGTATTTGAATTGTATAATAATTAGACTATTTGGTTGCTTGGTATACCATTTAGTAATTCATAAATAAACTCTTCATCAATAAAAAACCTCCTAAACCGTCCAACATGGCGGTAAAACTATTTATCTAATATAACGAGTGTGCATATTTTTCAAGTAATTCATAAATCTTTCATCAATAAAGAGTCTCCGAAACCGTCTCTCATGGCGGTAAAACTATTTGTCTAATATACAGAGTGTGTGTATTTTTCATTTTGTGGTTCATCCCACAACTTGAATTAAATTACAATGATTTCTAGTTCTAATACGTACCTTTGTTCAAAATAAGTTGTTATATTATCCTTTAGTTGGATATATATTCCGGGCAGAGCAGTCGTGCAGATAACGTGTTATAGAATAATAGATTTGAGGGAATAATATGAAAGCTTATGGAAATATAGAGGAAGTGCGATGAATATTTAAGGAGAATGAGAGATTTTTTATTGTTGATGAATGGGAAAATAACTCCCTATTTATAGAGTTACAAAATGGCGGCAAATGTGTAAAATATTATACACTTGGGGGTAAAATAATAATTCACATAGTAGATATTATATGTGGGTATCCAAAGTGGGCATATTTACAACATATTTCATATTTTTACACCATTTCTAAATTTCTGTAATTCATTTTTCATTTTCCATTGTCTTGTTTAATTTGAATCAAAGCTCTCATCCCCAGATCAAGGGTAATCGGTAAAATACTCCCACATCTAGACGTATGGTGAAATCATTGGCAAATAGAGATGGGAAACAATGATTAAAATATTCCCACATCTCCAATTTGCCTTGCATGAAGAGGACCTGCGGGAGGAGAGGAGGGAAGAGAAGAATCCAATCGAGACGAGGCTCAGATATTGCAAATACAATAGGCAAACAAAGTCGGAAACCGCCATGGCTGCAGAAATCCAATTGCGTAAGATAAGGGGGCAAGAAATCGAACCAGAGATTTATAATGAGACTCCCCTTTAGTTAAGCTTCGAATCAGTCTCGGCGTTTGGAAGGGCGATCCATAAAAAAAGGAATTATAGAAATTGGAGATGGGTTCATTTGCCCGGGGACAATATGCGAAGCTTCGAGGTCTTTTCGAGCTGAATTTTACTGCTTATTGCCCTGCAAATCCCCATGTCTCTCCTCTGACCAAAGAGAAAAGGAAGGGAAGCCGAATGGATCCAACGGAGGCTACGATGGTCAGAGTTCATGTGGCGCTATGTTCACCAGATACTGAAATAGCTTGTCTCTCTGTAAACGACGGTAGGAGGGAAGAGAAGGGAGATTGAACTGATGGTGGGCGATGGAGATAAAGAAAAAGAACAAGCTGGTGGAAAAATACGACAAATATGAAATAATAATATTTTATTCGAGTTCCCACGGCCGACGGCCAAACTTTACCCAAGTGCGTAAAAATCGAACGAATACCCACCAGCTACTCATCCTAACCAACTAAAATAACATGTTTTCACACAACCACCAAAAAAAAAAAAAACCGACTACAATAACAAGAAAGCCATCAAAAAATTGTCTAATCCCAAAGGTGTTACAACCAAACAAAAGCAAATATGACTCCCTAACGAAGCCCGCAAAATTAGTTCGCCAAACACAAAAACAACAAATATAACTCCATACAAAGTTCACACATACTAATAAAAAGCAGCTGACCAAGTTACTAGCATTCATTCATAATACATTGACTGCACAAAAGATTCATCATTCTTCAACACACAAATAGTTCGCAAACCCAAATAACAAAAAATATAACTCCGTACAAAGTTCACACATAAATAAAAAGCAGCTGACCAAGTTACTAGCATTCAATTCAATAATAAAACATTGAGTGCGCAAAAGATCCACTATTCAACCAAGTTGTATATATCCCGCGGACGTCATAACAGTACCGTCTACACAAAACTTCACGTTGAAATTGAATACGCCTAAGCTGCAATAAAAAACCATAAACGTTTAATTATTAACTCAACAATCTTCGAGGGGAGAAAAGGGAAGAACAACTGGGGATGCCCATAAATAAAATATAGAAATAGAAGAGAAACAGCTCGTCATGTTTGAATAAGAACATAGATAATGCATGTCATATGTATAGAGATAGAGATACAAGACAGTTGCCACAACTCTGAGCTAACTACAATGCATTCTTTACCATCGGAAATAAGGACGGAGATCCAGTATATACTCTGCCAACACGTTCCTCCTTGACTACCTTCTCCAATCCCTGGTTATTTCATTGAACACGGATGAAAACACTTACCAAAAGACAAATCGAAATATTAAAAAACGGCATTGAAAAAAAAAAAAAAAATTCAAAGCATTCAGTGCACATTTTTCAATTTTAAAATCAGTAAAACCTATAGTTGGGACTCTTACCTTGACATCACCAGCAAACTCAGTCTCATATTCGATACATGCATAACGCTGCGGCTTCTTACGACATTCAAATTCAAATTTCCACACCAACCTCTCAACATCATCAATAATATAGTATCCGATTAAAATAATCAAGAATCCCTGCAAAATAAATAATAACAACAACAACAACAATAATAATAATAATAATAATAATAGCAGCAATAATCATTAGGACACATAATGCCGCCACATCACAGGAAATGTCTATTTCAACAATGAAAATTTTAACGGGACCACAATTCAAAAGTACAGTTGCAAAAGCAATGCATATGTTGTAGAAATACACGTTTTACTATAAATTATGTAATTATTTAGTTTGCTTTATTTAGCTTGCTTTCCTTTGGGACTATCTTGTAGTTAGGACTCTGGTATACTTGGTAGATAGATATACTTTGAAATCTTTTCCAGATTTTTAGGGATTGAATATTCGTCCCTCTGTACTATATGTATCCCCTTCATTTGTTAAGAAATATATGAGAAAATATCATCATTCTCAGTCTCTCGTGCCTTTATATGTTCTATAACTTCAACATATATCATGCAGGCCCCCAAAACTGGTGCGTGACAAAACATTCTCACGGGTGTTAGCAGCAGCCACAATGTGGTAGAGCTCCACTAACGGTTCACACAACTCATGAAAATACAAACACGCTTGCCCAAGCATCAACAATAATTCAATAAAGCTCAAGAATGGATCTTTGAGATTCACCTCTCGTACTATTGGCATCTTAAGAAACCAACACAACAGATAAATCTAATGTCTCAATTAGCAGCTCATTTTTATCCAAATATAAACTCGCTTAGCATATCAACAGATCTACCATGTAACAAGTTGAGCATCCATGGGAAAGAAACAACCTCAGCACAGCAGCACCTTCTCCCTCTTTAAGAGTGTCTGCGCAGAAGGGATCCTTCTTTATACTAACCACTACTCGCACTGCGTCAGCAGCAATTAACTCCTCCCTCCTAGTGTATATATGCGTGTGTCGCGATAATCTGTCACCGAACAATGGATCCTGTAAAGAGAAAATGAGAATGGTTTCAGCTGAGAACACCAAACCTGCTTGAAGTGGTAGTTTGTCCCCTAAGTAACATCAAACCAGCGATGATACCCGTTCTGTTTTCTCCACGAAGCACCACGAACAAAGCATTCATCCTTCAGAACTTCCGCTGCTATTTTAGAAAGCTCCTCTCCAACAAGGGAGACAGCGTTGCCACGGCGTGCGGGATCAACGGTGTGGAGCTTTTCCAGAAACGACTTTGCCATAGTGACAAATTTATGATTGTTTCTCTCTCTAATTCAACAGCCAGCTCCATGATGAACAGTTCCTACATGGGGTAAATATTAGTGAAACAAAAACTCATGTGTTCTTCTACACTTGCAATGCATATGCTCAACTTCTCAGCAATTTAGTAGAGTGATTAAGGTACTGAAAGCATCTTCAAGCGCAACCATGTGCATTCATTGTCTAGTATGCATGGACAGAATACTTGCTACGCATATGATCGACTTTTCAGTGATTTAGTAGAGAGTGACATAGGTACCGAGAGCATCTTCGATGCAACCATGTGCATTCATGGTCTAGTATGCATGTCAAGATAGAAATAGATGAAAAATTTAAGAGACTCCACTTATCAATGAGTGGACAAATCCAGTTACTTTGCTCCATAAGATAATAACTGGAAAAGTATTTTGTTCATCGGAAATGACCTGACCATTCTGCACTCAACAAAAAACAAAAGAAAGCGAAGATGTACGTACATCACGAAGTTTAGGAATGGGAGAGCATTCATCATTAAGCCAATCTGTTGCTTCCTGGAAAAAATCACAAAAATTTAAATTAAAAACTACCAACAAACAATTGAATATATCACCTCGAACCACAATGTATTGAACTTAGAAAGTTACACCCCAAAATTGCCGACAATCAATTTCCAAAGAACCATCCTCATGTACAACGTTGCAATTCAATCAATATTTTCTGTTGATATTAGGACAGATAATGGACTACAGATATTTTTTTAGAGTCCGGTGTTTATCAGCACAAATGATACATGGGAACCTACCTCTACCTCTTTCTGCACAACCTGCAAGAATTCACGAGGCTCTGTTTTACCAGAAGATTCCACTTTACTACATAGCGCCTGATGCACATTTAAGAGCACATTTTAACAACCCCAGAGCCAATTAAGAAGAGTCTCAAAAAGAATGTACGTACATCAATCATATCATCAGCAGCGCCATTCATCTTCATCGACAAAAGTAGACTCTGGTATTATATAAAAAATAAAAAAACAAAAGCTTCAATACATTAAACACCACTAGAAAATGAGCTAATGTACCTTATAATCTTGAATCACAATGTATTAAGCTTCAAAAAGAAAAATTCGAAATTTGGCAACAACCATTTGCAAAAGAACAATCCTTATCTATGTAAGTTGCAAATCGATCAATATTTTCCATCAATGGAACACGGATAAAATTACACACACAGAGGGAGCGAGATTCTAAAGCATAGATGATACTTGGTAATCTACCTCAAATAGTTCCAAAATATAGCGGCAACTGTTATCGTCTGGAGCTCTTACTGCAACAGTACATCCCTTTTCTTCATCCAAATCGGGATGCACATCTTCACAACTCCAGCACATGATTAGAATGATTAGGAGTCCCCTTCACATAAAGGGAAAAGTAACTAAGAATGTTAATAATATCATTCCCACAGGGAAATGTGCACTTAAATGGTGTGCACATGTTATACGGCTTCCAACGTTTCATGCAAGTTTATAGGACTAATGTGAGTGTCAAATCATTCTCAACAGGTGTTGGCAGCCATAGCTTGCAGTGGTGGGCAAGATGCATCATCATACATGAATAGACAAGTTCATATGGTAGGAAAATGCACTCGTGGAACGAATTCACCATTGTACTATTGTATGTTAAAAAACAAAGGTAATAGATCACTGAATCTAATGTATTGATGAGACACATCATCGGCATCGCGACCACTTTATCTTATGAGTGTCTCTCTCAATTAGAGATAGAATATCAATAGAGACTCAATTAGAGATGGAATATCAATAGAAACAGCACATAACAAACTAGGCATTGTTGGAGAAGAAAAACCTCATCACAGCAGCAGGTGCTCGGGCTTTCACGATAGATTTAAAGTAGTGGTAGTGATCTTCCTTTACACGAGACATTCGTTCCTCAAATCGTTCTCGCATTGAAAGATCCTGTATCATGGTGGGCAGGAAAGAATCCTGTAAAACGAAAATGAGAATTTGTTTGGTTGAGAATGCTAACCTCGCTTGTGGTCATAGTTTGTCCAACAAATTGCAGCAGAAATACCTGATTCTCTAATGTTTTAAAAAGAAGGTAATTGAAGTGTCCATTTTGCCAAACTTTTTTCAGCGTCGTCGCAAAATGTTTTTGTGCATCAAATTTGGAAGTACCCTTTTCAGCTAGAGCATCTTCAAGGGATTCTAGTAACACTCCTCCCATCTGAACAAGTGTGTGATCTTCTGCCATTTTGCCACACAATTCCTTGATGGCTATATCCTACATAAGTTTACCGTAGAATTTAATGAAAAGTGTTTCAGGAAAATTAGAAATTGGTGGACAAAAATTCCCAACTGAGGGTGAGTACTAAAGACACTTGCAAAGAAACAGTTGGTATTTTGATGTTGGAAAAAAAGGAGAAACGGAATAAAAAATTAGACGGGAATGAGAAAGGGAGTAGCGAAATTTTAACATCAAAAGTGGAAAATGTCTAATTACTAGTTCAGAAAAAATAAACATCTCAATAAATCAAGTTAGTTAGTTTATTCCATATTAAAAAGAAGATGAACAGTATTTAATCGAAGGAATCAACCAGACCATTCTACAACAAAAGAAAAGAAGATGTACATACACTATTAAATCTAAAGAGGTAGTCATGCAGCGACCCTGCGTTGGCTGCTCTTCTCTTGGCACTTGGCATATCTGCTGAAGAGAATGCCCCTGTACTTGCTCTCTTATCTGCAGAAGCATTTGAAGGGTCGATACACATTTCACTTTGAGATCGCCTCAGAGCCTGCAAATTCATGCATCTAGAAATTAAAATTCCGAGCTGCCAATCAATATATAAATAATCGGGAATCACATAGGATTCAGCTTCAAAACGAAAAATTCCAAACTGGCAACAATCTATTTCGAGATTAGAAACCTTCGAAATCATTGATTACGGAGCGAATCAACCAATATCTTCCAACGCAGATAACACGAAATGAAAGGAGAGCAGAATCAAAATCACGAGCAGAGCAGCAATAATTTAAAAACAATCCAATGTAATTAGTAACCGTGCGTACCCGAGACCGTTGAGGTTCCTTGCTTGAGACGAAAAATCAACACTCAGCCCCATTATGAAGGAAAATCAACAATTACAGCGAAATGCTTGAGATATAAAAGTAAATAACAATAACAAAAGATCAAATAATTCCAAGATGAGATTTGGGACTAGGGTTAACACCACACGAGGATGTCGCGGGATGGAGGGTGTGTATTTTATTTATTTATATTTATGCCGTTGCCCGAGGTCGGTTGACTTTGGGCCGAACCCGAATATTACGGTTGACCCGGATTACAGTCGGTTCTGGCCGAAGAGAAGTTTATGATTTTATTTGAGGGTTAGATTTAATGAATATTTCTTAAAATTTTTAAGATGTCGATAATTCTTCATTTGAATTTTGAAAGCATAATCAAATATTATTTGAACTTTAGTTAATATCAACTAATAATTCTTGTTTAACTCAAAATTTAAAAATATTTTAGAATTATGTGTATATGGCTAATAATAATCTTTCTAGCGACAATTAGGTAATTGTTGTGAAATAAATTCGTTCATTTGGACTTACATCATAATCTGAGCAGTAACCTATTTTATATAAAGTCACCAATTTAAGTCCAAGTGACATTAACGTATTTTATATAAAGCCACCAATTTAAGTCCCAATGAACATTAACGTATTTTATATAAAGTCACCAATTTAAGTCCCAATAACATTAACGTATTTTATATAAAGTCGCCAATTTAAGTCCATAATATGAACGATGCGTATTTTATATAAAGTCACCAATTTAAGTTCCAGTGACATTAACATATTTTATATAAAGTCACCAATTTAAGTCCCAGTGAACATTAACGTATTTTATATAAAGTCACCAATTTAAATCCCAAAGTGACATTAACGTATTTTATATAAAGTCGCCAATTTAAGTCCATAATCGAACAAGATGCGTATTTTATATAAAGTCACCAATTTAAATCGCAGTGACATTAACGTATTTTATATAAAGTCACCAATTTAAGTCCCAGTGACATTAACGTAAATTTAAGTTGAAGGGAAAAAGAAGGAAAGCTAGCGAGCCTTGGTTGCGGTCGTATCTTCCTATGGTTAAGGTCGCAATAAGCTGGTTACAACCGTAAATGAGCAACGTACGGCCGTAAATGGAAAATGATGGAAGGTGTGAAAGTTGTCTGAGGACTAGTTACGGTAGTAATGAAATGTGGATACGGTTGTGAGGCTTGAGTTCTACCGTAATTTTAAAGGACACCGTAATTTTAAGTCTGCGGAAATGGTATTTTAGAAATTTCTCGCCATTTCTTGATCCTTATCCAACCAAACTCGGTTCCAATGCCTCCAATACTCTCCCAAGACCCCCAAGGACCTATGTAACCTCATCCAACTCCCTATACCATGTATGTACTTCATGTGTAATCCTTGATTCCAAGAAAGACGGAAGAAAGGGAAAAAGAGAAGAAGAAGAAGAGAAAGGAGAGGAGAAAGATGAGAATGCACTATAAGCTCACTTGTGCTTCAAATTAGGTGAGTAAAAGATGTTTTACATGCTTTATAAAGTAATTACATGTCTAGGCTTAAAATAATCAAGAAATAAACATGTTTATGATGTTATTGAAGCTAGAATGCATGCTAGAAATCGTTTGGCCTTGCTATATGATCATGTTATGATAAGTTCATGATGGGTGTATGTTTATGTGGCCTATGTGACCTTCATGCCAGGTTCTATGAGTTATTTGGCTATAAGAAACTATAAAGTAAAAGGAATTTAGCTATTGTAATGGATCTGAAATGAACTAGGGAAGTAAGGACTTATGTGATAAGCTTGGCATCAATGCATGTTACATGTAATGAGCGTAATCCAATGTGAAGTATTACGTGCTTATATGTGACGAAGATATGATTGTGATGTAGGTGTTAAGGTTATGGCGTTGAAGCCTTGCCCTCTATATTACATGAACCAATCTTTGGTATGTTTATGTATGTATATGTTATGTTTGATTAGCGTTGGCATTACGGGGCTTTACATGTGAGATGCAGAAGTATGAATATGTAATGTCCGATGTATGCGAAAAGAACATGCGCTCTTACGTTTGTGGTGATGACATGATTGTGTAGACTTATATACATCACATGTATGTATGAAGATGATATGAAAGGAAACAAGGCTTAAAAAGGTAAATCGTTACGATCACGTCATGAGCATATGTATGTGATGTTGATTATTGGTGCTTACAACACGCACGGCCTTCCCGTGGAAAAGGCCCCAAGAGGATTGAGACCTTTGGCCCAAAGTCTCACAGGCTAAGCCCGCAAGAGGATTGAGATTGCGGCCAATATGTTATGGTACGTTATATTATGACGCCTTTGCAAGCACAAGGTTAGCAACAGGGCCCAACAACAAGCAGAAAATGGTGACACGAGCATCTCATGCATTGCATTGCGTCGCATCTATTATCCACTGAGTCTTTATGACTCATTATGTTTATGTCCTTGAAGGTTAAATGCTCTGGGAGATGGCAAAGAGCCCTCTAGTATGACGTGACGTGGTGTATGATTGGGAAAGGAAATCCAAAGATCCAGTACTCCACATGTATGTAAGCCGAAACCCTAGGTTTATGTGTAAAAATGCGAAAAGTTTAAAAAGTAAGGTTCTGAACCCGGGTTTAGTGTATGTATGTATGAGTAACGTTACCTCTAACCCCAAAATGTTACGTTTATGGAAATGAAAACGTGCTGAGGCAAAGAGGAGCCTTTATGTTCATGTTCTGTACCTTTGTATGTATATTATGGCGTCCACGAGGGCGCATACGTATGTGGTACTTGAGGGGCGTTACCCCATCAATCCCAACTTCACTATGCCAAAGATAGCGCATTACTACGCCGAGGTGACCACTAACTTTGCATGTCCCCAACTACCGTACCACTATGGATCTCAGCGTGTTAACCCGCGCTCAAGGCAAGAGCCTTTCATCTCACCCTCACGGGGGCAGCCAAGGCGTGGTATTCACGCCTCCCCAGCGAAAGCTTCAGTAGCTAGCCCGACCTAAAGAAATGCTTTCTGAACTACTTCATTACAGCGATGCTACTGTCCATGCGAGTCTAGGCCCTTTACGACATCAAGCAGCAAATGAGCGAGACATTGCAAAGCTACCTCAACGGATTCAATGAGGCCATACTGACCTGTGATAGTGTCACGGACTTAGAGGTGTTCGCCGCTTTGAAAGTCGGAGCTGATGTCAACACGCTTTCTTTAGGAACATGAGGAACCGAAAGCTCACAACTTTTGACCAATTTACGGATATGTTCAAGGAGAAGATCGCATCCAAACAAGTTATGATAAACAGAAATTGAAACATGTCTGTCCGCCGGGCGAAGCCGAGGCGACGTGTAAGCCAGAGATTGGGAAATCAACCCCAGAGGGACCAAATGAGCAATAGACCGGAGAACTCATCCTCTAGGCCCGATGTGGCCTCGACCATCAGTAAGGTCCCGTCTGTATGGGCCATCTTGCCCCAGCCGCTGGCCCCGATCTATTTCGAACAGCCCCCATTTGCAATGGCTTATTTCGAAACAGGACCAAGCTCCACCACCCTGGAGATTCGCGACCCTACTATCGCTCCCATCGATCTGCACTCGCAAAGACCGAGGATTGCCAATACCTCATCGAGCTTTAGAGCACAAGAATGACAACAGGTAGTCCAGCAGAAGGAATAGCAGACGCAAATGGATCGGACCCCCAGGAGACAGAGCACTTCCAATTAGGCCGTCCAGAACCGGAGGGTCGAGCCGCGGAGATCCGAAGAGCAAAGGGAGAGAAGGAAAAATCCACAACCTCAGCAAGGTAGAGAGTCGAGGAGAAATGCTGAGCCAACCGCAGAGAGAAGCGGTAGGAACGCGAATCCCGCTTCGGTCATAAGGGAAATCACCACCATTACAGGCGGCCCCTACATCGAAGGGCGATCCCAGAACGCCGAGTCCTACATCCGCGAAGTTGGGAAAAAGGTGGCGTGGCTGGCTTATTCAGAACCCCCAGAGGCAAGGTGCCCGGCAGGTCGAGGGCCATCACCTTCACCGAGGCAAACATGGTTGTAATCCGTTACCCCCACTGTGACGCCCTCGTCGTCCACGCCGACGTAAGCCCGCAACGGCTTCGTGCGCATATTGGTAGACAATGGCAGCTCGATAAACATTATCTTCGCTAGAGTCGTTCCCCACCGATCCCCTCGACCCAGTCGAAGTGCTCCAGGTCGGGTCGTGTCTCCCCCCTTCATATAAGGAAAAATTGATAATCTTTCTGAGAAGCAACCTGGATGTATTCGCATGGAAACATGAGGACATGGTCGGGATCTATCTGGAAATAAGGCGCCATCGACTCAGCGTTAACCCCTGCTTTGAGGCACCGCCAGAGTTGCGTCGATGCCTCAACACCGCCAAATATGATGCGTTGTTTAGGAGGTAAGCAAGCTGCCGAAGAACGGTTTCATCCGAGAATCCCGGTACCTAAAGTGGGTCGCCAACCCAGTCCCGTGAACAAACCCAATGGGAAGATGAGGACTTACATCGATTTCACCGACTTCAACCGCGCCCGCCTACGGACAGCTTCGGGATCGACGAGTCAGTCGATGCAGCGGCGGGCCACGAATTGCTCAGCTTCCTGGAAGCTTGCTCAAGTTATAACCAGATACCCATGAACCGAGACGATTGAGAACACACTTCCTTCACCACCAACCGAGGCCTATACTGCTATGAAGTCATGCCCTTCGGGCCAAAGAATGTTGGGGCCACATATCAAAGGCTGGTCAACAAGATGTTCACGAAGCAACTCGGCCGCACCGTGGAAGTTTATGTTGACGAAATGCTAGTTAAAAGCGCCGAAGCCTAGGACCACATTGCCCACCTCAAGGAAATGTTTGGAATACTATGACAGTACCGACGGAGGCATAACCCCTTGAAGTGCGCCTTTGGAATCTCCTTCGGGAAATTCCTTGGCTTTATGGTCAATCAGCGAGGAATAGAGGCCAACCTCGAGAAAATCCAAGCCCTTTTGGACATGCAATCCCCCCGAAAACCCAATGAGGTCTAGTGCTTAACTGGTTGGATAGCCAGCCTAACCCGTTTTATCTCTAAATCAACAGACAAGTGCCCTCCTGTAATACCCCAACCAAGTTCGTCGAGAATTAGGATGACTTGAGATGATTTTTCCGTCTGAATATGTATATGATAAAAATGAGGTATTTACTGACCCGCATGTATATGTATTGGGTATGAAAGTGGTATGGCCATGAAGACGCGAGCGAGAAGAAAATCCTGCAAAACATATTTATGGCCGTAATTTGCTGTTATACGACCGTAATTTGTGAGTTACGGCCGTAAGTCTGAATGATACGGCCGTAAGTTCCAAGGAGGTGATTTGCACGATTTACAGAAAGTTTAATATGGCCGTAAATGTCAAGATGGGAAAGCAGATGAATGGTTCAGAGACTTGGTTGCGGCCGTAAGTTATTAGGATAAGGTCGTAAGTATGTATGTTCTGACAAGAAATTTCAAATCTGCGATAACCCTTGATTTAAGCATTTCTCGGCCATTTCTCGGATATACTCCACCATATTCAGACCCTAACATCCTCATACACCCGAGAACTCCCCCAAAGTTCCCAACTCATGATAGGAATTGGTATGATGCATATCTACCATCATGTAAAGAAGAAGTAGAATAATAAGAAGAGAAGAAGAAAGAGAAAGGAAAATGAAGGGAATGAGGAAGCTTGGTGCATCTCTTTTCTTGGTTTTCTTCGTGAACAAGGTGGGTAATAGATGTATTTCATGTGCTACGAAGTAAATACATGCTTTACCTAGTATTTGTTAAGATATGGAATTGATTATGCATGTTAAATGGAAAGTATGCACTAGTGGCAACTTCCTTGCTTTGTGATTGTAATGTGATGTATCTAGGTGACCTATATGCTCCTCGAGATTACCTCAATCTAAAAATGCATAAAGAACATTATGCAGCCAACGAAACCGTAGTAAGTACTTGTCCGTTCATTAGGAGCTAATATGAACTACTTGAAGTATATGCCATGTTTGAAAGATTTGATGGTATGATAGGCTATAGGGCTTAAGTTCTTGTGCTTTGTGATTACAAGCTCATTACCAATCTATGATTATACATGTATGTATGCCATGTTTCCATGTGTTTGTATCCTTTACTTGAATGAGAATGATAATGGTACGTTAGTATATAAAGGGACATGTGATGAGGATATGGTTTGAATGCTCGGGGAGCCGTATGTGATTGTGAAATAGATTGCATTACGATAGAAGATATGTGGCATGCCCTATACAATGAATGTGTATTGGTATCTAATTCTCTTTACCGTGTAATCGTGAACCCTTGTGTATGTGACATGTATTGATGACGATGAGTTAGATAAAAAGGATAGCATTGGCTCGGTCCTCTTCTGATGTTTCGTTTTTTTCTTTAATTGTATCCCCGAGGCCTTTTGCATTTAAATGCATTTTGGCATCAAGAATCCATGATAGATAATTCTTCCCAGTAATATCGAGTGCCGCGAACTCTACTTGTGTGATCTTTGATGCCATACTATAAAATAACAGTAAAAATAAGTTAGAACATCAATTAACTAGACAAAATTATTGCTTTTATATCAACTAACTAGACAAGATAGTTGCCATTATATATTTAATTATTATTCAATTTATAAGAAAAGTAGGTTGATATGATGTTGTTTGGTAATAATTAAAGCAAGTGTAAAAAAATGAAAGTTGGGTGAATTAATAGTAGGTTGATATGATGTTGTTTGGTAATAATTAAAGCAAGTGTAAAAAAATAAAAGTTGGGTGAATCAATAGTAGGTTTTGAAGGAAAAATATTGTTTTATCTATCATTTTTAAGTATGATTGATTATTTATCAATCATGTGGTAGGGCACCATATAAGATACATGTAAAAAAAAAATGTAATACAAACAGTATAGTGTAGATTCGCTTTCAAGGAATTTAACTAATATAAACGGTATAACTAGTTAAACCTCCACTGTGGTAAGGGCAAAGTCATTTCCTTGAGCGTGTTCAATAGGAGTACACAAAAATGTAGGAATTCGTGTATCCACCCAATTTGTGATTGTTGTACTCATCACGAAAACGGGTATTTCAGTATTTGAATTGTATAATAATTAGACTATTTGGTTGCTTGGTATACCATTTAGTAATTCATAAATAAACTCTTCATCAATAAAGAACCTCCTAAACCGTCCAACATGGCGGTAAAACTATTTATCTAATATAACGAGTGTGCATATTTTTCAAGTAATTCATAAACCTTTCATCAATAAAGAGTCTCCGAAACCGTCCCTCATGGCGGTAAAACTATTTGTCTAATATACAGAGTGTGTGTATTTTTCATTTTGTGGTTCATCCCACAACTTGAATTAAATTACAAAGATTTCTAGTTCTAATACGTACCTTTGTTCAAAATAAGTTGTTATATTATCCTTTAGTTGGATATATATTCCGGGCAGAGCAGTCGTGCAGATAACGTGTTATAGAATAATAGATTTGAGGGAATAATATGAAAGCTTATGGAAATATAGAGGAAGTGCGATGAATATTTAAGGAGAATGAGAGATTTTTTATTGTTGATGAATGGGGAAATAACTCCCTATTTATAGAGTTACAAAATGGTGGCAAATGTGTAAAATATTATACACTTGGGAGTAAAATAATAATTCACATAGTAGATATTATATGTGGGTATCCATAGTGGGCATATTTACAACATATTTCATATTTTTACACCATTTCTAAATTTCTGTAATTCATTTTCATTTTCCATTGTCTTGTTTAATTTGAATCAAAGCTCTCATCTCAGATCAAGGGTAATCGGTAAAATACTCCCACATCTAGGCGTATGGTGAAATCATTGGCAAATAGAGATGGGAAATGATCGGCGTTTATACACACGCACAAATTGAACCGCATAAGTGCAGTAGTAATCAAGTAATAAAGTGGGACTCGATTAAGAGTCAGGATATCGATCCCACGAGGAATGTTATTTGTAGTTAAGTTACTTATTCTAGCGCCAAAAGCATAAATCAAAAGCGAGAAAATAACTAAACTAAGCTATACTAAGAAAGCAATAAAAGAAAGCAAGAAATGAGCATGATTGGGAATTAAACTCGGCTTAAGAAATAATTGAGAATCATGAGTTCAGTTAACCGTAGCTCAATCAAATCAACATCTAACGCAATACAATGTTCATCCTCTATGTTAGACCCGACCTCTTTATATAGGTAGCTCCGCTCTCGCATGCCAAACTACCCCTAATCAATTGATTCAACCTACTACATCTCTGTGTCGATTGAAGATCAATCAATTGCATTAGGCTTCGTGAGAGTAGCTCAAAGGATCACCTAGGGTTAGAGGTATATTTCTATCCTCTACAAGAACTTAGGGCGGTTGTTTCCACGGTCCAAAATGTGCCCCTTCTCTCGAAGAATAACACAAATTGCAAATACATAAATCAGGTGATCAATAAATCATGGAAATAGCCCAAAACAACCACACATTGAAATGAACAACAATTCAAAACCATAAATATTTCATTGAATAAAACTAGGTTAAAATCATTATTCATCCCAACTTACACAATATTTAGTTCATATGAAGGAATAATCAATACAATACAAGTAAAAGAAATAAAGCAACAAGAGTTGTGGATTAGAATCCCCCTTTTTGGTTGATTCCTCCATCTTGATGTCTCCACCTCTTCCACCATCTTTCTTCTTGATTCCTTCATCACCTACTCCAAGTCTTCACCCCCAAATCACACCCCTAAACTACAACTAGACTAAAAGAAATGAGGGAGAAGAGAAGAAAGAGAGAAGAAGGAAGCAAAAGCAAGTAAAACTAACTTAACCCTAAAAATAAAGATGAAGATATATCATGATTTGGGGATGAAAATGGTGTTATAATGCCTCAATTTCGTGTCTTTGTTGCCCAAAAGGTCCCCAAGTCGACTGAAAAATGAGGGACAAAACAGAGAAAAATAGGGAAAATCGAGATTTGCCGATTCTGGTGTTTTTACGGCCGTATTTCTCATTTTACGGCCGTATTTTCCATTTTACAGCCGTACATTTACTTGGTCAGAGTTCATGTGGCGCTATGTTCACCAGATACTGAAATAGCTTGTCTCTCTGTAAACGACGGTAGGAGGGAAGAGAAGGGAGATTGAACTGATGGTGGGCAATGGAGATAAAGAAAAAGAACAAGCTGGTGGAAAAATACGACAAATATGAAATAATAATATTTTATTCGAGTTCCCACGGCCGACGGCCAAACTTTACCCAAGTGCGTAAAAATCGAACGAAAAACGAACGAATACCCACCAGCTACTCATCCTAACCAACTAAAATAACATGTTTTCAAAAAAAAAAAAAAAACCGACTACAATAACAAGAAAACCATCAAAAAATTGTCTAATCCCAAAGGTGTTACAACCAAACAAAAGCAAATATGACTCCCTAACGAAGCCCGCAAAATTAGTTCGCCAAACACAAAAACAACAAATATAACTCCATACAAAGTTCACACATACTAATAAAAAGCAGCTGACCAAGTTACTAGCATTCATTCATAATACATTGACTGCACAAAAGATTCATCATTCTTCAACACACAAATAGTTCGCAAACCCAAATAACAAAAAATATAACTCCGTACAAAGTTCACACATAAATAAAAAGCAGCTGACCAAGTTACTAGCATTCAATTCAATAATAAAACATTGAGTGCGCAAAAGATCCACTATTCAACCAAGTTGTATATATCCCGCGGACGTCATAACAGTACCGTCTACACAAAACTTCACGTTGAAATTGAATACGCCTAAGCTGCAATAAAAAACCATAAACGTTTAATTATTAACTCAACAATCTTCGAGGGGAGAAAAGGGAAGAACAACTGGGGATGCCCATAAATAAAATATAGAAATAGAAGAGAAACAGCTCGTCATGTTTGAATAAGAACATAGATAATGCATGTCATATGTATAGAGATAGAGATACAAGACAGTTGCCACAACTCTGAGCTAACTACAATGCATTCTTTACCATCGGAAATAAGGACGGAGATCCAGTATATACTCTGCCAACACGTTCCTCCTTGACTACCTTCTCCAATCCCTGGTTATTTCATTGAACACGGATGAAAACACTTACCAAAAGACAAATCGAAATATTAAAAAACGGCATTGAAAAAAAAAAAAAAAATTCAAAGCATTCAGTGCACATTTTTCAATTTTAAAATCAGTAAAACCTATAGTTGGGACTCTTACCTTGACATCACCAGCAAACTCAGTCTCATATTCGATACATGCATAACGCTGCGGCTTCTTACGACATTCAAATTCAAATTTCCACACCAACCTCTCAACATCATCAATAATATAGTATCCGATTAAAATAATCAAGAATCCCCTGCAAAAATAAATAATAACAACAACAACAATAATAATAATAATAATAATAATAATAGCAGCAATAATCATTAGGACACATAATGCCGCCACATCACAGGAAATGTCTATTTCAACAATGAAAATTTTAACGGGACCACAATTCAAAAGTACAGTTGCAAAAGCAATGCATATGTTGTAGAAATACACGTTTTACTATAAATTATGTAATTATTTAGTTTGCTTTATTTAGCTTGCTTTCCTTTGGGACTATCTTGTAGTTAGGACTCTGGTATACTTGGTAGATAGATATACTTTGAAATCTTTTCCAGATTTTTAGGGATTGAATATTCGTCCCTCTGTACTATATGTATCCCCTTCATTTGTTAAGAAATATATGAGAAAATATCATCATTCTCAGTCTCTCGTGCCTTTATATGTTCTATAACTTCAACATATATCATGCAGGCCCCCAAAACTGGTGCGTGACAAAACATTCTCACGGGTGTTAGCAGCAGCCACAATGTGGTAGAGCTCCACTAACGGTTCACACAACTCATGAAAATACAAACACGCTTGCCCAAGCATCAACAATAATTCAATAAAGCTCAAGAATGGATCTTTTGAGATTCACCTCTCATTACTATTGGCATCTTAAGAAACCAACACAACAGATAAATCTAATGTCTCAATTAGCAGCTCATTTTTATCCAAATATAAACTCGCTTAGCATATCAACAGATCTACCATGTAACAAGTTGAGCATCCATGGGAAAGAAACAACCTCAGCACAGCAGCACCTTCTCCCTCTTTAAGAGTGTCTGCAGAAGGGATCCTTCTTTATACGAACCACTGCACCGCAGCGTCAGCAGCAATTAACTCCTCCCTCCTAGTGTATATGTACGTGTCGCGATAATCTGTCACCGAACAATGGATCCTGTAAAGAGAAAATGAGAATGGTTTCAGCTGAGAACACCAAACCTGCTTGAAGTGGTAGTTTGTCCCTAAGTAACATCAAACCAGCGATGATACCCGTTCTGTTTTCTCACGAAGCACACGAACAAAGCATTCATCCTTCAGAACTTCCGCTGCTATTTTAGAAAGCTCCTCTCCAACAAGGGAGACGACGTTGCCACGTGGATCAACGGTGTGGAGCTTTTCCAGAAACGACTTTGCCATAGTGACAAATTTATGATTGTTTTCTCTCTAATTCAACAGCCAGCTCCATGATGAACAGTTCCTACATGGGGTAAATATTAGTGAAACAAAAACTCATGTGTTCTTCTACACTTGCAATGCATATGCTCAACTTCTCAGCAATTTCGTAGAGTGATTAAGGTACTGAAAGCATCTTCAACGCAACCATGTGCATTCATTGTCTAGTATGCATGGACAGAATACTTGCTACGCATATGATCGACTTTTCAGTGATTTAGTAGAGAGTGACATAGGTACCGAGAGCATCTTCGATGCAACCATGTGCATTCATGGTCTAGTATGCATGTCAAGATAGAAATAGATGAAAAAATTTAAGAGACTCCACTTATCAATGAGTGGACAAATCCAGTTACTTTGCTCCATAAGATAATAACTGGAAAAGTATTTTGTTCATCGGAAATGACCTGACCATTCTGCACTCAACAAAAAACAAAAGAAACGAAGATGTACGTACATCACGAAGTTTAGGAATGGGAGAGCATTCATCATTAAGCCAATCTGTTGCTTCCTGGAAAAAAAAAATCACAAAAAAATTTAAATTAAAAACTACCAACAAACAATTGAATATATCACCTCGAACCACAATGTATTGAACTTAGAAAGTTACACCCCAAAATTGCCGACAATCAATTTCCAAAGAACCATCCTCATGTACAACGTTGCAATTCAATCAATATTTTCTGTTGATATTAGGACAGATAATGGACTACAGATATTTTTTCGGGAGTCCGGTGTTTATCAGCACAAATGATACATGGGAACCTACCTCTACCTCTTTCTGCACAACCTGCAAGAATTCACGAGGCTCTGTTTTACCAGAAGATTCCACTTTACTACGCAACGCCTGATGCACATTTAAGAGCACATTTTAACAACCCCAGAGCCAATTAAGAAGAGTCTCAAAAAGAATGTACGTACATCAATCATATCATCAGCAGCGCCATTCATCTTCATCGACAAAAGTAGACTCTGGTATTATATAAAAAATTAAAAAACAAAAGCTTCAATACATTAAACACCACTAGAAAATGAGCTAATGTACCTTATAATCTTGAATCACAATGTATTAAGCTTCAAAAAGAAAAATTCGAAATTTGGCAACAACCATTTGCAAAAGAACAATCCTTATCTATGTAAGTTGCAAATCGATCAATATTTTCCATCAATGGAACACGGATAAAATTACACACACAGAGGGAGCGAGATTCTAAAGCATAGATGATACTTGGTAATCTACCTCAAATAGTTCCAAAATATAGCGGCAACTGTTATCGCCTGGAGCTCTTACTGCAACAGTACATCCCTTTTCTTCATCCAAATCGGGATGCACATCTTCACAACTCCAGCACATGATTAGAATGATTAGGAGTCCCCTTCACATAAAGGGAAAAGTAACTAAGAATGTTAATAATATCATTCCCACAGGGAAATGTGCACTTAAATGGTGTGCACATGTTATACGGCTTCCAACGTTTCATGCAAGTTTATAGGACTAATGTGAGTGTCAAATCATTCTCAACAGGTGTTGGCAGCCATAGCTTGCGAGTGGTGGGCAAGATGCATCATCATACATGAATAGACAAGTTCATATGGTAGGAAAATGCACTCGTGGAACGAATTCACCATTGTACTATTGTATGTTAAAAAACAAAGGTAATAGATCACTGAATCTAATGTATTGATGAGACACATCATCGGCATCGCGACCACTTTATCTTATGAGTGTCTCTCTCAATTAGAGATAGAATATCAATAGAGACTCAATTAGAGATGGAATATCAATAGAAACAGCACATAACAAACTAGGCATTGTTGGAGAAGAAAAAACCTCATCACAGCAGCAGGTGCTCGGGCTTTCACGATAGATTTAAAGTAGTGGTAGTGATCTTCCTTTACACGAGACATTCGTTCCTCAAATCGTTCTCGCATTGAAAGATCCTGTATCATGGTGGGCAGGAAAGAATCCTGTAAAACGAAAATGAGAATTTGTTTGGTTGAGAATGCTAACCTCGCTTGTGGTCATAGTTTGTCCAACAAATTGCAGCAGAAATACCTGATTCTCTAATGTTTTAAAAAGAAGGTAATTGAAGTGTCCATTTTGCCAAACTTTTTTCAGCGTCGTCGCAAAATGTTTTTGTGCATCAAATTTGGAAGTACCCTTTTCAGCTAGAGCATCTTCAAGGGATTCTAGTAACACTCCTCCCATCTGAACAAGTGTGTGATCTTCTGCCATTTTGCCACACAATTCCTTGATGGCTATATCCTACATAAGTTTACCGTAGAATTTAATGAAAAGTGTTTCAGGAAAATTAGAAATTGGTGGACAAAAATTCCCAACTGAGGGTGAGTACTAAAGACACTTGCAAAGAAACAGTTGGTATTTTGATGTTGGAAAAAAGGAGAAAGCGGAATAAAAAATTAGACGGGAATGAGAAAGGGAGTAGCGAAATTTTAACATCAAAAGTGGAAAATGTCTAATTACTAGTTCAGAAAAAATAAACATCTCAATAAATCAAGTTAGTTAGTTTATTCCATATTAAAAAGAAGATGAACAGTATTTAATCGAAGGAATCAACCAGACCATTCTACAACAAAAGAAAAGAAGATGTACATACACTATTAAATCTAAAGAGGTAGTCATGCAGCGACCCTGCGTTGGCTGCTCTTCTCTTGGCACTTGGCATATCTGCTGAAGAGAATGCCCCTGTACTTGCTCTCTTATCTGCAGAAGCATTTGAAGGGTCGATACACATTTCACTTTGAGATCGCCTCAGAGCCTGCAAATTCATGCATCTAGAAATTAAAATTCCGAGCTGCCAATCAATATATAAATAATCGGGAATCACATAGGATTCAGCTTCAAAACGAAAAATTCCAAACTGGCAACAATCTATTTCGAGATTAGAAACCTTCGAAATCATTGATTACGGAGCGAATCAACCAATATCTTCCAACGCAGATAACACGAAATGAAAGGAGAGCAGAATCAAAATCACGAGCAGAGCAGCAATAATTTAAAAACAATCCAATGTAATTAGTAACCGTGCGTACCCGAGACCGTTGAGGTTCCTTGCTTGAGACGAAAAATCAACACTCAGCCCCATTATGAAGGAAAATCAACAATTACAGCGAAATGCTTGAGATATAAAAGTAAATAACAATAACAAAAGATCAAATAATTCCAAGATGAGATTTGGGACTAGGGTTAACACCACACGAGGATGTCGCGGGATGGAGGGGTGTGTATTTTATTTATTTATATTTATGCCGTTGCCCGAGGTCGGTTGACTTTGGGCCGAACCCGAATATTACGGTTGACCCGGATTACAGTCGGTTCTGGCCGAAGAGAAGTTTATGATTTTATTTGAGGGTTAGATTTAATGAATATTTGCCAAATTTTTAAGATGTCAGTAATTACTCACTGAATTTTGAAACATAATCAAATATTCACTGAACTTTAGTTAATATCAACTAATAATTACTGTTTAACTCAAAATTTAAAAATATTTTAGAATTATGTGTATATGGCTAATAATAATCTTTCTAGCGACAATTAGACTAATTGTTGGCAAAATAAATTCATTCACTGGGACTTACATCATAATCTGAACAGTAACCTATTTTATATAAAGTCACCAATTTAAGTCCAAGTGACATTAACGTATTTTATATAAAGCCACCAATTTAAGTCCCAATGAACATTAACGTATTTTATATAAAGTCACCAATTTAAGTCCCAATAACATTAACGTATTTTATATAAAGTCACCAATTTAAATCCCAATAACATTAACGTATTTTATATAAAGTCGCCAATTTAAGTCCATAATATGAACAGTAACGTATTTTATATAAAGTCACCAATTTAAGTTCCAGTGACATTAACATATTTTATATAAAGTCACCAATTTAAGTCCCAGTGAACATTAACGTATTTTATATAAAGTCACCAATTTAAATCCCAGTGACATTAACGTATTTTATATAAAGTCGCCAATTTAAGTCCATAATCTGAACAGTAACGTATTTTATATAAAGTCACCAATTTAAATCGCAGTGACATTAACGTATTTTATATAAAGTCACCAATTTAAGTCCCAGTGACATTAACGTAAATTTAAGTTGAAGGGAAAAAGAAGGAAAGCTAGCGAGCCTTGGTTGCGGTCGTATCTTCCTATGGTTAAGGTCGCAATAAGCTGGTTACAACCGTAAATGAGCAACGTACGGCCGTAAATGGAAAATGATGGAAGGTGTGAAAGTTGTCTGAGGACTAGTTACAGCCGTAATGAAATGTGGATACGGTTGTGAGGCTTGAGTTACGGCCGTAATTTTAAAGGACACGGCCGTAATTTTAAGTCTGCGGAAATGGTATTTTAGAAATTTCTCGCCATTTCTTGATCCTTATCCAACCAAACTCGGTTCCAATGCCTCCAATACTCTCCCAAGACCCCCAAGGACCTATGTAACCTCATCCAACTCCCTATACCATGTATGTACTTCATGTGTAATCCTTGATTCCAAGAAAGACGGAAGAAAGGGAAAAAGAGAAGAAGAAGAAGAGAAAGGAGAGGAGAAAGATGAGAATGCACTATAAGCTCACTTGTGCTTCAAATTAGGTGAGTAAAAGATGTTTTACATGCTTTATAAAGTAATTACATGTCTAGGCTTAAAATAATCAAGAAATAAACATGTTTATGATGTTATTGAAGCTAGAATGCATGCTAGAAATCGTTTGGCCTTGCTATATGATCATGTTATGATAAGTTCATGATGGGTGTATGTTTATGTGGCCTATGTGACCTTCATGCCAGGTTCTATGAGTTATTTGGCTATAAGAAACTATAAAGTAAAAAGGAATTTAGCTATTGTAATGGATACGAAATGAACTAGGGAAGTAAGGACTTATGTGATAAGCTTGGCATCAATGCATGTTACATGTAATGAACGTAATCCAATGTGAAGTATTACGTGCTTATATGTGACGAAGATATGATTGTGATGTAGGTGTTAAGGTTATGACGTTGAAGCCTTGCCCTCTATATTACATGAACCAATGCTGGTATGTTTATGTATGTATATGTTATGTTTGATTGACGTTGGCATTACGGAGGCTTTACATGTGAGATGCAGAAGTATGAATATGTAATGTCGATGTATGCGAAAAGAACATGGCGCTCTTACGTTTGTGGTGATGACATGATTGTGTAGACTTATATACATCACATGTATGTATGAAGATGATATGAAAGGAAACAAGGCTTAAAAAGGTAAATACGTTACACGATCACGTCATGAGCATATGTATGTGATGTTGATTATTGGTGCTTACAAATACGTACGGTCTTAGGAAAAGGCCCGCAAGAGGATTGAGACCTTTGGCCCCAAAGTCTCACGCGAAGCCCGCAAGAGGATTGAGATTATGCGGCCAATATGTTATGGTGCGTTATATTATGACGCCTTTGCAAGCACAAGGTTAGCAACAGGCCCAACAACAAGCAGAAAATGGTGACACGAGCATCTCATGCATTGCATTGCGTCGCATCTATTATCCACTGAGTCTTTATGACTCATTATGTTTATGTCCTTGAAGGTTAAATGCTCTGGGAGATGGCAAAGAGCCCTCTAGTATGACGTGACGTGGTGTATGATTGGGAAAGGAAATCCAAAGATCCAGTACTCCACATGTATGTAAGCCGAAACCCTAGGTTTATGTGTAAGTACGAAAAGTTTAAAAAGTAAGGTTACGAACCCCGGGTTTCGTGTATGTATGTATGAGTAACGTTACCTCTAACCCCAAAATGTTACGTTTATGGAAATGAAAAACGTGTACGAGGCAAAGAGGAGCCTTTATGTTCATGTTCTGTGCACTGTATGTATATTATGACGTCACAGTGGCGCATACGTATGTGGTACTTGAGGGGGCGTTACAGCCCCCATCAATCCCAACTTCACTATGCCAAAGATAGCGCATTACGGCGGCCGAGGTGACCCTAACCTGCATGTCCCCAACTACCGTACCACTATGGATCTCAGGCGTGTTAACCCCGCGCTCAAGGCAAGAGCCTTTCATCTCACCCTCACGGGGGGCAGCCAAGACGTGGTATTCACGCCTCCCCAGCGAAAGCTTCAGGAGCTAGCCCGACCTAAAGAAATGCTTTCTGAACTACTTCATTACAAATGATGCTCGTCCCATGCGAGTCTAGGCCCTTTACGACATCAAGCAGCAAATGAGCGAGACATTGCAAAGCTACCTCAACGGATTCAATGAGGCCATACTGACCTGTGATAGTGTCACGGACTTAGAGGTGTTCGCCGCTTTGAAAGTCGGAGCTGATGTCAACACGCTTTCTTTAGGAACATGAGGAACCGAAAGCTCACAACTTTTGACCAATTTACGGATATGTTCAAGGAGAAGATCGCATCCAAACAAGTTATGATAAACAGAAATTGAAACATGTCTGTCCGCCGGGCGGCCGAGGCGACGTGTAAGCCAGAGATTGGGAAATCAACCCCAGAGGGACCAAATGAGCAATAGACCGGAGAACTCATCCTCTAGGCCCGATGTGGCCTCGACCATCAGTAAGGTCCCGTCTGTATGGGCCATCTTGCCCACCAGCCGCTGGCCCCGATCTATTTCGAATTTCCCCATTTGCAATGGCTTATTTCAAACAGACCAAGCTCCACCACCTGGAGATTCGCGACCCTACTATCGCTTCCCATCGGGCCTCAGACTCGCAGCACCGAGGATTGCCAATACCTCATCGAGCTTTCCGAGCACAAGAATGACAACAGGTAGTCCAGCAGAAGGAATAGCAGACGCAAATGGATCGGACCCCCAGGAGACAGAGCACTTCCAATTAGGCCGTCCAGAACCGGAGGGTCGAGCCGCTGAGATCCGAAGAGCAAAGGGAGAGAAGGAAAAATCCACAACCTCAGCAAGGTAGAGAGTCGAGGAGAAATGCTGAGCCAACCGCAGAGAGAAGCGGTAGGAACGCGAATCCCGCTTCGGTCATAAGGGAAATCACCACCATTACAGGCGGCCCCTACATCGAAGGGCAGTCCAGGAACGCTCAGAAGTCCTACATCCGCGAGTTGGGAAAAAGGCTGACGTAAGCTGGCTTATTCAGAACCCCCAGAGGCAAGGTGCCCGGCAGGTCGAGGGCCATCACCTTCACCGAGGCAAACATGGTTGTAATCCGTTACCCCCACTGTGACGCCCTCGTCGTCCACGCCGACGTAAGCCCGCAACGGCTTCGTGCGCATATTGGTAGACAATGGCAGCTCGATAAACATTATCTTCGCTAGAGTCGTTCCCCACCGATCCCCTCGACCCAGTCGAAGTGCTCCAGGTCGGGTCGTGTCTCCCCCCTTCATATAAGGAAAAATTGATAATCTTTCTGAGAAGCAACCTGGATGTATTCGCATGGAAACATGAGGACATGGTCGGGATCTATCTGGAAATAAGCTGCCACTGACTCAACGTTAACCCCTCGCACCTGAGGCACTGCCAGAGCCGTCGATGCCTCAACACCGCCAAATATGATGCGTTGTTTAGGAGGTAAGCAAGCTGCCGAAGAACGGTTTCATCCGAGAATCCCGGTACCTAAAGTGGGTCGCCAACCCAGTCCCGTGAACAAACCCAATGGGAAGATGAGGACTTACATCGATTTCACCGACTTCAACCGCGCCCCGCCTACGGACAGCTTCGGGATCGACGAGTCAGTCGATGCAGCGGCGGGCCACGAATTGCTCAGCTTCCTGGAAGCTTGCTCAAGTTATAACCAGATACCCATGAACCGAGGCGATTGAGAACACACTTCCTTCACCACCGACCGAGGCCTATACTGCTATGAAGTCATGCCCTTCGGGCCAAAGAATGTTGGGGCCACATATCAAAGGCTGGTCAACAAGATGTTCACGAAGCAACTCGGCCGCACCGTGGAAGTTTATGTTGACGAAATGCTAGTTAAAAGCGCCGAAGCCTAGGACCACATTGCCCACCTCAAGGAAATGTTTGGAATACTATGACAGTACCGACGGAGGCATAACCCCTTGAAGTGCGCCTTTGGAATCTCCTTCGGGAAATTCCTTGGCTTTATGGTCAATCAGCGAGGAATAGAGGCCAACCTCGAGAAAATCCAAGCCCTTTTGGACATGCAATCCCCCCGAAAACCCAATGAGGTCTAGTGCTTAACTGGTTGGATAGCCAGCCTAACCCGTTTTATCTCTAAATCAACAGACAAGTGCCCTCCTGTAATACCCCAACCAAGTTCGTCGAGAATTCCGGATGACTTCGAGATGATTTTTCCGTACGAGAATATGTATATGATAAAAATGAGGTATTTACGGCCCGCATGTATATGTATTGGGTATGAAAGTGGTATGGCCATGAAGACGCGAGCGAGAAGAAAATCCTGCAAAACATATTTATGGCCGTAATTTGCTGTTATACGACCGTAATTTGTGAGTTACGGCCGTAAGTCTGAATGATACGGCCGTAAGTTCCAAGGAGGTGATTTGCACGATTTACAGAAAGTTTAATATGGCCGTAAATGTCAAGATGGGAAAGCAGATGAATGGTTCAGAGACTTGGTTGCGGCCGTAAGTTATTAGGATAAGGTCGTAAGTATGTATGTTACGACCGAAATTTCAAGTCTGCAGTAACTTGATTTAAGCATTTCTCGGCCATTTCTCGGATATACTCCACCATATTCAGACCCTAACATCCTCATACACCCGAGAACTCCCCCAAAGTTCCCAACTCATGATAGGAATTGGTATGATGCATATCTACCATCATGTAAAGAAGAAGTAGAATAATAAGAAGAGAAGAAGAAAGAGAAAGGAAAATGAAGGGAATGAGGAAGCTTGGTGCATCTCTTTTCTTGGTTTTCTTAAGTGAACAAGGTGGAGTAATAGATGTATTTCATGTGCTACTAAGTAAATACATGCTTTACCTAGTATTTGTTAAGATATGGAATTGATTATGCATGTTAAATGGAAAGTATGCACTAGTGGCAACTTCCTTGCTTTGTGATTGTAATGTGATGTATCTAGGTGACCTATATGCTCCTCGAGATTACCTCAATCTAAAAATGCATAAAGAACATTATCACCAACTAAACCGTAGTAAGTACTTGTCCGTTCATTAGGAGCTAATATGAACTACTTGAAGTATATGCCATGTTTGAAAGATTTGATGGTATGATAGGCTATAGGGCTTAAGTTCTTGTGCTTTGTGATTACAAGCTCATTACCAATCTATGATTATACATGTATGTATGCCATGTTTCCATGTGTTTGTATCCTTTACTTGAATGAGAATGATAATGGTGCGTTAGTATATAAAGGGACATGTGATGAGGATATGGTTTGAATGCTCGAGAGCCGTATGTGATTGTGAAATAGATTGCATTACGATAGAAGATATGTGGCATGCCCTATACAATGAATGTGTATTGGTATCTAATTCTCTTTACCGTAATCGTGAACCCTTGTGTATGTGACATGTATTGATGACGATGAGTTAGATAAAAAGGATAGCATTGGCTCGGTCCTCTTCTGATGTTTCGTTTTTTTCTTTAATTGTATCCCCGAGGCTTTTTGCATTTAAATGCATTTTGGCATCAAGAATCCATGATAGATAATTTTTCCCAGTAATATCGAGTGCCGCGAACTCTACTTGTGTGATCTTTGATGCCATACTATAAAATAACAGTAAAAATAAGTTAGAACATCAATTAACTAGACAAAATTATTGCTTTTATATCAACTAACTAGACAAGATAGTTGCCATTATATATTTAATTATTATTCAATTTATAAGAAAAGTAGGTTGATATGATGTTGTTTGGTAATAATTAAAGCAAGTGTAAAAAAATGAAAGTTGGGTGAATTAATAGTAGGTTGATATGATGTTGTTTGGTAATAATTAAAGCAAGTGTAAAAAAATAAAAGTTGGGTGAATCAATAGTAGGTTTTGAAGGAAAAATATTGTTTTATCTATCATTTTTAAGTATGATTGATTATTTATCAATCATGTGGTAGAGCACCATATAAGATACATGTAAAAAAAAAATGTAATACAAACAGTATAGTGTAGATTCGCTTTCAAGGAATTTAACTAATATAAACGGTATAACTAGTTAAACCTCCACTAGGTGGCAGTGCCTCCTTCGAGCGTGTTCAATAGGAGTACACAAAAATGTAGGAATTCGTGTATCCACCCAATTTGTGATTGTTGTACTCATCACGAAAACGGGTATTTCAGTATTTGAATTGTATAATAATTAGACTATTTGGTTGCTTGGTATACCATTTAGTAATTCATAAATAAACTCTTCATCAATAAAGAACCTCCTAAACCGTCCAACATGGCGGTAAAACTATTTATCTAATATAACGAGTGTGCATATTTTTCAAGTAATTCATAAACCTTTCATCAATAAAGAGTCTCCGAAACCGTCCCTCATGGCGGTAAAACTATTTGTCTAATATACAGAGTGTGTGTATTTTTCATTTTGTGGTTCATCCCACAACTTGAATTAAATTACAAAGATTTCTAGTTCTAATACGTACCTTTGTTCAAAATAAGTTGTTATATTATCCTTTAGTTGGATATATATTCCGGGCAGAGCAGTCGTGCAGATAACGTGTTATAGAATAATAGATTTGAGGGAATAATATGAAAGCTTATGGAAATATAGAGGAAGTGCGATGAATATTTAAGGAGAATGAGAGATTTTTTATTGTTGATGAATGGGGAAATAACTCCCTATTTATAGAGTTACAAAATGGTGGCAAATGTGTAAAATATTATACACTTGGGAGTAAAATAATAATTCACATAGTAGATATTATATGTGGGTATCCATAGTGGGCATATTTACAACATATTTCATATTTTTACACCATTTCTAAATTTCTGTAATTCATTTTTCATTTTCCATTGTCTTGTTTAATTTGAATCAAAGCTCTCATCTCCAGATCAAGGGTAATCGGTAAAATACTCCCACATCTAGACGTATGGTGAAATCATTGGCAAATAGAGATGGGAAATGATCGGCGTTTATACACACGCACAAATTGAACCGCAAGTGCACGGGCCGTAATCAAGTAATAAAGTGGGACTCGATTAAGAGTCCAGATATCGATCCCACGAGGAATGTTATTTGTAGTTAAGTTACTTATTCTAGCGCCAAAAACGCAAATCAAAAGCAGAGAAAATAACTAAACTAAGCTATACTAAGAAAGCAATAAAAGAAAGCAAGAAATGAGCATGATTGGGAATTAAACTCGGCTTAAGAAATAATTGGGAATCATGAGTTCAGTTAACCGTAGCTCAATCAAATCAACATCTAACGCAATACAATGTTCATCCTCTATGTTAGACCCGACCTCTTTATATAGGTAGCTCCGCTCTCGCATGCCAAACTACCCCTAATCAATTGATTCAACCTACTACATCTCTGTGTCGATTGAAGATCAATCAATTGCATTAGGCTTCGTGAGAGTAGCTCAAAGGATCACCTAGGGTTAGAGGTATATTTCTATCCTCTACAAGAACTTAGGGCGGTTGTTTCCACGGTCCAAAATGTGCCCCTTCTCTCGAAGAATAACACAAATTGCAAATACATAAATCCGGTGATCAACCGAATCATGGAAATAGCCCAAAAACAACCACACATTGAAATGAACAACAATTCAAAACCATAAATATTTCATTGAATAAAACTAGGTTAAAATCATTATTCATCCCAACTTACACAATATTTAGTTCATATGAAGGAATAATCAATACAATACAAGTAAAAGAAATAAAGCAACAAGAGTTGTGGATTAGAATCCCCCTTTTTGGTTGATTCCTCCATCTTGATGTCTCCACCTCTTCCACCATCTTTCTTCTTGATTCCTTCATCACCTACTCCAAGTCTTCACCCCCAAATCACACCCCTAAACTACAACTAGACTAAAAAGAAATGAGGAGAAGAGAAGAAAGAGAGAAGAAGGAAGCAAAAGCAAGTAAAACTAACTTAACCCTAAAAATAAAGATGAAGATATATCATGATTTGGGGATGAAAATGGTGTTATAATGCCTCAATTTCGTGTCTTTGTTGCCCAAAAGGTCCCCAAGTCGACTGAAAAATGAGGGACAAAACAGAGAAAAATAGGGAAAATCGAGATTTGCCGATTCTGGTGTTTTTACGGCCGTATTTCTCATTTTACGGCCGTATTTTCCATTTTACAGCCGTACATTTACTTGGTCAGAGTTCATGTGGCGCTATGTTCACCAGATCTTGAAATAGCTTGTCTCTCAGAACGACGGTAGGAGGGAAGAGAAGGGAGATTGAACTGATGGTGGGCAATGGAGATAAAGAAAAAGAACAAGCTGGTGGAAAAATACGACAAATATGAAATAATAATATTTTATTCGAGTTCCCACGGCCGACGGCCAAACTTTACCCAAGTGCGTAAAAATCGAACGAAAAACGAACGAATACCCACCAGCTACTCATCCTAACCAACTAAAATAACATGTTTTCAAAAAAAAAAAAAAAAACCGACTACAATAACAAGAAAACCATCAAAAATTGTCTAATCCCAAAGGTGTTACAACCAAACAAAAGCAAATATGACTCCCTAACGAAGCCCGCATAAATTAGTTCGCCAAACACAAAAACAACAAATATAACTCCATACAAAGTTCACACATACTAATAAAAAGCAGCTGACCAAGTTACTAGCATTCATTCATAATACATTGACTGCACAAAAGATTCATCATTCTTCAACACACAAATAGTTCGCAAACCCAAATAACAAAAATATAACTCCGTACAAAGTTCACACATAAATAAAAGCAGCTGACCAAGTTACTAGCATTCAATTCAATAATAAAACATTGAGTGCGCAAAGATCCACTATTCAACCAAGTTGTATATATCCCGCGGACGTCATAACAGTACCGTCTACACAAAACTTCACGTTGAAATTGAATACGCCTAAGCTGCAATAAAAAACCATAAACGTTTAATTATTAACTCAACAATCTTCGAGGGGAGAAAAGGGAAGAACAACTGGGGATGCCCATAAATAAAATATAGAAATAGAAGAGAAACAGCTCGTCATGTTTGAATAAGAACATAGATAATGCATGTCATATGTATAGAGATAGAGATACAAGACAGTTGCCACAACTCTGAGCTAACTACAATGCATTCTTTACCATCGAAATAAGGACGGAGATCCAGTATATACTCTGCCAACACGTTCCTCCTTGACTACCTTCTCCAATCCCTGGTTATTTCATTGAACACGGATGAAAACACTTACCAAAAGACAAATCGAAATATTAAAAAACGGCATTGAAAAAAAAAAAAAAAATTCAAAGCATTCAGTGCACATTTTTCAATTTTAAAATCAGTAAAACCTATAGTTGGGACTCTTACCTTGACATCACCAGCAAACTCAGTCTCATATTCGATACATGCATAACGCTAAGCTTCTACGACATTCAAATTCAAATTTCCACACCAACCTCTCAACATCATCAATAATATAGTATCCGATTAAAATAATCAAGAATCCCCTGCAAAAATAAATAATAACAACAACAACAATAATAATAATAATAATAATAATAATAATAATAATAGCAGCAATAATCATTAGGACACATAATGCCGCCACATCACAGGAAATGTCTATTTCAACAATGAAAATTTTAACGGGACCACAATTCAAAAGTACAGTTGCAAAAGCAATGCATATGTTGTAGAAATACACGTTTTACTATAAATTATGTAATTATTTAGTTTGCTTTATTTAGCTTGCTTTCCTTTGGGACTATCTTGTAGTTAGGACTCTGGTATACTTGGTAGATAGATATACTTTGAAATCTTTTCCAGATTTTTAGGGATTGAATATTCGTCCCTCTGTACTATATGTATCCCCTTCATTTGTTAAGAAATATATGAGAAAATATCATCATTCTCAGTCTCTCGTGCCTTTATATGTTCTATAACTTCAACATATATCATGCAGGCCCCCAAAACTGGTGCGTGACAAAACATTCTCACGGGTGTTAGCAGCAGCCACAATGTGGTAGAGCTCCACTAACGGTTCACACAACTCATGAAAATACAAACACGCTTGCCCAAGCATCAACAATAATTCAATAAAGCTCAAGAATGGATCTTTTGAGATTCACCTCTCGTACTATTGGCATCTTAAGAAACCAACACAACAGATAAATCTAATGTCTCAATTAGCAGCTCATTTTTATCCAAATATAAACTCGCTTAGCATATCAACAGATCTACCATGTAACAAGTTGAGCATCCATGGGAAAGAAACAACCTCAGCACAGCAGCACCTTCTCCCTCTTTAAGAGTGTCTGCGCAGAAGGGATCCTTCTTTATACGAACCACTCGCACCGCAGCGTCAGCAGCAATTAACTCCTCCCTCCTAGTGTATATGTACGTGTGTCGCGATAATCTGTCACCGAACAATGGATCCTGTAAAGAGAAAATGAGAATGGTTTCAGCTGAGAACACCAAACCTGCTTGAAGTGGTAGTTTGTCCCCTAAGTAACATCAAACCAGCGATGATACCCGTTCTGTTTTCTCACGAAGCACACGAACAAAGCATTCATCCTTCAGAACTTCCGCTGCTATTTTAGAAAGCTCCTCTCCAACAAGGGAGACGACGTTGCCACCGCGTGCGGGATCAACGGTGTGGAGCTTTTCCAGAAACGACTTTGCCATAGTGACAAATTTATGATTGTTTTCTCTCTCTAATTCAACAGCCAGCTCCATGATGAACAGTTCCTACATGGGGTAAATATTAGTGAAACAAAAACTCATGTGTTCTTCTACACTTGCAATGCATATGCTCAACTTCTCAGCAATTTCGTAGAGTGATTAAGGTACTGAAAGCATCTTCAACGCAACCATGTGCATTCATTGTCTAGTATGCATGGACAGAATACTTGCTACGCATATGATCGACTTTTCAGTGATTTAGTAGAGAGTGACATAGGTACCGAGAGCATCTTCGATGCAACCATGTGCATTCATGGTCTAGTATGCATGTCAAGATAGAAATAGATGAAAAAATTTAAGAGACTCCACTTATCAATGAGTGGACAAATCCAGTTACTTTGCTCCATAAGATAATAACTGGAAAAGTATTTTGTTCATCGGAAATGACCTGACCATTCTGCACTCAACAAAAACAAAAGAAACGAAGATGTACGTACATCACGAAGTTTAGGAATGGGAGAGCATTCATCATTAAGCCAATCTGTTGCTTCCTGGAAAAAAAATCACAAAAAATTTAAATTAAAAACTACCAACAAACAATTGAATATATCACCTCGAACCACAATGTATTGAACTTAGAAAGTTACACCCCAAAATTGCCGACAATCAATTTCCAAAGAACCATCCTCATGTACAACGTTGCAATTCAATCAATATTTTCTGTTGATATTAGGACAGATAATGGACTACAGATATTTTTTCGGGGGGGGAGTCCGGTGTTTATCAGCACAAATGATACATGGGAACCTACCTCTACCTCTTTCTGCACAACCTGCAAGAATTCACGAGGCTCTGTTTTACCAGAAGATTCCACTTTACTACGCAACGCCTGATGCACATTTAAGAGCACATTTTAACAACCCCAGAGCCAATTAAGAAGAGTCTCAAAAAGAATGTACGTACATCAATCATATCATCAGCAGCGCCATTCATCTTCATCGACAAAAGTAGACTCTGGTATTATATAAAAAATAAAAAAACAAAAGCTTCAATACATTAAACACCACTAGAAAATGAGCTAATGTACCTTATAATCTTGAATCACAATGTATTAAGCTTCAAAAAGAAAAATTCGAAATTTGGCAACAACCATTTGCAAAAGAACAATCCTTATCTATGTAAGTTGCAAATCGATCAATATTTTCCATCAATGGAACACGGATAAAATTACACACACAGAGGGAGCGAGATTCTAAAGCATAGATGATACTTGGTAATCTACCTCAAATAGTTCCAAAATATAGCGGCAACTGTTATCGTCTGGAGCTCTTACTGCAACAGTACATCCCTTTTCTTCATCCAAATCGGGATGCACATCTTCACAACTCCAGCACATGATTAGAATGATTAGGAGTCCCCTTCACATAAAGGGAAAAGTAACTAAGAATGTTAATAATATCATTCCCACAGGGAAATGTGCACTTAAATGGTGTGCACATGTTATACGGCTTCCAACGTTTCATGCAAGTTTATAGGACTAATGTGAGTGTCAAATCATTCTCAACAGGTGTTGGCAGCCATAGCTTGCGAGTGGTGGGCAAGATGCATCATCATACATGAATAGACAAGTTCATATGGTAGGAAAATGCACTCGTGGAACGAATTCACCATTGTACTATTGTATGTTAAAAAACAAAGGTAATAGATCACTGAATCTAATGTATTGATGAGACACATCATCGGCATCGCGACCACTTTATCTTATGAGTGTCTCTCTCAATTAGAGATAGAATATCAATAGAGACTCAATTAGAGATGGAATATCAATAGAAACAGCACATAACAAACTAGGCATTGTTGGAGAAGAAAAAACCTCATCACAGCAGCAGGTGCTCGGGCTTTCACGATAGATTTAAAGTAGTGGTAGTGATCTTCCTTTACACGAGACATTCGTTCCTCAAATCGTTCTCGCATTGAAAGATCCTGTATCATGGTGGGCAGGAAAGAATCCTGTAAAACGAAAATGAGAATTTGTTTGGTTGAGAATGCTAACCTCGCTTGTGGTCATAGTTTGTCCAACAAATTGCAGCAGAAATACCTGATTCTCTAATGTTTTAAAAAGAAGGTAATTGAAGTGTCCATTTTGCCAAACTTTTTCAGCGTCGTCATAAAATGTTTTTGTGCATCAAATTTGGAAGTACCCTTTTCAGCTAGAGCATCTTCAAGGGATTCTAGTAACACTCCTCCCATCTGAACAAGTGTGTGATCTTCTGCCATTTTGCCACACAATTCCTTGATGGCTATATCCTACATAAGTTTACCGTGAGAATTTAATGAAAAGTGTTTCAGGAAAATTAGAAATTGGTGGACAAAAATTCCCAACTGAGGGTGAGTACTAAAGACACTTGCAAAGAAACAGTTGGTATTTTGATGTTGGAAAAAAAGGAGAAACGGAATAAAAATTAGACGGGAATGAGAAAGGGAGTAGCGAAATTTTAACATCAAAAGTGGAAAATGTCTAATTACTAGTTCAGAAAAAATAAACATCTCAATAAATCAAGTTAGTTAGTTTATTCCATATTAAAAAAGAAGATGAACAGTATTTAATCGAAGGAATCAACCAGACCATTCTACAACAAAAGAAAAGAAGATGTACATACACTATTAAATCTAAAGAGGTAGTCATGCAGCGACCCTGCGTTGGCTGCTCTTCTCTTGGCACTTGGCATATCTGCTGAAGAGAATGCCCCTGTACTTGCTCTCTTATCTGCAGAAGCATTTGAAGGGTCGATACACATTTCACTTTGAGATCGCCTCAGAGCCTGCAAATTCATGCATCTAGAAATTAAAATTCCGAGCTGCCAATCAATATATAAATAATCGGGAATCACATAGGATTCAGCTTCAAAACGAAAAATTCCAAACTGGCAACAATCTATTTCGAGATTAGAAACCTTCGAAATCATTGATTACGGAGCGAATCAACCAATATCTTCCAACGCAGATAACACGAAATGAAAGGAGAGCAGAATCAAAATCACGAGCAGAGCAGCAATAATTTAAAAACAATCCAATGTAATTAGTAACCGTGCGTACCCGAGACCGTTGAGGTTCCTTGCTTGAGACGAAAAATCAACACTCAGCCCCATTATGAAGGAAAATCAACAATTACAGCGAAATGCTTGAGATATAAAAGTAAATAACAATAACAAAAGATCAAATAATTCCAAGATGAGATTTGGGACTAGGGTTAACACCACACGAGGATGTCGCGGGATGGAGGGGTGTGTATTTTATTTATTTATATTTATGCCGTTGCCCGAGGTCGGTTGACTTTGGGCCGAACCCGAATATTACGGTTGACCCGGATTACAGTCGGTTCTGGCCGAAGAGAAGTTTATGATTTTATTTGAGGGTTAGATTTAATGAATATTTGACAAATTTTTAAGATGTCAGTAATTACTCACTGAATTTTGAAACATAATCAAATATTCATTTGAACTTTAGTTAATATCAACTAATAATTACTGTTTAACTCAAAATTTAAAAATATTTTAGAATTATGTGTATATGGCTAATAATAATCTTTCTAGCGACAATTAGACTAATTGTTGGCAAAATAAATTCATTCACTGGGACTTACATCATAATCTGAACAGTAACCTATTTTATATAAAGTCACCAATTTAAGTCCAAGTGACATTAACGTATTTTATATAAAGCCACCAATTTAAGTCCCAATGAACATTAACGTATTTTATATAAAGTCACCAATTTAAGTCCCAATAACATTAACGTATTTTATATAAAGTCACCAATTTAAATCCCAATAACATTAACGTATTTTATATAAAGTCGCCAATTTAAGTCCATAATATGAACAGTAACGTATTTTATATAAAGTCACCAATTTAAGTTCCAGTGACATTAACATATTTTATATAAAGTCACCAATTTAAGTCCCAGTGAACATTAACGTATTTTATATAAAGTCACCAATTTAAATCCCAGTGACATTAACGTATTTTATATAAAGTCGCCAATTTAAGTCCATAATCTGAACAGTAACGTATTTTATATAAAGTCACCAATTTAAATCGCAGTGACATTAACGTATTTTATATAAAGTCACCAATTTAAGTCCCAGTGACATTAACGTAAATTTAAGTTGAAGGGAAAAAGAAGGAAAGCTAGCGAGCCTTGGTTGCGGTCGTATCTTCCTATGGTTAAGGTCGCAATAAGCTGGTTACAACCGTAAATGAGCAACGTACGGCCGTAAATGGAAAATGATGGAAGGTGTGAAAGTTGTCTGAGGACTAGTTACAGCCGTAATGAAATGTGGATACGGTTGTGAGGCTTGAGTTACTGAGTAATTTTAAAGGACACGGCCGTAATTTTAAGTCTGCGGAAATGGTATTTTAGAAATTTCTCGCCATTTCTTGATCCTTATCCAACCAAACTCGGTTCCAATGCCTCCAATACTCTCCCAAGACCCCCAAGGACCTATGTAACCTCATCCAACTCCCTATACCATGTATGTACTTCATGTGTAATCCTTGATTCCAAGAAAGACGGAAGAAAGGGAAAAAGAGAAGAAGAAGAAGAGAAAGGAGAGGAGAAAGATGAGAATGCACTATAAGCTCACTTGTGCTTCAAATTAGGTGAGTAAAAGATGTTTTACATGCTTTATAAAGTAATTACATGTCTAGGCTTAAAATAATCAAGAAATAAACATGTTTATGATGTTATTGAAGCTAGAATGCATGCTAGAAATCGTTTGGCCTTGCTATATGATCATGTTATGATAAGTTCATGATGGGTGTATGTTTATGTGGCCTATGTGACCTTCATGCCAGGTTCTATGAGTTATTTGGCTATAAGAAACTATAAAGTAAAAGGAATTTAGCTATTGTAATGGATACTGAAATGAACTAGGGAAGTAAGGACTTATGTGATAAGCTTGGCATCAATGCATGTTACATGTAATGAACGTAATCCAATGTGAAGTATTACGTGCTTATATGTGACGAAGATATGATTGTGATGTAGGTGTTAAGGTTATGACGTTGAAGCCTTGCCCTCTATATTACATGAACCAATGCTGGTATGTTTATGTATGTATATGTTATGTTTGATTGACGTTGGCATTACGGGGCTTTACATGTGAGATGCCCGAAGTATGAATATGTAATGTCTGATGTATGCGAAAAGAACATGGCGCTCTTACGTTTGTGGTGATGACATGATTGTGTAGACTTATATACATCACATGTATGTATGAAGATGATATGAAAGGAAACAAGGCTTAAAAAGGTAAATACGTTACACGATCACGTCATGAGCATATGTATGTGATGTTGATTATTGGTGCTTACAAATACGTACGGTCTTCCGGGGAAAAGGCCCCGCAAGAGGATTGAGACCTTTGGCCCAAAGTCTCACGGCGAAGCCCGCAAGAGGATTGAGATTGCGGCCAATATGTTATGGTACGTTATATTATGACGCCTTTGCAAGCACAAGGTTAGCAACAGGGCCCAACAACAAGCAGAAAATGGTGACACGAGCATCTCATGCATTGCATTGCGTCGCATCTATTATCCACTGAGTCTTTATGACTCATTATGTTTATGTCCTTGAAGGTTAAATGCTCTGGGAGATGGCAAAGAGCCCTCTAGTATGACGTGACGTGGTGTATGATTGGGAAAGGAAATCCAAAGATCCAGTACTCCACATGTATGTAAGCCGAAACCCTAGGTTTATGTGTAAGTACGAAAAGTTTAAAAAGTAAGGTTACGAACCCCGGGTTTCGTGTATGTATGTATGAGTAACGTTACCTCTAACCCCAAAATGTTACGTTTATGGAAATGAAAAACGTGTACGAGGCAAAGAGGAGCCTTTATGTTCATGTTCTGTGCACTGTATGTATATTATGACGTCACAGTGGCGCATACGTATGTGGTACTTGAGGGGGCGTTACAGCCCCCATCAATCCCAACTTCACTATGCCAAAGATAGCGCATTACGGCGGCCGAGGTGACCCTAACCTGCATGTCCCCAACTACCGTACCACTATGGATCTCAGGCGTGTTAACCCCGCGCTCAAGGCAAGAGCCTTTCATCTCACCCTCACGAGCGACCAAGGCGTGGTATTCACGCCTCCCAAATAAATGAGAATGGTTTCACCGAGAACACCAAACAGCTTGAAGTGGTAGTTTGTCCCCTAAGTAACATCAAACCAGCGATGATACCCGCTCTGCTTTTCTCACGAAGCACCACGAACAAAGCATTCATCCTTCGAACTTCCACGCTATTTTAGAAAGCTCCTCTCCAACAAGGGAGACGACGCGTTGCCACCGCGTGCGAGATCAACGGTGTGGAGCTTTTCCGAAACGACTTTGCCATAGTGACAAATTTATGATTGTTTTCTCTCTAATTCAACAGCCAGCTCCATGATGAACAGTTCCTACATGGGGTAAATATTAGTGAAACAAAAACTCATGTGTTCTTCTACACTTGCAATGCATATGCTCAACTTCTCGGCAATTTCAGAGAGTGATTAAGGTATCGAAAGCATCTTCAACGCAACCATGCATGTGCATTCATTGTCTAGTATGCATGGAAAGAATACTTGCTACGCATATGATCGACTTTTCAGTGATTTAGTAGAGAGTGACATAGGTACCGAGAGCATCTTCGATGCAACCATGTGCATTCATGGTCTAGTATGCATGTCAAGATAGAAAAAGATGAAAAAATTCAAGAGACTCCACTTATCAATGAGTGGACAAATCCAGTTACTTTGCTCCATAAGATAATAACTGGAAAAGTATTTTGTTCATCGGAAATGACCTGACCATTCTGCACTCAACAAAAAACAAAAGAAACGAAGATGTACGTACATCACGAAGTTTAGGAATGGGAGAGCATTCATCATTAAGCCAATCTGTTGCTTCCTGGAAAAAAAAAATCACAAAAAAATTTAAATTAAAAACTACCAACAAACAATTGAATATATCACCTCGAACCACAATGTATTGAACTTAGAAAGTTACACCCCAAAATTGCCGACAATCAATTTCCAAAGAACCATCCTCATGTACAACGTTGCAATTCAATCAATATTTTCTGTTGATATTAGGACAGATAATGGACTACAGATATTTTTTCGGGGGGGGAGTCCGGTGTTTATCAGCACAAATGATACATGGGAACCTACCTCTACCTCTTTCTGCACAACCTGCAAGAATTCACGAGGCTCTGTTTTACCAGAAGATTCCACTTTACTACGCAACGCCTGATGCACATTTAAGAGCACATTTTAACAACCCCAGAGCCAATTAAGAAGAGTCTCAAAAAGAAATTAACATCTTAATTCAGTTAGTTTTTTCCTTAAGGTAGTAACAGAATATTATTTTATTTAAAGGAAGGAAATGGCCTGAGCATTATACACTCAACAAAAATAAAATAAAACAAAAGAAGAGGTACGTACATCAATCATATCATCAGCAGCGCCATTCATCTTCATCGACAAAAGTAGACTCTGGTATTATATAAAAAATAAAAAAACAAAAGCTTCAATACATTAAACACCACTAGAAAATGAGCTAATGTACCTTATAATCTTGAATCACAATGTATTAAGCTTCAAAAAGAAAAATTCGAAATTTGGCAACAGCCATTTGCAAAAGAACAATCCTTATCTATGTAAGTTGCAAATCGATCAATATTTTCCATCAATGGAACACGGATAAAATTACACACACAGAGGGAGCGAGATTCTAAAGCATAGATGATACTTGGTAATCTACCTCAAATAGTTCCAAAATATAGCGGCAACTGTTATCGTCTGGAGCTCTTACTGCAACAGTACATCCCTTTTCTTCATCCAAATCGGGATGCACATCTTCACAACTCCAGCACATGATTAGAATGATTAGGAGTCCCCTTCACATAAAGGGAAAAGTAACTAAGAATGTTAATAATATCATTCCCACAGGGAAATGTGCACTTAAATGGTGTGCACATGTTATACGGCTTCCAACGTTTCATGCAAGTTTATAGGACTAATGTGAGTGTCAAATCATTCTCAACAGGTGTTGGCAGCCATAGCTTGTGAGTGGTGGGCAAGATGCATCATCATACATGAATAGACAAGTTCATATGGTAGGAAAATGCACTCGTGGAACGAATTCACCATTGTACTATTGTATGTTAAAAAACAAAGGTAATAGATCACTGAAACTAATGTATTGATGAGACACATCATCGGCATCGCGACCACTTTATCTTATGAGTGTCTCTCTCAATTAGAGATAGAATATCAATAGAGACTCAATTAGAGATGGAATATCAATAGAAACAGCACAAATTGGAATATGCCTGAGGAAATTTTTCAACTCCTTAGTAAAAATTGAAGATATAATTAAAAATATTTAAAGTACAAATTCATGATATAATTGAAAATATTTAAATTAAAAATTAAAGATAGAATTTTGATGTGTTAGGGTATTTTTCTACTCCTAAAAATATTAGTGGAAGAAACATTAAATTTGTCATTTAATATTACACAAATATTTTGAAAGCATAAACATAAGTTGACAGTAAGAGATTAAACAAATAAAAAATTAATATAAACATTTATTAATCAAAAACTTTGAAACTTATACTTAAAGATTAAACAAATATTCTTAATTCATTTAAGGTAATTTAATAATGGGGATTTACATAGTACTTTAAAAAACGCACACACATATTGGGGGATTAAATAAGTAGATTTTTTTAAAAAAAAAAATTATTGTTAATCAGTAATGATAAATTATATATTTATCATTTCAAAATAGTAAATGAATGAATTATTTTCAACTCATATTGTATCTTTAGAATTAATACATTCAGAAACTTTGTAAACAAATAAAAAAATTATATAAAATAGAACAAAATTAGAGATTATAAGATATTAGTATTGTAAAATTATTATTGTAGAATATATTCAATTAATTAGAATTCGTTATAATAATTTATTCCAAATTAGAATTAAAATACCTATTAGAATTAGCTAACGTTGAACTAATATAAAATTGAAGTAAAACTATTACCGTAGTAGTTGTAAAATCATTATATACTTTACATAAATTGATTTTATTAATTGCAAACAATGATATTAGGCATCAAGGGATTAACCGAGTGGTTAAAGGCTCAATCACTTACCATGAAGATCCTGGCTTCAAATTTATCTCTACCCATTGTCCCCTGATAAAAAAAAAAAAGAAAAGAAAAACAATGATATTAATAAAAAAGTAATGAAATCTATACAAAGTATATACGTTAAAATAATAATAATAATAATCCAAAAAATGTAGTTCAATACCTTTGATATTGAAAAGGAACGTAATCATTTCAAATTGAAATTGATTTAATAGTCAATTAGAACTCACTACTTACAAAAATAATTATAAAATTTTAAATTAATTTAGTTTCATATGAAATATATGTATAATTTTTTTGCAATCAAAACACATACAACATAAAACCATAAACTAACCTGATTGTGCTGTTCGTGGCAATCGTTTCCGCTTGCTTGATCGACTACTTTCTCCTTTTATAATTGTCCATATAGATTCTAAGTAATGGCTGAATTTGAGTCGACTTGCTCGGGTAGAAATAAAGAAAGTTTGGTTGGATAAAAAATAAATGGGCTCATTAACAGAATTATTAAAGGTTTTGTTTTCTATCATCTATATGAAGTATTTGTTAAACTCATCTTAAATAGAATAAAGAATTTATACTAAATAAATAATTATAGATTATTAATTTTGTATCATTTATCATTAAAATTACATGAACCTATGATTTAGAAGCAATTTTGTTCACCTTCCTAAAAATATGGTCAATATTGCATTCCTTTTGGAGGATCAATTTAAGGGGTAAAAAATTGAAAATTTTAATTTTTTTGTTTTATATTATTTTATTCATCGAGAGAGCTTATGAGTATAGTTTTGACATATAATTTTACTATTTTAAAAGTTTTTTTAGTGATAAGTGAGTTATCACAAAAAATAAGTAACTTTTAAAATAGTAAAAATTATATATCGAAACTATACTCATATTAAAGCTCCCGGCCAATAGAATAATTAATATGAAACAAAAAAATTCAAAAATATCAATTCTTTATCCCTCAAATTGCCCCTCCAAAAGGAGGGTAGTAAACAAAATTATTCTCCATGATTTATAGAGGTTATATAAAAGAAGATAATGGGGAAGTTACAAATAATAATTATTATCTTAAAACATTAATTAACAATAAAGGTGACACTTAGCAGAAAATAAGTGGTACAACACATGTTTAGCTAAAACTTTGTTCTAATAACCGTTTTTAAATTAACAATTTTGCAAATCACGTCTTCTTTATATAATATATAGATAGATGTGATAAAAAATGTACAAAACCAATTTAACAAACTAAAAAACCGAGCGTGACATGTACCTAACTATAGTACAACTGAACCAATATTTTTTTTTAACCTTTTATTATTATTATTATTATTATTATTATTATTATTATTATTATTATTAAATAGTAACTAAACACCGAAGCCCATATACTAGTAGTATATGCTGTGGACGAACTTTTAAAATTGGTGCGTTCGAAGCTTACTATAGTCGAAACCACTGCGTGTGGTCGAAACCACTGTGCGGGTGGTCGCGAACCACCGGTGGTGGTTCGCGACCACCAGTGGTTCCTTGGTGGTGCGAACCACCAAGAGTTGGTGGTTCGCACCACCACATCGCCGACGTTGAAGAGAGAGAGGGAGGGTGGGTGGGTGGGTGGGTGGGATGGGGATAGGGTGGGGTGAAGATGAGGGCTTGTTTGAATATTTTGAATAGTTTGAGAACTTTTTTGTAATTTTTATTATATCAATTTATATTTTTTTAAAAGTATAAATCAAACACGTTTTCTATTTTCTCTTCTCAAAAATAATTTTTCAAAACAACAAACCAAACGCATTTTCAATTTTCTCAAAAAAAATTGAAAATAGAAAACACCAAAATATTTTCGAAAATGAAAACAGAAAATACAAAACAAATAGAACGGCTCCTAAAATTTCAAAGGAGATAATTTTTTCATGTACAAGCGACCAAAACAAACAAAAGTAACGTCGATCACTATCTCATGACGGATTATGCATATCCTGCCTCATTTTTATTATTCGAAAAGACTATTGAGAAATTAAGATGATTTTTCCATATCATCGGGACTTGCACACAATTACTATAAAATTTATTTGAAACCTTGCTTACTTTTAGTACGAAAAGACTACAATTTCTGTACAAGATAAACAATTACGACTTCTTGCATCAATATAAATATATAGGATTATGACATCGACAAATTGTTTACTTCTTTTGCAACTAAACTACCATATTGATATTTAAAAAAAAAAATACACTTTAAATTACCACATTGATATTTTAAAAAAAATATACTTTTGATGATTTGGTATTTTAAAAAACTCCAACGATAAATTCGTATTTAAAACTGAACTTTTTACGCCGTTACGTATATTTTGGCCGCCGACGGTGGGCGGAATGTCAAATAAAATATTATTATTTCATATTTTTACTTCTGTAATTCATTTTTCATTTTCCGCTGTCTTGTTTAATTTGAATCAAAGCTCTCATCTCCGGATCAAGTGATCGGTAAAATATATAGACGTATGGTGAAATCATTGGCAAATATAGATGGGCAACAATGGTTAAAATATTCCCGCATCTCGAATTTGCCTCGCTCGGCCCCGGCATGAAGAGGACCTGTGGGAGGAGAGGAGAGAAGAATCTAGTCGAGACGAGGCTCAGATATTGCAAATACAATAGTCAAATAGAGTCGGAAACCGCCATGGCTGCAAAAATCCAATTGCATAAGCAGAGGGGGCAAGAAACCGAACCGGAGATCTATAATGAGACTCGCCTTTGTCAAGCTTCGAATTAGCCTCGGCGTTTGTAAGGGCGATCTATAAAAACGGAATTATAAAAATCGGAGATGGGTTTATTTGCCGGGGGACAATATGCGAAGCTTTGAGGTCTTTTCTACTGAATTTAACTGCTTGTTGCCCTACAAATCCCCATGTCTCTCCTCTGACCAAAGAGAAAACGAAGAGAAGCCGAATGAATCCAATGGAGGCTACGATGGGTAGACTTCATGCGGTGCTGTGTTCACCAGATACTCAAATAGCTTGTCTTTGTAAACCGCGGTGGAGGAGGGAAGAGAGGGGAGATTGAACTGACGGTGGGCGATGGAGATAAAGAAAAAGAAGCAGCTTGTCCAAACAAACGATAAACACGAAATAATAATATTTTATTCAAGTTTCAACCGCCGCCGGCCAACATTTACCGGAGTGCATAAAAATCGAATTTTAAATACCAGTTCTCTGCATGAATTTTTTTTAAAATACTAAATCGTTAAAATTGTGTGTTTTTTAAATACTAATGTCGCAATTTGGCCCATCAGTTACAAACTCACAGCCGCATTAAGCTATGGTTTCCATGTAACTTCAACCGGAAGAGCAGGAAGCATAAACATTTGGGGCTAAAAAAGACCGTCAGCACTTGTATCCGGTATCACAACAGAATACAATTCACGCTCACCACAGAACAAATTGGAACCACATCATTGGAAACCACACACCAACCACTCACCCAAGCGCGCCCCCCCCCCCCCCCCCCCGGGGTGGGTTTTGAGTAAAAAATGAAAAAAGAACGAAAGAATACCAACCAGGTATTCATTTAAGCAACTACGGGAGTATTAGGATATCCCCTTTTACACATTTTTATACTACCCATTTCGTGAGACCTACCTGTACTATACAAATCTCCACCATTCAATTTCACTTTTTCTCTCCTATATCACATAAAAACACATAAAAATATATTCCCTACCCCCAAAACAAATGCAAATATGACTCCTTACGAAGCCCGCAAAAATAGTTCGCCAAACACCAAAACAACAAATATAACTCCATACAAAGTTCACACATACTAATAAAAAGTAGCCGACCAAGTTACTAGCATTCATTCGTAATAATACATTGACTGCACAAAGGATTCATCATCCTTCAACACACAAATAGTTCGCAAACCCCAAAAACGAAAAATATGACTCCGTACAAAGTCCACACATACTAATAAAAAGCAGCCGACCAAGTTACTAGCATTCAATTCAATAAGAAAACAATGAGTGCACAAAAGATCCATTAATCAACCAAGCTCTATATGTCCCGCAGACATCATAGCAATACCGCCTACTCAAAACTTCACGTTGAAATTGAATACGCCTAAGCTGCAATAAAAAATCATAAACGTTTAATTATTAACTCAACAATCTTCGAGAGGAGAAAAGGGAAGAGCGACCGGGGAAACCCATAAATAAAATATAGAAATAGGAGAGAAACAGCTCATGATGTTTGAACAAGAACATAGATAATGCATATGATACGTATAGAGATACAAGATAGTTGCCACAAAAACTCTGAGCTAATTACAATGCATTATTTACCATCAGAAATAAGGGCACAGATCCAGTATATGCGCTGACAACACGTTTCTCGTCGACTACCTTCTCCAATCCCTGGTTATTTCATTGAACACGGGTGAAAACACTTACCAAAAGACAAATCTAAATATTAAAAAACGGAAGGAAAAAAATAAAAATAAATTTCGAAGCATTCAGTGCTCATTTTTCAATTTTAAAATCAGTAAAAATAATAGTTGGGAGTCGGGGCTCTTACCTCAACATCACCAGCATACCCAGTCTCATACTCAATACATGCACTACGCTGCCGCGGCTTCTTACGACGTTGCCGTTGAAATTCCCCCACCAACTCGTCAACATCATTAATAATATAGTATCCAATTAAAATAATCAAGAATCCCCTGCAAAAAACTTTAATTAATTAATTAGAATGAATAAACAAATAATAATAATAACAATAATAATAATAAAAATAAGAGGAGGAGGAGCAATAATCATTAGGACACATAATGCTGCCACATCCCAGGAAATGTTTATTTCAACAACGAAAATTTTAACGCGATCACAAATTCAAAAGTATAGTTGCAAAAGCAATGCATATGTTCTACAACTTCAGCATCTATCATGCAGGCCCACAAAACTGGCGTGTGAGGACACATTCTCACAGGTGTTAGCAGCAGCCACGATGTGGTAGAGCGCCACTAAGGGCTCACACAACTCATGAAAATACAAACAAGCTCGCCCAAGCATCGACAATAATTCAATAAAGCTCAAGAATGGATCTTTTGTCATTCACCTCTCGTACTATTGGTATCTCAAGAAACCAACACAACAGATCAATAAATCTAATGTCTCAATTAGCAGCTCATTATCACAACCGGTTTATCCCAAATATAAAACTTGCTTCGCATATCAACAGATCTACCACGTAACAAATTGAGCGTCTATGGGAAAGAAACAACCTCAGCACAGCAGCACCTTCTCTCTCTTTCAGAGTATCTGCGCAAAAGGGATCCCTCTTTATACGAGCCACTCGCTCCGCAGCATCAGCAGCAATTAATAACTCCCTCCTAGCGTGCCTGTATTTGTGTCGCAATAATCTTTCACGAAAAACCGGATCCTGTAAAAAGAAAATGAGAATGGTTCATCTGAGAACACCAACCCTACTTGAAGCGGTAGTTTGTCCCCTAAGGAACGTTAAACCAGCGATGATACCCGTTCCGTTTTCTCACAAAGCGCACGAACAAAACATTCATCCTTCAGAACTTCCGCTGCTATTTTAGAAAGTTCCTTTCCAACAAGGGAGACGTCGCTGCCACCGCGTGCGGGATCAACACTGTGGAGCTTTTCCAGAAATGACTTTGCCATAGTGACAATTTTATGATCGTTTTCTCTCTCTAATTCAACAGCCAGCTCCATGATGAACAGTTCCTACATAAGGTAAATATTAGTGAAACAAAAACTAGTGCGTTCTTCTATACTTGCAATGCATATGCTCAACTTCTCAGCGATTTAGTGGAGTGATTAAGGTACTGAGAGCATCTTCAACGCAACCATGTGCATTCATTGTCTAGTATGCATCGCAAGAATACTTGCTACGCATATGATCGACTTTTCAGTGACTTAGTAGAGAGTGACTTAGGTACCGAGAGCATCTTCAACGCAACCATGTGCGTTCATGGTCTAGCATGCATGCCAAGAAAGTTAGAAATCGACGAAAAGGTTCAAGAGACTCCACTTATCAATGAGTGGACAAATGCAGCTACTTTGCTCCATAATATAATAACTGGAAAAGTCTTTTATTTATCGGAAATGACCTGACCATTCTGCACTCAACAAAAACAAAAGAAACGAAGATGTACGTACATCACGAAGTTCAGGAATGGGAGAGCCTTCATCAATAAGCCAATCCGCTGCTTTCTGGGGCAAAAAAAAAAAAAAATTCACAAAAAAATTTAAATTAAAAACTACCAACAAACGATTGAATGGTATCACCTTGAACCACAATGTATTGAACTTAGAAAGTTACACTCCGAAATTGGCAACAATCAATTTCAAAAGAACCATCCTCATGTACAACGTTGCAATTCAATCAATATTGTCTGTCAATATTAGGACAGAAAATGGACTACAAATAAAGTTTCTTTTGTGGGGGTTTGGGGGTGGTTGGTTGGGGTGGTTTATCAACACAAAGGATACTTGGGAGCCTACCTGTGCCGCTTTCTTCACAACCTGATAGAATTCACAAGGCTCTCTTGTACCAGAAGATTCCACTTCACCACGCAACTCCTGATGCACATTTAAAAGCACATTTTAACAACTCCAGAACCAATTAAGAAGAGTCTCGGACAGAAATTAACATCTCAGTCCAGTTAGTTTTTCCCATACGGTAGTAACAGAATCATTATTTTATTTAAAGGAAGGAAATGACCTCACCATTCTACGCGCAACAAAAATAAAATAAAACAAAAGAAGATGTACATACATCAATCATAGCATCGGTAGCGCCATTCATCTTCATCGACGAAAGTTGACTCTGATATTATATGAAAAATTAAAAAAAAAAAAAAAAAGGGTTTCAATGCATTAAACACCACTAGAAAATGAGCTAATGTACCTTACCATCTTGAATCACAATGTATTTAGCTTCAAAAAGAAAAATTCGAAATTTGACAACCACCATTTGCAAAAGAACAAAAGAACCATCCTTACATATGTAAGTTGCAAATCGATCAATATTTTCCATCAATCGAACACGGACACAATTAGACACACACACACGGAGGGAGGGGGCCGGGTTCTAAAGCATAGATGATACTTGATAATCCACCTCAAATAGTTCCAAACTATAGAGGGTACTGTCATCGTCTGGAGCTCTTACTGCAACGGTACATCCCTTTTCTTCATCCAAATCGGGATGCACATCTTCACAACTCCAGCACATGATTAGAATGATTAGGAGTCCCCTTCACATAAATGGAAAAGTAACTAAGAATATTAATAATATCATTTCCACAGGGAAATGTGTAGTTAAATGGTGTGCATATGTTATATGGCTTCCAACGTTTCATGCAAGTTTATAGAACTAACGTGAGTGTCAAATCATTCTCCACAGGTGCTGGCAGCCATATCTTGTGAGTGGTGGGCAAGATACATCATCATACATGAATAGACAAGTTCATATGGTAGGAAAATGCACTCGGGTAACGAATTCGCCATTGTACTATTGTATGTTAAAAAACAAAGGTAATAGATCACTGAATCTAATGTATTGATCAGACACATCATCGCGGCCACTTTATCTTAAGTGTGTCTCGCTAAATTAGAGATAGAATATCAATAGCGACTCAATTAGAGATGGAATATCAATAGAAACAGCACATAACAAACTAGGTGTTATCGGAGAAGAAAAAACCTCATCATAGCAGCAGGTTCTCGGGCTTTCACGATAGATTCAAAGTGGGGGTAGTGATCTTCCTTTACATGAGACATTCGTTCCTCAAATCGTTCTCGCATTGAAAGATCCTGTATCATGGCAGGCAGGAAAGAATCCTGTAAAATGAAAATGAGAATTTGTTTGGTTGAGAATGCTAACCTCGTTTGCAGTCATAGTTCATCCAACAATTTACAGTAGTCAGTAGAAATACCTGATTCTCTAATGTTTTAAAAAGAAGGTAATTGAAGTGTCCATTTTGCCAAACTTTTTTCACCGTCATCGCAAAATGTTTTCGTGCATCAAATTTCGAAGTGCCCCTTTCAGCTATAGCATCTTCAAGGGATTCTAGTAACTCTTCTCCCAGCTGAACAAGTGTGTGATTTTCTGCCATTTTGTCACACAGTTCCTTGATGGCTGTATCCTACATGAATTTAACATAGAATTTAATGAAAAGTGTTTGTACTGCATTATGGTCAAATGCCCGTGTCCAGTAGTAGATAGTCATAAGGTACTACAAGCACCTATAATGCGACCATGTGTATTTGTAGGCAGGAAAATTAGAAATTGATGAACAAAAATTCCCAACTGAGGGTGAGTACTAAAGACGCGCAAAGAAACAGTTGGTGTTTTGATGTGGAAAAAAAGGAGAAACGGGATAAAAAAATTAGACGGGAATGAGAAAGAGAGTAGCGAAATTTTAACATCAAAAGTGGAAAATGTCTAATTACTAGTTCAGAAAAAAATAAACATCTCAATAAATCAAGTTAGTTAGTTATTCCATATTAAAAAGAAGATGAATAGAATTTAATCGAAAGAATCAACCAGATCATTCTATAACAAAAGAAAAGACGATGTACATACGCTATTAAATCTAAAGAGGTAGACATGCAGCGACCCTGCGTCCACTGCTCTTCTCTTGGCACTTGGCATATCTGCTTAAGAGAATGCCCCTGTACTTGCTCTCTTATCTGCAGAAGCATTTGAAGGGTCGATACACATTTCACTTTGAGATCGCCTCAGAGCCTGCAAATTCATGCATCTAGAAATTAAAATTCCCAGCTGCCAATCCATATATAAATAATCGGGAATCACATAGGATTCAGCTTCAAAACGAAAAATTCCAAACTGGCAACAATCTATTTCGAGATTAGAAACCTTCGAAATCATTGATTACGGAGCGAATCAACCAATATCTTCCAACGTAGATAACACGAAATGAAAGGAGAGCAGAATCAAAATCACGAGCAGAGCAGCAATAATTTAAAAACAATCCAATGTAATTAGTAACCGTGCGTACCTGAGACCTTTGAGGTTCCTTGCTTGAAGACGAAAAATCAACACTCAGCGCCATTATGAAGGAAAATCAACAATTACAGCGAAATGCTTGAGATATAAAAGTAAATAACAATAACAAAAGATCAAATAATTCCAAGATAAGATTTGGGATTAGGGTTAACACCACACGAGGATATCGCGGGATGGAGGGGTGTGTATTTTTAGCATGATAGGAACCTTTTTAAAGTTTTTTTTTACCACTTTTTATCATTTTTTATCCATTTTTTTAATCCCAAATTAATCACATCCATATATCACATCATATCTATAAATCTCCACAATTCAACTCCTCTCATTCTCTCTCCTCTTTTCCATTAAAAATAATAATAATCTTTCTAACGATAGTTAGACTAATTATTGGTAAAATAAATTCATTCACTGGGACTTACATCATAGAGTTTACTGGGACTTAAATTGCTGACTTTATATAAAATACGTTAATATCACTAAATTGGTGACTTTATATAAAATACGTTAATATTACTGGGACTTAAATTAGTGACTTTATATAAAATATGTTAATGTCACTGAGACTCAAATTGTAAATAAATTAATATCAATTAAAACAATCAGAATTGAATGAAACAATTGATGAATTAATTGTAAATCAAAAGATTATATAAATAAAGGGAAATCGATTACCTGATTAGTTTTAAATTTAGATACGATTGTAGATGAAAGAAAAATTCTGTTTTTGCTGAAGCAACGGAGCTTTCGATTGGATTTGGGGAGCTTGAAGACGAACATCCTCCACATAAACAAAGTTCGGGGACATTATGATAATTTCGTTGCGTGGGAAAATGGGTTTCGGCGTTTTGGTACAAGTCAACGGGGCCTAGTTTGTAACAGAGATATGGGCTAAATCGGAGGGTCCATCTCCCAGCCCATAAGTAGCCCAAGAGTTTAATGAGTTTCTTTTTTTTTTTTTCTTCTCATTATTATTATTATTTTTATTTTATTTTATTTTATTTTTTTTGAGGAAAAAGAATCGAATGAGTTAAATGGACAAACACTTGGGTTCAAGGATTATAGAAAATAAAAAAAAAATTGAAATTGCATGGTTGGTAAGAAAAAGAAAAGGTTTAAAAATATCAAAAATTGTTATATCAATGTCATGAATAGTCAGAAATGGTGCATTCTGCTCTATGAAGGTTTCGGTGCATTAAGATACGGACGAGGTTTCGGTGCACTAAGATACGGACGCTTTGGTGCCTGGTTACTAGTATAGCATTACTGTTCTCAAATGAGAGAGCACCAAGTACTCAACTAGCATTCTGCTCTACCGTTTCTCTAGAATCTCCAATAATTCTCAGCACACTCAACATTTAGAACACAAAACTCCATTAGATATCACAGAGTAACATAAGAGATCTGATTCCATAACAATAACACCACATTTAAAAGGGGAAAAGGGAAAACGAAGACAGAAATCTTGATCAGACTCGTAGTTTCTTTCCAGGATGAGACTCGTCATCATACATTCTGCTGCTATCATCACCCTTTTCCTTCTTTTTGGCCAGTATTTGGTTAATCTTGTGAAGATCATTAGTAAGTTTCTGTTCTCTGTTCTGTTTTCGAGTCTTGCGACCATCTTGCATCTTCACGCCAAACTGGAATGCAGCTTTTGGCATTGCTTCCTTTTGGTCGTTGTATTTTGCCCACTCCTCTTCCGTCTCAAAGTCCCACCGATGAAGACGTCCCTTCGCCTATAACAAAATTCAATAAAAATTTCATCACGTTTAATCACCACTAGATAACACCTAACGTTTACATGATATGTTATTCTTTGTTGTTTTCAAACTGTTTTTACTTTTCAGTCTTTAGTTTTTCAAAATACTTAAATCTTGTTCCTTTCTATTTTGGAACACATTTCCAAAAACGAGGAAAGAATTTATAAAGAAAACTCAAACAACCATCTGGCATTTTCATTATTTCAACTGAAAATACGCAAAAATGTTGAAAATGCACCAATCTTCTTTTTCAACCCCAAAAGCAGAAAATAGAAAATAAATTCAAATTTTAAAACTGAAAATCAAAATGCAAAGAAAGCAATGGCTAATATTTCATAGAAGGGGCGTGTTTATAAAATTTAGCAAGACCAAACAAAAATTCACTTACTCGTCCGCCCATGTCCATTTTAGTCAAATCAGCTTCATCATCACTATCAACAACCTCACGGTTATATTCTTGGTAACCAGGGTAGCATTCAGAGTAACTCTCAGATATAAAATTGGGATCCTTTTCCCTAGAGTCCTTCTCCCTTAACTGTTGGAGCCTCTGATCGTCCCTCTTGAACACCGACCCTAAACCCCTGTCCTTCTCTTCTTGAGTCATAAAGCGTGGGTCCTGCTGAACGTTTAAACCAGTTTGCACATCATATCCCTGCATCTCTTGCTGTAGATATTGCTCTGGATATGAAAATTGCTCAGCATATTGGTAGTCCTGCCACTCTCCCTGATAACCACCGGCTAATGCTTGTGCTTGCAGAGCATCATATCCATTCTGAACATAGCAAAATAGATGTTGAGAAAACCGTTGAAAACGGAGAAACTGAACTACACGAAAAGAAAACAAATAAAGGGTCAAGTGTCGGTCAGGAGCCAGAGCTCGGGCTTAAGTTTTTAGGAATGTTAAAAAGTGAATAATTATCTTTCACGCGCCAACAGGGTTGAGCCATATGGGCCAGCCCGTATGGGGCTTGCCTAGACAATGTGACGGCCCAGTAAGGTCAACCAAGCTGCAACCCAGGCCGGCTTATTGACACCAATGAGTGGGGGTTGTTATTGAGAGAATTGATTTCTAATTCATGCAGAAACTCATGGCCATTGTTACTTTCGAGGCCTAAAATCCAAATAAAGCTCACCACTTGTTGCCAATCCTGAGTTGGCTCGGTGGGTGGAACTGGGCCATATGCAGGTTCGTCGAAATAGGAAGGCCTCTCTTTATTGCGAGGAGATTCTTCCATATCCTCTGAAACGGGGCTTTGGCTCATATCCTTACTGGGAATGGAATAGTCAATTCCATCACCAACAAATATATCATCCTCTTCATTCCTCACAGCGATTGGTGCTGGTTTCTCTTTGGGATCGGGGAGGTTCTTTTTGGGAGGTGGTGGAGGAGGTGGAAGGTTTTCTCCCATGTTTAGATTCTTCAGTAAATCAGACTTCAACACCCTCTCATCTTCATCAAACCCATTAGACGGAACTGATAGCTTTCCTGTATTAAGAAATGGCTGCGTTATAGAAAATCATAAAGATTTGCAAACAAGTGGGATTGAAATTGTTCCCCGAGTTCAGAAGGGAAAAAAGAAAAAAAAGGCATGTCATTGGACCACCTTTTCCATCATTTTCTTTCTTCTTCTTCTTCTTCTTAAGAACTTTTCCTGATGATCCAAGACGAAGATATGACATGATCTTAGCGATTCGGTCCAAAACAGAACCATCAACGCTAACTGTAACCATTTCCTGAAAAATTAATAGTAAAGAAGATCAGCACAAGACATATTTGAAAAATTACGGTTAAGAGGAGGATAGAGTAAAAAGAAAATTCAAGTACCTCAGGAACAGGACAATCAGCTTTACTTCGGTGCAGAGTGGTTGGAATATCATGAGAATATCCACCTTCCTGGCACATGTGAACCATAAATTTTACAAGAGGATATTGCAAAACATCTTTTGCACAAATAGGACAAGAGAAAATTTTCAAGTCCGACACTTGCGCATGCTTTGTTTCTAAAATTGCACATTAAACAAGAAACAGTTAATTAAGCAGTGCAATTTCTGTATTTAGGACATATTACTGACACTTAGTATCAAACCAGGAAAGAGCCAAACTTAGTAGAATAAGATATGCTATGAGCGTTTTTGGTAAACCTTAAACCTCGTCTAGCAACCAAATTGATATATGGTTTATAAATACAATCTAAGTGGAACATCAATATTTAAAAATAATTTTTTCTGAACTCAGTTTCAACTGCAACTTGCATTGGACCCCCCAAATTTTCCCACTTTCCAACGATATCATTCTCTTAACGAATCATTTTTAACTTGAAAAATGCAAGAATAGATAGCTCTGAAATCTCTTAGCTAAGTGAACATGAATTATTAGAAAATAAGAATACAGACAACTGGAATCGGAGCAAAACATAAACTTTACCATGTTGTAAATGAAAGCCATTCGTCCAGGAAGGAACATTTCATTGGTCTTGATAACAGTTTGGGGCTTGACAATCCACTGATAAACTGACTGAAAGAAAAACAGTAGTGTATCATGGTCACTTCAGAGGGAAAAAAATTCGTAACGAATCAAGCAGCTTAAACTAAAACATAATGAACTCCAGTAATCTAAACACCTTTGCTGTTGCAGTGCGGAATGACACTGGTTGATCTTCCTTGGTTCTTCTGTTAACAAAAGAAAAGCTATTAATGCAGAACTTTGACAAACACAAATAATTGCTTGGGCAAGCATTTCTAATTTATTACCATCAGAAGCCTTGTGTTAGAAACAAAATAACATTTTGTGTCACCTCCTGGATTTAGAGCAACGAAAATACAAGTGTTTCATGCTAGCCTAAACTTACTTTCTATGGAACCCCTGAACCTTACTTCACATACCTCCTTATCAGTCTGTAAGGTGAAAGAGGACTAGGAATCTTTGAGAAGAAGTTTATTCCTTATCTTTTTCCATTTCAATTTACAATGAAAATCAAGCATGGCTCAAGAGCACAAGCTTACGGTTGTCTTGACAGGGACTAGGACTACCTGCCTCTCTGACAATCTAGGTGACCGCATAGATGCATCAAATTGGACGATTCACCACAGGTCCACCTTAAGTTTGTCTTTCATTTAGAAAAGTCTCTTTTCATAAGAGCAAATGAAGTGCATTGTTCTTTCTGAATTCTGAGCCGCACATATTTTCTTTAACAGTAATCAAACATAAACAGAAATATGTAGGAGTTCAAGCACTATGCAGATAATTTCTCTGAAACAAAAGAAAGAGAAAGGAGGGAGAGAGGGAGGGATTGGTGACGGTCAATTTTCACAGTATAAAACACCCACTCAAACCACTTACGTAGTTTTTCCATTAGCTTCTTCTCCAACATCAGTCTTTTTGTCAATTTCACTTCTCACTTTGTTAAGTAAAGCAAAATCCAACCCTTTGACCAGATGTGTGTGTTCGACATCACCTGCACGATATAACCACCAGTGTAAGCAAAGGTACTTTCTAGGAAGAAAAACTAAATTAAGGTCATCTCCAGACCCCAGTCAAACATCTCTAGATAGAGAAACAGATAACAGGCTTAACTAGCATAGGACTAGACCTTACTCCGCTTGACTCAATACAAATTTAGCAGGAGTACAGAATATCTCCTCCAAGAGTTTGTTTGGAACAGATTTTTTTTTTTTAAATCATTTTTCCACACAATCGTTTTCAACCACACATTCAATTAGACAAATAAGTTTTTCATACTTTTCTAACTACATACTCCCCAAAAAATTAGCCCAGCGGAGCTCTAAGTTCTGAAAATCAAAGTTGGCAACAATTTGAGACACAGAAGCATCTAAGATTCTTCTTCCTGCATAGGACATACAAAGAATGCCGAAAGAACAAAACCATGGCTCGAAAAAATGTGAAAGTAACCAGTCCTACAGATACCAACCCAAAGACAAATATTGGGGATAATTGTTACTGCAATTTTTTTGGCGCTGATAATTGATGATGCATTATTATTCCTCATCACGTGTTTAAAATATAAAAACTCCTTTCGATATTGAAAGACACGGTACATTTTCATCTGTTCTATAATTGATGCATGATAAATAACTAATCTCTACGACTGACCTCCAAGATATTTACTCTTCTCTATGGATAACTTTTGAGCGTCACTGGACCTACAATTATAATCCAGAATAGCAATTAAAATAAAATTCTTATCCAAAATTAAAACGAGCACCAAACAAAAGATACAGTGAGAAGAAGCGAAAAGCATTGACATCTCACCCAAGATCCACAGTTCCTGGGGGAGCAACAGCATGAAAAGATGTCAATTCAGAAATTTCATAATCTGGATTCTGATCCTCTCTTCGCTCTTTTGCTCGATCTCTATATTTCGGCAGCTCAGGCTCTTCCCCCTTCTCCTCTTTACTGCAACAACCAATTTAGCACCAGCGTTACTTACATAAAATTCTTCTCAACTACTAGTGCACACAAAATTACCCCAAATAATACCACAGGGCTAACTAACCAAAAATTTCATTTAAGAGAAAAGCAGGAGAGAAACGCAGAAAGGAGAAAATCAGAATCACCATGTTACTTCTATTCCATACTCGCCAACTACATAAAAAGTAAGCCCAAATAATATCACGAAGCTAATTAACTAAGAAATTAACCGCAATAAAAGCACGCAGAAAGAGAGAAAAGGAAGGGGGCGATGAATCATTTAACAAAATAATCCCAAAATGGGCTAATTATAAAGAAAACAGGGGAAGAGGAGAAAAATTTTGCGAAAAATATCACAATTATTTAATTTCAAATGACCATAGTTGAACCAGAAAACCAAGCAGGTAAAAGATATGTAGAACGATAAGTACTTTATGCGACGAGCTATCTTCTCCTTGTGATGATGACGCTTGTTCGACGACATCGGTGGTCGCAAGTTTGATGATAGTAGAATTGATGTTTTACTAGGTTTGATTCAGAAAGATTGATTCTGGGGAATAAATATAGGGTTCCTAAATCTATATCGTACCAGTTCGTTTGACGGTTTGAGAGGCCGGTGTTTTGTAGACGATGACAGAGAAAGTGCTTGCTGGAAATTTTGGATTTCTTTTTGTGTGTTTTTACCTTTTTACTATTTTTTTCCTTTCTTTTACCTGAAAAAATATAAATAAGAATAAATAAATAAATTAAGAGGACACAAAGTAGAAAAACTTCTATAAAATGGATGATTGGGTAAATGGTTGTCACTTTGTCTTAATGAATTTATTCATTAAAATTTATTTTCAACTAGACATTAGGATATAATAATTCTTTTTCATTTTTGAATATATATCTTGAATAAACAGATATATCGTTAATCGTTTTCTTTACTAATTATTCATGTTTTGTAATTTGTATATAATTTCATATTTTCATAGCATTATTAAAATAAAAAAATATAAAACATTTTGAAGAAAAACATGCACATTGTTCTACACTTTTTGACTTTAGATTTCAATTAGCTTAGGCCTACATTGATAAAGCATCTATAATAATGGATGAGTTAAACACTTAACAAAATATATTAGTATAATAAGTCAGTAAAAATTTATATACATTTGTCTACAGTGAATATATTTTAATCACATGTTAAAAGATTTTGTTAGCCACAAGTTAACTTTTTTATTAGATTTAGTTAGTACTTTAATATGTGATGTGATATGTTTATGTGTAGGAAATGAATTTTTTTGTTTATTACTTTTTTTTCCTTCTAGTCTAATGAAATATCAATACATGACTTTTGACGACTAATTTAATATGTCTATTAGAAATGTCAAATATACATTATATTTGTTATGAATAATTGAGAATAATTTGGTGGTTATGAATTATGAGGAATAATTTGGTGGAGGAATAATTTGGTGGAAGAATAATTTGGTAAAAGATGTAATTATTATATGTGAATGACTATTATACCCTTGATGAAATTATGTAATTACAGTTGTATGCAATTCCAGTTTTTCATAAATAGAGAGCAGTTATTAATGAAATTAAATTCACGAGAGTCGTTAAATTAAATTCTATACAAGTCTCTCTATTGTTTTCATCTTTTTTATAACACGTTATCGTAGTCTCAGCGAATTTGAGTAATATGAAGGGAGTATCTTTCTGCGATTCATCTTATAGATGATGTACTGTATCGAGCCAGAATTATTATAAATACTTTAATCCATTTCCGTCAATACTTATCTTTCTTTTCTTTCTTATCTTTTCACTTTCTCGCTCTGCTCTATCTTCTCGATCACTCATGAAAAGCATTTATGCGAGAATGAGAGTTGTGGGCAATTCAGTGAATTGGCAAATGGAGGAAATCGTGCGTGTTGATTCTTCTCATAAGAAAAATGAAAAGGTATATATATTATATTACTTTATCTTTATAATAATATATTAAAGTATAATATTCGTTTTCTCGAGATATAAAGGGCATACATTATCAAAATCAAATTTTCTCGACTCCATTATACTCGATTTAACGAGAGCTTGATTTAAAGCAGCATTGATAGGGTAATAACTTCGTTGTTTGAAATATGTTATTATCAACTTTCAAAATTTACAAATTAGTACACCAACTTTTGAAAAAGTTACAAAATAGTCCTTGAATATTTTGATATTGATAAATTGAAGTAGAAAGGAGATAATTTTCAATCGTAAAACATTGATAAAATATTTTTGACTATTTTACCTTTGCGGTGGAATGGACAATTTTACCCTTAGGGTAAAGCAGGCCTAATTTTGGCGGCAGTGAAAAATGGATAGAATATTCATGAAGAAATTCTAAATCCATTGATTATATAAAATGAGCTTGAAGTCCATTTGAGTTAAAAGATCGAAATATTAATGTAACTCAGAAGAGTTCGATTACGTAATGTCTTATTACAGAAGGATAAGTGTCTTTCTTGTAAAGCGATGAGTATTTGTTACAGAAGAACAAATACACTCCGTAGAAGCGATTCAATATTTAATTCTACTTTATTTCTTTGCAATTTAATTCTTTGCAATACCTCCTACTTGATGATGGGTTCAGCGAGTCACTAAGCGGAAGGTTTATATATTTACGCACTTTATATGCTTTAAGTGATGGGTATACCTTCTACTAGCGAGATCCTACTCACGAAGAAGTAGTTAAATATTATGCAATTTAATTCTTGCTATTTAAATTAGTAAATTTATATTTATTGCAATAATTCCCATAAGGTAGGTTCGACCACCTATTGGAGGAAATTTAATTTCTGCAATTTAAATTTATGCACTTTATAGTTTGAGTATATTTCCAATGTGGTGGGTAATACCACCGCGATTGGTGTGCATATTTCAATGTGGTGGATTATCTTCTGCGATTGGTTATAACGAATCTCTTTCTAGAAAAGTAGTTGATCAAATATTCTAATCATACTCTCGAAGAAGTAGGCGATGAGAATAAAATTACTTCTTTATATATCACAGAATATGAATGGAGAAAATTGAGCAAGTGGTACTTGAAGTTACCATTGGATAAATAGGCGAAAGTAAAGTCTTGAATAGATCCCATGTTGATAAATCGAAAGAAAATATATCATGAAAAGCTTACATGAAGTAATCTTATCGATGATATGAGATTGTATTAATATGAGAATAAAATCTTTCTTGAAGAAAGCATAATCACTAGATTCTGTATTTGAATAAAGCCAATATGATATTATTATTACTCAGGAAAAGTACAAAGCAGTAGAAGTGGAACGTATTGAGAATATCAAAAGCGGCATTAAACACTCGAAAATATATAGAAATGCAAAAGAATATACATCTTGAATCCATAAATGAGGGATGCGTCTCGAGAAATATAAATACTCAGTAACTCTGCCACCATCAACATTAGGATTCATAATGAAATATTTAAGGATCCAAATTTCTTTTAAGCTTGACACGGTGATGCAGTGGCCAAACCAGGACTGGGCTTCCATTCTTGAACATATGCATGAAATTTGATGAGTAGTTCATCAGCAGTGCTAGCGAAATAAGTATTTTCTCGAATGAGAGATAAAGCTTATTATTTACACGATCTAAAGCGGCTAGTAAGCCATCAAAGAAATTATTAATATTCAACAAACCTATTGGTTTGACATGAAAATTCCCTTTGTGCCAGCGAGGCTATATTGAATATTTCCTCCCGGTGTGTTGTAGCGCTGGAAGGACAATGAAAGCATCACTATTATTCATCATATACATCATGCGATTTGTGGATGGATTAAAGCTTGTAGCCCCAACCTGCTTTGGACCCATGGTAGAAGCGGCTCCAATTCAGTATTAGATCAACTAGATGGAAGAGGTATTCTGAAACTCTTATTCCCCATGATTGTCTTTGGCCATTATAAGTCTAGCTAAAAAGTTTGTTGTTGGTTCCTCAGTATAGTATATTGATTTCTTGTCTCCTAACTCTTTTCTAGTCGGTTTGCCCGTATCCACATATTGGATATGGCCTCGATTAGATCAGAGAATACATCACAGTTTTAATCTGTGCGAGGTAAAAGTGACTTGTATGAGATGATTCTAAAATCTCCATATCCATCTCTACTCCTATCTCTCTTTTTTGCACTATACTTTTAATGTATGACATGAGAGATATATGAATCCCTCTGTTAAAGAAAAATTTTCAAACCAATAATTGAGTGCACTATTTACTTTTTGACAAATATGAAAGAAAAATGCGAAATTTTCTTTAGTGATATAACATGTATATTTGTCAGTGATTGAAAAATAATATATATCTTAAAATTGAAAAAGCTTGATATTTACAAATAAAAGAAATATATTGATTTTTATTATTACAAACTTTCTTACATAAATATGGGAAAATCATTATGCTAAATTTTTCTACTAAATTTACAAAGCAGGATCTTCTAAAGTAAGTTTTCAAAGTATGTAGCGTTTGTTGATCTTTGAATTTGGCCCATAAGGCCATTAGCTCACCTTATGCGTGTCCACTAGGATGTGTCTCAAGAGCGCTTGTTGAATATCATCAAAGGCTCCTTACTCAATCCATCCTTAATGAGCAGCTATTTTATCTTCTCGATTTACGGACAAGTACCCCCAGTTTACATCGAGTGTCACATGTCCATCGAGCACACTTGTAGCATCCTCTAATCTTTTTGCTCTCCGTTTCTTTGAAAAACTACTTTTACCCATACCAGGCATGTATTTAGAAGGAATTGAAACCTCACGGATAATCGAACCTTTGCTTCAATCAAGCATCGGATATCTTGTGGGATACCCTTATTCATTAGCATCCTTAATCTTTTACCTACATCGATAAATCCTTTTTAGGATTTTGATCGATAGTGATGGATAGTATTTTCGAAGATTTGAGAGCATATGATCCATTATAATGTATAAACCCTTGTTAGGATGAATTTTGCAATAATTTTGATGATTTATTTATAGAATAATACAGCAGCGTATGAAATAAGACTCCGATTTTAAATAAATAATATGAAGCGTAAGAGCTACGTTCGGAATTAAATAATAGCCAGGATGTGATGCGTATTTTGTAACTCAGTGTTTGAGCGATAGTAGACAATAATGTCACCAAAAGATGATGGAATATGTCATTTGAATTGTTTCTATGATAAATCATATTGAGCACTATCTGGAATACTAGTGAAATCGATATAAATTTCTTGAAGCCCCTAGAAGTTCAATAATTTTTCTGTAAAACGTTGACCATCAGGTTTAAATAATTATTGAAATCAATATTTCAAGTGAAGAATTAAAAGAATTCTTCAATGATTGTTCTCGATAAATGATGAAATCATTACCTAGCCAATATTGGGAATAAATCCCAAATATATACGGAATAAAGGATGAGAAGTATGGACCACTCATCCTCCATGTGGACTACTAGATATTATGATATGGATCCACTAGATAGTCACATGTGTATATGATTGAAATATTTGCTCACGGTATGAGCATGATTTTGAATTTAATGATAAAGCTAGTAAATGTATATCCCAATACTTGAATAAATCCACGAAGGATTTGAGTATCTCTGAGTGGGATATTATATGGCAAATTATTTAAAGTCCTCAAATAAATTGCAGATATCGAGAATAGAATACAAGCGGTCTAAATTTCCATATTAAAAGTGAATAGTGAGAACATATATGATTAAAATCATACCAGTATATGAGTTTTGGTGTTCTAAATTTTCTCGGCATGAGGGGAGTATTAAAGGTTGAAAATAATATGTGAAATGCATCATGTTATATCGTCGAAATTGAAATCTGAACTTGAAGTTCAAAAGATGCATGAAAGGCTATGAACAATCACATATATCATTCACGATGCTTTGATAAGTTAAGCACGCTAGAAGCGTTGATATTTCCCCAATCATATATATCAAAGCAAATTATAAAAGATGGTCTTAATAACGAGGCATATACTCTTGAAGAGTATATAAACATAACTATATTGTATAATCCTACAAGAGGATTGATAATGAGATATCTCTCGATAAGTTATGTCGATATGGGGAAAGAAATAGAAATTGAAAAATGTAAACACGATATGAAAATGTAGCGCTACATATGATCAATGATAATGAAAATATTGAGATATATTGAAGATGATAAATGGTGAATGTGAAATCCTTAACTTATGAGATGATGAGATGATGATGACTAGTGCTCAGGAGTTTAAAGATAAGCATGGTGGTCATTATATGTTGCATGCTCATGAAAGTTAAATTACCGATCGTGTGTGTAGGAAATTAAAGGATCGGATGAGCTAAACGTGTTTATGAGTACCTAAAGGGTGAGCTAAGCCCACAGGAATGAAATAACCTATTAAGTGAGTATTAAATGTTAAATGATATATTTTAAGTGTTAGTTAGTTATGAAGGTTTACTTATATGTTTACATGTTTTTACTATGAATTTATATGCTTTAAATTGTGTGTTTGGAGACATGTGTTCATGATGAATGTTTTGTAGTTGTGTAAGAAAAATTGATGCACTCTAAATGAGCAGAAGAGTATAAAATCAATGTATATGATACTCATACAAATGTATGAAAGATTTTGAAATACTTGCAGCATACTTGTATAAAATACAGCGTTGCCTCTTTTTCCCTTATTGAGGTTTTATCCATTGGGTTTTTCTGCAAGGTTTTTAATGAGGCAACTTTAAAAAGCGTATTCACATGAATAATGTACTCTTTTCCTTCATTAGGGTTTTTCCCATTTGGGTTTTTCACTAATAAGGTTTTAACAGGAGCATATTCATGGTATATTGAGAGCGATAGGAGAAATTGATCTGATGTATCTATTGGATCAAGTTATAATGGAGCTAATGTTTTAGATCAAGCGATGATGATATTGAAATCATTCTGAGAAGTAAAGATGTCGATTCTCAAGATATGAAATCAAGCGGGCGGTATCTTTCTTTTTCCTTGATCAGTTTTTAAGCTGGGTTTTTCTTGTGAGGTTTTTATGACGAGCACATGAATACTCTATCTGTTGGAAGACATCGAGGGAGTAATGTTTTGATGAGCGATATATAACGGCTCCAAGCTATCATGCCCAATCGGTTTGGAAGTTTTTTCATTTGGGTTTTTATAAAACAAGTCAGGAAAGGCGTTTGTATTAATAGTCATTCGAGGGAGTGTTATGAATAATTGAGAATAATTTGGTGGTTATGAATTATGAGGAATAATTTGGTGGAGGAATAATTTGGTGGAGGAATAATTTGGTAAAAGATGTAATTATTATATGTGAATGGACTATTATCTACCTTGATGAAATTATGTAATTACAGTTTATGCAGTGAAGTTTTTCACATAAATAGAGCAGTTATTAATGAAATTAAATTCACGAGAGAATTAATTAAGTTGATCTCTACAAGTGCATCTATTGTTTCATACTTTTATAACAATATTTAACATATTGATGGCTAATTAACATCTATTTTTCATATACGGCTAGCTAAATTAAACACTTCCATGGTGAATGCTTGTAGCTTGGTTTGTACTTGGGCTTCTGGATCTTTAGAACTCTATAGCAGTTTCTCCAAAATTAAGAGACGAGAAAACGATTAGCAAATTTGAAATAATGCGTTCATCTACAAATTAAACAGATAAAAATTTAACTAAAGTAAAGACATGCTCATTTTTAATTATACGTGTTTGCTTTGTCTAGGAAGTGTATCAATGGTGAACATTGTACTTAAATGTGTGATATCAACTTAGAATTTCTCAATCACTGTTTCCCTCATCAAACAACTGCTGAATCTCTGAGCATCGCCAACTGAGTAAAACTCATCCTTACTCATACTCATGATAAAGTTCAAGCTTTCTTCCATTACTTCGACCTAAGCTGCTGCTTTGGAGAAGTTGCACACTCGATGACATGACACCCTCACATGACACCACGTCACCAATTTTTTTTTTTTTTGTAATTTTTTTTAATATCTACGTTAAATGAAGTGAATAATACATAACTGCTCCATGATCACAGAGGCCTCATATTGTCCCCGCAAATTTTTTTACCGGAGTATGCATGAGTGTGAGCATATAAGAGTGTATAGGAGAGCAGGGGCGCGTCAACCTATATGATCCATCAGAATAACCGAAATGTAATTTTTAACGCCTTTGTCACGGACGAGAGAAAAATAAACAAGTGCAAGAGATGTTAACCAATTCCAAAGGAGTTTTATAATTGTTACACCAAATCAAAAAAAAAAAAAAAAAAATGGAGCTTAAACGTTATGTCATTCAGCGCTTAGATAAATGAAATCCCATTCTGTGCTTAGAAATAATAGCAAAATTTCAGCCAAGAATGGGGAAGATGCGGGTGATATGCTCCAATGGGACACCATCTGCATTACTTTTCTTGAGCTCTGGATGGTTGAATTCATTGCTTGGAAGAACAATGAGTTGACCCTTATCCCGACTCTTCTCTATAACCCAGCCCGAGTTGGCAACTTGATGCTCGATGAACTTATCCAGAGACAGACCTTCAATGTTAATGGCCTGTGAAATATCAACACCAATTACAACATGCACTGTGTAAACTTACTTTTGCTGCTCCTAGAACCCAGCCCGAGTTGGGAGATCTTCTCATGAATTAAAATTACTCTTATGACCTTGACGCGAAAATAAATGTCTAGACAGAGAACAATACCTCAGCAAGAACAGAGCGAGGAACCTTCTGGTAGGTCAGAGAGAGTACATGAATTGCATATGCCTGGATTGCTTGTTCAAACCCTGAAGTTTATAGTGCAACTAAATTAGATGTATGGATACTGCACATGCGACTACAGACTACAGCAGACAACATAAAACTTGCGAAACATTCATTAATCTCAAAAAGTCCTTTAGATTACAGTAGAACTTCGTGAAGAACAGATCAGTTCTCATGAAACTCAACATGGGGCGTCAAGACCACAAAGCACATATTGTGCTGTGAGCCAAATACACTACAACTTGAATATACCTGGTACAGCATCTACTATGTGTCGGCCCTTAGCTGCTTCGTCCCAAAATTGGCGGAACCTGGCTGTCTGAAGATGAAAACATGAGAACTTAATAAGATCCATGTCTTTTCATTGTATGCATGCTAAATCATACATTCAACCAAGTTCTTATGTCAAGAAAAAATAAGATGTGGCAAAAAAATGAAAAATACCTCCAAGTAGTGTGAGAGAACAATGAGAGTCTTAAACTGTTCTTCCATTTGCTGGTAATAGCAATAAGAAGACAATCAATTAGAGGCCAGCGAAAGAACAAATTTAAATTCTATGAAATGATTAACTAGGAAGCAGGCTAAAACCAATGAGACTAGAACTCAAACAGAACCCATAACCATATAAAGTTGCATAAAGCACTTGACCAGGGTCCATTTTTCCAAACAGCTCATTTTCAACCACATAACTAGCGGTGCACAAGTTCTTTTAGTTTTCGATCACGTATTATAAGTAACAGCCAGTTACCCTTCAAAAACAAAATTATATAACAAACAAGCACTAATAGTGGAGCACAAACGTGTATGAACGAGGCATGAAGATGTGTCTCCAAACACAAGTCTTCAGAAAATCACACACCAGAACAATCTCAATCTGTAAAAATATGATATTTTACAGGATAGAAAACCCTTCAAAATTATACTGCATTTTAAATGATGTTTTAACATCTTTTAAGTTAATGGTGAGTCGAGCTTGAAAAGGCCTTGAGCCTTACCGCTTACACCTCAAGTCATGATTCGCGAAGGATAATGCCTCCCAAATTCGGAAATTTTAAATGTCGCTAGAAATGCTCATCCACGTGAGAACATGAATAGTATAGAATTTCTCAAGATTGCCATTCAGAATGAAGAAACTGGATGGCATTTTACTGTTATGCACAAGTGGAGAATTTTCATGAATTTAACCCTACCACTGATAGTCAGCCAATATTTTGAGAACGCCAATAGAAAGAAAATATGCAGGGAATGTGCACCATCAACCAAGTCAGCTTTACCATTTAGTGGCACCACATGGGCTCAACAAAGACTCCAAATCACTCAAAGCTAGAAAACTACTAGAAGTTAACCCCAATTCAAGAAAAAAATCTTTTGTTTGGAGGCATCAAAGTGGAAGTTGTTAATATCCAATTTAGATAAGTGATAACAATGGAGTTGTTTCTAGTTCTACTACCAAACAACAGATTCTAAAAAAGCATTGCTAGACAAGAGGTCGAGCTTCAAGCTTTTGAGCATAGGTTAGGGCGACGTCTAAAAGAAGTCTTTTCTTGAGCCACCGCAAGTATCATCCATATTTAGTGAATTCGTTTTTTACAATTTAAAAGCAGTGGAGAAGTATTGCACAAGTGTGTGCAATTACACTACACCCATAAGAAATACAATGAAAATCAGTACAGTACCACTCTTTCGGGAATCAAAAAGAGACAGAGGCTGAAATCAGGCGCTGGCATTGCCATTAGAGCCTGCTCCAAACAAATTGCAAACCAAATAAAACGAGAAATTAGTAAAGCAAGAACCAAAATAAGAGAATCAACGAAACTAATATGCTTCATATATTTCCTCATTTCACCTTGATCAGAATGCGAGCAACAATTTGAGTACTCATCCTGTCTGGCTCAAACTACATCAAGAAATACATAGAATTACTAAATTGGTAATAATTGCTGCTATGTACAGACAAATATTAAAATTAAGGAAATTACCTGGTAGAGACGAAGAAGACAGAGATTGGCGCTCAAACTGTACGTTTGCGAAGAGACCTAATTTTTCCAGTTCAATATTAAAAACCAAATACCACACAAACGGAAACTAAAATCCAATTAACATAACAAAACAGACATAGGCAGACAGACAAAGAAACACTCAAGCACGTATTAGTAGACATAACTTACTTGTTCATTCACATAGTTTTCTAGATCGGGGAGGATGTCGGGGTTGTAAGGGTTCACGGCGACAAGTTGCTCCACCGTGTATGACATGGCTGACGGTGGCTGCTTCTGATTTGCAGTTGAATTGACCATCTCCCTTCCCATTCTGAGCTAAATGTGTGATTCGTAAATTCGAGAAAGCGAAGGAGGAAGAAAGGGAATTGAACTGCAATGTGGAGGCTGCTTTTAGGGATCAGACGGGGACTGGAATTGGTAAAATCAAAAAGCAACAAGGCTACGGATGTAAAATAAACTAGCCCCTTGAGGAATTTTTAGGCGATATTGGTACAAAATTTATCCGCACGCAATTCTATATATCTCGTACTCATTTTCAACCTCATACATATTTTTCAAAATAATATTAACCATATATTTTTACACGGAATATTGCGCACATTAACTTTATATCCAATCAAACAACCCCTTAAACCAAGTAAAATTCGAATTTTTTATTCTTTTTTTTTTTTGGTTTTCATTCATTCATAATAATAATAATAGAAAATTACAGAACATGTTTGCTTTATGACTTTAGTAAAATTATTTTTGTGACAATTTATTCAATTATTATTTTGATTGGAAAATAAAATACAACCATTTAAACATGCAACATTTATTAATTAGTATTTAACTTTAAAAGTTGGTTAATTTTGCAACACTTACCAACAAATGGAAAAATAAAAAGATTCGATAATGGAGCCAACACAAATTTTGAAGACCATTGTTTTCAAAGTTTCTTACTGAAAATACTCAAATAAATAAATAAATAAATAAATAAAGATACTATTTTGATATTTCTTTTGCGAATCTTTGCGTTGTTTTTGAACTCGTTTCAGAAAACATCAAAGTAAACAAGTGTTTAGCATATTTAAAAATTAAAATTTAAAAACAATCAAGAGAACAGACCCAAAATTCAAATATGTTATACCCCAAAAGCTGTGGAGTATTGATATACACATTTTAGTGGTGTATTATTTTATTTTATTTTTTTCTAGAAAATAGGTTTACTTCGATTTCTTTTTTTTTTTTTTTTTAAAATAAATTTAATCGCATTTATCCAACCATATCCATATATTAGACGATAGTATATCTTTATTAATAACATGCACATCAAATAGACTCACTTTGAGAAATAAAGAAGTTAATTACACACATAAACAATGAAAACCACATGTATTTTAAGAGTGATGAATAAGAACAGTTGATTTGTTTTAGCCCATGTTCTTCTACATGTTTTTACGCGATTTTACACATTCTTTTCAACCCTACTGATTCTTTCTCCTATTTCACATCTACATATATCGGGGGACCTACTTGTATTACACAAATCTCCACCATTCAACTCCACACATTCTCTCTCCTATATCACATAAAAATTCATTTTTACACATATCTTAACACCCCGTTAATTAGACGGATCTATGAAGAAAGTGAAAAATCACTATACTTTTAATATTTTTACGAAATATTGTACTCACACTAATATTTTCATTTACACGTCAAAGCAACGCGAATTAAGTTACTACTTTGGACATACGTGCATCAACTAGACAAGGATATGTTTGTTACTCAACTCACCCGGATTCAATCTTCCCAACTCCATCCTTGTGAATTTGAAATAGGCAAAATGATTACCAAACACGAGCTAATCAAGATTGCTTAGATTGTAGAATTACTTTAAAAATTACAGAAGTGACGTGTGTTGTCGGGGTGGGATGGGACCCACCGCACCTACGTCGTTGCTCATTACAAGCAGGAGAACATTTTCCGTAGAGGTGATTGAAAATACAATAACTTTCCTACAAATGTAGAAGATTGGATATCAAGTTCCAACCCATCCATTGCTTCTTATCACAAGGGGAAACAAAATTGAGCTCAAACATTTCCCGAGAAACGGGCTCCCCCGATTCGCAAAACCCGACGAGCTTCGCGACCACCTCAGCACTCTCTTGCACGTGTTGCATGTTCAGAGGATCTGTCCATAGTTTATTTACGAGTTGGAGGCGCCTCTTCTGTTTCCCTTCGGGCGGAATATTCCACTTCATATAAAGGAATTCCCTTTCTTCTGCTGTTAATTTTGAGCTCACCCTCTTTGCTAGATACTCCCTTTCTTGTTTAAGCGCCTTGATACTGCACATTCAAGAGCATGTTAACTATGCCTAGTAAGTTAATGCTCGAAAATAGATACTATAGGGTGAAAATGTAATTTTGGAGAAATATGTATGGATAAAAATAAAAGTATACAGAAACAGTTTAGTGAATTGGTTTCAAAATTTATTTACTTTTTAGCCACACATTCTTCTGGAAAAGATTATTATTCTTCTCAAAGAAGTGTGTGCTTGGGAAGCATTCGAAAGTACCTTGAGGATACCGAGCTTGCTGGATCATCACCTAGGAGAGCGGGGCTGGCATTACCGAGGTCGTCTAAATGCTGCTCCAACCATTTTAACCGTCTAAATTCGACTTCCACATATATCTGATCCGAAGGGTCGCCTTTGAATAGCAAATAAAATTGCGTACGGTGAACAATAGAAACATGGCACAAATGCCACAGCATAATAATCTCCTTCCTCTGTTCTTGAAACACTAAGCTCCATGGCATGGGAGACTGATCAATCATCTCGCCTTCGTCACTTGAAGCTTCATTTGCCTCCATCTCCAACACCTAAGGGACCAATAAGCATATAACGAGACATGAAAGATTTAAGATAAACAAGATATGATGAAGATCAAGAATATGTCTGATTCAGCTTTATTGACTTAATTCCATGCTTACCTGGCAAACAAGAAGCTGTTTTTGGTATTGTAGCTTTGCTACGCGTTCTTTCAGCTCAGTCACATAAGCTTTAATATTTCGAATATTATCCTCAGTTGCCTTCTTAAACATCCTTTGCAGTTTTTTAACACTGACAGAACCTGGAGGATGCTTCTGAGTAGTGGGGGTACCCTCTCTGGACGACACGCAACTAGATTTTTCACTACAAGGAGTGCCCTTTTGTCCTTCGAATGCATCATTACCCAAAACAATGAGGCTTTTCATCTCGGGGTCTCTGTTTTCATTTCCATATTCAACTGATTTACAAGAAGACGACATAGGGGAGCATGGAGATCTTATTAAATTCGGCATGTTAGCTGTATTGCTCAAGTTGAAAGGAAGCACCTTTTTCCTTTTCCACGAAGCCTCATTACTCGGGAAATACATGACCAATTTGTCGATTGACCTCTGGACATTTTCTAATTTCTCTTCTAAGGACGCTATGTTGTTCTCTTGAGAATTCAGTCGAGCAATTTCTTCTTTCAACGTGGCCTTATCTCTGATCTCGATCTTTTCTGGAATGGAACTCAACCCATGCAGTTCCTTGATTTCAGATAAATGTTTAGCAATAGTTTCGGTGGCATCTTCATTTCCATGCCTTTGAGACGCAACTTCTTTGAGAAGTAGATCAAGTGCTCGACTGGCTTCTTCACCGAGCTGCCTCTGTCTCATCTCTAACTTCCTAATCTCCTCTACTAGCATGTCAGACGAAGTAGCTGACCGCCTTACTGCCTTGCTCCCCAAGTTTCTCGCCTTAGCCTTTGAGCCATGTTGATCAAAAACTGAGTCATCGTCTTTGCTAAAAGAGAGGCATTTAACTACTTGGCGAGAAGGCCCGTGATTGTTTGACGCCTGAAAATAGTGTAAATAAAGTATAAAAATATAATAAGAGATGGATAGAAGTTGCAGATGGGGGTGCATGGTAGTATTATTCAAGGAAACTCATAATCGTACTTTAGGCTCTTTGTGTGTGCTTTTCACCGTCTCAAGCTGAGATTCTGCCAAGTCCCTTTGACGCTTTAGCTCATTAATCTCTATCTCCATCTGCACACGAAATATCAGAATTGTGTGCATCACGTTTGACATTGAGACTTCTTGAGTAGCGTTGCAAAGTAAAGGGATATTTAATAGCAACACATTTTCATCAGAAGAGAAGCTCATTTAGTACCTGCTGGATTTTCAATTCCTTTTCCATCAGTAAAGACTTCAAATCTGTAGAAGCAGATGGCTCTGGGCTTTGAAGCTCTGCTTCAAGCCTGGCAACTTGCTTCTGCAAGTTCTTAACTAGTTGCTTCTCTGCTACAACCTAAACACATAATTCCACACAATAAGCTATATAACATACAGAGTATAGGATAGGACTTCTCGGTGTAAACAAGATTTTAATAATGTATACATAGAGAAGAAAACAGGAAGACTGGGGCTCATGCCATTATTATTTATTAGTCTCTGGAAACCGAATTCTCACCAATTGAACCGGAGATTGGGAGCATTTGGACCCCAAAAAATAAAATAAATCATTCTGTAGAAGTTGTTTCGATGGATACCATGTTAACTTGGGCTGTATTGGTAACTTCCTTCGCACTAGTTGCAAATGAGAGCGTGTTCCGTGATTGTTCCACGTGACTTAAAGCAGGACTAACAGTGCAAATTATAGCAGTCCTTGCATTCCCTCCAATTGAAGACTGCAATATTCTTGTGAGCTTTGAGTCCCTGTAGGGGACATGACCCCTCTTTCCCATGCTGCAAAGAAAACAACAAAAGGATCATATGCATCCACCCATCCACAAACAAGCAGATTTTGCATTCTTTTTGTGTCTTGCTTTCTAACTACAGCTTGTTCGATAAAGCCTTTGTTTTGGGAAGAACACATGGTTAAGGTAAGGAGCTTTATGGAGAAAAGTAAAAATAATATTATTTTGTACAGTGTGGTTGAAATTTGAAAATGAGAGTAGAAAAAAGTGATAGTGGAAATAGCTTAGTGAAACAAGTACTAAATATTTCTCCAATGATCAGATATCAATCAGTTTATGCTATGAGGAGCAGTGGATCGAACTTTGTTAATAAAATGTCTTATGGAAATCAAGAAGTTCAAACAATTACACTAATATCGCTTCCTGCATCATTCATTAATCATTTGCATACCTCAACTTTCTAATTACACTTGCCAAAGTTAGCAAGCTTCTATTAATATGACTCCCTTCCTTCATTCTCATGCCATCAGCATTTGTTTGAGTAGCACGCTCACTCCCGGCTAGATCAACGAGGTTCTGTGAAAACCGAGAATTATGTATCATCAAATGATTGAAATTGCAAGAAAGATCAGGAGAGGTGTAAGACAAGTGCTCACCAAACTAGCTAAATAGGATTTCATGCACCTTGAATCTTCCCGGAGACTACTTTCAATGGTCTATAAGAACATTAAATTTTATTAAATATTTGCAAGTCATATTGGTCAATGAAAAATTCAGAATAAGAAATAGAATTGTTACAATTTAAGCTTACCAGCCTAATTATCTGATGTGACCTTGAACTTTTATCATTTAGGGCAGTTTCACCCACCTGCCTGTTGGCTGCAATCAAATGCATTTGCGAAGGCAGAATCAGGATATTATCGACACTGATATGGTTACTTATCTTTGACGAAAGGGGTAAAAAAGAAGAGGAGGGGGTGGGGGGGGAGAAGGCTTTTCTTTTCAGGCTAGAAGCAATGTATAACCTTCACAAATGCTGATCAAGTGCCTCAAATGTTGATCATCCTTGACGACCTCTTCAACTAGCTTCTCCACAATCGTCCCTTTCTGCATATAAATTTGAAAATTTCAGCAAATACAATATCTAGAACAATTCAGTATTTAAATTTGACAACTTTCTACCTCGGGATCATCCAACAGGCGAAGAGGGCCAGATTCCCTGTTTAAGAGATCTACAACAGTCTCATTATAAATCTCTAAAGCAGAAAACTTCAGAGCAAATTCCCTCTCTTGATTCTGTAAGACAAGACACAAAGTTTAATCCCTCAAGAAAATTCACAACCAAAGTTCAACATAAGTAAAGGCCTCTAAACTGATAACAGATACTAAGACAAATTTAAACTCACAATCTTGATGTGGTCATAGATGTCTTTGATGGCATTCTCAGTTATGCCCCTTATAGTGAACGTCTTTCCACTACTCGTCTGCCCATATGCAAAGATTGTTGCTGCAATCATGAAATCAGTTTACATTTAATTTAACAAGCTAAAAACAAAGACAAGTAGACAACCAAATCACACACGCAGTAATATGTTATCCTTTTACCGTTAATTCCACCGAGAGCAGAGAGTGCCACATCCCTTGCTCCTTCTTCATAAACCTTCCGGGTAGAGCAAGATGGATCGAAAACCTTATCTGCCATAGACGAATAAACGTATCAATAAAGAACAATGGGCAATCAGAACTTATTTGGATGAAGTTTAGTTAATATACCGAATGTATAGGGGCCCGCATGCCGCTCATGATAAAGGTTCTTGGATACAATGGTGTTTTCGTCTGTAATCTCCCATGCAACCAGATCATATGAGGATAATTCTTTAGCACTAAGTGGCCTTACTCTAACAGTTACCAAAATCTTCTCTTCTTGAACTTTCGGGCCACCGGGAGTGGATGCAGGAGTTGTCCGTCTACTCTTTGATGACGGTGTTTTTGGTGTCCCAATTATCATCTTCATTGTAGAGTACTTTTCTGGGCATGAATAAGATCTGATCAGTTTCCATTTTTGTCAGAAAAATGCACAAATTTCTAGGGTTCAACATTTTAGTAAAATCCTCCTGAAAATAGATACTCTGGAAACAAATAAATAACCATAAAATTGAATTATTTTATTCGTCCCTCCTAATCTTCCAACTACATTTTGATCTTCATACAACGCAGTATTGTAAAGAACTACCAGAAGGAAAAGGGATTTGAAAAAATGAAGTGGCAAATTCGTAATTACGGAAAATGGGGAAAATCCAGCAAAGGAACACCTGAAATATCAACTAACGCACAGAAAAGGAAAGAAGATTGGAGTGATATCTTGAAAATAGTAACAAGAAAATGAATCACATACCCTCAAAAAAAAAATTGTCAGATTTCTCGAATAATCACCGTCAGCATTGATCTCTCAAGCCGATAATCCAACTCGCTATACTGAATTTCCTTCCTCTAATTTTGGATATTTCAAATAAAAATTTCCTTTTTTTAAGAGGTGTTCTACAGAAACGGAAGACAGAGAGAGCTCCTGAAAGAGGATCTTATTATATTCTTTCCTCACTTTCTTGGTGAAAACGGATTGAATGATAACGGCTAGTCAGGCGTTTGTAAAATCAGTATTTTTATTTATTTATTATTTTTTGTAATTGTGTTTTTGCGTTTCCGTATGCCTCGCGCACCTGAACTTGAAAGGGGTGGGCTCCATATGAACCGCAGATGTAGGGCCCATGCTTTAGGACTACCAGCCCACTCAATATTTTCTTATTTAGGCCCTCTCCAATGGAGATGTGGATTGTAGATGATGTGAAGGAAAGAGATAGAAAGAATATGATTATTTTATTTAAAAGTGAATAGGAAGAAGTGTAGGAAAAAGAGTGGGAAAAGTGAAAAAGTATGAAAGAGATATAAATAATTCAAAAATAATAATAAAATAATAGTGGAATAATTCTAGACGAGTCCAAATGTAGACGGGGCACGGGTATCTATGAAGAAAAAGTGGATGAAAAGTGGGATAATTGATAAAAAAGTGATGAAAAAAAGAAAAAGAAAAGCCACATGTGTAAAATCCGGGACCCACTTACACCTCTTGTTCCTATCTCTCGTGACACGGCACTGTAGATGGGGGCAATGGACTGCACCAATTGGAGATGGCCTTAGCATGTGTTTCATCTCATTTTTTTTCCACCTAAATATCATATACTATTAAAATCAAAGTCAAACGTTAATATCAACCACACATTTTATATCATCACTTATTATTATCCACACATTTCGTACTCTCCACCACTATCTATTCCAAAAATTATTTTTTAGCCAAATTTTAAACAAAAAATGTATAAGAACACACGCTTAAAATAAATATTTACTAAACACTTCTTTATCATTTTATCAAATTTTAAGTTTGATATTTTAAAAAATAAGGTAGGTAGAATGAAAAGAATTACAAAATTTCTATTAATTCAAACCGGTTTGCTCTGTGCAATTGCGTAGGAAAAATTTTAAAAAAAATGTGTCATACTATCACACGTGCGATCACATTCCAAAACGGATATCATATGCGAAATCTACGGCCCAAAACAATTTAAACTATTATACACTCATTACACACCTATTACAAAATCACTGGGAAGCCACTATACATTATTACATATCCATTACACACTCATTACACACTTTATATAATTTCACACATCTATTGCACACTCATTATATACTTTGGATAATATTACACATACAATACATAACTATTACACATCAAGTGTAACAGTTTGACATTTGAATCCGGGCGTCCCCAAAATATGTGATCGTATGGCACAAAATTTGGGCGACACCTAAGTTTACAATGAACGATCTTGCATATCGGATTTCCATAATAAACCATGGGACAATGCATGCAGGATTTTGCAATTAAGCTCACCAATGTTGCTACTAGAAAAACTTGTAGTTGTGCAGTTTTCTTTCTTTTATTGCTAAATCATTTTTCTTTGGATTGTTTAGCTTAAATCTTGAGGTTTCAATATAGTAAATATTAATAATATGGATGTTTTGTTTTTAAGAAAATATGGAATTTTTTTAGTTCTATAATGAAGCAAAAATCACATGCTAAAAAATTGAATGTCATGAATCTACTAATTTAATATACTTTTTGAGATGTAAGAAGACCAGTTGATAATTAATTAAGTCTTTCTTGAGGAGTATCTTAATGGTTGGAGATTTGTGGATCAAATGTATTTTCCTTCTCTGGAGTGTACGAGCTAATCGATCCAATATGAAATGATCTTTTAATGAGTTTTCTGTTGGAGTTGATGAGTATTCGAATTTGGTGAAGTTTATGTGTTCTCACTTTTTCCAGTGTCTAATAAACACACAGATCTTGCTATTTCTTGAGTGGACAAAATGAGTCGTTCATTTTTTTATGTACACAATGTTGGTTGCATTAGCAACTTTTGCGCAAGAAATTAGGAACCACAAGATAGGAAAAATGTTATGAGGCAACGCTAATAGATAATTAGATATATAGAATTGAAAATGGCAGCAGGTGCCTTGCACATGCCCTGATCATTGTGTTTTCTTAAAATTCATTTGCAACACTTGTTGACATTACATTCTCAAATAATCAATTCTTAACATCAAAAAGCTAGACCAAACAATTTTGAAATAAGATTTGACAAAAATACCTTTGTATATATAATTAACCGAACAATGTGGAGTACTTGAGGAAGTAAGGGTGTGTTTGATAGGATTCCAGGAAAAGGAATTCCCGGGAAAATGAATTCCTGGAAAACCGATTCCCACCCTTTTCTTGGATTGAGTTTTTCAGGAAAATCATTGTTTTTGTGCTTTAAAGACTTGTACCTGGAAAATGAATTCCCGGAAAACAAATGCAATCAAACACACAAGTTGGAAAATGATTTCCTTGATTTGACATTTTCCGAGAAAATGTTTACCAATCAACCACACCCTAAGAGCATCTTCATGGCTAGCATGGATTCTGGATGTAGATTGGATGAGAGCAATGGCAGAGCTAGGTGGGGTCCTGTGGAACCACTGAACCCTAGTCTCTTGGTTAGCTTTTTAAAAATACTAATATTATTTTGAGTTTAAAATTAAATTATTCCATCCTTAATTTACTTTTTCACTACATATCCCACTCTTTATTGCTACAAAACCTAACTCAAACATATATTATAATATAATCTTCGAAAATCTCAAATTTCGCTCCCTTGTTTTGTCTTTTGCTTCTTTATTTTATCATTTCCTTCTCATCCTTCTCCAATTCCTATATATTTCCCCTCATCCATACCCAATTACCACATAATAATATGATTTTATATCATTTAGTGAGCAAACTTTTTTTGTAGTTAATGTGTGCCCCCATTGAATTAATTTTTGGCTCTGCCACTAGATGAGAGATGAGAGGGATAGAGATGACGAGTATTTTAGTTGAAAAGAAATGGAAAGATTGAATAAAAAAAGTAAAAAAGAAGAAGAGGAAAATGTCAAAAAAGAACAGAGAGGAAAATAAATTCAAAATTAATAATTAATAATAAAATAGTAGTAGAAGATTTCTAAATGAATATTGTTTATTTGTACACATGGTACAGAAGTTGAGGAAGAAAAAATGGGAAAACAAAAGCTCAAAAAAGTGATTTAATTTTTTTTTTTTAAGAAATAGGCAAAAATACAGATCCATGACAAAATGTGTATGTCTGTCTCTTTTCCATGCACATCAGCACATCCGCATGCATGCATGTTAGCATAGAGATGCACTAAATAGCAAAACTTTGTTTTCCCTTTTAGTTTTTACTAAGGAGGACAAATTCGAGACAATGTTCCATTCAATAAATAAATAATACTAATAATAAAACATAAAAAATAAATTCTAGACAACTACAAGAGAAAATGAGTGTGTCTCATATATTTTCTCTATTTTATTTTATTTTTCTATTTTTTTGCATTATTTTTTCTTAGTTATCCCACTTTTTCTCCATTTTTTCTTCATGAATTTGTATGCCACATTTACATTATCACATCCATGAAAATATATTCTCTACTACTATTTTATTAATATTTTTGAATTTGTTTCTAATTTCTACACCTCTCATCTTTTTCACTTTTCCCCTTTTTTTCATAAATTGCTTTCAATTCCATTTTCCCCCTTTCATTCAAAAACTTGTTTCAATTCCTCCCCAAAATTAAAATAATCATTTATATCTCTTTCTTTCGCATCATCCTCCAATTCACATTCCCATTGGAAATGGCCTAAACTTTGTTTCATCCCCACATTACAACCTTCATCCAACAATAGATTGCAAGAGCTTGGTGCTTCTAAATTGAATATTTGGACACATGTTCAAGCTACTTGGGCTTCTTTCTGTTCACATTAAATTACATCAAATTAAATTTTCTTTAATATGTTGTTAAAAATTAGTAAAAGGTGTTAAAAAATATAAACAAAATTATCAAATCAATATATCTGTAATTGAAACAAATGAAAGAGAAAATTAAAGTAAATTTAATTTGATAAAATTTAATTTAATGTGAATAGAGCAAACCCACCCAACAATTGTGAAAAATATTTTGATACTTTATCTTTCAAATATTTTACAATATATACCATTTTCAAGTTTCAGCATTTTAAATTTGAGTGGTTACATGATCCACCGTCAAATCTCCTTTTGCTAATGAGATCCTGTTCCAATATAAAACTAATTAAACGATTTATTTTCGGGACCATAACCATTTGTTAAAGCCTTGTTCTTTTCACAATAAATTTCATCAACTTACACTTACATTTTTCTTTCTCATCATTTTCAATGACACAAACATTAATTTGACAATTTGTTTACATTTTGTAATACATCTTCTCCGATTACCAACCACACATCTAACACGAAATTTGAGTAAACAAAAACTATTGTGAAAGTAACAAGAAATAATTATTATTATATAGATTAATTACAATTTTATCAGCCCTAATTAGCTATAGACTAACATTCATTGATTTCATTCATTCATTCCCTACCCCGTGATATTGTGTGGCACATCATAGAGACGTCGAGGCAGATAAAAGCTTTACGTGCAGATATGAACGTGGCGAGAGTTGTCTTCCACACGATTACGATCTTCCATCAAAAAGGCTCTCTAGCTACCACGACTAGGGGTGGACACGGTTCGGGTTGGTTTGCCAACCCATTTGAATCGGTTTGCAATTTTGCAAACCGAAACCAAACCGGCAGTTCGGGCCCGGTCCGGTCGATTTCGGAGTTTTTTTTTTTGCGCAACCCAATTAGTTTTCGGGTTGACATTTGTCAACCCAAAACCAACCCGATCATTGTACAACTCGGCCCGAACCCACTTGGGTCGGTTCGGATCAATGGGTTGTGGTCCAAAATGGCCACCCCTAAGGTCCACGGCAGATCTATATGAAGATTTGGTGCATGCTTATCTTGCAAGATGACAGTGACCATGGTGACCATGTACAACATTTAGATGCATAGGGTCCCCAGTTAGCTCGTGCTAAGAAGTAAGAATGCACCAAGTTAATTTATTGTGTAGAACAATGGCATGCCAAATGGAACCCGTTGATATAGGGAATCCCGACAATCGATCCATTATATTTCAATCTTCGGGCTCAAGGGTGTTTCAATCCATTGAGCGGGAAAAAGGCAGTGGGACCCACTCTAGCCACTACTTCTTTTATAGATAAAGATCGGAGATTACCACCATTTGATATCATGTTATTCTTTATAATCAAAGATTATTACTTGCCAGTATTATATTAAGTAGATTCTATATATATATATATAAAGCTCTTTCATATTACATTTGGGATTGTTTATCAAAATTTCGTAGAAGTTTGCATGTTACGAACAAATTATTTTTGTAGTTTGATATGTTAAAACTCTGTTTGATAGAATTTCATTTAACTAGTTTTTACTTCCATTTTTAGCCGCACAAATAGCAAGTACGGACTATTAGTGAAACATTGTATACACTCGTGTCAAATACTATGTGTGTATATATTGTATTTTAATAATTTTATTTAAGTCTTTATCTAAAAAGTAAAAACTTGTATACATGCATGAGGACCGGATTGACATGTTTGATCTAGGTTTTCCTTGTTGGTTAACCGAGTTCAAACACAAGATAATCTCCAAGTTCTACAAAAATAGGTTTAAATTACGAAAATATTTAGATACGTTTTTTTGATGTTTTTAGTGCTTATTGATTAATTACTTAATCCTAATGGGGGGAAAATAATCGTTATGTTTGATATGGCCACATAGTATTAATAGTTCGTGAAAAAAATTCAACGTAATGAATAAGTAGTTAATACGTATTTTGAATGATATATGTATATATATATATATATAGAAAATATACGAGGGTTCTAATGAAGATGGTTTTTCAAAGTAAAATTTAGTTCAAGACTTGAAATGAAGATCAATATGTGGAAATATGGATCGTTGAATGATGAATGCACTAACTCGGTTGGCGGTAATAGACGTGCTGAGCTCTCAAATGAGACGTCAAGTTATGGGGTGAATCGTACTGGGCCCTTTCGAACATGAGCTAAATGGGCTCTGCTCGTGTCCCAAAAAAATGAGTTTAATTTGAATCAGATTTCACTAACCTTGGCGAGCCAGAGTAGCCAATCTACGAGCCCGTCTAAATTCGTGGACTTTAAATTTATTTATTTTTGCGTTTCAGTCTAGTCGAATCTCGCCCCCGTTAGTGTATGTGTATTTATGAGTATTTATGAGTTTTGATGTGAAATAGGAGAGAGAATGAGTGAGATTGAGTGGTGAAGATTTATGTAGTACTGTGAGTCCCAGAAAATATGTGGATGTAATTGGTTTGACTTTTGATGTGAATGTGTTAAAATGTGTAAAAATTTGTTAAAAGTTGTAAAAGAACGGGCTGTGTCCCAAGGCAGATTTTAGGCGGGGCTCACACGGGTTGTAGCCTCCTCCGACCCAAAAAAAAACCACAAAGTTTATATAGAAAAAAATTTTTATACATAATTTTCGTCAAATTAAATTTTTTTCTGTATAACAACCCCCACTCCCCCAGCTGAGAATTCTTGATCCGCCGTTGAATTCGAGTCGAATGTATGAACTTGCCAAATGCCAAGTGTCCAATCTAATTCTCACCTCTTAGGCCTTGTTCTATTTGGTGTTAACCAAATTCGCACGCAATTCCGTACACCTCATACTCATTTTCAACCACACACATATTTCCCAAAATAATATTAACCACACATTTTTACACTAATAATGTGTATAACAAACCCCAATCAAACAATCAAGTTTGATTATATATTGATACTTATTTGAAAAACTTATTTTAACAAATAGTTTTTTTTAAAAAAAAAACTTAAATTTCAACTATATATATAATAGATATATTCTTTTTGTTTTAAATTAGCTTTTTCTTGTGATTTTGCTTACTCTAGATTATATTTGATGGATCCAAATGTTTGGACTTACAATCAAGGGATGTCTAATATGTATCATATCATACGAACACAAAACAATTTGTCATTGTAAACATATTTTCTTATGAGCTTGAACGTAAAACAAATTATAATAAATATTTTATTAAAAACAAATAAAAGGTACAACAATTTAAAATAAATTATTAAATAGGAATTAGAATCGTCTCTGACTAACCCCAATATCGATTGAACCCCGAATTAAATCAAGGACATATGGAGAAAAATCTAGGCATATTGGCTGGGCTGGAAAAGGGGAATGGGGTCTCTGGTTCAAACTAGTCAGGTAGCCACACCATTAAAATGAGATACCCACCTACATGTCGAAAGCCTATTTAAAAAGACAATTAAGAAAAAAAAAATCTTTTATATTATTGTGTGTATTGAAAATGAACGTAATAAAAAAGATTATATCATACTTACTCTGGACCTACGCTTCAGATGAAAGGAAAGTTGTCAACACCAAACATTAAATTAATTGCACATGCTTAGTTGGTAATTCATGTCAACAACCGCACAATCAATAATGGTATTTGATTACACATCATTTTCTCGTAATATTTTTCTTCAAGACCACGTCATGCTTTTGTAACGTTCCACACCACATATAAATAATATTCAAATTAAAAATTCACGTTTTTAATGTCCCACGGTCCATGTGTCTACTTGAGTCTAGTCTAGTTGTAATGTTTGTATGCACAATCATATCCTTGTGGACCAGAATTATATCCATACGTTTTTATCCGTCAAATTAAATGAAGAAACAAAAAGAACAATGTGCATAACTATTATTATTTTTAAATTTAAAATAATATCTTTATACTACATTTTTAAAAAAAAGGGCACCAATTTTAGCAAAATCAGAATCTTATGCCATGGTGGACACTTCTTATTATGCTCACCACTTATGTACTATTATTACATGTTTGGTTAGACTCATGTGATAGTGGCACATAAACGGCGAACAAAATAAAATTTATCAATAGTAAATATGATAATGGAATGACATATGTTAAAGCCCCCGTTCTTCTACATATTTTTACATGTTTTTACACATTCTTTTTAACCTCACTAATTCTCTCTCCTATTTCACATCCACATATCTCGAGGGACCTACTTGGACTACATAAATCTTCACCATTCAACTTCACTCATTCTTTCTTCTATATCACATAAAAATACATAAAAATCTATTTTTACACACATCCTAACATCCTTTTGTGAATTGCATAATATTTACTCACCATCACACTTATATTTTGTACGTATTTTTTTTTTCACTTTCTATTATTATTACACATTCTTACTTACAATCGTATAATAATTCATGTAATGACGATTTTTGTCTTCAAATTATTATTTGCTAAATGCTAATCACATTCTTGAATAAGCAAAAATAGAAAAATAAAAGACCATGCATTCAAACACACTAAACAAAAATTTTGGATTAGAAACATAATCTTTATCTTGTCAAATTAATTAAATAAGTATTGAAAATGAAAATAGAAAAACAATTTTTAAAAAGTAACAAACAAGCCTTATTATTGTCGCAAACAAAAGTATCTCAAATACTCGCAAGGAATTCCTCTTACAATTACGATAACCATAATAACCATTGTTATTATAATGTTGTCACATGTTATTTGATAGCGTAATGCTAGGCACACTTTCTTTTACACCACAATACATCCATGCGACATATTAAAAATTTAGAGTCTTGAAGAGTGAAATGTAAAGTTAATTTATTTTATGAGATTTTGACACATTAATATAAATATAAGTAAAAATGTAGAGATGGCAATTTTATCTATCGGACTCGAAATCCGTGGGTACCCACCCCTAATGGAGCGAACAGGGCCTCGCTAAATGGGCAACAGGAGCGGATCTAGTGTAGATTTCGCGACCAGTGAATATTTTAGGGGCGGGTCCGGGGCGCCATGTATCCACCCTGAACAGCCCTTATTACTCGCAAATATATTTATATTTTCTAAATTAATATGAAAAGTCAATATAACTAAAAATATTATGACATTTACAAATGTAAAATTTGAACTCTTTAAATTACACACACAATTAAGTGTGACCCATATTCTATTTATAATTTTTATGAGAAATGTTCAAGGTAAAAAAATGAAAAATCAACTTTATACATCAACTCATGGGTCTAAAGATTGACCCGCCTAGAACTCGTCCCTAGAACTCGTGGGTTCAGAGGTGGATCCGGGGCGCTCTATAGCTCGTGGGTCTAGGAGCGGTCTCGACCGACCCGTCCCAAACCTAACCCGTTGTCATTTCTATAAAGACAGAAGAATGATTGATGATTGACAAATAAATAATTTCAATCTTATATCTTTACACTTATTTTTTTATAAAATAACATTAAAATATTATGAAAATGAGACATCATCAATAATATTATGCGGTCACATCATTCGATACTTTGACAATGTGAGATATTTGTACGTGTAATATTTTTTGAAAATAAAAAAGGAAAAAAAATATTGTAATGAGAAAACTACGGCTGTGAAACAATTAACTTCCTCGTCAAGATAAGAACAACAACTGGCATCTCGCCACGTATTATGACCAAAACAGGCATAGCTGACGGAAAACGACTCAAGACATCAAGTACCTTTGAACATTCACATGCTTTCTAAATTCTATACAAAATTTCCATAAACAGTTTCCTTGATTTCCTCTTTCTACGTCGCTGACTCACCGCTCTCATGAACCAAAAAATTCAACAAATAAAAAAAAAGAAAAAAAAAGGTACTAATACGATACTTGATACAAATGTCACCGTTGAATGCATTTAGGCCTTGTTGTCCTCACAATTTTATTGATCTACTCAAACGACGTATTAGATATATGTGGTTAAAATTTGAAAAAAATATATTTTAAAAAATATAAAATAATTATATGAGTAGTTAAAAATAATGAAAGAAAAAAATTAGTGAAATGAGTAAAATTTATTATGGGAAGAACAATGCCTTATCATTTACGAGAAGAGATAAGTTGTGTAGTTATTATTTATTGAGTGCATTCATGAAATGAGATCAACCGACTTGGTCCAAATTTATATATTTGTAAATCAAACAAAAGTATTACACCCGTTTTTCTTTACGTTTTCGTTAATTTTAATTTTGAATTCATTAACAATTTCTCGTTTCCACACAAATTTATTACAGATGAGTTGTTTTCAAAACTTGAAAGAAACTTAACAATATAAAAACAAATAGTATATTTTGAGGATATTTTTAATAGAGATTGGTTTTAAATTAATTTAAGGTTGAAAATAGAGGAAAATTGTACACATAAAATTTAGAATAATTGTCAAATCAATCAAATAAGTTATCGATTGAAAAGATTTTTTTTACTTTTAAAGAGATTAAATTTGTATTAAACATACCCTTAATAATCTTTTATACCCAAGTGCTAATTTATGTAACATTAATTGATTTGATATCTTAAATCATATATTTCAAATAATATCTAAGATGACAATGTACTAATCTCAACTAATTATCAGATCAAGTTATGATAAAAAGAGCAATGTTAAAAAAAAAGGCTTAATATATTAAAGAGATGAGTCGACTTGTTATTTACAAGTATTGATAATTCGTACTATATATGATATTAATTGATTTATTATAATAAATTTTACATTGCAAATGCTCACTTCATCCCAAATATATAGTCCACGTTGGTATTATATATAATTAAAAATATTTTTGGGAAAATAAATTATTATACAACAAAATTTCTTAAAGTATCCTTATTTAATGTGATTTTTGTAAACACTACCTAAATTAAATAAGAATTCATGTTTTATATTTTCCAAAACTAGTTGGATGTATATTTTTGAATAAATAAAAAAATCATACCAAAAATAAAAATAGAATTATATATTTGGAATATTTCAATAAGGTAAAATGGACTATATATTTGGGATTTTGGAGGGAGTAATATTTAAGATGGCAAAATATTAATTAATGTCCGCTAATTGTTCAATCACTGAATAATTGGCCGTGATAAATGGTGTGTTATTTTTATTTTTATTTTTTCAATAAATAAATGGTGTGTTATTTAAAAATAATTTAAAAATAATTTAAAAATAATAATAATAAAAGGAAAAGGTTCGAAATCAAAGGAACGGGCCCACATTTTTCATCAGATGGAAAGTGGTTTTCAATTTAAAACAACTGCAAGAAAGGTGCGGTAGAATTTTCTTTTCCAACAAGGACCCCATTTTACCCATCTTTGCAAAGACAGTACAGTTGAATATCGGTTATATATGGGTTTACTGAGCTTGATCTCTCCACCATCACTACCAAAACTCTTTCATTTCTCTTTCTAGAATCCTCCCTTCCTTGCTTTCGTTTCTCTTTTTCCCAATTTCTTCATGTAAAAAAGAAGAAAAAGGAAAAAAAATTTCAGTGTTTCAGTTTTCTTTCTCTGTTTCGTTTGCCCACCTTTCTGCGTTACTGCTTCAAGGAGGTAGAAATTAAAGTTCATTTTTTCTTTTGCATGTTTTTTTTCTCCATATGTTTATGGCTAGATTTCCTGTTTAACGATGTGGGTTTTGGTGGAAATACTCTGTTTGATCTTAAATGAATGGGTTTTGACCTTTGGGGGGGTTTAATTTATTGAATTTGATTTTTAGCAGATTTCAATGTTTCTCTCTATTTCTGCTGAAACTTAATTGCCATTTCGGCTCTGTCTGCTCTTGTTTTTCATGTGCATGTTGTTTTTCTCATGTTGATGGTGAAATGTTCTGTTTAAGGATGTTGGATTTCAGCTTGATCTTCAAGTAAAGGAATAGATTTGGGGTTTTTAGTGAAAAGTTTCATTTTTAGCAGATTTCTAGATTTTCCTCTAACTAAAGAAATAATCTCAAACAATTGGAAAGATTTGATGTGGAGTTATTTACCTTATTTCTTACCATTTTAGTTAAGTGGAACTTGATTTTGGACTATGAATGTGTAATTTTCTTGCTTATCACGCCATCAGTTACCATTTGTACAAGCAGTACTGATTGGATCTGCAGTGACGGGGCACTATAACATTGGTTGGTGCTTGTGGTGTTTATGTGCTAGTCTTGTAGGTCCCACAACACCAACCAATACAAAAACGCTACGCACTAGCACATTCGTTCAAGAATTGGCTCGCTCTTTCAGTTTGATCCATTAAATGCCCGTACGTCAGTGGTTGCATAATCTGATTACGTGCTTAAATTGTGAGAGTTTTGGCATTCTTGCGTAATCATAGTCTAACCACATTTTTCTTTCACAAGTCACAACTTCTATCTACATATCTATTGTGTCCTCTAACTAGTAGCTTTCTCACAGTCGAAACTCATTCCCGATTTTCCGATCAATCAACCACCATCAATGGCGGAGTCGCGTGTTCTTACTCGTGTCCACAGTCTCCGTGAACGCTTGGATGCTACTCTTGCAGATCATCGCAATGAGATTTTGTTGTTTTTGTCGAGGTATTATATTCTTGGTAAAATCTTGATGTTTTTTCTTTAGTATTTGATTTTATTACATAGGATGATGTTTAATTTTATTGCAGGATTGAAGAACATGGAAAAGGGATCCTTAAACCGCATCAGCTTCTGGCTGAGTTTGAAGCGATCTGCGAAACCGATAAGGAAAAGCTTCAAGATCATGCATTTCAAGAAGTTTTGAAGTTCACACAGGTGTATAAAGAATCTCATTCTTCTGTTTCTCTAGAAACAACGGTGATCTAAAATCTTTAACGAATTAATCTAACTCTACAACCCGGCAATACCAATTTTACCCCATGTATTGGTGGGGTCCAACCTTCTATTAGAGAGATCTTGAACTTTTAACATATGATAAGAACAATAGGTTGTTCCAATTTATTATTAAACTCTACAAACAAACTCCTATGTAATAGTATTGTGTTGTGGTTCTCATAACCTTGATTTTCGGTTTTCATAGGAAGCTATTGTGCTACCTCCATGGGTTGCACTTGCTATTCGCCTGAGGCCCGGGGTTTGGGAGTATGTACGGGTCAATGTTAATGCGCTAGTAGTCGAGGAACTGAGTGTACCTGAGTATCTGCACTTCAAAGAAGAGCTCGTCGATGGGATGTAAGTTTTTACGGTTTTAAATTATTTTTTATTTTTTGTCTCTTGTAAATATTTACGAAAGTTACTATGTATGGTGATGTAGCTCTAATGGTAACTTCGTTCTTGAGTTGGACTTTGAACCGTTTACTGCCTCATTTCCCCGTCCAACCCTTACAAAGTCTATTGGAAATGGAGTCGAGTTCCTTAATAGGCATCTCTCGGCAAAGATGTTCCATGATAGAGATAGCTTGACTCCTCTTCTTGATTTCCTCAGAATGCACCACTATAAGGGCAAGGTAAGGTTCATACAAATATCTACATTTTGCGATGGTCAATCATAGTAGACTAGTAGAGTGTGTGTTGAGATAAACTTTTATTTTGCTAAAAACTAAGATATCATTCTCCTTGTATTTTGATTTTCAGTTTTGAATTTTGAAACCTCTTTCGAGGTTGAGAGAGAGAACTGTTTTGAATAGTGATGGGTTTTACGATTTGTGTGGACAATAATCCGTGCTTATCTGAGATGTGCGTTTAATCTTGAAACTTGACTTTGACTGAGTAGTAAAAATTAATTTTTACGTTGTAAAATAGTTGAAAACTTGAAATGAAAACTTTCCTATTGAACTTCTCCTCTTCGTTTTACCCGCAGACAATAATGCTCAATGATAGGATAAGAAACCTAGATTCTCTCCAAGCGGTACTAAGAAAGGCAGAGGAGTATCTCTCTACACTTCCTTCAGAAACACCATACGCGGAATTTGAACATAAGTTCCAAGAGATTGGATTGGAGAGAGGATGGGGTGACAATGCTGAACGAGTCTCCGAGATGATATCCGTGCTTCTTGATCTTCTAGAAGCTCCCTGACTCATGCACGCTCGAGAAATTCCTCGGACGAATTCCTATGGTTTTCAATGTTGTTATTCTTTCTCCCCATGGTTACTTTGCTCAAGAAAATGTGTTGGGCTATCCCGACACTGGTGGCCAGGTAAATATTGATCAATGATCGAACATTCTTGTCCCACATTTCTAGGAGGCATTCTAAGCATTTTGAAATTTTCAGGTTGTCTACATTTTGGATCAAGTTCCCGCCTTGGAGCGTGAGATGCTTAAACGAATCAAAGAACAAGGACTCGACATCAAACCTCGTATTCTCATTGTTAGTGTTCTTACAATTCTTTTCCTTAACAACTCGTTTGATTAGTACGATTTGAGCACTATTTCACTTATCTTTGGTACTTTACAACAGGTGACTCGATTGCTTCCAGATGCAGTTGGAACAACTTGTGGCCAACGTCTAGAGAAAGTCTTTGGAGCAGAGTATTCTCATATTCTCCGAGTTCCCTTTAGAACTGATAACGGAATTGTTCGTAAATGGATCTCTCGTTTTGAGGTTTGGCCATACATGGAGACATTCACTGAGGTGAGGCAACAACTTTGTCTTAACATTCTTAATTTGTGTCAAATGTCCAAATCTTAAATTTTCAATGTGCGGCTTTCTTAGGATGTTGCTAGGGAAATTATAGCAGAGTTGCAGGCAAAGCCCGATTTGATCATCGGTAATTACAGTGAAGGAAACCTTGCAGCCTCGCTGCTCGCCCACAAATTAGGAGTGACACAGGTATCGAAAGCAGCCCACAATTTTTCGTCTACCCATTTTAGTAAAATTAAAAATTAAAAATTAACAAAATCTTTCGTCCTTTTTCGTCTTTTTACAGTGTACCATTGCTCATGCTCTGGAGAAAACGAAATATCCAGATTCAGATATTTATTGGAAGAAGTTTGACGAGAAATATCACTTCTCGTGTCAGTTTACTGCTGATCTTATCGCAATGAATCACACCGATTTCATTATCACTAGCACATTCCAAGAGATAGCTGGAAAGTACGTAAAAATCTCTGCTTATTTTAATCATTCTTGAAACATTTATTTAGGATTAAGTAACACATACACCAAACATGCCCTAAATGTTTGCTGCTTTTGAGTCTTTAGCAAGGACACTGTTGGGCAGTATGAGAGCCACATGGCCTTCACAATGCCTGGATTGTACCGTGTTGTTCATGGAATTGACGTGTTCGACCCAAAGTTTAACATTGTCTCTCCGGGAGCTGATATGAATCTTTACTACCCGTATACGGAGAAAGAAAGGAGACTTACATCACTTCATCCTGAAATCGAGGAGCTTCTTTACAGCGAGGTTGAAAATGATGAGCACCTGTAAGTTCCTATCTTTGTGAATTTTCGCGAGTATGTTGAGCAACTTGTTCCTTAAACTACCCAAACTGCTCATGTACTATTACTGCATAATTTCTTAAATCACTTTGTATTCTCACTTTCAAGAAATTCTTTACTGACGCATCTACTATTGTATTGTTTCTGCACAATTTCTCAAATAACTCATCATCAATATATTATACTTGATAGATGTGTGTTGAAGGACAAGAACAAGCCCATCTTATTCACCATGGCAAGATTGGACCGCGTGAAGAACTTAACTGGGCTCGTTGAATGGTACACTAAAAACCCAAAACTTAGAGAGTTAGTAAACCTGGTGGTGGTTGGAGGCGATCGACGTAAAGAATCCAAGGACTTGGAAGAACAAGCAGAGATGAAGAAAATGTATAGCCTCATCGAGGAGTACAAACTGAACGGCCAATTCAGATGGATTTCTTCTCAGATGAATCGCGTGAGAAATGGCGAACTCTATCGTTACATTGCTGACACTAAAGGTGCGTTTGTGCAACCCGCTTTCTATGAAGCCTTTGGTTTGACTGTGGTTGAGGCTATGACTTGTGGTTTGCCAACCTTCGCAACTGTCCATGGTGGGCCCGCCGAGATCATCGTGCATGGAAAGTCGGGTTTCCATATTGACCCTTACCAAGGGGAGCATGTCGCAGAGCTACTTGTCAATTTCTTTGAAAAGTGTAAACAAGATCCTTCTTATTGGGAAACCATCTCCACCGGTGGCCTCCAACGCATCCAAGAAAAGTAAGCCCCTGCCTTTTTGTACCTAACAATCAACTGCTAGTCAAAGTAATACATCAATTATTATCCATATATCTCGTGGTCTCCGCCACTATTCACCTAAAAAGTTCGTTTTTAGCTACTAAAATCCTGATCATATCGACCAATTTATCAATCTAACAATCGGGTTGTCGTAGGTACACATGGCAAATTTACTCGGACAGGCTACTGACACTGGCCGGAGTTTATGGTTTCTGGAAGTATGTTTCGAAGCTTGATCGTCTTGAGATTAGACGATATCTTGAAATGTTTTACGCCCTCAAATATCGCAAGCTGGTGAGTTCATTTTTATTCCTACTTTTCTATATCAAAAGTTGTACCATTTCTTACATCCTATGCTGATGAAATGAATGTTTCTATTCAGGCTGAGGCTGTTCCTCCGGCAGTTGATGAGTAAACCAGTCAAATGAGGGCAAGGCATTGAGGGAGTTTCAATTGGAGTTTTCTGTAATGTTTTTAATAAACTCGAATGTTGAGATTTTGTGATGACATTGCTGTTTTCAATTTATGTTTTGATTGTGAGACTTTATTTGCATTCTTACCCATTCATCATTGTCTATGTTATATCCTTGCTTTGATACCACCACTTCAACGCCTTATAAACAGAGCCTTTCATTACAAAATGTTGAAAACGAAGAAATTACACAATCATCTTAAGCATTACAATCAGAACTTGCAACTGTAATCCTTCTTTGCTTCGTAAGCGTCGCAGGCAGTTAGTTCTCTCTGTCATTACAAAAATAGTTCTCTCTGCATTACAAAAAATTTTCTGCTCAATTTTTCGTACAACAATGGCGATCAAGAGAACTCAACTCTGCAAGAAACTAGCAAAATCCCAAAGAAAACCCATAATTCTCATAGCGTTTCTCCCAATTGTAGCCCTTCTCATTGCTCTGTTTTTCAAGATTCCATCATCGACTTCATCATCTTCATCATCAAGAACTGATACTGATAATCAACATCAACCATTGATTCAATCTCCGCCATTAAAATGGGCCCACCCCTTCATCAGGAAAGCTTGTTCCACCACGCTATACCCTTCTCTCTGCCTCTCAAGCCTAGCCTCCCTCCACGGTTCCGGGAACGCCACCAATTTCCGGCGAGTTCTCGAGGTGGCGATTAATCGAACAGTTGGAAACGTGAAAGCCACGCGCGTCAATATCTTATCCCATTTTCGACACCAGGATTTGAATTCACAGGAAAAGAATGCATTAACAGATTGTATGGAAATGCTGGATCAAACCCTGTACGAATTGTTACAAGCAGTCGAAGATTTGGGGCGAATTTCATCTTATGGGAATATCAAAACCCTACTCAGTGCAGCGATGACCAATGAAAACACCTGCATTGATGGGTTCTCGGATCTTGAACAGCTCAATTCGGATCCCCAACCGGGTCACAAAAAACACCTTCAGAATCTGTTGACTCCCATTTCTCGAATGATCAGCAATAGTTTAGCCATGATCAAGTATGTTGAAAACAGATCCCACAAACAAATCCTCAAGAACCCTAGAATTCTTACCACTAAATTACCGGAAAATGATGAGTTTCGTTTTCAACATCATTTTCAAGATTGTGTTGATGGATTAAGGCCAGATTTGATTGTCGATTTAAACGGGACTGGAAATTACATGACTATTGGCGAGGCGATTGATGTGGCACCAAATATGAGTGTGAACAGATTTGTCATTAGAATCAAGAAAGGGGTTTATGAAGAAAATGTGGTGATTCCAAGAGAGAGGACCAATATCATGTTAGTCGGAGATGGGATGAACTCAACAATTATAATGGGATGGAGAAATTTTGCAGATGGATTTTCTACCTTTGCATCAGCTACCTTGAGTAAGTCCCATTGAAGGTCTTTGTCTCTGTTTCTAGAATTGATCAAGATATCGAAGTTGTAGTGTTATGAGTGTCGTCTACAATCACACGAATGTTATAACACTTTCAAGCACGTCGAAAAGGTGATGCATTTTTCGAATTTGACATCAAGAAGTGGTGTTAGAGTTTGTAGGTTCCTTTACTTCATTTGGGTGTGTGCATTGCAGTAGGCCTTTGGATGAGAAAAATCCCACTAATCGTATCACGTGCCCTACATTTAGGACTAGTTGCCACGGGTCTTGAGCAACTTGCTTGTCTCATGCCACTATGCATTAACAGACGGCTGTGTTCTAAAAAGCACACTTATACGCTAACTAGGCACACATAACCTTGTCACTACACATTTTGACATGTAAGTTCTTTATTGTCACTATGCACTTTGACATCTAAGTTCTTTAATGCGTTGCGGTGTCTCCGTGTGTGTGTGTGTGTGTGTGTAGCATGAGTAGATATCAATCTTATTTCTACACAATCATTTCAAATTACACTAACTCAAGACCTTGTTTATCATTGCAGCTGTTGTGGGAGACAAATTCCTAGCCACAAACCTAACAATCATAAACACATCTGGTCCATCAAAGCACCAAGCAGTGGCCTTAAGAGTAACCTCAAACGCCGCCTTCTATCGATGCTCAATCATCTCCCATCAAGACACACTCTACGCCCACTCTCTCCGCCAGTTCTACAAAGAATGCACAATCCAAGGCACAATAGATTTCATCTTTGGAAACGCAGCTGCAATCTTCCAAAACTGCTCAATTCTCGTCCGGAAACCAAATCCCGGGCAGAGGAACGTCATCACTGCCCAAGGCCGGGCAGACCCGAATCAAAACACTGGCATTTCGCTCCAAAATTGCACCATTAAAGCCTCATCCGAGTTCAACTCGACCAAGAGGAAGAACTTTGTGACATACTTGGGAAGGCCTTGGAGGAACTACTCTAGGACAAATATTATGAATAGTTATATGGATGACCTTATACACCCACAAGGGTGGTGTAAGTGGGATGTGTACAGCAATTTGGACACTGTGGATTACATGGAGTACTTGAATTCTGGACCGGGTTCAGAAACTAAACATAGGGTTTCTTGGACCGGGTATAGGAGTAATTGTAGTGAAGATATTGCAAGGCAATTTAGTGTTGAGAGATTCTTGCATGGGGCAGAGGATTGGTTGCAGTCTACTGTCATACCTCTCTTTGATGGGTACTTAAATCATAGGACAATTAATGAAACAGAAATGCTATGTTTGGTTAGCAGTCAAGAGTCCTCTCGGACGCTCGATTCTGTCACGAGGAGGAACTAGATGAACTTCGATATAACTACCAGAGAGAAAAATGTATAGCCATCGAGTTTCTTGTTGCTCATGTTGTTTTGTAAATTTTACAAAATTTTGTCACTGAAGAAATTGAATTTTTAGCTCTCAAGATTCTTGATTTTTGTGTGTGCGCTATTTTGACTTTTCCCGATAGAGTTTACATATACAAACTAGAAAAAACTGCAAATGTACACTGTAAATTTGTATTGAAGATAATATCGAAATGACTATTGTAAACTTTTAAATTTCAAAATTGAATAGTTAAACAGTACAGACTGGCTGACTTGTTATTACAATTTCAACTTTTAGATAATGTGAGCTTGACCTTTGTCGTTTTCCTTTTAACAAGAGTTTTGCTAGATTTGTTAACTTGCTTGTGTTGTAAGTTGTAACCAATGCATTGAAAAGTGTAAAGCATAATTAAGCTGTAAAACCGAGTTTCCATCTTTTATGAGACGTAAAGGGTAGTAAAATGATAAAATAAGTTTCATGTCCAAGTGTTGGTTAAGTGAGGTGAAATAAATTTTTAACAATGTTGTAAACTTGAAGGTGGCGTGAGGGACACGACCCTACCAACTGAATTCCCATTTTCAACTTTTAATTACTTACTAATTCTGTTTATGGGCTTGATTAAGATTAAAAGTTTTTCATACCAACTGAAGCTTAGAGTCAAATCAAAATGTCAAGAGTTTGGTTAAACTCCATTAAGGTAGTTATAGTTAGATTTACTTAATTTTTGACCTTTGAAGAAATTAATAAGATGTTACATATTTTAACATCTTAAACTGCCCTATTTTTAGATGAAGTACTGAGTAGATTGGTTGAAGAACTTTCAAAAGCGGTTGCAATTCCCTTTCATTATGTATATTAGGGTGTGTTGAATGACGGGTTGTAAAGGAAAACTGGAAAATGTTTGCGTGGTAAACGAAATACCACCTACCCTCTAAGAAAACATTTTCATGCTTTTGGTGGAAATCGTGCTTAAAACAGTTGTATCTTGTAAAATAATTTCCTTTTACAACTTGCAATCAAACAGTGAAAGTGTAAAATGTTTTATACGATTTGACATTTGCATGCAAAACAAATGCCAATCAAACACACCCTTATTATATTCTAATATTAATATATAATTTTATATACCGTAATTTCGGGGCGAATGCTATTGTGAGATCTTACAATGTCTCTCTCCTTTTTTTTTCTTTTTTTTTTTGAATGGAAGATCTTACAATTTTTTTATTTTTTATTTTTGGAATGGAAGATCTTACAATGTTAATAGGAATAAAAAGTTAGATTTACACATAATTGTATAGTTTCAAATGAAAAGGAGAGAAAATTTGAGAGGATCAAGACTTCATACATGGAGGGAGTAGTTTATTTTTTCTATAGAGAGCTCTAGACCAAGCTTTGATATATTTTATAAGAGAGAAAAGTACTTATTTATGGGATCTTATAAAATACATATTCAAGATTAAAAGGACCTTATTGTAAAAGTTGGCGCCTTGTGTTGCAGAAATTTGCATTGATTTTTTAAATAAACACCAAAATTATACCACACATGTAAGGTACCTAGCCTGATAAATTCGTTTGTATAAATAAAATACACACATGGGTTTATAGACACAGACTTGGACCCTGTTAGCATACTCATCAAAATGAGTTTTAATGCATTTTTTACAATTTCAAATTTGGTCAAACAAATCACATCCATATATCTTTTCTCTCATTAAATCTCCACCGTCCAACTCCACTTATTCTCTCTCTTCCTACTCATAAAAATACATTAAAACTCATCCGCTAACACCCTTCCATTCACACAAATTTGATGAATTTGTGGTTGTTAATTATGTAAATAATGCAATGTACTAAATAATAAGAGGGTGACAATTGTGTATCCACTATCCAAGGTCGACCTTGAGATATTGAAGATCCTAAACAAAATTTGATATTGGGCGATCTTCTTTCCCCCCAAGTTTAATGCTTGGAAACTTTCTGGTGTTGCGAAAAAAATTAAATTGGGGCCTGAGGCAATCACCTAGTCTCAAGTTGCCATTGTCTAAATCTACATTCTTTGTACAAATTATCTGTACAAGTAACATGATTCTTATTGAGCCCCCATTTATCACCGAGCACCACCAAGAATCCTAGATTACCATCGTCGAAGTGAAAAACGTTGGTATGGCCATTGGTATTGGGAGAGCGTGGAGACAGTTCTGTAACATTGTGATTGTAGTATCTAACGTACTTTCGACTAGGTCGAGCTACAATTTTTTTCATTAATCTGCTGATGCAATGCTTTCATTAATAACTTTCTTGAATCCTCAGTGTCATAATCAGTCTTTATGAAACTTATCAGCTTTCTGTTTCTATACACTACAAAATACAACTGTTGATATAACACTTTTTACACCATTAAAGCTTTCAAGTATGGTGGGCCTAACTCTTGTTGCTCTTTAAGCTTGTGGTTGGAAGATAGGCGATGGCCGGCGGCTCATACTGTTCAATTCGAAGTGATCGTGTTGCTGATAAGGGCTACCCGGGGTAGCAAGTACATCTCCGTCTACATCCACTCCAACGTATTGTTGCACTACAAGAACTGAATACGTTGATGCAAAATCAGACGATGCTAACAAATCTCCGATCGCCCCAAGCTCGGGACACTCACTCCAGTCGGTAAGCCCGGCCGTGAGAGGCGAGATCATTCCCTGTCCTCTACCTACAATGAACAAGTCATGAATAGGGTCTATCGATCTTATTGCTGCTACTGTCTCTTCTCCATGATTCACCACCTTCTCGGTGTAAACTACAGAAGAGTCGTTGGCGGTCCTTGCTCTAAACTCATTGATGTAGTTTTCATCCAACTGCTTTTCTCTATCGGCATCTGTTACTAGAGTCAGTATTTCACGCCCGCTTTGGGTATGGTCGAACGCGTGTTCGCCTGGGACGAACCGCATGACAGTGGTATTAATTCCGGGGTGCTCGGACATCCTCCATGCATATGCCAATGCTTCTCTATCGTCTGGGCCGCCAAAGAAAATTACAACTATTTGGTGGTTTATCTGATTGGCGGACAACCTTGTGGTTCCATTGAGCCCTCGATCGACAAGAATCCCGACCGAACAAGGAGCATTTGCCAATACATTCTGGTTGATCGTCCGATAAGCCGGATTAGTGGACTCCATTCCTCCATCGACGGTTTGTTGTTTGTGGAAAGGGATGATGATGAAAGAAACACGTTTATCCTCCGCCACATTGCAAATGTCTTCGTGCATGGTTGAATAAGGGGAAATGGCGGTGAGGGGTTGAACTGACACGCACCCCACGTGCTGCTCAAAATTCTCGAATGCGTTAATGATGTGATCTGATTGTGCTTGAGTTCGGTTGAGAGCCGGCCGGCCGGATTTCCGAGTGTTGTGGACGATAAGCATGGCGGAAGCACGGCCAGTGAGTTCGACAAGGTGGAGGGCGTATATACAAATTGGAGACTTTTTCGTTGGATGAGAGGCTTCGAGAAGGTTAATGATTGTTGGAACATTTCTTGGTGTGTGAATGCAAGCTAGCACCCGAAACTCCCCATCCGGTTTTGACTTTTGTATTGTTCTTCTCTTATAGGGTACGAGTTTCCTCGTGGGCTTGTATATGCTTGTCACGACTGGCGAGATAATTGCCGTCATAATCACCGCCACGGTTACCATTATTGCAAAAGATTTATCATCAAGAACCTATAAAACGCAATGCCATTATTAGCATGAGAAAGAAAAACAACTAATAAGAAAGGGCAATGATATACGTACATCCCTATCTAGTCCTCTCACAATAAGAGAGGACAAGATAGTCATTGGATAATAGTAAACCTTGTAGTAAACAAGGATATACATATAGCATTTTCCATTAGAAAATAATGACACCATAGAGACAAAAAAATAAGCACCTTTTGGTCTTTACCAACGTTAAGGACGATAATCTCGACAAGACCCTTTGTGTTCATAAGCAAACCAAGCGTAAGCCCTTCGTTAAATGGCATTTTGTAATAGAGAGAAACAAGCAGAGTCCCAGCAACTTTCCCAATACAGGCGAGAACAATAACGAGCGCTAGAATAGCCCATGTACCAATCCCGGTTATAGCGGCAATATCCGTCTTGAGGCCGCTGATAGCAAAAAAGAGTGGTAAAAGAAGCCCTGAGACGAAGTCCTCTAGTCTTTCTATAAGTGTTATACCAAGAGGTCCATTCGGTATAACCAAGCCAAAAACAAAAGCTCCAAAAACAGAATGGGTTCCAATCGCATCGGTTATGAAACCAGATATCATCACCCCAGTAAGAATCAGACATATACTGAATTCACTCACAGGTTCGCCTTCGGGGATTCGTCTAATCATCCACGAAATCAAGGGCCTAATCACATACACACAAAAAGCAACAAATGCACCACTAGACAAAATAACCCATATCGAAGCTAATGACTTGACGTCATTCTCTGCCAACGCAATTGCAAATGCCAACAAAATCCACGCACACATGTCGTTAATCAAAGCCGAGGACATTGCAATTCGTCCAATCTCTGTGTTGAGAAGTTTTAGCTCAGCAAGGATTCGTGCAAGTACAGGGAAGGCAGTGACCGAGAGTGCCACGCCAAGAAAAAGTATGAAGGTCCCTAATTTCACAAGCTGTGTGTCTTTATGTAACATGAATGCAAATGAAACGCCGATCAGAAATGGCAGCACCATTCCGGCGATCGCCATAGCTAATGCTCGTTTTCCGGTACGTCGAATAACGGCAATGTCCATTTCTACCCCAACTAGAAAGAGGAAATAAACAAGTCCTACATTTGCCATTGTCTCTAATACCATTACACTTCTAAGAGGAAACACTGTGTTCGCGAATTTCTTACTTCGCCCCAATACTGATGGCCCTAAGATTACACCACCCTGATTCAATTAACAATCATTCAATTAACAATAACGATTAAACAGAGAAACAGGACAATTGCATAATTGCTTAATTCAATCTGAATTCGATAAATTGGAAAATTACTTACGAGGATCTCGGAAATGACGCGAGGTTGCCGAAAGGGCTTGAGGATGAAAACGAGAACTCTCGTCATTACAACAACCAATGTTAATTGTAAAATGAAGAGTGGCAATGAATAATCCAACGGATTATCACCTTGCCAAATTCCGTTCGTCGTTATCATTGTCGGAGCGTAACATACTATCGTATCGTCCGTTCTGTTCGGGGTCCCAATCGTCGTCTCCTCCATTTTGCCCTAGCTTTTTGATGTTTCCGTTCACGATGACCTAAATTGTTCTGTTTTCCCCCTTTCTTATTTCACAAACAAAATGTTAAACGCTGCTGTAGACTGTATCACATTGAGAAATGCCATTTTGAGTTTGAAGATTTTGTGATTTATTTTTTACTTTTCTCCAGAAATGAAGAAGAAAGGAGGGAGAAGAGCTGTTCATTTGCAGGTATAATGGTTTCTGTAAATTTTTGGTGAAAATGCAAATGAGAGATTTTGTGGTGGTGAAAATTTTCTATTTTTTTGGTGGCTGAGGACTTATTTTGTCTTTCATGGTTAATGGTTTCTGTAGAAAAGTTTTGCATTATATTTGAAAATGATGATGAAACATGCGACGAATGGACAAAGATGATTAGAAGCCTTTATGAACTAAGGGTGTGTTTGATTGCACAAAAGTTTTCCTCGAAAATGAGTTTTTCAGTCATTTTTTTCAGCTTTGGGTGTTTGATTAGTTTTTCTTGAAACGTTTTTCTGGCGTTTAAAAACACAAAATCATAATTTTCCTGAAAACTCAATCCAGGAATCGGTAGAAAATTGCTTCAGGAAAACGCTTCCTAATCCCTTCCTAATCCTATCAAACACACCCTAAAAGATCTCTTTCGTCTACAAGAGTCGTACCGACGGGTTTGGGATTTATTATAGGATCTAACTGAACTTAAAAACGTTTGTAAAAGGGTACTACAAATTCTATTCAGCGTACCACGTTTTATGTACATTAAATGGTTTTCAAATTTGCCTATTATTACAATTAAGCCCTCAACATTTTTGTCCTATTTTAATAATTAATTATTTAATAATTAGCATCTTTGGTTCATAAAACCATCATATATATAAATATTATGTTATCGTGCATCGAAGTTAATATCAAATTTTGGATTTTTTGTATTTGTTAAGATTTACTTACCTAAAATTACCAAATGTAAATAAATCATTTGATGTCCAAATGATGAAATTTTAGTGCATAAATTATTATTATGGACAAATTCATTGTAAATGAAAGATCAAACCTAATAATCAAACTCAAAAAATATTTAAAGATGTAATTGTAACAAAATGTAAATTTTAAGTACTTTAGAAACAATTATCATGTGGTGCACAAAAGAAAAATTATAATGCAAATGTAATTACCCTTGTAAGAGAGTTGATTAGGGCAGGGCTTGGATATATATGCCCAAATTATAGCAAATTAGTAATCGTTAGAAAAACTTAGTAATTATTTAATCAATATCAAATTAAATAAATACATTGATATAAATGAAAAAAATGATAAGTGAAAATGAAATGTGATGGTTTTTACATTATTAAAATTCATTAATTGGCTTTCAAAAAAAAATTCATTTATTGAACAAATTAATATAAAATTTGGAAGTCTTTTTGAAATAACATTTGACATCAAATAATTATGTCCGTGGGCCTAACACTCTAATGCTCATATATATTGGCATGTTAAAATGCTCATATGTGTGCGAATGGGAGACACATTCGCCCATATGTGAATATTTTAATATGTCCATATGTGTGCAAATAAGGACATGTGTCCAATAGGGGCGTATGGACAATTAAATTGCCTACTTGTGGGCAATAGAGCACTAGCAATATAATACAATGTCATTTTTATAATTATATCTCATATTTGTATCTAAAATTTTCTAAGAAACAAATTGTAAGATATAGAAAAAAATACAACTTAGATCGTGATTTCTAAAAATCTGACTTTGGTATCACAAATAAATTGCCTAATTCTATGTACTAATCCCATGGTTGCACCTAATTACATCGCAGTCCATCTCCCATTTAGATCTGTCCCTGATTGTGAGGCTGATCTAACATTAGGGTTGAAATTTTTATGGATTTTTATATGATCAAGTATGAGGGAGAATCGGTAGAGTTGAATGACGATGATTTGTGTATTATGTATAGGTCCCACGAGATATGTGTATGTAATTGATTTGACCAAATTCAAATTTAGAAAAAATGTATAAAAATTTATAAAAATTGCAATCCTAGCAAAACATGCATGAAGAGCTTTTAAAACAAGTTGGCGCATGCTATAAATCAAAATTTAATTCATTTTTAAAATTTTTAATTTGGTTAAATCAATCACATATTTCATGGAACCTGTATGTACTACACAATTCTTCATTATTCAGCTATACTCATTAGGTTAACTTGATTGTATTTTATGCTCATTAAGCCAACTCTTGCAATGTGGATTGGAGGATGATATGGAAGAGAGAAATATAGAAAGATGATTATTTTAATTGGAGATAAATGAAAAAAGGTTTTAAAACAAAAAAAAAGAAAAGAAAAGAAAAGAAGATAGTGAAATGTGAAAAAGATGAGAGATGTATAAATAAATTAAAAATAAAATAAAATAGTAGTAATTCTAGATGTCTATTTATTTTTAGACATGATACTGGAATTTATATAGGAAAAATAGGGTAAATGAGTAAAAAGTGATTTTAAAAAAAGAGAAAATTAGGGGGGGGAAGAAATATATAAGATCCACCTAAATTCTTATATTTTTCTCTCTCATGGATGAAAATTGGCAATGGATATGTGTATTGGAGATGGTAAAACTAAATTCTAGTTGTTAGGACGCTGATCCCTATTAGATTGGGTGATTGTAATAACCTTATCGCCATATTATTTGGAGAAGTAAAATAAAACTGATTTATCACATAAATAACTATTATCGATTGGTATGAGACATTTTCAAATGAAAGTCTCGCTAGGAGTAAAATTGTGCAAACTGTGTTGAAAACATAAAATATCATACCAAACTAAAATGTCACAAAATGTTACAAAATATCAATCTCACGTGGGTTTGATTTGTGTGAAATGTACTAGAGTAACAGATTCCAAAAGGATGGAACCATGCAAGGTCCATGCATCCTCAACTATCACATCGATCTCTCATCGTTATCGACATATATAATGTGTTCGTTAGACGACTAGGAATCAATGTATTTAATTATAATTAGGGTCCCTCAAAAACCTACTAATTTACCAAATAGTTCCTTTTCTTGCACGCCAATGAATGTATCCACATGTACATCAGTTGAGTCCTTGACAAGAAACTAACAAAAACAAAAACAAATATGTTGAGATGATGCTCCACCTACTGCCTTCGGGTCCCACATCTCCGATATTTTTGTCATAGATGACTCTTAAAAAAAGAAAATGATTTGATCATCTAATAATCACTTGATGAATAGTTTTACAGTACATATAAATTATTAGATACATGGAAAAACCGAATAACTTGTAGATAAAGATAATATAGATCTATAGTCCAAAGAATCTTCCGACCAATGTACTGATGAAATACATCAATTATTGATATAATCCTTATTCTCTTACTGAAAGGACGATATATTTCATAGTTCATATTATCTAAGAAGTCAATTCAAGCTTATGTTAAATGATTTGGATCTTCTAAATTGAGACCCGAGACGAACTTAAAAAATTTAAGATTTCGGATGCCCAATACAATCTTTGAAAATCCAAGATTTGGGTCCCCTTTTTCTAGCTATGACCTATTTTTTTGTATTTTCTTGTTTATTTATTTATTCATTTTCATTTATTTTCTTGTTTTCGATTTTTCGCCCCCATTTTTGAAATTTTTACCTAAAAATGAAAAAAATACGCCCTCATTTATCCTATTTTGGAAATAATATTTTTCCGACGCCTAGCAGGTAGGCCTCCTATACCTCAATAGTGCGTGTTAGTCTCTAAATATTTATACATTTTTATACATTCTTTTCATTTCCATTTTATTCTCTCTCTTATTTATATTGAATATTTAGTGTGGGCTTATTTGTCTTCTGTGAAATCTCTGTCATTCATTTCTCTTTCGTTCATTTCTCATATCACATAAAACCCATAAAAATACATTTTTACGCATATGCTAACACGCACACCAAGTACTGACAAGCCCCACAACATTTTAATTTTATATGTAAAATTTAAAAACTCATTTAAGGTATGTATATATGAATATATTTTTTCACTGACAACATTTTTCTTATCCTACTAACTAAATTTTCGTGGCTCCATTATTAATGCTTTCAAAGTCCAAACAAGACCCCTCTTTTTCATTCGTCCCATACCCAACCTCAACCGCAACATAAGTTTTTCCACAAAGAAAAATACAAAATTGCACAAGTCGTATATACAATTCTTTTTATACTTTTATACAGCAGTTTGCTTCTAGAACATGCCACAATTTTTCAAGAAGACCTACGGTATACAACGATACATATATATATACTTAATTAGCAAGTCTCGTGATTTACAATATTTGACTTTCTTAACCCTGGACTAAATCACTAGCGTGTCATGAGGAAATTAGTAATTTTAACATTAGTTCATTTCAAGAAGTTTGATCCATTCCTAAATTCATTTCACCATTTGCAACTTGCAATATCAATTAATTTACAATTTTAAAAGAATATTATTCAATAAATAAAAAATAAATTATATTTACAATATGATTGATGTCGTCCATGTTGATATCTTACCAGCACATAGATACCATAATACTATTAAATAAATAAATAAATAATAGTATTTTTTTTATCAATCACTTTTTTTTAAAGGCATATAATGGTGGGGTGGAGTTCGAACTCTAGCCATGAATTTATAGTTTTAACCACCGTATTACATTCGAATCACATTTTAATCGCTTCTTAGATACTATAATTATTTTTAATAAAAATTAATACTCTCATGTACTCCAGTACTCTTTTTAAAATAAAAGTAATGTAACTTATAAATAATTAGTTTTCTGCTGAAACAATTATATATCCTTAAGTGGATGGATGACAGCAGCAATTAGAGCGCATAGGTACCATTCAAAAAGAAAAACAACAGCAAAATGTATAGTTATTATTTTTTTTTCGATAATTTCATTAAAAAAAAATCAATATGCATGTCAATCAAAATTTCTACTACTAAACCGCATGGGTCTTACATAAGAGAACATTTCCCATAACATTAGAGTCGATTTTGAGATATTGAACGCCCTCGACCAAGCTTGATATTTGGGTATCCTATCTATAAATTTGATGTTTAGAGACTTTTTTTTATGAAGAAAAAGTTGCAATTATTGAAAAAAAGTACTTTAAATTTTCCAAAGTAATTTTTCCAAATGGTTTGTACCGACCATCTAATTTTCTTTCCTATATTTTGACAAATTTTGTCATGCTGAAAAATCAAAATCCCGCGGAACAGGTAAGGAGGGCCCCCCATAAGAAACACAATAATGTACCTCGTGGAATTTCCGTTTCATGGAAATTGATGGTGTATACAGTATAATTTACTGCATGTGTTGCATACTCATTATTCTTAATACTTTTTTATATTTTTAAAAATTTAAATTTAATTAAATAAACCATATATATTCACATATCTCTGTAGGATTTATCTATATTATTAAATCTCAACTTGATCTAGTGTCATAGATGGCACCTTAACTAAGGTACTATCGATAACATTTTTGGGCGATCGATGTACATTTTGAAATTGAGATTAGATCTGAATCGATAAAGCGAAAGAAGCTACTGAGATTTCGAAAAATTTTTGACACCGTAGAGCGGTGGTGCTTGGGATCAAAATTTTAGCCATAATTTAGTCAAATTTTGGACCAAAATTATGGCCAAAACTTTGATTGTCCGCCACGAACCGTCACGGTGTCGCAGGAAATTTTAAAATTGGTGGAACTCCCCCTAGTCATGCTAATTCTAAATATAGTCTTGGATTTCAAAACAAATATCGGATCAGGCCCGAAAATATAGTCAATGGAACCTTAACTAAGGTATCATCGATGATACTAGAAAAATACCATATTAAATTTATGTTATTTAATTATACTCATTTCTCTATTTTTACTCATAAAAATATACTAAAATGAGTATCCAATCACCACCTGTGTATAACTGTATATGTACATTTGTTTGTGAATGTATAAATAATGAAGTCAACGGTTCCCGCAGCCGGTTTAGAAGGTCTTGGAAAGTGGAAAAGGATTTACAGTTCGCACAGAACTTTCCTTCGAAAACAGAACGGAAAAGGACACAACTTTTGTTTGGAAAATTTCTACGTAAACAATTAGCTAAAATCCAATCATTGATTTCACGGAAATTTTGATACATCGGAGCACAAACATTTAAATTTCCATTTTGACAATTGAAATAATCATAATTTTTATCTAAAAATAAGAAGTGATTAAAGTAAAAAAAAATATCAAACTTTTTCACGATTGTCATTAAAATTGAATTATATGATTATTTTAATCACAATAAATTCAATTTGCATCACACACACAAAAAATAAAAAACATTAGTAATATATGTAATACCACATCTCAATTGTTCACCATGTCATAATTCGAGACGGGTGTGTTGTCGTGTCACAACTTGTCACTATTGATTATTAACTACTACACAACCTGACACTAGGACTAGTATTTTTTCCCCCTATTTTCCAATCTAACATTTTATACAAGCATCCTCTAGATATTAGACTCTAATTAATGGACATATTCATTGAATATATATATATGAAAATACATGATGAATATCAATTAAAAGAAAATTTTGTTCCCTATCTATGGCAATTAAGACTCTATGGCAATTTTCAGAAGGAAATTGTTCTTATCTAACACCAGTGTGACACGTATATGGTAGAACGTAATAACATAATCATACTTGATCATGTACATATGAATTATATATACCATGCATGCACACAAATATCATACAATTTAATTGGGACAATAAAATTATTAAGTTATTAAAAAATAAATGCATGAATATTTTCTTATAAAAGAAGTTGCAAACGTGTAATGTCTGATAGAGAAGGAAGGAAGTTTCTGGTCCCCGCGCGGGACCAGAATTTTGGTCTCCCCCCCACCCTCGGCCCCACTGCCATCAGGGGAGGCTGTGTCTTGTGGGGGTTCCATTTCAAGCACCCCGCGCGGGTGCTTGAAAATTTCCGCTGATAGAGAAAGGATAAAACAAGCGTTCAAATATTAGGTATTGCCTTCTCTCTTATATCTAATTAACACCACACACACTCTCTCTCTCTCTCCATATATATATATATATATATATATATATATACACACACATATGTGTACATAAATTCAGGAATAAGCATCTTCAAACTTCAGCTTCTCCGAAAATAATTGCTTATTTTCGAACTTAAGCAATAAGAAAATGAGAGGGAAGAAGGTGATGAAAGTGCAAAACTTATTTCTAAGTTGTTTCAAGATTGAGAACCCTACTCCAAAGCCTAAGAAAGTTGTACCAAGACTATCGTTGTCATCTCCGAGGTTTTCTCTTTTGGATAATTTGGATTTAAGCAGTTCGACTCTTTCGGAAGATCTGTCGATTTCTTTGGCCGGATCGAATCTTCATGTGTTTACACTCCAAGAACTCGAGGTGATTACGCAGAATTTCTCATCCAGTAATTATCTTGGTGAAGGTGGGTTCGGGCCGGTACACAAGGGGTTTGTTGATGATAAGATTAGGCCCGGTTTGAAGGCCCAGCCCGTTGCTGTGAAGCTCCTCGACTTGGATGGCTCCCAAGGCCATCGGGAATGGTTGGTAAGTACAGTCGTGTTTGACTGAAAATTAACTTTTACTATTCAATTAAATTTATTTTCATCACGTAATTATGGTTAATGTAATTGGGATTAATTAATTTATTTATTTATTAATCTTTTGTGATTAACAGACTGAAGTGGTGTTTCTTGGTGAATTAAGACATCCACATTTGGTGAAGTTGATTGGATATTGCTGTGAAGAAGAACATAGACTTCTTGTATATGAATATATGCCAAGAGGCAGTCTTGAGAGTCACCTCTTTAGAAGTAAGTTTCTTCTCCTTTTCCTTACTTTCTAAATTAATTAATTATAATCTGTCCGCTGAAGTGTGTGTTTTTCTATATTTAATTAATCATAAGTTTAAATTTCAAGTTTATGGATCACCTAAGTCATTTCTTGTATATAATTCTAACAACTAGACGCCGGTTTATACAAAAAAAGTGTTGTTATTCTTCCGCAGTGTTAATACTAATCTTTTAAAACCCGATCCCATCCTAAAGGGATTGAGTCAAGAGACGGGGTTGACTTAACGATCAAACTAATACTGAAATACAGAAGAATAATAATGCTAGAATACCATAACCCTTGACATGATTGATGACATAATAATAGTAAAATTCTTATATTACCATTAATGAATAGTTATACTGATAATTGATATAAAAGATATTAACATCATTTTATATTATTATTATGACATTCTTTATGACCTTTAGTATGTGACTGTAGCGTGGTTGAATACAAAAATATCGCAAAATTTTAAAAAGAAAAACAATTGTGAAATCATTGGTCAAACCTCGTCCCACGTCACTTGGGCTCCCTTGGCAAACCCGAATCTTTGACTAACTTTAACCAAACTAAGTTTTAGAAATCGCCACGTGTGTGTTATGGAGTAAGTTATTATATATTCTTATGGATTTTGATGTGAAATATGAGAAAGAATAAGTGGAGTTGAATGGTAAAGATTTATGTGGTACATATAGGTCCTACAAGATATTTGAATGTGAAATAAAAGAGAGAATGTGTGTAATTGAAAAGAATGTATAAAAAATATGTAAAAATCTGTTAAAATTTATAAACATACATTATTACAAATTTTTCGATTATGCAACACTTTGCCATTCATTAGTATAGCATTGCCTATAAAATATTAGCACATAGACATTATAGCACTAACTATTATCTATGTGACACATTACTATCTACCCGATGAACAGTACGGCCAATATGCAACGTTATATATTAATTCATTATTAAAAGTCAATGTTGATGTTTTCTAAGGCGTTTTTATTTTTTATTTTTATTTTTTTTGAATAGTTCTAAGGGGGTTGTTGATTGTGTGGTATATACGTAAATTTTCAGAGGCTTGTGTATCTTTACTCTTTGGAACAAGTCAACAGGGCCGTTATAGTCCTTCTGGATGTGAATTGATACTTGACATACTTTAATGGTTCACAACTTTTGGGTCTTTTGCGTCTAGCCAGATCGGTTTCAAACTGGTCCTCGATTGAATCAACCAGTTGGGTCCCGTCTGAATTTTTGACAAAGTGGATCATTTTGGTCATCTGTTTAGATTCTTAAAAATTAAATGATTTAGGTGGAGAACTCACCTAATTTTTACTTTAAGAAACATTAGGTTTTTTCCAAAAAAAAAAAAAAATCGAACAGTAATAGTTACTTAAGTAAATTCGAAAGACGGAAGCAGAGTAAAGTTAACAATTAATTATAATTTATATTTCATAGTTTTAACGAATAAATATGTGATTAAAAATTTTTGCTTTTTTTCCCCCAAACAGGATATTCAATTTCTCTTCCGTGGTCAACACGAATGAAAATTACCATTGGAGCTGCAAAAGGACTTGCCTTCCTCCACGAAGCCAAAAATCCAGTCATATACAGAGATTTTAAAGCTTCAAATATTTTGTTAGACTCGGTGAGTTTATTTCTATATTCTTTTTTATAAAATATTTCAACTCGAAAAACCAAAATTTTAATGTAGTTTTATTAATACCAGTTAGTTAGTTGGGGAATAAAATTTCAAATAATACCCCTTAAATTGTCTAGTTGAAACTAACTTTTTTTTTAAAAAAAATAAATTTAGGATTACACTCCTAAACTCTCAGATTTTGGACTTGCGAAGGATGGCCCTGAAGGAGATGACACGCATGTCTCAACACGGGTTATGGGCACCCACGGATATGCAGCACCTGAATACGTCATGACAGGTAATAACTCACAATGGAAAGATTCATTGAAATCAATATTATACCTTTTAAGCATTCATGTAAAATAAATGAAATCATCAATCTTTTTGTAGGTCATTTAACAGCAGCAAGTGATGTTTATAGCTTTGGGGTTGTACTTTTGGAGCTTCTAACGGGTAGAAGATCAGTGGACAAAACCCGTCCCGGCAGGGAACAAAACCTAGTAGAATGGGCAAAGCCCATGTTAAAAAATCCCAAGAAATTCCTAAATAGGCTAATGGACCCTAGACTTGAAGGGCAGTACCCTGAAATGGGGGCTCAAAAGGCAGCCCAATTAGCTTGCCAGTGCTTGAGCCACAGCCCAAAGTTTAGGCCCAAAATGAGTGATGTCATAGAAGTTTTGGAGCCTTTGGAAGCTCTTAATGACAATATTCCAATTGGGACATTTGTATTTTCAGTTTTGGGGGATAGTGACTTGGATGAGAGTGAGAAGAAGCGTAGTGAAAAAGGTTCTTGTAAGCCAAGACGTGAAGTCCATGGGAGTTTGGTTAAGTCTCCTAAATCTCGAGTCATTTACTCGAAAAGTAGTTTACACGACAACCTACGAAAAGTGCTGAATTCGCCTTTGCGGAATGAAGTTAAGAGGAGTCTAGATCACAAGAGTTTTGTATGTTACACATTGTAAATAGTTTTGGGTAATAAACCTAAGAAAGTAGAGAGAAGAAAAAGAATTGAATGAAACATATAAATTCCAATTCAATATTTCACTGTCAATTGTAGTGATTTGCATCTGTAACAATCTTTTGTAACTTTTGTTTTTACTTTAGCACCACTTTTCAAAGGATGAATTACCCTTCAACTACCACCTCTTTGTGTACATGTTTTGCGTTTTGTTTTTTGTTTTTTTTTGTTCTTTTCATTTTCTGTATATCTTTTATTTTCTTAATCTAATCAATATACAAAGATTATCCTAGAATATATGGAGTGTATGATGTAATTTTCTCAATATTAAGTTTTTCGACCTAAATAATGGTGATCCACTGATTCTCAAGTCATTTTTCGACAGTGTAAAAACCCAAAAACCAAACTTATATATATAGTAAAGACCCCACAATATTGAAAATTGTCTAAAACTCCTAGACATTAAAAGGAAATTGAAGGCAGATTTTTCATCTGGTTAAGAAGATGCAAAGAATAGAAAGATGAAAGAATGCAGAAATTGAGTGAATGAGGTAGAAGAATAGCAACAAAATTGTGCAGGAAAAGGGGGCAAAAGAAAAAAAAAGAGTCGTCGCCTGAGAGATTCGAACTCTCGCGGGGAAACCCCATGTACTTAGCAGGCACACGCCTTAACCACTCGGCCAAAGCGACTCTGTTGTCTAGCGTATTTATTTTTCCTAATATAATGTGTTCTCTTAATTTATCTATCCCATCCCCACAAATGTTTAGAAGTTAATACAAATCTCATGCCCCGATCGATAATAATAATAATAATAATAATAATAATAATAATAATAATAATAATAATAAATTTTCCTATCCTATGTGACAAATCGACGAGCGCGGACTAATTAGACATGAATTTATGTTTTTGTGATATGCATAAAATACAAAGTGATTGCACTTATGAAATACATGTTATCTGTGAATGATATTAAAGTGATTACATCATATCAAAATGATCAAATAATATTGGTATGAAATATATCTCATGAGCAAAATAAATCCGACTCACATAAACATTAGATTCATTGTGCAATCAACTAATGTTGCATCAAATAAGGGCACAAAAAAAAGAGCAAAGTTGGTAGAACACCAAAGCAGCCTAATAAGCCTGGTGAAACAAATTACTCATACTACACTGTTTAAATTACACTTCGACAAAAACAAAAATTACATTTATAATATATCAACCTTACCATTTAAAGAAAAAAGATATACTAGCAGCACAAGTAGCAAGGGTAGCAGCAGCATTTTTTGTCACAAGGCGGACAGCAACAGCTACCCTTTGGACATTTGGGACAGTTACATGTACAAGTACATTTAGGACATTTAGGACAGTTACATCTTCTGCTGAAACAAAAACAAACCGAGCACGACCAAGAACATTTCGGGACGCAGCAACATCGTTTACAACAACTACAATCAGGTATGTCACAGCATTGGGTATTTAAACACGACGAAGAACAGTTGCACTTGGGCATTGAGCATGTGAAGCACCGGTCGAGATTACAACACTTGCAACTGCAACTGCAATTGCAATCACAACAGTGTGGCATACGGAGACGAGGGCATTTTGGGCAATAACAGCAAATCCACGAAATGTTGAAACATGACATCCCACTGAAAGGCAAGAATTCACATAGTATTCACAACCAATACCGATTACTCACCAGTTACGCATCATGAAACTAGCGCGAAGCACTCAAATATCAATCAGTGTAAAAGTGTCACATCAATGCTAATATAATAATCAGCATTGTTGATAAATAGCATTATTCTTCGTGCGTGAGTAACTATTTCACAAACGAGAATTCAATTTAAGGTTAATGATTATTAACAAAACTTGCCACGGATTATCACTAGCATTCCAGAGCCATTTCAGAAGCGACGAGATCTGCGAACTTTCTTCGTTCTGCTTTCAAGAACCGAAAGAAAAAAGAAGGGAAAAAAAGAGTAATGGTGAGAAAATATGACATTATCTATAACAGGGTGATAATGAGAAAATACGAGATTATCTATCAATGTCCATCGACAAGATAGGTTTGACTTTTTTTCTTACACTGGTATAAGAGGATCTGACTTTCCCGTCACAAAATCTGTAAGCCTGTAAAATCGGCAAGTTTGTTTAGTTGGAAGTTAATCCACGTTTGGCTGAAAGGAAAAAAATATTATAGCATGCATCGACTTACTCTTTACAGGATCGTGAAGCAGGTCGAAGGCCTTCGACGGATTTTAATTCTTCCTGATTGCAACAAAATTTCCGGATGAGATTTCATTGATTATCTACTGATTTCAAACTTCCTGATTTTCTTTAAATCGTTTCTCATCAAGTTCATTTTTAATCACACATTCTACGGGACCCATAACCTCAACAATTTACGGGGATGGGAAAGCCTATATTTGTTCATGTTGTACTTTGTGGAACCAAAAACACACACTTCACCAAGTAGGTTAGCATATTTTGTTACTTATTATTTTGTAGCTTAATTCCAAACACTGCCTAACAAGTAAGTCGAAACAATGCAGGACAAAACACAATCGATATCATCTCGAGCAATCCTTCATACTTCGAAACACCACCAAATAGACCAAAGCATCGGACAAACAGAGATAAACCAGAATTGTACAAGATATTTATCGATCCAAAATGCAGTCTCGATCATACTTCAATCTACCTCTCAAGAATGATGAAAATACCCATCTCGTCCTTGAAACTAACATTACCCTGTTGAGTAACTGTTCTTATTAGAGCTGTCCAAATCCTTTTTACACCGTCCACTCTGTTTTAGACGAATTACAACACAGTATTAGAGCAGGTATCACATGTTCTACATTCGACTCTCACCGGCCACCGCTGCCCCACTTAGTTCTCATACTCCAAGAGGGCTGAACTCGATACTTCTCGAACAATGAGCCACTACCACTTGCCCATAGAGAGTTTTGGAACTTTTGAAACTCAACCCATGTTCGTTTTAACTTTCTTCGATTTAAAATTAACCTTACTCTTTGAGTCAAACTTCGATATTCCCCACGACGTTCAACATTCAAAACAAAGACTCACTATCATTTACACATGTAGGATGGATACTATTTAACCTGAAAAGTTAGTTGATTTTAACATTTTTTCTATCTGAAAAGTTGCTCACACTGTCTCAGAACCAGAACGATATTCTCCTTCTTATTTTCATAAAGATTAAGAAATTTTAATTAATTTTGTTGGAAAATTAACCTCTAGTTATACTCAAATTATTCCTCTACACTAGTTTATTTTAATTGGTAATAATGAATATTAAACAGGGTTATATTGGAAAATGGAAATATTTTAATAAAAAAAGGTGGACAGTGGACTATAATCTGAGACGTACAAAAAATGGAAAAGAAACATCTGTGGGACATTGGGAGGGAGTAACTTTTCCAAATTAACTCAACCTCTATTCACCCCAGATTCAGAACAACTAGACTATCACTGTAGCAGAATAAAAGTTTCCTTGACTAAAATTTAGCAATGATTTTAGTCCCTCTAACACTATTATATTGACTTGAAGTTTTGCATGCAACTGGTAATTTCATTCATATTGAAAACTTTGAACTATGAGTAGTCTAAATTCGTCAATTTCATTCCCAATTAAAGTCCCTTCGCATTATAAATTATAATTAGAATAAAAAAATGACAAAAAAAATATAAAAACACAGCGGTAATTGAAAACTCACCTCGAGATAACTAATCTCTCTCTCCAGAATCTGAACTCGGGCCAACTCACGACGCTTCCCATACAAATCCGGGTACGGCGGCGGCGACTTTGGCCGCGGCGGCGGAAGCGGTGGCACTGAACCAGCGCCGACTGAATCAACCATTTTCCCCAATATTATATATTTGATCCACCAGTGATTATATTTTATTACTTAAATTGGAAACACTGATGAGGAAAATATATTTGGAGAGAGAGAGAGAGAGAGAGAGAAAAGAGGGGGAAATGGAAAACTGAACAATGCAAATGGGGAAATAATTAGTGAGATTTATGACTTTTTGGGGATAATTCCGAGGAGACGACGCAGAAAAGCCCAGACCTCAAAAGTTCTGCCACAGCCACTATCACTGCAAACCATGACAGAACTACCAGTACAAATAAATTTAAAAATACATAAATATCAATAAAATATAAATAAATGTCTCTCTATGTGTGAGAGACAGTGTGTGTCACGTCATTTACTGCTTTTATGGGCTTTAATGAAAATGAAGAAATAATAATGAGAACCTTTTGTTCTTAGTAGCAGAGGCAAGCAATAAGTAAGCTTTTAATGATTTTAGGTCATTAGGTGGCGTTGTAACTTGTAGGTGTACTCAATTTGAGTTTTTATCATTAAATTATTGGTTTGAAAGTACGATATTCGTATGGGATTGTTGAAATTTTTTGATGTTAAAATTAGGTCTTGAATTAAAGGGGGTTAGTGTACGTGTAAAAATGAATTTTTATATATTTTATGTGATATAGGAAAGAGAATGTGTAGAGTTGAATAGTGGAGATTTGTGTACAGGTAGATCATACAAGATATATGGATGTGAAATAGAAGAGAGAATTAATGGGGTTGAAAAGAAAGTATAAAAATACAGAAGAACACGCGCTTAATCAATTACAAATTAAGTTTGATTCGTAATTTTTCACGAATTTAACGTCTCAATCAAATAACAATACTTTCGTAAAGTTGTATCAAATAAATCTCAAGTAAGACGAATTAAGCAACCGGCTCTCGTACCCTAACTATAAGAATCATTCAAAATCAAAATTATAAAAGAAATTAAATAAATATTAACTTTTCATTAGATTTTTGACATATCAAAGTTGCACTGTTTGTAATAGTTAATACTCTTTGCAAGTTGCATTACAAGCGAGATGCAATTTTTTTTTTTTTTTTGTGTGCGTGTGTGGAACAAGCTCCATCCAATTGAAATTGCTACAAGTCTACGACTAGAAAAATTAGCAGTGAAAAAAAGTTACAAAAGAGGTTAAAAAAAATATAATAAAAAAAAAATAACGGTGAGGTGTGGTATGCAGAGGCGTACAGAAATGGCAGTGTGTGGATCCATGGGGTGGGGAACATCGTATATCAGATCACACGTGACTGCTGTGTAGGATAGAGAATTCACGGTGCTGTAAATTTGCGTACTTTTCTTCCTCGTTTTCACTTTTTACAGCCATATATATGAACTGCTTCCACTGAATTTGCAGGGCCTATTCGTTTTTCCTATTACTGGGTGTCTGGGCCTGCCACCATCTCGTACAAAAGTACATACAGCCCAAATAATTCACATCATACAATGGGTCAGATCCAGTTGTCAGGATCGAATGGACCGGCCCGGACCGATTAAATCATGGAGTCATTGGAGATCAAGAAGGTGAAGTACTATTGCCTATTGAGCCAATGATCTCCTTCCACGTGTCATCCTCCCCCGAATGGAGCGGGAACCCACACGCCATTAAACCAATACTCACGTTTCACGTCGCATATTGACACTTTACAGAGTTAATATGTTGGCATTGGAACGGGAGCGTGGTTTTAGGATATGTTTCACACACATGTAAAAATGTGTAGTTGAAAGGTTTTAAAAAAAAGGGTATATCAATTAAATGATTGGTTGAAAATGAGAATTGAAAAATGATTTTTCTTTAAAGTTTGTAGCAAACAAGCTCTTAATTATCTATTTTGAATTATTTCAATTTTTTAAAATTTCATTTTCTTATGTGTTTTTCATTTTCGGGTTGACAAAATAATATCAAAGCAATTGGGCAAAGAAATTTCAATTGTTTGGTTAAAAATAAATTTAAGAGAAATCAACGACAAAGATAAGTACAACTCAATTTAAACAGACATCGTTTCATATTATCCGTTTCTCAATTATTATATATGAAATAACATGGTAAGAATATTTACCATAACCCAAAAAGTATACTATTTTACTGTTCAAAAAAGGGAAATCCAAATAATTGCAAAATCTCAATTTTCATCATTACAAGACGCGTCCTAACTCACTAGTCATTTTCCACGCAAACCACGTCTTTGTAATCTTCCCAAATTCATTACTAGGCGTGTCGTAATTGAAATTCCACTTTCATTGCAAAAGGCAACAATCTTATCAAGTGAAAGAAACTATAGAGTGATTGGGACGTAAGCTAATAAAAATATCAATTTCAACAAGCTACCTCTATTTTTTCCATCTAAAGTCCAACTCCAAATTACTAGAAGACCACTTTGGTCGACATATTCCCTCAATTAAAGTTATATTAGGCAGCCATTTTTTCCAAAAAGCACCATCTTACCCTTTATTGAATTGCTTCACAAGGTATAATTCACTACAACCAATACGGTAAGACTAATATCGATTTTACACGTGTCAATTCAGTGTAGATATCATTTCGATCTCGATTATTCGACCTTAATATTCACATGAGTACAGACTTATAGTATTCATATGGTGCTTTGCACATTTATATTAATTGTTGCTGAAGTAGTTATACATTATTGAAGTAATCACGTCTAATACTGAAGTAACATCTGTCCAGTTATTGTATGCGTGACATATTTGAATATGCATACGAGTTTGTGATGCATGTGATGCTAGGGAAATTTCTTGTATGCGCCTAACGTTTGAAATTTGAGGAAAGCATACATTAGTTGCACTTTTTCTTTGTTTTATAAATAGACTACTCTAGGAGAATCAAGGACGTTTACTTGGAGACAACAAAAGAAATGACTTCAAAGCAAAGCATGATGATCCCTATTGTGAGCAAGGCCTTTTGTTCATCAACTGAGGTTGTTCTTGTTGTTCGACGGAGGCCGCCTGTCGTTAACGGAGGAGGATTTGTGGTGACAGATTGCAAGCATATGGCCATTTTCAGTGTTGAAGGATGTGGAATTATTGGAAAAAAGAATGAACTTATTCTTAGAGATGCTAATGGAAATCCTTTGCTGCTTATACGACGAAAGGTACTTTAATTATTCATCCTCATAAAGTATGTATTTCGTTCGAGTAATGTTATTTATAAATAGTGGTCAAACAAAGATGCATTAATTATATTGATTTTTCGTTCGGAACGTTCATTGTAATAAAAAAAAAATTAGATAGAAAACTACATAATTTGAATGTAAAAAAGAAAATCCGAGTTTTTCATCGTTTATAATTGAAATTCTACTATCGACAGTTAAGAAGACAAATGAATTGGTATCAGCTTATCGTAGCTGATAAATACTGTCCATGAACAATATTATTAATATCGTTGTGAGGGTTATACGGTGGATCACGGTTGCTTTGTTTTGCAGGGAGGAATAGTTGAAGCACTAAGCATCACAAGGAAATGGAAAGGGTACAAGAATGACTTCTTAGGATCCCAAAAGTTGGTATTCACTTTGAAAGAGCCTATTAACACTTCATGTCTACCCAACAAAAACATCATTAAAATCTCCATAGAATCAAAAGAAAGTAGCAAATATGGGAACTTGGAGATCCGAGGTAACTTCGTTGATAAAGATTGCAGCATTGTCAATAGCCAGGGTGACACATTAGCCCAGGCAAGAAATTTCGTTACGTAATGCTGTGATTTGTTGTGGGTCCCACATCTCCCATCCTGTTATTTCCATGAGACAATATAAATTACTCAACGTTAAATAATAGGTCATCATCTCAAGTATACTCCATTCTGTTACTTGCATCAGACAACATAAGTTGTTTAATGCCAGGTGATAGATCAGCGCACTTACTATGTATGTAACTCAATCGAGTTGTGATCGTTTACGGCTAATGACTATGTTTGTTGATCAATTGTGGCATTAATGCAGATTGGTATTAAGGAGGAAATGGAGCAAGTGATGAGAAGCAAGGATCTATATAGTGTTTCTATAAAGCAAGGAATTGATCAGGCTTTTGTGTTTGGAGTAATTGCTGTTCTTGATTACATATATGATGGATCAACCAAGTGCAAGTAGGAGATTGCATTATATTGGTCGTGTTTAAAAGTCGCCTTTTAAGCACGAATAATTATGTGCAAATAGTGTAACAACGCTGACAATGTGCTTCAAATTAGTTTATTTTTTGTGGGCAATATAATTGATTATTGTAATTGTATTTGAAATTTGTATTAAATTTTGAATATATTTGTATAAATGCGTGGTTAAATGTTTTTGTATTTTACGTATGTAAAATTTTTATATTTTCTTTTTACGGAAACTCTTTTGACCAGGGGTGATCTATTGCACCCGAGTGCACCATAGTTATGGTGTTCCCGGGTGCTTTTACGGCTCCGTCCGACCTCCGATTTTAATTTCGGGATCGGATCTAAATTCAGTACGATAAGGGTGAGCTTCAGCAAAAAAAAAAAAATCTTTTTTTGGACACCGTGACGCCAGTGGCGGCTAGCCCTCTTTTGACCAAAGGCGAATCCTATTCTTTGACCCTGAAGATATTAATTTGAAACTCTGACTTTGCAAAAGTGAATGTATACTCTTTAATCTTTTCTCTTTTAACTGAGTTTCCAATTACATATTTAAAGAAAAAAAAATTTTAATTTGCTTTTCGTAACGTGCCAATATTTTCACACTCTCTCGACTCGGGATGGATCTAATGATTAAAATGATATTTTTAAAAAATAATAAAATAGAAAAAATATCACAAAATCTTTACAAAACATTAGTTACGGAATTGACTTTGACAACATTGTCTAATTCTCTCCTCGAAATATTTCAAAACTGGTAACGACTACCTAGAGAAATAGCTAATTTTTCTTTCCAGCACTGGGAAGAGAAGAAAATTCCTACAAGACACAAAATTTCATCCCCCCAAAAAAAACATTCAGGGGGCTATGTGTATGCTGCAAGAAAAGTTGCTGGGAGGAGAATATTTGTGTAGAAAATAAATCCGAAAGTCTTCCACCAAAAATGAAGGACAAGAAAATTCCAACTTCTATTGTTTATTTATTTATTTTCATAGGTGGTAACTTACGTGACACGATACGTGAAATAAATTAATTAGAAATAAAATAAAATTTGAAACTCTGACTTTTCAAAAGTGAATGTACACTTTTTTATTCTTTTCCCTTTTAACTGGGTTTCCAATTATATTCTTTTCTCTTTTAACTGGGTTTCCAATTATATATTTAACAAAAAGAAAATTTAAATTTGCTTTTCGTAACGTGCCAATATTTTCACACGCTCTCGACTCGGGATGGAATAGAGAAAATATCACAAAATCTTTACAAAACATTAGTTACGGAATCGACTTTGACAATATTGTTTAATTCTCTCTGAAATATTTCAAAAGTGGTAACGACCACCTAAAGAAATAGCTAGTTTCTCTTCCCAACGCTAGGAAGAGAAGAAAATTCCATCAAGACACAAAATTCCATTCCCCCCACCCACGGGCCCGCCCACATTCAGGGGGGCTATATATTTGCTAGAAACTTATTAAAAGAGAAATTGCTCGAAAGAGAATATTTCCACCTAGAGAAAATAAGTCCCAAAGTCTTTCGCCAAAAATGCAGAACAAGAAAATTCCAACTTCTATTATTTATTTATTTATTTTCATAGGTGACGAATTACGTGACACGATATACGTGAAATAAATTAATTAGAAATAAAATAAAATTGCAGCAAATGTACACGCTTAAAATCAACACAACACGAAATATGATTTTAATTTCTCCATCCCAAAATAACAATCTAACTTCTATACATAACAATAACAACTTTACAAGATTTTTCACCATTATCAAACTACAAAAACCCGATCACTATCTGCGATTGCCGCTAATTTCGTACATTATCTAACTCTACAACATCTTCCTAAAATGATCATCGGAGTCATCAGCTCGAGCCATGAAGCAATTTGCCACTCAAGACAACACTACAAACAAGAAACGCCAAGTAGACGACCATTAACCCGACTCCCAACAACTTATTCGGGTACATATTGCTTCGTGGTAAAACGATTAGCGACCAAACAAGCCCTAAAACAAGAAACCCCAAAGTACAATACAAGCTAACGTCCCTCGGGACGATGTACGATAGTGGTTTACTCGACCAAGCTCCAAGCACCAACGAGAGACCTAAACCAATCAACGTGTTGAACATGGGCCCCGCATAGCATCCCGAGATCGCTATTTGCATGCCATCCCCACTGTTCATTGCAATCGCGACATTTGACATCAAATCGCCCATTGAGTTGCCCCATGCCAAGACGGTTAATGCAAGCAGTGATGGCTCGATTTCTAATATAGTGCCAAATGACATCAAAAGTGCCACAAGCTCATTTGCGATGATGTAGAACCAAATAATACTCATTACGAACCCTCCGATGACCCATGGGAGTAAAAATCTCCGAGGTGGATGATTCCGCCGGGTGTATATAAACGCCAGCACGCCAAAAATACTGCCTATTATAACACCAATAAGATAGGATATCCAATTAGATAGCTTGTCTACATCATCTTGAGTGTTCCAAAGGAATGCCAAAAGTATGGGAGCAAAAGTGACACTAGCTACTGCGCAAGGCTTTGACCACCGTTCATCCTCGACTATGGGAATAGTCAACCTTCTTGGAAGAGTCAACGGCATTTCAAGCAATGAACACAATTTTGAACATGAGAAAGACGAGTTGTCATTTCCTGTCGTGTCATTGTCATTCCACCCCCACAAAAACATGGGATTCACTTCATTATTACTTTCTTTCACCCCTATTTCATTCGAATAGATCGCCACATTTGAAGCCCACACCCAATGGGGCAACTTATCTTCCTCGGACTCAGGCGGGAGCAGCCTCATACAAACCATGTGATCCTCGATCGGTAACAAAGGTGTGCCACGCTTACTCACTAGCTCATTTATAGCCACACAAAAGACATAAACAGCGTAAATAGACACAAACACGAAAGCCCCACCAAGATTCACCTCTCCAACAACCAGAATAACGAGCAGAGGGACGAGTGCAACGAGAAAGAAACAAACGTCCCTAACGAAACACTTCTTATCAATTTGCACACTTCGTTCTCCACAGCATAAACAAATGGTCCCCACAACTACACAAGTAACAAAAACGGCGCCACCCAACACGCTATTCAATCCCACGTCACCCGAGTTGTTGCCCACAAAAGCGGCAATGCTAGCAAACACGTCGGGCGCCCCGTTCCCCAATGGAAGCAGAGTCACCCCTGCAACCGTGGGGAGAGTTTCAATAAATTCGAAAGCTTCTCCAAACAACAACAGAAATAATCGGCCGCTGTGTTTCCCAACAGATAAAACAGAGTTGCTAACCAAATGATTAGAACCAAATACCTTAAAGGTTTATACTTTTCCCATTTGCAGTAAAAGAAGTTGATGTAATTGATAAAACCACCTGAATTACATTTTGGGTTTGATTTCAAGTACTCACACTCACTAATGTAGCCTCTGTGATCATGAATTCCTTTGCAGATTGATGGGCTTGTATTTGCCCTCAAAGCATTAGTCTCAAGACCCAAATTTTTGTTCGACTTGTAAATGCTGTTTTCGACCATTTTTCGCCGGAAAACCTTGACTGGGGTATCGGAATCGCCGACTCCGTCACCGGAGAAGGATTTGGGGATTGGATTTGAAAAGGGTTTCATTGAAAACAAGAAAAGCAAAGCCACAACACATAACCCATTGAAAATTGAGCGAATTTTCGAACGGCTTCTAAAATAAATGCGATTGAAATCGGCCATCAAAAACCAAATCCACCAGCTAATGATTGAAGAAAGAAAAATTTCAGAAATCGGAAGAACAAATATTCCCGTCGGCGAATAACAAATCCCTAAAAAGTAAACCCAAATAAATTCAATCCCCAGTCTTCACTAATTACGTACCGTCTTACAAAATTCAAAACATATATTGAAAAAATCACGAAATTTCTCCAAGAAACAGGAAGAAAACAAGAAAAGCCGACAGGGGTAAGTATTTTACCTGAGAGTGAGCAATTTCAATTTTGGGATTTGATTGATTGAGAGTGAGTGGGAAGAAAAGTGATTGCTCTGTAGACTTTAACGTAAGAAAAGAAAGAATCATCCGCAAATGAATCCGTGTGAACACAGGAGAATCGGATTGGACGCTGCTACGCATCATTTGGACACGTATTAACTTCTTGGAGAAGCTATGATTTGGAGACGTTTCATTTGCAGTAGCACTCGTACTAATAATACGATGATAGTAATGAATTAATTAATGATCGAATGATGCGGTTGTGGGGTGTTGGGAGTCGGCAAAGCTATGTGATTGAAGATGCGACCGCTCTCTTACACACTCGCAAATCTTATGGAAAGAATTATTTCTCAATAATAAGTACTTTTTTAACTTAAATTAAACCTTTTTACTTATAAATAAGCTCTTTTTCTCTAAGGAGACTGATTTTCTTTTTATTACAATAATAATAATACTAAATCTTATATTAGGGTTAAATCAATCGCGAATCTAGAGATTTAGAGTTAGGGGTACCCATGATGGCTCGAGCAAAAATTTTTAAGGCGGGGCTAATTATCGTGTAAAAAATTTACCTACAAGAAGTATTAAATTTCAAATTACAGTCACATATTTACATAAATATAAAAGTATAACGAAACAAGTATGCTTAACTAATAAAATACAAATCATAAAATTACACACTTTGTAATTTATCAAATATAAACAATTCCAATTCATCAAATTAAAACACAATTTAGATTGAAACAATAAGATAACTTATCGAATTAAAACATAATCTTCATAATCTTTTAAAAACTTATTAATTTTTTTTCCAATAGTTTTTGAATTTTTTAAATATTAAAAAAATTCTCAAGGGGGGTTGAGGGGGTCACGTACCCCCCGACCCCCCTCCAAATCCGCCACTGGTTAAATGCCAGACGTGTTCATTGAACTTTCATCTAGCAAACAACAACGTTATTGAAACTGTAATATTTTAGAAAAATATAAAGTGTAATTGAATGTTAGGCTAGGTTTCTTTTAAGTTTAAGTCAATATATAAGCATATATTGCACAAAATAAAAGCGTAAACCGTGCAAGTGATACAATTAAAATTTCGAGCTTAAGCAAACTCAAAACAAGCTTTTCGAAACATAGTGAAAATGTCACTGTCATTTGAATTTGAAATATTATAATAATTACAAGAAAGTACAAAAAATTTATTTCAATAAATTTATTTCATCTGCATGCACCATCTCCTGCAAACTCCGAGTTCAAATCTACTATTCTATTTTTTTTGTATATGTGTACAATTTTAATTGGATAAGATAATCTGGAACTAAGAAATGTGACATCGGATCTAAACTCACGAATTTGAATTGAACTTAGAGATTCTCTTCTGGGCTAATTGGAAGCCTCCATTTCTGATGCCAAAAGATAGACACCCTTGTCTTAAATGGAAGTCCACTAATCCACATATCTGTAGATCTAACAGTTAAAGGCAACCATACATACCTAGAGTTTCCCAAGTTATTAGGGTTCCACCTGTCCGCCATGAAGATAAACGTACCCGGAATTCCCCCGGGTATCGGTAGCACGAAGGTACCTTGCGCAAAAAATGTCGCAATTCGAAAAACCGCATTGCCTCCTATGCACGGGTTTCGTATCGTGTCCCACGGCCCCATAATAGATTTCGCCCCGTGAACTAGTGCCTCGTTTGGCGTCCAACCACTACATCCCGACGTGATCATGTAGTAGACACCCTTGTACTTGAACAACGCGGGGGCTTCACGGTGTTGCCCAACAAGTGCCTTAGACATAACATTCGTGACGTTGAGATAATCTTCGTTCAGTAGACTGATATGAAGTTCTTTATTACGAACAGAAGAATAGATCAAATATGCAGCTCCATTGTCTTCTTTGAAAATTGTTAGATCTCGACTGTCGAACCCATTAGGCCTTAAGCTATAAAGGTACTTGAAAGGACCGATAGGGGAATCGCTGACAGCTACCCCTGCTGAGGCTTTGGTGTACATGGCATCATCTATATGCATCCACATCACGTATTTACCCGTCCTCTTGTTGTAAATCACTTTAGGCCTCTCTAACACGTTCAACTTGTAGAGATCGTGCGACATGTTTTTCTCCTCCCCTGCGAGCACGATACCTTCATTTTTCCAAGTCCAAAGGTCCTTTGAGGAGTAACAACTTACCCCGATGATGTCAACACGGGCCGTACCCGTTTGATCAGCCCGATAAGTGGGTCCATTCTTGTACTCACCATACCAATAGTAAGTCTTCGGTATCTCATCATACAAAATACCACCCCCATGGGCCCTGATAGGGTTTCCATCAGTATCCAACCAGATCCGCCCTGGATAATAATACATACTCCCATTGTCTAGACCATTTCGGGGATCTATAGGATCTACGAAAAATTTGCGATCCGGGAAGAATATGTTCTTGAGTAACGACGATTCATTGAGGAACTCTTCAAACAAATCGGCCTTCCTGGCATTTTTAAGTCCAAATGGTGGGAGAAGGATTAATTCCTCTGGCTCCACCAGCTCGCGGAGGAGGGGATGGAAGTCCGGGACCATATTCCGTTTTATATTCTCCATTCGGACACGAACAAGAACAACAAATGAGTATATTTGGAAGATGATGATGAGGCAAATGAGGCCGCAAACCACCCGACAACAGGTCGACCGGAGTCCAAATACCGATCGAGCCATGAAGAGGTTGTCCGAGCGGTACAAGGTATTAGGAAGAATTAGTGATGCTAATTCTGGTTTTTGATATGTAATCAAGACTTAAGTATTCTTGTACATCGTACATGGCAGCTAGTTCATGGATGGACAGGATAGTTTAGTAGAATAAAGTATCTGCTATGATTAATCAGTTGGGCATGACCTCGAGAGATTAATTAAGTATAGATCTCGAGGCTAATTTATTGATGCTAAATACGACTTTTGAACATAAAAAATCTTCGATTGTTGTCATCGTACTCCATGTGAGGTAATAGCTTGGTTGACTCTTTCTTTTTCTTTTTCTTTTTTTTTTTTCCTTGTTTGGCAAGACACTTAATTTTGGGGACAAAATCGACTTTTTCTATGTGTTGTTTATGGTCAAAAATAAGTGTAAAATATACTAAGTAATTATTGTTATAAATGTTCTCCTTCCCATAGTGAGGCACGCCCGCAAGTCTAGGGATGCATTTGAGAAGGCGCGTACATTTCATAGCGGGCAGGAGAACAAAAGAGGTTAATACCTATTATCTAATCTACATCTCTTAAAGAATTGAAAGTGAGCTTTTTCAGAGAAAGTTTAAATAAAATTAAAGAAGTTAATTTGAAAAATGTGAAAATAAATTCGTTTTTCTATGAGTACTTGAAAACACACCTTACAAAACGTGATTGTTAAAAAATAATTTTCCAACAAATACTAGACCCTAAAAACTAATTAATAGTGAGAAACACTTATTATAACATATGACCTCGATGTTGCGTGGACATTATAAGATTTATAGAATATAATATAAGAATAAAGCTACATGCACTACATGATTCATTACTTAGTTAACATCGATGTTATTTGTCACAATATTATATGAAATGACACATCACTGCCATTATACCATTATTTTCACAATTTCTGCTTAAACATTCACGACATCAATAAAGTGATTTAGTAATTGATTTTTCTTCCGTGAAAGTACAAAATACAATCTATATTATTATAACACTAATACACATTTATATATGATTCGCTATAACAACTTGAGACCGCTAAATTTTAGAACCTCGGCTTTAACCTCTACTATTACCTATTGGGCTCCTTTTCTTGATGCACCAGAAGTTCACAAGCTCAAAGTATTGCTTTCTCGTCCAAGGGATCGTTATTAGGTTGGATTTGGCTATATTTTGGCCCAATCGAATTAAAACCAATCTCTTTCGGTATGATTTGAAACCATCCGAACCTAACCCAATTTGAGTTGGGTTTACAGTTAATTAAAAAGTCAGAGAGAGAATATATTATTTTGAATAATAATAACAACTAGAATAAAAATTTTCAAAAGAGAAAAAAATCACACTAGATATGAATATATGATGACAATGAATTTATGTAGTTATGGCTAAATGCAAATTTATATCTCATAACGTTGTTGTACCATCGTTCGCCTGATGCTAAAATTTGTGATGTGACATATCATTAAGGCAATGGTGAATAATAAATGCAATTTAAAAGTTTAATACACTTCTCTAATATTTAATTGTCTTTTAATCAATATATATGAGTCTACTGTAATTTAATCTTTATTTAAAAAATTAAAAATAAAGAAATTGAATTTTCATCACCTCTTCACTTTTACAGGTAATAAATTGAAGACAAAACAAAAATTGGTACTCCCTTCATCCCACAAAGATAATCTTATTTTTAATTTTTATTCGTCCCAAAATATAATCCCATTTCCAAAATTAATTTCTTAATTTTTTTATATGCCTCTATTTAATATTTATCATTATCAACGTATAAAAATGATTAACGTGGAATAATAAATAAATGAAATGGTATATTATGTAATATATCCTAAAATATTACTTTTCCAAAATGGGACTATCTTTGTGGAACGAATGGAGTATCATTTTGTCTTTCATAATCAATGTTAGCTTTCACTAAACAGTAAAAATTATTGCTTTAAGTTAATTTAAATAGGAAAAAAAAAAAAGTTAAAAACGAGTGCAAGCTTGAGAATTCTTTTACCATCTCATCTTATCTTATCTTCTCTGTATGTATAAAGCCTTACTCACCATATATAGATTCCCATCAAAGTTGTGGACATGAGAACATCCTTTGTTATTCTAATAGTTTGTACATTGGCTATAGCCCTCCAAATTTTTGTCTTATCCCCAACATCTCCTCGTGTTCTCCATCTTCCTCCAATCTCTTCTACTTTGCTCTTGCCATCAAACAGCAAGTTACAGGTAACTAGTATTATTACAACAAATTGAATCTTTAGAGGCGATCTGTCACATATAGCCTCATCCCTGTAGACCCTTAAGGGCGACATACTAATATGTTGCCCTAAAGGTCCACAGAGACGAGGCTATAGGAGCGACGACCGCCCATAAAAATTTTATTTCTGATAGTATATATCGCTTTTTGCATTAAATTCGACTGAACTAATACCTTAAGATGTTGATTCGCGTAACAAAATTACAATTTAGCGAGTTGGATGGTGGTGAATTGTAGGAAGTGAATAAACTTGGAGAAGGTTTATTAAAGAAACCAGAAGCCATTGCTGTGGACAAAAAGGGAATTCTCTATACAGCTACAAGAGATGGTTGGATCAGAAGATTGCACAAAAATGGATCATGGGAGAATTGGAGGCATATCGACAGTGATACTTTGCTTGGAATAACTACAACCTTGTATGGCGATCTGGTAGTATGTGATTCAGACAAGGTAAAGAGAAATATAATTTTCGTACAACCACGTTATCTAAAATTCTCTAACTACAACTCATGATGATTAATAGGGTTTGCTTGAGGTTGGAGAAGATGGTGTAAAAATTCTAGCATCCCATGATGTTAATGGTGCTAAAATAAGGTTAGCTCCCATTTAACTGCTTATAACTAACATAGGAAGCCAAAATGTTGACATGAGTTAGAATTTAGAGATACATAAAGAGAATAATGTTGTTTATCAATCGTATTGATTGAATTCATATGATTATTTTGTATCGACTGATGATTATATTCGCGGTCAAGTATTTTATGAGCAGTACTGTAACATTATCTAATATTGAAATGTCACGTAATTATTGATCCATCAATAATATTGATGAACAATGACACTCTTATAATAACATGAGATCTCACGCTCTTTTTCTATTGCACACGAGTAATATGTTATTCTTGTTAGATATAGCTTATTCAAAATACAGTCTTTCCTCATAATAATTTCAACAATTCGACTACTCATCACATTGGTTTCAAATGGCAACTCAAGAGGCTGGGTGATGACAGTGACCGCCCAAGCCATCAATTTCCTTTTCTTTTTTTTTTTTTTTTAAATAATACAAAAGACCCCAAACTCAAATCTCAATAACATATAACTCAGATTTGATTTAATTAGATTTATAGATTTTTCTTTTTCCAAATAATTAAAGGTTTGCAGACGATGTGATAGAGTCGGATGACGGTAATTTGTACTTCAGTGTTGCAAGCACGAAATATGAACTTCACAATTGGCACCTTGACGTTCTTGAAGCAAAGCCTAATGGCCAGCTTTTGAATTACAATCCTCTGACAAAGGAGACATCTATTTTGCTTGATCATCTTGGCTTTGCAAATGGTGTTGCCCTTTCTCAGGATCAAGATTACTTGGTCATTTGTGAAACTTGGAAGTAAGTAATTTCGATAGTAGAATGTAGTAAATTTTCAGTTTCACTTTATGTGATTAACTGTGTGTATTCGGCTTAGACTGTGTGAGCAAAGAATTACTATGAAGTATGGAAAAAAAATAGTATGAAGTTAACTCGAGTTTACTATTAAAATATCAACAATGATATAATAACTTGACACCTTTAAGCACTTATCTCTTACCTACGGCTGGTCAAAATATTTTATCTACCGTCTTGTGTGACAAACTAGTTCAGCGTTTGCTAAAATAGAAAAGTTCACTTAACCTGCGTCTCATGTGGGCTTACCACTGGGAAACTTTGCAAGATGCTTCTAACCTACTATGGTAATATGTGCAGTGTGCTGGCAATATTTGAATTCTCATATCATTATCATGTCTTAAAATTTTAAGTTTGGCTCTGAATGTTAAGAACTATTTCTGTTTGTAATATTGTGGATCAGATTTAGGTGCTTGAAATATTGGCTGAAAGAGGAAAAGAAGGGACAAGTTGAGGTGTTTATTGACAATCTTCCCGGTGGACCTGACAACATAAATCTTGCTCCAGATGGTTCTTTCTGGATTGCATTGTTAGAGGTAAATCAAACATGTCCCACTTCAATGGGAATTCAAGCTACTCCACAAACAAGTCATTCTAGGATTCCAGATTTGCTATCTCATTGCTAACTCGTCCCAATCAAAACCATCCCACATCGAAAAAACAAGCGTATTCATCGAGTTTTGTGGGCTATTCTGATTGGATGGGACAACCTACGAAAAAAGAAACAAGACGACAAATCTCAACTATTATTTGAGTTCTAGATTGGAAGAAAACCATTACTGCCCAAAAAAATATCCGAAACTAAATCGAGATTTTCTTTCCTCCTGCAGCTGGTTCCAAAAGGGCTGGAATTTGTTCACAGATCAAGAGCAATTAAACACATACTGATGCAATTCCCTAACTTAAGCAAATGGGTAATTGGTGTGCACAAAAAAGCAATGGTTATTAACGTAGCAAGCGATGGCAAGACTATTAGGAGCTTCGACGATCCAACGGGCAAGGTTATGTCCTTTGTAACATCTGGACTGGAGTTTGATAATCATTTGTATTTGGGAACTCTTAATTGTGACTTCATAGGACAACTGCAGTTGACAACAGAAATCTAGTACTGTTGTTTAATGATGATGTTGGGATTTCATAAATATAGTACCCTGCTCTTGTTTACTACGTCTGTGCTAGTTTTTTCTCTACCGAGAAACTAACTTCTATTACTCTGTATCTCTACCTAGAAACGAACTTCTATTACTCTGTATCTCATGGTTCTCACAATTACTCAATCTGGAAAGTTGCCTTTTAGCAAAATGAAAATTTACCTGAACATGCACTTAAATCATTGAATTCCTGGTTTCACACAAGTACGATGAAAAAGAATGTAACTATTAGGATACCAATATCAAACCTTTTGTCAAATAGAACCTTGAAGGTGAAGTTGTGTGTTGAATGAGACTAAAGAAGATAAGTAAAATCTGTATTCAAGTGGCAATAATTATGTGGAGCATAACACTGAAACAGAATTTGATGTAGGAATCATCCAAACATATGACAAACAAACTCCATTAGTCTATCCTACCCAGAAGGAAATAAAGGACATGCTGAAAGTTTTGGTAGCAGCATATGGTGCAAATTAGTCACGCTCGCTAATAGCAGTGAGGTGCTCGTCAATTTCCTCGGTCGACAAGACTTTGAAGACTGGATCTTCTTTCCTCACCACACCCACCTGGTAAAAGATGGAAGTTTATGTAAAACATTAGTCGATGTTTTCTAGTAATCTGTTCATACAAATATCAAAGTTCAGATTTCCCCCTCGCAATGGTTACTGAGATACAAGGCCCAGGGCTGGATAAAGAAGGGCAGACATAGCAACATCACTTGTAAGCTTGCGAACATGTTAACTTTTTTCTACCTAAATTTTCAATACCCAATCCAATTTCAATATTAACTACACATCTGAAATTAGTGTTGATTATTATCCACATCTTGTGTTGCCCACAACTACTCAACCTAAAACGCTATGTTGCAGCAAAATAAAAGTTCTCCAAACACGCACTAAGTTATCACTCTCTGTTGTATTTCCTCATTTGATATCAAATTGTACAAGCCAAGAAAGAGTTAAATAGATGACCAAGAACTTAAATAGATGACCAAGAACGCCTTTGTAAGTGGAGAAAATACAGAGGGCGAAAGAGTACATGAAGAATTGAATGTAATGTGTAAGGTAGAGATAAGAGAAAAATAACTCTCGGTTAAATGACTAGCAAAAATTAGAAGTGCTATTGTCAGGTAAGTTAACTACCTCAATCTCGCTGGCCTTGAAATCCTCCTGTAGAACGGATTGCAGAGCAGAAATTGCAGTCTATAAAAGGAGCAGCATGCCAAATAAATTAGCAGTCAAAACAGTATCATGTAGGAATCAAATATGCACACATACACATACAGAAGTTCGAATACTAAACTAATCAATATGCACGCATATATATACAGAGGTTCAAGTAGCGAACTAACTCAAGCAAAAGCTCTAAAATAGAATGTCTAAGAGTTCTTCTCGCTTGGTAGGCTTGAAAAGTCGTGTTTGGAATTCCAAGCAATGTCATTTATAAATCAAGGAATAATTGCATTCTTTTTCATTAGATATTCCCACTGACATTTCTTAGCGAAAAATAGAAATAAAAAGAAAAATGAAACAACATAAAGAAGAAGCACAATATGGCATTGTGCTCCTCACTTTTCCAATGCACATGGTCAGATTAGTAATTCTAGACAATGGGAAATGAAGTAGAAAGATGACAATTCCCACGTCACCCTGACCCACTTATATGGACAGCTATATCTTGCCTTCTTAAATGTTAAGCAAGGACAAGTATCCAGTATCCTACTTTAAAGCTATAACAGTTCAAACTGATTTATCCTTAATTATTACTACCATTCTACTCCAGCATTTATACAAAAACCTAGAACAAAGGTCATACTGTTCAAAAATAGGCCGAATTTAAGCTGCTGAATCCACCCATACTTGAACTGGAAAATATGGACCAGTTATCATTAACAGTAGATGTCAGCCAGCCAACTCTGCCAAAAGGAAAACTAGAGCCATATGCTCTTACCTCATGCGTCCCTAGATATCTATCAGTTCAAATATGAAAAGTAAAAGAAAATGCTTAAACTTTACGCTCCTAGAATGGATACACATAAATTTAGAGCTTGTTTGGTTGTGTATGTTTGGGAGAGATTATGGAGAAAATGAATTCTGAATGTGTGATCAACTTCTAAAATATTAAAAGTTGTCATGTCAATCATGGTTGAAAATGATTTTTGAGAAAAGTTGTGGGCTTGTTAGGCATTTTTGAGGAAAAAAGTAGCCTTTTGAGAATGTATGGTTGAAAAGCAAAGATGGTTATGGAAAATATTTATTTTATTGAAGCATGTATGGTTAAAAATTACAAAAAAAATGATGTTGAAAATAGTTTCACCAAACATGCAATAAAATAAAGTTCAGAAGAATTTAGTATGCTGACAAGTACTGAAGTCAATCTCCCATAACTTGACCATGAACCGCAATTCAATTACAAGTTTATCTGATTCAAACTAAGGTTTTAACTTTTATGTTCTGAAATATTGTGAGTCCACATGCTGTCGCGCTTAAAACATCGTAAGTACAATTCAAGGAAAACCTTCTTTTCCTAGGCCTGGTCATTTTTCAAAGAGAGTAATGGACTGCTAATTCTATCAAACAATGAGGATAGGATTGGAAACAACGATTTTTCTTTTTTTTTTTTAAATAATATTAACAAACTTAAAAATCATCTATATTCAAAAAATGAAAAAATCAGTGCATAACATATTCATTGTAATTTTTCTTTACCTGTACGGTTTCCTCATAGGAGAAAGCAACATCATTTTTCATCTTCTTTTCCAAAAAATTGATGGCCTCTTGCTCTTTTGATCCGGCACTTGTTGCCTAAAAGATCAAGATGAGCATAAATGGTTATTTATTCCACCACCAAATGATGTCACAATAAAGCATTGTTCTCCACAAGAGTGTGTACCGGCAGAAGAAAAATATCAAAAAATTATAATTCTAACATAACTCACTCAAGAAAACAAATACACAAATTAGAATAAATCAGAAAATAAAAAGCAAAAATATCAGCATGATCTTAGTTTTGTACTTCGACCAAATACACTCGTCATTATTATAGAATTAAAAAAGAAGAGTACCCCCATGTCAATGGTACTTTTTCATTTATTTTGAGATTGTCTTGTATGATACTAAATGCATAACTAGGAAATATTGAGTAGCACTTGCGCCAAAAGTAGCCATTGATTTTGGAGTAGTGAAGCGATTCAAGGAACTATGGATATTTTAGTTGCACGCAAATGATGGTACAAATGAAGATACAACATAACAAAAGCCTGATTCAACAGATCCTATCCATCATGATATGGTCTAAACCAATCCCTCTAAGAAAGCAAACTGCACATGGTTCTTGCATTTCACAAAAATACTAATTCCTATTAGTCATGAAGGTCAGAGAATCATAGAAAAGATAAAGAACAAAGAAATACCTACATATTCACGCTATTGATGCAAGATGTGTCAGTTACTACCTAAGGATTGGCTATCACTTGAATCCCAATTTCCTCAAGCTCAAATTACAGTGAGAAGGCCTCCTTGACACTACAGAAAATGCTTACATGATCTAGCAATCATGCATTCTAGCTCACAAGTAACCCCTAGCTGCATAACATTAAAGTTTGCAGAACCAATTCTAATGGAACGGAAAGAGAGAATTCATTATAACAGAAATTTTATAGTCTCCGCCGGCAAGGCATGGATTTCCAGAAACACATACGCGAATAACTTCAAAAGGCAGGGTAAATCAAATTTCAGGAATGTTGCACGAAAAAGTTATGCATCTAAAGCAAAATTTCCATGATTTAATCCAAAGAATCCAAAGAATCCAATTACCTTATGACCATAGAAATGACCGGCAGGATCACATTTAAAGAGCTGAGGTCCTTTCTCCTCATCAATACCCAATATCATTGCAACTTCACATTGAAAACAAAAACTTTGAAGCATTAACAAATGCTGTGAAGAAAAAGAATATTAAAAAAAAAAATTCAATAAGTTCTGACACCACAAGCAACAAACCTATTCCAAGGGGCCTCATATATGCATGCTGTGTATAAACCTGAGACTTGTCTGCAATCCTGTAACAATTATTAAGACAACATCAATCGGAGAGTGCATAACATGCTCAAATCTATATGAAAATCGCATTGGGTAAAGCCAGAAATGAATGTCTCATGAAATTTCAGAAGCAGGAAAGTATTGGAGAATAGAGAAACATTTGAAATCGTATAATATCAGTAATTTGTTCTGCATTGCAGAATCCTAGGACTCTATGTTTTGAGGTTCAGCACTTCTGGTCATTATGACAGCCCAATCACAGGAAATAGAAGCAATTGAGCCAAAATGCCTGGCAGTTCCATGCACTGAGCTCAACACAGCAACATGAGATGGAGTTATCATACCATTTGGCCAATATGTCAACCGGCATTTCATATCCATATTTAAAACGAAACTCAGCAGCTTCATTCCTGGCCTGTTGGACCAAGGTCCTTGCATCAGCTGGAAAATTAAGACAGAACAGACATGAGAACCTAATCACTAATGGAAACAAGCTACAAAGGAGCCTATACCAAGTCACAGATCAACAACAATATTTATTTACTTTTTGTTCTTTTTCTTCTTCGGTTTTTTGTGTGTGTGTGCGTGTGTTGAGGGTGAGGGCGAGGGGGTAAAAAAAATCAAGCTAAAGAGAACATTCCACCAAAGCCAAAATAACGTAATGCAATTCTGGGATTCATGCAAAACACAGCACTCTCACTACATTTTTCTTGATACATTCATATAAAGGTATCTTAGCAAAAACCAAATTGGTATAGAATCACATGCAGCAAAAAACTATCAAGGTGAACATACCTGTCATTCCAGTGGCCAATAAGCCAAGGTACTTAGTAATGGGAAACAAATGTGTCACACTTGTCTGATCCAAAAGCTTGTCCTGCTCACACATTTTCACAAATAGTAAATAGAAACTCAAAACAATCACTAATTTTTTCGAAATCCCCTTTCATCAGAGCATTTCAAGGTATTTGAGAACAGGATATTTATTACTTAAACCCAGATCGATCTTAAAAACCAAAATTTGAAAAAATAGAATTCTTTCCGAGCACTGACCGGAACTTTCTTCTGAGTAACAACACAAACAGAGTCCTTTCCGCGCACGCCAATGGATGTGATTCCTGCAGCCTTAACGGCCTTGAAGGCATATTCTGCAGTTTTAATTCAACATTAGACTAAAACCCTAACAAATTACATAAAGAAGAAAACGCAGAACAATAAAAGGAAAAAATTGAAACAAAATTAAGCTATAAATTTAGGAAATCCGCATATCTAAACAAATATGCTTACCGACTTGGTAGAGACGACCTTCGGGAGAGAAAATCGTTATGTGACGATCGTAGCCGCCTCCGCTTCCCCGACTCATGTTTCAGATTCGCTTACTGTTTCGATTGTGGGATTTTCTGTGTAGAGTTGTGGCAGTTAATCGTCAAGAGTGAGATGGAACAAGTTTGAATTGGGGTGTTTTAACCTGCGGAGAAGCAAGGGAAGCTTTTTGTCCAAGATAGTGAATCTGAGTACTGGGAGGAGGAGGAGAGTGGCGCAAGTTCGAAATTGCCCCTCGGAGTTAATCTGGAAAATGGTTACCGAAGTTTGTGCGAATGTAAAAATTGGTCACAAAAGTTTTTCCCAGGCCTGTTTGGTTGGGAAGATTTTTTTTTCATCTCCCTCTTCCCTCTTTTTAATATCTTTTTCTTTCTTTCTTTCTTTTTCTTTTCTTTTTTTTTCTTTTTAAGTGTAAAATGGAGATTGCCACGGTGGAATATTGATTTGAACCCAAATCAAATATACAGATAAGGGTTTATGTGTTGGAGTATAAATAAACGTGGAGAATAATATTTTACTTGTAGTCCAAAATTAAAGTATAAAAAAGTAATTGTAAAAATAAATGTATTTAAAAACTAAAAACATATGAAAACAAAATAAATAATCATTCGATCGGAGGGAGATTTTTCACCACCAATGAGAGAAAATTAGATTTACGTTTGTCATCTCTTAAAAAATCACAAGTTCTCCATTAAGTTTTCCCAAAATTTAACCACCTGGGTTTAACCTAGTGGCCAAAACCACTCCTGACTAGTATAAGGTCCAATGTTCGAATTATGTAAATATTAAATAAATACGGTATTTACACCATTGTATAGTGGTTTGGTTTATCCACTTTTGTGTGGCTTGTCATATTTTCTTTGTTTCAGTTCTTCTTTCGTTGTCGCATGGTAATTATGGAGCCTTGGGGTGCGCTCTAGATTTATTCTCTGCAAGCCCCAACACTTCATGTCGATATTAGAATGAATTTGTCATCGTGCTTTAAATGCTTTGATAATATATTTTAATATAACATGTTTACCTTGTAATGTGTACTATAAAAAAGAAGTTTTCAAAATTCAAACACAATCATCAACGAAGATTATCGTTTCCAATAAAATCAACCCACTCACTGTTGCTGCCTCCTCTCCGATCGGATTACACCACCTAAATGCGGTATAGTAGTATCAGTCATATTCCAATACCAATAGTTGGTATGCCCATGGTCGGAAAAAATTTTATGGGGTCCACACTGACCCCACCATCAGGTGGCAGTTATGTATTATTCATCTCATCTAACGTAAATATCAAAAAAAATTTAAAAATAAAAAAAATAATAAATTTTGCCGAATGACGTGGGGGCGTGGACATGCCAACTGTTGGTTGGCAAGTGAACAAAGGCTATAATCATATATCTAAAAGTGTGAATATTTAATATGTTATCAAGTGGTGACAACGTTAATCGAACTGATCATCGATGTCCATGCAACACAAGTTACAATGGTTATAATGTCAAGAGACTTCGCAGAGACAGAGATTTAACAAAAGGGTCAATGTAATAGTTTATTAATGTGATAGATGTTATTTTACCAATATGTGTTGGCTTTAATATACCATTTTGTTTTATTAGAAAATAAACATAAAATAAAAAAGTAATATTCCTGGTAATAAAAAATAACACTGTGATCAACATAAATTCCATATTGAAACGTTTTTTTTTCCGACCAAATTCTTTATTGAAACTTGATCTTATTAGTAATAATTTATTCTGCAAAATAATTTTCGGTGGACCTCGGCCCTATTCGAGACACTGCAAATCACCGGTTGATTTGCTGCCATTCTTTCTCAGCCACGATCTCCACCGCGACGACAGCCATCTTCGCCGCAACCTCACTGATTCCGTCACATTTATTCTGCATCACCGGCGTCAGCCTCTCGCACTTTCATCTCCCTCCGTTTATCTTATCTTTTGTATTCCAATTGTTACCTGTAGCTGTATAATAAGAAGCAAAAGAAAAGGAAGAAAAGAGCAGTTCGTGTGCGTAAAAATTGCAGTGAGATTGTTGTGCTTTCTTGAAGATCAAGGCATTCTGGAGATTCCAATTTTGGGAAGCCCTTGTAAAAGGTATGAAGTTTATGTGATATTGTTTGCTTCCGATGATCACTGTATTAATCGTGATTCGTGAGTGAAAATGGTAACTGTGCATTTAAAATCGATCTAATTCCGGAATTCATTCACAACTCCGTACAATTGGCGATTCGGTTCTAGCTTTTATACTTAATTTGATTTTATCTTCTATATAGTTCATGATGATTCGATTCATTTACATTTTTATTTTTCTCTGTATTAAATATTTCACAACTGCTTTAGGAAATTTTTTTACTGCTTTTTATTTATATATGGTCATGATCATCCCCATGGGAATGTGATGAGCTGTGATCTGTTTGGGAAATGCCATTTCTGTGTTGTTAAGAATTAGACGTTTTTGTATGAACTACAAGGATATTTAGTTAGCCAGGTTCAATAGGGTAGGGTCCTACATGAGATTGTGGGGGAATATGCTATTCTGGTGTGCATAACAAACATGAATTGTTTTGGCAAGTGGGAAACGAAGTCAAGTTCCGTGATGAAGCAAGATTTTCTTTAGTTAAGTCATCAGAGAAAAAGACACACAAGGCTACAAAGTCAGAGTTAAACAAATTAGCAGTTGAATTATGATTGTACGTCCCTATTTATTGGTTTGTGATTATCAATTGTTTGAGGCCAGCTATTTGCTGTCTCATTTGGTATTCTTTTTCCTTTGATGTAAGTTTTTTAAAAGAGGGATACTGTTTCTTTGATCTCTTCTGTCATCAACATTGAAGGTTTGAATTTGATTACCGTCAAGAATATAATCACATTTCCCCTTCTAAAATTTGTTTAACCTGCTGTAAATTTGTTTAACCGGAAAATATGAAAAGATGCAGTTATATTTCATTAGTCGTATTTAATTTTTATTTTTTGTATTTTTCTCATTGCTAATGTATCATTTGTTGTACATTTGCCAATGTCCTTTCTTGTATGATGGTTTAGATATGCTGATCAGATGGAAATGCCAGATGTATGACATTTAAATGATTTTGCGTTGGTGTAACTTGGGGCATCAAGGATGAAGGGAGCCTTCTATGGGTTGAAGGTTACACAAGTCTCTCTCATCCTCATCAGTTTTGTATGTGCAACGGTGGTTATATTGGCATGGACGAAAACCAGTTTCCTGACTTCTTTAATTCCATCTCAGAGTAGTATTTTGCGGTTGAATCCAGGTTTGACTTTACACATGATCTTTACCTAGCTGGTTTAGTAATCATTATTGTACTTCAACAAAATTAGTTTTATCTTCAGAGCATTTGTTTTGATTTGTGCCTGCTGAAGTGTAAATATTCCAAATAATGGAGTTTCAACTTACTAATGCTACTTTCATAAGGTGAATTGCCGTGTCTTTCTTCCTCACAACATCTGATATTAGGATTTTGGCTTGCAATGTATTTTTTTTATCCCACAGAAACTCCTCCTGATGTTACAAATGGAGCAGGTCCAGAAAAAGTTTTAGAAGGAAAAAACAGTTCTGAAGAAGCTAACAGGAACAGAGTAGAAACTGTAGGTTCGACAACCAATGAATTCACTATTAAGAGAGAACAAAGTAAAGTTGGGAGAAGTGATGGCTCTGAAGTCCATCTGGATGTTACCAATGTAGCAAGCTCTGGAATAGCTTCAGAAAGTAGTCCAAAAGAATCTGAAAAGGACAAAGAAGCAACTGCAAGATTGTCAATCACGGATTCTACTAATATTAAGGAAGAGCCCAGTAAAAATTTGGCGACATCCAACAAAAAGAAAGGTGGAATGTTGATCTATAAAATTATGATCTAAATGCTCTCATCATTTAATTGCAATGCTTGGCAAGTTTTGTTGCCTTTCCCCTTTAAGATACAGCATCCCAGGTTTTTCATTTATACATGATGATGCCACATCTACCAGAATGGCCTTTTTAAAAAGCATTCACCCTTTACATTTTTTTGGCATGCTTTCTTGCTTTACTATGTTTAAATTGTTTCTAATTCTATGAGGAATATTATGTTGTGGTCTATTTATCTATGGGTACATCTATATTGAGTTGTTATACTCATAAGATTGGGGTTGATTCTGCTTGCTGCTACATAATTTTCTTTGGACTGACTTTTGTAGCTTGGTTTTAATACAATCGGATACACAACCATCTATTGGTACGAGCTTGTTTGGCACTGATATTTTGAAAAATCATTGTTCTGCAACATCATATTCCACCAGACCACCACTCATTAAAAGTTTGTGTTTTAAACATTCAAAATTCAAAAATCGTTTTCTCAAAAATCTCTCCACAAGCATGCACTAAATGATTATCTCATTTATAAGGGGTCAGATATTAATGTTTTACTGCTTGTGCAGAAATCCCTCCAAGTAGATCAGAAAACAAACTGTCAGAAGCAAACAATAGTTCAAAACCAGCAGAAAGGGATGATGTTGCAGTGAGAAGTTCAAAGCAAAGTGAAAGTTCATCAACTCTCAATGACAAGAAAGGTCAAACCAGACTTTCAGGTTAATTTCTTTTGTTTAAGAAAATGGTCGTCAACTTGTCATAACTAAGAGCTCAAATTGTCTGGTTTTCTCTGTTATGAAACAGCCACTTGAAATGGAATTTGTCATAGATTGTCTACTTTCCCTTCCATGTAGTAAAAGGGTTTGAAATGGAGCAGCCCATGGCTTTTTTAAAAGTTATAATTTGAAAGCAAAGTCACTGTACTTTAACAGCACATTCCCCCTACTTATTATCACTTATTAAGTTATTATCCACGCATTTTTTAGGACCCACTACTCTTTTGCACCATCATAATTTTTCTGAACAAGCTTAATTTCATGGACTTGTACTATATATCTTTTGTCACATGAATAATCAAAGAAGTAAAAATAACATTAGGATAATTTTATTCGTCTCTAAGGTGGAGAGTTGTGGGACGAGAATACACCATCTTGCTTTTGTTGGTATTATCCCGGGATAAGCTGCCATTTGGGTTTTCCCATCTGCAATTATTATTATGTATACTCTTCCATATGGTCTTATGCTTCATAAGGGATACATTTAGGGTACCTCCGAACTCTGACATGGTGTCATAAACTAGAATAAATGGGTGGTGGATTAGTGGCTTGAAGAAACATGTGCAGATAAAAACTGGTTAGGATAAATGAAAATATTTATAATCATGTGTTTCTGAAAGAAACCCAAACATTTGCTTAATTTGATGGTGTGTGCATATATTGTGGTAGGCCAACAATTTCAATATTCACTGATCAACATTCCATATTACAGAATGTGATTATGCCAAAGGTAAATGGGTCATAGATGATAGTCGACCCCTATATTCTGGCTTTGGTTGCAAGCAATGGTTATCTGCGATGTGGGCCTGTCGCCTCACACAACGCACAGATTTTGACTATGAGAAACTACGTTGGCAACCCAAAGATTGTAAAATGGAAGAATTCACAGGCGATATGTTCCTCAAGAGGTATATATTTCATTTTCCCTCAAAATTCGATATTTATTTGGCGAATCTTGAAATATCTCGAAATTTTACATTTTAGTCCGTATAAACACTTCTCTCAGGATGAAGGACAAAACTCTGGCCTTCATTGGAGATTCATTAGGTAGACAGCAATTCCAATCCCTGATGTGTATGGTAACAGGTGGCAAACAGAGATCCGACGTTCTTGACGTGGGAAAGGAATATGGCCTCGTCAAAGCCCGTGGATCTGTACGACCTGATGGATGGGCCTACAGATTCCCAGTTACTAACACCACCATCCTTTACTATTGGTCTGCAAGTCTCTGTGACTTAGAGCCCGTTGACCCATCTAACCCTGCCACTAATTACGCCATGCACCTCGATCGTCCCCCATTTTTTGTGCGCCGTTTTATCCACAAATTTGATGTTCTTGTTCTCAACACTGGACACCACTGGAACAGAGGAAAGCTCAATGCCAACCGTTGGATCATGTACGTCGGGGGTGTGCCAAATACCAACCGCAAGATTGCAGATATTGCTGGGGCAAAAAACTTTACAGTTTACAGCATCGTAAGATGGGTGAACTCAGAGTTACCGAAATATCCAGGTCTCAAGGCGTTTTTCAGGTCGATATCACCAAGGCATTTCTTCCATGGAGATTGGAATACAGGAGGTACTTGTGACAATACTACACCTTTATCTAGTGGGAAGGAGGTTTTACAAGACGGGTCGAGTGACCCACTTGCTGCAGGGGCTGTGAATGGAACAGGGGTTAAGTTGTTGGATATAACGGCTTTGTCTGAGCTTAGGGACGAGGGTCATATATCCCGTTATAGCATTAAAGCCACGCCTGGAGTACAGGATTGCTTGCATTGGTGCTTACCGGGTTTACCTGATACTTGGAATGAAATTTTGTTCGCTCAGCTGTAGTTCTTCAACGGAGGCATGATTATCACAGGTGACGATTTGGAGATCTGTTAACTGATTATGTTAAAGAATTCCATTCCAGAGGCGAAAATATCTCGAAGCATAAAATTTTATGTGGGGAAATTCAGGGTAACACTTTCTCTATGAGAAGATTAGCTTGATTTCACGTGTTAGTAGATAGATATATATAGTGGAAAATAACGTTTTAACATTTTTGTATTATCAAATTTGGGTGAGTTATTCTATTTATATATGAGGGCTTGTAAAATTGAATTTTACTGTATTTATGATTAACTTGGTTTTGATTGAATGTCTCGTTTAATTCTACTCAGTTCTTCCATGGTAGATATAGGCCATGATAGCCTGCCATTTTTTTTTCCAATTTTTTTCAATTATTTATTTATTTATTTTTATTCATTATTTCTTTTAATTAAATTAATTATACAATATATCTCGTGGGATTTAGATATATTATACAAATCTCTAATATTCAATTCCATTCATCATCTCTCTTATTTTACATAAAAATTCATTAAAAAATCATTAAAAACTTCAACCCTATCCCGTCCATATAGGAGCAGGAAAGTAGAGGGAGAGAGGGATATTAATTTTTAATCACAAAGTATAGGAGAACATACTGCACTATTAGGCACACGCATATATGTCGGCTTTTTTATTAGGCGATGAAGAGGGTATTTATGTGATTTAGCTCTTAGGGTGTGTTTGATTACTTTTCTAGGAAGTATTTTGTTGCATTTAGATTTCTAAATAAATATTTTCCCACCTCCATCTTGGATTGGATTTTCTAGAAAAATTGTTCATTTTGCGCATAAAAGATTTGTACATGAAAAAATTTCCAATCAAATACTAAAGTAGAAAATTTTTTTCTTTGATTTAACATTTTCCTATAAAATTCTAGTGTATCAACACACCTTAATGTTCCTTTTGAGGGGTGTTACATCTGAAGTTCGACCGACGATTTTTAGCGGGTGTTAGGATGTGCGTTTTTATGTGATATAGGAGAGAGAATAAATGGAATTGAATGATGGAAATTTATGTAGTATAGATAGGTTCCACGAAATTTATGTGTAAAAATATATAAAAATGTGTTAAAATTTGTAGGAGAACACATGGTAATTAGTTTCACCAATGACATGGGCCATATTAAGTAATTAGCACAAAATGCAAGGCCCATTACCAAAACAACCCAATCACACATATGTGATAATCATTATAGAAAACTTAATTTATAGACGTGTGTGGTTGAAAATTTAATTTATAGATATATGGTCGAGAAGTTTTATAAATGATTTAAAACTATTAAATATTATCAAATCATTATAATAAATGATTGAAAATAATAATAGAGGATTATTTTTTTGAATAATTCCTATTAAACAAGATTCTTGACATTGAAATTGAAATTTACTATTACCAAAGTAATATACAACTTGAACCGAGTTTGTTCAATTGCCAGTGCTTGAACATTAAAGATGTTCCAACACTAACATGTCTACCACATGAACGAATGAGTAGCGTGGCGGTAGACGCCACGGGCGCTGACCCGGGTTCGATTCCTACCGCCCCGTCGCCCCCTTCCCGATTTCCCCTTGTAACAAAAAAAACATGTCTACCACATGGCCAAAAAAACCACGTGTCGTCACGTGGCTTACACATCACCTATGGAACAAAAAATATATTTCAGTGACTGGTTCTTGAACAGCCTTGCGACTTAGACATACCACCGAATGATGTGGTAGTACGGTCACCATTTATTATTAAAAGTGATGTTGTGATAGTCATTACCATGTCATCACTTGAGACGATGTAGCACCGTTGTATCATTAGAAGACATGTAATTATGTGTTTCATGCTTTTTGGCAACTTTGGATTTATTTTCTCTTCGCATAAATTCAGCGAGGGTGGATCTCGTTCTTCACCAATTGAACTTCGATTGCCTCTGTCAAACTCTAGAATTATGAAGATCGATTTTGTTTAGCTATCTTTGAATTGTTTTATTTTAGAGATATACAATCATGGCTGAATGTGTGAAATCAATTTGACAAGAATTGATAGTTAATTGAGAGTTTTCTCAATATTAAGATGTTTTAACTGAGGTATTGGGAGAAACTATGGCACGATATTTAATAGAGATTGTTATTGAGGATGTACTTCGTCCGTCCCAAAATATAGGCAATATTCCATTTAAAAATGTAATTAAAATATTACTTGTCTTTTATGCCATCATTTAATATACATTGACACCATCAAAATAGAGTAATTGAAATAAAACATCTAATAAATGAGATGGCATATTAGGAAAATAATTTCAAATTGTCATTTTCCAATACCATTAATTGCATTTTTCTTAATCTGTGTGGAGATAAAAAAAATGATTATAATTTTGGGACAGAGGTAGTAATATAGATACTATTTATCTACATATAGGGGTCCACAGTTTAACCAACAATTCTCCATGTATGGGTGAACAGTGTTTATTGGTTAAAAGTTAAGAGTACCGTACTCGATACTCTTGAAAGTACTACTCCCTCCGTCCCAAATATATAGTTTATTTTGCCTTTTCAACAATACTAAAAATTTTATTGGAAACACACATTTTGTTATTTGCGTTTCTAATTTACCTCTATTTAATAAGCAAAATTGAAAATTGTTAACTATAATTAAATATTGAATATGAGTATATTAGTAAAATAATTTAAATTTAACATCTTAATATGTAAAGAGGACTATATATTTGTGACACTCAAAAAAGAAATGTTGACTATATATTTGAAACGGAAAGAGTAAAAAAAAATTTCTCAACATGATATCCATCGCGCAAACACGATAATAAAGGAGATTTATGTGTACAATGACTTACCATCCTCCTTATCTCGTTTTCATCAATTTAAAATCTTAAGGTTACTCTCCCGTCCCACAAATATAGGTATGTGCTCAATTTTTATTCTGTCCACTTTTTATTTTATTTGTATTTAATTTTTTTATTTTCTCATTGTATCCTTATTTAATATATATATTATTATACATAAAAATATATAATTAAAATTTATTTTTATATTAATATTAATTATAATTTTTTAAACTATGAAAATCAAACCAAATTTATCTTTTGTAAAGAAGAGGGAGCACCAAATAAAAATGTGTCCCAAGACACGTTTTGACTTCTTGAATTGAAAAAGCGACAGAAACCAATAAAGCCACCATCACTACAAACATCACGAGAAAAATGCCTCACGGACCGCTCAATAATATCCCGCCACGTATCAGATGTATTTGGTGGTGTTCAAAAGCCATGTGCATTCAATAACTGCACCTTACGCGGGAAGAGAACCACGTGTAAGTCAATCATTGGCCCGACAAACGTGCACCAGCGGTTTGCTTAATTTGAAAGTTTAAAATAACGGTGCGTCTTTTGTCCCCACCTTATGTGGCCGTACTCCTGTCTTTGACCCGCATAGCACATAACGGCGTTATACGCCGTTAGATTCTATACCTTTCGTTCCAGTTGAATATCTGACACACGTTTATTTTCATTAAAAAAACCTAATTCATGGTTTGGATAAAATAAAGAAACCGCGTTATATTTTGTTTCTTCCATTCATTAGCCCCTCAGAAAAGTAGAGCATGTGCCTTTAAATTTGTAAGAGTCGAATATTGTTTTTTGAAAGAAACAGTAGAATATTGTTGGGTATATTTCGCACGTAAGGATTGCGATTTTATTATTTTTTTTATTATTTATTTATTTTTTCTTCTGATGAAATTAATGACATCTACCTATCTTGTGAATCTATATATATTACACAAATCTCCATTATTTAACTCCATTCATTCTCTCCTTTTTTTCAAGATTGAATTATTTATAAATTTTTATATAAAAAATGAAAAAGAATTAGTGGAGTTGAATAGTAAAAATTTGTCCCATAAATTATATAAATACGATTGATTTGATTAAATGATAAAATAAATAAATAAATTTAAAAAATAAAAACGTAAAATTTCAATCCTATCACACTCCCTCACCCCAACACACACATATATAGTTTCCAATCTTTACATTTGACATGAATTGGATCTCTATTTTTTTTTAATGCCTTGAGTCCCTAACTTTTCGTAAATTTTCACGCAAGCTCCCTAATTTCAATTATAACCATTACATCTATCGCTCTCCAAATAAAGAACATTTGTCTTTTTTTATTAGGTTGGGATACGGATGGGTAGCTACGTAAGTAAGGTGCAAAAGAAATTATTTTCTTTCTTTTTAAATTTTTTTTTTACTTTAAAAAAAGATTTCTTTTTGTTTTAAGTTAAATAGTAAGGGTATAAATATTTTTTAATGAGATTATGAATCTTATATGTGTAGTTATGATAGGTTGGGAGCTCCCGACGTCGGAAAAAAAGGGGAAACAATTGATACAAATTGCAAAGGTTGGGAATCACATGTGAAATTTATCCAATATTATTTTTCTAGTCAGGATTATAAAAAGTATAAAGTGTAATTGAACAGTAAGACTAATCTTCGAGCTTTTATAAGCTAATGAAGCGATATTAAGCGAAAGTTAGACAACATAAAAAAGAAATGTAACTCAACCCAACTTGATTGAAGGCGCATGTTTACACAGGAAAGCTTGTGCCCCCAGAGACCGGCTTTAACAATAGTGTTGTTTTTTTTTTTTAAATATTTTCTATTACTTTTAAAATTTTCATTATACTCTATACCTTAAGGTTTTGGATTTTTTTTTTTGTTTAATTCACCACGTTGATGTGGAGTCACTCCCAAATTGATACTCTAATCCTCGACTCCGTTTCTCTGTCGCATCAATAATGAAGTTTGTTCTGAAAACATTGAACAAGTTGTGCCGAACATGATTTAAATGAAGTTGAAGCGAACTTTTTGGAACATAAATATCACATATGCTATAATAATCAAGAACATAATGAATAACATAAATTTATTGTAATATATATATATATATATATATACACAATATTTTTTCTGTACATTAATAATCACTTGACAACATCATATTTTTTCTGTATATTTAATTACCAAAAATCAATGATCATCATATAAGTCACTTAGTTTTTTTAAAAATAAATAAATAAAATAAGTCAGCATCTTTATCTACATCTTGAAATAATTGAGCAGCTAGCAAGATAAGGAAACTACCCATATTATCCACATTTTCTTGTGCTGTCCGTTTCAAGCAAATTGTAGAACGTCTCAACACTTCAATTTCTTGTATTGTTTCAATCAAATGACTTTTTTATATTTGCAAAAGATAGATGTCGGCCGGTGAGGATTTGATGATTTGTCGATGAATCGATATTTGTACATTTCTGTCACAATTTTTAACAAAAAAAAATGAGTTTTTCAAACATTATTTTCAACTTTCCATTTCTTTTATATCTTTGTGACAAAAATGAAAGTTTGGCAATTCTTTTTAACATTATTCCCCCATTACAAATATATTGCAACGAGAATGTCGGAATAATTAATTGTGTCAATGTATATTATGTTCGCATACTAGTGTCGTATGTATTAAAAACCAGTTTTTAATATTGTATGAACTAAGATAATAACATAATTTTCCTACCACATGCATACGTGCCAAGATCTTAAACAAAAGAATCAATCATCCTATAATAAGTTAAATGAATAATCTATTCAAAAAAAAAAAAGAGTTAAATGAATAATAAAGAGTAGCAAAATTATCCTTGATGCGTAATTTGATCCAAACTAGAAGGTATGAAAATGTGTTTCTTCGCACCTTCTTGACCCTTAAACTTGAAACTTTACCATAGCTAGAGAGTATGCACCTCAAGAAAGATGTCGGTAAGTAGTCGATGAATTATCGACAAATCAAAAGTACCTAATGAGACCTATATATTCAGGTGATAACGATAATCAAAAGCGTTAACTACTCCATGTCATGCTCCCAATATCGAGGTATTGGTTGTGTCATATACATCTCATCCATCGGTATATCAAAGAATTTAGAGTTTGCAAATAATAAATATTATACCATAACCGATTCAAGCAATCCAAAAATAGTTAATGTTTGATTACTTTCATTTTTACCAACGATCCAGCTATTAATTAATCGAAACATAATCATTCTAAGATTGACGCATCTGCAATATACATCACACACACGAGTACCAGTATCTCGACTAGAATCATCGACATGATTGATATAAACTGCCTATCGCAATTATTTTTCTACAATTATATTTCAGTATTTATTTTATTGGGCTTGTTCTGTACAAAATAAATTTTGCCAAATTAAATACAATTTTTCGTTCTCATCCTTTTCAACCATTTATTTATTAATTTGATAATTATTTTATATTTTTTAATACTTTATCTCCAATTTTTAATCACATATCCTATACCAAATTTAATCTCTATAGAACATACATACCCTTATTGTAATAACTTTCATTTTTTAATTAATTTAAAACTTTTTATCTACTTTTTAATCAACAAAAATAAAAACAAAATATTAGCATTTTCTTTTTTAAGAAAATAATAATTACACCAATGTCGTCAATATAAAGAAATTTACAATTTACAAACATCTTGTGTCACGCTACCCGTAAAGTTTATTGTCTTGTTATTAAAATTTTCGCTACCTAACCTAAACGGCTAAACCGAGGGGTGAAGAAGACACAAGAAACGCGGGGCACGCCGTAGTAAGTGTGTACTAAGCTTGACTAATTCAATCAAGCATGTGAGTTGTGAAATTTCTAGAGGTATTAGGATGATTGTCAAGATTTAATTAAATTCTATTCATTAATTAAATATATTAGTGGCTACTATTCAACCTATAATAATTACCTAAATTATTTTATATTTTCCTTTGCCAAAAAAAAAAAATCCTATTATTGACACGTGATTATTTTCAAGATTTTTTAATTCATAAGTCAATCAATGAGTCATTGCCGTCCCTTTTCTTCTCAATTACTCATGTTTTCTTCCCTCTTAACCTACTTTAATGGTCTTGTTGTACCTAAATTACGCGAGGTTTTCACTAGCTTTGTTAGAAATTTTAGGTGTCGTTTTTATTTTTACGTTTTAATTATAATTTTTGTATTCATTTCAGCATTATATTCTATTTTGATACAGAAAAGAATAAAAAATACATACGTGTTTTTTGTATTGAAAATACTCAAAATAATTTCTTTGTAAAAAATTTTCATTGCTTTTGGAAATGCGCTTTCTAAAATATGAAAAAAATAATAATAATTTTTTGAAACTATTCCAACATACAAATTGAAAATATGAAAAGAAATTATGTCAGATCGCATATAATTAAAAACTTTATATATGCAGACTAAAGATTATGTATACAATGACAAATTCGATTTCATCTAAGTAAAATATTGTTTATATGTTACAATGTTGTATAAAACAATAAATTTGGAATTGCATAAAAGAGTTGAAGTCTGTAATTTATAATTGACAACTAGGTTAAACGGTGTTATTGTCTTTCAAAAAAAATTTCCAAACAAATATTTGTTTATTAATTAGTTGATGAAGACGCGAAACAACCATGAAATAAATGGAGTGGGTCATGTATATTATTGAATTAATTTGTTCTTTGACTAATATGATTAATCAATTGAATCAATTGAGGAATCAAGTAGGTGATAGTGAAGGAATCACATGACGAATTGGTCTTCTAGTTATTAGCATGAGGCGTTCATTAGATTATTATATAATTAAGAAAAATATTAGGTAAACATAACATATCACACAATAGTTGATATAATTATGAGTGGCTAATTTGATGGCTAAGGATTTGCAAATAACGTGATTTTGTATAAAATAGGATGCTGTTAAGAGTGTGTTTGGTAAATCAAATAAGCTAGCTTATAACTTATTTGGAGAGTTTATAAACTCTTTTTACTTAAATAAGTTCTATTTAATTGGGGGAGCTTATTTGAAAAGTTTGAGTTTATCTCAAAAGTTTTTTTACTAGCTTTTTAAATAAGCTCCATAAATTTTTCTTTTTTAATTCCATTTTTAACCTCTTTCTTTTTTAAAATTATTTTAAGGGCGTGTTAGTGTATGTATAAAAATAGATTTTTATAAATTTTAATGTGATATAGGAAAGAGAATAAGTGGAGTTGAATGGTGGAGATTTGTATAGTACAGGTAGGTTCCACAGGATATGTGGTGGATGTGAAATAGGAGAGAGAATGAGTGAGGTTGAAAATAATGTATAAAAGTATATAAAAACACATACACTAACACGCCGTTTAAATATATCTTTTGTATGATTTTATAATTTTGAGCTAACTTTTGAGCTAATTTTGCCAAACACTTATATATATCCGTTAATTTTTCAACTATCAGCTATCAGCTATAAACTATCCATTATCCGCTCCCAATTAATTTTGCAGCCAGCAACTTTTTTCTACCAAATATGGCCTAAGTATACTCTGTGTATCATGTGAATTAAAATTGCAATCCACTATGGTCTTATAGTATAGTTGATATAATTAATCTTTTCCGCCTCATGGCTTTGACTTTGGAGACATTAATGTAGAGCGGCAATTGTCATTTAAAACTCTTGCTTCATACAAGAAAAATAAATTTTCGGTCGGTCACTATATTGACTTTACTCAATATTTTAAAATTGATCACAAATGCATATATTATCATATTATTATGCGGTTAATTGTAATTTAAATAATTAGTTGACCAGTATTTCTAAAATAATGATCAATAAAAATGAACACTCAAGTTATAGCTTGATAGACAACCATTTTTAAATATTTTTACCACTTTTACCACTTTTTAATCCATTCTTTCTTTACCTTAAATCAATCACATCCACAAATCTCAACCACTTAACTCTACTCATTCTCTTTTCTTATTTTACATTAAAATCCATTAAAAACATTTATAAACTATCTCCTATCACCCTTTAGTCGAATTGGATCCCTAGCAAGTTTATGGAGAATTTCTCAACTTCCTCCGTATACACCTCGTGGATCCACCCTTGTATTCTAAATGCTCACATGATGTTTATGGGTTTGCACTTTGCTCTTTTACTTTAAAGTTTCCTCTTCTTTTTTCTCCTTCTTTCACTTTTATTTTCTATTTTCTGAATTCTTAATTATAACTTTCAAAAATAATAATAATAATAATAATAAATAAATAAATATTATGACATGTTGACAAGAATGGTGTAGCTCAAAATGTAGGTAGCATGTCGTATCACCGTTTGGGAATAAAGAATGACATTGTTAATATCGACAAAACACGATTTATTTTAAGATGATACTTCTCCATTTATTGTGGTCGAAATAATTTGCTTAAAACATTACTCGTTGTCAATTTTGATAAAATATGAACAGAAGTAGTAATCTCGCTTGTATAAATTGTTAGATGATTGACTATTTTTGCAATCACTTTTTATATTAATTTGTAACAGCATGTTTCTTGAAAAAAATTTATTTTTCATATTTCTCAATATTTTCATTACCATTTATTCAGACATTCTTGTAAAAGATAATTTCTTCTTATAAAAAAAGCTTAAGAAAACTCGAGAAGGTTAAAAAAAATCTTAATGCATAGTTTTTTTTTTTAATTTAAAATGAAATTTTGAATAAACCTTAATGCAAAGTTAAAAAATTATTTTAAAAGAAGAAAAACAAAGTTAACGGTCCGTGACAGGGTAAACGGCGTAAATTTGCGGAAACATGGGGGTCACAAACAAGAGAAAATAAAATATTCACAAGAATTGCAAAATGAACCCTTGGAAGTTGCAAAGAACAGTCAGATTTTTTTAATTTTATTTATTTATTCAGGAGGCCCATATGTTCCTCGTGCTCTTTTATTTTCTCTCTCTTTGAATATATTATTACATTATCTATTGCTTAAAACTCTTTAAATCCTCCACTTTCATTTCAATTTCATTTCAATTCAACATAATTCAACAACTCATTCAAACCGCCGAATATATTATCGTTTTCACATGAATTCATCGGAAATTATGGATTCCGGCAAGTTTTCCGGCCAGAGGTCCAACTTCTCCCAGACCTGCAGCTTGTTGAGCCAGTACCTGAAAGAGAACGGTAGCTTCGGAGATCTCACTCTCGGTCTCTCACAGAATTTTGAACCAACAGGTTTGAATTAAATGAATTAATTCTGTTTCTGAGTTCTTAGATCTGCTTCTAGTTTCTCGATTCTTCGATTAAATGAATTTTCCTAAAAGTTTCTTCTTATTTCTATGGAAAAACAGGAGCTACAGCAGCAACTGGTACCATGAATTTCTTTCCGGTAGTGGAGAATCAGAAATCCGGAGCTCCGAAACTCAACCCGATGACTGTTCCGCAGAAGAAATGTGATCTCAGGTTTAATTTCTTCCATACTTTTCAATTTGTGGCTTGGTTTTATGGTTTATGTTGATTTTTAGCTTATAATTGTTTGATTTGGATTTTTTGGATTCAGCGGGATGAAATCTGAGCCGGAGAGTGCACAAATGACGATATTCTACGGTGGCCAGGTGATAGTTTTCAATGATTTTCCGGCGGAAAAGGCGAAGGAGATCATGCTTTTGGCTAGCAAGTCACAAAACCAGCCCATCGCCGCCTTTGCTCCGCCGAGTACGGTCCAAAGTCCGGCGGAATCCGCCACCAGCATCCCTGCTACCCCCGTCTCGAAGGGTGTTCCCAATTTGGTCCCCAATCCTTCTCAGCCCTCGCTTGCTTCTGGTAATTATTAATTAATTAATTATAAGCTACTTAAAATTAATCTTGTTCTTAAAATTAATCTCGTTGTAATTTACCAATTTTTTTTTCTGATTTTATTATTATTTTTTCAGATTTACCAATTGCAAGGAAAAATTCCCTGGCTCGGTTCCTGGAGAAGAGAAAAGATCGGTAAATTGATTTTTTATTTACTTTTTTAGCAAATAAAAATTAATTTCATTGATTACATTACATTTTTTAATAATAAAATAAATAATTGTAATTCAGGATCACGTCGAAGGCTCCATACCAAGCGATGGCGCCGCCGAAGCCGATCAAAACTGAAGAATGGCTGGGCCTGGCTCCTCAATATCCAACTTCAAGTTGAGCTTAATAATTAATTATAATTGTAATATATATTAATTCGTATTTTAGCTTGAATTAATTACTAGCAAATATTGGTTTTACTTGTATCGATTGACTTGGTTAAAAGCCAACTTGGCTTCATAATTAGTATATTGCTTTGTTTAGTTAAGTTTTTCTAACTAATTATTCTGTGTAATTAAGAATAGAGCGAATTTATTTCCCTTTCAACCTCTGTAGTTCGGAATATATTCCTTTTACTATTTTTGTTGATTTTAATGTGGGTACAGAATGATTTGAGATCTATTGTACTAGTTGTTGTTGATGTATTTTTTATTTTTCCGTATGGGGTGTTGTTGTATCATTAATTAAAATAATTTATGTCATTGAATTGATATATTGTAGTGTTTATTAATTAAAATAATTTATATCATTGAATTGTAGTGTTTATGTGTATTTTAATTTAATGAGAATATTTCCATATATATATATAGATATATATATATATATATATATATATATAAATTTTTGTCACATACTTGTCACATATATAGAGGGTGATAGCTTTTAAATTTTACTATTTTTTCTATTTTGTTATTCATTTTTATTTATTTATTTTATCAAATCAATTACATTCACATATCTCGTGAAATCTATATATATTATATAAATTTTTGTAATTTAATCTCACTCGTTCTCTCTCATTTTTTACATAAAAAATTATAAAATATTCAACCCTATGACCCCTATAACATATAATTTTACCTCCATATTTTCATGTCAAATAATACTTAAATGAGAGATAATAATAAAATTATAAATCTACATGTGTGATGTGTAATAAAAATTAATGTGCATTTATGATATGATGGGGCTCACTTTTGCTGAATACACCACCTTCACAAACCCACTTTCAATTTTATCCCTCTTAGCCCCAAAAAGAGGGAAAAAAAAAGAAAAAAAAAGAGAGGATTGATGGTGGCCAGAGCCACCAGGTGGTCAAAAACCACCATCAATGGATGGTGATCAAAACCACTTGCAATGGTTGCGAGTGCCACCTTCGATCACAAAGGATGTTCGGCCAGCACTGACTGAATATAATAAAAATAAAAAATTAAAATTAAAATAAGAAAAAAGGGGTAAAATTGGTGTGTTCGGCTAGTAGTGGTTGAACACATCAATTTAAAAAAAAAAAGGAGAGAGAAATCGGAAGAAATTTTGTAAAGGGGCATATCCAACAAAATTGGGGGTGCGTTTAACCTCACCCTTTATAATATTATTCATAAGGACAAGAATTGGGAGCAAATATCTTAATTTTGGGGCAATAATGTTGTGTGGATGGATTGGGTTATTGAATTGACTGTTAAGATGGGTGACACGTGTAAGTTATGAGTTTGTCGCGTTTGTTTGGTCAAATTTAAATGAGTAGAAAAATTACTCTCTGTGAAAATGTGTGATAAAAATTGAGATAAGTTATAGAAAATATGTGATTGAAAATAAAAGTAAGAAACCATATTAAATTTTTAATGTTAAGTCAATTATTTGAATTATATTCCTGTTGAAGCACAATAGTTGCGGAAATTTTTAAAATGCTCTTTATCGGTATCCTAGAGCATTTCGCTTTTTGTAGTCCCGCTCTCCGATTAGTTTGTGGGCACAATAAAATATCCACTAGTTGGTAAATTTACGATTCGTGTGCCCCAGTGAGAGCACTAGTGTCACTTTTTGACTAGATAAATTGTTCACAAATTTCAGTAGTGTTTAAATGGCATTTTAAAGTTTCCTCACGTTAGAATTAAAAAGTTTAGGGTGTGCTATCTTTGCGTTTTAATTGAAAATACATTTAGTTAGTTATTTTAAAAACTATTTTTAAGTTGAAAAAATAGAAATTTTCATTAATTTTCAGTAAAAAATAGTAATTATATATATATATATATATATATATATATATATATATATAAAATGCATGAAAGTCCTAAATTTTTCAAATTACTCAATTTAAACATCATCTTCAACTTATCACCTCACCCCTCCTCCCCCCTTCACAAATCCAACTATCTTTTTCAAATCTTCAACAATACCAATTGGTTCATCGGCGAACTATTGTTCACGAACACCCTGGTGGTATGGCGACCACCTATGGTGATCACCATGAATGCCCTCAAAACCACATAACATGACCACTAGTGGCGGCCGCAACGATCATATCTAATTGTTGCTTTTGCACCACTAGATCTGGTGATCTAATAGCCAAATACGGGTTTTCGCCCATCGAATTTGGAGACTCCCTGTATGCTAGTAATGGTTGACAGTGGGCGGGGGTGGTTGAGGACTAAAATGAACGCGAAATAAAATTTGAGAATTTAAATGTAAGTAATGTAAAGTTTGAAATCCGAAAATGCATTGAATACAAAAAACGCCCAAAACACAAAAAAAGTTGTTTTGAGTTTTATTTACAATTTTTTTTATTGTTTTAAGAAATGTGTTTTCAAAAATGTCAAAAGAAAATATGTTTTCAATATTTTAGAAAATTGAAAACAGAAAATGATAAAGAGAAAGCAACCTCCTAAAAAGAAAAGAAGAAGAGAAAGCAACCTTATTAGTAATGCTGTTTCATTTTCACACATTATTGTGTTACACATTAACCACACACTAATAGAGGCGCGAGCCTCCAATTTCAGCTGGTAGAATGGTAATTTAATCTTACATTCTATTAGTGTGTGGTGAATATGTGGCACAATATTGTGTGGACTTCTAGAATTATCCTTTCTTTGGTTCTTGTACCCAAACAAAACAGTCCATAAAGCACACTTAGGATTATTATCAATTTAATAATATGAGTTAATTTGAGTAAGCAAGACATGAATTGACACGAGTCTATTCATTTAATTGATTTAACAATTATTTTATTTTCTATTATATTTAGTCACACATTTAAAACTGTTTTGATTTATGATATCTTTCAAATATTTGATCTGAATTATTGAAAAGTAGATTCAAAAGTGACATTGAAAAATAAAGAAGATACATTAAAAACATTCAAAAAGTTACAAAATTAACGTATGAGCTCTTAAATATGACAAGAGAAGTATTCTAAAAAACTCGCTTAGGCGGTGCTTATGTTCAAGGTTTGGACTTCACGTTTCAATGCTTGAGCTTTATCATGTATTGATCATACCTTATCACTCATCGGTGCCCTTAAACACGCCTATGCTCAATGCTTGAGTTTCATGCTTTTTCTTGCATTATATTTTTTAGAACTTGGACAACTGAGAAAAAGCAAACTAAATTTATAATTTTTATCAAAGAAGCTCTCTGTCTCTAGGGCACGTTACGAGGCCCATTCAGAAACAGATCAATGGGAGCCCATCAAACTATAAACCGGGCCCGTTTAAAATTTTATCGACAAGAGTAGCGCTAAAAATTGGAGACGGGAAAAGTAGAGGTACTCATCGTCCCATTGCCACCAAGTTTTCGATTCAGCGTTGCCGTGATTTCTGCTCGGCTTTTCTTCGTCATCAGCAAACTTGGTAACAAGGTAGCAGAAAATTTGGATGTACTTATTGTGTTGAAATCCCACTCAATTATGTTTTCACTTTTCAGTGCATATGCCGTACAGAGAGAATTTGGAATCAAATTTGGGCATCTGTGTTTGTTATTGGAGCAGGAAGCAGGATTTAGGCTCACAGCATTGTAATTCAGTATAAGATTTGTCATATTTGATATTCCAAGATGGCAGTATACGTGTATTCTGCACGGGCTGTATTTCCCAATGCCCAAATCACTTTTCGTTTGTAATTCTGTTCAATTTCAAATTTACAGTAGGTGGATAAAAGTATACTACAGGAAAACTCTAATCTAATTGGATTGATTTCGTTTGTTATGTAGTCGTGGAAATTTTTATTATAGAACTTTAATTCACTGAAATGGAAAGCACGTATCAATTATTGAAAGCATCTATCAATTATTGACACCATGTGTGTGTGAAAGAAAATACAAGGCAAGTTCTGTTCCCCAAGTTTTTATACCACATGGATAATACATAATCCCATTTATATTCTGTTCTTTATGTTTTCAAATGCATGCATATTTTCTCCACATATTTTGTCCAATTTTATGGACTTCAACTTTAAAGATAATGCTGTAATGCAGGTTGGTTTTCTGATGGAGGGACACTGAACCCAATTTTGGAAGAGGAGAGTTTTGATGGTGCTCAAGATGTTGAGATATAGGATGTTGAAGAAGGAGAGTTGATTGAACAGTTCTCAAAGGCTGAAATAGGAGATGGCTGTGATACTAACATTAATAAAGTTAACCAGGAATCACATAACATGAATCCAAGAAATAAGAAAAAGAAAAAGAAGAACAAACGAAGGCGAGGATATTATGGCTCAAACTCCATTGACATTGACTGGTGATTTGGGTTTATTTGAATCTTGAATCTTTTATGAAGTATCTCTAGACTGTTTATTGCGTTTTATCTTATGTAAAACTGTTTTTAATGGCTGGTGACTCTTCCTCTGTGTCGTCTGTAGGTTTGTTTCAGATTTTTGTAAGCACTTAAGGGAGAGAAAATCTTATCTTGTGTGAACTGCCGTAAGTTGTGTTGGGGTATCAGCTTTGAGCGGTCTTGTTTTAGAGGCACTATTCAGTGCTCCTTTTCCTCTTTTAATGTTGTTTGGTTCTGTTGAAACATTGATGACTATTGGTCTTCATCTGGCAGAAGGCCTTATATTTAATTTGCTTGCCACTGTGAAAGAGATGGAAACTCGCGATGGTAGTAGCCGGCACATTTTTAGTCTGTAATTCCAAATAAGATTTGGCTTTAGAGAATGGATATATATAGAGATTTACATAATTGTTCTAAAAAATTGACTTAACAGTGCCATGATGAATCTGATGATAAATTAAAATAACGTCTTAGACCATCAACTAATGTAGGCAAAATGCTTTATTCATCAGTTTTTGCTAATCATTGGATGCTTTCCTAGGATTAAATTTTCTCAAGTACTTGGTGAACTGCGGTTTGCTCGCAGTACTAGTTTCCTTCGATATACAATTAATGAATAAATCAACTTGTTGACGATTTCGAACTGGTGGTGGCATATTGTGGAGTATCATCAAACTGCGTGATCCCAATGCTTACAAAGAGATAGTGAGAAAAGGAAAAGAATTTGAGGTATATTTGGACTTCACACGTCTTTTTGTTTGCCATTTGAATTGTTCATTTTAGTCCCACGTGATTCCTGCATTTTTGGATCACACCAACAAACATGGAATGTGTAAGATTGTGTGCGCATTAAGGTCATTCACACGAACATTTAAAAATATATATTAGCCAGAAAAACACGTGTCAGATGTGATTTTGAGAGTTACTCTTTTGTTTTCCAAAAAACGTTACGAAGCCCATAGAATGTGTGGTTGCATCCACCTATATGCATGTTGCAAGAATACATAGTTTTTTTTAAAAGTAACACTGGCATTGTATCTGCATTTTTCAGAAGCAATTTAAGCTGCAAATCTACAGTAAACGAGAACCGAAAGAACATAAAGAAGCTTCTTCTCATAACTCAATGGATCAACTTGCAGTCAAATTTTCAGATAGACTGAAACTCCTGACTGTTCACGATCGAATAAGGAGGCCAGTTTCATATGATGATTTGTTTGCAGGAGAGGATCCAAAAGACCAGTAAGATTAACTACTTATTTTCGGGAAGTTGCTCAATCGCATTCTCTACAGTTTTCCGTATTTCTTGTGGGGGCAGAAGGAGAGCTTTTTGGTACATGATTTTTGTTTTCATTCATCGTGTGCGGAAGTATATAGACGTTTGTATTTGGTGGATCATATAAAGGAATGTATTTAGTATTTATTGGGTGATTTTGATGATGACAAGTGGTCTCGTTTTAGTGCGTGTGCTAATTTAGTGTTCTAAAAAGCGTAGAAAAGCACGCATAAAGTGAGCTTAAGCGTGAAAAAGCCTGAAGCGCAAGGAAGAAGCTTTGTCCAAAAGCGTGAAAAAGCGTTAAAAAGCGCAAAAAAGCACGCTTAAGCGGAAAAAAAGCGTGAAGCATCCCGGTGACGCTTTGACGCGGTTTACGTTTTTTAGAACCTTGGCTAATTGTAGTAATTCGTACTAACCACCTATCCATATGAAGCTAAGTTCTTTACTTAATGATGATCGGTATGCATAATTTTAAATGCACACTCTTAGTCACTGCTCTTTTTTATCTATATATTTTGTGAGTCGCTATTAATTTACTGAGTCACAGAACAATTTTAAGTCTGCCAAATGAAAGCTAAATTGCTGTGATTCTGGTTGAGAGGCCGAGGAGATCTGTGGTTGGTGAATTGGAAACACCGACTGCTCTCAAAGCTTCAGAAGTGCAGATTTCTCTGCGTTCATCAATTGCTATTTGCCTAGATCTACACTCTGCACTGCAGAATGCCTTCTCTCCCCTGCAAATCATTGAGACATTGACAAATGATCATCAATAACATTAGCTACTCCAAATACAGAAAAACATCCTATTTAACATCAACCCTAGGATATGTGAGGTGTGTTTTGTTCTTTGAATAGCATCTTTGGTAAGGATAAACTGTCCGACACTGCTTGTCTGCACGATCTGTTCTAACTTCTAAGGCAAAACTTGATATTGAGGTTTATTTATTTATTTTTTTTGCCCCTGAGTTTAATTCTTGGGAGTTGTTTTGTATCATAAGAAGTTAAATGGAGACTGATATAGTCAACTAGTTCGCCTAACCTCATGTTCGTCACCGATACATAACACTGCGGGTATCTAGAAATACTGGTCCATTTTGCCTTTCAAAGTTCTAATTATAAACACGAAAAACACAATGAGAAAATAATGCAACCAATATTACCTATACATGTATATGTCTTTGCCATGGAGCTTCTTCCCACACAAGTGACATGAATTGAGAACATCTGAACAAGGAAATGTGATTATAGACCCAAATCTCATCGGAGATATGTCGAAAATGGTGGGACTTTTCCTCTTTATGTTTTGTATTTCAAAGGTGTTTCTATAAGATTTTTCCGGCCGCTTAACCGGAATGGGATTAGACCTACCCGAACCCGGACTACCAAAAGCTTCGTCTGCCCGAACTGCCGCATGCGGCTCATCCTTTTTCTCAAGTGCAACCACAATTGCTAATCCAACCCCTTCGAGATCACAAAACTTGCCTCTCCGCGAATGCATGACTTTTAGTACAATATTTCTTCAAGACTTCAACTAGTACGCGTATGGTTCTTTATATTAACAAGATTGGTGAGCATGTCATAAGCTTGGAAACTCAGTCATGACTTTTCTCAGTGTGAGTATTGGTGAGTTGATAGGCTAAGCTCATAGGTTGGTTTGAAATTATTGATTGGTGACTTCATGCAAAGACTTGAGGTAAATAATTGAACCGCTTTATTCTATTCATACCTAAGCCAATTTGAAAGATGTAGTCCCGATGTCAATGTATTGATATCGTAAAGATCCACAACACCTTTTTTCGGGAGAAAAAAAAAGATAGAGGTCGGGTGAGACTCTCTGCCATCGAGGAGACAGATCATGTATTATTAAATCACCGGCAGCGTAAATTCCAAAAAAAAAAAAAAAAAAAAAAAAAAAATTGGTAGGCGTGGTTCACTGTGAGCGTAGCGTCGCGCTTATTAGCGGCGTAGAATTGCCACAATGAGTTAATAGGTGATCATTCCCCTTGAAAGATGTCACTCCTCAGCGGAGGTCATTTTAAGAAATTGTCCATGTAATGCGATTTGGACCCATCCCTAGTTGGACCACAGCTCCCCACATCTCATCTTATCTTAATATTTTAAGTGCTAGGCTCTAGGTATTGTGCCTTGTTAACAGCACCGAATTGACCAGGAACGATAAGGCACCATCGATGGTGCTATAGTTATCTTGCATCGATGGCGTTTTAGGTCAGCGATCTCCGCTTTGAAATCCCACAAGATCTAAAATCAAGGCGATGGGGAGTTAGGAATCTTACAAAAATAGTGCCAAAACTTTGACCGATGGTCACGACGCGTATGAGGTCATGGAAAAATTCGAAAAATTCGCAGGCTAAAATCGCCGTCTTTGATTCCAGGATCTGGTCGAATTTGCGGAGTCGTTTCGATCTGAAAATCTGTCGATGGTGCTTATAGTTATGGCATCGATGTTGAGATCATTTCCGACGAATTGACACACTTTTACTTAAAATTAAATAGGGGAAAAACCCCACCATTTACACAATAAATAAACATACATGAAAATAATGAATCTGAATTCGAATAAGCCAATTCAGAATGATCATGTTACTTTGAACCACACCTATAGATCACTAGAAAAATAAAATTTTAGTATAAGACAACAAGTCCAAACTTAAAACTACTTCATAAAACACTACTTTATTAAAAGAAAAGTTCGAAAAATGGGAATATTGTAATTTAGAAGTGTTTTCTACCTAAACGAAACTTATTTCCTCACCCATAATTACTGAAGAAGAAAAATCACAACATCAAGCCTCACCATGGAATGAATTAATTACAATAACTTCATCGAAGTGTACTTAACCCTTAATTACAAAAAAAAAAAAAAAAAACAACTTGTTTATTGTGTCGAATCGTTGGTCCTAGGTCGAAACTGATCTCGTGCACTCCAGACCACGGACTATGATGCACCTTCAAATAATATAGTGAGTCAACCGAGATGACATATTAATCAAACTTAGGTGTCATATATGTATTCGTCTCAAAGTGGACATGGAACAATCTAACAATCTCCACCCTGCAGTGTCGTGTAGTGTAATTAACTCTAAAATAGCGCTATTAATTAAAAACTCCACATACTTTGTGCCCCAAAATACGCACGACTACCTAATGCACCCTCAACGCCGCCGCCACCCCATCCGGCACCGCCACCCCCATCTTTCTCCTCCGCAGCCATATAACAATCCGTACCAAAAGAACCACCACCCATATCTTCATTTTCCCCAAAGAACCCACTTTCAACAACCGGCGGTTTCAACTCCAGTTCCACCGTACCACCACCCGACCCCGTCGACTCAACCAACAATCTCCTAGCATGCCTCGACGCAGCCACCTGTATCTGCGGCGGCGACAGTTCACCAGCCGACAAAATATCCGGCTGGTCATCGGGGAAGTTCATCACCGCCGTGGGTCCACGTAAGCAAAATACGGCGGCGTCATAAGCTCTTGCCGCCTCCTCTGCCGTCTCGTATGAACCTAACCATATTCTATCCCGGCTGTTGGGTTGCCGGACCTCCGCCACCCACTTCCCCCACTTCCTCATCCTCACGCCCTTATAACGGCCGGAGTTTATTCCTTCTCGTCTCTCTCTTCTTCCTCCTCCGCCTCGAGGTCTCACCATTTTTACCACATTCCTTAATTTCTCCGTTACGAGATTAATAATGCCGTACAATTTACAGAAACGGATAACGGGGTGTGTGGTTTTATAGGAATTGTGATAACACGCGGGGCGATGTATGTGCGCCACGAGGCCGGTGATTTTGCTGCTACAGCGACAGCTGAGTGATACACGATTGATGCAACGTGGACCGTTTTGATCAGATTGAGAATACGGAGTACACGCGTCGATGGAAAGGTATAGAGTTGACTGAAGCTGACACGTGGATTTGTGGAAATTAAAATATTGTTTTTGTAGGAAATATTTGAAGGGCGTTTTTGGGTGGCAAATCTTGCATTAAGTGGCTGTTTAGGAGATTAAGAGTATATTGTTACGCTGTTTAGGAGATTAAGAGTATACTGTTACTTTTCAAAAAAAAAAAAAAAAGAGTATATTGTTTGGGGGTATAAATTTGATTTTTTTCTATTTATATGTTGAATATGAATTGAAACTTGAGGAAAATATATTAAATAATTAAATAAATAGTTAAAAATGATGAGAGAGAAAAAATTGATAAAATTTAAATGGTATAGAATAAGGCTTAATTTGATGAGAAATGATATATTTCGATGAAAAGTTTGATACCATTTTATTATTCACATAAAAACGATATTTTTCTCAACGGTGAAATCTCTAAGAGCACTAATATCAATACTTATTGATAATCAATCAATCTAAATCTCTAAGGAAGCGATAAGATTAAATTTTTTTAATGATTTTTTTTATTTTTATGTTTAAAAAAATAAAAATAAAAAAAAAAAATAAGAGAGGAGAACGAATAGATAGAGTTAAATGTGATGAAAACGCAAAGCACAAAGCCCATGTTTGTGAGAGTGTACCATGTTTTCTTCCAGCGGTGCTATTTGTGAACTTCCCTCTGAATAAAACTCAAAGCCCAAAAGCCAAAAGCCCCAACTGCCAAAAATAGCACCATCCCAAGAATTCCAGAACGATCTTATCCTCTGCCTATAAAATGCCCCTCTAATCAAAACCGAACCTTCTAGGGTTTTGTTATCTCTTTCAGTTCACTCTCAAACCGAATTTTCCTTCGACTCCCACCCAATTCATTTCATCCTTTCGGGTACTTTTCAATCTTCCCCATTTCTATTCTTCATCATTGTACTCTTCGATTGACTGATTATCAATTTGATTGGTTTTCTCTCTTCTTTATTTTTTGAAGGAAATGGCAGCAATACAGTTGACAGCATCTCCAGTTTCTGCAAAAGGATTCTCGTCAGTTGAAGGACTGAGGCAAAATTCCGTCAAACTCTCATCTTTCGCGCCTCTGAAGCAGAATGGGCTCTCTCTCAGGTCGTTCCCTCGACTCGTTGTTAAGGCTGCGACGACTGTTGCACCCAAGGTCTGTATTTTCACAGCTCGTAGTTGAATTTTCCGTCCTCTAATTCGTCAGGATTGGATTACTGGAAAGTAGTTGTTTATGTTAATTTGATACTGTTCATGATTAGTTTTATATAGAGAACGTGTAATTGTAATGTTAATTTATGTATTGTTATACATACTTTTATTCTCTGTAATGTAATGTCACCTAAATTTAAACTTACGTCTGTCTTGTGTTTGCTTGGATGAGAGTAGATAGTGTCATGACTACACAAATTTTATGGATGTAACGGTTATATTGATTGTAACCTTGGCTTAGATAGTGTTAATTGCATAAATAGATATCAGTGTGTTTGGGATAATTAAAATACAGATTTGTTGGATAATTGGTTCTCTGTTGTCTTGTTTACTGTATTTTCCTTCTGGTATCGCAGTACACTACATTGAAACCATTGGGTGATAGAGTTCTAGTGAAGATTAAGGCTGCAGAGGAGAAGACAACCGGTGGCATTCTGCTACCAACAGCGGCCCAAACAAAGCCACAGGGAGGTGAAGTGGTTGCTGTTGGTGAGGGTCGTACTGTTGGAAACAGCAAGGTGGAGATCAGTGTGAAGGTAAGGCAGTTGAAAGCATTCAAGATGAATCTTGTTTACTGCCTCTAATGGGTTTTTTTTTTTTTTTATTTTAACTAATTGAATGATATCTTCTGTAGAATGGTGCGCAAGTTGTGTACTCCAAGTATGCGGGAACAGAAGTCGAGTTCAATGGGTCAAATCACCTCATTTTGAGGGAGGATGATATAGTCGGAATCCTTGAAACTGATGATGTTAAGGATTTGAAGCCTTTGAATGATAGAGTTCTCATTAAGGTTTGTTTATTGTCTGGTTACTATCATTATTCAGCTAGTGTGTGTTTGCATGGTGTGTCTATAAGTAAATAGTAGAGAATCTGTGGTGGACTAAACGAGTCTCGGTGAATTCTCTTTTGGACAGTTATCAATTATTTTCAAGTTTTGCTGACTAGAAAACTGCTTAAAGTGTGGAGCATCTGTATTCTTTCTTGAACTACAGAGCTCATATCTGCTGTTCATCCAATCATAATAGTTCTATATGCACAATCAATATAGGCTGTTTTGAATGGTTGTGACAGGGAAAGAGATATGAATTGAGATAGCAAATTTGAACTCCAGAGTATTGAGTAGTATGCCATTCATGGCTGTATCTTTCTAACTAACCTCTCTTACTTCCATTTTATATATTTTCTGTGTCATTCTGGTGTTGAGCTATCTTATGACATCATGCTTATTCAGGTAGCCGAGGCTGAAGAGAAAACTGTCGGTGGGTTGTTGCTTACTGATAAAGCCAAGGAGAAGCCATCAATAGGCACTGTAAGTGTTGTGTTCTTTTTAACCTTTTTCTATTTGAAAATTGACTTGTACTGCTCAGTTGAAATTAAAGCTTCAATTTGCTACTATCCACATGTTGTGATCATTACTATCGTGTAACTTAAACAGCTAGTTTTTCGATGTATGAAAACAGGTGATTGCAGTGGGACCCGGCCCTCTTGATGATGAAGGAAACAGGAAGCCGCTATCAGTTGCTGCGGGAAACACGGTTTTATATTCTAAATATGCAGGAAATGACTTCAAAGGCAGCGACGGTTCAGACTACATAGCCCTACGGGCTAGTGATGTCATGGCTGTTCTTTCTTAGTTGTTTGTCATTTGAATCTCTGTTTCTCAGAACATTATTGAGTCCAAATTTAATCTCTCTGCTTTCAGTATGAGTGGAACTTGAGCACATTATTGTAGTCCAGATTGTGTAATACAACTTTTTTGAGGCATAATGAATGAAGTCGAAGTGTAATGATCTTCCAATTTTGTGGTTCTGTTCTTAGCTCCATCTGCTGGTTTCTGGTTTCTGGTTTCTTGACATCTTATTGAATAGCCAAATCGTTTATCGATAAAAAATAATCCATATTGAACTTTTCAGCGGTAACCCACTTATCAACAAGCAATGGTGTGTACTCCACAAGTACTTGAAAGCAGTGTTACGAGAATGCATTCTCACTTGAAAAGAATTCTGGATGGAATTCTAAATGATCTTTCTTAACACTGAATGATACAACAAGTATACCTACAAGTTACACATCTATCTTCTTACATTTCCTGCCGGTAAAAACGTTAGTCTTTACAAACCGAAGACGTAACATTTCAGTGCCAAGTTAGTGTCTGAACCTAAAATGGTCTCATCGATTAAAAGAGTTGGCGGAAGTATCCTCGTACTGCCCTCTCCACGCGTTACCACTGTCGGACCCACTGAAGGCTTGGTTTGGGGGAGGAAGCTGACTTAAATCCCCGTCCAAACTCATTTGCTGTACCTCGGCCGCAGAGAGAATCTTTATACTCTGAACGCAACTCACGAACTCCCTGAGAAAGGTTCTTAAGGTCATTTTCGTGGTGTTTTTATGACAACCTAAGACAACAAAGGATAGTTGCTAAAAGACTTACTCCCAAGGGTCGTCGCCAACAAGTAATATGTCGTTCTCATGGTCTACATAAACGAGTTTCCATTCAGATCTTTGAGGGTCTTCTAGTAGTCCCTTGATACCAAACATGCGGGCTAGATCGTGCCTTAATTCATCATACCCCTTGTAGCGAGTCACGTCGATAGTTCTACCCACGGAGCCGCGCTTTTGAACCTGCACAATCTCTTGAAATAAGAGCATGTTTGACCTTTAGAACGGTATCTACGTTGTTCTTGTTTCTATCCAATTTTCCAAATCACCTATATGTATGAACACTTTCATAAGAATAATATTATTCATCATCATTGTTTATCTATCATCTATCAAGTGAACCATTAGTATACTCTCGATCTGGTGAAAGGTTGATGTGGCGTGATCACCACACTACAAGTTGGGAAGAAACTAATGTGATATATCCAAATCGAGCCACATTGGCTACTTGCATCATTCGGAAGTGTGTGATGGTAATTGATTTCTCATCTTAAATGCAGAACTTAAAATATACTCCAATACTTCTGGCTTTTGATTTGTGGCAAACCACCTAAAATCAGGCCCAATTAGTGTGTCAGTCTGTGTGTGTGAGAGAGAGAGAGAGAGAGACCTTTGTGTATGTCCGCATGCACTGAGTCTGGTTCGGCCACAACCCGTTATTTACCACGCCAACGTCATTGATCGCAACATCATTTGAACAACCGGCATTAAACGCCACATTTGGCACCCCGAATGTCTGAGAATTGATTCCACCAGACGAAAACTCTGTCTCATTCTCCCTCAAATTCCCACTATAATTAGATAACAAGTTCTGAATATCCTTTCCCGAGTCACACCCCCTCGACAACAAAGCGTCAGGTGTCAATCCATCCATATTACCTGTAAAAGGCAAACTACTCCGAGGGTGCGACTGAACATCACTATCCAAGCCAGTAATTGGAAAGTTCTGTTGGCCACTAGTGTCCATGCAATACGATGTGGCAGACGAAGCTGCGTCCAGGTGATCATTGCCCGTATTTCTGTATTTCGGCTGCTCGGGTGGTTTATAACTCGGTATTTCATTCTTGGCTTGGACATCAGACTTGCTATGAGTCTCTGTGACCAAATTAGGAACAGGATGAATAGCCGAGTTGTCGACTAATGTGGTCAAACCTGGTTGACTTCGGTTGAGAAAATTCGGAACTTGCATGTTGTTTGTACATGGTGAGGTCGAACATGACCGGACGGCCCCATCGGCTGGTAATGTTGACTTTTGCTGGCTGTAGACTTGGTTGACTGGAAATTGCGGTGATTGGATGACAGTCGATGTTGGAAATTGTTGAAATTGAGGGTCGTAGGGGGTCGACTGTTGTTGCTTCTGCTGCTGCTGTTGTTGTAGTTTTTGGAGAATCTGCGCTTGCAGTTGGTGGTCGGAAAAACTTGGTTGCGACTTTTGTGTTGACACTGGCGGCGGAAACTGTGGCTGAGATTGTTGAACTTGTGACTGAAGTGGTTGTTGAAATTGAGACTCTTGAGGTAAAGACATCATAGGATTAGGAGGAACAGGCTTGTTAGCCGAGGAAATGTTTTGTTGTTGCTGTTGTTGTTGTTGTTGTTGGGTGTATATCGGCATTTGCTGTGTATTTTGATTCGTAATCTGGTTAGTGGCAATGCTGTTATTTACGGGGTTTATTGAGGTCGGTAAAATTTGCTGCTGAGGGGCCCACATGGAAGGTGGGGTCGTCTGGAGTGGTTGACCGATGTGTTGGTTGACTTTGCTGAACTGGAGATTTTGTGAAGGGTAGGATGGGGATTGGAAGTTCAATAGCTTGGAGGGGTCGTCGGTTCTGAGGTGGTTGTGTAGGTTAGCCGAAGACAGCATGTTCGAGAAGAGGTTTGATTGGTTAGGCGAGAACTGCTGATTTTGCTGCATGTTCATCCACTGGACGAGGCTCAGCCCGGGGTATAGCGAGCTTGAGGCATCTTTTATACCAAACTCATCCCCCATCCATGGCATGCCTCTCTTTAAAATATTTTCTATATCTGACTCATCATCTGCAAAGAAGGGGCACAAAAAAAAAAAAAGATTTGATTAAGTCATGCATTCATAGTTTACCACTGATCTGGTGCGAGCTACTTGCACTTCATGTTGCACAAGCAGCTAGTGCGGTGCAATCTGAAACATGTTGCAAGTTGACAAACAGCTGACATGGACCAACATGGAAGGTCCAGATTGCTGTAGTAGCTGCTTCCACAATAGCTTGCATCAGATCTTGGAGGCGTTCATAGTTACCAGCTACAACTCAGTATTATTGTACATTTTGTGCGACTCATTACTATTCTAATTTATAAACCATTTATAAGTTTGTCAAACCGAGGCTATATTTGGAATGCGGTACTGGGAACATGAAACATGCTTCTAACAACACAAATTGTGAGCCTCAAAAGCTGTTTAAATACAAGAATGTTACTAAGCGATCAACTTGGATTACCTGGGAAACCTGGTTGTTTAGGGAACTTTGGTCTGAAAAATGGCGGTGGACATATATAGAATGGAGTCACGACGGGTTCGACTTCCCAAATTGATACTCGACTGGGACGTTCTCCAGCAGTCGACTCATCCCAACCAACCTAACAAAATAAATCATATTCAAATATCAGCTAAAGAACATAATAAATTTGAAGCCAGTTACACTTGCATCATATCAAGAAATAACAAGGATAAATCTTTTTATCCATCTCGACCAGGATGAGAAATTAGAAAAATTAACTGTTGCCACTCAATTAAACTCAAACTTTAACATTAATCATATATTCAGAACTACTAGTTATTATCCACACATGTTAACGTCCCACCACTATTTAACCAAAAATTAGGTTAAATAAAATAACACACACACTAAAAATACTGTAGAGGAAAGAATTACCTGAAGATTGCGCCACTGTGAATTTTTCCACCGTACAGGATCCAAATCGCAAACACCCGTAATGGTACCCATATACCTACGAACCCCAGACTCCTCGGTCTCAAACATCATCCTAAAACGCATACCTAACGAAACTTGGGTATACATTGCTTTGTTATACTTCGCTAAAGGGATCACAAATTCAGAAGGGCTAGCCCTGTAAAAGTCAAAATTCCATCATTACGGCTTCCAAATTATTCAAGAAGTTCATCCAATCAAACTTGAATAGTAAAAAAAGTTATTACTTTGCGTACCTTGGGTTGTAGAATATCGTAAACGGGCTGTTGTTAGCAGCTGCATGTGCTGCAGCAGCAAGAATTCCTATGTGCATGCTGTCGCTAGATATAACGGACGAGGATAAAGCAGGCTGTTGTCTCGTAGCATGTCTTATACCCAAGAGAAGCTGTGACTTTTCATCTCTATAGTGACAAGAAGGACAATGCAAACCATACATTATGATGCTTGGCTAAGCTTAGAGCATCTCCAACACACTCTTTAAACTTAAAATACTCTTTAATTTAAAGATTATGGTCTTAAAATCATACTCCAACAGCCTCTTTAAATTAGCTTTTTAGTTTAGAGAGTGGGTTTGGCTCTTCAAATTTGGAGAGCCAAACTCACTCTTTATTTAGTTTTGTATTTACCCATTTAATGCATTCACACCTCTAGATATATTCTTTATTTGGTTTTATATTTATCCATTTAATGCATTCACACCTCTAGATATATTTATTTATTGACTTTTTACAAATTTCGAGATCAATTGCAAAATTCAATACTTTTACCTACACAAATATAAAGAGTGTGTTGGAACATATAAAAAAACCCACTCTCTAAATTAATAAATACTCTTTATTTCTTAAAAGATACTCTTTAAATATAAAGAGGCTATTGGAGTTGCTCTTAAAAGTAAGTAGAATTACTTATCTACTTCGAAACACGTTCAACTAAGGGTGCATTTGATTCCACAAAAGTTTTCCTGGAAAACGAGTTTTCCAGCCATTTTTTCCAGCTTCGGGTGTTTGATTGGTTTTTTCGAGGAAAACGTTTTCCAACTTTTCTCGAAATCCGCACTTTTTCTTGATTTTTTCCTTGGGGGAGGTGATTTTTGTTTTCCGGGAAAAATTGATACTTTTTTTTTTTTAATGGACCATTTAATTTAACCATAAAGATAAGGAAAATGACCAAATTTCATTAAAAAAAACTCAAAAATAAGGAAAATAACATTATTTTCCAACTTTCAAATTAACTCAATCAAACACCTACAATTATCATTTTCCTGGAAAACTTTTTCCTGGAATTCATTTACCCGGAAAACATTTTCCTTCTAACCATTTTCCGGCTTTGCAATCAAACACACCCTAATGGTGTGTTTGATTGGTAAACATTTTCCCGGAAAATATCAAATTAAGGAAATCATTTTTCAACTTGTGTGTTTGATTGCATTTGTTTTTCGGGAATTCGTTTTCCAGGTACAAGTCCTTAAAGCACAAAAATAATGATTTTCCTGGAAAACTCAATCCAAGAAAATAGTGGGAATCGGTTTTCCGGGAATTCGTTTTCCGGGAATTCCTTTTCCTGGAATCCTATCAAACACACCCTAAGTGTATATATTTCCATACCTTATGAAAAGGACGGAATCCCCCGCTGCAAGTCTTTTAGAACTAACAAATACACTCCATCCCGTCGTCAACAGGTGCCTCTTGGGTTGACCTGGAATTAAATCAATCACACATTCAAAACAATTACTCATTTCTATCCAGGTGTTTCGTAGGGCTTACCAATGTTCAAATCTAGACAAGGTTGTCGATGAAAATACCCCTATATATATGTCTGAACGTCCATGACTGGTCGTGCAAATCTTTAGCCACTAGCTCCTGAGCTGGAGGTTGCATTGAAAAATCCTACAAGAAAACTTCCGTTCATTACCAAAACGAGCTGAATTCGAGCATGTCTTGCTGTCCTAATATTAGCTTTTACAAAGATATGTCTTTATTACAAACTTCCAAGAAGCACAAACCAGAGGGGGAAAGATCTTCTCAGCTGCTCGACGAGGTACGGAGAAACCGCCATGAGTACTCGTATCACTTGCTGTAAGAGTTTTGCAAAAGAACTCAGATGGTTGTCTGCTTTGCTTAAGTCCCATCTCAGATAATAGCAATGCTTCTTGGTCGCACTGTATGTCGAATAAATGTAATGCTTCTTCAGACCACATTATTATTTGTAAAAAATAATGTTTGATAGTAATTAGTAAAATGAAATACCAGGCTTACATTGCTTACGGGTTGAAGAGTCATCTGAGCATAGACTTCATCCGTCTCAGCATCGGCCTGATCGGAAATAAATAGATTAATAGAAGTTTCTCACAAAATCCATTACACCATTTTAACGTCAGTTTTGAGTAATGTTCTTTATTATCACTGCTTATCAATCATCAGTGATGTGATAGTTAATTAGTTATAACTAATTTGTCATCTTGCCTCTTATCTTCAATGTGGGATTTCAAATAGCAATTCAATTAATATCACATCATTGATAATTAATAAGATTTTCTAGAAAATTTAATTTCGTACGTGTAAGGTGACGCTATGCAGGATACAAATCAGCTTCGAAGGAAGGTTGGGATAACTCGGGATACTCTCGGCCTCCTTTTGCATTGAAGCTGCCACCTAAGCAAATAATATATGGAGTAGCTATCAGAGATGGAGGATCAAAAGTAGCTATACTTCTCAAAACAGAGAGAAAGGACATACTTGTTCACTATGACCTTGAGGAAAGTAGACCACGAGACTTCCAACGGGAGGCAAAGACACTAATGGACCAGCACAGGCATGCCATAACTCTGAGTTCATCACATTCTTCCCGGTTCCTATCAAGAACGGGGACATCGAATCTTTAACAATTACAAATTTACAATAAATTACAGATACATCACTCGTAAGATTAACATAATTTACGATAACAAATGGTCAGAAAAGGAAGTTCAACTATATAAAACAGAGATTTCAATTGCTCGAAAAGGACTACAACAGTCAAAAATGTATAGTTCATCGATATCTCTGTATGATTAGAATAGAGTATGGATCTAAAGTTGAGTTACAGATGAAAATCAGAATATCAGATTACAAAAGCTTCATCTCATTACCAATTTCACTTACAAAGCAAATTACAATTTGTTAATATTATTAAAACAAGTTACAATTTGCTTAAATTTATGAATTGGCAGATTACAAGCAAATTAAAATCAGATAAAAGGCAGAGAATAAGAAATGTGAAAAGGATGATAGAAGGTTAACAAACCTTCTCCAGAATTGGCCATATATCCATTGGGCGGAACTTTCATTTTACCAAAATTCATAAACTAAAGCTTTACCAAATCAAATACTTCCAGCTGCAAACTGTTCGAGATATCCCAGAAAAAATCCTTAATATTCTCAAAAATCCAAGATAGAAATATCATCTGAAATCAATCCCCAAATCTTATTTCTCGATGAAGCTAAATGGGCAGTTCCTTTCATTACAATCCCAACAAAATTTCCATAACAGAAAAGTCAAAAATCTTCACTTCATTTCTTTATCAAATCCCAAGATTGAATCTTTCTTCACATTATTTCATAAATAACACCAAATCCTCCACGCCCAAAAGTTTCACTACATACATATCACAAGTTAATGTAAAACCCCAGCTCTGTAACGCAAGAAAAGCCCACAAATTTCAGCTTCTTCACGTACAATTTCACCTTCAGAAAGCTCTACAACTGAAAGTAAAATGGAAGCTAACAGAGAAAAGTGGGTGGCGAGAAAACTTTCCGGTTCAGCGGAGGGGGGGCAAGATCAAGGTGGTAGGATTGGGAGGAATCTGAAAACTCGCCGGAAAATCTGATGCAGATGGAAGCAGAGGTTCTTTATAGAGTATAAAATAGTACAGCGTACGTACAGTACAATTGAACCAATAACAAACGATTATTATAAGAAATTGCAGGAAAAACAAAGCATTATTTTAAGATTTTTACTGTGTAAGGTAAGTATTGAAGGGATGAATTATTGTGGGTTTTTGTGTAATCCAAGAGAACAAGCCGACATAAGATGAACTGGAGGTGGTTAGATAAAGAGGGAAATGTTCAGGCGTGTTTGGCTCTTTGATTATTCTCTTGTACTAATTAATCATTAAGAATTAATTAATAATTCTTAATTACACCCTTGTTTAGTTCTTGATGAACATGAACAACGGAGTTGACCTCTATTTTTACACTTTTTATTGAGAAATATTGTTAAAGATAATAATATTATTTTTATGTTTTTAATATTTTCGCCTATTTAGATTGAAAACAATAAAGAGAATATACCCTCGTTGAAAAGTGGATCAAATCAAGTACTTGTTGAATGGCTATTCTTTTATTTTTCAAAAGTGAATTGAATGTTTCTCAATTTATTTTTACACCGTGTCATTTCTTTGATTATCAAATACAGGTTGTTTGGTTTAAAAATACTGTGTTGTAAGCTGTGTGATTGAAATGAGATTTGAATAGAAACAGATGGTAACATACGTGAACAAAGAAGTTAGATCGAGTCATAGAGATGATTCGATTTACTTTTTTTTTTTCAAAAAACATTAATATCATCTAATTGTCACACTATAAAACTGGTTAGATCAATTCAAATCTATTGGATGAATTTTTATTTTATTTTTTTTCAAAATTGCTTTTTCACATCGATTGTCATCGCATATCAATCGTAAGAAAATAAGTTTTACGTTATTCTCTGTATGACTCTAGATAGTTCTTTGGACAAATTTTTTTAAAAATTTATTGTTATTATTATTATTATTATTTTGGCTTCCTAAAAGAAACTTTGTAAACCAGGATCTTAACTGGATTTTAGTAGATGCAGCTAGCTAAGCAGTCAAGAAAAATGGTATATTATTTTTCTAATTTCTATGGGATTTGTGTTATCAGCACTGGCTTTTACAAGTCCCATACGCAAGAGTTTCAGAAGAAATAGAAAATTTTCAATAAATTCTTTAATTGTTGGTCCCACCAAAATACATATTGAGTGATCATTATGTTTCTTCTTTTTGCTGTTCATTTTAAAATAGTTTAACAACAATTCTCATAGCAACTTTTTCCAATTGAAAAACAAAAAAAGAAAGAAAAATGACTGCTATATTGTCGGAGAGGAAAAAATATTCCACTTTTAGATTTTTTTTTCCATTTAAAAAGTTCTCTTTATCAAAATATCATATTGAAAAAGGTTATATGACATTCATTGAGTCAAAATAAAAAGAATATATATATATATATATATATATATATATGTATATGTATATTATGTATGTAGCTTCAAAAATGAAAATAAATAATGCACGAGTGCATTATTGTTTATATACAGAGTTGAAACAGCTTTTGCATTGTTTAACTGACCAACTATGAAAAAAGATCCCAAGACCAGTCCATGATCGATGTCCGCATAAAAGTAGGATTATTTCAAAAGGAAAAATATTGCATACATATTTTCTTGCTTTTATAAGACTATTTTTGTATAGTAACATGGTTATCGCGGTGCTAACAAATAATGTATATGTATCACAACACTAATTAATATCTAAAAATTGCGTAGCTACAATTGCAATCAAGATATAGAGTCGATTAAACAAGTTATTTTGTCTATGAAGGATAGTATCCTCCTTTCTAAAAGGCTAGATCGATCTCATCCCATGCAAACGAAAGAGCAAAACGAATGGTTCATAGCAATATTATTCTTACTTTTTTGATTATTTGTAATCTATCTTTATTCTTTGTGTTTAGACAAATGTTATACTGATTTGATCAATCTTCAAGAAGTATGTCCCACAATTCAAAAAAAAAAAAAAAAAGTATGTCTCACAATGTAGTTTTGGATATATATGTTCATAAAAATGATATTCATATACAAGGATAAGGGATTACTAAGTGAAAGAAAAGATCTTTGGAATTCCTTCTCTACTTTTTTTGAGTATTATTACTAAAATAAAATAAACTTATTCGTGTTGATAAAATCTATCCTACCTATCATCAAAGTGTGAAAGGAAGGAGAAATTTTTTTGGATCATTATATCCCTACAAAATTTTTATAATTCTTTCTTTATCCTTTGTTAATTATTTTTTTATAATTCTTTAAATGTTCTCATTAATAATTAAGTTGTCAGAGTTCTGTCATATTCTTTCATTAATTAATAACAATTTGACAATAATATAAAAATTATAGTCTTCCTAACATTTTGACAATATGTTTTGTCTATGTGTAGATTAGTTCGATATACAGTAACAAAATTAATTTAGAAAGTTTGTATGCATCTTATAAATGCTTGTTTGACAATGTGGCCAATTAGAATTGATTTATCATATTTTGATACTTTATCTTTAATCACGTTTTTCAAAAGAATATAAGTTTCACATATTTCTATAATCCTCTCCCCTTTTCACCACAATAATCAATTTCTTCTGTAAAAAAAAAAAAAAAAAAACGAGAGAGAGAGAAAAAAAAAAAGAAAATTGTAAGCAAGGTAAGAGTTACTTTCCCGGCCGACAAATTGTACGCAAATCAATTTAGCAAAAACGAAATGGATAATCGTACACAGTGCTTGTTTGACAAAATTATTTCAACAATCACATTTCGTTACTTTCATCTTCAATCGCTCACTAGAAAAAATATCATAAATTTGCTCTGTTTCGAATCACACCTTATAGAAATTACTTTTTCCTCCGTTGCCAAGCTTTGTCAAACAAGCTTCCATTGGAAATAAATGTCACACAACTTGTTCAAAACATATATGCATGGTATCTAATATTTGAACTAGATCGAGGCAATCTAATTTTACACGTGTAATATATATAGTTGGTGTGATTGTGTGAAAGTGAATTGAATCCAGCCTAGGTTGCACTACCACCTATATGAAAAATCGATCTTTAACATGCCAATCATAAAAGCAAGATTACACCACTTAGGTAAAGGAGACAGGACACAACTAATGCATTAGATTATTTATTCTTTAGCAGTGTAAAGTATCGAAATCCTGTAAAATAAACAATGATATCATATTAATATGGTTATATATATACAAAATCTCAAATGCTAGACGGATCCATCACACCTGTATCGGAGTATGGCTACATGATGTTGTTGATTTATTCATTGCGTGAAATGTTTAGCTAACATTACATGTATAGCAAGTCATCGAGAGAGAGAGAGAGAGACCTTGGAATTTTGCATTTTAAAGGGCAATACGAAAAAGGAGACTTTTTTGTTCTACAGAAAAATTAAAAAAATAAAAAAGTTTATTTTTGCCAACAAAAAGTCTTGCCTGAAAACCTTTCCCAACAACCATTTTTCGACGAAACAATGCAAAAATTGTTTTTTTTTCCAACAAAATTTTCGTTATTAAAAGCAAAATTTCTTATAGTCAAGAATTTAGAATTGGACACATCATGATGTCCATTTGTTTAAATTCATTAGGTTTTGTTTTGGATAAGCGTACTAGTTACCCTAGCTATGTGAGAAAGTATTGCACTACGTAAACGATTGTACTTAGGTTGAGACTCGCGATACAGTATGATCATCGGAGCCTTAGTAGATTGGTTGGAGGAGCTTGTCACAAACCTGAGCATTTCAGTATGCATGTGGATTGAATGATTGTCACTCATTGCGTATGTGCCCTAGTATCACTAATGTTGGCAACTTAAGTTGTCAACATATGGCCAATGATTGATACGTGCTCCCGGCCCCCACTGTCAGAGGGGGGTGGCGTTACGTATCAGTCATCTGTTAATATGTTGACATTTGATCTTCCCTACTGTACCAAGAATGTTCACTAATTGTGGAATCATGTGCAAGTATATACATTCTCTATTCAATCCAGACTACATGTGCACATAAACATATGCTAAACCCGCTAATCTGGTGGGGAGAATATTATTGTTTTTTAAACCCCCGTATTAATTATATAGGTCTCTTTTCATTTTTTAGTTCTAGTTATATAGCCCTCTTCCGATTTTTTCATTTAATTTTTACATTTTGAAATTATTTTTTTTAAATACTTTGATCAAGTCATTTGATAATTCGCCTAAAAAAATCATTTAATCGTTCCAACAATATTTTAAACTTATTATTAAATAAGAAAAAAGCAGGAAAATTATTTATGCTATTTATTCCCACGAAAACATTCTTAATTTATATATGTATATATATATAAAGAGAGGGATGGACTATTACATTGATGAATATCACATCTAACATTGTCGTGGTCAAGATGCCTTCAAAAATTAAAATAGAATGATTAAGGTTAAACAAAAGTTGCTTTGTACTTGACACGCGGTCTAATTATGCTTTGCTAAACTCGCACATGATCTTTGATTAATATGAATTTGATGTGAGCCCTTTACATGATTAACAAGCTAATCATGACATTATTTCTTTTCTTATACTAATAAAACCTTAAATTTTATTTTGTTTGTTTTCTTTTAATTTTCCATTCTTTTTTACTTGATTAAGCCACTGAAAATTGTTGGTATCTTTAAAGACAATGAACGTCATTTCGCTATCTCTTCATTAATTCATTTAATCTCGAAGACTAGCTAGATGCCTTATCGAAATATTCTTAGTATATATTTCTTAAGTAGCAAGGGTTTAGTATTTTGGGTTAATAAATATTGATCCCGTACTCACAAGGCATAATTAATTAATTAGTAAAAAAATAATATCATCACTTATACATATGAAAAATTCAGATTTATTATCTCATTTCTTATCTCGTGCATAAATATTTAAATAGTCTACATAAACAATCTAATGTATTGATTCAATGATAGTGATTATTTTCATTTAGATGAATCATATCAAAGCACATATACAACCAAGTGTCTTCAATTCGTTTAATTCTAAAACTAAAAGTATATAATTACAAGAGCTCTCATGCCCTACATATTATTTATAGGGCACTCCATGTGGGTTACATATAATACAAAACATACAATATATAGTCATGATTATGATAGTTTAAAAGTTGCTACTTGATGCCATCAACTTGGATCCATTGGTTATTTTATACACTTTGTACTATATTCATGAAAATACCGGAAAGTATGAAGTACTTTAAAGAAAATATGATTGAGTGAAAATATATTTTCTCCAAAAATATTCAAAGTTTATTTTAAAACGAGAAGAAAAGTAAAATTTTAAGAGAATGTGTGATTATTATAAAATAAGAACAATTACGAAGAGACGTATGAACTAAATAAATATATTTTCTTCCAGAAAAAGCTTTGTGTATTCGTGTTGCATGCACATTTGTCGCACTTAAAAGAAAAGACTGGTGACTTAGATAAGGGAGCCACCAAGGTGAAGAACATCTTAGATATGATGTAGAGAGTTGTTGTGTGGTATCCACCAAGGAAAGATAACAAGGGGAAAAAGGCCCATTGTGTTTCATGTGTGGGTCTTCCATTTTATTGCACCATTACAAGGTGGGGTTGGGTTCAATCAATCATCTTTCACTCTTGTCCTTCAACTTGAGGATCGAAAGAAGATTAGCCTCCCTAGCTACAGTTCATCCTTATTTGATTCCCTCCACCATTTGATCTGATTTGATTTGATTTGATTTGATTTTACGTAAAATGTCATTCTCACAGAAAATGGTGAATTTACTGTCAAATAATTATATACGTCACGTAACTATCAGTGTAATTCTTCTATGTAATATGAAACGATATTTTTTGGGAGACAGTGGATATATAATATATATCAGTTAGCTCTCATTACTACTAATCCTCGTTTCCCCAAGAATATAAGCAAAATTATAATTTTTTGAAAAGGACTAGATGAGGCAACAAACGAATATGCATGTCTCATTGATTCTACAATTTATTAATTAGGAGACTTAATTTCAAGGTGTACGAATTTTATTTATTCAAATCAGGTCGTTTACTTTATTGAAAAATAATTAATAATCTAAGGGTTATTTCTAGCGGAATCATAAAATTACAAGCTAATCTTTGTAGATGTTTTGTCCTTTATTTTCGAAAAATAAGTAGAGATTATATATAACACGAATCCTCTTGAGTCTTGAAGAAGCGTCGAGCCATCGATGGTAAATCTCTCACACTTTAATTCAAGTGAACATCAAGTTTAATTTCCTTCTCATCTTATATATTAAATGCTTTGCAAACTCACTCTGCATTACATCTAACAATGTGCGGTTGTACATGTTACTCATTACATGGGAGCATAATTCATTTTCTTATTTCAAACAACGTTTCTTGAAAATTATATTTTTCATGACTAATTAAATTCATAAATTGAATTGATCTGTACGCACACCTACAATACATTGGAGTTAAAAAAAAAAAAAAAAAAAACAAATGTTGATTATGAATATATACTGCATAACTCTTTGTCATGTTCTAACTTCTAAGGCACTGGCGGAGCTAGGGCGGCGGGAGTGGCGGTCACCCCCCGACACGACGCGAAACTCTGTTTGTCACCCCCGCGAAATTGTCAAACCCGTCGAAAGGATCCTAGAAACATTATAATGTGGATCTTGAATTCATATGCGGATTCTATGTCCATTTCTTCCAAGACGTACTATATATGTATCAAGGTTCTTCAAATATACGAATAATATGAAAAGGGTTGAAAATAATTTAGCTTTAAGAACTGTCTAGTCTCGTCTAATACTGCATAACAAACCCGCGTAAACAAGATGCAAGTTTCATGGCACAAAAGTAGGGCCAAAGTAACCTTACATTTAAACCACCACATTTGATGCAAAGTCGGCTCCGTTTTGCATGTTATTGTTTTTCAATTTCACTTGAGTAAGAGACACTTCACGCAAAACCGACAGCTAGTGTATATTGTCTGTGTTTATATATTATTTAAAAATTATTCTACATTTTTATTTCCATCTTCGTCTTCCTCAGCAGTTTCCTATTGTGGCTCCACACATGGTGGGGTGGGTAGGGGTGGGGGTGGGGTAGGGTGGGGGGGTTTTGCAAGAGAATCTAAATCATTTAGGTGGCAATTAATTGATACTTAATTAATTCGTACAAACACAAAGGTGACAAACTTATTTTTAAATCCTTAAACCTGTTTTTATGTCCATCAGACCTAAGTTTGCTTATGTTGGTGCTTGGTCCGTTACATGCAAAAATTTAAGTTGTACGGAAAATTAAGTGTGAAAATGTGACGTGATATGAAAATGTCGTGTTTAAAAAATAAATAAATAAATAAAATTTTAAATCTAGATTAAAAAAAAGGGGGGGGGATGAAAATAGATACATATAAAACTAAAGGACGAAAATAGACATATATAAAACTATAATGATATCGATCATGACCTAAATGAACTAGCTAGAAAGTGTAAAACCGCACATGGTTACAAAGCGGTAATATTTGTGAGACAAACGTCGTAGTTTTCCTTTTAAGACGGGAAGTCAAATCTTTAGATTCCTACAAGGCTCTTCAGGAACCAGCCGTTGGAACATGTTTTATATTTCAACGGTGACGTGTAAGCCACGTAGCCAGGGGTGTAGGTAGCCTAGCCTGGGGGTAGAGTTGGCTCTAGCCTACTAGAAAAAATATATAATTTTTAGATATGCCCATTCTTAGTTTGGCATTGACGATCTGGTGGTAGAAATTCTGAGTTTTATGGCCAAGATCATTGGTTCAAATCTTGGCATTAACTTTGTGCTTTCCTTTTCTCCACATTTTTTTTAACATCTTTGTTTTTCCTTTATTCTATTCTATATTTGTTTTTCTATTTTTCCATATTGATCGAATAGAGTAAGTAAAAATTATTTGGAAATATTCTTTTTTCTTTTTCTTGTTTTTATTATCTCATTTTCTTCCATCAGTTTTGTTATAATGCGCATAAGTTGGATGCTAAATTTTTTACTTTTAGTTTTTCTAAAATAAAATAGCATGCTCCACAATTTTTATTTTTTATTTTTATTTTATGCCAAACAATATATATTAATTCATATGAACAATATACTATAAAGTATAAATTTTATCCATTTATAAATTTCCTACTTTAAGTTCTAAATTTCTAATTGAAACTTGTTGTGTGTTAAATTTCGAATTCGAATTCAAAATTGATTCAAATTGAAAATTTATGTATGTTAGTCAATCTAATTATTTTATAAATTATGATTTTTCAATTGAGATTGGGCATTTAGACATGCATTGTGACTTGTAAATTGAGAGTTCAATTTTGGAATTGAAATTGATATTTCATGTTGGTCCATTCGTGGAATGCGAAATGATTTCGAACCTGGAATCGATATTATAACTTTTTGTTATTAGAATGAATAACACAAACACATCTCACTATGTTAAGGAAAAAAAAATAAGACAATGGATCTTTCAATTAGTCCAACTATCCCTCTTCAAATTCTCATTTCAATGTCAATTCCTCCTCGAGTTCGACAATTTTTTTTAGATATCGACTTGTAAGTCAATATATTATATTATAACAATGTCAATTTAAATTGTATATACTCTTATTTTTGCGTTTTTGATCGGCCCATATTGCGAAATTTTTTGTAACAAATTCTATGTCAGCCCCACCAGTCTCAAAGAACGTACCTCAGCCCCTGCACGTGGCCTTTTTTGGCCAATTTTTTTTTTTTTTTTTTGGCCACGTGGTGGATACATTAGTGTTGGAACATTAAACATGTTCCAGTGCTGGCAGTTGAACAAATTCATAGATTCCTATTACATCACTTTCTATTCAGTTCTTCTTCGACCTATTAATTCATGGGTTGATCGTCAAAATCAAAAACTCTAGCCATTCCAAAAGTTGATGTGAAATTGCAAATTGAGGTTACAATTCTATCTTGTTGTTATGTCCAAGTCCATTAATGAAACGTCGTGGGCATCTTGACATATGCACATGCACATGTGTGCACGTGGTTTGATTTTCCCAAACCCTAATTTACCAATTTAGGAAAATCATTTCAACCTTGAACCTATTTTATCGAGATGTAAAAAGAAACTCACATATTTGATTAATTAAAATTGTTAGTTGTTAAATTTGGAATTTAGAACAATTGTATTTGCTCCAAAGTGTTATTAAGATCACCTAATAGTATGGGATCTAACACTTATAAATTCTATAATATTATTTTGTTATTACGATCACCTAAGAAGTAAGGTATATATACCGAACAACAATGCTAATTTAATCCGGTGAACACATGAATATTGTGTTTATACGACATTTATCACCTCGATATTAGATGTGATCATTTCAATATCAAATGGCATCGCTCGTGTAGGCACAATGTGACCACGTAGACAATACATGACTTTTATACCTAACCTTCATGAACTCTACAGTTGTATTCTTGTTCACACGATTTTAATATCCAGCAAAAACGTCTAAAATCTACCTAATCCAACTTTTGTGGCGTGGTCTTATTCGTACCGTTAGATCAAACTTGTAGATGATTTCAGTCTCAAAAATGGAAATCCTTTGCTTAGTGAAAATATAGACAATCGGAATTAATTTTTTTATTTTATTTCGTAAATTGATGACAATGGGAAAACACATAATAGAAATTTGAAAATGAGGTGTACTGAGAGCATCTGTAATAGGGCATGAATCGGGATGATGTGGAAGAAAGAGATACAGAGATATTTATTATTTTAATTAAATTAAATAAAAAGGGGTGTAGGAAAAAATAGTAGAAAAAATTTAAAAAAAAAGAAGAAAGAGAGAGATAGATAGGGATGAATTATAAAAAATAATTAAATAATAGTTGAGGATGTAAATTTTAAAAGTAGTACGGGAAGTGAGAGAGAAAAACGGAATAAAAGAGAGAAAATTTGTCAAAAAAGAAAAATAGGAGAAAATAGAGAAAAAGTGGGATCCACTTTAAATTGATATGTCACTCTCGCTTCTAAAATCCACATTGTGAAGAAAAAATGCATGGGAGATGCTCTGAAAAGGCAGGCATAGAGCCACGAAGTGGGCCAAACTGGAGTTCATGGCCTTCATATTTGTGCACACAAGGCCCACACCTGGAACTACGACTGTCCTTATTGTGGGTCCATTTATTAAACCACCCAATTAGGATATGTCGCTAAATTCACCTGACGTGTGCGAATAAACGCCTCAGCATTTTTATTACGGCAACGGCTAAATGCATCCGTTGCTTTACCATATACACCCAATTTTTTTACCCATTTTTCAATTATACCCCTTTGTAAAAAAAAAAAAAATTTGTTCGCTCCATATGGAATATACACTTGATATGGAGCGAACACATAGTCAAGTGTTCGTTCCACATGGAGTGAACACACAATCTGTGTGTTCGTTCCATGTGGAACGAACACAATTAAAATTTAAAAAAAAAAAGAAAAGAAAAGAAAAGAAAGGGAGAATAACTGGTAAAAATTTTTTGTTATCATTCTTTAAAACTTTTGCAATCATTCAAAATTTTTTTTAATGTTTGTATTTAATACTAACTGGATAAAGTTAATTATTATATCATAACAAGATTAGAAATTTATCATCAAAGTGGTTGTAAAAAAATTTTAAAATTTAAAATTTTTAAAAAATTTAAAATTTCTAGTTTCGAAATTTCATTTTTAGAAATTTCTTTAAATTTTTTGCAACAACTTTGATGATGAATTTTGAATTTTTAATGATATAGTAATTAGCTTTATTGTGGAATTATTAAAAAATTTAATTTTTTTACAATCACTTTTATGAGTAATTTCAAAATTTTTTTAACTACTCTACTGATAAATTTCAAAATTTTTTTATTATATAATTATTGGTTTTTTCTAGTTAGTGTTGAATACAACTAGTTTCACTCAGTGCGTTACCGCGAAGAGTAAAAACCGTGTAAGTTTGCGTGAAATCTAAAAAAAAATTTGTGTAGATTGATTTTTGTGGTATGAAAAATAATTTTTTATACATTTTAATATAAGTCTTGAAATATTTTTTAAAAGTAACTCAATGTAATTTTTGTATAAAATAAAATAAATCCTCAAAAATATATTGCATTTCGTTGCAACCCAACTTAAAAAAATTTAGGAAAATCTTTTAGAAACGAAATAAAAAATTGAAAGTGTCAAATATCGATTATTAATATCACAGTTTGATATTTCTTTTTTAAAATAATCAAAGATATAAACACTGCTAGGAAAGATCAAAAATACAAAATCTATTACGTAAAAATTAAAAAAAAAAGGAAGTACCAGCTATACGGTTTGTTTCCATTCCTCTACTCATCATTCACTTATTAAACAAACAATAAAAATTAAGTAATATAGCCAATTTAGTCTACTTACTAAAAACCTTTTTTCCTGAAATTAACTACTTAAATAATTTTAAGACTACTTGAAAATTTGGCTAAGCTTTCCGGCTTTATGTGCAATCATTGAAAAAACGGCAATTGCGCTACCTTCTATCATTTTCTTATTTCACCACAACCTCTGGGATTCAATCTCAAAAAAAAAAAATTATTTTTTTGATCGAAGGGGTGGTGGTTTAATTGAACAATTAACTATATATAATCTAAATTTATATTTCAATTAAGTGTAATATAGTTTGGTAGGAAATAAACAAACATAAAATAATGACACTTAATCATAAATAAACTATTCATCAAAAAAACTATTTTAGCAAATAGATGGTTAAATAAATAAAAGAAATCAATTATTCTACATGTCAAATTGGTAAATGATAAATTGGCAAATATAAAAAGATAATCGTAACAAAGAATGCAAAGAGCGCTTTGGAAATAAATTTTATGCGCATTCAATTTCTCTAGATTTGAAACAATGAAACATAAACTATTTTAAGCAATTAAAACAAATCCCGATTCTTTATCTTATTTATGGAATAATAATTCCTTTAAAAGATATTTAGCGAATAATGTATGCAATATGATCACACCACGATTTTCTTGATAAAAAAAAAAAAAACGACTTGTTCATATACCATAATTGTCCATTTACGCACACAACGGACTTTTGGCGTCCCATGGCAACACAGTTTTTATTTATTAGGTGCATTCATAATATTATACATATAAAACTACTATTTTATATCAAAGTAGAATCATATCTATTTTACATATCTTATCTTGCGTCCCATGAATGAGAAATAGATTGATTTTATCGGTCTCAAAATATATGTCACTTTCTATTTTGTTTGCATTTAATTTCTTCTATTTTCCAATTATCTTGTTATTTAATATACATCATGTTATTAGTTAGCATTATTTAATGTAAGGGTATATTTGAAAAAAATACAACTAAAATTTACTTTTCTAATAATATTAATTATCATTTCTTAAATTATGTGAAAGTCAAATCAAGCTCATATCTTTGTGGGACGGAGAGTCTTATAGATATATGTTTTATACAATCTATTAAAAACTCTAGCGTAAATTTGAAATATTTCAAGAAAGAAATAGAAACAAAGATGTTTGCAGAGAGAAATGGTGAATGTATAGACATAGAGAAATTTCCATATAGAAATAGAGATTTTTAGACAAAAATGGTTAGTAATCTTTTGAAAGTATTCTAACACACAAAAATATTAATATAAATTAAAATTATAAGATTTAGAAATTAATTGATAGAATTGGTAAATGATATAAATTTATTAAAGATGTTATTGAATATCAAATTCAATTTAAATTATGAAATAAGACTTATTTTGTAACCAACAATTATTTTATTATTTGGTTAAATACAAAATTATTGTTAGAGCAATCAATCAAATGGTAGTTATAATAGTTTAAATTCATGCTTCAATTAAATTAAAATAAAAAAGTTGTGTTGGTTCAAATGGTAAGAATATCATTGCTCTGATGATAGGTCATAGGTTCGAATCTCAAAACTACATCAATTTTTAATAAATATACCTAGTTACCTAGTTAAAAACCACCATTTCAATAACTAATTATGTTCTAAAACCACTAATTGGGTCCTAAAACCACTATATAAAAACCGTGCGGTATTCACCTCTTCTTTAATATATATATAGATTATTCAAAAAAACTTTGAGTGGTTGAAAAAATTTTGGAATTATTCGTCAAAGTAGTTATAAAAAAATTATATAAAAAATGATACAAAAATTTTTTCGTCTAATATTTTTCCTGTCTTTTTTATTATTTATTATTTTTTTTTTTTTAAAAAAAAGGTTCGTCTCGTGTGGGGCGAACGCCCGAAATTGGGAGTTCGTCCCATGTTGGGCGAACCCCGTTTCGGGCGTTCGCTCCACGCGCAACGACCGTCGTCTGTTTTTTTTTTTTAAGTGAGGGTATCATTGGAATTTTATTAAAATTTGGGTGCATACAGTAAAATGGTGGGTGTATTTAGCCGTAGCCTTTTATTATTGTGGTTTTTTTTAATTTTTCTTTATTTTTACTTTATTTTTATTTTTTGTGGATATCCGAAGGTTGGTTCTCTAAGGGGGTTGTATTTAATTTGGATTTATAAGGATTTTAATAGACTTTTAAATTGAATGATTTTTATGGAATTTAATGGAATTTTATTAACTTTTAATAGACTTCCATCGATTTCCACAGAATCCATAAAAATCTTCCATGGATTTGGAAGGACTTTTATTTCAAATTTTTTAATGGATTTCTTTGGAATTCATTTGACAATATACGTTTTCATTTCATAAAATAAATATTATTAAACATAATGAGATTAGACTTTTATTATCTGTTCTCATTAAATTTTTATCATTTCAAAAGTTGAAATTAGTAATAATTAATTATTGTCTATAAAATATTTTGATAAAAAAATAATTTTTTAACTACAAAAATACATGACTATTGCAAATAGAGATTTCTCAATATTTTGATATAATTTAATAAAAAAATTAAAAACTATCACATGTTTAATCAATATGTCAAAGTATATATCAAATTATTAAAGTAATGAGTAGATATCAAATATTTAATTATAAATTTTAAAACTTTTTACAAAGTTTTGTAAATAATTTTTTTTCATGAAAAGTTACACAAAAAGAAGACAAAAATATTATAATAATATTTTTACATCATTCTTATTGTGAAATTCAGAAAAAATGAAAAAAATAAAGAAGAAAAAGTAATGAAAGATGGTGGTGGTGGTGGTGGTGGCGGCGTCGGTGGCGGTGGCGGTGGCGGTGGCGGTGACAGGAAGGTGGTGGTGGCGGCGGCGACGACAATGGTAGCGCCATTGGCAGGATGGTGGCAGTGGTGATGCGGTGGTGGCGGTGAGATGGTAGTGGTGGATCTTGGCGTGATAGTGGCGATGGTGATAAATAAAAGTCATCAAAATTTTATGGGTGAGTGATAGATTTCATAAGACAAATTGTGTTTGTACTTTATATTAAAAGATAAGATCTAATCTGATTCCATTAAAGTCTTTAAAAATCCAAGACAATATTGAATACCTCATAATTTCATTGGATTCTTAAAAGTCATCATTTAATACCTCATGACTTTGATGGACTTTTAAAAAGTCCATAAAAATCTATATTGAATATCCCAATATTATAATTGACTTTTATAAATCTCAATTGAATACACCCAAATTTTTCCAAATTCATCAAATTCCTTAAAAGTCTTTAAAACTCTTTTAAATCTCAATTGAATACACCCCCAAAATTGGGCAAGAATTAGATTTTGATGTCGACTAATCTTAACGACATTTTCGGCCGTCACAAGGGATTGTCCATTAGTTTAAACGCACAAATAATCAACTTTCGATATCAAATTGAAAATTTGCTATTATTCTAAAGTATCACGGTTTGATTTTCATTACTTTTTAATTAACTAAAATTTACTCAACCCAAAAATATGTCAATATGTTTCAAAATGTTACGAAAATTTTCAAATATTTTAATATCATAATTTGGTACTTAAATTTTTCGTGGCACTTCTTAAAATTTTATGATGGTCTGCAAAACGCTAAGTAATTATAATTTATTTTTCGTAATGTAGTAAAATTTATTTTAACAACTGAAGTAAAGTAATCAACACATATAACCCTTGTCTATTTTTATTTGGAAAGAAATTAAAGGAGATATGTGTAAGTTACGGTAAAGTTTAGATATAATTTCTTAAATTTATTTCTTATCACATATTTTACAATATATATATATATATATATATATATATATATATATATATTACCTTTCTACAATCTTTGTTTACTTTTCAATATTATATTTTTTATTCAAAAAAGTTATTTTTCTTTTAGAGAGATTGTCATTTTTGGGTATTGTTCTTCTAATAGAAAACTAATGAGCATTTATGAAAAAGCATTTACAAAAAACATTTGGGCCGCTGATATGGATTCGGCCGAAGATGTTAAAGCTTTTAGAGAACTAAGACCCAAATATCAATGGATTGATCACAGCCCAAGGTATTACTTCAGCTCGCACCAAGCCCATGACAATTTTGGGTCCACCGTCAACGGGCCGCCTCTCGACTCTTGAAATCTCATGGGCGGCTTACTGATCCAATATTTTATAAACAGTGTCAACATGAATATAAATCTCATGTTTCATTTCATGTCTTTTAGACTCTTTTTTTCAATTCAAATAAAACAACAAATCTAAAATCAATACAAGACACAAAGGTACAGAAAGGTTTGTGCGAAACACAAAGTGTTCGACAGCTGTCCTTGACCTCATTGTTCTCCCATTTCACGATGTGCTTTTTGTTGGGGAATTTTCAAACAAAAGATGCAAATTATATTATGCAAAATGTAATTTTCACTGCATAACCGTTCACATATATAATTCAAATAAATATGACTTACCAAACCAAGAACGAGATGAAAAATGCACGAAATAATTGGTCGAGACAAAAGCTCTACTCTTTGTCTTGAAGACGATAATGTCCTACACAGGTCCTAATTGTTTTATAACATCCATCACACAAGATACAATGATCACGTCACATAATAGGAGCACTCCAAATAACGTAGACCAGCGAATCGTGTCAGGACAGATCTAATAAACGGCGAGTTAGCGTGATCACTCGTGCTAGAATTGATGGAACCCTAAAATTTTTTAATTTTTTATGCATTATTTGCTTGCTTTTTTGCCTCTGAAATTTCTGTCCAGAAGTGGAGTTTGCAGCACAAAGACATGTTGAAGATGGAAGACGATAATAGGATTTTGGGCGTTTAATTTGATGATAGGCTTTTGGGTTTTTGATTTGTTGTTTATTGCCGATTAAAATTTGGGCTGATGTTGTTTTGTTATGGCCCAAATGTATCAAATAAACCCAAAAAGCCCAAGTCCCAATCCCATACCTGGATACCACTTGATAGAAAGGCTGAGAATCAAAATAGTTTGAATGTTGTTGCTCTTCAGAAATCAAAGAACTTGTGTGAGTCCGAAGATTGCAGCTGTCTAAGCTTACAGTTTCAAATTGAAGTGTATTAAGTATTTTTTTTTCTTAGTATTTTGGGTTTAGTAGACTATATTTTTATATTCTATGTCTTTTTATGTTTTGATGTATTTACTTGGTTATTAGTACAATTTTAATATTATTTATTTAAAAATCATCACTTACAATCAATAGTCAATAGTCGTTGGCGGTCAACAATCAACGGTGAACAGCCCCTCTAGCTGAATATTTATCCTAGATCCGTCCCTCGAACTGTACTTATATTTTGTGTTCTCCACGACTCATGGTAAATGAAATAATACGTGAAACATTTCAAATGATCAATATGCACACAAACGAAATGATCAAATGAGAGAATTAGTGGATGAATTTTCAAATATACAAGTGCCTTATATAATGTATCAATAGTCGTGTTCCAAAATACACAATCCAATGAAAGTCATGTCTACAAAAACATGTCTAGTTGGAAAACATGAATCCGAAAAATCACAACTTTTTCAAATAATTCCATTTAATTTCCAACTACCATCACACGACTCAATCCATAATTAATTTATCATTCAAATTTCCAACACTTTCGCTCCTGACTCCTCTGTCCACTGAATATTACACCGCCCCTAAAAATGGATGTCAAAACAAACTAGAGTAATTATTATACTAGTAATTCAAAAAGCAAAAAAAAAAAGTATAGTCATTTCCACTGAAGTTCAAAGACAATTACTTAATGTAATGTGAACCAATTAGTCGATGCCTATTCGACTAGGCCTCTTTTCGAGTGTCTATAATAAACTCGGAAAATACTACTACCTCCGTCCCAAAATTATAACCCTTTCTTATCTTCACGCATATTAAGAAAAATACAATTAATGGTATTGGAAAAGACAATTCAATATTATTTTTCGTAATATGCCATTTTATTTATTAGATATTTTATTTCAACTATTCTATTTTGAGGATAACTATGTATATTAAATGAGAGTATAAAAGATAAGTAATATTTTAACCATATTTTTTAAAGGAACGTAACCTATATTTTGGAACGAACGAAAAATGAACAATGGACTATATTTTTGAGACGGAAATAATAATAAATATACGAACTATAAATGATCCTCATTCAAGGGGTCAATTAATAATTGGTCGAGTACTAGAGTCAATTGAATAGTCTCTTATACATTAATTCTCGTATCACCATAGTACATAAAGATGACATTATATATATCAGATAACTTGAGCCCATCTGACACCATTTTTAGTAGATGAAAATTAAATGCTAAGAGCATCTCCAGCACACTCTTTAAACTTAAAATACTCTTTAATTTAAAGATTATGGTCTTAAAATCATACTCCAACAGCCTCTTTAAATTAGCTTTTTAGTTTAGAGAGTGGGTTTGGCTCTTCAAATTTGGGGAGCCAAACTCACTCTTTATTTTGGCTTTGTATTTACCCATTTAACGATTCACACCTCTGATATATTCTTTATTTGGTTTTATATTTACCCATTTAACGATTCACACCTCTAGATATATTTATTTATCGACTTTTTACAAATTTCGAGATCAATTGAAAATTCAATACTTTTACTCTACACAAATATAAAGAAAGTGTGTTGGAACATATAAAAACTCACTTCTAAATTAATAAATACTCTTTATTTCTTAAAAGATACTCTTTAAATATAAAGAGGCTATTGGAGTTGCTCTAAGAAGATCAAAATTGAATAGCTAGTATTGCTGCAGCATGGCTGTGGAACATATAACGTAAATGAAGGGAATGACATGTTTTTAGTGATTGTTGCAGTGATATCAGTAGCAAAGCCCCACCCACCATATCTACTGGAAATTACTGCATGAGTACCGGTGAGTCATTTATTAACATACCTAGATTTCTATTATACCAAGATTTTACTTCAATCAAGATCAATTCTGACTTTCTTTCTAAGAGGTGGGTCTTAGATGGAATTTGACGTTGAAGATTTTTTTTTCTCTCTCTAATCAGATTGATGTTTCGAATGCCTTTTTATTACTTTATTTTTTTAAAAAAAGTTATTTTTGTGTTTGTGTGTGTGTGTGTGGGGTGAACAAAGGATGGACACTCGTTTATGTATGACAAAAATTGCCAAATTGGCTTACCAATATTGACTTACGAATGCATTGCACTATACGCTTTCTTTTGTAATGCACAAATAGGTAAACAATCCATCTCGAGAAAATATATAGTTAAATTTTTGTATTTGTTATTTCCACCTATAAATTTTGCTAAAATATGTGCTCCAATCTTTTCTCGTATGGTAAGTTGGTGGATAAACAAACAAGTAACAAGTCAACATATATTATATATCAGATACAAACAAGTAATTATGTTGATCATTAGCGAACAAAACATATTGACAAAATATTTCTATGTAGCAGAAATATGTATATATTGATTCAAACAATATATGAAGTTTAGAACTATTGTCTCATTTCATTTCCTTTAAATTATCTCATTTAGTCAAAGCAGTTCACATATATAATTAAATGTATTACTTAAATGATGTAAATAATTTTGCTTGGATGTATGAGACAACTAAAAATTAAAAATTGAATAAACATAACTAAATTTTAAAAATTTTTTTTTTGTTTGACAATACATATATTATCGATTTTTTTTTGTTTAAAGAACATATATTATCGATTTTAACCCTGCTAAAATTGCACAAATATCGTACAATCAATTAATATCGTTTGTAACGTTCATTCCGAAGGAACATTCAAACGGTCCAAAATGATTGAGAAACCATGTCGGGTTGAATATATTGCCTTCCTTTACCTTCATTTTAGGCCGGCAAATTGGGTGGCCACTGTAGGAACCGTACAATGTTAATGGTCCCACGTTTTACTGATTTGTTTTTTTTTTTTTTTTTGTTATAAGGGGAAAGCGGGGAAGGGGGGCGCACAGGGGCGGGGTAGGAATCGAACCCGGGTCAACGGCCGGCACGTGGGCGGTACTACCGCCACGCAGCTCATTCGTTCCTACTTTTTATTGATTTTGATACAAAAGTTTTTGAAAGGGAATGATCAAGAACACGCGGATGTTTCTGAATTCAGGGTCTTTCTGGTCCGTCGACCAGATTTTAATTAACGAGGATATAGATTCGGCACCATGAAGCAGACCTCCAGAAAAAAAAATTTTTTGGACACCGTGGATGCCGGTGACGACCGGTCAATGTTTTGGCAATAATTTTGGCCAAAATTATGGCCAAAACATTGACCGGTCGTCATCGGCATCCACGGTGTCCAAAATTTTTTTTTTTCTGGAGGTCCGCCTCATCGTGTTGAATCTATATCCAGTCCCGGAATTAAAATCGAAGGTCGAACGGACTAAAAGCACCCGATAGTTCCGTAACTACGGAACACCCGTGTTCTTGATCATTGCCCTTTTGAAAAAATCTCCCATGGATTTTAGACTCATGTGACACAATTTCATTTTGATCTCTGGAATCTCCATTGTAGTTAGTGATGATCGGAATTCTTTTGGTACCCCCTTTGGTAGATTATTAATCTACCAGACAAGAGATAAGCCCCTCCCCGCATCATAAAATTCCTATAGTGATAACACATCAATCAAATATTTTGAAAATACTATTTCATCTTCAAATCACAAGACTTAAACATGATAAGCAAGAGTGCCATGATAGCCGCCTAAGGCATTAACGACATTTAGTTGGATTTCGTTTCGTGAATTGAAGGAATATTTTTCGGCCATCACCTAGCTCATTGGCCCAGACAATACTCTTTCCATAGAGCTGACCCTGGAGTTAGACGATAATTTGGCTGGTTATATACAGGCTTCGAGGCCCCCATTTTTTTTTGTTCTTTTTTTTTTATATAAATATTATAAACAGGTCCCCAAATATCCAAATCGTAAAAAGAAAACGGCTTCAAAAATAAACTTTCGTCTGGGCTCTCAATATCTCAAGGCCAACCATGTGTATATATTGGTGAGTCTATTCCAATCCAAAGGTAAGTCGGCCAAACCCTAAATGCTTCATTTTCTCTCATATCTCTTGCACCTCGAAAATACTTGAGATCATTAACTTGACTATCAAAATATCTTTAGTCATCAGAATTCCCTTTTTTGGCATTCTTTAACATGTTAATAGATGCTATTTGTGCGAAAAATTTAGACGAAAGGGGACAAGTTAAGAATTTATTGGCCACATTATCTAATCAAATTTTGCAATCAATGAATATTACAAAGTTATTACCGATCAATAAAAGCATATGTAAAGTTAAGGAACCAAAAACTACAACTTTTAATTTCAAAGACCATTTCATCATTTTGCTAAAACTTGAACGATAGTTATTTGAAATCAATCTTCTTTTTCTGTATTTGGTTGATTCAAATATTCAACAAAATATAAAATCATGCCTTGAAAAGGTTAAATACTATCGTCAGATGTATGGGGATTGGCCACGAGCTCTATGGCTCTCTCCGTCACACATTTTTCATATATGATGATATGATCTCATACAAGTCAATTGAATTATTAATTGTCATGTCTAAACTAAAATTCAGACGTGCTATTATCCTATTAAATTGTGACAAAGAAATTTAAAGAAATCACTATTGATGTTGATTTGTATCGAGTAACTCAAGTAGGTTTTAAATGAATTGTCTTGTTTCTAATCTCTTAGACTTACAAAATATACTATACCGTTGAGATTGACATACGCCAAAATTGAAAAATCTCTAACGCGTCCAATAAATTATAGTTTACATGATGATAAAACAAAAACCAGCTTGAGCCAAGAAAACCTGAATTAAACGACCTGATATGTACCGAGTTATATTTAACAAGGGTTTTGGATTTTCTTTCATTTTATTAAATTTTATAATATTTTTTCATTTTAATTGGCTAATCAATCCCAGTTCGATTATCTGACCTTGACCTAATCCTTCAACCGAGTTATTAATTAATCAGATGAAATTTGAAAACATTGATTCTGTGATATTTAAATTAATTTATAATATATGGCCAAATTGAACCAGTTCAAAATAATATTGAATTATAACATCTCATATGTTTCTAAATTGGATATAATATTGCACGGAAAGATATATATTTAAGATATAGTTTAGAACTTGTATAAGAGAAAACTATAAAAGATCTTCTAAAATTTACGACAGGATTTTCCCTATATTTCCTCACTATATTATCCATGCATTGCATGGCAAGATATATTCAATATAAAATTAATTTGATAATTTTTTTAGTCGCAATACACCTATAGTTTCGCTGCAACGTATTGTTATAATAGATGTTTGTAGCTCTACTGCGATTAAATTCTGTGGTCGCAATAGGATTTTCCATTTACTGCAACAATATTTTTCGTCGTAGTAGTTAATGATATTATGACGATAAATATCATTGCAATAAACTGGAAACCCTATGGCGACGACGTCTTCTGCAACTACTTTCCTTGTCGCAATATCTTTGTTTAGCGCAACGATTTTTTTAATCGTAATAGATGTTTTATCTACTGAAAACAATATTCATACCCCTACCACAATAATTGTTATTATTAATATTTATTATAATTTATTGATTAATTTAATACTTCTATTTTTGCATACTAGCAACAATGAAAACATAAATAGAATTTATTTAACAAAGATACAAGTGAATTGAATATTAAATTTATTTATATATTACAAAAATTGATAGAGATTTATGTGAGAGATTGGAAATGGGAATAAAAAATAAATTATTTAATTCTGAAAAATGTAAATTTAAGCGGGAAAATGATATTGGTTTATTTATATATAGATGCCTCACAAATTTTTTATTTTTATTTTTGCTTCACACAATGCTTCATGTATTATATTGAAAAATGTTTTTAATCGATATCAACTATATAAAAATATTACAAGCAAATCCATATTTACGAACGTGATAAAATCTTGTTCTATTCAAATTAAGTTTGTAGAAACTAAATTTGACTTAGATGTATGGTTTAAAATTAGAGATGGGGTGTTAAACAATAAAAAAATAAATCAATGTATGAGTGGTAGAAAGGATAAGAGGAAAAAATAAATTTAATTTAATGAATTTTAATGTGAATGAAACAAAAATGTTCTTATAACACCACTCATTGATCATTTACTTATTTGATATTTTATTTATTTTGCGTTTTTTTTCATCAGGGGGAAGGGATGGAGGGATTTGAACTCAGGACCCTCTAGGCTAAGGTGTTGAGCCCATAACTATTAGACCAACTCCTCGATTTCTACCACTAAAAATCTATTAAATGCATTGGAGATGTTCTTTCTTACTGTTATGAATAATAATTGAAGAATAATTATTAGGTGTTATGAATAATTGAGAATAATGTGGTGGTTATGAATTATGAGGAATAATTTGGTGGAGGAATAATTTGGTAAAAGATGTAATTATTATATGTGAATGACTATTATACCCTTGATGAAATTATGTAATTCTGATTGTCTTGGAGTCAGTTTTCACTATAAATAGGGCTTGATTATTAATGAAATTAATTCACGAAATTCCTTAGAATTCATTCTCTCTAAATTCTCTCTATTGTTTATCTATACTTTTATAACACGTTATCGGTACAGTCTAGCCATTTGAGTAATATGAAGGAGTATCTTTACAGATTGCATCTTATAGATGATCTTACATATCGAAGCAATTATTATAAATAACCTAATCCATCTCCAATCAATACTTATCTTTCTTTTCTCTCTTATCTTTTTCCCACTTTCTCACGTCTCACTCTTTCTATCTTCCCAATCACTCACAGAAAACATTTATCACGAGATAAAGAGTTGTGGGCAATTCAGGAGTAAATGGAGGAAATACGTGCATGTTCAATTCTTCTCCCAGAAAAATGAAAAGGTATATATATTATATTCTTTTATAATATAATAATATATTAAGCTATAATATTCGTTTTCTCGAGATATAAGGAGCATGCATTATCAAAATCAAATTTTCGACTCCATTATACGATTAACGAGAGCTTCGATTTGACACCAACATTGATAGGGTAATAACTGCGTTTTGAAATATGTTATTATCAAACTTTCAAAATTTCTGAAATCGATACACTAACTTTTGAAAAAGTTACAAAATAGTCAGCTTGAATATTTTGATATTGATAAATTAGTAGAAAGGAGATAATTTTCAAATCATAAAACATCGATAAAATATTTTTGACAATTTTACCTTTATGAATTGGAATGGACAATTTAGGATCTCACTTTGTAGAAGGTATTACCCATCACTTAGCGTATAAAATCTGAGAAATATATAAACCAGTTTAGTGACAGTTGAACCCATTAAATCAAGTAGGAGTGTATTAACATTAATTAAATTCACTAAATAAAGTCTGAAATTAAATATTGAGCTATTTCCCACGGAAGCAAATTTGTTCTTACTAGAACAAATCTCATTCTACAAGAGCACATTTATCCTTTTAGAATAAGTATATTATGTAATTAAACTCTTGAGGAGTTAAAATAATATTCAGATCTTTTAACTCAAATGGGCCAGTAAAGTCTTTGAATAGATCCCATGTTGATAAATCAAAAAAAAAATATATCGCATGGAAAGCTTATATGAAGTAATCTTATCGATGATATGAGATTGTATTAATATGAGAATAAATGCTCTTGAAGAAATAATCACTAGATTTACGTATTTGAATAAAGCGATATGATATTATTATTACTCGGAAGAAGTCTGAAAGCTTGTCGAGTGGAGCATATTGAGAATATCAAAAGATGGTATTAAACACTCGAAAATATAGAAATGCAAAAGAAAATACATCTTTGAATCCATAAATGAGAGATGCGTCTCGAGAGTATAAATACTCAAAGTAACTCATACCATCAATATTAGGATTCATAATGAAATATTTAAAGGATCCGAATTTCTTTTAAACTTGACACGGATAGTCTGTGTTGTGACTGGGCTTCCCGCAGTTCTTGAACATATGCATGAAATTTGATGAGTAGTTCATCAGCGATACTTGAGAGATAAGTATTTTTCTCATTGAATGAGAATAAACTTATTATTTACACTCGATCTAGAAGCGGCTAGTAAGCCATCAAAGAAATTATTAATATTCAACAAACCTATTGGTTTGACATGAAAGTTCCTTTGTGCCGCAGGCTATATTAAATATTTCCTCGATGTGTTGTAGCGCACGGAAGGACAATGAAAGCATCACTATTATTCATCATATACATAAATGCGGTTGTGGATGGATTAAACATAGCCCCAACCTGTTTGGACCCATGGTAGAGCGGCTCCAATTCGAGTATTAGATCAACTAGATGGAAAGGTATTACACTCGAAACTCTTATTCCCCATGATGGTCATGACCATTATAAGTCTAGCTAAAAGTTTGTTGTTGGTTCCTCCATATAGTATATTGATTTCTTGTCTCCTAACTCTTTTCTGCGAGTTGGTTTGCCATATCCACATATTGGATATGACCTACGATTTAGATCCACCAAGAATACATACGGTTTTAATCATGCGAGGTAAGGCGAGCACTTGTATGAGATGATTCTAAAATCTCCCATATCCATCTCTACTCCTATCTCTCTTTTACACTATACTTTTAATGTATGAACATGAGAGATATATGAATCCCTCTATTTAAAGATAAATTTTTAAACCAATAATTGATTGTACTATTTACTTTTTGACAAATATGAAAGAAGAAAAATGAAAAATTTTAGTGAAATGACATATACTGTCGGTGATTGAAAAAATAATATATATATATACATATATATATATCTTAAAATCGAAAAAACAATATTTACAATTACAAAGAAAAACATTGATCTTCGTTATTACATCGAGCTTCCTTATATTAATATGAGAAAATTATTATACTAAAATTTTTCTTTAGACTAAATTTACAAACAAGATCTTCTAAAGTAAGTTTTTCAAGGCATGCTTGGCGTTTGTTGATCTTTGAATTTGGCCCATAGGCCATTAGCTCACCATGCGTGTCCACTAGGATGTGTCTCAAGAGCCTGTTGAATATCATCCAAAGGCTCCTTACTCAATCCATCCAATGAATGCTATTTTATCTTCTCGATTTACGGACAAGTACACCGCAGTTTACATCAGTGTCACATGTCCACAGAGAGCACATTTGTAGCATCCTCTAATCTTTGCTCTCCGTTTCTTTGAAAAACTACTTTTACCCATACAGGACATGTATTTAGAAGGAATTGAAACCTCACCTGAGATAATCGAACCTTTGCTTCAATCAAGCATCGGATATCTTGTGGGATACCTTATTCATTAGCATCCTTAATCTTTCGGCCTACATCGATAAATCCTTTTTAGGATTTTGATCGGTAGTGATGGATAGTATTTTCGAAGATTTGAGAGCATATGATCCCATTATAATGTATAGACCCTTGTTAGGATGAATTTTGCAATAATTTTGATGATTTATTTATAGAATAATACGACGCTATGAAATAAGACTCGATTTTAAATAAATAATATAGCGTAAAACTACGATTTCGAATTAAATAATAGCGGATGTGATGCGTATGAGTGTAACTCGTGTTTGAGCGATGTAGACAATAATGTCACCAAAAGATGATGGAATATGTCGGTGAATTATTTCTATGATAAATCATATTGAGCACTATCTGATACTAGTGAAATAGATATAAGAATTTCTTGAACTAGAAGTTCAATAATACTCGTTTGCAAAACCGGATGACCATCCCGGTTTAAATAATTATTGAAATCAATATTTCAGTGAAGAATTAAAAGAATTCTTCAATGATTGTTTCGATAAATGATGAAATCATTACTAGCGATATTGGGAATAAATCCCAATATATCCGGAATAAAGGATGAAGTATGAGCCCACTCATCCTCCATGTAGACTACTAGATATTATGATATGGATCCACTAGATAGTCACATGTGTATATGATTAAGTAATTTGAAATTTCTGAAATATTTGCTCACCAGTATGAGCATGATTTTTAGATTTAATGATAAAGCTAGTAAATGTATATCCCAATACTTGAATAAATCACTGAAGGATTTGAGTATGCGCATCAAGTGAGATATTATATGGCAAATTATTTAAAGTCCTCAAATAAATTGCCGATATCGAGAAAATAGAATAATGTCTAAATTCTCATATTAAAGTGAATTGATGAGAACATATATGATTAAATCATACCAATTGTATGAGTTTTGGTGTTCTAAATTTTCTCATGAGGGGAGTATTAAAGGTTAGAAAATAATATGTGAAATGCATCATGTTATATCCTCGAAATTGAAATCTGAACTTGAAGTTCAAAAATGCATGAAAGGCTATGAACAATCACATATATCAGCTCACGATGCTTTGATAAGTTATGCAGCTAGAAGCGTTGATATTTCCCCAATCATATATATCAAAGCAAATTATAAAAGATGGTCTTAATAGCGGAGGCATATGCTCTTGAAGAGTATATAGACATAACTATATTGTGTAATCCTACAAGAGGATTGATAATGAGATATCTCGATAAAGTTATGTCGATATGGGGAAAGAAATGAAATTGAAATGTGTCGACCACGATATGAAAATGTAGCGCTACATATGATCAATGATAATGAAAATATTGAGATATATTGAAGATGATAAGCTGGTGAATGTGAAATCCTTGATTTATGAGATGATGAGATGATGATGACTGGTGGTCAGAGTTTAAAGATAAGCATGGTGGTCATTATATGTTGCATGCTCATGAAAGTTAAATTACCAGATCGTGTGTGTAGTGCAAGGAAATTAAAGGATCAGGTGAGCTAAGCGATGTTTATAAATTACCCTAAAGGGTGAGCTAAGCCCTGGGGAATGAAATAACCTTTTATTAAGTGAGTATTAAATGTTAAATGATATATTTTAAGTGTTAGTTAGTTATGAAGGTTTACTTATATGTTTACATGTTTTCACTATGAATTTATATGCTTTAAATTGTGTGTTTGGAGACATGTGTTCATGGTGAATGTTTTGTAGTTGTGTAAGAAAATTGATGCACTCTAAATGAGCAGAAGAGTATAAAACCAATGTATATGATACTCATATAAATGTATGAAAGATTTTGAAATGCTTGCGGCATACTTGTATAAAATACAGCGTTGCTTACTCTTTTCCCTTAGGCGGGTTTTATCCCATTGGGTTTTTCCTAGCAAGGTTTTTAATGAGCTGCAACTTTAAAGGCGTATTCACATGAATAATGTCTTTCTTTTCCTTCATTAGGGTTTTTCCCTTTGGGTTTTTCCAATAAGGTTTTAACGAGGGCATATTCATGGTATATTGAGAAGCGATAGGAGAAATTGATCGGTGTATCTATTGGATCAGTTATAATGGAGCTAATGCTTTAGATCAAGCTTGATGATGATATTGAAATCGTTCTGAAGTAAAGATATCGATTCTCGAGATATGAAATCAAGCGGAGCGGTATTCTTCTTTCCTTCGATCAAGTTTTTTCCCCTTTGGGTTTTTTCTTGTGAGGTTTTATGAGCGTAGCGTGAATACTCATATCTGTTGATAGACGTCGGGGGCAATGATGTTTTGATGAAGCGATATATAACCACTCAGCTATCACTGTGATCGGTTTGGAAGTTTTTTTTTGGGTTTTTCTCGGCAGTCAGGAAGACATTGTATTAATAGTCGTTGAGGGGAGTGTTATGAATAATAATTGAAGAATAATTATTAGGTGTTATGAATAATTGAGAATAATGTGGTGGTTATGAATTATGAGGAATAATTTGGTGGAGGAATAATTTGGTAAAAGATGTAATTATTATATGTGAATGGACTATTATACCCTTGATGAAGTATGTAATTCACGATTGTGCCAGGTCAGTTTTCACTATAAATAGGGTTTGATTATTAATGAAATTAAATTCACGAATTTTGAATTCGCCCAGAATTCTACAAATTCTCTCTATTGTTTCTATACTTTTATAACACTTACCTTATTTATTTATTATTTATTATTCCATGGCCTTGCATTTTGTTATTATTAGTTTTTTTTTTTTGCAGATTTTTATTTTGCTTGAGAGAGTAGAATTACTATTTGTTTATTCATTTTGTCCCAAACAATAAAAAATAAAAAAATCATTTTGTCCCAGTAGATTACTGGGATTTGATAGGCTCGAGGTTTAAATAAATCAATCTATTTTATTTCACTTAACAAACTTTAAAAGCTCCAGCATGTTCGGAATCTTTTAAATTTTAATATGTTTGGAAAGATTGTATACATGGTCTAGTGTGTGCGTGATTGGTTAATAAATTTTATAAAAGCAAAAGTTTATTCATTTCAAGCTAAGCTTAAATTTAATTATTGTTATTATTATTTTATTATTTATTTATTTTCGTCCTCATTGTTTTGAATAGTCTTTGAGCTTTATTGTACTATTGTATCTTTATTTTCTTAAGCAAAATTTCCAACCCCGTTAGCCCGCAATATTTTGTGACAAATAATTTATGCAATCACACTCGTTCAATACGCATCATAAATTGATTGCTTATAAGTTATAACTTACGTGGACATTTTTTTGTTTTTTTGACGGAACTTATGTGGACGCTTTAGTTAGGAATGAAGTTAGAACTTATAGTTTGTTTGACTGCAAACAATAGAAAAGAAATTGATTTCTATCTTGTATGAGAAACGAAAACTCTCACCTCTCATGGGACCAATTTTTCATGAAAAAATGAATCAAAATATGCTGGTTGTACATGAAAGATAATTTCTATTAAAAATTTTGTATCAGCAATTAATTTGGAAAAGAATTCCTTGATTCTATATTTTGAATGGAAAATCATAGTAATCAAAGATGCTAAACACTCCAGTGTGTCTAAATCTATTAGAGTCTTCTACTCAATCCCTGAATGTATCTAATTGTCAATTGAGACTTCTGCTTTCAGATCAAATAGTTATGGTTTTGTGTAAAAATATTCACCCCTCTCAAGGTTAACCTAAAAAATTATTATTATTATTTTTAAGAAATATAAGTCTTGAACACACGTTTAAAACTATTTCATTTTTTTCAATTTTGTGATTAGTTTTAGTTCTATGAATAAGAGCTTACTCAAACATACTGCTACTGAGTAGTTTGAGAGGTTTTTGAAGAACGTGTGACAAAAAAATGATTAATATTTATTCGTCTCCCATAATTTTCTCCTCCGGCCTCTGGTAGTATAACAAAGTTCGGCCATACACACAAACCCACCCACCACCCCCTGAATGCAGGGGCCCACCACCCTCTCTCACAGGCCTAACATTGGCCAAGTTCGGCCACGCCGAACCATAATTTCCCGCTATTCGTCTCATGCTTATTTTTAAAAATCCGAAATTTTATATTTACAACTTGTTATGTAGCATTTGTAAACCATCACACTAGAGGTCCAAACACAAGCAACTAGTGGTTTCTCTCTCTTTCTTTTTTGTTCTTTGAACGAAGTAGCTGGGTTTCTAGCTCCCTAGCTTTTGGGAAAGTTGTTTTTGATCATTAAAGTACAACAAATATTTAAAAGAGCTACGTTGTGTGTATGGTAAGTGTGTATATATTTTTAATGGGAAAGTGTAACGTACTAAATACTAAAGTGACAATTTTCTATTTTTAATTGGAGCGATATCTGTATTTCTATCTACTATGTAAATAAAATTATTGTATTTTTTTAATAATGATAATAATAAATTAATAACATATCAACGAGGACTAAGGGCTGGCTAATTTGAGGTGGTGATTAGATTTAGTTTTAAATGTGTGGTTGGAAATTTGTGAGATAGTAAAAATATAAAATAATTGTTAGATCAATATATGAGTAGTTGAAAAATATAAAATAGAAAAAACAAATTTAATTCATTGAAATTTAATATGAGCAGAACAAGCCGAGACAGGGTGCTTATAAATATCATTACTCCATTTTATATTATACTACTATTAGAGGTATTTGCATATAAATTATAATGTATTTTTATTAGTAGAAGAGAGATTGAGTGGAGTTAAATGGTGGAGATTTAATAGTACATGTAAACCCTATGAGATATATGAATGTGATTTATTTGATCAAATTTGAATTTTAAAAATTAAGAGAAAGTATAAATTATTAGGAATATGCATACATGCACTTAGAAAAATGGAAACTAACAATAGCAATAATTTTTCTGTCAAAAGAATAGCAATAATTTTCAAAAAAAAAAAAACGATTTTTTTTTTTTTTTTTTTTTTTTGGTAAGCTTTTTAGTCATACCAAATACGCCTGTACATTGAAATACATGGGTTGAAATCTAAATTGGTAATTGAACGTATACGTCAGTTCAAAATGGTCCCTCACCTTTTGCATCCCAATTTCTTCACTCAACTTTGTAGTGAACAGTTCTGGTAGTTCCCATCCTCACGTTATAATCATGTCAAAGGGGAGATTTTCTCATTTGGGTATAGTTACACTAATTTTGACCAATGGACAAAGGTTCAAGGACTAACAGAGAACTTACTACAAATTGACTGATCAAATTGGAATGGAGGAAACGTTCGAGGACTATTACGAACAAACGCAAAAGTTCAGGGATCATTCACGTTTCTACCCCAACAGTACAGATCTCTGCACGGGGGTTGAGGTGGGATGGGGTGGTGGGGTTTGGTGGGTGGGTGAAGACTGGATTCAGACTCAGATATTCCTCTGCTCGAGCAATTTTTAATTACAGAAAACTTGGCGTCTTTAAACTCTTACAGAGCACATAAAAATCCAAAGAGAGACGAAACCATTTTGATTCTCCCTCACACACTCACACCCACCCGCTTTCACACACACAGATTCAATTACCCCCCACAAAAATGGCCGTCTCGTTAATTTTACCATGCGCATTTTAAAGCGAGTATTTCGATTCTTCAGTCTCCATAGCCACTCTGCAGTTTGTTGTGCCTCCTGAACGCTAGAAAGGGCAAAAAGTATACTGATACATTTGTTTATACACATAGAGACAGATACAATATTGTGCAGTAGTGCTGTGGAGATTGGAAATGGCTTCATCGCTTGTTGGTTCGTGGTTAATGGCGGCATGCATGTCAATTTGTTGTGAAAAGGACTCTTCTATTTCCATGCTCAGCCACCGGTCTAATACGGCGTGGTCCAGTCGCCGCCGGAAAAGGGCTTTTGCGAAATGTGCTTTGTCGGAATTTTCTGGTATTCGGAATATTGTGAACTCTTGCTTGACTTTTGAGCCCTGCGATCGATTCTGTAAATCTTCTAGTGGAGTTTTCTCTTCTGAATTTTTATTTGGAGACGGATCCGGGAGTGTTTTTCCACATCATAGGCGGAGGAAACTCCCTCGAGCTGCCCGTTCTGGTAATTTTGCTCTGTGTCTCTTCCTTTGGTGTGTGAATGGTTTTTGATTGAGCTGGTTGGGGTTGTTCCATTTGCTTCAATACTAGATTCAATCAAGATCAGTATAATTGTTCCATTTGCTTCAATACTAGATTCAATCAAGATCAGTATAAAAAATTCACTTTCTATTGATTGATTTTGTGCTAGTTATCATTCAAGGTGCTGAATGCAAGGTCTTTATTTTGTTGAAAATTGATTGTTAGGGTACACAATTAACTTAAATCGATCCTCGTGGATCTTGTTTTAATGGGTATGATTTTATCATTGTGATATGTTCATTATATATGCATGAAACATAATTTATTGGTTCTGATGGGCTGGAGGGTAATCTGGCAAAAATAGCACTGGAAATCTTCGTACAATTTGTGCCCCTTTTATTCTATACTTTGAATACGGTTGTCGTTGAGGAGCAATAAGTTTACAGCTACCTTTTAATGTTTCTTTGTTATTTGGAGGGTCAGGCTATTTTAGTCATCTTTAACGGTGGTAGTTTCTAGATGTAGTTTCTAGATTTCATACTTATGGTAACAACCTATGTTAGCCTACAAAACAGTGTGGGAACAAATGGGAGTCTTCAGAGCTGGTTGTGCTTTGGGGCTGAAGGCAGTGCCTTCGGTGCCCAAAAAAAAAAAGAAAGAAAGAAAAACTATGAGGGCTGGCCACATCACTATCTTATTTTGACTCACTTGGCTAATGGAAATATATGAGAGTTGGACATGGTGACATGGGAACTTGCATTCGGAAGTTTGAACACTGAGGCGACTGCGGAAATCTTAAATTGGAAATTGATTTTATGTATGAAATCTGAGCATGCTTTAGAATGGTTTGATGTTACTGGATTATTCGCAGATGTCACCGGCTTCCTTCTTAATTGTAGGTGAGGCCATGGCCATTGCGGTACAACCTGCCATGGAAGCTGCAGTGAAAAAGAAACCCCCAACAAAGCAAAGGAGAGTGGTTGTGACAGGTATGGGTGTGGAGACGCCAATTGGTCACGATCCAGATGTGTTTTACGATAACCTGCTTGAAGGTGTTAGTGGCATTAGTGAGATAGAGGCGTTTGATTGTTCCCAGTATCCAACAGTATGTCATCATAATCTCCCCTTATTGTTTTGAAGCAACTGTTTTCAATTTGACTACAGGGACTTTGATTGCAGAGAATTGCTGGAGAGATCAAGACGTTCTTGACAGATGGTTGGGTTGCACCCAAACTTTCTAAAAGAATGGACAGATTCATGCTTTACATGCTGACAGCTGGCAAAAAAGCTTTGGCCGATAGTGGAATTACAGAGGAAGTGATGAATGAATTAGATAAAACTAGATGTGGAGTCTTGATTGGTTCAGCCATGGGTGGGATGAAGGTATGTTTAGAATTTTCTAGAGACTAGGAGGTCCTTCTGCAAACAAACCAAAACAACTTTAATAATAGGAAAAATGTAGTGATGTATAAATCGATCACATTACAGGAATTTGTTTAGAGGTTTCACTAGTTGATATGAGACTGGACTTTACTTTTGCAGCCTAAATGTGAAATACTACATTGTCTGCAATTTGGTTCACGTGTTATGGATCATTAACATGGGGCATAAAAGCTACATCTGAGTAGGCGCCTTTTGGTAGAGGACCTGACATTAGCACAAACATAAACACCCCAATTTATGCTATTATTTGCTCTGCCTGGAAGTAGTTTATTTTAATATCAACATGATATGTCTTCTTATGAACTTTCGGATTTCATTTCTGGGTAGTACCCTCGAGGAGAGCTAAAATTCCTGCTAATTGGAGGAGAGATATTATTAACTGTTCAGACACACTTTGTTACTTGCCACACTAACTTATCCGTGCACATGTTTTTTCTCTTCGCAATTTTTCACTTTCCCCCCACTTTTTGACTTGAACAGGTCTTCAATGATGCAATAGAAGCATTACGGATTTCGTACAGGAAGATGAATCCATTTTGTGTACCTTTTGCAACAACAAATATGGGTTCAGCAATGCTCGCCATGGACCTGGTAAAAAATTTATTTGTCTTGGCTGTAGCACCTTCTGGCCTCAATTATATATCAACATCTTGTAAGATTTAATTAATTTCATACTCAAGGGATGGATGGGCCCGAACTATTCAATATCTACTGCCTGCGCAACAAGCAACTTCTGTATACTGAATGCCGCTAACCACATTATCAGAGGTGAAGCTGTAAGTGCTTTCCCGTTTCTTATAACCTCTAGAGTGGAGCTTCCTGTTGTATGTTGGTACTGTATCATATTTAAAAAATCAACTGGCAATTGCCCAAATGTAAACCACCTTCTCATTTGCTGCATCTTAGTGATGCTAGTTGGGAATTTGCAGGATATGATGCTTTGCGGTGGCTCAGATGCAGCAATCATTCCAATTGGTATCTGTATTATTCTTAGTTACATAGCTTTTCAAGACCTACAATTTTCAGTTTCCTAACTATAACTCCTCTCTGCAGGATTGGGTGGCTTTGTTGCATGCAGGGCACTTTCTCAGAGAAATGGTGATCCTGCTAAAGCTTCGCGTCCCTGGGATACTGTAATGTTCTTATCTTTCGAGTTCAATTTCTATGTTTGAGGAAACATAAAACACCAGCTAACATTAGGTATAGAGTAGAGAAAAAAACATGAAACACAACAATCATGACAGAAGCCACAAAAGCAAACATTAAATTTCAAGAGAGAACTCTCTTCTGTACTTTTGATTGGTCAAGCATCTTAATTTACAGTTACCATTAGATAGAAACTTAAAGCTCTAATGGAATGAGGAAACTGATTAAACAACTGTCTGAGGATACAAATTTTAGAACTTAAAAATAAATATGGAAATACAAGTAGCTGAAATTTGGATTAAATAAGGAAAAATAAAGTAGCCGACAGTGATTAGAACAACATGTTCATGAAGCAGGTTCGAGTAAAACCGACAAGCCTAAAGCCGTCTGCATCACGTATTTGAACATCTGCTGAATCATTCAAGTTCAAAGAATAGACTGTGTGTTCTTGTTTTGACCTCTTCTTTTTTAAAACTCGAAATTCACTTCTACTTTTCGGTCAACTCAAACTTTAATATCAATTAATCATTCAGAACTAATATACATTATTAACCACACATTTCTTGCTACTATTCAAACTAGAAGGTATCTCATTAGCAAAAACCATTTCCTTTGTCTTTTCTCTCTATTTCCTTTTTTTCCCACCGAACACAAACTTCATATTTTTTTGTTCCTGCTAGATCTTTGATCAGTTGAACTGATCTTCACAATATGGTTGCTGTGTTTCTTTCTTCTTCGAAAAGATAGTCAGCGGGTAAAATGGTCTTCAAGATTCATAGTGATGAAATCTGGATTCATGTGTCTGGATAATTCAAGTGTTTTGTATTTGAACTCTGAAAATGATTGCACTACTTCATTATATACCTTACTAAGAATAGCAGCACCTAATAAATTTACACAATTCTATGGTTTATATATATATATATATATATATATATATAATCCTTGATTTGGATCCACTATATCACCGCAATTTATTGATCTTTGACAGAACCGTGATGGGTTTGTGATGGGAGAAGGAGCAGGGGTGTTGCTTCTGGAAGAACTTGAGCATGCGAAGGTATTCCAAATAAAAACATAAGAACATTCTTCTCTTCTATATTAAATTTATTTCGCGTTGGCTACTGGGCCTGTTTTAAATCCTGCATTAAGATAAATTTCCAGGTGACTAACAAATATTTCAACTACATTTCCAATCATACATTGGAAGAGCAGAAAAGGGGTGCAACTATATATGCTGAATTTCTCGGTGGAAGCTTTACTTGTGATGCTTATCACATGACAGAGCCTCATCCAGAAGGTAATATACCTTATCGTGCATGCTTATAAAGAATGTCAGTCAGTAAAGAAAAGATGAAAGTCCTATTTTGTGTTAATAGTTCTCGAGCAACTCTGCCATAGGTTTATTTTTTTGTAACGGGGGAGAGGGAGGGTCTGACTGCACCTCCAATGTCTGGTCAAAGTGCTCAAACTAGCCATAGTGACATTTTAGATGAAATATGAGAGCCTACAGTTGTGGATGTTCCACATAACCTAGTCTTCACTAAATAGACGATCCCTTTGACTTGGTAAGATCTGTAAAGTTTTGTGATCCATCATTTAGATCAGTATAAACCTCTAGAGGATAACCGATATAGGTCAACATTGCATATGAATATCTGGCGGAGAGCTTACAATGCAAACATTACTGTGAGGAAGGACTTAATTTCCTTCTCAAAAGAGTTGAAACAGGATGTGTCAGTTGTACTAAGTCTGTTTTCCATCACCTAAACATTTTGAGATGGAGAAGTTTATTGCACTTAAACCAAGTGGAGAATATTTAGCCAATCCTCTCTCCCCACCCATCCCAGAAGAAAGAGAAAAGGAAAGAGGCAAAAGGAGAAACACAAATTTGAATTTTTTAAATGATGAATTTTCGGGTAAGAGGTTGACATGAAATTAAATGTAAACAGTTGATATACAAAGGATTTAACTGTGGGTTGCCATGGAAATAGCCTTGGATGCAGAAAATCCATGCAGTCGAGCCCTTGTAAGAATGAGACAAGGCTTTGTTGAGTTCAGCTTGAAATAGCCGATATTGCAATTTCTAATAATAATGTTTCAGGTTGATGTATTAATGTCACGATGTTTGTCAGTGTACGAAGAGCTTGTTTAGTTTTTCAATTCTCATTTTCAACCACCACTTAAATACTGACTTGGCATTTTTTATTATTTATTTATTTAATTTTAATACCACTATTCATATTTCATGCCTAGCAGGAACTGGGATCATTTTATGCATTGAGAAAGCTTTAGCTCAGTCAGGAGTATCCAGGGAAGATGTGAACTATATAAATGCCCATGCAACATCTACTCCAGCTGGTGATCTTAAGGAGTATCAAGCTCTTGTTCGTTGTTTTGGACAGAATAAAGAGGTGTCTTTGTAATTACACTTGTCATTTATATTTTGTTTTTATAGTTGCTTGGTATCCTTAATCGTGTCTTGTGATTGTTGACAGTTACGAGTGAACTCCACAAAATCTATGATTGGTCACCTGCTAGGTGCAGCTGGTGCTGTGGAGGCCGTCGCTACCGTGCAGGTCCCTGTCATCTTACTTAGTTTGAAGATGTTTCTGAAATAATACACATCATTAACTTAGTGTTGTTGCTCTCTTCACATACTGGCCTTTGAATTGCATCATTGCCTAGTTGAATGAAAGCTGTAGTGTGCTTTATTTATTTGATGCCGGGGAGTTTAGCTCACACCTGCTGAGACTGAACCAACATAATCCAGATATAGTTTCATAGAAAACTCATCCAGAGAGACGTCATCATCTTATCTTTAGCTAGATGTAACTCGCCCTAAGAGGAAATCCTTGATCTGCCACTAATTTTGGGTGAATTCATCTTTTACTAATCTCTTGTCATCACCTCCTTTCTCTCATTTACGGAAGCTCTTTGCCATTTTACTGGACTCATGCATGGGTAGTTTATAATTTGAAAAGTGACTACTTCATTAATTGTCTTAAGCTCATTCTTTTAGCTTATAGGCTAAATATGAGGGCTTGGTTTAGTGGTTCTCTCTCACTCATGGTGCATACTTTTCATGTCTTTGATTTGTTATATGTCAAAATAATATCGACCTTTCAGTGGTTTCACTGCAAGTGAGGTCTCTTCTTTGATACTATTTGTTTGCTTTCCTTGTCTCGAAATTTATCGCCAACTTGGAACGAATTTGAATGTTAACAGGGAATTTGTACTCTTGCAGGCAATACGAACTGGCTGGGTCCATCCAAATATCAATCTTGAAAATCCAGACAGTGGTGTGGTATGTTCTTTTGTATTGTTACTTCTTTGGTTCATCTGCAAAAGGTTTTCTGTGACTTTTTGCCAATTTAGAGACTTATTGTATTGTTTCAGTAGCAGAAAGTATTGCATTCTAGATCAGGAAACATTAAGATAGACTGCAGTGTTTTTATTTTGTATAACTAAATCAGATTGGTCAAATTCGCCTCCAATCTTGATGGCGTTGTTCACCTTCAATTCGAGTGACAATTATGGCAATCGTACTAGTTATTGAGGCCTTGTTCTACACACATTAATTTGTATTTAGTCGAATTTCATGCACAATGGGTGGTTGAAATTTGGACAAAATGTATTAAAAAATATAAATAAGTTGTCAAATCAATATTTGGGTGGTGGAAAAGGATGAGAGAGAAAAAGTAGATATAAATTTTTGAAATTTAGGCCAAGTAGATATAAATTTTTGAAATTTAGGCCGCCTTCTATACATCATAAAATTCAAAAACTCAAATATACTTTTTCTCTCTCATTACTTTTCACCACCCAAATATTGATTTGACAATTTATTTACTTTTTTTAATACATCTTCTCCAAATTTCAACCACTCATTTTACACGAAATTCGAGTAACTTCTACTAACATACACAAAATGGTATATAGAACAAGGCCTTAATGTGTATTGAACAAGGCCTGAGATTCAATTTTGCGCCTTGCACTGTCTTGTAGTTTAGCTAGTGTAGATACAGGTACTAGAACTGTCTAGATAGCGCAAGTGATGATTAAAACATGAATTCAGGATATAAACCTGCTGGTTGGACCAAAGAAAGAAAAACTGGATATCAAGGTGGCCGTGTCCAACTCATTTGGATTTGGCGGTCACAACTCATCGATCTTATTCGCTCCATACAAATAGATCACTTATGCGCACTTGAGGAGTATTTGCAGAAGGTATGCCGTGCTACACGTACTCGCTCTCATGTTTTTGTCATGTAAATTTTGATGTCATCTCGTCTGGAGAAAAGAACTGACCCTAATATTATTCAATTTATCTTGTACGCATAAATTTTATTTAGCTAAAAACTAACTTTTTCGGGTTTAGTAGTGTGGTAGTCTAGTTGAGATCACGAGATGTGTGGATAATATTGAGTTGTGATTTGAAATGTTTGGATTTTGATGTTGACTATATAATACAATTAATTTTTTTGGCAAAACGAAGTGAAAATGAAGAGAGGCTTAGTAGTTTTGGCTAAATTGATTGCCCATTGCTTCTCCGGCCATGGTTTGAGTCGGCAATTTGCAGTAATCTTAGTTTCTCTCCATAACAGGCTTGATAAATTTCTCGTCACTACAGGTTCTTTGGGCATTTCGAGATGTCAAATGTTGTGCCTAATGGAATATGATTGCTTGAGCCGAAAGGAGAAGTGGGACGAAAAACTCGGTGTTATCTCCTGGATTGTTGTTATATATTTCTGCCTTGCCTTGACCTCAGTATGACTTATAGAACTTCTGCAGTTATCTAATATATGATGATCTCCTCTTGAAACAACTAACTCCTGTGCTTCCGGTTAGCTGTTTCTACTGTACAATGTACCATTACAGTGATAGCTCCTAATCTGTGATACTGAATTTTGACATGTATCCTTAAACAAGCATTATTATCAATATTTTGTGGCTGATATTGAGAGTAAATTATTTGGAGACAATAGCTCCATGCGAGAAACCGCGCAGAAAACACTTTAGCCAAAACATTTTACTTGTCCAAACATTAATGTGATGTGATGGAGAGAACCTCTTGGCCGACAATATTATGCGGGCTAAACATAAACAGAAACTTTCCGGAACCATCGGTGGTTTCTTAATTAAGGAACGGCTTGGCCATTTTGAGGGTCTGTTCGACTTTCATTTTGAAATTCGGGACTAGATTTTGAATCAGCACGGTGAAGGGGAGCTCTAGCAATTTTGAAAATTTTCTGTTAATACCATGGGGGGTTGTAGAGGCCGGTCAAAGTTTTGGCAAAAACTTTGACTGGTTGCCACGGTGTCGTCGGAAAATTTTCAAAATTGCTGAAACTCTCCATCGCCGTGTTGATTCTAGATTTGGTATCGAATTTCAAGATTGAGGTTGGACAGGCCCTCAAAATGGCCCAGTGGTTCCTTAATTAAGAAACCACTGATGATTAAGGAACCACTGATGGTTCCAGAAAGTTTTTGAAAACCAAAAATGTGGACATCTTAAAATGTTATGTGGGCAAAGATTTTATCCAAGCTATTGTGACATGGCCATTGATCCGATGTTCACGTGTGGGCATTGGATCTTTAGTGGTCATAATGTTATGCGAGATAATATCATGTGGGCATGTTAAAATGTCCGATTAGGGTTGAGCATCCAACCTCTCTACCCAATCTGACTTTGGTCAGGTTGGCAACCCTTCTAGTTGATTTACAAAATAATAATAATAATAAGGCATAAACCGACTCTTGAAACTGCTATTCAATTTCGGTCCAAAAATTCCTAAACCAATCTCCATAGGGTTGGTTTCGTGTTGGGTCAAAACTCTATCTGATCGACTAGATGTCCACTCCTAAAGCTTACAAGACAATTTTCTAATGGTATAGAGCGTGGTCCATATATTGTTATAAACTATCACTCTAGTGTGTAAGTGTTTATTATGTTTACATTTGGTTATATAGTGTGGTTCACACGTTATTGTAAACTATCGCGTCAACGTATAGACATTTTATTATGTCTACAGGGGTATTGGAACAAGAGTCAACATACTCCTTTATGTATTGTAATACTTGGTATTTTAATTCAATCAATACTGATAAGTAATAAGTTATACTAAGAGGAAAATATTATTTTTCAAACTACGCGTTGCCGATTGCTATATGTGAATCTTTATTTGTTACTTTATGCATTGGTAGTTTAAAGTTTTCAATTTGATTCTATTTTCTGAAATAGAAATTCTTTGTATTATTTGAAAATGTTCTTTGAAAATATAGAAATAATAAAACATAAAATAGAGTGGATTCTTTAAGCATGAATCCGATATATGCGGCGAGCTCACATGTATTTTGGCATCACATTGTTTATGTATGTTACCGTCCACCTCAAATCCTGTTTGTCTCCTACTTCAGTCCATATCCTCTCTAGTTCATCATTTTGATCACCCCTTCAGTGGAAAATATAAATTTTTTCATTTAAATTTTATCTCAATCGTCTTCCCCGGGGGGTGGTATTTATTTAAAAAGTTCAAGTTGATCATGGGGTTAGCTCGGGTAAAAGCTTAAATCCTTACTAGGAAGGTTCTGGGTTTAAATCTCATCCCTACCCCTACATTCCTTCGGCAAAAAAAAAAAAAGACAGAAGAGAGAGAGAAGTCTAAGTTTGAGGTGTGTGGTTCAATTTCGAGCATTATTTAAGTGCTAAATAAAAAGGAAAATAGAACAATTAGGATATGTACAGTTATTTTTTTTACATTAACGTGACATGTTCTTGGGGCTGCAAAATGTCAAATATGAAATATGTAATGAAATAGTGCGTTGAAGGAAGGTTGTTGAACGCTGGATTTGGCATCACGTCGGTCTCTTGGTCGTGTTCTTTGTACTTCAATGACCTACAAATTTACAAACAGAATAAAAGTGGTTGAAAATTAACGTGGAAAAAAAAAATTCACTTAACCTTGTCTAATTAGTTTATCATACATTTTTCTGAACATAGTTGCAGTTATATATAGGACTATCAGTTTCCCATTTTTAAATTACATATTCTTTCAGAGCCTCTCAAATTAGTATTTAGTAAGACCAAACAAGTTCTCAGTGTAAACATGACATGGTTTTGCTGTAATAACATATTAACTTCTTAAGCAGAGTAATCAAATCTCGAAAAAATTGTATGTATTTATTTAATATACATCAGAAGTGATGTAATGCTCACATAAATATGGACTTATTATTTTCACGAGACACGTTTCACTTCAACAATTAGTGAATATCGATACATTGTACAAATGCAAGTTTGCTACTATGACCCATCTTGTTTGTAAGCAAGCATGATGGGGAATTCAATTGGGATGTCTTTTCTTTCACATTCATCTAATGATGTCTAAATGTTTGATCCCTTGGTTTAGTCCAATGAACATGGCATACTCTTAAGTTTGTGAAAATCACTAATATGCAATAAACAAAAGGGATTTGGAGTCACTTTCAAGTCCTTTATGTATAGTTTCCTCATTTGAGTTTGTTTTTGACTCGTTTGAGGTGATGCTTTATTCAAGCAACTTGTTCTATTGTTTTACAGCTCTTGTGACCCATTGGTTTGGATTCACTAAATATATTGTGGGCCTAAGATGCTTTATTTTGCTTTTGTTTGCTCCTATTGCCATTTGCCCATTCCCCGTGTATCTCCTAAAATTTACTCTCACAATTTTGTTGTTGTTAGATGTTACAAGAAAATCAATTCGAAAAACCGAAGGTGAAACTAACCTCAAAACAACAAGAATATGAATTCAACTTTCTAATATATTTTCATAAAACAAAGATCAAAGTCTCCTTATGAATTTATCGTTAATCGAATAACTTTTAACGCAACTGTAATATTGATTCAACTTCAAATTGAAATCAACTGCTATCTCTAACACCTAACTTCTTATCTACATTGTCGCACTTATAGACATCCACGATCTTATCTCACAAAAAACGTATAGTACTATCAAGTTTCAAAGAAACAAAGATTGTCGCACACATTTTATCCGTACTTTAAATCCCACCACATGCTTTGATGGTCCCATTCTAACAAAAAAAAAAAACGAATGACCAAATAAAAGTGAAAAATTCTCTGTTCATGATCAAAATTGGTACTAGAGAGCTCTGTATATCTCTTGATCGGTCGTAGCATCTGTTTGGTTGTTGAATGACATGAAGATCTAAAAAGCATAAAAATCAATGCCAAAAGTGAGTATCACACAGCGCAACTTGTTGAAGGGCCCTTTCTAATAGAGGTCCGACTGTGTGGGCCCCGCTTACACGAGGGCTGGTCTAATAATCCTACGACTGCTTTCATATATGTCCAAAGGTCTTTTCGTACTAAAGTAGTCGTTCTTCGTGTGTCGTGACGACGAATTTTCACTAGTACTTTGTGTTTGTGTAAATATTTTTATTATAAAATCAGTTTTTGCAACTTAATTTTTTTTTTTTTAATCTTTGTAACTTAAATTTTGGTCGTGGTCAAAATATTTCTCTATGATTCAGTAATAATGGAATATTAGAAGGGGTAGTTGCTGTCTCGCCTATCATCAAATTATAAGCTCGTAAAAGTTAATTTATATATATAAGCTTAATGTGAAAAAGACCTGTTTGTAACTTACTTCGTAAGAATACTAGTAAAACGGGAACATGTCACGTTAAAAAAAAAAAAAAAGACAGTGGAAGGTTGGGTGGCGTCTAGACATTATCCAAATTGACTTATTGTCCAAGAATTGAAAGGTCCCTCGAAAGATCATTATTCTTGCCAAATTTGTGTCGGAGCCAACTGTTAGGAATATTAATTTGCAATTTGTAACCATTACACTTTGCTTTATCAACATTTCCTAGTATACATTCTTGCCTACCTCAAATTAGTTAGCATAAACCACCATGGAGTATAGTTCAAGACAATTCACAAGAAATAGAAAACCAATTCTAGCTATATATTCTCAACAACTTAAATGTCCATTACATAATCTTGATCCAAATAAAACAATACGGATGAACTTCTTGGCACCTAAACGATAAACATATGCGATTAGTGACCCCATTATACGCGTTAACCATGCATGACATATTGTCTCGTCTGATCTAATAAGAAAGGGACACACATTGGGGGGCCTATGATCACTAGTCTGTAAGTACTTATTTTGACGGTGCTAGGATAATGATCGCTATTGACAATATTTAAAAGATATGGTTATCACATACTACTATAGATTATAATAAGTATATAATAATATTATTTATCAGCAGTGTTGATTAGATTAATTGCTATGTTTCACATTAACATTGGCTGATATAGTGGTACTTATGTATTCATGTCTTATGGACACCACAACACTAACTAATGTCAAACTATAATGGATTTACTTATAATCAATTAGTCATCAAGATTGTTGATGAATAGCCATAGTCTAAATATGTAAATATGCATATATATATATATATATATATATATATATATATAGAAGTGGAGACATTCTTTCGTCTCGATATGTTCCTTCTCAAGGAAAGGACGGGTTGCTTGAATAGTCGTCTATGGATGCTTGCATATAAATTTTAATGTATTCTTATGAGTAGGAAGAAAAAGAATGGATGGAGTACTTGGATGGTGGAGATTTAATAGTATAAGTAGACTCTGCGAGATATGTAGACGCGATTTGTTTGATTAAATTTGAATTTTAAAAACTTGTAAAAGAATGTATTAATAGAAGTATGCAGACATGCTCCATATAACTACATCAAACATTAACTATCAACTATCAACCATCAACTACTACCCTTATACTAAACTTTCTCCTCAGGTAAGGTGCCAATTACAAAAGGTTCTTGAAGAGTGGTAGGTTGGAATTAATGGGAGATACAAATAATGAGGCACCAAACGCTTTTAATTATAATAAAATAAAATCAACAAATTGAACGTCCTCTACTAGGCAACAGTGTCAAAAGGTGCATAAGTTGGCATCTCTTAACAACCCAACCTAATCATTGGCATAAGCAACTAAATTCACCAAATATATATACATATACATTATATACAATAATTTAAATATTCAGTGGATGTCTCTATAATAAACTAATGAATGAATGATTTGTGTTCATGTAATTTAATTTGTTTGGGAACTTGTTGGTAATTAGATAGACAATATTTGATTGTAATTTTAATTTATTTGCCAAATATATAATAAATAGACAATATCTATCAATAACACATCTCCAATGCATATTTGAAGTAGTATGTAAAGTAATTGCGACAAAGGAAAAGATAGATATTGTGTGATACTATTGTATGCATCTAGAAATTAATTTGAGAGACAATTTATGAATCAATAAATTTGTGTTGAATTAAATTTTTATTTTGTTAAACATTATTATTTTTCACTTGAATAGTGGAGAAGATCTCTAATACTATAGGAGTATCGGACATATAGGAAGTCACAATTTAATAAATAATGTGAGACTATATTTATGTAGACAATATTTATTGGTTAGATTTTACAGTATTGTACTCGGTTTTAAGTATTTCCAATTTTTTTATAAATGAATAATGATGAGTAGCTGTTTTGAGTTATAGTTGAAATTAAAATTATATTTAACAATAAGTGAGTAGTGAAAGTTATAATTAATCCAATATATATGAATAAGTTATGATGAACATAGACTAAAAATTTATTACTTTTAATTAACTCGGCTTGGACATGCACCATAAATTAAAATGCAACAAAATCGACATCTATAAGTTATAAATAAAATTTATTAGGGATTAACTTTTAGACCACGTCATCTATTATATATCAATATAGAATAGAAAATAGTCTATATTATCGTCACATAAACCTCTATGTGCTTAATTGAAACAAAAATAATGTACAGAGAAAAATGATGTGTAAAAACAAAAAAAAAAAAAAAAAAATCACCTAAGCTAATTAATTAAGAATAATAAAAAAATAAAAACTTCAAACAAACATAAATAATAATTAATAAAAACCCATCAATGAAGCTAATTAATTAAGATTATTAGCCGTTTAAAATGGGTTAATCAACGCTCGATATCACAATTAGAACCAACAAACAAACTGTCACTCTCTCGCTCTTTTGTTCACCTTCTACCTCACAGCTAAATGACACAACAATTTTTGGAAGAGAATAAAAATAAAATTTACATCAATATATACCCATTCAAAATTCACCCTGCAGTAAATTTGTAAACTGTAAAAATTTCAGCATGCATAGAACTCGACGAGCTCCTCCAACGACTCCGGCTGAGGATCGGCATTTTCGAGCATCCACAGCAAATGTTCGAACATCACAACTTCACAGCCAACGATGGTCTCTCCGTCGCCGGAATATTCCACGAGTTCTCGGAAGAGTGGATTGTCCAACACGTCGGAGGTGATCATGTAGCGCCGCCGTGACTTGCCGACGTAGACGGGGTGGAGATTTTTGGCGGCATTGGTAATGTACGAATAGGAGCATTCGTCGTCGTCGGAGCAGCTGTTGGTGGCGGCGATTGTGTTGCTGTTGGAGCGGCTGAGCTTGAATGACTGCATTTTCTTCAGGACTGATTTCAGTTTCGTTAGTTTGCCTCCTTTCGCCATTTTTTTCTGTTGTTCTGTCTTTCTTGGGGTGGTTGGGAACTGGGAAGAGTGTGTGTACAGAGGAGAAGAGGATTTTGGGTTTTGGGGAGGGTGGGGAAGGAGGAAGGAAGCTTCGTTATTTAAAGAGGGTTGCGCTGTGGAGGTGGGTGGGTTGGGGGTGTGGCGTGGATTGGTGGGGTTTGAGGCGGATGTGAATGTAAATTAAAGGAAATAGTATTTAAAAAAAAAATATTTGTTATTCTATTCCGGAGATGCTAGGGGGGCCAATATGGTAATTCTATTCATAAACAGTAATGTAAGGAAAATATTAGAAGTACATACAATTTTCTTACCATACATTACCACACTCTAATAAGAGCAGTGGTAAATTGCCATATTGTCCCCGGAAAAGTGGGGGGCCCACACCCTTGTTAGAGTGTGGTAAATTACCACACAAAAATTGTGTGGACTTCAAGTAAGGCTCGTAATGCAGTGTTTGTATTAGTCAGTATAATGGGTTGATCTTACACTTGTGTTATGTTTATGGCAATCTGTGTTTTCTAAGCGTTTTTAAGAAACGGTTTTGTAAAGTAAAACTCACAGTTTTACAAAATGTGCATAAACAAAAAATGACTTGAAAAACTATGTAGTAACATATAAAAATTAAGCATAGAAATCAACATTCTCACAGACACATCCAAATTGACGTATGAGATTGTCACATCGCTCATTGTTGATTCAATTAAAGCAATCAATATAGACATGTACATCTAAATTTTACCTTGGTATCATCTGTAGCACATGATGATACTAGTAAAACGAGGCTAGGCGAACTTGACGACGATAACAGCAAACCCTTTAAATATGAAAAGAAGTTTCAACAATTCGAACTTGTAGAAGAAGTCAGGAAATCAAGTCTGGTCTGATTCCCTTAAAAACCTAAAGAATTTTAAGGCTGACTATTACATATGCTTCTGAATTTAAAATTTGATATTCCTATTTAGGCCTTGTTCTATTTGGTATATAATTTATCCGCACGCAATTCCGTATATCACATACTCATTTTCAACCACATACATATTTCCCAAAATAATATTAACCACACATTTTTACACGGAATACCGGGCACATTAACTTTATACCCAATCAAACAACCCCTAGTCTTTTAAGTACTTCTACACATAAATTTTCTTTTGGCTTCATCAAATTAGGTGTACACAGACTCAAAGGGTGATAGCCTACTATTTTTATCACTTTTTTTTAATCCATTTGTATTCGTTCTTTTTTTTGGTCCAATAATCACATTCACATATCTCGTAGGACCTACATGTACTATACAAATCTTCACCATTCAACTCCACTCATTCTCTCTTTTCTTTACATTAAAATCCATAAAAATTTATTAAAAAATCTATCATATCACCGTGTCAATCTCGATACTTGTCACGCGATCACGTTTTACATTTTTTTTCCTTGACTATATTATATACTTTTTATTTTTGTCACATAGTTACGCTTTACGTTATTTTTTATTATTATTTGTAATCCAAATTAAAGATGGAGCATTTGGGACAGTGTTACACTTGCATGCAGTGGCTGCTATAACATAATACAGTTGTAAAGACGTAGATGTAAGGAGCCGTTTGGTTGGATCAAAACCATTTGCGGTTTGTGCAATTTGATTTCGAGTTTATTGACGAATTTGTCCTTTTCCATTGCAGCCAAAGCATAGACAATGCTCCACGTTGAGAGCTCCGTGTGTCAATTAAACTCTGATATATTCATCAATGTTTTCCAGTAGGATTATTTATGATTCATCTGAAAAATCATCATATCTATGAAGTCAAGATTTAGAGGCCAAATTTAGGGAAATGCAATTCTCACAAGGAATTCAAACATCTGATGGGTTTACCTTGAAGCGGCCAAAATCGTACTAGCTGTTAACGTCACGTCACGTTCTCAAATCCAAAATTAGAAAGTTTAACTCCACATTTAGCCATCTCCAATGGAGATGTTAATTGTAGATGATGTGGAGGAGAGAGTGGAGGAGAGAGATAGAAAGAAGATGATTATTTTATTTAAAAGTGAATAGGAAGAAGTGTAGGGAAAAAGAGCGGGAAAAGTGAAAAAGTATGAGAGAGATAGAAATAATTCAAAAATAATAATAAAATAATAGTGAAATAATTCTAGATGGGGGTCCAAATATAGACGGGGCACGGGTATCTATGAAGAAAACATGGATGAAAAGTGGGATAATTGATAAAAAAGTGATTAAAAAAAAGAAAAATAAAATCCACATGTGTAAAATCCGGGACCCACTTACACCTCTTGTTCCTATCTCTCTCCTCTCTCTCTCTCCTGACACGGTCAGACAAATGGGGGCAATGGACTGCCCCCCATTGGAGATGGCCTTGTTCTTTTGGGTGTTAAATTTATCCGCGCGGTATTCCGTGTAAAATGTGTGGTTAATATTATATTAGGAGATGTGTGTGGTTGAAAATGTGTATGTGATTATACGGAATTGCGTGCGGATAAATTTAACACCCAAAAGAACATGCCCTTAAAAACTTTAGGTTTAAATTTTTTGAAAAATACGAGTCTGCGGTAGACTTGATGAAGTTAGGCACATCCCGATCACTGGATAATGAGTTTTTGTTGAAATTCAGAGTTAATCTATTGGGTTTCAAAGTTATGGTCGTGGGTTTTTTATCTGACCAGATTTTACAACATTGATATTTGATAACGAGGGTATAATGCAAAAAAATAAAAATAAAATGGAAAAGCTTACGTATTTTTGGTACTTTTCTAGATCAACAATTTCCCATTGTCCCAAGGACTATGCTACAACACCATAATAGATGCCATAATGGTTGACATAATGGATATGTGGCATGATCCTACAATTTCAATCATTCCATCTCTTTTAGATGGACGTCCCAATAATTGTTCTTATTATGACTAATGGCCTTCCAAAATGGGAGTGCTAACCATTTTTGTATGTAAAAATAATAATTTAATAAATAAATATGATAAGCTTCAAACTTACCACGTAATTTGTAGCATTTGACCTAATTACAATTACGGACATTTTTTTTATTAATTCATTACAATTACAAAGTCTAATCCAAATTGTAACGCTTTAATTTCGGTGATTGGGCCCCATGTCCAGCTCTAGTCTAATGGCACTTGACTTCTTTTCTTTTTTCCCAAAACAATTAAAAATTTTAATTCAGAAAATTTTAATTAAATTAATATTGTCAAAGTCTTTGTTCATATTCGGTCGAGAATCAATTAACCGCTGCATAGTGAAATAAAATAAATAAAATAGAACACTAAAAAACTATACAATCTTTTCGTTTTTTCAAATTACTTTTTATTCCGAAAGCGACAGACATATGCTTAGAAATTTGTCGTAATTTGACTGCTTGTACTTTGTATTCTAATGAAGGATTAGGAATTATGTACTTAGTTAGAAATAAATTAAGAAAAAATCAAAAAGACAAAACATCTTCTTTTTTAAAAAAATAAAAATAAAAAACTTAAGGGCTCTTTTTCTTTTTTACTAGTATTTTCTCCCGTGCGTTGCACGGGGAGATTTATGGCAAAGTTATAACTTAAAATATGTGTAAAATAAAAATTATAATAACATATTTTTCTTTTTTATGATAAATAGCATAAGAAACAAAATAATAAAATCAAGAACTAGATTAGAAATAATATGTGATATAACATCTTTAATGGAGATAACGAAGCTATATAAAAGCACATTACGTCAAAAAAGTATAAAAGCACATTATTTCGTCCCCGTTTGGTTATAAATTTTTCCTTAATTTTACGTGATTTAATGGGAGAGATATGGATGGGAGATTTAACAAGAGCATACACGATAATAAGACGGATTGGAAGGATAAAGAGTGATTCTATCAAAAGATCAAGGGTGATAATAACGAGAGATTATGCATGGGTTGAAAATTAGGTATTTGTGTTTGAGTGAGAAATATAAATAAAATATTATTTTTTAATTCTGAAAATTATAAGATTGAGTGGAAACTGACCTCATTTTATTAATATAAACTCGCTTTTCAAAAAGAGCGAAAGAAACAAAAGATTAGGTGCATATTAATTTTTTATTAGTATTAAACTAATAGTTAATTAATTTATTATTTTCTGTTTGGACTTTTAATTATGTTTATAATCCAAAAGTCGGTTCATGCATATACTGGCATATATATGATATTTTACACATGTACGTGTGGTATCATTTGTCTGACTATATCCGCGTCTACTTATGTTTATAGAACAACCAAAAATTAGCCACCAAATTCAATCATTTAGACTAGACGATGAAACAGTAGAGTTATTATATAATAAATTCTTTTTAATGTAATTTAATTAGTGATAACACTTTCTAACCTTTTTTTTTTTTTAATACTAGTATTACCCACGTGCGATGCACGTGATGATATAGATGGTATATTTACATAAAATAATATTGTAAAATAATAAAATTATTTTTTATGAATATTATTGATTTCACTAATGGTCTATATATTTTGGTCAAAATTATTATCTTATAAGAAAAAAATATCATATTAATTATCGTAATTATGATTTTAAGTAAGAATGTAATGTTTGGGAACAAAATTTTGATAATATATTTATTTCATTAAAAATGATCAAAGTTATTTCAAATATGACTAAAAATAATCTTATTGTTAGCCTGCACATACATATAAATGACCTATATATATATATATATATATATATATATATAACGATCCAAATAAGATTCAAAATGGATTGTACAATATGCTATATTTAGAAAAAAATAAATAAATATAAAACCCTAAAGAATATTCTTTTTTTAAAAAAAATACTACAAGCAAAGTATATAGTTGGCACTTCAAATTTTATAGTATAAAGATTTAAAAACTTAGATGTATATAAAATAACTAAAATATAATATCCAAAAATTAAAATATATATAGAAAATGATAATTCTCATTTTCATAATTAATTTAATAAGTACTGTAAATTGTAACTTTTATCTCATATCACATGTACATGAATGATGCAACACTAAATATAGACGTAAAAGAATTTATAAATTAATTTGAAAAATAGAATATACATATGAAAAGGATACAATACATAAAAAAAATTAAATAAGAAAAACAACACTAAATAAGGAAAGTAGAATAAATTGAATAAGAAAAATCATTAATCCTAAAAATTAAGCAAAACACGGCATTGCCACCTAGACACTTTGCCTAGGTGACACTTCTCTTATTATTATATTAAGATTGTATTCATCAATTGCAACAAATATACTATTTATATTGTGTAAATCCAACAAGTTTTTCTAATTAACCTCACAAAAAGGTATATTTTTTATAGTGACACTAGTTTTTGTTATTTTTATTATTGTAGGCAATCTCTATAGTCTCTTCAATTTATTTTTTATTTTTTTAAAATTATTTGTACCTAATTTATATAGATTAAACTATGAGTGTAACAAACATATGGTAATTCTCCATTCAAAAAAGAGCGAGGGTAATTCATTGCACATTTATCATTAGCGATTAGTATGTAACTAAACTTGAAGAGAAAATCAAGCCACACCATATCTTCTCTAAATTGCACCAATTAATTAGCTCAATAAGTAATGAAAATATGAAATTAAGGAAAATATCAAGACTGTCTTACGATTTATATCAATTTATACATATGCTGGGACTTTGTTCTATGCCCCATTGCAAAGTCACGATAACAACACTAGTTAGTATAACTCGTTAATTATTATTGTTATTTTTTTTTTTAAGGAGAAAAACTTATTCATTCATAGCATGATTCATAGTTACATCGGAACTAGAGAGAGGAGAGGAAAGCCACTCCACAGGATCTGATGAGGTATAACTCATTAATTATTATTATATGAAACAAGGTATAGTTAATTATATAATTCCCACTCCAACACTTGTATTTACCGATATTCTCCACCCTGGGTTATGAGTTATAACGGGATACATTCCAGCATGTAATAATCCATGAATTTGGATTCCATGGGCATGGATTTTAGGGAAACTGCTTTTTGATGAGACAAAATGGAAAGAGATACAAACACCATATCTTTTTCGTATCATGGGTGATGGCCGATGGGAATGGAATTAATAAACCTACACTTTACAAAAGAACAAACATAGTATTTTTAGAATTAAAGTAATTGAGGTAGTTAAATTTTTATTTATTTTTTTGCCAATTGAGAACGTACGAGAGTGCTTTTGTTAAGAACATTTTTTGAATTGCACAAAAACGGAAAAGATCCAATTTGTATAATTCTTTACACTTTATTCTACTCGAAAGGGGGAAAAAAGAAAAAAAGAACTTGAATACACATACACATAATCGTTCAAGGACAATACCCATAGGCAATAATTAATTGTCGATCACACTATCATACAAATAGAGACAAGAATACCATGAAGTTCAAACATGTTTTGAACAAAAATTGATAACATTACATGAAACTTTGAGCTATGAAATGATGGAGAGAAGGAAGAAAATTGGACACGGATATCCATTTTACAATAAGGGCTTAAGTGCATATAATTTAAATATTCTAATATTTATTTATACACTATCATCTACTTATCTATTAACTAAATAGTGATTGTATAGTCAACTAAATAATATGTAAATACATAACCATCTATATATAAGTCGTCAGTATTAATTGATTGAAATATTGATACAATACATCATAATTCAAAGCACTAGAAAATTTTCGTTAATCTTGAAACCATTGGTTTCACCTCTCAAAATCACCTCTTTTTGTTTTTTTCCTTTTTTTTTTTATTTGCTTCAACTCAGAAAATAGTGTATTCAAGATTCACTCTTAGCGATGGCAATAGGTATGGATTCAGAACTAATCAGCTCGGTCTATCCAAATCCAAATTTATCACCCCGATCTAAATCTATATTCCTCATATTAGATTCAGATTGGATCGGATCGGATCAACTCGATATAGGATCAAGAAATTACTCTATTCAAATAAGATATCTATCAAATTTGGATCGGATCTAATTTTTCTACCATCACTATTCGCTCTCCCTTTTTTCCCTCTAAAGAGTCTCCTTTTTTGCTGCACACTGTAATGATAGAAGGTATGGACCTTGATGGCCCAGTAGACGGACTTGCCCATCCCTTTAAATGGCCTTACTATATGCACCCAGCCGGACGGCCCAATAATTTGCAACAGTCCTACCTTGCTACGAATTTACAATGACCAACATACAGTATCGCATGAATTAAAAATTATTTTTTAATTGATAACATTCTCAACAAAGTTTTATAATTATTAACTTGCCAACTTGGTCCCCAGTTGAAATTATAATAATCTTGAAAAAAATTAAGAGTACGTTTGATAGAAATTATTGAAAAAAATAAATTTTTTATATGTGGTTGGGAAAAAAGGAAAATATTTCAAAATATATAACAAAAAATTATCAAATTAAAATAATATAAGCGATTAAAAATAACCCTAAAATTAATCATCAGACAATAATGAGGGTCAATTAAAATTATATAAAAGAGTACATTATTATTTGTTCATCCATATATACTTTGTTATTATCTTTTTCAAGTGATATTTTCTAAAATTTACAAGCGTGAAAAATTGTAATGTGCTCTCAGTTAATGGCTTTTACTTCGTTAAAAAAAAAAAAGTTGATGACCCCCTCTCTCTCTCCCCGTGTCGCTTTTGTTTTATTATTTTATTATTTTTTTTCCTTTTTAAACTTGGAATATGACATAACATAACTATCGAGCTTTTTTTAGTGTCAGTGCTCGGACACTTCACGTGTCCCAGCACACTCACAAACCCCCTGAATACAAAGGCCTGCGGGAGGGGGGGGAGTCAGCACTGGCATTGGAAGAAACTCGACATAACTGTTGTCCCGAGATAATAAATTGAAAGGTGATCCTAAATACACCAAATATTTTTGTTGAGTACAACCATTTTTCATGCTATTTCCATTCTATTCTTCAATAAAAAAATAAAGATAAAATAAAATATATGAGGAAGACTGAGCTTCTTTTGCTTAGCTTGGAAAAAGTTGGCCCCATTAAATTTTTTTCTCCCCGTTAAATTTTTTTTTCTTTTTCCTTTTTTTTAACACCTTTGAGTGTAGTCCCAACACCATCACCGCCCGGTGTTTCGCTTGTGCTGGTCGAATGAAAAAATTTGAAGGGTAAAATTGAAATAATTTGATCGGGGGTGGGTATACTCAGTAATTCGCATTTAGAATCACCCTAAAATAAATGAAAGAAGACAAACAAGTTTGATCATCCAATTGGAGCTCTTCCAACTTTGGCTACTTTTTCCAGCTGATCAGATCAACTTTGCTCATTCATCCCTCACTGTACAAGAACGGCAAGATTTGTTTAAATTAGATGACGTGTATTTCGTTAAACTGCACGCCGGAGAGCTCCTCCTCCGGTGACTAGAGGTTTCCGCGGGCTGTGGAGGAGGATAGCTTCCCTTTCTTTGACATTGTCATCGTCCACGCCCCGGATTCGGAAGAACAACCGACGGGGAACAGGTATAGAGTGAATACAAATGAGACATTACCCTTTTGCATTATTTATTTAGCCGTTTCGGATCTTTTTAATATGTTTTATAACCTAATTTGAAGAAAGTGTTTTTTGTTGTAAGTTTTGCATTTCTTCCTTTTTGCTTGAGCTATGTTCTCATGCACAGCTAAGTCAATAAACAGCTACATGTAGAATAACCAGGGGCGGTTCTGTTATGAAGCAAATGAGGTGGGCGCCTCAAACCCAGAATAAGAAGGGGAGCATTTTTTTAGTATTTATCTTCTTTTATAATTGACCAATAAATTTTTAAATATCAATTAAATATTAAATATTTTTAAATCAAAATAAGTGTTTGTTGGCATATAAAAATTTCAAAAATGTGACGAAGATTTAAATGAAAGGTTAGGAAACATTAAAATTAGTAGAAGAGAAGAGTTGTTGTACATAGGAACTCTTTTATTTACTTTTTGATAGTTAGATATAAAATGGACCATATGATTCATATTTATATTAGTTGCACATGTTTAGCTAGTGGTTAAGATTTTACCACTGTATATTTAATCAAATGAAGACAATTTATCATTTTGTATTTCATAACAAAATACCTTAAATACTTATCTATATTCTAATATCTAGAAACCACATGATTCATATTTATATTAGTTGCACATGTTTAGCTAGTGGTTAAGATTTTACCACCGTACATTTAATCCAATGAAGACAATTTATCATTTTGTATTTCCTAACAAAATACCTTAAATACTTATCTATATTTTAAAATATCTAGAAACAAGTCTAAAAATATATTTATATTATAATGATAATTTCTATGGCCTTATCTTGAACAAGTTTTTAGATATTGGGCCACTAAACTTTTAACTACTAAAATTTATCTACTAAGTATCTAAATCCAATTATAATTTTTTTTGTCAAACCAAGTTTATTCCAACAGTATCATAGTAACTTATTTTCAATTCGTTTTGTTGAATAATTTTATCCTACATATGTTTTCAATTGTAAAAATCAAATAATCTGTCTTGAATTAATAAAAAAAATAAAAGTATAATTTCTAATAATTGTGGGTCACAAAGAATAAATACTTTAAAGGCGCTAATAATCTCTTGAATAGTAAAAAGAAATTAGATTTATTATTGGTGTTGATGAAGCCAAAAAAAATAAAAATAAAAATATAAGTGAGATGATAATTGAAGTTAAAGAAATATATAATAGCAATAATTGAAAAATAAATATTATCAAAATTTTGAGTATTATTTTTTTATTTTTAGTTGATTATATAGTAATTACTTATTGGAACAAATTGTTTCATATTTTTGTCTCATTATAATTTAAATATTTTATATAATATACTATATTTATTTTTACACTAACTACTGTATTTCTTATATAGCATATAGTGTAAGTGGCAAAGCCATGTTATGGCCACCGCACCTGATTTTGAAAACACATTTTTTTTTCCTGGGCTTTAATTGTCGAGCTCCAACAACTTATCTAATCTAATTTTTAAAAAAAATGAAAAAGAGAAAAAGCAAAAAAAAAAAAAAACGAAAGAAAAAGAAAGGAAAAGCCCAATTCAAGGGAATTAACCCAGCAAAGCAGCAAGTCAGTAACATCGCTCTCCCTTATCGCTCTGCGTTATCACTCTCCGACTCTCGTCTTATATATTTAAAATCTGAAGTCCCTCGAGACCTTCGGACCCTCACTCTCGGTTCTCTCTTCTCAGTCCAGTCGTTAATTCCTGCTCGGCTGCCGGCTGCCTCGCCAGAGACCACTGTCCAGGTGCCGACGCAATTCTCCGCAGTAAGTGTTTGGTCCCTTAACCCTAATTTTTGGTGTATTTGCTATTGTTTGAAAATTGGATATTCATTTTAAATCATGTTTGAAACTAGATGTGCAATCGAAAATTAGGTTTTATTTATGTAATTGAAAGTTGAAATTTCATATTTGCACTATTGATTATCGCTCATTTACAGGGAACTTAAGCTGGGGATTGAGAAATAAAAAATAGGAATTTTATTTTTTGCAATTGAAATTACTCAATTACTTAGTAGTTATTACTCACTAAGATGTGGATTGAGATTTGGGATTCGGGAATTACTTATTGGTTATTAGATACTAGTCTTAAAACAAACTAAATAACTGATTAGTTTAATATGATTAATTGCTTTGTTAAGTTGGATAATGTTGAATATGATAAATTATCTTTCTTGGACACCTTGGAGAAATATTTTAAAAAGATAGTTACTCAAGTGCATAGCTCAAATAGAGTTTGGCAGAGTTCAAATAGAATTGAGGAAAGCACAAACAGAGTTAGGAGGCTCAAATATGGTTGGTCGAGACAAGGAAAAATCGGGTATATCCTTTGTTTTATCAGCTTTTGACTCTGGCGTCGATTATACAGGTTGCCACTGTTACTATTGCAAGATTGTTTTCTGCAGTGTACTTTGCGAAGGACAAATTGTGCAATCGAATGGGTGATGAATGGATAAATGAGGGATATTTTCGAAAATTGATAACGAAGTCGTTGTAAAACGATTTTAGAATATGAAAACTTGTAAAGAATGATTTGTATTTAGTTTTATTATTAAAATATATTTTATTTTCTGTTGCTAAGAATTTGTAACCGCACTGATTCGGAATCCTAGTTATACTACTGTATAATATTATTTCAGGGTCTACGAGGGCCCTTTTTTAAACCTCGCCTCAGTCCCCGTAAACTACAAAACCGGCACTGAGAATAACAAAGTGAAATCATTATGTTTGGTATTGGAAATAGCAAGATGAAAACTCTTTAGAGATCTGTTTACAGGAAAACAAGTTAAAGCTTCAACATGTTTATGCTAGAGTGTAACAATAACTGAAGCAAATAGTGAATAGCACAGGAACATCAAATTACATGGGCTTGACTTGTGGTCGGTCCAATTAATAGTTGCGTGATTTTTTTATTTGAGGGATGGAGTCAAGTTTGGATTTAATCTTAAAGATCATTAAGAATCTAAGTTCAGTCTGGTAGTTTTTATTTAGCTTCATTAGGTTCATCTTCATGATTACTGCTTTCTTTGTGAGAGATTAGAAAGAGATTGAGTTAAATTTCCAAATACCATTTGAAGTCTTAGATGTCTGGCTCTTGCACCATACTTAATGAACTTTTTTCTATGCAGTATAGATCCGATGCTAAATTTTTATGTTTCTTGATTATTATGGTGGAAGATTTTTTATTGTGCATGTGCAAATCAAGTGTATATATTACCTTGTCATAAATTAGCTAATATGAAAGCCTCATCAAATAAGAGAAGATCTCCACTCTATTGTTATCCAGAAAAGAAAGGAAGGAAAAAGATCAATAAATAAAAGAAAGAAAAGGGTTGGCCCTTCCTCCTTATTGAACACAGGCATCTCCACTCTATTGTTATCCAGAAAAGAAAGGAAGGAAAAACATCAATAAATAAAAGAAAGAAAAGGGTTGGCCCTTCCTCCTTATTGAACACAGGCATCTCCACTCTATTGTTATCCAGAAAAGAAAGGAAGGAAAAACATCAATAAATAAAAGAAAGAAAAGGGTTGGCCCTTCCTCCTTATTGAACACAGGCTACTCTGCAAATGAAATGGACAGTGATGACATCAGTATTTGAGATACAGTCCAATTTTTAATGTCAAAAGAAACCTTAGTATATTCTGTTTTCTAACTGTTAATGAGGATTGAGGATTTTAATACTTCTACAATCTGATCTCGTAATTGGGTTTTGCTTAAGTACCTACTCTCTCTCTCTCTCTCTCTCCCTCTCTCTCTCACCCACACACAAAGACACACACCTGCGATCTTGTTCTTTTTCTTCTTGAATTGGGGGGGAATGGTTAAAGCAGTTTCCCACTGTTTGTCATGCATTTGCATCTGCACATCTTATAGCATCCTATCATTAAAGTCGGTACTTTATTATCACTAGTTGACATCTATGTGAAATAAGTCATTTCTAGCTTCTGATAGCGGGCTTAGCCATTGCTTTTGCATTTATGTGTGTTGATTATCAATTGTTGGTTTGCTCATCCCAGGATAGACATATCAAAATTCCACTGTGGCAAATCGAGATCTTTTACCAGTCTGTCAGATGCCTCATCTTGCTCGTACATTTAAGACATCGGTAAGCCCCGATCATACATACTTCATGAAACGAAAGAACTTGCTTGTCTACAGTAACTTTTTGGACAAGATTCCAAATAACTTAAGCTTTGTTCTACACAATACAATTTGAAAACGAAATTTCTCTCTCCTCATTTTCAACCACACACAGAAGTACTTTATATTTTTTAATACACAATCTCCCATTTTCAACCACACAATCTACAGACAATTCGAGTAAACAAAACTTACACCAAATTTGTTGTGAATCAAACATACCCTTAAGGAAAAAAAAAGAAGTTAAGAAGTAAAAAATGCAAGGATACCGGAAACACCTACCAATTCTAACTGTGCAATATCTCAGGCCATAATCATGAGCTGCTCCGAGAGCAATAACAGCAATACTTCTATCTCATATTCATCATCACCTGGTGGGTGCCTTCCTCCTCTGCAAATACCAGTGGGGAAAGCTGAAGACGTTGAGCTGTCATTGCCATCAGCCAGTGAGAAGTTAGTTTCATGTCGGTCTATCTCTTTGTCCAATTGCAGTTGCTGGGACTATAGATCAACATTCAAGAACCAAGGAAAATGGTTACAAATGCTAGTTTAGACTCACTCGTAAGTATCTCAATTCATATAGATTTCATTGAGGTGGTCCATGGGGATACTTAGAATCGCTATCTTTGCAACTAGAAGTGGAAAGCGGTCTAAAAGTGAAACATGAGATGGGTTTCATTACAACTTACTGACATACAATATTTACCAAGGTCATTTCTATTTCGAATATTAGCAGTTTGATAACCATATAAAGGTCTCTCTCTCTCTCATGCACGTGTTACTTTCCCCAGTCTGAAATGGAAAGATTAAAAATATATCTAAGTCCTGCTGTATCTCATGAACATTTACCAGTAACTAATAAACATTCTTTATTTCTTAAATGGTTTCTAGCCATCATAATTATTGGTTATGTGCTCTACCTCATTCGTATTTTGTAGGGTTCAACATATTGGACTGCGTATAAACTGGGGATTATTTATTTATTTATTTTGTGGTGGGTTTTGGGTTTTTTTTTTTTGGGGGTGGTTCCTTATGAGCTTAAAAATGACTGTCAAGGAGCAAACTTGGTGATCACTGAAGGACTCTGGCACTGTTTCCCTAGTGTCGGCTGGTGGACTTGTATATTGTATATCTAAGGTTCTTTCTTTTCTCATCAGTTATCAAGTGGGAGTTTGGAAAAGATTTTTGAAAAATGATTTTTCAATGCGTAGTTGAAAAGTGAACAAAATTATTTTAAAATTATGAAAACGTTGTCTGATTATGAAAAAGTGTGACTAGAAAAGGATCTGGAGAAAAATAATTGTTCAAAAAATCTCACCCAATCAAGCTTTAAGACGTTTCATGTACTTGAAATTTTCATGTGTGACCATTGGTGCTTGTGAAAAAAGTTTTTCGAGATTTTTGCAGCTGCTTGGAACTTTTTCAATTGCAGCATACATGAAAGGACATGTGCTGTGAGGTGCTAGAGTAATAGAACCTTGTATTTCAGGTCATGGCTTCTTTAAGGTGTGAAATCCAGCTTAAAATTTACTTCTACCACCAGGAAAACCTTAGTCTGATTATATCTATTTCTTGTTAACGATCTAGGTTTTTGGATGATATATAAGCATGCTCTTTTATCTTGCTGACCTGTGCGCAATTTCTTGTAATTAGGTTTTATTATGATCTATACTACAATATTATGCACAGCAGCTTGGATATATCTTCAAAAGCCTTTCCTGGCAAACGTTCTAGAAAAGAAAGTCCGTATTTGCTACAAATTTCTATGTGTTCCATATGGGCATCTTGAACACTTGCTTCCCCGTTATAAACATATGGTGCAGAATATAAATGTAAATTTCTGATTAACGGCTACCTTGATGTGATTCATGGACTTTGGAAATCATTAATTTAGCATCATACTGAATGATATGACTGTAAATGCAAAAATCAAAAGGATCACGTACACATAGATCCGTACACCCTGTATAGGCATGTGAAGTCATGTAAAGTCAAGTGGAGATAAAATAGAATCAGTCTTGTATAGAAAGAATATAGAAAATAGTGTTTACTCCATGAAGATATTCTAGCAAATAGTGAAAAAAACCTGCTTTTGAGCAAGTAACGACAAGCTAACATCATCAATAAACACATTACCGGCTGCGTTAGACTTTTATCTCAAAGATTTCCGACAGACAGACCACATTTAATTAATTCTGTACGATCATTCTCTTACGTAAGATCAGGTTACGACAAATGAGCAGTTTCTGGTTGGATAAATATCCCGGTACTTTTGTGCCAAGCTAGGGTTCTATTCTTGGGCAATATGTTTTTTTTTTAAAAAAAATAAAATAGGAAACTGCTAATTTTATTAAAACAAAAAATTACAAGAGATACAAAACAGAAAGGGGATGAGTCATCCACTCAAAGGAAACAAAAGCAAGAGAGGGAGTCAAGAAACAAGCTTAGACTCTAGGAACTACTCAACACAATATTACATAAAGAACTAATGGGGTCAAGTTGAAACAAGGACTCTAATTCACCAAAGATCCCAGCCACTCTTGAGCAGTAGTGAAGTTGAACAATCCATAGGCCTAGAATACATAAATGGATATAAATTTTAGCTCTTTATTTTGAAGGAAAAACCTTTCATGCTATTGACGACATTTGACCTTGGAATTGACTTTGGATTACATTAGCAAGTCTTTAGAAGACAATGACCTTGCCAACTATTACAGTATATATATAGTCTAGAAAAGAATGGGTGCATCATTGATCGTTGTTGATGGTAGAGGCTTAAAGGTTTCCTATCTAGAGGGTCAACATAAGAGAAAAGAGTTACATACTTTTTCTTTTATACTTGGATCGTTCCAAATGTGTGAATTTATGTAAGAGAAACAACAATCTAAACCTTATTTTCCTTAAAGGTGAACTGCAACAATAATTTTTCATCATCCTTAGCTCTACTAGAATATCTATTCATCTTCTGAATTATTCAAAAATATAAATTAAATTGTTGCGAAATGACCCAGATTTTGCCTGATTTCTCTGTTAGGACCTTGATGGTAAAATCTTAAACCTAGCAGGTGATCATGAGCTAGAGACTGAACATTTCTTACTTTGCAACTGACGATGGACTTGTTCTATTCAAATTAAATTTGTTTTTAGATACGCGGTTGAGAGTTGGAGAAGAGGTATTAAAAAATAAAAAAAATAAAAAAAAATTGTCAAACCAATATACGAGTTGTTAAAAAAGATGGGAGGGAAAAAGTAAACTTAATTTGATGAAATTTAATGTGAATAGAACAAGCCCCAAAAGAGAATCACGAAATTGATTGCATTACAACTTATTGACACGCAGTATCTTACGAGGTCATTTAATGTCTATGGTATTAGCAATTTGGTAATCAGATGCGTTATTGTTATGTTAATGCTTGTTAGATTCACATTACATTTGAGCAATTTAAATTTTCTTTTAGATGTATGATTGAGAATTGAAGAAGAGATATTAAAAAGCATAACATAATTATCAAATCAGAGTAGCTGAAAAGGATGAGAGAGAAAAAAATAATAATTTGATGATATTTAATGCGAATAGCACAAGCCCTAATAAAGATGGTTTATTTCTAAATGGTTCCAAACCATCATAAATATTGGTTGTGTTGCTTATAACATAGATAATATGAAAACAATTTATCTCAATTGTAGGCAATGAAAAATTCGGGTGCTGTCTATGAATTGCGTTGTTTGGGATTTGCCTGAGGAGGAGATGCTTGGACACAAAACATGTTTTTCTAGAAATCCCCAAAATGTTTTCTTTTTTCTTTTTCTTTTTTTTTTAATTAATGAAATGGACTTTGTTTCTGTGGGTTGTGAAGATTAGGCTTGGTTTGTGGTATTAGGTTTGGTTTATGGTACCAGGCCGTGAAGATTAGGCTCGGTTTTGTGGTATTAGGCTTGGTTTTTGGCTTAGGCTTGGTTTGGTTTGTGGTATCAGGTTGTGAAAATTTGTTGTGAAAAATTTATGACACTTAGCATTAGGCTTTGTTCTATAAGTAGCCTGACCAATCTCCAAATTTTACTTGTATCTACCTTTTTCTATCCGAGTAGGTTAGTATTAAATCACATTGGGTGTATTTTTTGAGTTTCATGTACATTTTTTCGTCTCAGCCAAACAACTCTCTTTGTAGCTGGCTATTTAATGCTCACCTCAGTCATTTGTCTTAGTTACCTTTTCTTATCTCAATTCTGACAATCTTTTACCTTTTTTCCGCTATAATTTTTCTTGCTTTAATAAGTGAGTGAATTTGGCTTTCGGGGTGTTCACCATTTCTCAAGTTCAGATTTGCCATGGATTTTGCACCATTTAGCAGCATCGCTCTAGATGCATTGCGACTTTACCAAACGGTTGACAGGGCTCTTTATTCTATCCTTGTGTTTGAACTTTTGCGTGATCCTATCGAATCCTTGCAGGTTGTTGCCTTGTGGCTGTGGCTAGAGTATTTGGGCTGTGGGCATGTCACAAGGAAGATCTTGGCATCTGCACCATTTTTGGTCAATCAAACTGCTGAAGAAGCTGTTTTGTGCCTTAAGTGTATAATGAACTCAACCTTCATATACACACTTCAAGGCATCGATATCCCTCTGACTTGTACCATTCTCCAGCAAGAGATATCACTCAAGTTTTTCCATGATCGTCGTTTGATTGCAGGCCGTGAGATTGGAAGAATCATTACATGTGATTGCCTCGAATCTCTGCGAGACCTCATAATGCAAGCCCGTAATGGTAATTTTGCAGAAAGTTCATCAAGAGACCGGGTGATACTTCCATCCAATACTGCTGCTCAAAGTCCATCATCAAGTTCTACTGTGACGCCACACAATCTTGGACAAAGCTCGCGTTTAAACCACACGATTCCATCCAATGATGATGAGGTAGTAATTTTATCAAGAAACGACAGGATAATTCCTTTAAATGCTCCTAGATGTCATTTACCGTCAATTGTGATGCCAGTCAACCATGGTCAAAGTTCAGGATCAGACCAGGTGATGGTTCCATACAACAATGCTGATGATGATGCACATCATTCGTCAAGGAATCAGATCATTCCATACAATGCTGCTGGAGGCATTCTCCCAGATGCTACTCAGGTGGCAAACAATGGTAGACAAAATGCACCTTATTCCATTGAGACCATGACCCATGAATTCTATAACATGAGAATTGGAAGGACCTTAGTCCCGAGAACTTATCCAGGTATGAATGAGGTACCTCGCCATGACAGGACTATGTTTGTAACATTTTCTCGAGGTTATCCTGTGACTGAAAGGGAAGTGAGGCTCTTTTTTACTACCCTCTATGGAGATTGCATCGAGTCTTTAGAGATGCAACAAGTCCGACCTTATGAGCAGGCACTGTATGCTCTAGTTGTGTTCTTTAGAGCGTCACTAATTACTCAGATCCTAGATGGTAGCGAGAAAGCCAAGTTCAATATCAATGGAAAACACGTATGGATACGAAAGTATGTCCCACGACGTGTCCCACTGCTGCATTGGGTTCAGCGATAGAATGCTTGATGTTTGTGTCTTTTTATTCCGTTTATCGTTAGTCTAGTTGTTTTTTGTTTTCCGTTAATGTATCTTTTTCAATTTTTCGTTATTTTGCCTCTTACCATGTCCGTCGTTATGGTGTTAATGTAGTTTCTCTTTTTGCAAGCTATAATTTCAATTCGACTAGTGAATGTAATGTGTTGTTGCTTGTGTTAATATTAGTTACTTTTAGTAAAGCAGATGGTTCTCTTAATTAAGAAATTTAGTATCTCAATGAACACGAGAAGCAATATGTGCCTTGAACGACACAGGTTCTATGCTGGAGCTTGTGCTCAACTTGCACCGGGACTCGAGTGCCTGTTTGGTTCAATTATCTACTCAATCCAATGTTTATAGGCGGTCTACTTCACATTAATTAATTGTTATTTTGCACTTTAGATAACATTTAAGATGACAACACTTAAATGGTCGTGGCCGTGTGTGAATATCAGACTTCTCAACCACATATTCGGTCACACTTTTTAGTATCTGTTTGTTAGAGATTCTTGACAAACAAGCGCTGAATAATAATGCCTTTGGTTGTGGGGCCGTGGGACGGGATCGTGCACCGCGTGTGGGAGGTTACATAGACGAGGCGCATTATGTGTGACGATCGCAAACAAATTTTGTCACATTTTTCTTCTTTCATTCTTATCCAATTTAATCCAGTGTACAGACGATATTTTCAAACTAAATATCCTCATTAATTATGTTGAATTTGCTTAAAAGGCATAATTAATGATTTTCTCCTTATACAAACAAAGATTTGCAAAGCAATTATTCTTTATTAATTGTTTTGAATTTGCTTAGTAAGTATAATCAATGATACTTTCGTTCTTATCCTGGCCGAGCTAGTATACAAGCGAGATTTTTCGAAGTAGTATTTTTTTATTAATTATGTATAATTAATGATTCATGGTGTGATTGCTGTTTGGATGAATTGGTTCACACCATTCCAACTTTCCTTTTTAATTTTTACTAGCTTTCACACTCGCGCAATGCATGGGAGTAAAACTGTGTAAGTTGATTAAAAATAAAATATTTGATACGTGTACGTGTGTAAAACTATGTAAGTTGATTGAAAATAAAATATTTGACACATAATTTTCATTTGTACTTAATTAATTGAGTATGCATATTAAATTTATATTCCAGATATCATCATATAATTAAGTGTATACTAAAAAGAAATATGTATACTATTATGTTATATCAATAAATTTTCTACCATCTAAACTATGTAAGAATAAAGTAATTAAATAATTATATTATGTCACAAAAACTTATATAAGGTAGAACTAATCAAATTAAAAAGTAAAACTATGCGAATAAACATACACTTGCAAATTGGAATTATCTTAAAAAATTAAAAACACAAAACAAAATATAAAATAATAGTTCAACCTTGTTTCAGTGCATAATATCGAAGTATAATCTATATTCGTTAACATTACCGATATACCTATTTGAGTTTCAACTCATGATTGTAAACACACAAATATCTTACCATATTTAAAAATTTATTTAATGTCAATTGGGGTAAAGAAATGATTTCTATGAAATATATAAATTTAATAAAATTACAAACATCTGCCAATTGTCGTAATAAATTATTCTAAAATTATTATAAATAGGATAGTAAATAAAGAAATTCTTAAAATATATAAATCACACAAATTGATTTATCTCAATTCCCTTATTTAGTTAGGGGCCAACAAACTGAAAAAAGCAAGTAGCCAATTATCCAACAAGTTGTATCAATAGTTAAATTTTGATATTACAATTTAATTATGAATGTAAAAGTATTTTTGACAAGAATTTTCACATATTGTAATTCCCATATTGTAATAAAAATATTATAATTTATGATTCCTCATATATTGAATTAAATACTTATTTTGCTCTATTTAAGACATATTAAAGGATTAAATATTTTAAATAATAATTTTCCAATATTTGTAATTGGAAATTTAATAAAAAATTAAAAAATATTTTCTTTTCACAATCGTATTTATGAAAATTATATTTACTTGTAATCTCATTTTTAATTTAAATATTTTATATATAAATAAATACATAATTTACAGTCATGCACCGTATATTTATAAATTTATTTTCATATTATTGTAACATTATTTGAAAATTTATCACAAAAATGTGAGACATTAAAAATATGCAAATACTTTATATGTTTCAAATAAGTAGTAGTAATTTAAAAGTATTCTAATACAAAAAAATAAAATAAAATTGTAATTATAATTGTAATTATAAGAATTAAAAATTAATTGATATAGTTGGTAAATGATATAAAATTTTTAAGTTGTTACTAAACACTAAATTCAACTTAAATTATGAAAGAAGAATTATTTTGTAACCAATAATTTTTTTTGGGGTAAATAAAAATTATTGTTGGTGCAACCAATTAAATGGTAATTGTAATTGGTTAAATTAACGCATCAATTAAATTAACATGCAAAAATGGTGTTAGTTCAAATGGTAGGACACCATTATTCTACCTAAGAAGTCTTAAATTCGAGCCTTAAAATTATTTCAATTATTAATAAATATGCATAATTGAGATTCTAACAAAAAAGAAAATTTCTAGAATGTGGGTTAAAATCTTGACACGTGGCAACAACACAACAAAGCAGTTGATATAATTTAAATAGAAGTTAAACATATCCTAAAACTACTGTGAAAAAACTAACAGTGATTTCACCGTTGTTTTATTATATATTAGTGTTCACACCCGTGTGATGCACGAGAATTACTAATTGGTTTAGATATTATTTTTCGTAGCATCCGTTAATTATTAATACGACAACATTGTCAATCTAAGTAGGATATACAAGTGTAATTGTAATAATGAATGCAAGAATAAACAAAAAAATATTATGATTCTAATAATTTATAGGAGACGATTTATTACTGTTGTTTTTCCTTCACAAATGAATATAATATTAAAGGTACCATAGCAATTATCTACAAAATAAAAATTCGTACTATAATATATATATATATATATATATATACATGTGCAAAATAATTAAGTACATTATCAATTTCACAATCCCAATGGTGAAAGAAATTTTAAATTATTTCAATTTGTTCATACCGCGGCAACTCTTGGATATACAAGATAAGGAACATATATTTTTAATAATTTTTTTTTTGTTAATATTTTGTAGGGATTCTAACATATGACATTTTTTATTTATATTTTGTGTAGCAGATTGGTGTTTTATCTGAAACAACAAACAAAAATTGAATATTTGAAAATCTTCCAAAATACATATATTGAATGATTGTTATTTTATTTTATTTTATTAATATTGTGTTTTTGCGTAATTTCTATTAATAAATCTAGTAAAAAATGTTTATTATGTTCTTTTTTAATTTTAATTGCGTAATATTTGTCTGCATATATTAAACTAAATAATAATTATTAATTAAGATTATAATTAGTTAATATATTGTTTGACTTCTTCAAATTTAGGAAGTTATTATACATTTGAAAATTAACTGTTTCATTTAAACCATTCAATTTTAATTAAACCCACCGGAGCAAGGATAAGGACACGTAGCACAAAATTTGCTTCAATCTAGCCATCCAATTTCAATTAAAACCACCAGGACAATGACAAGAACACGTGACACAAAATTATACCATAGTAACATGAAAATAGTTATATTTGTCTTAAACCACTAAAAAAATATTTTTTTTTCTAAAACCATCACAAAAACCATGTTATTATTCATATCTACTTTTAAGGCCTTGTTCTTTTCCTCAACAAATTAAAAATTTTTTTATCTCTCATCTTTTCAACCACACATATAAATATTTTATATTTTTTAATACATCATCTCTCATTTTTAACCATATAATCTACACGCAATTCTAACAATTTCCAAACATGGTACATAGAACAAGGCCAAATATATATAGATAACCATCTAATTAATTTAGTAAAAATAACATTGACAAAATATTAAAAATTTTAAAAATAGGTGAGTGACAGTGAGCATGCATGCATATGTCTTAAAACTCCAAAGAACAAAGCAAGTCCGGTTCAACCTCATTCAATTCACCTAAAGATGTAACAAATTTTGTCTTGGCCTGGGTCGGGGGTTGGAGCATGGTAAATAGCTTTTGAATGTAGTAATTTGGTTTGTTGTGACGGGAAATAGTCGACCACTACAAGACTATTGCTATCTGTGTGCATAAAGGAGACTTAAATATAGGAAGTGGAAATTGCCAACATTTATTAACCACTGTAACTGAATTGAATGAAAAAGTATTGAATTGGTCAAATTTGGTCGTTGTAATTTCTTATCTACAAAGGAATATTCCTCAGTAGATTATTCCTCTGTAGATAAAGTGGTTAACAAAGTTTGGCTTTTTTTCATTTTTTTCCTTTTCCACTGGTCAAATTGGATGTTACAAGCGCGGAAAGAGGAAAACGCCAAATTTTGTTAACTATTTTCTTTTCTCCCTTAAATTGTTAACCGCTTTATCTACAAAGGAATATATACTAATCAAATTGGCCGTTATAGGTGCGGTAACGAGAAAGTGCCAAATTTTATTAACTATTATAAGAGTGTGTTTGACAGGAAAAGATGAAAAAGAAAATATTTTTATCTTATATGAAAAATATTTTCTCTGAGGGGAGGTTGGAACTATTTTTCATAGAAAATATATTAGAACATGCTTTAAGTGATTATACATGGAAAATCATTTCCATGAAAAGTTTTACAATTAAACAACCAACTTGAAAAATAATTTAAAATTTCATATTTTCCATGGAAAATTATGACAATCAAACATACCCCAACTAAAATTGGTGAAAAAATTTGTTGAGCTGGTTAAATTTGGCCGTTTTAATTTCTTATCTACAAAGGAATATTCTTGGAAGATGCCTTTTAACTTTTTTGGAATTTTGGAACCATTTTGTTTGATTGCAAAGTTGGAATTTTGTTGAAAAGAAAATAAATTCCAAGTAATTGAATTCCTGGAAAGTCATTTTCCGAGAATTGGTTATTATAAATATTTAATTGCATTAGTTTTCAACGTGAAAAGTTGTGTCATTTTCCTACTTTATGTGTTTGATTGATCATATTTTCTATGGAATTCAATCTATTTCCTAGCAATTCTTGTTTAATTGAGAAATAGAGACAGATGAAGATTTGCCTTGAAAATATAATCCAGCTAATAAACAAGAGTGGTTTTCCTTCTTTTGGTGGAATTTGAGGTGTCACATGAGCAAAAATGGGAAAAATCTTTCTTAGAAAAAAATGCTGTCAAATAGCTATTTGCCTGGCAAATTGAGTTCAATTTTTTATTTTCGAGATAAAAAAAGGTGCAATCACATGTGTTTTGATTGGAACACAAGTGATCCTCCTCACGCGTGGGAAGGCTTTCACTGGCGCCCTCCAATCGTGAGGGGAGGCGTGTGGCGTGGGGGCCTCTCACTTACCCTCCTAATCGGGGGCATGTGGCGTATGAGAGATCAATCCTCTTAATTGGAATATGGAAAAGGAATTGGAATTGGAATTGGTCCCACCACTCCTTGGGGATTCAAATTGAACAAAGCTTTAAGTACACACAAAATATGTGTGGTAAAATATCATACTCTAATAAATGGTGTAGCAAAATTATCATATTGCCGGCTTTTTTTTGGGGGGGGGCACCCTTATTGGTGTGTGGCATTTGCTACACACTTTTTGTGTGTACTTCAAGCACTCTCATTCAAATTCCTTGATTTCAAAGAAAATCATCCCAAATTTGGCTTAAGGCGGAATTGCAATTAAATGGAATTCAAAATGTGTTTGATGACCAAAGTAGGAATTTGAATGAAAATAAATATTTTCCATGGAAAATTTAAGAAATGAAACACATGAGAATAATTGCATTATAATTGTGATATGAGACGAATGAATTTGTTCAAGAGTTTTGCTATTCACACCAACCATTTTAATACCCTACACCCATATTTTTCAAATTCCAATTTTATCCTCACGTAGTAAGGCCGGTGGGTGTAAGGAGAAATTTTGGATGCTCGGCCGAGAGTGGCTGAGGACGGCCGAGGGTGGCTGAGGACGGCCGAGGGTGGCCGATGATGGCCGAGCTCCCCACATATGGAGCTCGGCCAGCCTTGGCCTAGCTCCCTCATGGGGAGGTCGGCCAAGGATGGCCGAACCCCATTTTGGATGCTCGGCCACCCTCGGTCGAGCATCCAAACTTCTATTTTTTTTTCAATTTTTTTACGTAATTAATTTTTTAAAATTAATTGATAATGTAATTAATATTTTTTGATTTGGGGAAGAAATATGTGATGTATGAGTTGGATCGAAATGAACGAAATCGCACATTGCAGATTTAGTGTCCGAACTCCGTTTTGGACAAATAATATATCGATTTGGAATAGTTCGACGCCATGAGTCGAACTCACTTCTTTGCAGTGATGTACGATGGATTTTCACCATCCGAGCGCGCTTAGGCAGCGAAATCAGCTTTTTTTTATTTTTCGAATAATTTAATTTTTTTCATTTATTTGTTTTTATTTTTATTTTATCACCATTTTCATTTTATTTTTTAAAAATGCACTTATTTTAATTTATGGTGATAAAATAAAATTAAAAACAAATAAATGAAAAAATAAATTATTCAAAAAATAGAAAAACGCGATTTCACGCCTAAACGCCGGATGGTGAAAATCCATCATTGCAAAAGCTGAGTTCGACTGCCGAGCTACCCCAAATCGGTATATTATTTGTCCAAAAAACGAGTTCGATACTAAATCAATGCGGCTTTCCTGTTCGATCCAACTCATACATCACATGTTCCTTTCTCAAATAAAAAAATATTAATTACATTATCAATCAATTTAAAAATTAATTACGTAAAAAAAAATTTTTTGGATGCTCGGCCGGGGGTGGCCGAGGGAGCTCGGCCAAGGCTGGCCGAAATTCATCTCTACACTCACCCCGCTGTATTAGACGAGGGTCAAATTGGAAAGGGCTTAAAAGGTGGGTGTATGGGATTAAAAACGTGGGTGTGGGTATCACTACTCTTTGTTCAAAAGAATTTTTGTACAATAGAGAGATTTTCCAATAAAAAAGGGTGTTGGCGCGGGGGGAACCGGGGGGTTTGGTTTGGATCATTGATGAGAAGTTACCATGTTGCAACATGAGCTACCATAATCGGCCCAATTATATTTATACAAGGGCGTGTTTGATTGAGAGAAAAAAATGAAAGTTCAAAATATTTTTATGGAAAAGGTTTTCTTATTTTTATTTATGAGAAAATATTTTTCCCACTAGATAATAAGGTGAAGGTAATATTTTTACCCATAAAATCCAGTTAATAAAGTCAGGGTAATAAGGTGAGAGTAAACCTCTACTAGATAGAGTGCGCGGACTCATTTGAGCATATTGTGCTATGATACAATATTAAAGTCTTGAGGTTTCACTTTAAAATATTAATCTATACTATACTATATATAAAAGTGTAAATTGGGGGAGGGGGAGGGGGGGGGGGACCTTTTAGACCATTGTACCCCTATTATATTTTGATAATTCTTTCTTTGTCCTTTATTAATGATTTAATAATCCTCATTAAAGTTCTTTCATTAATGACATTTTGACAATATAATATAAAAATTACAATTTTGCAATTTCAATAATCTTTACTTATTTTTAAGTAAACAATTGGCTTAGCGAAAAATTATTTATCAGAAAGAATATGGTATGCATTTGAAAGTTTATCATCATCGCAGTTTTTGTTTATTCAAGAAATATGTTATGAAAATCCAATTTTTTTATTAAAAAATAATATTCAACATTTTGATATTTCATTTACCTATCACATGTTATATATTAATTTAGTAACGAATTTATGATTTTTAATAGTACGAGCTGGAACATATAAAATATCAAGTAGACTAAGACTCTATATAATAACTTTTAAAATTTTTCATAGACATTTCTTAAACAAACAAAACGTCCATAATATTATTCACACAAATATTTTACGATTACACACAACCTATATATAACATCACCTAAATAAATAGTTTAAAATTACGTGCAACGCACGTGTTTGTGAACTAGTAGTCCCTTAAAACAAGTACTTCAGGCACTTTGTAATTTGATTTTATGTTTAGTGTTTTCCAAGGTGAGATATTTACCTCTCAATAAAAGCAGAGTATAGAACATTCCAGATGCATGATATTTTGTTTTTTGTTTAGTCATCGAATAATGAGTAGACATATTTAGAAGTTTGCTTTGTTGGGAAAGTGACCAATTAGAGGAAAATGTCTCATTGGATATTTTGTTCATCTCATTATAACTTTTTTTTATGGCATTTGATATGTTACTATAGCGTGGTCGTATGAAAATATGAAAGGCAATTGAACTAATACTAATTAACACAAAAATGTTAAATGAATGTATAACATAACTACAAAACACAACAAGAACAAAAAGAATTCACAAGGTTTTATACTTGAAAAACAGAGCAACTGTATCATATTTACCACAAGCAAGCATCCATCTTCCATCGCTGGATAGTCCAGCTCGATCTTGTGGCTCCCACGGCTTCCTCGATTACCACCTGAGTTTGGTTGCAATTGGAGGGACTATAGACGACCATAGGCTGCGTCAAGGTGAAAATAACAAAAGCTCGAGGTTCATTTTTCTTTTTTTTTTTTTTATTTTTTTTAATTGCCCTAAGAATATGAAAGTCAAAACAGTGATACTAAACTTGTAAAATAGACTCAACGAGCTCATAAAGAGGTGCAAGCTCCCCCTTGTCGATTAAGCGAAATTCCTACATTTAGAACGAACAACCAGTACAACACGGTTAAAATCTTGGATAACAATGGTAATTTCACTCTTTCACGCCTCATGTGGTTTTTCACAAAAATCAATCTTCTCCAATATCATTTTTAATCATCAATTTTATTTATCTGACGATTTTTCATACTTTTTATAACCTTTCATTTTCTCAAAAATCTCATCCAAATTAAGCTTGATAAGCTTACCCATGTAAAGAGAACAAAATGCTTGAAGCAAGTATTCAGATGAGCTTCCTCTTTTAGACTGACAATCTTCTGGAAATGTGAATGGTAGATATGGGCATAAACGCGAAACAATCGCTTGGATATGGTCTTCACAACATCCATAAAGTTGGGTGGAAACGGCGAACCTGTGGAAAATTAATGATTAGAACAAATAGTGTCTTTGTTAAGAACGTAGCCCATGGTGTCGTTCTAACTTTTTGCTCCCCGAAAATTAACTTACACGACTCAATCATAATCATATCAGCATTAACTACACATATCAAATTAGTAGTCACTCATTGTTATCGGATCCCATCAACTCTAAAGTTAAAAGGTTAATTATTTGCAAAATAAAACTTTCCAAACATACGCATGTAAAGAATAGCATAAATCCACATACCCAGCTTTTGGGGAAAAATGGACTCCTCATCAAGCTGAGTTTCTATCCAATCCATTAAATATTCCACATATTTTGGAGCCGAGACCTCAATCGGCTTCTTTATGGTAACTCCATCGGCCCATCTGTATTCATACCTACAGAAATCGAAGTTTGTAAGAAGTCATCGTGGATGTAAATATGACCAGATTTTTGTAAGTAGTTAGATCAAAACGAAGATTCAAACACACTAAAAAAAGAGAACTATATGATACACTAGCTTGCTAGTTCTTTTCTTTTCTTTATTTGTGTTCATTTGAACCATTTACCTAAAAGTTCACTTCTACTCAATGAAAATAAAACATCAATATCAACCACAACACCACACATCGCACATTACTATTCATTATAATCCACATCTCACTTATTCTCATCACTATTCAACATAAAAAGTTTGCATTTAGCAAAATAAATATTTGTCCAAATACAATGCTCTATAAGATTTACCAAATGCTAATTTCTAATAGAGAACTATGTTGGAAGAAACGAGAAACGTACTTCGACCCTGCAGACATGGTTGGACAGGTTGATGGTGTGCAGAATTCAGTAAGAGTGCCATAAAGAAGGTTCACCTGATTAAAGAAGTCTACAGCTGCAAAATGGACAACAAATGCTTATAAATGTGATTCACTCAGCCAACTACTCACTTCCATGGTATCTTTAGCCTTTAAGCTTCAGAAACACACACACACACACACACACAAAAACTTACAAGCTCAAAAAGTTATTAAAAAGGAAACTTGCAGAGTCACACCTCACAAGTACACAAAAGTTGGACTTCGACAATTAAAAATATGTTTCTCTAAAATTCATATTAACAGAAACCATACATGGATTACTGCAGGTTTAAAAAAGGACACACACAAAAAAAAAAAAAAAAAAGAAACTTACTGTTTACCGCTAGCCACTCGTTAAGATCTTCTCCAGGGGGTAGTCGAACAGCTTCCCTTAAGTTTCCACTACCCAAGGTAGCATCAATGTGCTTCTTAAGTTGCAAACCCTGCATCATTCAAAAGTCTACCATTTATGTTTTCTTACAATTTAATACGAAACTACAAACCATTGATCAACAGGCTTGCTAATTCGAGCTTCAAACATGGCAGAAAGGGAAATTAAACAACACATAAGGAAAGAACCATCTTCGACCTTACTGCCGGATGGAGCGTTCTTCTTCGGACGGAATGTCTTCTGGTTTCTGCAAAACAATCATGACATGGAACATTAGCACGAATCAAAAAATCCAAATGAAGAAATAAAGTTTGCATCCATTTTAACCTTTTTGCTACTTAAAAAATTAATTTCTACAGCCAATCAAGTCAATCTTGAAGAGTAATTACGCATTCATGCTCTTCATTATTATCAACACAATTCGTGATCCCACCACCATTCAATACTCCATCTGTCCCACATATATAGTCCATTTTTTTTAGGTTGTCCCACATATATAATCCACTTTCTATATTTAATAGCATTTTTTATATTCATTTACAATTACCCCACAAATATAATTGAAAATATAAACGTATTTATGACTTCTTTTTATTTAAATAATGGTATTAAAGGAATTTTGTTTGTAAATTTACTTTTCCAATATCATTCTTAATCCTTGTATAAAAACCAAAGTGGACTATATATGTGGGACGTGGAGTATTAGTTCTTAGCAAAATAAAAATATACTCCAACATGGAAAAATCTGTAAATTACCAAGCATCATCCCCTTCCCCGAGCACTCCATTCCAGAAAACCAATTAAACTTGCACCATTTCAAATGGGTAATTGAATTGACTCGGAATTTTGTGGACTCCAACATTACACCATCAATGGTGGCGGTGTAATTCTATCTCATTCCCCAACAATCAACTTATAAATCAAAATACAACAATCAATTTGCTCTCTCCTAAATCATAAAATCTGAAACTTAATTAAATCAAACCGAGAACGAGAAATCAAACAATTACTTCAAAAAAAATTATAAGGATCAGCTCAGCCCAGCCATAAATTGAAAACATGCGTACTGTGTACAGGGGATATTAAATAAACAGGAAAAAAATCGAAATGAACACGAATAGAAGTAAATAGTTGAATATATGAATACCTGCTTCCAAGCCCAAAGAGACTCATATTTATTGGAAAGTTTTCCGAATTTTGAATAAGAACCTCCAAATTCTTGCAGCTCAAATTCAATTCCTAATGCTAAATAAACGCTCTATTTTCAGGGTTTTGCATGTGTTGCTTATGTGTGTATATATAGAGAGAGAGAATGGGCCAGGTGGGAAAGCGAAGGGGGTTATGACAGACTGGCAATGTAGAGGTCACGCAGCACACAACGACCCTTTCTCTCTCTATATATACATACAGATTATTAAATACATATATATTAATTATTATGTTATTATGCGCATATATCTGTGTGTGTATATATCTGTGTGCAGTGGTGGAGGCATTGGCGAAAACCAGCCTAGTTCTCTGTCATTGCTATCTGACCTGGCTGATTCTCTTCTCAATCAGGCACTCTCAGTATATTTATAATCGGGGTTAATCTACTTTTCTTAATTTCCCTATTTATTATTGTGCCTGAGTTACTTTCAAAAGAAATTTGTTTGAATTAATTGATTTGTCATTTTTAATGTAGGACTTAGTACTATATACTACTCAATTAATGTTATCATTATTGTGACAGATTTTCCCTCAAAAAAAAAAAAAATTATTGTGACAGATTAAGATTAACATTATTCATTTTGTAATGTTGTCTGTGCTTGTAAACATGGTTTGGCAAAAAAATAAAAATAAAAAAATCTCAAGAAAAATAGAGATAGATATCTTCGACATTTATTAGGGTTGTACTATTATTATCGATCTTTGTTTTGATCAAAATATATGAAAGTTAGAGATATATGCTTTTTGAGAAATTCTTTTACTACTCCTATTACTTTCAATTTTGGATTATTCGTCAATCACAAATTCTGAGGATTGATCCTCCTCTCATGGGAGGCTTTACATATGCCACATGTTGATTGGAGGGCCAGTGGTCCCATTTGGCCTCTCTCCTCCAATCGCATACACATGAGCCTTCCCACATATGATCATCTTATAAATTTTAGGGAGAATTAATTTTACGCTTTAAAATCTATACTCGATCCGTTTTATAAAGATAGATCTAATTTGATTTTTATACAAATTAAGGAAAGTGTAATTAATATTTTTACACAAATGATACTGACGTTAAATATTGTGCATCCTAATCAGCAATGAAATTGATTCTATTGTTAAGTATACACATATATTCATGTGCATTTTGAAGTCACTAAAGTCTTGTAAGTCAAGTCGGTAACGGATAGAACATTAGGTTAATTAACTTATTTCATGTCCTAATAATATATGTAAGGTAGAATTAGTTGAATTTTCCAAGTATACTATGTAATTACGGGTCCTAATAATTAACTCAGCTGTCGCGTCTCACCCCTACTTTATTCTGAATGTCTTACAGCACTTGTACTCAACACTATAAATTTTAAGTTTTGACTCGGTGTCCAACTTGACAAACTATATATGTCATGTGGCTGACATGGTTGATCTATTGCACAACTCTATCCAACTTAGCCCGATTGCTAGTTGGACCTAGATGACTTGGCGTCCAAGTCGTCCCGTGGTACTAATTACTAAACTATAATTATCCACAAGTAAAGAATTGTGGTTACTTTAATCCAATGATTAGTTGGTATGCCATTTGAGGAAGTAACATTTAATCATGGAGATAAATAATTATATAGTTATCTTAAATCTTTATTATAGTCTTAAAGTAGCTTTCCCAGATAATTTTTAAATTATTATTATCACTTTAATCCCAATTTGTTAATATGAAATAATTGACCTTAGGGAATCATTATTGTAACTTGTAAGGTGGCTACCAAATGTCCAAATCCTATGATTTATTTTGTGAGATCTATAGTGAGATTTCCCTTCTCATGCTTGTAGGTGGGGTCCTAGAGTTATTTCAATTCGCTGTATAGGGAAAGGGGTGTGATAATAATATACAGCAAAATATAAGCTATTATTTCGGTTTCGGGCCACAGGTGGACAAATATCTGCCTGTACGTAGTGGTCTAGTGTCTGCCTATACGCGAATACAAGTTTATTATACTTAATAAATATATTACTCCAGTGTTAGATGGTGTCCAAGTAATCATATTTAGGCCTTGTAAATTTTATCCCACACTCTTCTCTCTCCTCTTTTCAATCATATACACACTTTTTAATATAATATTAACCACACATTTTACACAGAATACCGTGCGGATAACTTTTATCCCCAATCAAACAACCCCTAATATAATTGTAAATGCATTTTATAAGCATAGTAAATCACATCTACATACATAGCAGAACAACTTTATATAACAGGTGTTGATTCTGAACGAGGAAATTATTATTTATAAGTTATGTTGATTTTGCGTGTGTTCGTGTCTATTTTCTTTTTTTGTCTAAAAATTTATTAAAAGTTGAATTTTTGGATGGATAATGATGGGGACCACGAGATGTGTGGACAATAATGAATGATGATGTGAGATGTGTGGTTGATATTAATATTTGACTTTAATTTTTAATAGTAGGTAATTTTTAGGTGAAAATAAGTGGAAATGAACGTATACTTTATCATTGTTTATGTATGTAGCATGTTGACATAAGTTGGCTGTATGATTTCCATATAACCCTAACCAAATCATCCATCAATTTTTTCTTATATTATTTGCAGATACTGCTTAATATTTTTAAGATACACAATTTCTTAAATCAATTAATTTTTTAATTAATTTTTTTACTTCTTGTTATGGGAAGTTGAGGGGAAAACCCAAAAAAATAATAATAATAATAATAAATAAATAAATAAATAATGAAGTAAGAAGTGTGATGCAATTCAAAAGGCTTACATTAGCTAAGGGCATAACAGGCTCATCAACAGAAGGGATATGGGTCCACTTTCCTCACTAAGTATGAAGCCCATCAGCGAAAGGTGGACGCTCCATCAACACACATCCTAATCTAAATATCTAATATACTTTTTCATTTTTTTTAAAAAATTTCTTTATGCCTTTCACTCACATACTTCAAAATCATTATTCTAAGAACCTCACCAAAATTAACGAACCAAGATCAAAGATGGTTCGCTTTTTATTAGTTAGGCATCCAGTGGTGGCTCCTATATAGACTATAATAATAAATGAATTAACTAGATAAACACTTAAGATGCCCTTTTATGTAAAATGTTTTAGTATTAAATATAAAAAAAAAATCAAAAATCGAGTTTATAGAAATTTTTTTTTAATACCAATTTGTCTAAAACTCCAAGCTTCTGAAGCTCGACTCTAAAGAAATTGTATGTTGTCTTTTACCCAATCAATATACAAACATAACTAGCACTATACACAGGGATGAAGTTAGGAATTCTTGGAGCACCGAGTTGATGTGGGGGCTGCCCCCGAATTTTTTTTTTTGTTTTTATTTTAAGGAATACTTTTTTCCTTGATAAGTGATCCCGTGATGAAGTATCAATGCTAGCTTCAAAAGTTTTCTATATAAAACTTCTTTACATAAAATATTATCTATGTTGGCACCCTGATGACGTGGCACGAGTGCGCCCCAGGCCCTGCGCCCAACACGGACCCTCGCTGACGTGTAGGAGTGCCAGGTCAGCCGGTGACGCGTCCATTGTCCCAGGTCGGATTGATACTGGGACTCACCCCACTAGGGAATCGGCAGAGTGTCCCAGTTCAGCTCGGCCGAGCCGCCTAGTTCCACCTTGGCCGAGGTCGGCAAACCCACGGTGTAACGCCCCTCCCTCCCTTACACATACATATACGAACATATCATACGGAATGTGCACGAATACGTAATCATAAGGGCCACGTGGTGGTCCCGTACACGTCATATACATAAACACAGCGGAATAGAGGGAGCGCTACACGTGTACTTACACATTCGAAACCCTAGGTTCGTAAATTTCTTTCAAACATATCGTATACTTACATAGCCAAAGGGTTTCGAAAGGTCTTTGCGTGGCTCGTCGGATCTTCAGATTCCCTTTTTCCGATCACGCTATCACACATAAATGGCTTGAGGACCCTTCGCCAACCTCCACGGATCGAACACACAAGTCATACCTTCAAAACATACACGCACATAGAGTGAGTCATAAAGACTCAGTGGATAACGATGCAATACTGAATGATGCACGTGTCATATCTTTTTCGTGTTTTAGATGGGCCCTGTTGAATCGATGTGTTCACGTGGCCAGTATCGCATATATCACATAATGACCTCATTTCACATAGGCCGGACTCAAGAGGTGGCTCCCACATTTTTGTGTAGCACTTTGCTCCCCTTTGGCCGAGGCTCACATATAGGCCGGACTCAAGAGGTGGCTCTACATTTCTGTAGCACTTTGCTCCCCTTTTGGCCAATCGTATCATATCGTGAACACAAGATACGCAACAACATATATGCATGCTAATGACGGATATATATGCATGCTCATGATGTATATAGGCATAGCATACCTCACGAAAACTCAATCCGCTTTCATGCCATACAATGGCTTCCCATCCATATCGAATACTGGGATTCAAACACCAACGTTAACATATACGGCCTACACTTAGCACGTTGGTCGAACAAATACATAGATACACATCACCAACACGTAAAGGCCGGGCAACACAACACATTCATATATGCGCATCCCAACCATCAACAAGCCGAGCAACACGAACACATAAGCACACGAGATTCACATAACATGCGCTGCCTCCTATATAGCATAAACGGAACAACTACTTTCCAATAGCCGGGTAACACATAGGGCAAGACATAAGGGGCACATAGGTCATATAAACATAGACATATCATCAGTACATCATGCCATGGTCACGAATCAAAACTAAAGGCCCCTAACATGCTTCTAGATTCCACACCCCTTGCAAACTCGTTCATAACTCAATTCAAGTCAAGAATAAGCATGTATTCAACTTGCATATAAGTAAAATATCGTGTTACCCACATAACACAAGGCCAAGAGATCCTAGCATGCCTCTAAGTTCCCAAATCATCATATTCATGTCATACCTTGTTTAATTCATGTTTAAATCATGCAAATACGTCATAAAGCATGTAAAGCAACCATTACCCACCATAGATGAAGCTCAAACAAGCATGGAGATCATCTTCTTCCTCTTCTCCCTTTCCTCTTCCTTTTCTTCTTCTTTCTCTTTTCTCTTCTTCCTTGTAATCAAGGATTACACAAGCATTACATAGATCATATATGGAGTTGGAGATGATCACATGGGTTCTTGGGAGTCTTGGAAGGGTTTTGGGAGTGTTAGAACCGAGCTCCTGTGAATAGTACCCAAGAAATGACAAGAATCTTCTTAAAAACCAATTCTGCCGACTTAAAATTACGGCCGTAACTTTCATATTTACGGCCGTAACCCCATAACCTTACGTGCCAGAATCAATCATACGGCCGTATCTTCAGAACATACGACCGTAATTTGCTCTCTGAAACTTTTGGACATTTTCCACTGTTCACACTTTACGGCCGTAACTACACAACCTTACGGCCGTAACACACACTTTACGGCCGTAATTCCCACATTTACGGCCGTAAATCAGCCCTTGCTGAAATTTTCTATTTTCTTCGTTTTCTTCGGCCGTTTCGGATTCCGGGGCATTACACGGACATCGAGGCACATCAATAACATAACATATCCGGGGTTCTCATATTACGACATCATCGTATCATATCACACCGTATCCGAAACCACACACGAAAACACACATACATCCGGGACGATTTCGGTTGGGGCATTACAATCTTCCCCCCTTAAATAAATTTCGTCCCCGAAATTTGCTTAAAGTGACTGGAATTTTGATGTCTCTGATCCTATTCCCTTTCCCATGTCTCCTCCTAACCAAAAATTCGTGGTCAAACATATACATAGATTGACGATTCACCCGTATATAACATATACCACACTGAACGTATAACGGCGGACTTCACATATAATAGTCCCATTTTCACCTGACTGGTCCGAATAAACATCTGATAGATCATTCAAACGTATGGGGAGCATATACAAAGAATGCCAAACAACATTTTCGGAGACGATCATATCACATACATAGGGAATATATATACAAAGAATTCCGAACGGACTGATCATATAGCATACATGCATATCGGAATCCGGTACGAATTTCCCCATAAAGGGACGATGGAACTTCAATAATAAGCATTATAACACAGCCTCAAGATGTTAAGAGGCTGTCCCGTAATTTCATACATATATCAGCTCTGAATTTCATACTGTGGCATTCGATCATACGACTGAAGAGACAAATACGAATAAGGGAATCGAAAACCTCCGTATCAAACGAAACCAAATAACAGCCGACGTCATTTGCATTATTCACAGAAAGGAATGCCACAAAGCTACACACTCAACGAATCACATATCGAACGTAATACATACGAACATGGAAAACCAAGAAATTATATGGGAAACTGTATACAGTAGACAAGTAGTTTCTTCCCTCATAAACGGTTTCACGTACGGGTTCACATCGCCTCATATCGTATTGTATCTCATTGCACACACTACGCTCGTAATTTTCTTTCATAAAATGAGACAACATACGGCGAAGCAAACAAAGGACATAGCTGATTTCGAGCTTATCACATTAGGTACCAACTCGATTTCAAGATGTATATCGGAACACGTTTCATACTAACCAACATCCTCGAACCCAACGATACACAGACATTTCGTATGTCAATTCATATAGAGCGTATAGTTTCATTACAGGATGCATAGTTTCACGTGCTCAAAACAAATTCGATTCGTGCTATCATTGAGTTCGTTACACTCGTACTAGGCCAAAGTCATACATATCAAAAGCCATTCGTGCTATTTTTCCGGGATTTCATACCGCATAACATAAACATAGAAACATAATAAGAACCATACCTCACGATGGTTCGCATATTCGGTTCGTGAGATAAAGGAACACCCGAAAATCCATACGGAACATATAACATAGCCGTGGCCTGTTTCTGAGTCAAGCTCCACACAAAATATAGCCGAAACGTAGTGAATCCTTAAATCCATAGGGGAGCCGTGACCTACATCTGAACATACAAATATTCTCGGCGACACGAGATACGTTAGTTGAATATAATGCATAGAATACTCGGCTGCACGTAACATACATGATTCATCTTCATCACCGAACCGAGAACGAACATTCATTCGTATAGTTCGTCGTGTCTAATACATACGATACATCTCTGAGCTTCTCGAATCATAAACACGCAATGAGGCTTCGAATAGCATATTCATAACCACAACCAACCGAATCGTTTGCTTTCCAAACTCCGAATGAGAAAATACCAAAGAGATAATTGGGAAGTACCATAGAAACGCATAGCACAACACTCATACGGCTCGCTCATCATCTAATTCATCCCGTATGCATATAAAGGGCTTAAACAAATAAAACACCGGAAAGCATATAAGCATCGTGTCCAGGGAAACTACTACTTGGTCCCCACATTCGAATATCGTAGTACCCAAGCACATAACAATGATACCACACGACATACGGAGACAACTGGACTAGCTAACATACTCGGCGCATAACAAGTGAAGGGAACACATAACAGAAAGCTCATTACTTTTTCTCTCTCTTTCGGCACTTTAACATTCGAGAGGGCCGTAGCGCCAGAATCATATCACATATAAGTAACATACGAACATACATACAAGAGGAAGTAAATAGAAAGCCGAACGGATTCCTATCATAATATGCGCATAAAACATGTGCAGGGAACATATCGTTGACGGAAAATACCTGCAATACATCGAGCTATTCACGAATGACAACCCCAGAAATTTCGGCTGTCTCTTCGCTTTATAATTACATACTCTCGGCCATGACATACCGGAATACGAACGATATACATAACATTGGCCATTATATAATAATAGAACCATTATAACTCGGAAGAGCTTGAGCATTCATACACCATAACGTAACATACATCGGAGTTGCGATACTCATAACCTTCACTTTACATGGTTCTCTATTCCAATAAACGAATAATACCAAGTTCGAAATAAACGAACAAGTTCATTGGCCGAGTTCGGAACGAGCAACTTTACATACTGAACATACATAACATAAACATACGTCCTCCAGTATCATATCGGCTCAATCACTGACATTCGAACTTGTCTCGCTGCAATTACGGACTACAACTAAACGTAATTCAAGTTCGTTCAATATCAAAGAATCATATCGTAATGTTGCAACTGAACAAGGTCGTTTCATATAACATATCGAGCCGCTTTCCTGCTGACTATGGCATCGAAACAAACTCGGCTAAGAACATGCCATCTCGCGTATTCAATCAAAATATCCGGGCGAGCCAAGATCAAACGGACCACATCATCATTCATTGAGCCATTGCTCCCGATCCGGAATATAACACAAACAAACATTCATGTATACACCATAGAACCCGGTGGGTTTCTCGCAAGCATAACGTATCATATTTCATTTCATTCACAGCCGGTTTAGATGCATATCAATATACAGTTCGTCACATGAGCGATTGTGAGCACAAACACAAATAGCTAACCGTTTGCATTGCTAACATACTGTCCCAACTTTCGGATTTGGTAACGCGAACATAGCCGCACATAAACACATACCTTTATCAAGGCTCAAATCCAAAAACGCAACATATAGCATTGGCAACCTGGTTGGCCATAACGTCTTCACATTCATTGTTCATATTCGGATCAATGCAAACATAGGACCATCAAAGACATAGAGGAGGGAGACAATAGGGAAAAGGAGACTTTCCAAATCACAAGCTCACCCAGGTCACTACATAACTTGCCCTTCGTCATACCATGCCGCTTTCATACTCATCATATGTCCCCCACCAAAGTACGTTCATTCATACGTCACATATTCACATCACGGGGGACGTCTCATAATTCGGCATAGCACGGAGTGTCATACACAGTCACAGCATATAAGCCACGTAGAACATAGGGTTGAAGTTCTCGTACGCATATATCATATTCACATTCACATCATATAGAACTTCACACAGTCGTGGCACATACCTTAAGTGGAGTGGCAAAAGAGTCCGTGACACGTGGGAAAACAAGGGAATCCTGCTCTGATACCACCTGTAACGCCCCTCCCTCCCTTACACATACATATACGAACATATCATACGGAATGTGCACGAATACGTAATCATAAGGGCCACGTGGTGGTCCCGTACACGTCATATACATAAACACAAATGGAATAGAGGAGCGCTACACGTGTACTTACACATTCGAAACCCTAGGTTCAGAAATTTCTTTCAAACATATCGTATACTTACATAGCCAAAGGGTTTCGAAAGGTCTTTGCGTGGCTCGTCGGATCTTCAGATTCCCTTTTCCCGATCACGTCATCACACATAAATGGCTTGAGGACCCTTCGCCAACCTCCACGGATCGAACACACAAGTCATACCTTCAAAACATACACGTACACATAGAGTGAGTCATAAAGACTCGATGGATAATGATGCAATCTGAATGATGCACGTGTCATATCTTTTTCGTGTTTTAGATGGGCCTCATTGCGAATCGATGTGTTCACGTGGCGCCAGATCGTACATATCACATAACGACCTCATTTCACATAGGTAGGGACTCAAGAGGTGGCTCCACATTTTTGTGTAGCACTTTGCTCCCCTTTGGCCGAGGCTCACATATATAGGCCGGGACTCAAGAGGTGGCTCCACATTTACGTGTAGCACTTTGCTCCCCTTTTGGCCAATCGTATCATATACGTGAACACAAGATACGCAACAACATATATGCATGCTAATGACGGATATATATGCATGCTCATGATGTATATAGGCATAGCATACCTCACGAAAACTCAATCCCGTTTCATGCCATACAATGGCTTCCCATCCATATCGAATACGGGATTCGAAACACCAACGTTAACATATCACGGCCTACACTTAGCACGTTGGTCGAACAAATACATAGATACACATCACCAACACGTAAAGGCCGGGCAACACAACACATTCATATATGCGCATCCCAACCATCAACAAGCCGAGCAACACGAACACATAAGCACACGAGATTCACATAACATGCGCGTCTCCTATATAGCATAAACGGAACAACTACTTTCCAATAGCCGGGTAACACATAGGGCAAGACATAAGGGGCACATAGGTCATATAAACATAGACATATCATCAGTACATCATGCCATGGTCACGAATCAAAACTAAAGGCCCCTAACATGCTTCTAGATTCCACACCCCTTGCAAACTCGTTCATAACTCAATTCAAGTCAAGAATAAGCATGTATTCAACTTGCATATAAGTAAAATATCGTGTTACCCACATAACACAAGGCCAAGAGATCCTAGCATGCCTCTAAGTTCCCAAATCATCATATTCATGTCATACCTTGTTTAATTCATGTATAAATCATGCAAATACGTCATAAAGCATGTAAAGCAACCATTACCCACCATAGATGAAGCTCAAACAAGCATGGAGATCATCTTCTTCCTCTTCTCCCTTTCCTCTTCCTTTTCTTCTTCTTTCTCTTTTCTCTTCTTCCTTGTAATCAAGGATTACACAAGCATTACATAGATCATATATGGAGTTGGAGATGATCACATGGGTTCTTGGGAGTCTTGGAAGGGTTTTGGGAGTGTTAGAACCGAGCTCCTGTGAATAGTACCCAAGAAATGACAAGAATCTTCTTAAAAACCAATTCTGCCGACTTAAAATTACGGCCGTAACTTTCATATTTACGGCCGTAACCCATTACTTACGGCCGTAACCCCATAACCTTATGGCCGTAACCTGAATCATACGGCCGTATCTTCAGAACATACGACCGTAATTTGCTCTCTGAAACTTTTGGACATTTTCCACTGTTCACACTTTACGGCCGTAACTACACAACCTTACGGCCAGAATACACACTTTACGGTAATTCCACATTTACGGCCGTAAATCACTCTTTGAAATTTTCTATTTTCTTCGCTTTCTTGGCCGCTTTGATTCCTGGCATTACACGGACATCGAGGCACATCAATAACATAACATATCCGGGGTTCTCATATTGCGACATCATCGTATCATATCACACCGTATCCGAAACCACACACGAAAACACACATACATCCGGGACGATTTCGGTTGGGGCATTACACACGGAGGATTGTTCCCATTACGAATGGCCACCCGGCTGGTCGAGGTCGGCTTCGACCTTGTACGCTGCGAGTCCCTGCCGCTACAAAGATGGCGACAAGAAGGACAATCCACGTGTCACCTGACACACCTGACATCCTGACACCACCTGCAACCGACAGAGCATCTTGTCCCCATTAATGCATTGGCGGCTCCACCCAATTTCCAAGGTCAACGCCTTAAATGCGAGATCGCTCAAGTACAACAGACATCATCATTGCATCTATTCTCGGAGCGCACTAGCCGGCGCCATGATGACCTACTACCCTCCTACCAGATTGCACACTATAAATAGAACACTTAGCATTCATTTGACACACGAAAAATTCTCTGTAATCAAGAACTAGCTCGGACACTACACTTATATATTTTACCCCTTCAGTTACTACTACTCAGGTCCTGACACCCACCTCAGTTGATAAGTAATTAGTCCTTACTGATTTCGACATCAACAATCTAAAATAATGATTTTCTAGATTGATTTTACAAAATATAAGCAAATTAATATGAAATTACAATTAGATTTGATTGTTTTGCTATATACTAATTTTAATTGATTGTCTTTTAAATTAGGTTTGTTTCTTGGAGTATTGTTGGACTTATAAAAAAATAGAACTAATTATTGGATACTCAAACTGGACTTCAAAATTGAAAGTTCTTATGTCATATTAGTTTTCAAAATTATAAAAAAAATATTTAAAAATATTTTTTTTGATCGCTCAAAGCAATAATTTAACAAATTACATATGAAATCTTATAAGGAGAGAGTGTAATCATCATATAAAAATAAATAAATAATGATTGTAATAAGAAAAATCAAAATAAAGAGAGGGAGAATAATAATAATAATCATATAAAAATAAATAATGATTGTAAGGGGAAAAACAATAATTTTTTCAAATGAAATACCGAGAGTTAGAAAATATTGAGAGAGAGAGAGAGAGTAACAATAATAATAATATAAAAAGAAACAACTTGCAAGAGAAGGAAGTCAAGCAACTGCCGTGCAAGAGCCAAGAGGATGAGGAAGGAAGATAACAAGAAGTAATTGCTTGCAAAGGGATTTGAACTCCAACCCTAAAGTTACAAAACACGACACTCACCCAACTCAGCTAACCAACTAGTTATAATTTTTTTGCACAATTCAATAATTATTATGTGTCAGCACCGAGCTAGAGCTAACTCCAACTCACCTATAGTTTCGTCCGTGACTATACAATGGCGAGAGCATGGGTGCATAATTTTAACAAAAATATTTTTAGAATGGAACTCAAAATCTTACAACAGTATCAAACATATAAATCTCCAACAAACAATACAATTCACAACTGCTTATAGGATTAAATGGTACAACCAAAAATCTTTTGCCTATATGAAAATTTAAATTGTCCAACTATTTGAATTGTGACATTTTTCGATGAAACAATCATAAAATTAAATGACTGTTGGAAATGGAAAAAATACTAGTACACAAGTGACATTAGGTGACGCCCATTAGGTGGCGTTTTCATTGAAACCGCGACCATTGATGCTCGGAATTAAGAAAGGGTGGCGGTTATAGCAAAAATTCGCCACCCTAAACCAACGTTAAAAAAAAAAAAAAGAACAGTGGCGGTTGTGTAAAACAACCGCCACCTAAGAGCTCGGGTGGCGGTTGTATTAACAACCGCCACCCTAAACCAACGTAAAAAAAAAAAAATTAGTACCAGCGGGTGGCGGTTGTGTAAAACAATCCACCTAAGACAATTTCGGTGTGATTGTATTAACAACCGCCACCCTAAACCAACGTAAAAAAAAAAAAAAATTAGTACCAGCGGGTAGCGGTTGTGTAAAACAACCGCCACCCTAAGTTGGTTTCAGGCCACCCAAAACCAACGGAAAAAAAAAAAAAATAGTACATAGGGTGGCGGTTGTAAGCTAACAACCGCCACCGCTTTTATTTTTTATTATTAAATACTTTTGGGTGGCGGTTTTTCTTACAACCGCCACCATTTTCTTTAAATATTTCACCAACTCATCGATTTGGTATTCCCGCTATGAGTTTTCCTCTTTTGAAAATGTTTGAAATTTCTTCAAATATTCATGGTTTGAAATCAGATTTAAGTCTGATTTCTTCACAAATTGGTGCCATAATTTAAGTAAGGTAAAACCTTTGATCTTTTTGGTCATGTAAATCTCGTTTATTTTGTATAATTGTTAATATAAATTTTTTGAGTTTGAGCTTGTAAACTTTAAATGGCCATAAATTTTCATCGATGTCCGTTTATTGATACGTTCCGTAATCGTCGCGACGAGATCTACGACACTCACCGCTATTGCCGTGACCCCATGTTTCAGTGCCGATCCGAGGTCATCTAAGGCCTCAAAACGCATTTTTAGCTTTTAAATCTTATAATTTTGTGTTTTGTTTTTAGATTGTTCATTTTGTTGTAATTGGATGTGATTGGTTTGAATAAAAATTATTTCGTGTGTTTTAAAAATTATTTCGTGTGTTCTTAGATTGTTCATTCTGCTCATTCTGCTCATATCATTAAAAAAAAAAAGTGGACTTTGGGTGGCGGTTTTGCACTAGAACCGCCACCCGAAGTGCTTTTTTTTTTAAAAAAAAAAACTTAGGGGTGGCGATTGTGTCCAACAACCGCCACCCTAAGTCCTTTTTAAAAAAAAAAAAAATATATAAAGGGTGGCGGTTGTGTCCAACAACCGCAACCCTAAGTCCTTTTTTTTAAAAAAAAAATCTATTTTGGGTGGCGTTTTTTCAACCGCCACCCTTTGGCCGACTTTGTGTGTCGCTGGTTTGGGTGACGATAAAAAAAACGCCACCCTAAGTGTAAAACAACCGCCACCTAAGCTCAATTTTGTACTAGTGAAAAAAAAAAAAGAAAGAAAGAAAGAACCATCGTCACGTGAAAATTTTCGCATCTCAAGAGGCATGTTTAGGATTAAAGGTAAACAAAGATTTGAAAGGAAGCCCTAGAAGATAGGGAAGTGACTATATCCACACATTTCTTTCAAATATGACAAATGGAGAGACTCATTTTTGGATGTAAAAATGCCTTCCTTTGTCTCTATATCTCCAATCCTATCTTTCTCCATGTGGTCTCTTGGACCACATCCTAGCTAGCCCAGATATTATTTCTCAATATCTACACAAACCCTTAGCTAATCGATCATTTTTCAAAATTTTATAAACCCTTCTAGCCAATATATTGTGCAAATCACGATTAATTAGTTACCCATAATCAATGAATCATTGTAATGATTAAGAACAACATCTTTGTTATAATTAATCAAGAGTCCTGATTGAATTAATAGCTAGTCGAGTGGCATCTTAATGCTGATTGGTATCATTGCGTTCATATATTAATAATAATATCTTATCAATGATAAACACGAAAACCAATTAATATTAAAATATTACATAATCACTGTAGTACAACTGATGAATGGTAGCATTATTCGAAAAATATGCTTCGAAACCCGAATTTTCAAAGCAAAAGAGAATTCTTCTTTTGTAATGAAAAGTTCAATCATGTGAAGCACAGCCTAGACTCTGTCGTTTCTCCTTCACTATGCATTGCAATGAATAAGGACGTCTAATTAATTATTATTATTTTTAAATAAACTTGGGTGCGACTAGGTAAAATTTTTCTTAGTTGTACTGGCCATAACGGTCTATATAAATCGACATAGAACCATATCAAGAAAACTACACATTGTCAAAAATTATAACTTCAATTCCCAGTACTCTTTATACCACACTTCATATCAAAATGCTTATCCATCTTCTCCTCATCTCTTCACTTCTCTTCACCTCCACGAAGGCCTCGGTGAATGACTTCTGTGTCGCAGACCTCTCCTTGCCTGAAGGGCCCGCGGGCTACCCATGCAAGAAGCCCGCCACTGTCACAGAGAAGGATTTCGCATACTCCGGTCTAGTACCCGGAAACACGTCCAACATCATTAAAGCGGCTGTGACCCCAGCCTTTACCCCCCAATTCCCGGGCGTGAACGGGCTAGGGATTTCCATAGCCCGGATTGACCTGGCCGTCGGGGGGGTCATACCAATGCACACTCACCCCGGGGCATCCGAAGTCCTCGTTGTCATCCAAGGGACGATATGCGCGGGTTTCATATCGTCTTTCGACAATGTTGTGTACCTCAAAACCCTAAACAAGGGTGACATCATGGTGTTCCCACAAGGGTTGTTGCACTTCCAGATTAATTCTGGTCCAACCGTTGCCTTAGCTTATGCTAGCTTTGGCAGTGCTAATCCTGGTTTGCAAATCACAGACTTTGCTTTCTTTAAGAATGATTTGCCTACTGAGTTGCTGGCCAAGTCAACTTTCCTCGATATTGCTCAAATCAAGAAACTTAAGGGTGTTCTTGGTGGCACTAATTAAGTGAGTGATAATTTGAGATTAAGGAGTCAATTGATTTGTTTGGACAATAATGTTTCACTAGTGCTTTAGTATATTTAATTGTGTCAATCCTAATTGGTTGTTGTGTTGTAGTTTCATTGTCACATTGTGTCTATTGTTTCGGGTTTTTTTGAGTCTGTTATAGTGAGACTTTGATGTTTCGAATTGTCTATCTAGCTAGTTTTTGGTTTTAATGCAGATTTGTAATCGGGAAAGAGCGTAATTGGCAAATAATTAACATCTCGTTGTATTACTTATTGTTTTATTTTGAGTAATATTATATTGTTCATCGGTTGTGATTTGGTACCTACAGTCGGGGAAAAAAATTCCTAGAGGTTTGGTTAGCCCCCCCTATCAGGGAGCAGTTATGTATTATTCATCTAACTTAATGTAGATACAAAAAAAAAATTTTGGTCTGGTGATGTGACGTCACCAGACTTCCCCGCGTGGGCGTGGGTACGTACGTGCCCACGTGGGGAACTGAACAATTCCATATTATTCATTTACCGTCTTGATAAACAATTGAGGATCGATGTGACGTTAATTAATTTATCAGAGTCTTAAATTTATATATATATATATATATATATATATATATAGCGCTCTCTCTCTCTCTCTCTATATAGAGGTTTGGTCCTCTACATTCTATTGTACTTGCATTTTGGTTCCAAAACTCTCCAAACTTGCAATTTCACTTTATTTTCTTTTATTATTGCATCAAACACCACTAAGCTTTTTTTTTTAAACTAAAAGAAATACCATCATTCATTTATGAAGAAAAGATACATCACTAAGAAAAGGTGAAAGTGATTTGCGGAACCACTCACAGCAAGCCTAGGCAAGAAGTGATCGAGCCCCATCATTCTATTCCTACCAACATGTTTACATGAGCCACAATCGAAAGAATTAAGGAGTGCAACAATATTGGAAAAAATAACCCCATCGGGATCACATGAGGCATCTTCTTGTAGGCCTTTAATGATATTAAGGGAATCTATGAGGGCAGCTTGGATCTAAAAACCAGTTTACCAGCATATATTAAGGAGAAAACGAAGACTGTATAGTACGTACCTCAGCGCCAAAGCTTCGGCTGAAGTGGACGAGAATTAATTAAGCAATATTAGACTCAATTAATTAAGTTTAAGATGGTAAGATAAACATGAATTACACACCATATATATTGTCCTAGCATTTTATAAGCATTGCAACACTCACCCATGCTCTAGAATTAGAGGATGCCGCATACATGTTCCAACAAGACTTTTAATTTTTAGAGCAATTGCATGCACACTCGTGCTTACCGCAAAGTATACCCTCACAATAAAGGAGAACATAGATTTCCACCTCCCATATGCTTATTTTTTGAGTATACTATTCATTCAAAATTAGTATACTATCTAATAAAAATTAAACATAAATATAATCACCTATTTCATAGCATTAGTCCTTTAGGGTGATAGGGGTTGGTTTTTAATGGCTTTTAAAGATTTTTAATGTAAAAAAGAGGAGAGAGAATGAGTTGAGTTAAATGGTGGAGATTTGCGGATGTGATATGATATATGGATGTGATTGATTTAAGGTAAAGAAAGAATGGATAAAAATGTGGTAAAAGTTGTAAATTTTTTTTAAAAGGGTTCCGTATCATGCTTATTATCACCGATAGGATGGAGGTTTTCTGCAGGATAAAAAAAGAACATATACGCCCGTCCGTCAGTAATTCTGTCTTCTTCTTCTCTTCTCCAATCTCTTGCATCCGTTGTTCAAAATCTATATTAATCCTTAGTCGGCACCACCATAAATAGTGGCAGAGCCACATGGGGGCCTGTGGGGTTCTTTGACCCCACTGAACCCCCCCCCTTTTTTTGCTTTTTCCCTTTTTTTCCACTTCTCTTTTTTTCGTGTAATTGGGTGATTGTGTGTGAATAATTTGTGAATAATTGCTTCGACCTCATCAATTCTAATCCAATGGTCCTTGGACTCGTAAGTCCACACACAAATGTTTGTCCAATGAGTCCTTATGACAAATACTATTAATTATTTTAGTTTGTTAGACACACTTAATTTGAAAATATTTTTATATTTACATTAATAGTCAAGGTAATTGATTCGAAATTATGAAAATATTTGTTGTATATAGTTTTTTTTTCTGTTCATTAGACACTTAAATTTGCTTAATTTATATGGACATATTTGAAATTTGTAATCCTATTAAAATTAAACTAGTGTAAACTTTTTTATTTCAATGATATTAGATAAAGAATTCTCCCGAATCTCAAGAAACGAGGCGATCCTCTTTCCAACATCTCACGCTAGAATTTTTTAGCCCCAGTCCAATTAATTACTGGCTTCACCACATACCATGAAGAAACAATATACCAGTTATAATATTATCTACATTTGTGAAATCTCTATCATGAACCTAAAATAATAATTTTTATTTTTAATTTTTCTATCATGAACACAAACTTGGGCAGTTGGGCTCCTAGTTGAGGCCCTCTACTAAGCGGATTACAATGCAATTAAAGGCCCGTTCTCAAATGCCATACCCATCTAACTACAACCAGGCCCGCTCTGAGACCCGAGAAGGGTTAGATTATCACTGGGGGAAATGTATTTATACTGTGGCTCCCGTAGATTCCATCGTTGTTCACCGCTTCCAGAGGTGTTTCAAAAGGGAGGCGTATAATCACCACTTGTCACCAATATATCTATCAACTTTCGCAGTGATTACTCGATTTTCGTCTTCATCTCATACTTTGAAGGCAGGTAGTATCGGATATGTTATTGAATGCATTTATTTTCCAGTGTTGTTGTTTGTTGATGGTAATCAATCGTCCCATAGCAACAGCTGATTGATTTTCACAAAAACAGTTGCCCCCACTTGTCTGCAGGTAGAGCTGGTGGAGTGTGATAAAGTGGAATGGGACTTGAATTGGCACCTGAGCAAGCACACGAGTTGCCTGATATGGAGCAGCACAATTTTACGGATGCGGAGTTGGAATATCATGTCGGAAATGCCCTTAAAGCTGTTGTTCAGGTTGAAAGAGATCAAAATACCTGAATTTTGGCCGTAAAATAGTTGATTCTGCTATGTAGAGACATTTATTTGTGGAGTTTATTATTGCAGGGCGACTGTGACTTCTACAATCAGCTCATAGGAGAGTTGCACGACAAGGAAAGGCTATTCGCCGAGGAGGTGGCCCTTCTTGTGGTACGTTGTAGTTTTGTTCATAATTTGCGTGATATGACCCCGGTTTAACTCAACAAATTGCTTACTAACCATTTTATGGTCTTACCATTTTTATTTTGTTGCAGACATGCTTGAAAGCTCTGACCGGAGCGGTTTCTTGTATACACATTGTTCACCATCAGTTACTTCTTGCTTCTGTGAGTTACTACAAATGTATAAGATTACATTGAGTTGCAACCTGCTATTGCTTTCAGTTTAAACTATTAAATTTAAGTCCATAGATTGATGAGATACCAAGAACAAAGAGTTTGCTGATTGCGAAATATAATTCGATTGAGATCGTATTTACAAATGATGAATAAATCATGTAAAATAAATAAATAAATAAAATAAAATAAAGAAATGGTTAAAGAGCCCTTGAATCAATTAGACACTTCTGCCTTAGGTTTACTTTCAATGTGGAGCTCTCGAGAACTTTTGTTCAGGGAAGTTGTTATGCAACTAGCATGCATGTGTAGTGTATACCAGAACAAATTGAGAACCATATTTTCAATGGTTCCTGCTGTAGGGGGAGGACATAAAAATGTTAAATGACTAAGAGCTTAGAAACGAGAGACAAAAAATTCATTTAACCTGCTAAATAATATTGGTGTCTGTTACAATTTGTTGAAGATATAATTCAAGAAGTTAACAGTAAGACAAGCTTGGATTAGGAGGAAATATATACACCGACGCAGAAATAGCATTAATAAGAAAAAAGAAATTTCAATTACATTTATGGATCATCTCAATAAATTTAGAGTAATTATAATTAATTGCAAGAGTAGTTGGAAATTCAAGTGGTTTTATTGATGCCACTTATTTCCACGTGTAAAGATGCCCAACATAAATTTATTATATTTTAGGAGTTAATTGGATTCATTTTTTTCTTTTATTATTTTCAATTATTTGTGACATTAATTTTATTATTATTTTTTTATTTTAATATGTTTTTCTTACTTTTCAATTAGAAAATTATGCACTCTAGCTTCTGGTATCTAGAAAGCTGTTGGGATTATATTTAATGGTTCAGATTTTAAAGATTTTAAGTGGCCATTAGTTTCTATAATGGACATTTATCCTCATAGGAAGACTTTTTGTACTTAATGGAAATACTATCCTTATCTGTACATCTTGTAATTCATTCATTTTGTAAATTTCTCATGATTGGTTTAAACTTCAGATCTTTCGAATGAGCTTGTGGAAGTATGGAACTGATGTGATAGATGCGTTGGTTGAATTGATAATTTCCTTGGTATGTGAATCAGACATAACAATTTCCATTTGTTTTGGTCACCTTCTCCTTCCTTTTTGATTGATCATGAGCCGATTTTTCTGCTCAGGCTACATCAAGTGGTGATTATCTGGATTTATGCTTGGAAATGCTCGTAAGCAATTTCATGCCACCCACTAGTTGCTCTTCTGATTTCATGGATTTGCTGAAGAAGCCATGGGGTCTTACTAAGAAGGGCCAAGTTCTTGATCGAGTGCATTCAACTTTGAAAGATATTGCCAATTTACTTCCTCTTTCCCCCTTGAGACTGGAGAAGATAGTCAGGGAAAGAATGCCAAATATATACACGAAAGAACCTGTAAGATCAAGCTCGAAAGCCAATGGCCATAGCTTCTTAATGCTTTAATATACACAAACAAACCTGTAAGATCAAGCTTGAATTCCAATATGCGTAGTCTTGATGGTTTTATCTGAAGTAAATTTCTAGTTCTTACTTATTTTTACACACTGTCTCAAAATGTGAATGATTAAATGGGTTTCCAGATTCATCATTCTGCCCTTTCAATTAGTTATGCTCTTGTTGGGGGTTGTTAGAGAATGCTTTTAGCTTCCTTTTCTTCTTTTCTCGTCACACAATGTGGGAAGAATTGGATTCAACAGAAGTCCCAGCATAGGATAGATGGTCACCGCCCCCCAAAAAAAAAAAAAGGAAAAAAAAAAACTTTGCGTATCAAAAAGTTTCATGAATTTGATCATATGTAGTAATGTTAACTTTTAAGGCGCACTGGGTAAGAGGTATCCATTCTTGTGGAATCCAAACTTTGTTGTGCCTGATGCATGAGCATGCTTTGCATTGGCTGCATCGATCTGATCACATGTTCTGAGTGTAATATTTATGTTTATGGCAGTCTCATGTGAAGTATTCCATTCTGTTGTGGAATTGACACGTAGTTGTGACTGATACCTGTTGGATTAATTGCTACCTTTAACTGGGAGAAGTACATTTTAATTTGAAGTGTCGTGGTCTTTCTAGCAATATTGTCTTTCGAATCCTCTGTTATTACCTTGTTAAGTGTACTTGGTCTTTCATGCAGTTCATTGTGTTTTATGTGGAGAACATGTTAAAATTGGAAAGCGGTGCAATGCGTGAACTTGTTGGGAGCGCAATGCTAGTGGCAATAATTGATAGGCTAATAGAACTGGATGTAAGTGTTTCGAAATATCACCCAGTTTGCAATTGATGATAGACTCTGAGTGACTAGTCTAAATTCTTCAACTTCTCGCTGTAGGTGGAAATAGTATGGGATGACATTCTACAGGAGGATTTCGGTAAAGGTATATTTGACATGGAACTGGAAGATCTCGAGATGCCTGACCATCATGTTCAACAAGACGGTGATGAGGTGCTTTTCTTGAATGCACCATAGTTCCTGCCACCTCTTTAACTCCACCTCTTTTAAGTTTGTACTAGAACATAAAACAAAGTAACATATTTGTTCGCTGGTTGTCATTTGATTACACCACTGCTGATATCTTTACATACCGTTTTCGATATTTTTTTCTAGAATTCTTCATGTTCTAATAGAATTCGTGGTTTCAGCTCACTAGGGAGTCTTTCATACAGCGGTTTCTTGATGGAGACGTAATTGCTAAAAAGTTGGATAGCTTGATGGTGCTAACATTTGAACACATTCTGTCCTGTAGTGAGAGTGGCCGTCTGATTGAGGTAACTCTATTAGTGGTTTCTTATTTTGTTCCTTTGATGTCCTGATCTTAACAAGAGGAATGATGCTTCAGGTGTTTGAGACCCTCCTCTACTCATTTCAGAGAACTGTTTTGACTGCATACAAATCAAAATTTGTGCAGGTATTTACTCTGTTAATAGGATGCTGAGTGTCATGTATATACAACTGTGCTTGTATCTTTACTAAGACTCAGTTTGGCAAAAGTTAAAAATCATATGCTCAAACTTCAATTTCCAAGACCATCCAATGGACCTGAAGTATGAACTATCTACTGATGCATGATTCTTTTTTTGTTTTTAAGCTCTTCGCAGTCAGAGGCGGCTAATGGATTTAATTATTTTTTTTTCATTCATTAGATCAGTTAAACCCTGTTATGTTATTTGTAGATACTAGATAATTATTTGTTGATTCTCCTTGTCATTTTATGACTAACACGTGTTTCTCATCTCTTTTGTAGTTTGTGATGTTCTATGCTTGCTCACTAGATCCAGAAAACTGCGGAAAGATTTTTGCAAGTACACTCTTGGAAATTTTCTTGAACACCATCTATCCTGAAAGAAGGTAAAGTTTCCTTCTTAATTAACACTAGGACAATATGTGTTTTAGTGATTCTTTTGCAATTTTAACTAAGTGGAAGCAGAATCATTTTATGTATATTATGTTATAATGCACCATCAATTTTGTGAAAGTCTGAGGCTCATTTGTTCATTGTGACTGCGAAGTTTAAATTAGTCACTGAAAAAAAAAAAAAGTGAAGATGATTACGTGTTTCCCCACTGAACAAAATAAGAATGTTGTGTAATGATAAGTGAAGCAGTAAAAGAGATCATGAAACCTCAATTTATGCATGTTGTAATATAGTATCAAAGTCCTTGTTGATTGCTTGATCTAAAAGTTGAAGCTAATAAATGGGTTCAAATGCATATTATTTAACTATTATTTTCGGCACACTCCCTCACTTGTAGTGAAGATTTACCTTTTTTTTTCACCCCATTAAAGCCTGAAACTTGGACATTCATTTTAAATCAGTGGCTGTTGGATTTGAGCTCAAGACTATTGCCCATGTAGAACTTCTTGATCTAAAAGTTAAACTGATATATCGGTCCAAATCTATATTATTTAACTATTATTTTCAACAATTATCAGAATATTCTACGGTATTTTGCTTGGGGACTCTCCTATATTTCCTCTCAAATTTGTGAAAATGTGTTGAATTTGCATTTTCATCTCTTACACAACATTATAAAGGTTGGATTCTGAGTGGCTAAAATACCAAATTGGTATTTAAAACAATATACTTTTGATGATTTGGTATTTTAAAAAATTCCAGGGACATATTGTTATTTAAAAATCGAATTTTGAACAATTAAGTACTTTTCCTTGGCCGGCAGTAGAATCTTGATTAAAATAATAATATTTTCAAATTTTCGTATTTTTTAATCATTTTCCGAATTTAACATAATATATTTTGTATTTCTTCCCTTTTTCCTTTCTTTGATTTTCTTCCATTTTTTCTTTCTTTTAGCTAAATTGCGTAATTTGACCATTTTTTTAATATATTTATTTGGTCAATAATTAACTTTCTCGAATTAAATTGATGCTAATTCAATAGTTTGATCGAAAATATTCAATACCGTAGCATTTGATCACATTAATAATGTAATTTTTCTAAAATTTATTTAGCATTAAAAGCGAGCACATTTTGATTTTGACTACCAATTAATAATTAATAATAAATGTAATTATTGTACCTACATAAAGTTTTGGTAGGAATATATTACTGTAAAAAGTATACATAATATAAAGAAATAATTAAAAAAATCAGAAATTGGATTAAGTTGATGCTAATTCAATAATTTTTATCGAAAATATTCAATACCGTAGCATTTGATCCATTAATATCGTAATTTTTAAAAAATTTCTTTAGCATTAAAGACGTGCATACTTTGATTTTGACCAACAGTTAATAATAAATATAATTATTATGTCTACATAAGGTTTTGGTAAAAATATATCACTGTAAAAAGTATACATAATGTAAAGAAATAAAAAAAAGTAAAAAAAAATATATAGATCCCCACCTCCCACCCCACCCCACCAAACTAAACCCACCTGCAGTTGTTGATTGTTCTTTTGGGGGTTGGGGGGTGGGGTGGGGTTAGGATTTTTATTTTTAATAGAAGAAAGGAATTTAGGAATTATAAAAATGGTAGAAAGTAAGAAATTTTGAAAATATTATTATTTTAATCAAGATTCCACCGTTGGCCGAGGAAAAGTGCTTAATTGTCCAAAATTCGATTTTTAAATACCACTGTGTCGCCGAAATTTTTTAAAATACCAAATTATTAAAAGTGTGTTTTTTTAAATACCAGTTTGGTACTTTAGCCAATTTCTAGCTCACCAGAAATGTCACATGTATACATAAGGAGAGTTGCATCTTCAGTCTGTGCACTGTGAAACATAGACAACAAGTTCAAGGAAAATGTTATTCGAAATAGCAAGTGTATTCCTCTTTTTAATAATTTTCTTATGGAATATGCCCTTGACGTTTTCCAGCATATAACACCGTTTGTGAGGATGAAACAAGATTCATATTGTTCCTGTTTAAGTTCATGAACCTAGCTCATAATTCTACGCGTTGATTTTTTCTCCTATATTTGCATTTCTAGACAAATAATGATTTCACATCTATGGCCCAAATGATTGAGATTTTTTATGATTATCATTTTTATTTTTCCTTCTCACTCAATTACTTTCGGTGTGATTAAAAGTTATATATTTGACCATTTCATCTACCTTCACTTGAAAGATTGATGCTCTCTTTGCTTCCTATGAATTGATCTAGTGATTTTTGGTTTCACTATACTTAATAATTTTGATTGGGTTCCTGCAGAATGAGTGCTGCTGCTTATCTTGCTAGTTATTTGGCTCGTGCAAAGTTTTTGTCTGCCTCATTTGTTGCGGCTATACTTGACAGGTTGTCAAACATTTCTTTTCTTTCATACATACTTAACAGTTATTGTAAACTGTTTATAGAAACAGAAAACCTGAAAGAATGAATGAGAATATCTAATTTAGTTCCTTCCTTCTTTTTCCTTTCGAGGTTTCAGTATTGTAGATTGGTGTTATGGTTACTGCAAGAACCATGTTACGTCCAGAGTGGCCTATGTTATTGAGTTGCATAAAGTCTTTTATGCTGGGTGCCAGGTATTGTATGGTGGCATATGTTATTGAGCTGTGTGTTGAACTTAAATTACATTATCTGATCTATTGCATCTTATTAATGGTCCATGTGTGATTTTTTCTCATACACGAGCAATTTCACATATATATTGATCTGTGTGAACATTTCATTTGTGGTGTCTTGGCTTCATTGAAAAACTCTTTTACTTGTGAACGAGAAAGCTGCAAAGTTGAATTCTCAGTTGCTCTAGTTGTAGTTGGCACCAACTTTGCTCTGCTGTCAAGTACATTTCTCCTTTATATTAATATTTCCCATCCATTGTCTTTCTTATTTTTGTGAGACATGGGTGTAGTGGATGGTGAAGTGGCACAGGATGCTTCTCAACCTGTTGCAGCATCCGACCCCATGAGGTAGTCCTACCATAAGTACTGCTCCAGTCCATATATCAAATTCGATTTAGGCACTAAGCTGGAATTTTAGATAATATATTTAGGTGGCTAACCAATGATTGGTCAGTTGAGTTTCTTTCTTTTATTTTATTATTATTATTATTATTATTATTATTATTATTATTAATAGGCAATAGCATGAATAGCAAAAACGAGGGTTTTAATACCATGGAAATCAGAAAAAATTTCATTTAGCAAGAATAGCAAGTTTTAAAGATTGTCATGACAAAAATGCCCTTCTATTTCCAGTCATCTTCTCCAGCGAACTCCGGTCATCTTCTCCGGCCAAACTTTCAATTTTCCGATCATCCATACCCAAAATCTCATTCTCCTCAAGGTCATTTCTTCTCCATTTCCGGCCAAGTCTCTCATTCACCTAGAATCTACCAACTGCAAATCAATGTCTTATCCACCAAATTTGAACATCTTTCTTTAAATTTTCTTCAAATCATTTTCCATCACCGGATCTGGTTCCACCAGATCTCTGGCAAATCGGAGAAAGAACCGGATCTTCTGGTTCTCCATCGATGGAGAACCAGTTGGCTCTCCAGAGAACCAGATGGTCGTTCTCCATGGATCCATGGAGAACCACCATCTGGTTCTCCATCTATAATTTTAGGTAAGTTTCAAATTCACAGCGTCATGTTTCAGGCTTGCAGCCAAGCAATTCAAGCTATTGTAGTAAATTTACCATAGACTCAGAGAGACTTCAAATTAAACCAGAACGGAGGCCCATGCTATTTACTTTACACGGAGAACCATCCATGGATTTGACCAGATTTAGGAGGGGGTGGGTGAGTGGGGTCAGCTGGTCAAACAAATTTGGTCAACTGGGCAGAGGGGTATTTTGGTCCATGTGAATTAACTGTTGTTAGCCTTGCAAATGTAATTTTTACATGTCAATATAGTATTTGTGTAATTAAATTTCGATATTCTTGTTAATATCTCTATTATTATTATTATTCATTTTTTTTTTTAAAGTATTCACTCTAACCATGAACTCGTTGACCAAGATTCCTTTATTAGGTGAATTCACCAAAGTTGGAAGATTAAAGACATTTTATGTGAGGATTTATTCAATTTAACAGTTTATCCCTATTTAGAGTCCTCAAATTGGGGTCATCTTGCCAGCAAGTACTCATTTTTGTCTTCTGATTTTCCTCTGCACGCATATTTCTGCTCCTACTCCTCCTTGAGAATGTTTGGAACTAGTGTAGATTTTTGAACGATGAAGACCTTACATTTCAGCAAGCTTTTCGTTAGTTCTTTATCGGCATGCTTGGACCTGAACCAAAGATTAATGCCAATCAAGATTGCGACATTTAGGCCAATGAAAACAAGTTCCTTCATTTTTTTCATTTTTTTAAAATTTTTAAATTTATTTATTTATTGATTTATTATTATTATTATTATTTTTTTTTTTTTTTTTTTTTGGCATATTATGTTTGAAGAAAGATATCTGGAGTTGGAAAAGATAACAAGTGATCCTAAAATTGAAGGACACCTGAGGTGGAAGATCGGTGTTGCTTCTTTACTTTGTCCATCGTAGGCTAGAAACGAGTGTCAAATTTTACATGGTGTTAACATTATTACCTCCATCAGCAATGGAAATCAGGGGTTGCTTGGAAGACTATTGGAACAAAATAGTGGTTCTCCTGAAAGATCAACTTTAACATGCATTTCAGCATGGTATGATTTAGATCACATAAACAAAACAGTTTGAAAACCTTATTCACCTCTAGCAGAATCTTAATATTTACTGGTAAGATATCATTTTGGATGGACAAATTAATAGAAATGACGAAAAGATTGAAGGTGTCTGATTTAGAGGTAAAGATGAATGCAGAAAATTATATGGATTGGTTATCCAATATGCTCGATTTTCTGGCTATTGACGAGTACAATAGTTTTGTAATTGCATGTCAGCAAGAAGTTGAAAGCTGTTAGATGCGTTTTGTTGGGTGAAATAGTAATCACAGTGTTTAATCTTTATAATCCTCCAGAAATAGTTCTTTGTGATAAATCCATTTAACTCTAGCCTCTTGCATCTACATTTAGATAGTTCACCAAGACCATACGAAATTAAAGTTGTGGTGATTTTAGGCTTGTTTACTATTTTCTCTTTTGGACATTGGCGAAATATTCTGAAGTCTTTCCAACTAAAGATGTAAATAGAAAAGCTTTTGGATTGTTGATACTATTATTCTGCAACAAATTTCTAAAACCTTAGTATGAAACTTCAGATTATAAAATCTTAATGACTCTTCTAAGATGGCACTGGGTTTGGTAAATGTCTTATATACTTTATCCTCTCTAGATGCACCACAAGATGGGCAAGCATTTAGATTCCATGCAGAGGCCTTTTTGGGACAATGACACTGCATGGATTCTATATTTAGTTCAATTCTTCAGTTGTCAAATTGTAATGTAAGCAGCAGTTCAGATCATTAGATATCTGGTGCTAGACTCTAGCGGCAGAATTCGTTTCTTCTCAGTTCAAATGGGCAAAGGGGTCCCTGGGAGTAACTCGCATGGCCCCCGCATATTACTATTATTCTGCAACAAATTTCTAAAACCTTAGTATGAAACTTCAGATTATAAAATCTTAATAACTCTTCTAAGATGGCACTAGGTTTGGTAAATATCTTATATACTTGACCCTCTCTAGATGCACCGCAAGATGGACTAGCATTTAGATTCCATGCAGAGGCCTTTTTGGGACAATAACACTGCATGGATTCTAATGATCCTTATGGATTCTAAATTTAGTTCAATTCTTCAGTTGTTAAATTGTAATGCAAGCAGCACTTCACATCATTAGATATTTGATGCTAGACTCTAGCGCCACAATTCGTTTCTTCTCAGTTCAAATGGGCAAAGGGGCCCCTGGGAGTAACTGGCATGGCCCCAACATATTAAGGCAGAAGTTACTTCTGTCTTTGTTCAAGGTAGAAATTATCTCCTGCTGCTGGAAAAAATCTGAAATGGGTTCTTTGAAGTCCATGCCAATACTTTCTTCTTCTCTTCTTTATTTTTCTTGTCTAAGTATTTCGGGGGCCTGGCAGTTTACGGTTGTGCTGGTTGACCCACCAGTGAATGTGGAGCCGCCTGTGAACTGACCCACCCTCGCTCCGTGTTTTTTAGGGTAGGCCTGCTTTATTCAGGGGCTGGTCACCCAATTTGACTCAACACCCCCAATGTGTACAGTTTAGAGGGAGCTTAGTAAATGCAATGAATACAACTCGCAAGTTTTTTTGCAGCATCTGAAACTTGTTGCGACCTGTGGAAATTTTCTTTCCCATTTATTTGACTTCATGCGAACAGGGGACTGGTTGTTTGTGTTGGAGGACACAAGCAGTTTCTGAATGCTGATTGGCATTTGAATGCAACAAGGAGCTGATGGATGAATGACCTCATTTTTATGTTACATTATCTATGAAAATAGATATGAGCTGTCTGTTGAAACAATAAATTAAGGTTTGTGGTGATGCTCCAGGTTGATGGACATCCAATACTTCATGGTATATCAATGAGAAGTTTGCTGTTGACATCCACACTGGAATTCTAGGTATGTTTTCCTAAAGCTTCCATGCATCCTACTGGCTCAAAATATACGGGGCCAAGAATATCGCATTTAGAGCTGCTTTTCATTTCCTGGCTATTTTCAAGGAAATAAATTGTCTGAGTTAATGTTGCCTCATAGGATTCTTATCACAAAATTTAGATGGAGAACAATTCTCCATGTAAACCCTGGCCTATCAAATCATGTTTGGCTACGACGGATGGCTGTTGAAGTCAGACGCATGAAGTGACATCTAATACCTACGGCTATTGCCTTCAGTTATGATCTACTCTTCACTGATGTGCAAGAGAGATCGTTGGCAGAGTTCATTTGGTAACGCTCAACTGATTTCTCCTCCTTTGATTTGTTTTGGTTTCTAGATAAGTATTTTAAGGACCGCATGTCTCTGATGAAGTGTTCTCTGTTAAAATTTGGCACCATGGATAAATCATTAGAATTTATTCATGAAAGCAAGCAGGAAAATTGCTTCCAGCTGAATTTGATTATCAAAATTGAACTTATGTGGGACACCTATTTCAAATATTTTCGAGTTCCCTTGAAAGTCATCTGTCCGTAGAAAATTTTATTTTTCTTTAGAAGTTCTTTTAGAAAATTTCATTTGATTTATATATCTGGCATTCTCTCTCCTCTTCTCTGGTGATGGAACAGAAGCATACTGAGCTCTTGCTTCTACGTGGATGGTGAGGATCAATGATGTATATCATTTACCAACAAAAAAACAAAACACCTTCAGTGCCAGTGTCTTCAGATGGTGCTATAAGGTTGAAGACGGTGCTATAAGGTTGCAGGGCTTCTAAGCCTTGCAAACTGGTCTGTGAAGGAACTTTTGCCACGTGTGGGAACCACCACTTATGAAAGTTCACTTCATTTCTTTATTATGGGCTATAAAACACTAGCACTCTTCTATGGCCTTGAAGAGGATGCTTGTGGGATCCTTCATTTCCACATTTGCAGACTTGAAGTGCTTATAACGTGCTGACGGTTTAAAGGCAAGAAAATTCATAATTACATCTCGTGAAGTTAACTTATCCCACTCATATTGAGAGTTGGGGCTTCAGCCACGACCTCTGCCTTCATCTGTCCAATGTCATTGGACCAGGGCCAAAACACCATCCAGTTGCGTAATCTTGGCAGTGAAAGGCCAGTCAACTGGTTTCATTTAGTTACAGACAGTATTGAGACCCAAGCTTGCGGGTTCAGGAGCAGTAGGCATGATACATTATTTCTGTCATGCAGATCTTATAACTTCTTAATGCTGTGTATCAGTTCAAATTCTGTAGCAAATTCCTAGATCTGGCCCCACTCCGAAGAGTGGTTGGAATAGGCTTTGAGTCGAAGGTTACATGCCAATAGTATCTCCTTTGGCCTTGACCCTACCTCAGCAATTCCATGGTGAATGTTAAAGGGATTTTTATTTTTATTTTTATATATAACAGACATCCATGAAATATAGTTGCAGAGAGTTATTTCTAACAGATCCTGCTCTTCCCAAATGATAAAACGGAAGTGTTATCGATTATAGAATACATATTTCATCTGAATGTTGATAACATTATCCATCAGCTACAAGTAGGAGAATATAGTTCAAATTTTAGGTGTTCTTTATAGTTCAAATCAACAGCAACTTATGATTTATCAATTTGAGGATTAAATATTTAAATAAAAATATTACATTACAGTATTTTTTTATTAATATTTTATTTCTGGCAGGCTATTATATATGTGCTTTGCTTTCGCATGAGATCAATACTTTCCGTACCTCGAATCAATTCACAGCTGCTTCTTTTGCGTATTGAGACCATTCTTCAACATCGTCTGAACCCATTACAGGTACAGTTTTGACTGGAACTTTTTCCTCTGCAATCCACTTTATCTGGCGATGCATATTTGTTTTCATTTGGATTATGTACGGATACATTATTTTTCTTGTTTGGTAGCGGTTTTTTTCTTTTTTTTTTTTTTTCCATAATAAAGATTTGCCTTTTCATTTTCTTCGTCTTGGGGATATTCGTTGATTGTTTTGACATTGTTGATTCCAAGAGCATCTCCTCATGATCCATGGATTGTGAAAATGTAGTTCCACATGGTACCAAAACTCTTTAATGGCACTTTTTAAGTAGAGCACGCATATTTGGAGACTTTCATATTGCCAAAAAGCTAACTATATAAATTGAATACTGATGTCTGATGGAGACCATAAGGTGTGGATAATAATGAGTTGTTATTTGACGTGTGGTTAATATTGAATTTGATTGAGTAGTAAAAGAAATTTTTAGAAGCAAAAGTTAAAACAAATTCAAGCTGTGTACTTTTACCAATCCATAGCCTCTATTAGAAATGCTTGTTTTTCATCTTCCATTCTATGCCACATCTATAGCAATCCATACCCAGAGATGCCTTATTTTCATACTGTGCTACAGGTGTGCCTGCCATCAATAGTCGAAGAATTTCTACGGCTTGCCAGAGAATACCATATCACTGTGCCAGAAACCTTTGTTGATTATGGTGTGTTGGAATCAGAACGTTCAAGGGCATATGGTGGAGCAGAAAGGCTAGACATGTTTTTCCCTTTTGATCCCTGCTTATTAAAGAAATCTGACAGGTTCGTCAGTGCTTCTTCGTTGTTACACCTCCAACCCCCATTACATTTAAATTATAATTAAAAAAAAAAAAAGGATGTATCATATGTCCTGGATGTTGAACTGATGCACATAATCTTTTATTTATTTGTTCTTTTTTTTTTCTGAATTTGAAGATTTATTCGGCCGAATTTCCTGTACTGGTCAATGGTGAGAAGCACTTACAACGAAGACGATGAGGATGAAGATGAAGGCATGAGTGATGATGACATGGCTGCTGCTGGTGAGAATGGGATGGATATTTATGAAAGGAGAAGTGATCGGAGCATTGATGACGATTATCTTGATGTTGATGAATTCGACTCTTTGCACAAAATGTCTACCACGGCTCAAGATTCAAGCGTTGAACGTGGAGGTGGAATGCAGGGATTTATGCAAATGCCCTCGAGAATCAGACTGTCGACCAGTCCCGAGTCATTGTGAAATGTTTTTGCCTCAAAACTCAGAAGTGAAGCTCATAAAGTGAAGAAGGGAGCAAAAGTCTAGTCTCTTTGGGGGAATGTATATTTCGAAGTCGAAAATCGAAATATTCTGTTATGCTCAATTTTGACCATACTTCAGCTAACGCTGGTTATATTTTTTCATCAACATTTTCACTTTTTAATTTACATGCCTGTAGAAGAAATTTTATTTTTGTAAGTAAAACCTTTGATGAACAACCTAGATTAATGCCTATGAGCAGAATACCGTGGACCACTCAGTGACAAGTCAGCATGTTCAATTGTTCAGATTTTAACACGTGTTAAGTTTTAATTGGCTATGAGTCAGTTGTTGGGAATGGAAATTTCCATCCGATCGAAAAAAAAGATCCAAAGGCGGCCTTCACTTGGGTAATAAAACCAATTCGTAATTTTTAAGCTCGGTGTATTACATCGTTCCAACTTAGGGTATGTTTGATCTACACTGAAAATTTTCATTAAGTTTCTTTTGTAAATCAAATTTGCAAGTATAACCCACGTGGCTACTGAAAATTTCCTATGATCCCATGATCTATACCTGTTCTCCTTTGTATATAAGAAGATTTTATTCTCTCCATTATTAACTTGGTAGTAGAATTATTGGTATTGAGAGGATAGGCTAGTGATCAAGTGCACCCGGGTGCACTATAATTATGGTGTTCTTGGATACTTTTACGGGTTTGTTCAGTATCCGTTTTGAAATCCGGGACCGGATTCAGATTTAGTACGACGAGGTGGAGTTCCAATAATTTGGAAAAAAAATTTTGGACACCATGGCGGCTAGTCAAAGTTTTGCCCATAATTTTTGGCCAAAATTGTGGCCAAAATTTTGACCGGCCGCCACAGTGTTGAAATTTTTTTTTCCAAATTGCTAAAACTCTGCATTGTCATATTGAATTTGAATCCGATCCTCGATTTCAAAACGGACACTTAACGAACTCATAAAAACACTCGGGAGTACCGTAACTATGGTGCAACATAATATTCCTGTGAGAGGACAATATCAAGTCTCTCCATATAGGGAAAAGAACGAAAGAGATCTTTATGAACCAAATGAAAATATAGATTTTAGATGTGTGATTGAGAAATAATATATTCAAAGTTATAAAGAAATTGAAATCAATGTATGAGCATTTGAAAATAATGAAAGAGAAGAAATTATGTAAATTTAATTCGTATCAGACAAGCAATTTTTCAAAAGAATATTCAATCAAAAAGTAAAAGCATAATATGTATTGTGAATTTCTTTCTAATCTAATATGTAGCTAAACATAATATATTATGAATTTCTGTTTATAGTGTAATTGAAAATGAATGAAAAAAAAATAGTTGTTAGAAATAATTAATTGAAGGAGAACATAATTTGGAATGCCTGAAGATGATTAATTTTTTCTCTTGGTGTGGAAATGTTGGCCGCTTAGCAGTCTCACAAGGGAAAATTTGAAAATGGAAAAAGCAATTTTAAGTTCTGTTTGTCTTCATTAATTAATACATTAAGATGGACAAACTAATTTGTTTAGAAAAATAAAATTATAATAAAAAATTATACTACATTGTGATAGAAATTGATACACTTTCGAGATTTGATAAATTAATAAATGATACCATTCTCTTTCAATTTGTCGTTCATTTTAACAAAATGATTCATATTAAACTCGAGTTATATGCGATCAAACAACTTATCATATTAAAATGAACTGAATAGATATTGTATCTTAAAATTTAAGAGTTGTGTCTCTTCGAATTATGCCTTTTCAAAGAATTGTATCTCTCAGCTTAGAGGTGTGTCCATTCAAACGCTTCGTCATCTATAAATAGGTGATGACTTTGATGTTTGAGAATATGAGAAAAACATAATAAAGATCATCAACCAATATTATTCAAATTCAAGATTATTATTATATATTAAAGTTCCCTTGTTCCTTCTCGGTTGTTTATTTTCCTTTATGAATACCCTATTTAAAGGCTTGATTAATCCACTAAAACCATTTGCATTGTTGTCCCGAAAGCAATCTCAATTCAGATGGAGCAAATGTACTTTTAGGATAACGATTTCGATCGTGTTCACACTTCTTTGTTTCATACAGTTCCCTCTTTTTTATTAATCAATTTCCAGATTGTATTTCTTCCTTCATATTTCCAGTGTATGTTATATTTCTTTATTATTTTTTATTAACGATTTCTCTCTTATAGTTTCGTGGATTCGACTCCAATTCTCTCATAAGAGTTTTAATATTTCCAAAAGTTACAACATCATTGTAACATTTAATGGAGCAGAAAACCATTAAAGATTTTTTTTACTAGTTCCCAGATTTAATTTTTCACGTATCTTCTTATACTTCCTTACTCTTAAGTGTAAATTCTCCCAAAAAATTATTTTTCTTATTGAAATTTTTTTAAAAAAAAAGAGGGAGAGAAGATTTTTAAAGTAAGCTCTATATTTTAACATGTATATGTATCAGTTAATTATCGTTTAGACAACAAAATTCAACTAGCTTAAAATTGTCACTACTACGATTACTTAGAAGCTGTTAGCAAATTAACTCGATTTGAAAATAGAATTTAGTCAAAGTAGTCACATCTAACCTACACATAGAATAAAGACCCATATGTTTGCTAAAAATGTTAAGTGGAACTTCAAATGTAATTCTGGACTGAATAATACATTTCAAAGGTCGGGCCCAACGTCCAAACTAAGAAAAGTACGACAAGGAAGAACAAAAATTTGCATTAAATTGTGTGGAGGACAAAAAATAACAGACTGGTCACTGGTGGATTAACAACACAGAAAAGAAGGTTAAATAAAAAAATAATTAAGCATCTAGGACTAGTAGTAATATAATACACACAACACACGCTCTGAGGATTGTTTGGAGCGTGACTGTCAAATCTCCAAATTCTCTCTCTCTACTCTCTCTCTCTCTCACACACACACACACATACTTGCACAGTTTTTTTGTTCGGAGATTCGATTCAATCGCCGATCTCTTGTCTATTCCCAATCTCTCTCTCTATCTCGAGATAATGGTTTGAAGGTACGTACAATTACAAACCAATATATGCACACATATGTGTATATATACACAGAGATACGTATATGTATATATGTTCTTATAATCTTCTGCGGAGTGCTTGAAAGAGAAGTGAAAATTAATACTGCTGCGTGAGATAATTGTTTTTGCCTCCTTTTTATTTCCACTGTTGGATATTTTATCGGCTCGGTTTATACGAATCCTGTAACTCCATTTTCGTTTTGTTCTTTGGAAAAAGCTGATGATACTTTTCACTACTTTGGATCTGTATAATGTTTTTATTTTGATTTTTCGTATTCTTCAATCGGTTATGTAACGATATGGCTTCATTTATAAGTTCCTGTTTAATTTTTTTTTTTCTATTTTGAGAACACTATCCTATCTGTCTGCAATTCTCTTTTGTACGGATCCAACATTTGAATTCCCAATTTCGTCCTTTTTTGCTTTATGCTCTTTTCCTGAATTTTGAACAAAAACCATTTTTCCCACTTTTACCAGAAATGGTTAAACCTTCTTTGTGATTCATTTCACCAGCACCCTAAAATCATTTCATGAATTTCAAATAAAGTTGTTTTTTATTTAAATAAATTATTGGATAGCTTGATAATGCATACTAAACATGTGAGTGGAGTTGTGTCTTTTATGATCTGTTCTCCATTGTTGAACGATATATCTTATTCTACGGTCAATATATTTTTGTCAAGTGATGGGTTTCGGAGAGTATTGATTTCTTGGAATTATTCCTTATTTTTTGAGGTTTGTGGGCATCATTGACTGGTTTTTTGGGTTTTTGAGATGATTCTTTGCAATTCTAAGCTTAAACCTTAGTTGGGTTTTTTTTCTGAGCACGCATAGTGAAGAGAGTTACTTCTTATGGAAATGGGATCTACTTTTTCACTTCTCGTCATGCCCAATATAATAATTGACAAATAATAGCAATAAATATTGATTATAAGATTATTAATCATAATTGGAAAATCAATATATTAGAATAAGTAAATAATAAAAACATGATTCCTTTTTGAAAAGATGTAGCTATTTTAAAGGGTGGCATGATATCAACTTCAGAGCTTGTCTCTTAGTGCACTTATTGTGTTTAAACAATTCAAAACCTTATCATGTCTTGTCTGGGCTTTTAGTTATACAAGCCAGTACACACTAGAAGATATATAATGATAGGTATTCCTAAAAAGTCAATATAGAATTCAATGTTAGATTGTGTCTTCTTGTTTGTATTCCTCTTTTCCTAATAGCATATCGTCTCGTCCTAAATAACTTAGAGCTTAATCATACTGTATATTTATCTCGATAATTGATAATCGATTCTATTTACTTGATAGCATGAAGATGCCAATTTGGGGGTTGTTATAGTGAGATTTGGAGGCCCAGCGAAAGGTAATGCTTACGGATGAACTACAATAAATCAGATTTAGTATTTCCATCTATTATTGTTCGCAACGATGTTTTTGCACTTTTATGCTAATTTCATGGTTGTTGCAGTGTCTTATTTGACTCACAAATGGAGGGGGATGCATTCTCAGGGTTTGGTAATGGTACTCAGTTGGATAGCAAGATTGTACATACATTTCAGAAAAGTTTTGTCCAAGTACAAAACATATTTGATCAAAACAGGATTTTAATCAATGAAATCAACCACAACCATGAGTCCAAGATGCCTGATAATTTGAGCAGAAACGTAGGGTTGATTAGAGAACTCAATGACAATATCAAGAAAGTGGCTGATCTTTATACTGATCTTTCAACCAATTTCACCAAATCCATCGATGCTTCGTCCGAAGGGGATTCCATTAATGGTGCCCTCAAGTCAGATGGAAAAGGTGGGCAAAAGAGGACACGACCTGCTGGTTAATTAAACGTCTACACAGTACTCGAAGGGACTGGATAGTATTGTTTCGTACTATCTCATCAGAAAGGTAATGCCTTTACCTTTTCTTGATTCTTTGGCATGGTGGATACAAGATAATTCAATAGTACCCCACTCACTGAACTTGCCTGTAGAGCCTGAAGTTTTCTTATCCTTAATGTATTGTTCTTGTAATGTAATTCTCTAATATGTGGATTCAAATGAATGTGTTTATATAGTTTAATTTAGTATAACCTTCATCAATTGTTTTTTGGGGTGATGAAAATCAATTTGATACATCATCTATTGTTGTCTTGTGTCTTCACGTCCATGTGGCAGTATATCATTGTTTATTTGGAACGATTAGGACAACTTTAGTCCTTAGGGACCCACATAAATAATGATATATTGTTAACTATATCCACTATAGATATTAGGACTGTAATGTGAAGGTCTGTGTTTTCATCTTTATGCATGATCTCAAGTGTGTAGATTCGTAACAAAAGGCAACCTTAGTGTGGGGATTAGCTTTTTCAGTTTGTCAAAAAGCTAATTCTCTATCGCGACTTTTACAGATTTTGTTAATCATTCTCTTTTAATGGGGTTTCTTCTACTTTTGGTGGAAACTTTTGAATTCCTTTTAAACCTCTTAAAACCATTGATTCTTGGCTACGTGTAGTAAGGTTTGATAGCGTCATTTAACATACTAAAGCATACTATTGATGAAAAAAGTGGTTTTGAAAAATGTGTACAAAGGAAAAAAAAAAAAGAACTACATACATTTATAAACTGGTTTTTTCTTGTAAGAAACTTTAGATTAGAAGTAACATAAAATTTCTAAAGCAATTTTTGACTTTGTTTTATGACAACCAAAAACACATAAAAATATCCCCTTTTCATTTCTTTGAAGTTATTGTTGATGATTGATGTCTGAGGAACAAAAAAAACACACACACAAAGAAAACATATTTCTGCCAAGATGCCCTGGAATAGTGGAATGTACAATTGAAAGAAAGCAGCTTTCAATAGTTGATTATAATAATATATTTTTTAGTTTCCGATTACTAGAATTGTTCAAGTGCTCCCGCTAGTGCCATTATATGATACTAGCGTTCTACGTGGCCACCTTTGACCATTAATTTCGGTCACATACAACCTTCGTTAGGAAATCCAAAATCCGAAATCCGATCCAAAACTAGCACGGTGATGCGAAACTCCAATAATTTGTTAAATTTTCCAGCAACGACACTAATTTCCGGTTAAAGTTTGGGGGTCGCCATCACGGGAAAAATTTTTGGACCGCTGGAGCTTTACATCGCCATGTTGGTTTTGTATCTAGTCTTGATTTTCCCAACAAAAATCGTATGTGATCGGAGTTAACAATCAAAGGTGGTCATATAGGATGCTAGTGCCAATGACACTAGCGGAAGCACTTGAACAATCCTGTCCCAATCACATTCCACACAAGAATAAAATATCAAATAAGAGATAATGCCTCTTTTGACCATTTTTCATATTTGTTCGTGTTTTTTGTTTGTTCTGTCCAATGGCAACCCCTTTTGACCATAAGATTTGTTTTTTCAAATCTTTGTTCAATTTCACCTCTTTTTGTTCTAGTAACAACTAGGGCACTTTCAAGAGTAGGTGAATATGAAAAATGGACTTTGGGAGGCTTAGGCTTTTTCATTCTTTTGATTTTTTTAATACATATTAAAGATGTAATGAACATAATAGTTTCTAGTCTTATAGTGTCAATATTCGGTACTTTTGGTCATCTGTATTGAAGGGGGTGCAGTTAATTAAAGCATGTAAGTGCTTATATATGTAAGGTGATTTACTTAATTATCAAATTAAAATATGTTAATTATAATTAAATCAGCGGTTAATTTGAATTATACAAATGTCAATATTTTTAAATTGAGTAGACTATTATACCCTCGCAAAAATAAATCCTATAACCTAGAATCTAAGATTTAGGATGTATTTTTATTTCCTCTAGGATACTTCATGTTCTCCGACAAAAATTCCAGCCACACATCACTCCATTACAGTCTGAAAAACGTCATAAATCTTAGATCCTAGGTTCTAGGATTTTTTTATTGTACAGGGTATTTTAGACCCCTAATTTAAAAATATTGACAAATTTAAAATTTAAAAATTACTTTTGATTTTTCAATAATTAACATAATATAGTTTGATAATCAAGTAATTATTTCTATATGTAAATAGCGAACATTAAGTTGATCTGAAATACATATGGCAAACAATGAGTGCTGAAATACTTTCTACGAAAAGAGATAGGTACTTGAGTAGTCAAATCGAGTAAGGAGTATGATGGAAAACAATTTAAGTCCTTGGTTGGTTTAGATTTCTTGAAACGATATTCATCATATCATATATGGTTGAAAAGTGAGTAATGTTATGGATCTCAACTCCCGCGGAATGTAGAGTTGGAAATAGTTTCATAGTTTGACATAAAAATAAAATTTTGGAAAAATATTAACCCCTATTTGTCTTTTATTAGATTTTGTATGTAGTTATATTAAAGTTTGATTCTTAGTGAAATCTGTTGGCTTTGTTTTTTTAATAAAAATTTTAATGTATTCTTACAAAACAGAATAACACTATTTATTAACATTACTTAGTGCATTGACGATGTTGTCATATTTCGTATGTACTCATGTGTTAATAATGTATAGATATTTTGATATGATTGGAGTCTCCTTTAATAATGAAAGACCAAAACACTGATTGTTGTGCTGCGAAAATTATTGTGCGAGGTGTTCAAGCTCCCCTTGAGTGGACGAAACACATTTTCCTTTCATTTTTTTGACTAGGATTCCTTTTTTTTTTTTTTAATATATACTAGGATTCGAGGGTTAGACATTTCTCTTATTTTGTAAGTTTAAGAGGGCAATACTATAAATACCCTCCTTATTTCATTATAAGACAATTAACTTTTTGATTATTGATTATTGAATTCTTGTGAGTTTAATTTACTCTCACATTCTCCATTCATTAATTCAAAAAAATAAAAAAATTAAAAAAAATCTTCGTTCATTACGCACAACCTAAAGTTGTCAAGATCATTATCTACTTTTTAGCTTTCATAGCTATTGATTGCCATTTTCGTATCTTCGAAGGTGATTGATTTCATATACCAATTGTTGTCAAGTCTCATATTGGAGGTCAATAGAGAATCTAATCAATCCACCTATATATTAGCTCTCTCAATCTCGTGTAGGTTTCATTGACACCGTTTGAACGTGGTTTGCATCATAATGTAACACTAACCAATACCCAAAAATGTTAAAAAAAAATAAATACTTATCTATCAATATTACTTGTAAATAGTAATTGACTATGAAATGTTATCAAGCCCATGTTAGGTTTGAATTTTTTACAAATTTTTATCCATTATTTTTAAATTTAAATTTTGTCAAATCAATCACATCCACATATCTTATGGAACCTATAGATATTACACAAATCTCCATCATTTACCTTCACTCATTTTCTCTCCTCTTTCACTTAAAAATCCATCAAAATTTCAATCTTAATATGGGAATAAAAACCTATCATATTCAGTGTTTTAGAAAGCGTAAATTATAATTAAACACTAATATCAAATATTGAATTTTTAAGTGTAAATCTAGACCCGTTAAAAAAAAGTGTAAATCTAGATTGGACAAATTAGCAGCGAAAGAAAAAGGTATGATGTAACAAAATTAGAAAATAAAACTTTATGTTCACTAATGTTCGATTTTCATTTTCTTTGAAACCTCAACCACCGTTCAGAACAAAATCCCGTAAATCATCGAACGGCTGCTTATGCCACAAAACAAAGACGTGAAGTTCTTAGGGAAATGCACATAAACTGTGGGCCCACAACAACACAACATAGGGCCCAAAAGTTTTTATTGGAGATCGAACTGAAATTTCCACTCTAAAATCTTATCCCTTTTCTACTTGACTTTATTCTCTCTTTTATTTATAGTATAGTATAGTATATATTTTCCCCCATTTTGGTTAACATTTTTTTTATATAATCCTTGAGCTTAGTTTTGTCGTTTCGAGCATGATGTTGATTATATTTTCAAGAAAATTCTTTTTAATTCTTTATTACTCACATATATAATATAAAAATTACAATTAAATAAATAAAATAATTTAAATAAGTGGTTAGTATTAGTTAACTTATTTGATATTTTTTTGGATACAAATTACATTATTAAATTCATATTTAAGCACAACAGTATAAATTTAATGGAAACTCCATTGAGGTGGAACTTATAACCATCTAGCCGACGCCTGATGAAAAAATTATAACCGCACCACTATTACAACTATAACTGCTACTATGACCGCATCATGGACAACCACTATAATTGCTACTAAGACCGCTTTACGGGTGGCAACTAACGCCACACAATACAATACATTATTGGTGAGAATTGAACCGTTCTTAGGACTCTCAGAGTTTCAAATTTTATCCTCCTCATCAATTAGACACGGGCCTTATTAATCATTGACACTCATACTTTTTTATACTATTTTTGTAAAAAATAATTCTAACTAAATATTTTAAATTTACATTTTCTTACGGTTATTTATTGATTAGGTGATAAAAATAGTCTTTACAGTAAAATAAATAATCTTTACCGCAGATTCAACAGGTGGCTTTGTTTGTGGACCCACTAAAGTTGTCTTCTTAAATTCTCTTCTCTAGGATAAAAGGCCCACTTGAATTATTGTGAATCCTTTAGAATTTGGTTTTATCATCAAAATTGAACACTTTTATTGGCTGGACTGAAATAAATAAATAAATTAAAAAATAGTGGATAATTTTTTTAAATCTTCCTTTTTTAGAGCAGTTTTTAAAATTATCAATAATACTACTTATATCATAAGATTTATAAATAATAATTAATGAATGTAACGATATTTTATCCAAAAATTAGACACAATAAGTTACTCAAACTAAACATCAAATAATCATTCCACGTTGCGTATTAAGTAGAGAAACATAAAAAAAGAAGGAAAAAATAAAAATATAATAACAAAAGAAGAGAAAGATTGTAGTGTCGCATTTTTTTTCCTTTTCTTTTTAAAAACTGTTATACCTAAATAAAATATACATGTATTTTCATAAGTGTCACGTCGTTTTTATTTAAGTACTAGAATTTTTTTTTTTTTGATATGATTGTGTGGTACTCAATTACTCACCAGACTATGACCTGCCAATGTCACAATCTCACTTCAAAGTTCAAACCACCATTCATCATCATCATTCAATTATAGGTAGGCTATGCCTCTTATAATTTCAAGAGGAGGGTAAAAATAATGGGAAAAAAATTTGCTTATTGCACCAATCATCTTATTAGGAAAACCCCCCCCATCCGGGGATGGGTGGCGAAGGAAAATGTGTAGTTAAGAAGTAAAAAATTTTACTTAAAAATATTAAAACTAATATTATTTTATAGCAAGTGAATTCAATCTCATCAAATTCCATATTTTCAAATGTCAAACACTATTTATTATCTCATCTAAACACTACACCGTTGCTACCACCAAACACCGAGAACACTTTAAAATACACATCACTCAACTGAGTTCAAATTTATTGTTCCAATTCCTCTTTCTTTGCATGTCCCATCAAATTAAAAAAATATTATTAAATTAGTACATTGATTGTATAGATGATTTGTTTCAATTTTATAAGATAGCCAGTGAAACGAATTGAAACAACAGATCCTTTCGGTCATAATCTCCAAAAAAAATTAAAAATCAAAATGCCCTGTATAGCCTAGGCAAAACGATGGCTTATGTAGAAGGGAAAGAATAATTCTATTTAAAAAAAAAAAAGGAAGGGAAAGAATAATTAACTCTACTTTCCAAGCAATTTAAGAAGTCTTAGTATGGGTATTTTTTTTTGGGGTGATTCTTGTGTGGTATTTTTTTTTTTAGCTCCGGCACCAAATTGGCATTTTAAGTAACTTCGATCTTGTATATAGGCCCGAATAAATCATTTGGAATGAATTTTCAGTAATAAAAAATTAATTTTCTAATTTAAAATACAATAAAAAATCATTTATTCAAAATAATAATAATATCTTAATTATTAATAATAATAATAATAATATAATACCTTAATTAATATCTTAATCATATTAATCAAATCAAATAAAAATTAAAAAAAAAACCCACCCCACCCCACACCACCTACCCCCAAGCCACCACCACCACCACGGTGGTGGTGGTGGTATGCCTTCTTGGTGCCGAAACCTGCTTGGCCATTCTTTGGTGGTTTCGACCACCGGCACCACGGATCTGGTGGTTCTTTGGTGGTCGAAACCACCGGCAACCACCTGTCGTGGTGATTGTTGGTGGTTTCGACCACCGACAAACCACCATCGGTGGTTTCTTTGGTGGTCGAAACCACCAGCGGCCGGTGGTTTTGGCCACGACAGCGGCCACCACCACCACCAGCGTCGTGGTGGTGGTTTGAGGGTAGGTGGCGTGGGTGGGGTGGGGTGGGTCATTTTTTAATTTTTATTTGATTTGATTAATTTTTTATATTCGGTATGTTTTTACAATGACATATTCCTTATAAAATTTATTTAGCTACAAAAATTGCATCTATTATTAATTATTGCTTAAAATTAAAATGTGTGTGTAATGACCCATAGAATTAAATCTGGAAAGCGTATATGAATCGTATATGATTCTGTATATGTACCGTATATGATATGAAATGACGTAATGATGTTTCGGCAAGATATACGTGTATATGTTATGTTCATAATCTGATTTGAAGTGTAGGATATGCCCCGGAATGCGAAACGGCCTTCGAAATGAGGAAATGGGAAAATTTGCGAGCGGAATTCTGGCCGTAAATGTCAGTCTTACAGTAAAAAGTCGACACTGGCCGTAAGTCGGGTGTTCTGGCAGTAAAAAGGATGGTTACGCCGTAAGGTATAATGGTTCACCAGTAAATTGTGAGCAGTGGAAAATGTCCAAAAGTTTCAGAGAGAAAAATTACGGTCGTATGGTTCGAGATACTGTAGTATGGTCGAGGTTACGCAGTAAGGAAGAGAGGATCTGGCCAGTAAGATCAAAGCGAGGGCAAGAAGTGAGATTCTGAGAGAGTTTATTACGGCCGTATGATGGGATGACACGGCCGTATGAAGCGAGTTCTGGCCGTAAGGTTATTAGTTCTGGCCAGTAAATTTGGGAATTACGCCGTAACATGAAATTACTGGCGTAAATGTAAAGTCGGCGGCGGATAGTGTTTATACACGTTTGCTCGGCCATTTACCCTTATTTTTGACCCCAACCTTCCCAAAACTCTAGAGAACACTCTCAAAGGTGATTCTAAGGATTTGATAGGGGTTTTGGCTTGTGGATTATTTAATCACTTCTAGTTGCCACCTTAGATTCTACAAGAGGAAGGGAAGAAGAAAGAAGATGGAGAAGGAGAAGTATCCAACCAATTCATTAGCTTGCTTTCTTGCCTTTTGAGGTAGGTAGTAGATGAGTAAATATATGCGTTATCCTACATGTTATATGTTAGCTAATGTTATGATATGAAACTATGTGGAAGAAGTTATGGTATGCTATGTTAGGTGAAGAGATATGTTATGTTATGGTAGGGTTTGCTATGCTATGTTATGTTGTTAGATGATGTTATGTATGTTATGCCATGTTACTATAGTAGATGCAAGATGAGCTATGATATGATGAAGATCATATGGGCTAAATGGTAAGAGAATGAAGTATGTGTAACATGAAAGTATGATCATGCATATATGGGTTGTAGCTTGTGTGCTTACAATATGTATGATGTTACGGGCGGTTTAAAGCGTAAAAGAACCTTTAGACGGCCTACCTGGCGCTAGCGTAAAGAACCTTTGGGGGACGGCCATTACGACGGCGCCGCAAAGCGTAAAAGAACCTTTGCGAGACGGCCAATGAGGTTACGGCGCCTTGTAAGCACATGATCTATAACCGGGCCCAAAGCATGAACATGACATGCATTAGCATTTGCATCTATCGCCTACTGAGTTCCCGTGGCTCATTATGTTGTATATTGATGTTTTATATGCGCGGCGGTGGTGGGAAATCCTCCCGGCGTGATGTGGGATGTGAGGAAGAAGGAAACCTAAACATCCATGCGTTTTGTTTGTTTATATTGTACTAGTTTAAGTGAACGAACAAAATATGTTTTGATATGTATATATATGTATATGAATGCTTCCGCTTTTGAAAGTATAAATGAAATGTGTTTCGTTCGGGTAAGAAAAAGGCAGATTAATTCACGATTGTCGTCTCTAATGTTAAAGAAAATTTTCAAAAGTTACGATATTAATGTAAGCAAATATTACTTGTATTGAAAGTTTTTATAGACACTATTTAATCGATATCAAATTAATTCAATAAAATTAATTATGGACCAAATAAGTATTTATAAAAAAAATAAAAATTTAAATTGTGCAATTTATTAAAATTTGAGGCGAAGAAATAAAATTTAGGTATAATAATTATATTTATTATTAATTATACATTAAAATTAAAATGTGCGCCTTTTAGTGCTACTTGTTTTTTTAAGATTATCTGTCATCTTGAAGAAATTTTCAAAAAGTTATCATATTTTTGGATTATTTTCTCTATTTTTATAATAATAATAATAATAATAATAATAATAATAATAATAATAATTTTTGAATGTCATGGAGTTGTGGCGGCGGCGCCGGACGGTGGCGTGGTGGTGGAGAAGGTGGAGATATAATTAAGTTTTGTTTGTTTATTTATATTATTATTATATTATTATTATTAATAATTAAGATATGAAAATGAATAAAAAAATATAAAAAGATTTTTATTGTATTTTAAATTATGAAATTAATTTTTTATTCCAGAAAATTCAATCCGGCAACGATTTGGGTCGATATGCTCGTTGGAGTTACTTAAAATACTAATCTGCCTAGGAGGAAAAAAATCTGCGATATATGTGTCCTTTCAGAAAAAATATCTATATGGCACTTTAGCCTGAAAAAAGAAGAGGGGTAGAAAATGAATGTGGAATATTACAAGAGTAGTAACCCGTTGAAAGGATTATATGTAAAATTAATATTTGTATTGCGACTCTAGTTTGTAAATAATAAAAAAGAGAGAAGAGGAATAATAAGGAAATAAAAAATCTTATATGAGTTCAAAGAAAGTGATTTTTTAAAAAATTTATGTGATTAAAAACTAATAAAGATTATAAAATACACGATTGAAATTACTTTTTTGATGTATGATTAGAAATAATAATAATTAACAAAAATAAGAACAACCATGTGGAGGCTTAAAAGTCAAACAACGTAGTCCAAATTTTATTTGTATAGAAGTCTATAACTCATTTACTTGACTCCGCTCAAATTAATTATGACATTTTTTTTTTATTTTTTGTGAATAGAATTACGACCATCTCATACTTCAAAAACTCCACTTTCCAACTTTGATTGATACTTGTAATCAAGTTTTCACCTCTCAATTCGTGAAGTCCCTTGACCGATGTTTCACTCTTGTTCTTCACTAAGCAATAGCCCTCTATTCGCGACCCGCATTTCAAGTATAATACTAGTTTGAGGTGGATGAAGTCTTGAATAAATCAGTTATGTTCCAATGCCCACTAGTGGGCATGCCCACTAGTGGGCACTAGTGGGCATGCCCACTAGTGGGAAAAAAAAAAATGTTTGAAATTTCTGGCGTTTCCGAGGGTTGTTATGTATTATTCAAATCTAACGCGTAGATTACAAAAAAATTTAAAAAAATTTTTTTTTGCACTTATCGTGGCGGCCAGAGCGCCACATCGCGCAGTGGGCATGATCACCTGCCCACGCAGTGGGCAGGTGATCATTGGCGTGAATAAATATTTTAATTGATTAGAATTGGAATTAGTTATCACTTAATACAAATGTTATAATAATAATAATAATGTAGGAATTCTAATGTAGCCTAATTTTGTTTGCATAGATTTCTAAATTCTAAATTAAACGATAATTGTCTTGGCAAACAATCTACCGCTTTAGTCTTTTGTAGAAAGTTGAACTTGTATTTGTGGTTTGTTTCTTGTGCTTTGTATTATTTTATTAAATAATAATCAATAGTACATATAAAGTAGTTGTGAATTTTACTTTCTTAAATTGAAGTGGTGGTAGGACAAGAATAAATCGATTGAGTCGGTTTCCCATCCGACTCTGAATTAAGGATTCATTTCCCTCTCCTATTCTCTCATTGTAATTGTAATTCAAAAAAGGAAAAGTGATTTTTTAAAAATTTATGTGATTAAAAAATAATAAAGATTATAGAAAATAAGTTAATTTTTAAATTTTTTTTTGATCCATATGATTAGAAATAACAATTAACAAAAATAATTTTATCAAGTAAATCATACCATAACCAACATTGGTGGAGTTAAAGTTCAAACAATGTAGTCCAAAATTCGTATGTAGAGATTTTAATTTTCTAAAGTTTAAAAAATTGCCAAGACCCTAGTCTAGTGGTATGTGGCTCTATCTAGTATTTCCTAAATTAAAAATTCGATTTCTCCTCCTTGCACTGTTTCTTGTAATTCAAAAAATAACAAAAATAATAATAAGATAAGAAAATGTCTAAAAAACTCATTTACCTGACTCCACTTAAAGGAAACGATGACCTTCACCTGACTCCACTTAAATGATGACCTTCTCGTACTTCAAAACTCCGCTTTCCAACTTTGAATGATTGATACATGCGGCAGAGATTTCACCTCTCAATTCGTGAAGAAGTCTCTTGACCCGTGCTTCACTCTTGTTCTTCACTAATCGATGACTGGAAATGTGATGACCATCTAATTTGTGAAAATTCTGTTTTGTCAAATTTTCTACAAATACAATCGGCATTTCAAGAATAATAGTAACACTTACTAGCTTGAAGGATTCTTGAACCAATATTTTAACTAAATAGAGTTGATTATCGCTTAATACAAGGTTATAACGTAAAAATTCTAATTAATGTTTGTTTTGAGTAAAGTCATCGTTTAGAATTTACTTCAATTTTTTTTTTTTTTTAAGGAGATTACTTAAATTTATTTATATTATTATTATATATATGCTCATGTTAGGGAACCATTTATAAAGTATTTTAATAATTTTTAATGTAAAAGAGGAGAGAGAACGAGTGGAGTTGAGTGGTGGAGATTTTTGGATGTGATAAGAGATGTGGATGTGATTGATTTAGGAAAAAGAAAGAATGTATAAAAAAATTGAAAAAAATTAAAAAAATCTTTAAAATCGGTTCCCTGGCATAGAGATTTATTTATATGCCTTTTGTACATTCATGTCGTGATGTTCTTTTGTGCTAGTGGGTCGAGCATGATTGAGTTGGAAATATATATGTAAATAATACTAATAAGTTATTTCGTGTTGCCTTTGTATTTGACTTTTTTTCAATTATTTTGATGAAAAACTATATGATATTCTAACACCAATTTAAGAAGTTACAGAGCTGTTCTTGTAACTTTATTTTTCTAAATGGATTAAAGCGACCCACAACCTTACTTCTTATGATATATATATTTTTCTTTAGTTTATAGTATTTGGAGTGATTGTAATTCCTTTTTTTAAAAAAAAAAAAATTATAATTGAATTGACAATAATCGGCTTGTTCAGTTTGCTATTTGGGATAATTTGACTTTACTGGATGAATTTATAATTTAATATTCCCTTGCATATAATATTCCTTCTCTTTTAAATAAATATAAATATACTCATTTATCCTGCTAGCTGACTGGATGTAGATTTTGAATTTTTTTTCCTATCATTGAATAAATATTACTAGGGTTTTTAATCCTTTCTTCTCATGTTTGCGGAGTTTTTGTAATGCCAGCTCTAGCATTTTGCAAGCAATCTATAGCCCCCTGAGTGCAGGGGGCTGAGTCGCACTGATACATATCAGCACTGACATTAGAAGAAAACTGCTCCTATTTGACTCTACTCTTCTCATTGTCTCATGAGTAGAAAAACCTCCCTTTCCTAGTTTTCTTCTCCCTCTATCCTCCACAACTTCGGCAATAATTAAATACTCAAATTTCAAGGATTTCAACATTCTGCCATTGAAGACAAAAAGAAAGGGCTTTTGTTTGTTTCTTGATCAAGGGCATGTTTAATAGAGATTATTTATAAAAAAAAATAAAGGGTATTTACATGTGTAGTAGAGGAAGTATAAAGAAGATATATTAAACTATTGGAAAAAATATTATATCAAAGTAATAAATAATGAGTAGTAAAAAATTGACAAAAGAGCTAAATAATTTTTTTGTTTAAAATTATGTCAAACATGCTACCTCTTCTTTTCTCACCATCGAATTTGAAATTTAGCACATCATTTATTACACGTAGTGGCACACTAAACAATAAACTAATTTTATTTATCAAGATCTTGGAGAGTTTTGTAAGACAAAAACACAAAGGTATATATGTTGTAAATTATAATAATCCTCCATTCCTTCACAAAAATTATTAGTCCTCTCACTTTATCGAAGACTCGTGAGTTTCTTCTTTAATGTTGCATAACCGCCGGTTCTTTTATAACTTTTAACAAATTTTTACATATTTTAACACATTCACATCAAAAGTCAAACCAATTACATCCACATATTTTCTGGGACCCACTGTACTACATAAATCTCCACCACTCAATCCCACTCATTCTCTCTCCTATTTCACATCAAAACTCATAAATACTCATAAATACACATACACTAACAAGGTGTAAATTTTAGATTTTGTAGTCTAATTTTATCGGTCTAGTTTCACTTCTTCCATCTCTATCTATTAAATTTTTGCGGCCACAAATTTAACTCGTATAAAAGTTTAAATTTTAAATACTATCTCCGTCTAAAAAATATAATCTACTATCTTTTTTTTTATCTGTCCCAAAATATATGTCACATTCTTTTCAAAAATATAATTAAAATATTAATTGCCTTCTATACCCTCATTAAATATACATTATTATTATTAAAGTAGAATAATTGAAATAAAATATCTAATAAATAAAATAAATTATTAATTATATTTTTTTAATTTTTATGAAAATAAAAATAAATTATATTTATGGGAGCGGATGTAACATTATTTATTATCAATTCATTGCAAAAGTTATCTTTCCTTGGACCAAATTTTACCCTAAACAAACCTGAGCCTGCGTGGGAGAGGGAAAGACCACAAAATGCATAACGTGACTTTACCAATGTCAATCCCGTCAACGTCTCCTCCACCAAACTACACACACTACACACCAACAGAAGGTGTATACTCATGATATTATTATTACTAGTTACTAGTATAAATAAAAGTACTTTGCTCCATTTATTACTTCTATGTATCTTTGTATGTATGTAGTGTGTGATTCTGCGTGACTTTTTGTCTGTCAGCGTGTGTTTGTATAGCGATGTTACCACCACCTTCAAACGCATTCACACAGTTATTTCTCTCTCTCCTCGCCGCTTCCGCCGCCGTGTTGGCGGTGGACATCCCACTTGGGTCGACCATTTACGCATCTGACCCGAATTCCAAATGGACCTCTCCCAACGGTACCACTCTTTCATTCACTACGGACCCGGCTGACTCTGGCAGCGCCTCCACCGCCGCACTCTATGCTGCAATTACCTTCAACAGCGTCCTCATATGGAAAGCCGGTGGCTCTTCCGCCTCCGTCAATTCCTCCTCCGTATTACGTCTCGACAACTCCGGCGACCTCCAACTCCTAGCTTCCTCTGTTTCCACCATTCCCATTTGGTCCGCTGACACCGGAAATCTCAAAGTCACCGCCGCTACACTTGAGGATTCCGGCAATTTGGTTCTGAAGAACACGTCTGGATCGCCGGTATGGACCTCGTTCGACCATCCGACTGATACAATTGTTCCTACGCAGAGATTCACTGTAAGGCATACCCTTTCATCTGGACTTTACTCGTTTAAGCTCGAACTAACGGGAATTTAACGCTTTTGTGGAATGATACGGTTGAGTATTATCATTCCGGGTTGAATTCCACCATTAATTCGAACTTAAGCAATCCAGTTTTAGACATTCGATCTACAGGGATCCTCACACTTTCAGATCCCTCACTCTCGAATTCACTAGAATTAGCCTACAGCAGTGATTATGCTGAGGAAGGTAATATACTGAGATTTCTGAAATTGGATAATGATGGCAATTTGCGAATTTACAGTTCTGTTATTGGTGGTGTTAATCAAGTTGAGAGATGGGCAGCAGTGAATGATCAATGCCAGGTTTATGCATTTTGTGGCAATATGGGGATATGTAGTTACAATGATTCAAACCCTGTTTGCAGTTGCCCGTCTGATAATTTCGAACTGGTTGATAAGGAGGATACTAGAAATGGCTGTAAGAGGAAAGTCGAGCTTCGTGATTGCCCTGGGAGGGAGACTATGTTGCAATTAGATCATGCTATGTTCTTGACTTATCCTCCTGAATTACCCTCACAAGGTTACTTCATAGCTATCTCTGCTTGTAGGTTGAATTGTCTTGTAGGTTCTTGCAATGCGTCTACTTCCTTGTCTGATGGATCAGGCCAGTGTTACTTGAAATCGAGTGACTTTGTCAGCGGGTATCATTCGCCCGCTATTCCTAGTACTTCATATGTTAAGGTTTGTGGGCCCGTAATGCCTACGCCATCCATGGAAGGGGCTGGTGGTGGGAAAAGGGACAGGTGGAGGTTGTCGGGTTGGTTGGTGGCGGTGGTTGTGGTGGTTACCCTTTTAGGACTGGTGGTTGTTGAGGGTGGTTTGTGGTGGTGGTGCTTTAGGAATAGTCCCAAATTTGGGGGATTATCAAGACATTACGCGCTTCTTGAATATGCATCTGGTGCACCAGTGCAATTCTCTTATAAAGAACTTCAAAAGGCGACGAAGGGTTTCAAGGAGAAACTTGGGGCTGGTGGATTTGGAGCCGTTTATCGAGGAGTGTTGACAAATCGAACGGTGGCTGCTGTTAAGCAGTTGGAGGGGATTGAGCAAGGTGAGAAACAGTTTAGAATGGAGGTAGCCACAATTAGCAGCACACACCATTTGAACTTAGTGAGGCTCATAGGATTTTGTTCAGAAGGGCGTCATAGGTTACTAGTCTATGAGTTCATGAAAAACGGATCCCTCGATAACTTCCTCTTCGTCTCAGAGGAACATTCTGGAAAGTTCTTGACTTGGGCATCTCGTTACAACATTGCACTCGGGACTGCAAGAGGGATCACGTACCTCCACGAGGAGTGTCGGGATTGCATTGTCCATTGCGATATAAAGCCCGAAAACATACTTCTTGATGAGAATTACAATGCCAAAGTATCTGACTTTGGTCTTGCAAAACTTGTTAACCCTAAAGATCATAGATATAGAACCTTGAAGAGCGTTCGTGGGACCCGAGGATATTTAGCACCCGAGTGGCTCGCGAATCTTCCAATAACTTCCAAATCAGACGTATACAGTTACGGGATGGTATTGTTGGAAGTCGTGAGTGGAAAAAGGAACTTTGACGTCTCTTCAGAGACGGACAATGTAAAATTTTCCATGTGGGCTTATGAGGAATTTGAGAAGGGTAATTTTGACAATATTGTGGACAAACGACTACCCCGGGATGAGATAGATGTGGAGCAAGTGATTAGGGCAATCAAAGTATCCTTTTGGTGTATTCAAGAGCAACCTTCTCATAGGCCTATGATGGGTAAGGTGGTTCAAATGTTAGAAGGGGTAACCCAAATTGATAAGCCACCAACCCCTAAGGGTTCGACCGAGGGCTCTGTGTGTGGGACCAGTTTGTATGCTAGTAGTAGTGTGAGCGCATTTTCTACTTGTGCAGCTTCAGTTCCAGCGCCTTCTTCTTCCCCATCCGTCTCAGGAAAGCAGGTGAACAGGGAGTCGTCTTCGTTGTTACAATCAGAAATAAAGTAACTAAGTAGTCAGTCCTAGTTGATTCCTTTTGATTTGCCTGTTGAGTGTAGCCAGTATAATGTGTATTGTTATGTTTGTAATCGATGGTCATTAACTGGTTGAGCGGTTTCTAAGAGTTGTAATCTAGGAAATACAGTAATTGTATTTAAGGATGGAGATTACAACATACATCAATTGTATTTAAAGATGGACAATGCTCATTTCTGTAAAATTTTGCAACTCCATGGTGGCAAAATGTGCTATTCGGCCCCTAATATTTCCTCATGTGACAAGTTGGTCCAGAATTGCAAATCATCTGTCCTTGCTTTTTCTTTGAATTGCAACATGTCCCTGAATTTTTCCTGAATGTACAAGCTGGATCTTACCTCTTTGGAATCTTTAAATTGCCCACTGAAATTTTCACATGGTTTAAAACAATCGTTCACCTTTTTAGAGAGTTTGAAGTTTGTTATTTGTACAGTCTCCCATACCTGGACGCCTTTCACTTGTTTTTACTTTTTTTTAAATTAATGATTCACTATTATATTAGTTGGTCTAGAATTGCAACACTTCGTTTCCTGCTGTTTATTTTAATTGCAATATGTCCTGAGGTTTGCCTGTAAGTAAAAAGTGGATCTTACCTTTCGGCAACTTGTATATTGGCCCCTAACGTTTGCAATGTTCACAACAATCTTTTTACTTCTGGGGAGAGTTCAAATTTGATGTTTTTGTGCAAAAGGGCAACTAATGATGAAGTCAATCTAATTTCAAAAGTATGTGAAAGATGATGAAGAGTTTGGTCGTGGCTAGGCTTTGTATTCACTGTTAAGGTTTACGTATTTTTATTATATCAAAAAAGAAGTCCCGTGCGATATTATTTAAGATGTAAAAATATAAAACTATCTTAATAATCTTTGAAATATGCTAATATGCAGGGTCATTAAAAAGTACACTTTTGAGAATCTCATACTTTGGTCAATCTGTAGCTTTTCGCCCTCCGTACAATGGGAACTATTTCTAAATGGTTGACGGTATTATTTTTATCAGGGTCAGTGCCGGTTCTGTGTTTTTGGAGGCCTGAGGCGATTTATTAAAATGGGCTCCATTATTAAAACGGTAAAAACTATGAAAATTTATGAATGCATTATAAAAAAATTAATAGTTAATTGAAAATACAATAATAATGAAAAAATGAAAAAAAAATCTCTATGAAACCTTGTTTATCGTTATAATATAATACTAAAAAGATAAAATATTTCTCACTTTTTGCTATTGAAGGAAAAATATTAATCAAATTTTTAATAATTTAGCTTTATCCCGACGCAAATTATAATTTACAATTCTAAAATCATTGTCATGAAGTTCATACTGTTCATCAATAATGGAGTGTTTTCACCACTAGAACAAAATAAAATTTCTAAATATTGGAATACATATTAAATATAGTGTTTTGTGATATGAAGAAAAATTAATTTTTAACACTTCTTTCCATTTTTTTTAAAGATCTTGCATGAGAGATTTGAGATTTAACAATGTGAGAAATGCAAATTTTATTTAAAAGTTTGAAAATTTTTTTCACGTGATGATATATATATATATTGAAAAGATATGATGGTAGAATATAATTATGCATACAAACTTTTAGTAAAGGGAGTTTTAAAAATTGAAAATGTCCATATGCAGTCCATAAGAATCGAACCTGGTCGCTCCAACAAAACGCACTATTTACCACTACACCAGAAGTCATCGTTTGATGTTGGGGGAAAACTTTTACTATTTATAATTATACTGCAAATGCAAATCAAATTAAAAATGGGCCCCAAATGCCGCTGGGCCTTAGGCGCTCGCCTCACGGGCCTCAAGGCAAAACCGGGCCTGATCAGGGTGTTTCTAGTAGCCCCGGGCTATTTTCGTTTCCGTACGATTTCCGTTTTGAAAATTGGGATCGGATTCAAATTCAGTACGATAAGACAGAATTCCAGTAATTTTTTTAAAATTTTTGCGATACCGTCGGATGCCGTGGTGGCCGGTCAAACTTTTTGGCCAAATTTTAGGCTAAATTTTTGCCAAAGTTTGACCTACAATGGCCAAGTTTGGTTGCCACCAGCGTCAACGGTGTCATAAAATTTTGAAAAACTTAGCTCCGTCTTATCATGCTAAATCTAAATCCGATCTCAAATTTCGAAACGAGAAGAGTCAACAGTAGGAAATCACTCAGGGGCCATAATTACGTGCCAGAGTACTTGAGCATTACCATTATTTTTATAGTGCTCTGAATTTGCTTTATTATTTTTCTTCTTTTCGCTGGCATTTTGTTTCGTAGTTTAGTGTATTATTTTCTCTGTGTCATCCGCCATTACACTACTGCATAAATTGTTAATTGTATACCGAAGAATTCTTAAAGAATGGAAATAGGTTTTAAATTAACAGTGGGTTCTTATTGAATCAATTCCCACTAAATTGAAAGACAAAACAACATTTGCACTACCACAAACTCTACTCTTATAAATAGTGATTTATATTGTTGTTCACTTATTTTCCCATTGTTTATCCAACAAAATTAAGTAACATCGAGGCCTCCCTTTAAATAAATAAATAAAGCATTTTTTTTATTATTATTATTTTGCCAAAAAGACGTGTTTCGTTATTTGTTTAAAGAAAAACGAAGTGGTTTTGATCGTATGTCAAAAGGCCTCCATATATGATATATATATATATATATATGTAATATATATATATATATATATATGTAATATATATATATATATATATATATATATATATATATATATGTAAAATAATTCTTTTATTATCATTCTTCAATTTTCTCCTCTCACAAACTCCACTTTGAAGCCGTCATCCCCGATCACTTGCCATCTAGAACGAAAACATTGACTGCAATGACCCTGAATTGGCTTCGCCAAATTCGATTTAAGAAGAAATTTCATAATTTCATTGACACATCAGATATTTGATTAGTAAAACAAATCCATCGAAATCAAATTTTGGACACAATCCAATCCATAGATGGCCAATGTACAAGCTAAGTTCAAATGTTACAAATCATTGCAAGAAATTTCGAAGTAGCTATGAATAATTAATTATGCCCGAGTATTATACTTATTCAAATAGAAACATATTTCAATTGGTATCCTCTTTTTTAATCCAACTAAAAAATTTATTATTGTAATAATTATTAATATCATATTGTTATAAAAGTATAGAAACAATAGAGAGAATTTAGAGAGAATGAATTCTAAGGAATTCTCAGGAATGAATTTCATTAATAACTGAAGCCCTATTTATAGGAAAACTTCGAATGGCACAATCGTAATTACATAATTTCATCAAGGGTATAATAGTCATTCACATATAATAATTACACCTTTTACCAAATTATTCCTCCACCAAATTATTCCTCATAATTCATAACCACCAAATTATTCTCAATTATTCATAACACTCCCCCTTGAATGACTATTAATACAAATATCTTACGGACTTGTTTGGAGAAAAACCGAGTGGGAAAAAACTTCCAAACCGATTGCGAGGATAGCTTGGAGTGGTTATATCTTTGCTTCATCAAAACATTGCTCCCCTGATGTCTTCCGGTATAGGAGTATTCATGTCTTTGCCTCGTTAAAAACCTTGTCAAGAAAACCCGAGTGGGAAAAAACTTGATCGAAGGAAAAGAGTGCAATTTACTCAGTTTGATTTCATATCTTGAGAACTGATATCTTTACTTCTGGTAAATGATTTCAATATCATCATCGTTTGGATCTAAAGCATTAGCTCCATTATAACTTGATCCAATAGATACACTGTATCAATTTCTCCTATCGTTCTCAATATACCATGAATATGCCTCGTTAAAACCTTATTAGGAAAAACCCGATGGGAAAAACTCTAATGAAGGAAAAAGAGTACATTATTCATGTGAATACGCCTTTAAAGTTGCCTCATTAAAAACCTTGCTAAGAAAACCCAATGGGATAAAACCTCGGTCGAGGAAAAAGAGTGCAACGCGTATTTTATACAAGTATCTTTGCAAGCATTTCAAAATCTTTCATACATTTGTATGAGTATCATATACATTGGTTTTATACTCTTTGTTCATTTAGAGTGCATCAATTTTCTTACACAACTACAAAACATTCACCATGAACACATGTCTCAAAACACACAATTTAAAGCATATAAATTCATCATAAAAACATGTAAACATATAAGTAAACCTTCATAACTAACTAACACTTAAAATATATCATTTAACATTTAATACTCATTTAATAGGTTATTTCATTCCCAGGGGCTTAGTTCACCCTTTAGGGTACTCATAAACAGACTTAGCTCACCCGATCCTTTAATTTCCTTTTCGATTTTACACACACGATCGGTAATTTAACTTTCATGAGCATGCAACATATAATGACCACCATGCTTGTCTTTAAACTTGAGCATTAGTCATCATCATCTCATCATCTCATAAGTTAAAGATTTCACATTCAACATTTATCATCTTCAATATATCTCAATATTTTCATTATCATTGATCATATGTAGCGCTACATTTTCATATCGTGTCGACACTTTTCAATTTCATTTCTTTCCCCATATCGACATAACTTATCGAGATATCTCATTATTAATCCTCTTGTAGGATTACACAATATAGTTATGTCTATATACTCTTCAAGAGTATATGCCTCCGTTATTAAGACCATCTTTTATAATTTGCTTTGATATATATGATTGGGGAAATATCAACGCTTCTAGCGTGCTAACTTATCAAAGCATCGTAGCTGATATATGTGATTGTTCATAGCCTTTCATGCATCTTTGAACTTCAAGTTCGTATTTCAATTTCGAGGATATAACATGATGCATTTCACATATTATTTTCAACATTTAATACTCCCCTCATCTTTGAGAAAATTTAGAACACCAAAACTCATACGGATTGGTATGATTTTAATCATATATGTTCTCATCATTCAAATTTTAATATGGGAATTTAGACCGTTTGCATTCTATTCTCGATATCGGCAATTTATTTGAGGACTTTAAATAATTTGCCATATAATATCCCACTTGTATCGCATACTCAAATCCTTCAAGGATTTATTCAAATCATTAGGATATACATTTACTAGCTTTATCATTAAATCTGAAAATCATGCTCATCTGAGTGAGCAAATATTTAAATAAATTTCAAATTCACGAATCATATACACATGTGACTATCTAGTGGATCCATATCATAATATCTAGTAGTCCACATGTAGGATGAGAATGGGCCCATACTTCTCATCCTTTATTCCGGATATATTTGGGATTTATTCCCAATATTGGCTAGTAATGATTTCATCATTTATCGAGAACAATCATTGAAGAATTCTTTTAATTCTTCACTTGAAATATTGATTTCAATAATTATTTAAACCGGGATGGTCAGTCGGTTTTGCAACGAGTATTATTGAACTTCTAGTTGATAAATTCTTATATCGATTTCACTAGTATCTGTATAGTGCTCAACATGATTTATCATAGAAACAATTCACCGACATATTCCATCATCTTTTGGTGACATTATTGTCTACTCTTTGTTCAAGCAGAGTTCTGACTCATACGCATCACATCCGGCTATTATTTAATTCCGAAATCGTAGCTCTTACGCTTTATTTAAAATCGGAGTCTTATTTCATACGCGTCGTATTATTTTATAAATAAATCATCAAAATTATTGCAAAATTCATCCTAACAAGGGTCTATACATTATAATGGATCATATGCTCTCAAATCTTCGAAAATACTATCCATCACTACCGATTAAAATCTTAAAAATGATTTATCGAGGTAGGCTGGAAAGATTAAGGATGCTAATGAATAAGGGTATCCCACAAGATATCCGATGCTTGATTGAAGCAAAGGTTCGATTATCTCGTGAGGTTTCAATTCCTTCTAAATACATGCCTGGTATGGGTAAAAGTAGTTTTTCAAAGAAATGGAGAGCAAAAAGATTAGGAGGATGCTACAAGTGTGCTCGGTGGACATGTGACACTCGATGTAAATCTGTGGGGTACTTGTCCAGAAATCGAGAAGATAAAATAGCATTCATTAAGGATGGATTGAGTAAGGAGCCTTTGGATGATATTCAACAGGCTCTTGAGACACATCCTAGTGGACACGTGCAAGGTGAGCTAATGGCCTTATGGGCCAAATTCAAAGATCAACAAGCACTTTATAGTCTTGAAATACTTACTTTAAAAGATCCAGTTTGTAAATTTAGTAGAATAACTTAGTATAATGATTTTCCCATATTTATGTAAGACAAATTTATGTAATATAGAAGATCAATATTTTTCTTTTATTTGTAAATATCGTTTTTCGATTTTCGATTTTTTTCGTTTATTTTCTATCAAAACGGATATATGTCATTTTCACTTAAATTTTTTCTGCATTTTCTCTTTCATATTTGTCAAAAAGTAAATAGTGCACTCAATTATTGGTTTGAAAATTTTTCTTTAAATAGAGGATTCATATATCTATCATTCATTAGTTGAAAGAGAAAGATAGAGGTGGAGATGGAGATGGAGATATCGGAATCATCTCATGTAAGTCAATCTTTACCTCGCCAGGTAAAAACTATATGTGTTCTTGGTGGCTCCCGGACTAGTAGGTCATATCCAAATATGTGGATATGGCGGACCAACTTGTAAGGGAGTTAGGGAAACAAAATATCAATATACTATATGGAGGGACTAATAACAAACTATTAAGGAGTCTTACGATGGCCGCACAATTATGGGGGATAAGAGTGTCAAGTATAATACCTTTTCATCGAATTGGAAGCGATGTCGATTGGAGTTAGAAATGTCATTAGTCCAACTGGATTGATGCTACAAACACAATCCATCCATGATCGCTGATGTACATGATGAGCAATAGTGAAGCTTTATTGTTCTTCCAGGCGGCTATAACACGTTGGAGGAAATATTCAATATAGCGTCATTTGCACAGTGGAATTTTCATACCAAACCCATAGGTTTATTAAATATTAATTATTTCTTCGATGGTTTGCTAGCATTTCTAGATCAGGGTGTAGAACATAAATTTATTTCTCGTTCAGCGAGAAATATACTTGTTTCTGCTAATACAGTTGCTGATCTACTCATCAAGATTCAATCATATGTTCAAAAATCTGTGGAAGCTGAAACCCATCGGTCACAGATCATCGGTGTCAAGCGAAAAAGAGATCCTTTGGATCTTTCATTATGAACCCGAATGTTCGGGGTGGCAGAGTTACGGAGTATTTATACTCTCGAGACGCATCCCTCATTTATGGGTTCAATATATATTTTCTTTTCAGTATTTCTATATTTTCAGTGTTTATTGTCATCTTTGATATTCTCAATATATTCCACTTAATTTGTTTTGTACTTCTTACGGAGTAATAATATCATATTGGCTTTATTCAAATACAGAAATCTAGTGATTATGCTTCTTCAAGAGCATTTTATTCTCATATTAATACAATCTCATATCATCGATGAGATTACTTCATATAATCACTTCATATGATATGTTCCTTTTATCAATATGGGATCTATTGAGCATTTTACTTTCATATATTTATCCAATGGTAACTTCAAGTACCACTTGCTCAATTTTCTCCATTAATATTCGGTAAATATGAAGAATAAATTTTATTCTTATTATCTACTTCTTCAAGTAGGATTAGAATGTTTGATCAACTACTTCTTACGGGGTAGGATTAGTTATAACCAATCGTGTAGTATAACCCACCACATTGGAAATATATCACGAAATCTAAAATGCGTAAATTTAAATTGTAGAAATTAAATTTCCTCCAATAGGTGGTCGAACCTACCTTATGGGAATTATTGTAATAAATATAAATTTCTGAATTTAAATAGCAAGAATTAAATTGCATAATGTTTAACTACTTCTTCAGGAGTAGGATCTGCTTAGTAGAAGGTATTACCCATCACTTAGCATATAAAGTGCAAAAATATATAAAACATTCCGTTTAGTGATGGTTGAACCCATCATCAAGTAGGAGGTATTGCGATAATTAAATTACGATAAATAAAGTCACGAGAATTAAATATTGAGCTGCTTCTCACGGGAGCATTTGTTCTTCTAGAACAAATACTCATTACTTCTACAAGCGCACACTTATCCTTCTAGAATAAGTACATTATGTAATTGAACTCTTCGGGAGTTACATTAATATTTCGATCTTTTAACTCAAATGGACTTCAAGCCATTTTATATAATCAATGGATTTAGAATTTCTTCATGAATATTCTATCCATTTTTCACTGTCGTTAAAATTAGGTCGGTCATTCATTTCTGATCCATGAGGTAAAATTGTCCATTCAATCACAATGGTAAAATTATCAAAAATATTCTATCAATATTATACGATTGGAAAATCGTCTCCTTTTCACTTTCATTTATAAATATCAAAATATTTAAAGACTATTTTGTAACATTTCAAAAGTTGGTTTACTGATTTGTAAATTTTGAAAGTTTGATAATAACATATTTCAAAACGAGTTATTACCCTATCAATGTTGGTGTCAAATCGAAGCTCGTTAAATCGAGTATAATGGAGTCGAAAATTTGATTTTGATAATGTATACTCTTTATATCTCGATAAAGCGAATGTTATAGTTTAATATATTATTATATTATAAAATCATATGATTTACCTTTTTCCCTTTCTCTAATTATTCCATGGATGAGATTTACTTGCAATCCATTTACGTGATCGGAAAATTCTTTGACTCCATTCTTCCAATTTTGGGATTTGACGTCTCCAAGCGGGTTGTGTAGAATGAGGAATTGTGGGAGAGGAATATGAGCAAAGGAATTTTCAATGATGTATTTGCAAAGAGAGAGTTATTTAGGATTGATGAGGATGAATTAATTCATTTGGTAATAATCCAGGTTTCGATACTGAGAAGATCATCTATAAGACGCCTTTGTAGAAAGATACTTCTTTCATATTACTCAAATGGCTAGAGACTGCGTCTTTGATAACGTGTTATAAAAGCATAGAAAACGATAGTAGAATTTAGAGAGAATGAATTCTAGGAATTCTCGTGAATGAATTTCATTAATAACCTGAGCACTATTTATGTAGGAAAGCTTCGAATTAAGACATGATCAGAATTACATAATTTCATCAAGGTATAATAGTCGTTCACATATAATAATTACACCTTTTACCAAATTATTCTCCACCAAATTATTCCTCCACCAAATTATTCCTCATAATTCATAACCACCAAATTATTCTCAATTATTCATAACACATATTACAATTTGATAAAGTGTCAAAATTCTTCATTAAAATTAAAAATAAAAAATTACTAAAATCAGTTAAAAATGCCCCAAAAAAAAAAAAAAAAAACCTTACTACAACCCTATTACTTTCATCGGTGCGATGAAATTATTACATCTTAGATGATTTATCTTGTATAATTAGCAACAGCAACTTTGCCCACGAGTTTTCCATCCTTGAATGATCCTAAAATCCGTACAAAGCCTCACGTACAAGTTCTTTTAGTAGACAAACTTGTAGAGCCTAGGTACAAAGATTAAGAAATAATTGTCAATAAGCTCATGTGACAAGAATTCCACCAAACCGAGGTTTATCAACAGGCCCCCAATGACAAGAAAGAGGTTTTTCGTCGTTGTACTTGGAAATTAAATAATCTCGTTTTCCATCTTTTTCTTGAGAAAGAGCGTCGCAATAAAGTTTTGGCTACAATGTTCGACTTCCCGTAGCAAAACAACCTTCTCCTCCTCAAGATCTCCAAAGCTATATATATCGTCAATTCACGAGCACAAAGTAGTGTTTGTCACAACACTTGCCCATCAGTGAGAATCTCGATCAACACCCCCCCAACCACCAAAAGCGAAAATGAAGCGAATTAGCAAAGCTCTAGCTGATGTGGGGTGAAATAAGAGTGTCTATAAAGGTATGATATCCAGGTCTACGTAGCTTCACAATTATGCAACAGCAACTCTGCAAACAAATTGTCCGTCCCTGCTGTATAAGACTACTTGTTCTTGTTCGCCAATTTGTATGTGTATTATGATCTTACCATCCTCGAACAGATACAGTGGCTTGCCAAGGTGACCGCTCAATTGATTCAGAGGAATAGCAACCATTTTTGTTAGAGATTCCATAATGCCATATTCTTTCATCATCCACAATGTGTACTTTCCAAAGCATCTTCTCACCAAAGACAGCTTTCCATTCAATACATATACAGTTGGTATCACTCTGTCATTAAACTCTTGTGGTAGTGCAAAAACCCCATATTTTTCAGTGGTTACATTAAGTGAAACAATCACACGAGGTCCACAATTTTCTATTACGTTAGCAACCCAATGGAATGCTCCATTCACCAAGCTGCCATCATCCCACTTGAAATCCGGCATGCAGAAATCCTCAATTTTTCTCCAGGAGGAATCACTTTTCATTGAATGGAACCTAAACTCGGATCGATCATTGTCTTCATGGTCATAGAAAACGACAACTCTCAAGACCTTGTAGTCATCGGAGAATGAGTCATAAGCCAATCGATATTTGAGTCCTGCACAAATTTGTGTTTCGCTAATAGGACAATCTGGAAGCTTCTTTGATTCTCGAGTGTAAGGGTTCCATAAGAAGACACCTCCTCCGATATCTTCAACACAAAACAAGCCGTTACAAGAATTGTAAATTTTATGTAGTCCTTCGAGTTTATCTGGAGCATCATGTTTAACCACGTCCTCATCAACAGTTTCATTGGAGGATAAAGATGAAATGGAGCATGAATACACACTTTTAGTTTCATAATCAAGACACAGAGTCGCCATTCTCAGGTTTGAGCGATCAAGGTGATTCCTTTTGAAGCAGAAATCATCAGAAATCAAAGAGCGGACTGATTTTGAAACACATTTAAAATGCATCAGAGATTTTACCGGAAGCCTTGAGAGTATTTCAATGGTGATATCGAAAGGTAGGTCTATGTTCCTCACTTCCAACGATGGCAGGTAAACAACTCGGTTTGGGAAATTGAAGGGTGAAAAATATGAGATGGAGTAGGAAAAAATGCGTTTTGTTTCATATCCAAGATAAACAATCACCCTTGTCAAGTTTGTTCGACTAAGATGTTCATTTTTTATGTTGGAATCCTGAGAAATCAAAGGGTAGAATGATTTCAGAAAGGTCGAAGATTTTAACAGAAGCCTCCCAAGTACTTCAGTAATCATATCCCACCATAAGTCCTCTGTCATTGTTACGGTACAGCCTGAAAAAAGAAAGCAATAATAATAAGGTCAATCTACGAAAATCATGCATCAACATTTTTGTAACTACATAATATACTGTACTTATGGGTCAAAACAAGTCTTCATTTTATGATGTGACAACTCCTGCGATCGACATCAAAACAAGCTAAATCGCATATGAACGCAATTGAACATTTAATTTGCAACATTATCTACTTTTGTAGATGAAAGACACTGCATACAATCACCATTGAAAATCTAAAAACATTTTGTCTTCAACTTGGGGAACAATTTTGTTTTTTTGGGTCACGATCATGCTTTCAATCCATAAGCAAGCATCAAAGCACGTTATATGAAATGTACAGGAGATAAATTAAAATATACAGCTATTTTTTATTTGGTTGAGTGACATTTTTCATGTATTATTCCTTGTTCGTTTCTAGGGTACATGTTTTTCTTGGTGACTGAAAGTATAGAGTTAAATATTCACAGTTCGTGCAGCAAGTTCACGATAATGACTTCATATATTTTAGGGAAACATTGAGTGCACTATAAGTAAATGACTGATATAAATTTAATTGTGCCTCAATCTGGAAAATTCATAACTAATTTATAAGTGAGTATAAAGAGAATTGACGGTAGGTCCTACACTCCTACGTGTTTCCTTGATTGAGCTAATTTAAAATAGTCTCACCCTCTCATTCTTCAAAAAACACGTTCTCAACAACACATCCTCCCAAAAGATCAATTTCCTTAAAATGGATCTAGAAAATGCGATGACAAGAAATAAATAGCAGTTATGAATGTTTAGTTAAAAGTAATATTTGATTCAATGACTTTCACTGAATTAGTAATTTACTAGTCAATTGACTGCCAAACATAGGCTATGTATAATTAGTGCTTTGAGATTCCGTAAAAGCTTATTTGGTAAAGCTTTTCTAAAAGTGATTTTTTTTTCCTAAACTCATTTATGACCACATTATTTTCAAAAACTTCACGGTGCTTTCAATGAGTTGTTTGTTCAGCTTAGCGTGGCTGTTCTTGCTGTGTTGTTGTTTCAAATTTCAAAGTAAACCTTAAACTCAAAGCAAAATTCAACTTTCAAATATACAAAAATATTAAAAGAGCAGCTTTCAATTTAATTACAAATCTATGAAAAAATAGAGAGAAAGATTCATTGAAAGAAAAATTGGGAGGTAGCAAAAAACTCGAAAGATTCATATGGTGAGGTACCAAGAACAATATGTTAACTTGGGCAGTACTTTAAAAGAATTCGATGCGAAAAAATTCACGTATTACAGAATAAGTCATCCACTCAAATTTATGACCCAAGTAATGAATATTTCATCCACACAAGACATTGCCTATCAACAAAATCAACTTGTCACATTGAGAGCATGTACAAAACATTACCATATCGCTGCACCCAATATATTTCTCCTTGCAATTTTTTGCATTTTTACAGGAAATGATGCTTACCCTAGATTGTAAGCACAGTGCAAAGATTTCAAATTCGTTTTAAGAGTTGGTTAGCTTAACCCTCAAAATATGAAATTAACGCAACATGCTCTTTTACAGCAACACAGGTCTGTTTATCAAATCTTTGTATATAAAATCTTTCTGTTGTTGAAGGCTATAAATAATAGCATCATGCTGAAATCCTGTTCCCAAAAAAATTTAAACAATCAACCCCATCACCCCAAATAAAGAAGGATTATTGTATTTCTTTGGTTTAAAAAACCAATCTTTCCGTACACTTTCTGCAATTAAAATGTTTCTTACATTCCTTTGCACTCTCACTATCTGCTCAATAGCACTAGCAACTCAATTCCAACTTCAACATAAGCTTGAGTGGTGTAGTTTTTATTCACCAACCAATTAAACAAGTGATTTGTAGTCATTTAAACCTTAATGTTAATTGAGCATAATTCATACAATGCACTCCCTCGGATGAATTTGATTGGTTTCAGTTTTGGGAATATGTGGGTTTATTTGTGAGTTTGCTTTGACACGCAACCGACTTCCTTTTCTCATGGGGTTGTCCAGCAAAAACATTTTACACTACTATACCGCTTTCGTGCGGTGCAATATGAGGGTAGGGTTCGGTTTCAAATTCAAAGTCAATTAAGCTAATTGAATTCCACGATTCAAAGATGCAAAACACATATCCCCAAAATTCGCAACACCACCGCACAACGAAAACAGAATTGAATGAGAAATCCAAGAACCAAAGACCACCAACAACAATCTGCAATTAATCGAAAAATACATTGAATGAAAAAACGAAAAAACGAAATCTTTGGACTCGGGACATAATCTAGACATAGCTAACAACCCGACAACAATTCAAAATAAAGATAGAAACGGGGAAGGAAAAAACAGAAAAATCTCAATCAAGCAAAACTAAATCAAAACAATCGAACAAACCAATAATCCATAGGGTTTCCATCGAAAAGGGATTGAAGATCGGCGTTCTTACCTCTATAAACGGGAGCGAATAGACCTGAAAATTTCTCCGTCACTTCGTCTAAGATTGATGGTTGCTTCTCGTGAAAAGAATTCCAGGACGGACTTGAAAAAATTGGTACACCCACAAAATGATGAGGAAATTTTGACTACTTATTAAACGAGACAATGGACAAATTAAAAACTATATATGTATTAGTTGGTGTTTAATTAGGCTCGATGGACACGTTGCAGTCGTTGCTCAACAATATACGTCCATATTACGATTTCTGTACTTATTAAGACTCAAGAGGTCTTCCTCAGCACCACACCAATATTCCCTCTCCGTGTCCAAAAGAATTTTTGGGGAAGTTTGGACAATTAGCGAGGTGAGAGAATTTTGGGTCGAAGAAGAGGTATAGAATGAAAAGGATTCAGTGACGTATGAATATAATTGATTTTCCAAAATAATAGTTACTACCATACCGCTCTAATGATCGTTCATTACGAAAAAATCATTACGAGATGACATAATTTAACATTCTCACTATTATTATAAATGTAATGAGGTTTATGGCATAGTATATATGGGAGAAAAATAAGTGTATTCCCATTAGAATATAAATATCAATCCTCCTGGAATTGGGAATATAAATTCTACTCCCTCGTCCCAAATATATAGACTTGTTTTTCTTTTTCGATGTCCCAATTATATAGTTTTATTTCTATATTAAAAGATATTTTTTGTTTATTTATCAAAATAACCTTATTTAATATGCCTAGTTATAACTATCATTATCTTTAAATTACACTCATTAAATAAGCTTAAATTAGTAAACTATTTGCAAATTTTACATTTCCAATAATTTTTCTTAATCTTTGTGAAAAATCAACAAACCTATATAATTGGAACGGAGAGAGTAATAGAATAGATAAACTCTAATATATTGAGAAAGTAGGCATAAAATTTTGAACCCAATAGAATTATTTAATTTTTCCAACTTTGATTCGAAATAGAATTCACGTCACAATTCCCAACAATCTCTACCTTGACACGAATTCTACCGAAAAAGTGCAAAAACCAATCTTTGATAAAAATAATTATATGTCTCTTCCACAAAAGACGCGGTGAGCCAAACTCAATGACTAATGTCATTCATGCATAGCTGTGCCAACTTTAACCATAATGCAGTAGCATTTTTCTTCTTCAAGACGTTCTGTAAAATTTGGTTTGAAAGATGAAGATGAATTTGATCCACTGTCCATAAAGGTGGAATTTCATCAAACCCTAACAGTACATTATCCAAAACCATATGTGCGAGTGCTGCTTGCATTTTAACCTAGAACAGCAAAAATCTGGTGTACCCATCCAAGAGCGGAATTTCATATTTCATAGTTGGCACTATCATAATGAGAACGATTTAGTATATATATATATATATTTTTTTGCTAATAGGAGAGAAAACTTTCCATCGGTCTGGAGGATAATAATAATAATCTATATCTATATATTAATAAAATGAGATCGTTTTCCCGCTCAAACTATCAATTTTTAGAATTAAAAAATTAATTACAAAATTTCATTTCCCACCCAATCTCTATATATTTAAGATTAAATGGTATATTTTGAGATAAGTCCAAATCTTTCATCAAATAAATCTTACACACTCTTTTCCTTCTCATCTTTATCACCAACAGTTCACACACGTCTTTCCTTATCAACACCTCAATAAATCCAAAAAATCCGAAAATTAACACATCTCAGATCCGTTCGCATCATTAATCCGAAAATTGAGCTGATCAAATCTTCATAAATCAGCGCCAATTAAGACAATTGGGTATAAATTTCCCCGTGCAACGCGCGGGTGAAAACACTAATAATAATAATAATAATAATAATAATAATAATAATAATCTCTACCATCTATAAAAATGGCTAAAGAGGAAAAATATTTTGTGGACAAGAATGCCCTCATTAATTTTGATAATTCCAAAACTGCTATATACTATGAAGTTGATTAGATAATTCTCGTGAAGATTGTCAATTTTCAATTTTGGTTGTCAGTGAAAGATATTAGGAAGAAGAGAGAGAAAACACCATCATGCCCATAGATGGGACCGTAGTCCGTATATACGTGGTGTTCTTCAACTTTTAATTGTTTTAATGTTTTAATCTATAGGGTAAATCTGGGAATGAATTATGGTGCAATTATTGAAATTATGCTATAATTGTGGTGATATATAATGTGGTGGAAAAAATAAAAATAGCAGTGGTAATATAGTTACTTTTTTTTGAAAATCTCATCTTCATCTGTTGTACTTATTAAATTAAGGGTATGTTTGATTCACAATAAATATTTAAAAATTTATTTCTCATTCTTTTTCAACCACATACACAATTACTTTATACTTTTTAATGCGTTATCTCTCATTATTAACCACATAATCTATGCATAATTCGAATAAATAAAATTTACCCAAAATTTAGTGCGAATCAAACATACCCAAAGATACCCTCTTTTTTTTTTTATTTAATAACGAAGATACCCTTATTTAACCATTCTTTCCAGTAGTGATAACGGCGGTAATGATCTCCTCCCCACAGTGGGGAGGATATCATACCCACATACATATATAATGATTGGTGGGAGCGTGGTGGGGATTTACACACACGGCCTCCCACCAATCGTGCCATCTATTTTGTGGCGTGATCTCCTTCCCAGTGTGGGGAGGAGATCATTACCGGTGATAATGGTACAAAATGGAAATCAGGAAAGAAAGAAACCGGGGTAGAAAGAACAATCCTGATCTGGTACCATCGATGGTGCCATAATATGGCACCATCGATCCACGTGTCGCTGGGAGAAGCAGCCGCGTCAACGGCTGATGTTTAAAAAAAAAGCATGTTGCCGGTGCACATAAGTGATAGCAACTAAAGATGTCGGGGACCTTTCTGCAATTAATTGAAATTCTCACCCAAATTCCAATTGAACGAGCCCTAATTCATTCCTAAGCTCTTCTATTCTTCGTGAAAAACACCATGGCCGAGAAAGAAGTCCACCACCACCACCGCCGTCCGTCGGGCCTCTCCACCGCAGCCTTTAGACGCCGCCGACCACAGTTGCCACACAAGTACATAAATTCGAATTGAACCTTAGTTCTTTGTCGACTTCTTTCTCACACGTGATGCGGACTTGTGTGTTTTTTTCTCTCTTGAAGGAATGTATTGTGAAGGTGATGCTTGGGTTTTGCCCGACTTCCGTTTGATTTTCCCCATTTTGCCTTTCATTTTCACTTGGAATCGATGGTTGCCATGTTTGGGTTTTTCGCTTTTGTTTTCTCTTCATCAGTATAGCGTATTTAGGCTAGCATGAAGGTGATGCTTGGGGTTTTTTTTTTCTACGCTGCAATTGAATTATCGTGACCTTTTTCAAAGTGGAATTATCGGTTGAATGCTTCAGATTTTCGCTGAATTATCATGACCCCCTTTTTTTTTCTTCTTCCGGTAGCAGTATGCTCAAGGATTGGATAGGGTTATTGGAATGAATTTTGGGCTGCTATTTCGTGGAATTGTAGTTGTTGCGTAGTTGAATTATGGTGTCATGTGGCTTAATGAATCAAGGATCTTTGATTTTCGATGAATTAGTGGTGTTGGTGTACATTATGATTTTTTCCGAGTGGCTAGACAAACTAGAAAGTAGAGCTTTCTTCTTTGAAAATTTCTTTGCTTGGGTGTATTTCACTTATTTTATGACAGAAATAACGGTCAAACATTGAAATCTATGTAATATGTAATTTGTCCTCGTAGGGATTTTTCAGAATAAACAAGTTTTGTCACCTTGAAGATGCTCCAACTTACAAGTGGGGCAATGCCCAAAAATTTGGAATCCGATGAGAAATCCTCTCCCGAAGCTTCGTCAGGAGAAGAAGAGGAGATACATGGAGAAGAAGAAATGAAGAAGACCCAAGAAGAAGCAGAGGATTTTCTCATATGGTTGTCCAAGACTAAATTGTGGAAATCCCAAATTTTGGTGTACAAAGTGTTTTGGCATAGAGAGAATTCCCTAGTTTTGTTGGCTAGAAAAATTCTGTATCTTAGATGGCAACCTATTTCCTTGTTTATCCTCATTTATTTGAAAGAAAATGAAGTGCAAGTGAATTGTGTATAAACCAATTCTTTTGTTTCAGTTAGGAGTCATTTATTTAGGGTCTTTCCTTTTAGTTTCGGGCGAGGTTACGGTGTTCTACTATAAGAAGTCATGTAAAATTTACCTTATATGGCAGGAAGGTCCTTGTGAAATTTCAGCTTTAGTGCTTGTTACATGTAGTTGAAATAACAGGTGATTATAATGTAATACCAAGGTTGACATTGGAGTTGCTAAAGCAAGTTGTAGTATAGAATAGACACACGAGAGTTCGACAATGATACACACACTAATACCACCCAACATCGACTATACAACAACAAAATGCATTATCAAATGCAAAAAGTAAACTACAATATTGAATAGCATGATGGTGGCTTGTCCAACTTCTCAAGGTTATTGAGAGTGTCTAACTTCTCCAGTTTGTCCAATTCCTCCCCGTCATATGTGTGAGTGAAGGAATTTGGCAAATTGAGAGCGCATCAAGGAACAAAAGGATTATTACTTGCCACTGCTTCATCTTGAATGATGGAAGCAGATCAACAAAAGACATTGTATCTAGTAAGCGCGCCTACAAATATAGAAAAAAAAATTAGGAAGAAGAAAGTGCTAATGAAACACGGCATAGCTTCATTCAAAACTTGAGTAGATAGAATTCCTTTGATAATACAACTTCACCATATCCTTTACACCACAATATATTTGAGCAGTCCAGAATTGGTACATATTTCTTCACTAGACAATGCAAAGTCAAAATTACTACAAAGATAGTGTTTGGAAAGGGTTCCTTGGAGCTTAAAAGCACCTTCTTAAGGCTAAAATGTTATTGTTTTAGTCTAAAAATTTTAACACATTAAACATATAAAAATTGGCAAAGTGAGACAAAGTGAACAATTTCTTCTTTTCTAAAAGGCCCATTTGGTTTTGCATTCTCAACAGACAAAAATTTAACACAAATTTAACACAAGTCACAACCCAAAAAAAAAAAAAAAAAAAGAGAATATCTCCCAAACAACACCTACATCACCACATTTATTCTTCATTTCTTAGACACAACCATCAACTCACAACGATCTAGCTACTTCAAAATCCTACATCTCCAACAACACCAACAATAACAATAACAATAATAATAATAATAATAATAATAATAATAATAATAATAATAATAATAATCAATTTCACTCATAATCATAATCAACCTAAAATCTCACTCAAGAACAAGGATTTTGTTGAAAATAGAACAAAATCTGATGGCAAAATCAAAGACAAGGCTTCCATAATGTACACCAACACCACCAATTCATCAAAATCAAAGATTCATCAGCTCATTATGCCATAGGTCATTATAATTCAATCCTAAACAACTACAATTCCACGAAATAGCGGCCTACAACAATTCCTTATGCATACTGCTACAACTACAAAAAAAAAATAACAGAAACGCCTTCTTTCTGGCCCAATACCTCTATACAGACGAACAAAAAAAAATTAAAAAGAGCATGGTAACTGAAAGTCCGACGCTGGTAAATCAAAGGCAAAATGGAGAAATTCGAAGTGAGGGAAATGCAAGCTGCGCAAAACCCAAGCATCACCTTGATGATACGGAAATTCGAAAAAAAAAAAAGAAAAAAAACCAACGCTCTATCACGCGTGAGAAAGGAACAGAAAGACTCACACAAATCTGGATTTCCGTACGTGGTTGGCGGCTGAAGGCGGCGTCTGAAGGATGCGGTGGAGAGGCCCGACGGACGGCAGTGGTGGTGGTGGACTTCTTTCCTGGCCATGGTGTTTTTCACGAAGAAGAGAAGAGCTTAGGAATGAATTAGGGCTCGTTCAATTGGAATTTGGGTGAGAATTTCAATTAATTGCAGAAAGGTCCCTCACATCTTTAGTTGTTGTCACTTATGGCACCGGCAAGACGCGTTTTTAAACATCAGCCGACGCACGCTTCTCCCAAATGACACGTGGATCGATGGTATAATATACACCATCGATGTCAGATCAGGATTGAAGCATAAAAAAAAGAAGGAAAAAATAAAAATATAATAATAAAAGAAGAGAAAGATTGTAGTGTCGCATTTTTTTTCCTTTTCTTTTTAAAAACTGTTATACCTAAATAAAATATACATGTATTTTCATAAGTGTCACGTCGTTTTTATTTAAGTACTAGATTTTTTTTTTTGATATGATTGTGTGGTACTCAATTACTCACCAGACTATGACCTGCCAACGTCACAATCTCACTTCAAAGTTCAAACCACCATTCATCATCATCATTCAATTATAGGTAGGCTATGCCTCTTATAATTTCAAGAGGAGGGTAAAAATAATGGGAAAAAAATTTGCTTATTGCACCAATCATCTTATTAGAAAATCTCTCTCTTCGTCCGGGGATGGGTGGCGAGGAAAACGTGTAGTTAAGAAGTAAAAATTTTACTTAAAAATATTAAAACTAATATTATTTTATAGCAAGTGAATTCAATCTCATCAAATTCCATATTTTCAAATGTCAAGCACTATTTATTATCTCATCTAAACACTACACCGTTGCTACCACCAAACACCGAGAACACTTTAAAATACACATCACTCAACTGAGTTCAAATTTACTGTTCCAATTCCTCTTTCTTTGCATGTCCCATCAAATTAAAAAAATATTATTAAATTAGTACATTGATTGTATAGATGATTTGTTTCAATTTTATAAGATAGCCAGTGAAACGAATTGAAACAACAGATCCTTTCGGTCATAATCTCCAAAAAAAATTAAAAATCAAAATGCCCTGTATAGCCTAGGCAAAACGATGGCGTATGTAGAAGGGAAAGAATAATTCTATTTAAAAAAAAAAAAAGGAAGGGAAAGAATAATTAACTCTACTTTCCAAACGGCTAAAAAAGTGTATATGGGTATTTTTTTGAGGGGTGATTCTATTTGGTATTTTTTTAGATCAGTAATTGGTATTTTAAGTAACTCCGATGCGCATATAGACCCAAATCATCGCCGGAATAAATTTTCAGTAATAAAAAATTAATTTTATAATTTAAAATACAATAAAAAAATCATTTATTCAAAAATAATAATAATATCTTAATTAATAATAATAATAATAATAATATAATACCTTAATTAATATCTTAATCATATTAATCAAATCAAATAAAAAATTAAAAAAAAAAGGACCCACCCACACCCCACCCACGCCACCTACCCCCAAGCCACCACCACCACCTGGTGGTGGTGGTGGCTTCTTTGAGTGGCAAACCTACCGGCTGTGGTGGTTTCGACCGGCAACCACCAGATCTGGTGGTCTTTGGTGGTCGAAACCACCAAGCGGTGGTTTCGACCTGGCACCACCGTCTGGTGGTTCTTTGGTGGTCGAAACCACCGAACCACCAATCGTGGTGATTGCTGCTGGTTTCGACCACCAGCAAACCGCCATTTGGTGGTTTTGGCCACCAGCAGCGGCCACCACCACCACCAGCGTGGTGGTGGTGGTTTGGGGAGGGGGTAGGTGGCGTGGGTGTGGTGGGGTGGGTCATTTTTTTTTAATTTTTTATTTGATTTAATTAATTTTTTGTATTCGGTATGTTTTTTACAATGACACCTTATAAAATTTATTTAGCTACAAAAATTGAATCTATTATTAATTATTCAGTAAAATTAAAATGTGTGCGTCTCTAATGTTAAAGAAAATTTTCAAAAGTTACGATATTAATGTAAGCAAATATTACTGTATTGAAAGTTTTTTATAAACACTATTTAATCGATATCAAATTAATTCAATAAAATTAATTATGGACCAAATAAGTATTTATAGAAAAAATAAAAATTTAAATTGTGCAATTTATTAAAATTTGAGACTGAAGAAATAAAATTTAGGCATAATAATTATATTTATTATTAATTATCATTAAAATTAAAATGTGCCTTTTTAGTGCTACTTTTTTTTGTATCTGTAATGCTGAAGAAATTTTCAAAAAGTTATCATATTTTTTGGATTATTTTCTCTATTTTTTATAATAATAATAATAATAATAATAATAATAATAATAATAATAATAATAATAATAATAATAATAATTTTTGAATGTCGTGAGTTGTGGCGTAAATGATGGCGTGGTGGTGGAGAAGGTGGAGATAGAATTAAGTTTTGTTTGTTTATTTATATTATTATTATATTATTATTATTAATAATTAAGATATGAAAATGAATAAAAATATAAAAAGATTTTTATTGTATTTTAAATTATGAAATTAATTTTTTATTCAGAAAATTCAATCCAGAACGATTTGGGTCGATATGCTCAGTCAGTTACTTAAAATACTAATCCCAAGACCTGAGCCTAAAAATATCAATACAAGAATCACCCCCAGAAAAAATACCTATCTGGACTTTTTACTAAAAAAGAAGAGGGTAGAAAATGAATGTGGAATATTACAAGAGTAGTAACCCGTTGAAAGGATTATATGTAAAATTAATATTTGTATTGCGACTCTAGTTTGTAAATAATAAAAAGAGAGAAGATGAATAATAAGGAAATAAAAAATCTTATATAAGTTCAAAGAAAGTGATTTTTTAAAAAATTTATGTGATTAAAAACTAATAAAGATTATAAAATACACGATTGAAATTACTTTTTTGATGTATGATTAGAAATAATAATAATGAACAAAAATAAGAACAACCATGTGGAGGCTTAAAAGTCAAACAACGTAGACCAAATTTTATTTGTATAGAAGTCTATAACTCATTTACTTGACTCCGCTCAAATTAATTATGACATTTTTTTAAAAATTTTTTGTGAATAGAATTACGACCATCTCATACTTCAAAAACTCCACTTTCCAACTTTGATTGATACTTGTAATCAAGTTTTCACCTCTCAATTCGTGAAGTCCCTTGACCGATGTTTCACTCTTGTTCTTCACTAAGCAATAACCGTCTATTCGCGACCCGCATTTCAAGTATAATACTAGTTTGAGGTGGATGAAGTCTTGAATAAATATTTTAATTGATTAGAATTGGAATTAGTTATCACTTAATACAAATGTTATAATAATAATAATAATAATGTAGGAATTCTAATGTAGCCTAATTTTGTTTGCATAGATTTCTAAATTCTAAATTAAACGATAATTGTCTTGGCAAACTTTCTTGCCTAGCATCTACAATCTACCGCTTTAGTCTTTTGTAGAAAGTTGAACTTGTATTTGTGGTTTGTTTCTTGTGCTTTGTATTATTTTATTAAATAATAATCAATAGTACATATAAAGTAGTTGTGAATTTTACTTTCTTAAATTGAAGTGGTGGTAGGACAAGAATAAATCGATTGAGTCGGTTTCCCATCCGACTCTGAATTAAGGATTCATTTCCCTCTCCTATTCTCTCATTGTAATTGTAATTCAAAAAAGGAAAAGTGATTTTTAAAAAATTTATTTGATTAAAAAATAATAAAGATTATAGAAAATAAGTTAATTTTTTAAATTTTTTTTTGATCCATATGATTAGAAATAACAATTAACAAAAATAATTTTATCAAGTAAATCATACCATAACCAACATTGGTGGAGTTAAAGTTCAAACAATGTAGTCCAAAATTCGTATGTAGAGATTTTAATTTTCTAAAGTTTAAAAAATTGCCAAGACCCTAGTCTAGTGGTATGTGGCTCTATCTAGTATTTCCTAAATTAAAAATTCGATTTCTCCTCCTTGCACTGTTTCTTGTAATTCAAAAAATAACAAAAATAATAATAAGATAAGAAAATGTCTAAAAAACTCATTTACCTGACTCCACTTAAAGGAAACGATGACCTTCACCTGACTCCACTTAAATGATGACCTTCTCGTACTTCAAAACTCCGCTTTCCAACTTTGAATGATTGATACATGCGGCAGAGATTTCACCTCTCAATTCGTGAAGAAGTCTCTTGACCCGTGCTTCACTCTTGTTCTTCACTAATCGATGACCGGAAATGTGATGACCATCTAATTTGTGAAAATTCTGTTTTGTCAAATTTTCTACAAATACAATCGGCATTTCAAGAATAATAGTAACACTTACTAGCTTGAAGGATTCTTGAACCAATATTTTAACTAAATAGAGTTGATTATCGCTTAATACAAGGTTATAACGTAAAAATTCTAATTAATGTTTGTTTTGAGTAAAGTCATCGTTTAGAATTTACTTCAATTTTTTTTTTTAAAGGAGATTACTTAAATTTATTTATATTATTATTATATATATGCTCGGTTAGGGAACCATTTATAAAGTATTTTAATAATTTTTAATGTAAAAGAGGAGAGAGAACGAGTGGAGTTGAGTGGTGGAGATTTTTGGATGTGATAAGAGATGTGGATGTAATTGATTTAGGAAAAAGAAAGAATGTATAAAAAAATTGAAAAAAATTAAAAAAATCTTTAAAATCGGTTCCCCAACATGGGCATAGAGATTTATTTATATGCCTTTTGTACATTCATGTCGTGATGTTCTTTTGTGCTAGTGTGTCGAGCATGATTGAGTTGGAAATATATATGTAAATAATACTAGTAAGTTATTTCGTGTTGCCTTTGTATTTGACTTTTTTTCAATTATTTTGATGAAAAACTATATGATATTCTAACACCAATTTAAGAAGTTACAGAGCTGTTCTTGTAACTTTATTTTTCTAAATGGATTAAAGCGACCCACAACCTTACTTCTTATGACTAGGGCTCAACACGTGCGTTGCACGTTAATTTTCATGTTATTTAAGTTAGCATTGATTGAATTTGAATATAAGGAATTACAATGTAAATGCTCATTTTGTGGTATTTTATTTCTTTGCTAGTAATGAAATATGGCCAGTACGTTCCGTTATTTTAACTAAACGCTAGCTCGAAAACCTCGAGTATCGAAGCAAAACAATAAACCCAACAGTGTCCATATAATGCATTTATATTTTACATAAACATATCGCAGCCTGGGTATTATACCCATGATTATAACATGTAAAGGGAATAAATAAGTGGTTAGGAGCTAGTTGCTCTATTCCTAAATGCCCATGAAAAATTTCCCTGAATCTGAAAACCTACAACGAAACAAAAGGAAAGGTAACAATTACTGAGAAAGTTACAAGTTTGCACCTATAGATGGAATCCCAGAACTTCAGAGAACAAAAGTTGGCAAAATAATAATAATAATAATAATAATAATAATAATAATAATAATAATAAATAAATAAATAAATAATAAATTGAAGGATTAACCCAACAAAAAAAGTATTGGGTCAACATTTTTTTGGGCCGACATCGTAATTTCATGCGACAACCTATCTACGAACATTCCAAAAAACCTTTTCTCGTTACTCTAGATGCCACTTGTTAGGACATTTGTACTTAGAGCTTGTAAGGCTGTGATTTTCCACTTTTTTTCTGAAACTATTTTTAACCACATACTTGATTGAATGACAAATTTTTATTTTTTTTTAACACTCATTCACCACTTATAATTTCTGTCCCATTGACCATATCCAACAACTACTTCTCTATACCTTTTAATGATATTCAAAATCATGGTACAAAGATCACTCCTAAACAAGAAATTCGAGAAAATTATTTGTACAATAATTAATGTTAGGTATAATGTATATATTTTAATTTTGTTGACTCTTTAATCTTGTTGAGTACTGTTTAATTGAACTGTTCAGATTTTCCTTGTGATATACGTACTCATTAGGTGGAAGCCTGAAAGCATCCAAATTAGTGCCGAAATCATAGGACATGGGATTCACGGAAGCAAGCCTGTATAGTTACCTATTTCTCAATCAAATCACATGAATCTGTCTGAAAATAATCCTTTACACAAATGCCAAAATTAGTCTTATTTCCTAAGAGAAAAAATTTTGTAATTAATTAAAATTTACCCTAGGAACAAGAGCTTGAAGTGCCCTCACTCTTTCACTTATTTTCTCCCTTCTAACTTGAAACCAGTTAGAATTAAATATTAAAAATTTAATATTTTCACTCAATTTTTTTCCAAAAAATGTCTCAATTATTAATAAAAAATATACGCTTTCTGCAAGGCTGTGACTATCAATTGCCTGACCCCTTCTTGCTCTTACATGAATGCAGCCATTTCTATCATCTTCAGATGACTTCTTCTCTTTCACTTGTCTCATATCCTAACTACCAAAATATTAAAAGAATTCTTTATCTTTTTTCTCAATAATTAATATAATAAATAATGATTAAATTAAGCTACTGAATTAATTACCTTGGATTGAGCAGAATTTGATGAGGAGGTGATGGGTTTTCGTTTCCCTTGTTCTTCTCGAGTTCCACCATGAAAGTTACGGCTTCTTGATCATCTATGCTCTCATATGTATCAATAACTGAAGAGCACTTCATAATATTGTTTGATTGCTGCGGAAGAACTGGGTCAAAGAGAAAAGAGCTCTGCTGCTGATTGTATGATAAAAAAGTTGCCACTATTACTATTGTTGTTCTTCAAATTCTTCATTTTTTTGGTCGAAAGTGTTCTTACTAACCCATTGAACATCGACGAGAAATACCCAATCTCACTGCCAAAGCCACCACTAATAACCTTCAAAAGCACAATTGTCTACAACATAGTTATCATACGGAAATCACATAAATAGGCCTATACTACGAGCACATGAATCTTGTGCAAAATTGGGAAATAACTAAATGAAAACATAACGGCTAGAATATTCTTTACTATTTTGACCCCAAAGAAAATCAAGAAATCACAGAATTCATCTGTATAAGATTCAATTCAGCAAATTTAAAAAGAAAAGAATCCCATAATATTTTTCTTCATATATAATGCCATAGTCAATAATTTGAAAGATGAAAATAATAAAATTAAATGCCAGCCGTGATGTCCATTTTCCTTCATTTCACAGCGAAAGCAAACAAAATCAAACTTCCAAGATGAGTAAAACATTTGATCAAATAAACAAACCCATAATCTAAATCTAAATAATTATAAGCTGCTAAACAAGAGAGAAACATTGAAGAACAATAAAAAGAAAATTAATTATCTATCTTGTATTCCAATTAGAATCACGGAAAAACAAAAAGCAAAAGCAGTGTGCAAGGTCTACAAACAAAGGCCCCAACTTTGTGAGAGAAATTTCTGAGGAATAACAACAAACTTACCTTTTCGTTTCATTAAAGGTTAAAAACAATGAAGAAGAGTAGCTTCTTCTCTTGAGAACGACCCACAAGGAACCTAGAACAATACACAGAAAGCACATAAAGAAAAAGTACAAACAAAAACCGAGTAAACAAAAGTAAGATATCAAATCTCCACTATAACAATTAATTGAAAAAATTAGTCTAAACAAGGATCCGACGAAACACTAAATTACCTTACCAATCAAACAAAGCCTTAAAAATAAAGCAAAAATCAGGAAATCAAACCTCGATAGGTAAACCGCAGGCTTGGTTGAACAGGCGAAGTTCGTCAACAGAGAAAGAATGACCCCCGAAGTGAGAAACATAATCTTACGGTGATAGATGAACAGAGAGAATGACAGAGAAAAATTTGGAACAACAATTGCGATAAAGGGGAAAATAATTTCTGATAGCTAATTTCAAGCTTACGAAGAGATAAGAGCCGAAATCTAGGCACTGGTCAGAAAAATTATTCAGTTCGCTCGTCTCTAAAAACGCCCCGATCTGAAATCCTTAGGGGTGAGATCTGAAATCCCCCAACCAAAACGAAGAAAGGCATAGCAAGAACAATTCCTAGAGTTCCTTTTTGGCGGACGAAATCTAGTAGAGAAAGAGGGAGAGAATTATGAAAGTAGAGAGAGAGAGGGGGAGAAACGCGAAGGCGCTGTGAAATGGGTAGAAAAGAGGGTATTCCGAGTTCGGCCGGGCAAAGCCATGACCTATTAACGGGGGGAATTTTAAAATGCGGCACAAAAACGACGTCGTTTTGATGTCTCCATATACCAAACGACGTCGTTTTTGACATGGTCGTCCACCACATTGGCGCTTTTAAGATGGTAATAATGATATATATATTTTTCTTTAGTTTATAGTATTTGGAGTGATTGTAATTCCTTTTTTTTTAAAAAAAAAAAATTATAATTGAATTGACAATAATCGGCTTGTTCAGTTTGCTATTTGGGATAATTTGACTTTACTGGATGAATTTATAATTTAATATTCCCTCTCTCTCTCTCTCTCTCTCTCTTTTGCATATAATATTCCTTCTCTTTTAAATAAATATAAATATACTCATTTATCCTGCTAGCTGACTGGATGTAGATTTTGAATTTTTTTCCTATCATTGAATAAATATTACTAGGGTTTTTAATCCTTTCTTCTCATGTTTGCGGAGTTTTTGTAATGCCAGCTCTAGCATTTTGCAAGCAATCTATAGCCCCCTAAGTGCAGGGGGCTGAGTCGCACTGATACATATTAGCGCTGACATTAGAAGAAAACTGCTCCTATTTGACTCTACTCTTCTCATTGTCTCATGAGTAGAAAAACCTCCCTTTCCTAGTTTTCTTCTCCCTCTATCCTCCACAACTTCGGCAATAATTAAATACTCAAATTTCAAGGATTTCAACATTCTGCCATTGAAGACAAAAAGAAAGGGCTTTTGTTTGTTTCTTGATCAAGGGCATGTTTAATAGAGATTATTTATAAAAAAAATAAAGGGTATTTACATGTGTAGTAGAGGAAGTATAAAGAAGATATATTAAAATATTGGAAAAAATATTATATCAAAGTAATAAATAATGAGTAGTAAAAAATTGACAAAAGAGCTAAATAATTTTTTTGTTTAAAATTATGTCAAACATGCTACCTCTTCTTTTCTCACCATCGAATTTGAAATTTTAGCACATCATTTATTACACGTAGTGGCACACTAAACAATAAACTAATTTTATTTATCAAGATCTTGGAGAGTTTTGTAAGACAAAAACACAAAGGTATATATGTTGTAAATTATAATAATCCTCCATTCCTTCACAAAAATTATTAGTCCTCTCACTTTATCGAAGACTCGTGAGTTTCTTCTTTAATGTTATATAACCGCTCGTTCTTTTATAACTTTTAACAAATTTTTACATATTTTAACACATTCACATCAAAAGTCAAACCAATTACATCCATATATTTTCTGGGACCCACTGTACTACATAAATCTCCACCACTCAATCCCACTCATTCTCTTTCCTATTTCACATCAAAACTCATAAATACAGATACACTAACAATGTGTAAATTTTAGATTTTGTAGTCTAATTTTATCGGTCTAGTTTCACTTCTTCCATCTCTATCTATTAAATTTTTGCGGCCACAAATTTAACTCGTATAAAAGTTTAAATTTTAACTACTATCTCCGTCTAAAAAATATAATCTACTATCTTTTTTTTATCTGTCCCAAAATATATGTCACATTCTTTTCAAAAATATAATTAAAATATTACTTGCCTTCTATACGCTCATTAAATATACATTATTATTATTAAAGTAGAATAATTGAAATAAAATATCTAATAAATAAAATAAAATATTAATTATATTTTTTAAAATTTTTATGAAAATAAAAATAAATTATATTTATGGGAGCGGATGTAACATTATTTATTATCAATTCATTGCAAAAGTTATCTTTCCTTGGACCAAATTTTACCCTAAACAAACCTGAGCCTGCGTGGGAGAGGGAAAGACCACAAAATGCATAACGTGACTTTACCAATGTCAATCCCGTCAACGTCTCCTCCACCAAACTACACACACTACACACCAACAGAAGGTGTATACTCATGATATTATTATTACTAGTTACTAGTATAAATAAAAGTACTTTGCTCCATTTATTACTTCTATGTATCTTTGTATGTATGTAGTGTGTGATTCTGCGTGACTTTTTGTCTGTCAGCGTGTGTTTGTATAGCGATGTTACCACCACCTTCAAACGCATTCACACAGTTATTTCTCTCTCTCCTCGCCGCTTCCGCCGCCGTGTTGGCGGTGGACATCCCACTTGGGTCGACCATTTACGCATCTGACCCGAATTCCAAATGGACCTCTTCCAACGGTACCACTCTTTCATTCACTACGGACCCGGCTGACTCTGGCAGCGCCTCCACCGCCGCACTCTATGCTGCAATTACCTTCAACAGCGTCCTCATATGGAAAGCCGGTGGCTCTTCCGCCTCCGTCAATTCCTCCTCCGTATTACGTCTCGACAACTCCGGCGACCTCCAACTCCTAGCTTCCTCTGTTTCCACCATTCCCATTTGGTCCGCTGACACCGGAAATCTCAAAGTCACCGCCGCTACACTTGAGGATTCCGGCAATTTGGTTCTGAAGAACACGTCTGGATCGCCGGTATGGACCTCGTTCGACCATCCGACTGATACAATTGTTCCTACGCAGAGATTCACTGTAAGGCATACCCTTTCATCTGGACTTTACTCGTTTAAGCTCCGAACTAACGGGAATTTAACGCTTTTGTGGAATGATACGGTTGAGTATTATCATTCCGGGTTGAATTCCACCATTAATTCGAACTTAAGCAATCCAGTTTTAGACATTCGATCTACAGGGATCCTCACACTTTCAGATCCCTCACTCTCGAATTCACTAGAATTAGCCTACAGCAGTGATTATGCTGAGGAAGGTAATATACTGAGATTTCTGAAATTGGATAATGATGGCAATTTGCGAATTTACAGTTCTGTTATTGGTGGTGTTAATCAAGTTGAGAGATGGGCAGCAGTGAATGATCAATGCCAGGTTTATGCATTTTGTGGCAATATGGGGATATGTAGTTACAATGATTCAAACCCTGTTTGCAGTTGCCCGTCTGATAATTTCGAACTGGTTGATAAGGAGGATACTAGAAATGGCTGTAAGAGGAAAGTCGAGCTTCGTGATTGCCCTGGGAGGGAGACTATGTTGCAATTAGATCATGCTATGTTCTTGACTTATCCTCCTGAATTACCCTCACAAGGTTACTTCATAGCTATCTCTGCTTGTAGGTTGAATTGTCTTGTAGGTTCTTGCAATGCGTCTACTTCCTTGTCTGATGGATCAGGCCAGTGTTACTTGAAATCGAAGTGACTTTGTCAGCGGGTATCATTCGCCCGCTATTCCTAGTACTTCATATGTTAAGGTTTGTGGGCCCGTAATGCCTACGCCATCCATGGAAGGGGCTGGTGGTGGGAAAAGGGACAGGTGGAGGTTGTCGGGTTGGTTGGTGGCGGTGGTTGTGGTGGTTACCCTTTAGGACTGGTGGTGGTTGTTGAGGGTGGTTTGTGGTGGTGGTGCTTTAGGAATAGTCCCAAATTTGGGGGATTATCAAGACATTACGCGCTTCTTGAATATGCATCTGGTGCACCAGTGCAATTCTCTTATAAAGAACTTCAAAAGGCGACGAAGGGTTTCAAGGAGAAACTTGGGGCTGGTGGATTTGGAGCCGTTTATCGAGGAGTGTTGACAAATCGAACGGTGGCTGCTGTTAAGCAGTTGGAGGGGATTGAGCAAGGTGAGAAACAGTTTAGAATGGAGGTAGCCACAATTAGCAGCACACACCATTTGAACTTAGTGAGGCTCATAGGATTTTGTTCAGAAGGGCGTCATAGGTTACTAGTCTATGAGTTCATGAAAAACGGATCCCTCGATAACTTCCTCTTCGTCTCAGAGGAACATTCTGGAAAGTTCTTGACTTGGGAATCTCGTTACAACATTGCACTCGGGACTGCAAGAGGGATCACGTACCTCCACGAGGAGTGTCGGGATTGCATTGTCCATTGCGATATAAAGCCCGAAAACATACTTCTTGATGAGAATTACAATGCCAAAGTATCTGACTTTGGTCTTGCAAAACTTGTTAACCCTAAAGATCATAGATATAGAACCTTGAAGAGCGTTAAATTGGGACCCGAGGATATTTAGCACCCGAAAGTGGCTCGCGAATCTTCCAATAACTTCCAAATCAGACGATACAGTTACGGGATGGTATTGTTGGAAGTCGTGAGTGGAAAAGGAACTTTGACGCCTCTTCGTGAGACGGACAATGTAAAATTTTCCATGTGGGCTTATGAGGAATTTGAGAAGGGTAATTTTGACAATATTGTGGACAAAGGACTACCCCGGGATGAGATAGATGTGGAGCAAGTGATTAGGGCAATCAAAGTATCCTTTTGGTGTATTCAAGAGCAACCTTCTCATAGGCCTATGATGGGTAAGGTGGTTCAAATGTTAGAAGGGGTAACCCAAATTGATAAGCCACCAACCCCTAAGGGTTCGACCGAGGGCTCTGTGTGTGGGACCAGTTTGTATGCTAGTAGTAGTGTGAGCGCATTTTCTACTTGTGCAGCTTCAGTTCCAGCGCCTTCTTCTTCCTCATCCGTCTCAGGAACTCAGGTGAACAGGGAGTCGTCTTCGTTGTTACAATCAGAAATAAAGTAACTAAGTAGTCAGTCCTAGTTGATTCCTTTTGATTTGCCTGTTGAGTGTAGCCAGTATAATGTGTATTGTTATGTTTGTAATCGATGGTCATTAACTGGTTGAGCGGTTTCTAAGAGTTGTAATCTAGGAAATACAGTAATTGTATTTAAGGATGGAGATTACAACATACATCAATTGTATTTAAAGATGGACAATGTTCATTTCTGTAAAATTTTGCAACTCCATGGTGGCAAAATGTGCTATTCGGCCCCTAATATTTCCTCATGTGACAAGTTGGTCCAGAATTGCAAATCACCTGTCCTTGCTTTTTCTTTGAATTGCAACATGTCCCTGAATTTTTCCTGAATGTACAAGCTGGATCTTACCTCTTTGGAATCTTTAAATTACCCACTGAAATTTTCACATGGTTTAAAACAATCGTTCACCTTTTTAGAGAGTTTGAAGTTTGTTATTTGTACAGTCTCCCATACCTGGACGCCTTTCACTTGTTTTTACTTTTTTTTTTTTTAAATTAATGATTCACTATTATATTAGTTGGTCTAGAATTGCAACACTTCGTTTGCTGCTGTTTATTTTAATTGCAATATGTCCTGAGGTTTGCCTGTAAGTAAAAAGTGGATCTTACCTTTCGGCAACTTGTATATTGGCCCCTAACGTTTGCAATGTTCACAACAATCTTTTTACTTCTGGGGAGAGTTCAAATTTGATGTTTTTGTGCAAAAGGGCAACTAATGATGAAGTCAATCTAATTTCAAAACTATGTGAAAGATGATGAAGAGTTTGGTCGTGGCTAGGCTTTGTATTCACTGTTAAGGTTTACGTATTTTTATTATATATCAAAAGAAGTCCCGTGCGATATTATTTAAGATGTAAAAATATAAAACTATCTTAATAATCTTTGAAATATGCTAATATGCAGAGTCATTAAAAAGTACACTTTTGAGAATCTCATACTTTGGTCAATCTGTAGCTTTTCGCCCTCCGTACAATGGGAACTATTTCTAAATGGTTGACGGTATTATTTTTATCAGGCTGTTTCTAGTGGCCCCGGGCTATTTTCGTTTTCGTACGATCTCCGTTTTGAAATTTGGGACCGGATTCAAATTCAGTACGATAAGACAGAATTCCAGTAATTTTTTTAAAATTTTTGCGATACCGTCGGATGCCGTGGTGGCCGGTCAAACTTTTTGGCCAAATTTTAGGCTAAATTTTTGCCAAAAGTTTGACCGGCCTAAAATTTGGCCAAAAAGTTTGACTGGCCACCACGGCGTCCAACGGTGTCACAAAAATTTTGAAAAACTTAGCTCCGTCTTATCATGCTAAATCTAAATCCGATCTCAAATTTCGAAACGAAGGTCGAACGGGGCCGGAAATCACTCCAGGAGCACCATAATTACGTACTTCCGGGAGTACTTGAGCATTACCATTATTTTTATAGTGCTCTGAATTTGCTTTATTATTTTTCTTCTTTTCGCTGGCATTTTGTTTCGTAGTTTAGTGTATTATTTTCTCTGTGTCATCCGCCATTACACTACTGCATAAATTGTTAATTGTATACCGAAGAATTCTTAAAGAATGGAAATAGGTTTTAAATTAACAGTGGGTTCTTATTGAATCAATTCCCACTAAATTGAAAGACAAAACAACATTTGCACTACCACAAACTCTACTCTTATAAATAGTGATTTATATTGTTGTTCACTTATTTTCCCATTGTTTATCCAACAAAATTAAGTAACATCGAGGCCTCCCTTTAAATAAATAAATAAAGCATTTTTTTTATTATTATTATTTTGTCAAAAAGACGTGTTTCGTTATTTGTTTAAAGAAAAACGAAGTGGTTTTGATCGTATGTCAAAAGGCCTCCATATATGATATATATATATATATATATATATGTAAAATCATTCCTTGGTTTTGAGTATGTCAGAAGGCCCCCATATATATATATATATATGTAATATATATATATATATGTAAAATAATTCTTTTATTATCATTCTTCAATTTTCTCCTCTCACAAACTCCACTTTGAAGCCGTCATCCCCGATCACTTGCCATCTAGAACGAAAACATTGACTGCAATGACCCTGAATTGGCTTCGCCAAATTCGATTTAAGAAGAAATTTCATAATTTCATTGACACATCAGATATTTGATTAGTAAAACAAATCCATCGAAATCAAATTTTGGACACAATCCAATCCATAGATGGCCAATGTACAAGCTAAGTTCAAATGTTACAAATCATTGCAAGAAATTTCGAAGTAGCTATGAATAATTAATTATGCCCGAGTATTATACTTATTCAAATAGAAACATATTTCAATTGGTATCCTCTTTTTTAATCCAACTAAAAAATTTATTATTGTAATAATTATTAATATCATATTACAATTTGATAAAGTGTCAAAATTCTTCATTAAAATTAAAAATAAAAAATTACTAAAATCAGTTAAAAATGCCCCAAAAAAAAAAAAAAAAAACCTTACTACAACCCTATTACTTTCATCGGTGCGATGAAATTATTACATCTTAGATGATTTATCTTGTATAATTAGCAACAGCAACTTTGCCCACGAGTTTTCCATCCTTGAATGATCCTAAAATCCGTACAAAGCCTCACGTACAAGTTCTTTTAGTAGACAAACTTGTAGAGCCTAGGTACAAAGATTAAGAAATAATTGTCAATAAGCTCATGTGACAAGAATTCCACCAAACCGAGGTTTATCAACAGGCCCCCAATGACAAGAAAGAGGTTTTTCGTCGTTGTACTTGGAAATTAAATAATCTCGTTTTCCATCTTTTCTTGAGAAAGAGCGTGCGCAATAAAGTTTTGGCTACAATGTTCGACTTCCCAGGTAGCAAAACAACCTTCTCCTCCTCAGTATCTCCAAAGCTATATATATCGTCAATTCACGAGCACAGGCGAGTGTTTGTCAGCCTTGCCCACTGTGAGAATCTCGATCAACCCCCCCCCCCAAAACACCAAAAACTGAAAATGAAGCGAATTAGCAAAAGCTCTAGCCGATGTGGGGTGAAATAAGAGTGTCTATAAAGGTATGATATCCAGTCAACGACAGAGTCTCACAATTAGCAACAGCAACTCTGCAAACAAATTGTCCGTCCCTGCTGTATAAGACTACTTGTTCTTGTTCGCCAATTTGTATGTGTATTATGATCTTACCATCCTCGAACAGATACAGTGGCTTGCCAAGGTGACCGCTCAATTGATTCAGAGGAATAGCAACCATTTTTGTTAGAGATTCCATAATGCCATATTCTTTCATCATCCACAATGTGTACTTTCCAAAGCATCTTCTCACCAAAGACAGCTTTCCATTCAATACATATACAGTTGGTATCACTCTGTCATTAAACTCTTGTGGTAGTGCAAAAACCCCATATTTTTCAGTGGTTACATTAAGTGAAACAATCACACGATGTCCACAATTTTCTATTACGTTAGCAACCCAATGGAATGCTCCATTCACCAAGCTGCCATCATCCCACTTGAAATCCGGGTACGGGAAATCCTCAATTTTTCTCCAGGAGGAATCACTTTTCATTGAATGGAACCTAAACTCGGATCGATCATTGTCTTCATGGTCATAGAAAACGACAACTCTCAAGACCTTGTAGTCATCGGAGAATGAGTCATAAGCCAATCGATATTTGAGTCCTGCACAAATTTGTGTTTCGCCAATAGGACAATCTGGAAGCTTCTTTGATTCTCGAGTGTAAGGGTTCCATAAGAAGACACCTCCTCCGATATCTTCAACACAAAACAAGCCGTTACAAGAATTGTAAATTTTATGTAGTCCTTCGAGTTTACCTGGAGCATCATGTTTAACCACGTCCTCATCAACAGTTTCATTGGAGGATAAAGATGAAATGGAGCATGAATACACACTTTTAGTTTCATAATCAAGACACAGAGTCGCCATTCTCAGGTTTGAGCGATCAAGGTGATTCCTTTTGAAGCAGAAATCATCAGAAATCAAAGAGCGGACTGATTTTGAAACACATTTAAAACGCATCAGAGATTTTACCGGAAGCCTTGAGAGTATTTCAATGGTGATATCGAAAGGTAGGTCTATGTTCCTCACTTCCAACGATGGCTGGTAAACAACTCGGTTTGGGAAATTGAAGGGTGAAAAATATGAGATGGAGTAGGAAAAAATGCGTTTTGTTTCATATCCAAGATAAACAATCACCCTTGTCAAGTTTGTTCGACTAAGATGTTCATTTTTTATGTTGGAATCCTGAGAAATCAAAGGGTAGAATGATTTCAGAAAGGTCGAAGATTTTAACAGAAGCCTCGCAAGTACTTCAGTAATCATATCCCACCATAAGTCCTCTGTCATTGTTATGGTACAGCCTGAAATAAGAAAGCAATAATAATAAGGTCAATCTACGAAAATCATGCATCAACATTTTTGTAACTACATAATATACTGTACTTATGGGTCAAAACAAGTCTTCATTTTATGATGTGACAACTCCTGCGATCGACATCAAAACAAGCTAAATCGCATATGAACGCAATTGAACATTTAATTTGCAACATTATCTACTTTTGTAGATGAAAGACACTGCATACAATCACCATTGAAAATCTAAAAACATTTTGTCTTCAACTTGGGGAACAATTTTTTTTTTTTTGGGTCACGATCGTGCTTTCAATCCATAAGCAAGCATCAAAGCACGTTATATGAAATGTACAGGAGATAAATTAAAATATACAGCTATTTTTTATTTGGTTGAGTGACATTTTTCATGTATTATTCCTTGTTCGTTTCTAGGGTACATGTTTTTCTTGGTGACTGAAACTATAGAGTTAAATATTCACAGTTCGTGCAGCAAGTTCACGATAATGACTTCATATATTTTAGGGAAACATTGAGTGCACTATAAGTAAATGACTGATATAAATTTAATTGTGCCTCAATCTGGAAAATTCATAACTAATTTATAAGTGAGTATAAAGAGAATTGACGGTAGGTCCTACACTCCTACGTGTTTCCTTGATTGAGCTAATTTAAAATAGTCTCACCCTCTCATTCTTCAAAAAACACGTTCTCAACAACACATCCTCCCAAAAGATCAATTTCCTTAAAATGGATCTAGAAAATGCGATGACAAGAAATAAATAGCAGTTATGAATGTTTAGTTAAAAGTAATATTTGATTCAATGACTTTCACTGAATTAGTAATTTACTAGTCAATTGACTGCCAAACATAGGCTATGTATAATTAGTGCTTTGAGATTCCGTAAAAGCTTATTTGGTAAAGCTTTTCTAAAAGTGATTTTTTTTTCCTAAACTCATTTATGACCACATTATTTTCAAAAACTTCACGGTGCTTTCAATGAGTTGTTTGTTCAGCTTAAGCGTGGCTGTTCTTGCTGTGTTGTTGTTTCAAATTTCAAAGTAAACCTTAAACTCAAAGCAAAATTCAACTTTCAAATATACAAAAATATTAAAAAGAGCAGCTTTCAATTTAATTACAAATCTATGAAAAATAGAGAGAAAGATTCATTGAAAGAAAAATTGGGAGGTAGCAAAACTTCGAAAGATTCATATGGTGAGGTACCAAGAACAATATGTTAACTTGGGCAGTACTTTAAAAGAATTCGATGCGAAAAAATTCACGTATTACAGAATAAGTCATCCACTCAAATTTATGACCCAAGTAATGAATATTTCATCCACACAAGACATTGCCTATCAACAAAATCAACTTGTCACATTGAGAGCATGTACAAAACATTACCATATCGCTGCACCCAATATATTTCTCCTTGCAATTTTTTGCATTTTTACAGGAAATGATGCTTACCCTAGATTGTAAGCACAGTGCAAAGATTTCAAATTCGTTTTAAGAGTTGGTTAGCTTAACCCTCAAAATATGAAATTAACGCAACATGCTCTTTTACAGCAACACAGGTCTGTTTATCAAATCTTTGTATATAAAATCTTTCTGTTGTTGAAGGCTATAAATAATAGCATCATGCTGAAATCCTGTTCCCAAAAAAATTTAAACAATCAACCCCATCACCCCAAATAAAGAAGGATTATTGTATTTCTTTGGTTTAAAAAACCAATCTTTCCGTACACTTTCTGCAATTAAAATGTTTCTTACATTCCTTTGCACTCTCACTATCTGCTCAATAGCACTAGCAACTCAATTCCAACTTCAACATAAGCTTGAGTGGTGTAGTTTTTATTCACCAACCAATTAAACAAGTGATTTGTAGTCATTTAAACCTTAATGTTAATTGAGCATAATTCATACAATGCACTCCCTCGGATGAATTTGATTGGTTTCAGTTTTGGGAATATGTGGGTTTATTTGTGAGTTTGCTTTGACACGCAACCGACTTCCTTTTCTCATGGGGTTGTCCAGCAAAAAAACATTTTTACACTACTATACCGCTTTCGTGCGGTGCAATATGAGGGTAGGGTTCGGTTTCAAATTCAAAGTCAATTAAGCTAATTGAATTCCACGATTCAAAGATGCAAAACACATATCCCCAAAATTCGCAACACCACCGCACAACGAAAACAGAATTGAATGAGAAATCCAAGAACCAAAGACCACCAACAACAATCTGCAATTAATCAGAAAAATACATTGAATGAAAAAACGAAAAAACGAAATCTTTGGACTCGGGACATAATCTAGACATAGCTAACAACCCGACAACAATTCAAAATAAAGATAGAAACGGGGAAGGAAAAACAGAAAAATCTCAATCAAGCAAAACTAAATCAAAACAATCGAACAAACCAATAATCCATAGGGTTTCCATCGAAAAGGGATTGAAGATCGGCGTTCTTACCTCTATAAACGGGAGCGAATAGACCTGAAAATTTCTCCGTCACTTCGTCTAAGATTGATGGTTGCTTCTCGTGAAAAGAATTCCAGGACGGACTTGAAAAAATTGGTACACCCACAAAATGATGAGGAAATTTTGACTACTTATTAAACGAGACAATGGACAAATTAAAAACTATATATGTATTAGTTGGTGTTTAATTAGGCTCGATGGACACGTTGCAGTCGTTGCTCAACAATATACGTCCATATTACGATTTCTGTACTTATTAAGACTCAAGAGGTCTTCCTCAGCACCACACCAATATTCCCTCTCCGTGTCCAAAAGAATTTTTGGGGAAGTTTGGACAATTAGCGAGGTGAGAGAATTTTGGGTCGAAGAAGAGGTATAGAATGAAAAGGATTCAGTGACGTATGAATATAATTGATTTTCCAAAATAATAGTTACTACCATACCGCTCTAATGATCGTTCATTACGAAAAAATCATTACGAGATGACATAATTTAACATTCTCACTATTATTATAAATGTAATGAGGTTTATGGCATAGTATATATGGGAGAAAAATAAGTGTATTCCCATTAGAATATAAATATCAATCCTCCTGGAATTGGGAATATAAATTCTACTCCTCGTCCCCAAATATATAGACTTGTTTTTCTTTTTCGATGTCCCAATTATATAGTTTTATTTCTATATTAAAAGATATTTTTTTGTTTATTTATCAAAATAACCTTATTTAATATGCCTAGTTATAACTATCATTATCTTTAAATTACACTCATTAAATAAGCTGAAATTAGTAAACTATTTGCAAATTTTACATTTCCAATAATTTTTCTTAATCTTTGTGAAAAATCAACAAACCTATATAATTGGAACGGAGAGAGTAATAGAATAGATAAACTCTAATATATTGAGAAAGTAGGCATAAAATTTTGAACCCAATAGAATTATTTAATTTTTCCAACTTTGATTCGAAATAGAATTCACGTCACAATTCCCAACAATCTCTACCTTGACACGAATTCTACCGAAAAAGTGCAAAAACCAATCTTTGATAAAAATAATTATATGTCTCTTCCACAAAAGACGCGGTGAGCCAAACTCAATGACTAATGTCATTCATGCATAGTCGTACAACTTTAACCATAATGCAGTAGCATTTTTCTTCTTCAAGACGCTCAGAAAATTTGGTTTGAAAGATGAAGATGAATTTGATCCACTTGTCCATAAAGGTGGAATTTCATCAAACCCTAACAAGACATTATCCAAAAACCATATGTGCAGTCTTTGCTTGCATTTTAACCTAGAAACGACAAAAAATCTGGTGTACTTACCCATCCAAGAGCGAATTTCATATTTCATAGTTGGCACTATCATAATGAGAACGATTTAGTATATATATATATATATTTTTTGCTAATAGGAGAGAAAACTTTCCACTCCGCCTGGAGGATAATAATAATAATCTATATCTATATTAATAAAACGGTATCGTTTCCCGCTTCAAACTATCAATTTTTAGAATTAAAAATTAATTACAAAATTTCATTTCACCCAATCTCTATATATTTAAGATTAAATGGTATTTTTGAGATAAGTTCAAATCTTTCATCAAATAAATCTTACACACTCTTTTCCTTCTATAAATGCTTTATGTGTGGTTCACCAACAGTCACACACGCCTTTCCTTATCAACACCTCAATAAATCCAAAAATCCAAAATTAACACATCTCAGATCCGTCAAGCATCATTAATCCGAAAATTGAGTTGATCAAATCTTTCATAAATCAGCCAATTAAGACATAATTAAGATAAATTTCTCACAGAACGTTACAAATAAAACACTAATAATAATAATAATAATAATAATAATAATAATAATAATCTCTACCATCTATAAAAATGGCTAAAGAGGAAAAATATTTTGTGGACAAGAATGCCCTCATTAATTTTGATAATTCCAAAACTGCTATATACTATGAAGTTGATTAGATAATTCTCGTGAAGATTGTCAATTTTCAATTTTGGTTGTCAGTGAAAGATATTAGGAAGAAGAGAGAGAAAACACCATCATGCCCATAGATGGGACCGTAGTCCGTATATACGTGGTGTTCTTCAACTTTTAATTGTTTTAATGTTTTAATCTATAGGGTAAATCTGGGAATGAATTATGGTGCAATTATTGAAATTATGCTATAATTGTGGTGATATATAATGTGGTGGAAAAAATAAAAATAGCAGTGGTAATATAGTTACTTTTTTTTGAAAATCTCATCTTCATCTGTTGTACTTATTAAATTAAGGGTATGTTTGATTCACAATAAATATTTAAAAAAATTTCGCTCTCATTCTTTTCAACCACATACACAATTACTTTATACTTTTTTAATGCGTTATCTCTCATTATTAACCACATAATCTATGCATAATTCGAATAAATAAAATTTACCCAAAATTTAGTGCGAATCAAACATACCCAAAGATACCCTCTTTTTTTTTTTATTTAATAACGAAGATACCCTTATTTAACCATTCTTTCCAGTAGTGATAACGGCGGTAATGATCTCCTCCCCACAGTGGGGAGGATATCATACCCACAAATACATATGACCCCCCATGATTGGTGGGGGAGCCGGTGGTGGGACCTACACACATGGCCTCCCACCAATCAGGGGGGCCATGTATTTTTGTGGGCATGATCTCCTTCCCAGTGTGGGGAGGAGATCATTACCGGTGATAATGGTACAAAATGGAAATCAGGAAAGAAAGAAACCGGGGTAGAAAGAACAATCCTGATCTGGTACCATCGATGGTGCCATAATATGGCACCATCGATCCACGTGTCATTGGGAGAAGCGACGCGTCAACGGTGATGTTTAAAAAAAAAGCATGTTGCCCGGTGCCATAAGTGATAGCAACTAAAGATGTCAGGGACCTTTCTGCAATTAATTGAAATTCTCACCCAAATTCCAATTGAACGAGCCCTAATTCATTCCTAAGCTCTTCTATTCTTCGTGAAAAACACCATGGCCGAGAAAGAAGTCCACCACCACCACCGCCGTCTGGTCGGGCCTCTCCACCGACCTTTAGACGCCGCCACACGGTTGCCACACAAGTACATAAATTCGAATTGAACCTTAGTTGTCCGCTTCTTTCTCACACGTGATGCACTTGTGTGTTTTTTTTTTCTCTCTTGAAGGAATGTATTGTGAAGGTGATGCTTGGGTTTTGCCCAGCTTCCGTTTGATTTTCCCCATTTTGCCTTTCATTTTCACTTGGAATCAGTGGTTGCCATGTTTGGGTTTTTCGCTTTTTTGTTTTTCTCTTCATCTGTATAGCGTATTTAGGCTAGCATGAAGGTGATGCTTGGGGTTTTTTTCTACGGTTGCAATTGAATTATCAGGACCTTTTTTGGTGGAATTATCGGTTGAATGCTTGATTTTCGCTGAATTATCATGACCCCTTTTTTCTTCTTCCCAGAGCGATATGCTCAAGGATTGGATAGGGTTATTGGAATGAATTTTGGGTGCTATTTCGTGGAATTGTAGTTGTTGCGTAGTTGAATTATGGTGTCATGTGGCTTAATGAATCAAGGATCTTTGATTTTCGATGAATTAGTGGTGTTGGTGTACATTATGATTTTTTCCGAGTGGCTAGACAAACTAGAAAGTAGAGCTTTGTCTTGAAAATTTGTTGCTTGGGTGTATTTCACTTATTTTATGACAGAAATAACGGTCAAACATTGAAATCTATGTAATATGTAATTTGTCCTCGTAGGATTTTTCAGAATAAACAAGTTTTGTCACCTTGAAGATGCTCCAACTTACAAGTGGGGCAATGCCCAAAAATTTGGAATCGATGAGAAATCCTCTCCAAGCTTTCTCGTCAGAGAAGAAGAGGAGATACATGGAGAAAGAAGAAATGAAGAAGACCCAAGAAGAAGCAGAGGATTTTCTCATATGGTTGTCCAAGACTAAATTGTGGAAATCCCAAATTTTGGTGTACAAAGTGTTTTGGCATAGAGAGAATTCCCTAGTTTTGTTGGCTAGAAAAATTCTGTATCTTAGATGGCAACCTATTTCCTTGTTTATCCTCATTTATTTGAAAGAAAATGAAGTGCAAGTGAATTGTGTATAAACCAATTCTTTTGTTTCAGTTAGGAGTCATTTATTTAGGGGTCTTTCCTTTTAGTTTCTGGACGAGGTTCTGGTGTTCTACTATAAGAAGCTGTGTAAAATTTACCTTATATGGCAGGAAGGTCCTTGTGAAATTTCAGCTTTAGTGCTTGTTACATGTAGTTGAAATAACAGGTGATTATAATGTAATACCAAGGTTGACATTGGAGTTGCTAAAGCAAGTTGTAGTATAGAATAGACACACGAGAGTTCGACAATGATACACACACTAATACCACCCAACATCGACTATACAACAACAAAATGCATTATCAAATGCAAAAAGTAAACTACAATATTGAATAGCATGATGGTGGCTTGTCCAACTTCTCAAGGTTATTGAGAGTGTCTAACTTCTCCAGTTTGTCCAATTCCTCCCCGTCATATGTGTGAGTGAAGGAATTTGGCAAATTGAGAGCGCATCAAGGAACAAAAGGATTATTACTTGCCACTGCTTCATCTTGAATGATGGAAGCAGATCAACAAAAGACATTGTATCTAGTAAGCGCTACACAAATATAGAAAAAATTAGGAAGAAGAAAGTGCTAATGAAACACGGCATAGCTTCATTCAAAACTTGAGTAGATAGAATTCCTTTGATAATACAACTTCACCATATCCTTTACACCACAATATATTTGAGCAGTCCAGAATTGGTACATATTTCTTCACTAGACAATGCAAAGTCAAAATTACTACAAAGATAGTGTTTGGAAAGGGTTCCTTGGAGCTTAATAAAAGCACCTTCTTAAGGCTAAAATGTTATTGTTTTAGTCTAAAAATTTTAACACATTAAACATATAAAAATTGGCAAAGTGAGACAAAGTGAACAATTTCTTCTTTTCTAAAAGGCCCATTTGGTTTTGCATTCTCAACAGACAAAAAATTTAACACAAATTTAACACAAGTCACAACCCAAAAAAAAAAAAAAAAAAAAGAGAATCTCTCCCAAACAACACCTACATCACCACATTTATTCTTCATTTCTTAGACACAACCATCAACTCACAACGATCTAGCTACTTCAAAATCCTACATCTCCAACAACACCAACAATAACAATAACAATAATAATAATAATAATAATAATAATAATCAATTTCACTCATAATCATAATCAACCTAAAATCTCACTCAAGAACAAGGATTTTGTTGAAAATAGAACAAAATCTGATGGCAAAATCAAAGACAAGGCTTCCATAATGTACACCAACACCACCAATTCATCAAAATCAAAGATTCATCAGCTCATTATGCCATAGGTCATTATAATTCAATCCTAAACAACTACAATTCCCACGAAATAGCGGCCTACAACAATTCCTTATGCATACTTTGCTACAACTACAAAAAAAAATAATGTAAACGCCTTCTTTACATTTAATACCTCTATCTGAGACGAACAAAAAAATTAAAAAGAGCATGGTAATCAAAGTCCGTATTTGGTAAATCAAAGGCAAAATGGAGAAATTCAGTGAGGGAAATGCAAGTCTGCATGAACCCAAGCATCACCTTGATGATACGGAAATTGAAAAAAAAAGAAAAAAAACCAACGCTCTATCACGCGTGAGAAAGGAGCAGAAAGACTCACACAAATCTGGATTTCCGTACGTGGTTGGCGGCTGAAGGCGGCGTCTGAAGGATGCGGTGGAGAGGCCCGACGGACGGCGGTGGTGGTGGTGGACTTCTTTCCTGGCCATGGTGTTTTTCACGAAGAAGAGAAGAGCTTAGGAATGAATTAGGGCTCGTTCAATTGGAATTTGGGTGAGAATTTCAATTAATTGCAGAAAGGTCCCTCACATCTTTAGTTGTTGTCACTTATGGCACCGGGCAAGACGTTTTTTTTTTAAACATCAGCCGCTGACGCGGCTGCTTCTCCCAGCGACACGTGGATCGATGGTGCCATAATATGGCACCATCGATGGTACCAGATCAGGATTGGTAGAAAGAAACCGGGTATAAAGGGACCAACAGTATTTTAAAATTTTCCTCTCGCATCACCATAAGACTTCAAAATCCTCAGAAACCCTATTGCTGTAAACCCTCCCATGCATATGTCTCCCATTTCCTCTTTCCAAGAAAACCTCCTCTGTCCAAGAATCCCTCTTTTTTAATTCCTACGCAAATAAAGAGAGGTTACGCCATTGATTGTAGACTTGCAGTAATGGAGATTGTAGAAGAAGATGATAATTTAAATTCAAGTGTTGACAAGTAAGTACCGATAGTTAATCATGTTTTCTTTAATTATATACATATATATATTCAGATACATCTTTCACCTTCCTTGAGTTTCTTTGTTTCTTGTTTATTCAAACTTTCTTTCTTGTTTATTCTATTTGAATGTCTGTAAAATCCAAGATACATCTTTCATCTTCCTTGAGTTTCTTTCTTGTATATTCTATCTGAATGTCCATAAAAACCACATATCTGGGTAGGGTATTTTGAGTGTGGTGGTGTGGTGGGGTACTTGAATCATGTGAGAAGGCCCATTGGGGTTTTGAGATATATATATATATATATATATGCATGTAGGTTTGCAGTTACTGTGTTGGTCTACGGTGAAGTTTTGTTGGCAGCAACAATGGGGTGGTTAGGTGGCACCATGTTCGGGTGGGATGGGGTGGGGTGGGGTGGGGTGGGCTGATGCAGACGAAAATTAGGGTGGTTTTAAGATAGGTTTTATTTATTTTTAATTTGAATTATTTTAAAAGTGGAATAACATTTTTGCTTCATTTTGCTAGCTACTACTTCTAATTGGTGACCATGCCTTTTTCCTTTTATTTCATTTTGTCCTGGTTAAAAAATTGATTTTGTGCCAATACTATCAAAAGAGCAAGCATTGCCGATTCTCGTTGCATGCATAGAGTGGGTTGCTTAAATTTGCTTGATTGTTTGGATCCACGAGAGAATAGCATGTTGGATATATTTATTTCGCAATGTTTGGGAGAATTGAATAATTAATTCATGTGAAGATTATATTTAATGAAGTTGTAAGTTATAATAATCTCTAGATTATCGTAGATAGCAAATTAAATTGCTACAATTTGCTTACAATATTGTGCATCTATGCAATATTTGCTGATGATGAATGAATGAATGAATTAATTAATTAATTAAGCTTCATGTTTTCTCGTGCACATGTATCAGCTGAAATTTAGCATATGCTTGATTTGATTATATATTGGGACGGTTTTTGTCACTGCCCGAGCACTTGAGTTAATCGTATTATCACCTTGCGATCTTATATTGTTATAGATCCCTAGTTTTAATTAATTAAGCAACCATGCATCCCCTTGGATAGTTGGTAGTTGAGTTTGAAGAATGTGCAATTTCTCCAACTTGTTCTTCAATTAAGCAGGGAATTGAACTTATATATATATATATAAAAGATGATTCATCTTGCCACGTCTTTCATCTTCTATTTAACATATATATCCTTTAAATTCTCACATTTTTTCAATTTTTCCCCAGTCTTTTGAGTACTTGTGAGTGTCCCCTTTTCAATCCACGACCGGTACCACCAATCATGCATATGTAAGTTTAATTAGTTTCCAACTTTCCATTTATTTATCTACAATTCTTATTTAATATATATATATATATATTTAACCATGCATTCTTGTACGTTCTTCAGTGGCTACGTACCCAGTAGCTGGTGTAGCCTTGGCAGCATTAGTGGGTGGATACGTCTACAAAAAATGTGCAACAAGTGGTAAGAGAAGGAGAAAGGCTCGCAAGAAGCCTAAGAAAGGAAAGGCAGTTGAGGTTATTTCCGAGGCGACACAAATGGATTGTGTTCATCAACTTGAAAAGTTACAAATTTCTGAAAATATAATTGACCATGGAAGTGATCCAACTACCATAGTGTTCGAAGGAGTATATGACGGTAGGGGTGAAGCGGTTTCCTAAGAACTCTCGATATCATGCGTTATTCTCTAATGAAATTCACCATCTTAGACTTACTGATTGGCATCAAAATGTGATTAGATGTCATGGATATGATGCCGATCAAGACTATTTCTACCTCATTTTGGATCGCTGTTTTATTAGTTTGGAAGATTTAATTATAAACGTACAACGGGGTTGTCGGGGCCAAGGATTTTCAACTATGGTCATCTAAACCCGGTTCACATACATTAGTTCCGTCTGCTCACTTGTTGAGCATATTGACGGGGAGATTATGTGCCAAGATCTCAAATTTAGGTTTGATCGAGTACAAGCGTAGGAGAAAGACAACCTCTGTTCGATGATCATGGTATGACTTTCGTTGCATACAAAATAAGGACGTACAATTGTATATATATTGCATTAATTTTGTATACCATATATGCAGAATTTTCGATTAGAGGATGGTATCACCCCATGGAAATAGGACAACATCATTATACAGAGGCCATGGATCTGTTTAGCTTAGGATGTATATTTTTCTTTTGCATTAGCAAAGGAAGTCATCCATACGGCGGGACGGAAAGCGCCTGTGCTCCCAATATTGTTAAAGGTCGAGATCAGCTCTATAAGATACGTAAAATGCCTGAAGCCCACCACTTGATCTCGCAACTTCTAAATCAAATACCCGAAAAGAGGTAATTCCTAGTTCTTTCTCGTTATACCTTATACCAATGTCTTTATACATAACACAAAAAATCATGCTTATTGTATAGGCCAAGAGCTACAGATGTTTTGTGCCATCCCATGTTCTGGGATTCGGATGCTCGCCTTGGGTTTCTTTCTGACGCGGGTGATAGATTTGAGCAAGAAACAACAAAATCTAAGCTGTTGCAAGAACTTGAAAACTTGAGCTCGGATATTTGGCAAGGCGACAAATGGGATAGCCTGTTCGTTGACCCGATCTTCATTCCTGAACTTACTAGAGTTAGGGAGTACGACAGTACAAAAGTTGAACATTTGTTGCGCTTTGTCAGAAATAAGTACCGCCATTACAGTGATTTCATAGCACCTGTGAAGACATTAATAGGTGCATGTCCTGGAGGACTGGATAATTATTTTTCAACATTGTTTCCGAAGCTTCTAATAAGGGTTTATGATGTTATTTTTCAGCATTGTAGGACGGAAGAAATCTTCCACAAGCATTTTTGAGAAATCTTTTGTGTAAGGAATGAAAACCAGTAGAATTGAGCTGTCTTGATGAATTGAATTGTTATAAGCGTGATCATGTTATGAATAATTGAGAATAATTTGGTGGTTATGAATTATGAGGAATAATTTGGTGGAGGAATAATTTGGTAAAAGATGTAATTATTATATGTGAATGACTATTATACCCTCATGAAATTATGTAATTACGGTTTATCAATTCGAAGTTTTCCTATAAATAGAACTTGATTATTAATGAAATTGATTCCGAGAATTCCTTAGAATTCATTCTCTACTAAATTCTCTCTATTGTTTCTATACTTTTATAACACGTTATCGGACGAGTCTCTGCCATTTGAGTAATATGAAGGAGTATCTTTCTACCAGATTATCTATTATGAGCATACTCAGACGTAAACCTTAATATTAGTCGATTAATTGTCTCTAAAACTATGCTCACGAACAATTCTCTGGATCAAGATTCTTTCCTCTCAAAATCATCTTCATTCGAGAGATCTCCATTATTCTTCTTCCTATTCTCTCACGATCTCAGATTCTCTTTCTTGAGACGCAACATTCATAACTTTTCTCTCATCTCCGTGTTTAATTATAGTTTAATAATATTATATTTTGGCTTAATGATGATTATTGCATTATGGGCAATTCAAGAATTGGCAAATGGAGGAAATACGTGCATGTTCAATTGCTTCTACCAAAGAAAAAGGAAAAGGTATATATATATTATATTACTTTATAATATAATAATATATTAAACTATAATATTCGTTTTCTCGAGATATAAGGAGTATACGTTATCAAAATCAAATTTTCTCGACTCCATTATACTCGATTTAACGAGAGCTTCGATTTGACACTAATATTGATAAGGTAAACTTTCAAAATTTACAAAACAAGACTTCCAATTTTTGAAAAAGTTACAAAATAGTCCTTGAACATTTTGATATTGATAAATTGAAGTAGAAAGGAGATCATTTTCAATCGTAAAACATTGATAAAATATTTTTGACAATTTTACCTTTGCGAATTGGAATGGACAATTTTACCTTTAGGGTAAAACCGACCTAATTTTAACGACAGTGAAAAATATATAGAATATTCATGAAGAAATTCTAAATCCATTGATTATATAAAATGGCTTGAAGTCCATTTGAGTTAAAAGATCGAAATATTAATGTAACTCCCAAGAGTTCAATTACATAATGTACTTATTCTAGAAGGATAAGTGTGCGACTTGTAGAAGTAATGAGTATTTGTTCTGAAGAACAAATCGCTCCCGTAAAGCGATTCAATATTTAATTCTCGCACTTTATTTCTTTGCAATACCTCCTACTTGATGATGGGTTCAACCGTCACTAAGCGGAAGGTTTTATATATTTCTGCACTTTATATGCTAAGTGATGGGTAATACCTTCTACTAAGCAGATCCTACTCCTGAAGAAGTAGTTAAACATTATGCAATTTAATTCTTACTATTTAAATTCCGTAAATTTATATTTATTGCAATAATTCCCATAAGGTAGGTTCGACCACCTATTGGAGGAAATTTAATTTCTGCAATTTAAATTTACGCACTTTAGATTTCTTCGCATATATTTCCAATGTGGTGGGTAATACTACACGATTGGTTATAACTAATCATACCTCGGAAAAGTAGTTGATCAAATATTCTAATCCTACTCTCAAGAAGTAGACGATGAGAATAAAATTACTTCTCTATATATCTAATATTAATGGAGAAAATTGAGCAAGTGGTACTTGAAGTTACCATTGAATAAATAGATAAAAGTAAAATGCTCAATAGGTCCCATGTTGATAAATCAAAGAAAATATATCGCATGGAGAGATTATATGAAGTAATCTCATCGATGATATGAGATTGTATTAATATGAGAATAAAATGCTCTTGAAGAAGCATAATCACTAGATTTCTGTATTTGAATAAAGCCAATATGATATTATTATTACTCCAGAAGAAGTACAAAACAGTCGAAGTGGAACATATTGAGAATATCAAAGATGACAATAAACACTCGAAAATATAGAAATACGAAAAGAAAATATATATTGAACCCATAAATGAGGGATGCGTCTCGAGAGTATAAATACTCCGTAACTCTGCCACCCCAGAACATTCGGGTTCATAATGAAAGATCCAAATGATCTCTTTTTCGCTGACACCGATGATCTGTGACCGATGGGTTTCAGCTTCCCACAGATTTTTGAACATATGATTGAATCTTGATGAGTAGATCAAAGAATCGTATTAGCGAGAAACAAGTATATTTCTCATCGAGCGAGAAATAAATTTATGTTCTACACCACTGATCTAGAAATGCTAGCAAACCATCGAAGAAATAATTAATATTTAATAAACCTATGGGTTTGGTATGAAAATTCCACTGTGCAAATGACGCTATATTGAATATTTCCTCCAGTGTGTTATAGCCGCCTGGAAGAACAATAAAAGCTTCACTATTGCTCATCATGTACATCAGGAAGTCATGGATGGATTGTGTTTGTAGCATCAATCCAGTTGGACTAATGACATTTCTAACTCCAATTCGATTCTTCGCCTCCAATTCGATGAAAAGGTATTATACTTGACACTCTTATCCCCATAATTGTGCGGCCATCGTAAGACTCCTTAATAGTTTGTTATTAGTCCCTCCATATAGTATATTGATATTTTGTTTCCCTAACTCCCTTACAAGTTGGTGCCATATCCACATATTGGATATGACCTACTAGTCTGGAGCCACCAAGAACACATATAGTTTTTACCTGGCGAGGTAAAGATTGACTTACATGAGATGATTACGATATCTCCATCTCCATCTCCACCTCTATCTTTCTCTTTCAACGAATGAATGATAGATATATGAATCCCTCTATTTAAAGAAAAATTTTCAAACCAATAATTGAGTACACTATTTACTTTTTGACAAATATGAAAGAGAAAAGACAGAAAAAATTTAAGTGAAAATGACATATATCTACCGGTGATAGAAAATAAGCGAAAAAATCGAAAATCAAAACGATATTTACAAATAAAAAAATATTGATCTTCTATATTACATAAATTTGTCTTACATAAATATGGGAAAATCATTATACTAAGTTATTCTACTAAATTTACAAAGCTGGATCTTTTAAAGTAAGTATTTCAAGACTATAAAGTGCTTGTTGATCTTTGAATTTGGCCCATAAGGCCATTAGCTCACCTTACACGTGTCCACTAGGATGTGTCTCAAGAGCACATTGAATATCATCCAAAGACTCCTTACTCAATCCATCCTTAATGAATGCTATTTTATCTTCTCGGTTTTACGGACAAGTACCCCACAGATTTACATCGAGTGTCACATGTCTACCGAAAGCACACTTGTAGCATCCTCCTAATCTTTTTGCTCTCCGTTTCTTTGAAAAACTACTTTTACCCATACCAGGCATGTATTTAGAAGGAATTGAAACCTCACCAGGATAATCGAACCTTTGCTTCAATCAAGCATCGGATATCTTGTGGGATACCCTTATTCATTAGCATCCTTAATCTTTCCACCTACATCGATAAATCCTTTTAGGATTTTGATCGATAGTGATGGATAGTATTTTCGAAGATTTGAGAGCATATGATCCATTATAATGTATAGACCCTTGTTAGGATGAATTTTGCAATAATTTTGATGATTTATTTATAGAATAATACGACGCGTATGAAATAAGACTCCGATTTTAAATAAATAATATGAAGCGTAAGAGCTACGATTACGGAATTAAATAATAGCCGGATGTGATGCGTATGAGCTGTAACTCCGTGTTTGAACAGTAGTAGACAATAATGTCACCAAAAGATGATGGAATATGTTGGTGAATTGTTTCTATGATAAATCATATTGAGCACTATACAGATACTAGTGAAATCGATATAAGAATTTACTGAACTAGAAGTTCAATAATACTCGTTTGCAAAACCGGATTGACCATCCCGGTTTAAATAATTATTGAAATCAATATTTCAAGTGAAGAATTAAAGGAATTCTTCAATGATTGTTCTCGATAAATGATGAAATCATTACTACCCAATATTGGAAATAAATCCCAAATATATTTGGAATAAAAGATGAGAAATATGGCCCCACTCATCCTCCATGTGGACTACTAGATATTATGATATGGATCCACTAGATAGTCACATGTGTATATGATTCGTAATTTGAAATTTACGTAAATATTTGCTTACTAAAGATGAGCATGATTTCAGATTTAATGATAAAGCTAGTAAATGTATATCCCAATACTTGAATAAATCTCAAGGATTGAGTATGCATACAAGTGGGATATTATATGGCAAATTATTTAAAATCCTCAAATAAATTGCCGATATCGAGAATAGAATGCAAGCGGTCTAAATTCCCATATTAATTTGAATGATGAGAACATATATGATTAAAATCATACCAACTGTATGAGTTTTGGTGTTCTAAATTTTCTCAGCATGATGGGGAGTATTAAAGGTTGAAAATGATATGTGAAATGCATCATGTTATATCCTCACAATTAAAATATGAACTTGAAGTTCAAAGATGCATAAAAGATGCTATGAACAATCACATATATCAGTTAAGAAGCTTTGATAAGTTAGCACGCCAGAAGCGTTGATATTATGAGATTTCCCCAAACATATATATCAAAGCAAATTATAAAAGATGGTCTTAATAACGGAGGCATATGCTCTTGAAGAGTATATAGATATAACTATATTGTGTAATCCTACAAGAGGATTGATAATGAGATATCTCGATAAGTTATGTCGATATGGGGAAAGAAATGAAATTGAAAAGTGTCGACACGATATGAAAATGTAGCGCTACATATGATCAATGATAATGAAAATATTGAGATATATTGAAGATGATAACTGGTGAATGTGAAATCCTTAATTTATGAGATGATGAGATGATGATGACTGGTGCTCAAGTTTAAAGATAAGCATGGTGGTCATTATATGTTGCATGCTCATGAAAGTTAAATTACCGATCGTGTATGTAGTACCGAAAAGGAAATTAAAGGATCGGGTGAGCTAAGCCCGTGTTTATAAGTACCCTAAAGGGGGAGCTAAGCCCCTGGGAATGAAATAACCTATTAAATGAGTATTAAATGTTAAATGATATATTTTAAGTGTTAGTTAGTTATGAAGGTTTACTTATATGTTTACATGTTTTTACGATGAATTTATATGCTTTAAATTGTGTGTTTTGAGACATGTGTTCATGGTGAATGTTTTGTAGTTGTGTAAGAAAATTGATGCATTCTAAATGAACAAAGAGTATAAAACCAATGTATATGATACTCATACAAATGTATGAAAGATTTTGAAATACTTGCAAAGATACTTGTATAAAATCGCATTGCACTCTTTTTCCCTTAGTGAGGTTTTGTCCCATTGGGTTTCTAGCAAGGTTTTTAATGAGGCAACTTTAAAGGCGTATTCACATGAATAATGTACTCTTTTTCCTTCATTAGGGTTTTTCCCACTTTGGGTTTTTCCTAATAAGGTTTTAACGAGGCATATTCATGGTATATTGAGAACGATAGGAGAAATTGATACAAGTGTATCTATTGGATCAAGTTATAATGGAGCTAATGCTTTAGATCCAAACGATGATGATATTGAAATCATTTACCGTAGTAAAGATATCAGTTCTCAAGATATGAAATCAGCGGGCCGTTTGTACTCTTTTTCCTTCGATCAAGTTTTTTCCCCATCGGGTTTTCTTGACAAGGTTTTAACGAGGCGGCACATGAATACTCCTATATGCTGGAAGACATCGGGGAGCAATGTTTTGATGAAGCGTTATATAACCACTCCAAGCTATCCTGCAATCGGTTTGGAAGTTTTTCCCACCTGGTTTTTCTCCAAACAGTCAGGAAGACATTTGTATTAATAGTCATTCAAGGGGAGTGTTATGAATAATTGAGAATAATTTGGTGGTTATGAATTATGAGGAATAATTTGGTGGAGGAATAATTTGGTAAAAGATGTAATTATTATATGTGAATGACTATTATACCCTTGATAAAATTATGTAATTACGGTTGTACCATTCGAAGTTTTCCTATAAATAGGGCTTCAGTTATTAATGAAATTGATTCCTGAGAATTCCTTAGAATTCATTCTCTCTAAATTCTCTCTATTGTTTCTATACTTTTATAACAGATCATTCTTTCTAAATTGGATAATTGACAGTTTGTCCTCTTCCTTTCAATATCTGGCACATGGAGCATAATGGATTTGGATTACCAGTCAATTACTAAATTATTTGAAGTCAGTTTTGTTGATCAATTTAAGAAAGGCTAAAGTGCCATATTGGTATTTTTTCTAGGGGGTGATTGCCATATTGGTATTTTTTTTAGCTCCGGTGTCAGATTAGTATTTTAAGTAACTCCGACGAGCATATCGACCCAAATCGTTGCCGGATTGAAGTTTCTGGAATAAAAAATTAATTTCATAATTTAAAATACAATAAAAATCTTTTTATATTTTTTTATTCATTTTCATATCTTAATTATTAATAATAATAATATAATAATAATATAAATAAACAAACAAAACTTAATTATATCTCTACCTTTTCCACTACCACGCCACCGTCCGGCGCCGCCGCCACAACTCCGGCGAAACTCCGGCGACATTCAAAAATTATTATTATTATTATTATTATTATTATAAAAAAAATAGAGAAAATAATCCAAATAATATGATAACTTTTTGAAAATTTCTTCAGCATTACAGATATCGGAAAAAAAAAGTAGCACTAAAAAGGCGCACATTTTAATTTTAACAGATAATTAATAATAAATATAATTATTATACCTAAATTTTATTTCTTCAGTCTCAAATTTTAATAAATTGCACAATTTAAAATTTTATTTTTTCTATAAATACTTATTTGGTCCATAATTAATTTTATTGAATTAATTTGATATCGATTAAATAGTGTTTATAAAAAACTTTCAATACAGTAATATTTGCTTACATTAATATCGTAACTTTTGAAAATTTTCTTTCACATTAGAGACGCACACATTTTAATTTTAAGCAATAATTAATAATAGATGCAATTTTTGTAGCTAAATAAATTTTATAAGGAATATGTCATTGTAAAAAATATACCGAATACAAAAATCAATCAAATCAAATAAAAATTAAAAAGACCCACCCCACCCCACGCCATACCTCCCCCAAACCACCACCACCACTGGTGGTGGTGGTGGTGTGGTGGCGGAAACCACCAGCAATGCCGGTGGTTTCGCCACTGCCGGTCACCTACCACCACCGTCTGGTGGCGCTTGGGGGTAGGTGTGGTGGTGTGGTGTGGGTCCTTTTTTATTTTATTTTTTATTTGATTTGATTAATATGATTAAGATATTAATTAAGGTATTATATTATTATTATTATTATTAATTAAGATATTATTATTATTTTTGAATAAATAATTTTTTTTGTATTTTAAATTAGAAAATTAATTTTTTATTACTGAAAATTCATTCCGGCGACGATTTGGGTCTATATGCGCATCGGAGTTACTTAAAAATACCAACTTATTAGCTAAAAAAAATACCAATATGGCAATCACCCCAAAAATACCCATATGGCACTTTAGCCCTTTCCAAACACGACCTTCTGTAATACATCTTTTTTGGGCATCATATTGTTAACCCACAAGGCCCAAATGAAGAGAATTTGGGACTGGGCAGTGATATGTGAGGCCCAGATTAAGGCCTTGTCATATTACTTTGGTAGTTCGGCCCCGTTAGAGAAACCCAAAAGCCCATTTCAAGTGTCAAAAACCCAATTCTGATAAGCCCTAGCTCCAACTGCAGTCTGCAAATCCCAAATCAGGTATAAAATTCGCCAAAGAATCGCAGATCCTGCACCACTGTGGTTTCCGCTTCGCAGAGTACGCACTTCATTTACAGAGCTCAAGTCCTCAGATCTCTGCTTGTACTCTCTCTCTCTGCTTCAACCGAAAATGGCGACTCAGATGAGCAAGAAGCGAAAGGTGCCACCGTCGATCCAATCTCTACGTACAACATTCATTGATGGATGTGCGTTTCTGTTGTGATTGATGTTTTTGAATTTGACATTGTAGTTTGTCGCTGATGGAGTGTTCTTTGCCGAGTTAAACGAGGTGTTAACTCGGGAGCTGGCGGAGGATGGATACTCCGGCGTGGAAGTGAGAGTTACTCCCATGAGGACCGAGATTATCATCCGCGCCACTCGCACTCAGAATGTCCTCGGCAATTCCCTATCTGGACTTTGTGTTGTTTTTTTGCTTATATTTGATGTTTCTTAACTTATTTCAATCTGCCATTTTTTTTTGCAAAATCCGTATTTTTCTTTTGGGGTTCAATTTTAGGTTAATGTTAAATGGTCTGCTAAAACAGGAGAGAAAGGTAGGAGGATTCGTGAGTTGACTTCAGTTGTACAGAAGAGGTTCAAATTTCCAGAGAACAGTGTGGAGTTGTACGCCGAGAAGGTTAACAACCGGGGACTTTGTGCCATTGCTCAGGCTGAATCCCTTCGATACAAGCTCCTTGGTGGCTTGGCTGTCAGGAGGTATTCCATCGATTCCCTTTCTTTTTCAATTATTCCTTGGTGGTGAATCTGTGATAGACTTATAAGTCACATGACATCAGACATATCTTTTATGAAATTCTCATTATAAAATTAATTTTCTTGCTACTTCATGATTTACTCGTCTGGTTCATTTGCAAGATCCTTTTGTGTAATGTTTATGTAAAATTTCATTAACAAGTGGTATGGATGCTCTTATTTGGTTGGCTTTAGCTGGTTGTGAATGTAGATGCTAGTATGTTTGTTAGCATGTCATCAACAAAGCAAAGTGGTGCTTTCATACCAATTTTGTGTCGGATGATGACTAGAGAAAAGTCTTCCTTATGCAATAATTTCTTCATGAAATGTGTTTTTGTGTTCGTGTAGTAAATGCAGGAAGGACACGCGAGAATTTTGTTGAAGCTCTTTTAGTTCTGTTGAGTAAAAAAGGTGCAATAGTGTCATCTCCTTTTGCAATACTTAAAACGACAAGAAGTTCTTCAATAATGTTGTGGAGATGAGTATATCATTTTAGTCCATTAACTTGTCATCTATAAAGCAAAGAGGTGATTTTTGTACCTTCTTTTGTGTCGGAAGATGACTACACTAATCCAGCTTCTCCAAGAATGATATTGATTTGCTTGCCATAGACACATCGTTGCTTGGGGTTGCTAAATATTATGCCTTTACCCCTTTAGGATGACATCTGACCAAAGTTGAACACTACCATGCTGTGTAATTACAACTTGTACATTTTGTCCAAAATTACTTTCACAATCTAAATATTTGTTGAATTGTTGGTAATAAGCTTATCCATCTTGCTCGCTTCTTCCATTCTTCCTCCCCTTTTTTGAAATTATGTGGACAGATGAATAAAATAAATGAATCTCTGTTTGGTAACATTTTCGAAAATGTTCTTTGAATGCTTGAAAAATATAGCAATTTTGTCATTTCAATGAAATTGTAGCTGGAAATAGTTTTTAAGAACCAAGCAAGCTCAGATTTGCACATGAAGATTCAAGATGCTATTTTGCCAACTTTGAGTTCAGGACCTAATATCATCTTTGATTTTTCCTCAGGGCATGCTACGGTGTGTTGAGATTTATTATCGAGAATGGAGCCAAGGGTTGCGAGGTATTATAACCTAATATCTTCTCGACAAATCTTTAAATTTTGATTCATCAGGAGTCGTCTGAAGTACTAATGTTATAACCTAGTCTCTATTTAACATAGGTGATTGTTAGTGGAAAGCTGAGAGCTCAACGTGCCAAATCCATGAAGTTCAAAGACGGCTATATGATTTCTTCAGGTCAGCCAGTGAAAGAGTACATTGACTCTGCCGTGAGACACGTCCTCCTTAGACAGGTTTGTTTCACTATGTTACTTTCTTGTAATCTTTATTACCTTTATTATTATTAATATTACTTAATTTTCTTTTTTCGGGTTTACCAAATTTTTGAATGTGCTGGTTTAATCAGGGAGTACTTGGAATTAAAGTGAAGATCATGCTTGATTGGGACCCCAAGGGAAAGCAGGGACCAATGACCCCTCTTCCAGATCAAGTCACAATTCACCCTCCAAAGGAGGAAGAATTCATTAGGCCAGCTATAGCACCTGTGGCAACTGAAATTGAAGTGGCTGCAGGAGGAATGTAGATCCATTGATTTTAAGTGTGCTTTTTTATCAATGTTTTTTCACATTTCTGGATTTCTTTTGGCTGATCATTTTTGGAGATGAGTACTGTAGCAAGTTTTGCTCGGCTGTTCTAGCATGCATTGGAGTTAACATTCTTCACTTGTTTAACAAAGCTATTTTGGAAGAAATTGATTCTTTTCGAAGAATGTTGTCACTGATTAATGAAAAGCAAGACGGCAAAACCCTTGACAAATAAATAAATAATGGGGGAAGTGTGCTGATAGTTCATTTTGAAGCTTATGTGATGTGTAAAACGACAGCACCGTATGTTGTTAATCGCTTTTGTTACATTCATTGTTCAAGTAGTGAATGTATCTTGTTTATAATATTGTACATCTGAGAATTCCGTCGAGAGGTCGTAAAAATTTATTTTTCTCGGGTGTGTTTAGATTAAAAAACAACAAATATGAAACTATACCCAAAAATTTGTTATTTATTTTAAATCAAACTAACATAATCGTAGAAAGAAAGCCATTATCAAGGATAATTTATATTATTTGTTTGCATGGAAGTCAATTGTAGCATACAATTTTGATGACAAAATTGGGCTAGTCTGGTCGAAAAACTCTTTATGGTGGTGAAAGACCGAAAGATTAAGATAGTGTTTTCAGATAAATTTTTCTTTTGCTAAAATTTGGATTTTGAGATTGGGTGGGATTCATGAAATGTGTGAATAAGAGATTAAGAGTTATGATGTGAAATATATGAAAATGATTAAGCACAAGCGTTAACGTCATATTTACAGTATTAGCGTTGTGTTTTTCGGCCACATATGATATTCCTTTTGAAATCCCATGTTAGATCTAAGTTCAGCACGGCAACGGAGAGATTCAATAATTTGGAAAATTTTCCGGCGATATCGTGGTAGCTAGTGGTTGCCGATCAAAGTTATTTACCATAATTTTAAAACGAATATCGTATGTGATCGAAAAATACAACACTAGCACCATAACTATGACGCTAACGCTTGTGCTTGATGATTCTTGGTAAATTATATATTGATATTGATGTTAAAAATTTAACAATGTTGTAGTAAATAATGTATGAATAAGATCGAGGATTTTTATGCAATTACAAAATTGCGGTGTGAATTAACTAACCCTTGGCGGTTCCACCTGTAACATTTACCAGATCTTCCAAAGTACCCCTCCGGCTCATCCATATTACATATGTGTCACGCTTCCAATTTTCAAATCCCCATTTCATTCAAACCCTCCCTCAAAATCCTCAAAATTTATCTTCCCAATTTCACTTCTCTCCCCATTTTCCACTCTCTAGGGTTTCCGTTTCAGCTCCACCGCATAGCAATCGACTTGATAGGCTTTTGCAGAATGCCGGTGATATTGACTGCGAACGCTATTTCAGCGATTAGTGGAGGCGATGTGAACTTGAAGCCGCTGGTGCAGGTTGTGGACATCAAGCTCGTAGGTTCCTCTCAGGATCGTTACCGACTCATCATCTCCGACTCGGTGTTGACGCAGCAGGCGATGCTCGCTTCTCAGCTCAATGACCGAATAAAGTCTGGTTACGTGCGTAAAGGATCCGTTGTTCAGCTCATCGAATACATTTGCAGCAATGTCCAGAATCGCAGGTACTGTTCTCTTACACCTACTGGATTACAGTTCTAGATGTTTGTCTATGTATGCAAAAATAGAATTCATAGATTTTTATTTTTCCATAAATAAATTATAAGATGAATTTTTTGCTTTGAATAGTGTGCATGTTAGTGATTTACATAGTTTGCGTGCAATAGAAATGTAGATTTTCTTTCTATATGTATATTATCATGTGAAATTACTTTTTTCTCCACTATGCTTCATATTATGATTGTAGAGTTTAGAGTGCATTTACGAAGTTGTACAAGTTATATATGTATTGAGGTTTGTTGAAATTTGAGCTGTATTCTGTATGGACGGGACAGAGTCGAAAAGTTCACTGAAAATGATGGAAGGATTCCATATATGGCACATTTGGTGGACAACTTGAACTCATTTTGTATGTGATTTTAAAATTTCTTCCTATTATCGGGTCTTGAAATGAGGTCTGTGTGTGGATGGTTATGCGGCTGTTTTTATCAAATGAGTTTGGATTGGTTAGAGAAGTGAGACGTGGATACAAGCTGATTGCAGTTGAATAAAGGTTCTTCTGTAAATGTCATATTTCAACTGTATTCATTGCTTTGCTGAAGGATGATTTTGATGTTGCTTAGCATCGTTGAAATCAAAATCTTACCAATACATACTCACTGGATATAAATATACACCATGCATGATTTTACAACTGTTATATTGACTATTACTTAAGCACTTATTATGTTTTAGAAAATGCTTTATGTTAATTGTACATCTTTGATTTATGCTAACCATGCCACAATATTTGAAACAAAAAATCATGCTAGTTCTCTTTATTGGAAGAAATCTCATGTGTATACTTTTTAAATGGAATCATTTCCCTTTGCGAACTCCTGATCTTAGCCTGAATCCGTTATATTATACATAAAACTTCAAATGGATTATGTCATTGTACTAAAAAGAGTGGGCCAATTCATTCACGACTGTAAATATTGATGTCTATCGTGAAGGCAACTTGATTCTTGTAGTCTACTTGCTGGAGTACTCTGTAGTCTGACTGTGTGACTAGTAATTCAAGTAGTGTTCTTTAATAATAGTGTTAATTCATTAGTCAATGTACTGATTTTTCATGTATGTGTGGGCACATGGTGGTTATACACATTCTCTGAATTCTGATACAAATTTGAGACTGAGAAATTGCTTGGAAGATGATATCGGATCCAAATAGTTGTTATGCATTTCCAAAAGTTGAGTTCTTCAATGATTGCTGAAATTTGCTTACTGTGAAGTAAAAATATACAAATGGAAATAAAAGAACAAACAGCCAAAACCATTATAAGTAAGAAAAGTGGGATTTACAAATAATATGTATTTGAAGACTTTCTTTTATGAGTTCAGTAAGTTCTATGCAAATGTATATCATTTTTTCTGTCATTGGTCAGCTGCTTGGATCGTTTATTTATTTTGTTTACATGATAATGTATATTATTTAGGAGTTGGCAACACTGAATGCTTTGTATGTGTCGTGCTGTTTGTCACCATCTTTTGAAGCATTTAGGTTGAGAAGTAGTCAAGTAAGGATTTGTTAAGTTGTGATTTTGCTCATGTTCTTCTACGTATTTTTACACATTCTTTTCAACCCCACTAACTCGCTCTCCTACTTCACATCCACATATCTAGTGGGACCTACCTGTACTATATAAATTTCCACCCTTCAACTCCACTCATTCTCTCTCCTATATTACATAAAAACTCATTTTTACACATACACTAACACCCGCTTTATTCTGGAAAAACTATGCCACCTTATTTTCTAAATGTTTGGGATTTTATTGTATGGCGTACTCTGAAAATCATTTCAATTAGAACATAATAGCTTCATTGTATCTCATCTCTTTTCATGTTGTGAACTCATCTCCTCGTGTTCTGCTTGCAGGATTATTGTCATTTTAAACATGGAAACTGTCATAACAGACTTGTGAGATTATTGGGAAGCCAAAAATTTTGGATGAATCTGACACATTGGCGCAGAGATCAATGCCTGCTAGTGCTTCAGGCTACACACAGTTGACAAATAATAACAATTTTGTCACTCAAAATTCTAGACGCACAAATTTCAGCAAGGGCAACCATTCAAGCTTTCAAAGTTCAGCCAATAATGTGCAAAATTATCCCACTACGGTGCAACCCCCTTATCAACCACCTCCCAGTTACAAAAACCATGGGGCGATAATGAAGAATGAGGCCCCAGCTCGAATCATCCCAATTGCTGCATTGAATCCTTACCAGGGTCGGTGGGCTATCAAGGCGAGAGTGACAGCTAAAGGAGATCTCCGTCGGTACAACAATGCTAGGGGAGATGGGAAGGTATTTTCCTTTGATCTCCTGGACTCAGATGGAGGAGAAATCAGGGTTACATGTTTCAATGCCGTGGTTGATCGCTTTTATGATGTCATTGAAGTAGGGAAAGTATACATGATATCAAAGGGTAGTCTGAAACCTGCCCAGAAGAACTTCAACCATCTGAAGAATGAATGGGAAATATTTTTGGAGGCAACATCGACAGTGGATCTTTGTCCCGATGAAGATGCTTCCATACCAAGGCAGCAGTTCTCATTTAAGCCTGTCAGTGAGATTGAACATACTGGAAACAATTCGATCATTGATATAATTGGAATTGTAGTAACTGTGAACCCTTGTGTCTCTATTTTGAGAAAGAATGGAATGGAAACTCAAAAGAGGGTATTGAATTTGAAAGATCAATCTGGAAAAAGTGTTGAGTTAACTCTATGGGGAGATTTTTGCAACAGGGAAGGTCAACAACTACAAGAAATGGTAGAAACTGGGTTTTGCCCTGTTTTAGCTGTTAAAGCTGGAAAAGTAAGCACCTTCAGTGGGAAGTCCATAGGATCAATATCTTCAACTCAGCTCTTCATAAATCCGGATTTTCCAGAAGCTCTCACCTTAAGAAATTGGTTCGATCAAGGTGGCAAAGATGTTACTTCCCAATCAATATCAAGAGATGTTATTCCTGGAGGATCAAACAATGAGATACGCAAAACAGTTGCACAGATCAAGGATGAAGGGCTTGGGAGATCTGATAAGCCAGACTGGGTCACAGTGAAGGCAACTATATCATTTATCAAGACAGACACTTTCTGTTATACGGCTTGCCCACTAATGATTGGTGATAGACAGTGCAATAAAAAAGTGGCAAAGTCCGGGAATCCAGGATGGGTTTGTGATAGATGTAATCAAGAATTTGAAGAGTGTAGTTACAGATATCTTCTTCAAGTGCAGATTCAGGATCACACTGGCTTGACATGGGTGACAGCATTTCAGGAATCTGGTGAAGAGATCTTAGGTTGTTCAGCAAAGGAGCTGTATATCTTAAAATATGAAGAGTCAGATGATGAGAGGTTTGCCAAAATAATTAGGAATTGTCTGTTTACAGAGTTTCTTTTTCGGCTTAAAATCAAAGAGGAGATTTATGGCGACGAACAGAGAGTGAAGAGTACTGTTGTTAAGGCTGATAAAGTGAGCTATTCATCAGAGAGTAGAGTTCTGCTTGGTTTGATTCCGAAAATTCGCATGGATTGAATGATAGAGAGAAATGATTCATTCATCATTATCTTACTCATTTTAGGGATTGTTGACCCGTTATAGTTTAGAAACAAGCTCATATTTGTTCAGAGATTTTATTCATATTTCCTCAGCTGATTGTATTATTTGTGTCAGCACGAAACTGTCAGTCATTCAGGACTCTAATAATACAGCATCTGTTAGGTTTAAATATTCATCAGCAATATAAAAAGGATCTTCCACTCGAGCTGTTACTTTTTCGTTAGCTATTACACATGGGTAAATTACACGTAGAATGGTGGAAGAATGTACTGTTTTGCAGGCAAAGAGCTTTATCAGATGATTGCTGATGTCTTCCTGTAAATCTGAAAAAATCTGCAGGTAAAATCCGCAGTATATTTTGGTATTGCGAATTGATTGGCATATTAAGTGTTTACGGAATGAAAGTTTTACTATTAAACATGAATGCGATACTAATACATTCAATATTAGATACACAGGGAAGATGAAAACACATATAAAATCACTTTTCAGGTCCGCTTCACAGGATCAAAGTTGGAAACACCAATCACAGCACCAAGAAGTACCCCAAGGACGACTCCTCCAGCTACAATGCTGAGCAGGAAGTTCTTGAGTGACGGTGAAACACCAGACACAGCAGCCTCAGCTCCCTCAGGAATGATCATCGAAGCAGTCAATGCAGCTGCTGTCAATCCGGTAACCGCCTTCTCCTTAATTGAAGCCTTAACTTCAACTCTTCCGACGCGTTTTGATGCTGTAATTCCCTTCGATTGCCTTACAGGTAACGGCTTGAAGAAAGAGCCGAGTCTGGGTTGTTGCTTCTGAGTTGCCTGTGCAACTGGCAGTGCCATGGAAACTGCAGAAGTAGAGGCCATTTTTAGCTCTTCACTGTCTCTCTCGCAATCTCAGGCAAGTTTATTTTCTCTCTGGTGTTAAATGAAATGATATGCCCTTTTTTATGAATGTTTGAAAGAAGTGGAAAATGGATTTTGGGAATGAGAGGTGGAAAATTGAGAGTATCATACTCGATGTCCTATGTGGCAGCTTCTCCTCTTGATTGTGGAGGATAAGGTTATCCCATTGCAATTCCCAGAAGAGTGTACTTTAGGCCAAGGGCCATTTTGTCTGATGTGAAGAAACTAAACGGCCCTTTGGAACATGTTGGGCTGCCCCCATTGTGAAAATTGATTGGGCCTAGTTGAGGATCGTCCCAAGGGTGTTTTCGGCTACTGATAGCTTTAACAGCCATGAAAGTGAGTCGCACTGTTACCAGTTCGCCCGTTCTGCTTAACATTACCCAGATGGGCTATGTCTCGATAAGAGTTTAACGATTTCTTGTTAAAATTTAGTTTGATCCTTTTGTTTTTCCAAAATAAAATTTTTACATGCCTTTCGACCACATACACTTTACAAAAAGGTATTTATTTTATGCTTTTATATTAACTTCTTTGCTTTTAACCACTCATTCTTTCAAAAATTATTTTTTCTTCTCCAAACGTGCACTTAAGTTAATCCCTTTTGGGTGTTAGAACAAAGTTTGTTATCGAGTCAATTTGTAGTCAACATATATGGCTAACCAAACTCAAGTAATTTGTTCTGTTCCAAATATTTTCGTTATGTACCTTCATATGAATTGTATAAAGAGTGGTGCTGCAATTCAAAACAGATCTCATAATTCATTGCATTTTGTACTGGCGAAGTCAATCCACAATCAAAGAATACTATTTTGATTTCCAAAGTACTAAAATAATTTATGAATTAATTACCTTTTCCTTGTAGTGTTCGCCAAAGTAGACAGTTAATACTTCAACAGTACATGCTCTCAATTAAAGATATTTCTCTTCACTCTTCATTTTATTTGTTATATTTACGCCAACTCACTGTGGCCTATAGGTCACTTCGTTAGATTTTCCCGTGACTCATTAGGCTGATATTAATCATTATAATTAACTAACTGTGTGCGTCTCTTTCAAAATTGAAATTAGCCTTGAATCCACGTAATTAATTTAGACCTAATGATGTTTGTTGATGAAAATCAAACAATACCGACCACTGATCAATGAACTATACAAATATAGATGACCAACCACTCTATCCAGCGTCCCATAGGCCATAGCATTGACTCTTACCTTATCTCAATCCAGTTTTAATACTTGTTACATTTTTGTCTTCATTTCGCACTGATAAATCCCCAAATTAACAGACAAAGTTTGTTCCTATTAAATTATAAGTTGATTGAGACCTTTGACATTACACGAAACCTCCACCCTCATTAAATTCTGCGAATTTTTCATTAAAAAAGGCCCTTTATCTAACCATGGGAGATCCCCCATTTCTCTATGTGCAACCAACACCACGGCGGCTCCTCTCACCACCACCGCTGCCTTCATCAGCGGCATCAAATTCGAACTTGCCGATGTTATATTATGGCATTTTCGTTGTTGGGACGGCTATAATCGTGCTAGCAGTGTACAACCTCATCATCATAAAATATTGTTCTGATCATCCACACGATGGGCCAAGTCGTCGCCAAGAACCCACCTCGACTCGAAGTATCATTGGCCTTAGGGCAAGTTCCATAACAAGCTTCAAGTACAGTAAAAAGGGACCAGAACAAGACAAGGATCAAGGTAATAATGATAATGAATGTGTGGTGTGCTTATCAGTGTTTGAAGAAGGTGAAGAAATAAGAAAGTTAATAGGATGCAAGCATTCTTTCCATGCTGCTTGTATAGATATGTGGCTCCACTCTCACTCCGAGTGTCCACTTTGTCGCTCCCCAGTCGAGCGTCCAGCTGTCATCGACTCCCAGTCGGAGAATTCTCGTGAAGGATTGATACATGAAGGCATAGTATAGTAAGGTTTTTTGACACACTTATGTTAATGTAGAATGATACATCTCTTGTCCATAATGTGTTTTGTCGTAACTGTGTGTGGTCCTGTTTATGGATTGAAGAGATAAGGATTGAATATTCTTCAATTATGAGATTTTGCATTGAGGATGATAATAAGTTAATGGATGGCTTGTAATGGTGGGGAATATATTAGTTTAAAGAGTCAACATCTGAGCATAGAGTGAGGAAAAATCAATGGAAGGCTTTAACAAAGGCCAAAGACATTGTCCCTTTCTCTTGATTCCCCAAGTTTACAAGAGAAGATGAGGGAATTGAAAAGAAAGGTCACCAACTCTGGGCAGTGCTATTTCAACTTTGGAGGCTGAAATGGCTTACGATAAACTTCTATTTTGCCAAATTTTAATTTTGTTGATGTTGAATAATGGTGAGATGATGGAATGTTTATATAATAATGAGTAATTATTATCAATGTATGGTTGGCACTGAAGTTTGAATTTGACTGGGTAGAATTAATTCTTATAAATATAGAAAGAAGTTGAAATGAAAAGAGACTTAAAGGGTGATTGAGAGTGTTTTTTAATGGTTTTTAATGTAAAGGAGGAGAGAATAGGTGGAATTTAATGGTGGAGATTTGTGAATGTGACGTGATATGTGGATGTGATTGATTTAGAATAAAGAAAGAATGTATAAAAAAGTGAAAAAATTTTGAAAAATTGGATGCCAATCATGCTTTTAGTTGAATTGTAACTTTGAGCGTAACATAAACCGGGTAGAAAGGGATGTCCATACCCAACTGTAAGCCCGAATTCGTGTGCAAACTATTTTCTACTTAAAATTTAATTTCTACTAATTAATCAAAGTTAAACATTAAGATTTTAATTTTTCATACATCTAGCACATCACCATTTATTATCAATACATCTAGTAGTTTCTGACATTGTTCAACCTACAATTTAATTTATAACAAGATCAAAGTTTACCCAAAAACACTATATATGATATAGGCTTAGTTGATCCAAAGATTTTAGGGAAATTTATGAAGTGTTAGCTTCGATGTGATTAATAACATATTGTGGACCCGTGAATGGAAAAGGATCCAAAGTTCTAAGTAGTGGTTATTGGTTTATCACATTGATATACCCCTATAGCCCACCACGATTGATGCGTCTTAGCCTCTTAAAATTTAGTTTTATAGATCAACAACAACTTGGTGACTCGCGGCTAATCGAAGGGTTTTTAAACCAATAGTAAATATCAATTTTTGTCTATGTAGCAATTAAATATAACGGTTGTCCAATTCACGTGGCATTATATTTCAAGTTCACGTGGCATTATGTTCAACAATAGACATTCAACTTAAAAATCATCTATTTGTTATAAAAGTATGAAAACAATTTAGAACTTAGTAGAATTTAATTCGAACAATTTCGTGAATGAATTTTCATTAATAACTGCTCTATTTATGTGAAACTTCGAATTACATAAACCGTAATTACATAATTTCATCAAGGGTATAATAGTCATTCACATATAATAATTACATCTTTTACCAAATTATTCCTCCACCAAATTATTCCTCCACCAAATTATTCCTCATAATTCATAACCACCAAATTATTCTCAATTATTCATAACACTCCTCGAACGACTATTAATACAAATGCCTTCCTGACTTGTTTAAAAACCCAGCAAAAAACTTCAAACCGATTGCAGTGATAAATGAGCGCATATATACGCTTCATCAAAACATCGATCCCGATGTGCCTTCCAAATGCAGATAGAGTATTCACATTACCTAAGTTGTCAAGAAAACCCAGCTGAAAAACTTGATCGGGCGAAAAGAAAGATACCGCCCGCTGATTTCATATCTTGAGTAATCAATATCTTTACTTCTAAATGATTTCAATATCATCATCGCTGGATCAAAGATAGCTCCATTATAACTCGATCCAATAGATACACTGTCAAATCAATTTCTCCTATCGCTTCAATATATCATGAATATGCCTCTAAACCTTATTAGGAAACCCAATGTGAAACCCTAATGAAGGAAAAGAAAGACATTATTCACGTTAATACGCCTTTAAAGTTGCTCTCATTAAAAACCTTGCCAGAAACCCAATGGGATAAAACCTCACTAAGGGAAAAAGAGTGCAACGCGTGATTTTATACAAGATGCCGCAAAAGATTTCAAAATCTTTCATACATTTCAGTATGAAAGATTCATATACATCGATTTTATACTCTTTCTGCTCATTTAGAGTGCATCAATTTTCTTACACAACTACAAAACATTCACCATGAACACATGTCTCCAAACACACAATTTAAAGTATATAAATTCATAAGTAAAACATGTAAACATATAAGAAACTTTCATAACTAACTAACACTTAAAATATATCATTTAACATTTAATACTCACTTAATAAAGTTATTTCATTCCTGCGCTTAGCTCACCCTTTGTGGTACTATAAACACGGGTTTAAGCTACATCCGATCCTTTAATTTCCTTTTCTGGCTACACACACGATCTGAATTTAACTTTCATGAGACGCAACATATAATGACCACCACGCTTATCTTTAAACTCGAGCACTAGTCATCATCATCTCATCATCTCATAAGTTGGGCTGATTTCACATTCACCATTTATCATCTTCAATATATCTCAATATTTTCATTATCATTCGATCATATGTAGAATATGCATTTTCATATCGCATTCGATTAATTTTCAATTTCCCATTTCTTTTCCCCATATCGACATAACTTTATCGAGATATCTCATTATCAATCCTCTTGTAGGATTATACAATATAGTTATGTCTATATACTCTTCAAGAGTATATGCCTCCGCTATTAAGCACTCATCTTTATAATTTGCTTTGAGCATATATGATTGAAATATCAACGCTTCTAGCTGCTTAACTTATCAGTAAAGATCGTGAAATTTGATATACGCGATTGCTCATATTTTCATGCATCTTTGAACTTCAAGTTCAGATTTCAATTTATGATATAACGACGATTTACATATTATTTTCAACCTTAATAATTCCCTCATGTCGAGAAAATTGTAACACCAAAACTCATACTACAGATGATTTTAATCATATATGCTCTCATCATTCAAACCTTAATATGGGAATTTAGACCGCTTTGCATTCTATTCTCGGATCTCGGCAATTTATTTGAGGACTTTAAATAATTTTATATAATATCCCACTAGATGCTGCGATACCAAATCCTTCGCGATTTATTCAAGACGTGATATACATTTACTACCTTTATCATTAACTAAAATCATGCCATACCGCGAAAGCAAATATTTCAGAAATTTCAAATTACTTAATCATATACACACGTGACTATCTAAATGATCCATATCATAATATCTAGTAGATCTACATGGAGGATGAGTGGAATTTTCTCAAGTCAAACCAATAGCTATTTGTTAATATTAATAATTTCTTTTGGGCTTACTAGCTGCTTCTGTGATCAGGTGTAAATAATAAGTTTATCTCTCATTCAATGAGAAATACTTATTTCTCGCTTAGTACTGCTGATGAACTACTCATCAAATTTCATGCATATGTTCAAGAATCTGTGAAGTCCGCGTCCTTGGTCACAGACCACTGTCAAGAAAAAGAAATTCTGATCCTTTAAATATTTCATTATGAATCCTAATGTTTGACAAGTAAGTGGCAGATTACGAGATTTATACTTCCTAAGACGCATCCCTCATTTATGGATTCAAGATGTATATTCTTTTTGCATTTCTATATTTTCTGTTGTTTAATGCCGTCTTTGATATTCTCAATATGCTCCACTCTTCGGTTGTTTTGTACTTCTTCTCCAGAATAATAATATCATATTGGCTTTATTCAAATACAGAATCTAGCTGATTATGCTTTCTTCAAGAAAGCATTTTATTCTCATATTAATACAATCTCATATCATCGATAAGATTACTTCATGTAGTTTTCTACGCGATATATTTTCTTTCGATTTATCAACATGGGATCTATTCAGCACTTTACTTTCGTTATTTATCCAATGGTAACTTCAAGCATCACTTGCTCAATTTTCCATTCATATTCTGGTGATATATAAAGTTAAGTAATTTTATTCTCATCGTCTACTTCTTTTCGAGAGTAATATTTGATCAACTACTTTCCTGAGTAGGATTCTATAACCAATCGTAGAAGATAATCCACCACATTGGAAATACGACACCAATCGTAAAGCAGTATTACCCACCACATCGAAATATACTCAAACTATAAAGTCGCATAAATTTAAATTTGCAAATTAAATTTCCTCCAATAAAAGTGGTCGAACCTACCTTATGGGAATTATTGCAATAAATATAAATTTACTTTAATTTAAATAGCAAGAATTAAATTCGCATAATATTTAACTACTTCTTCGTGAAAGAGGATTCCGCTAGTAGAAGGTATTACCCATCACTTGAAGATATAAAGTGCTAGAATATATAAACCTTCCGCTTGAAATGACTGGCCAACCCATCATCAAGTAGAGAGGTATTAAAGAATTAAATCATAAAGAATAAAGTCGAATTAAATATCAACTGACTTCATTTGCGAGCATTTGTTCTTCTGTAACAAATACTCATTACTTCTACAAGAAAGACACTTATCCTTCTGTAATAAGTACATTATGTAATTGAACTCTCTGGGAGTTACATTAATATTTCGATCTTTTAACCTCAAATCTGACTTCAAGCCATTTTATATAATCAATGGATTTAGAATTTCTTCATGAATATTCTATCCATTTTTCACTGTCAGTCAAAATTAGGTCGGTTTACCCTAAGGGTAAATTGTCCATTCCACCCGCAAAGGTAAATTGTCAAAAATATTTTATCAATGTTTTACGATTGGAAATTATCTCATTTCTACTTCAATTTATCAATATCAAAATGTTCACGACTATTTTGTAACTTTTTCAAAAGCTTGGTGTACTAATTTGTAATTTTGAAAGTTTGATAATAACATATTTCAAACAACGAGTTATTACCCTATCAATGCTGTACACAATCAAGTTCTCGTTAAATCGAGTATAATGGAGTCGAAAATTTGATTTTGATAATGTATGCCTTATATCTCATGAGAAAACGAATATTATAGCTTTAATATATTATTATAAGATAAAGTAATATAATATATATACCTTTTCCTTTTTCTTGTGGAGAAGCAATCAACACGCACGTATTTCCTCCATCTCACTAATTCTTGAATTGCGCTCACAACTCTTTGCTCATAAATGTTTTCCATGATGATCGATATGAAGATAGAGAGAGACGGAGAAAGTGGGGAAAAGATAAGAGAGAAAGAAAGATAAGTATTGATTGGAGATGGATTAGGTTATTTATAATAATTCTTGCTGATATAAGATCATCTATAAGATGCAGAATCGTAGAAAGATACTCCCTTCATATTACTCAAATGGCTGTAGACTACGATAACGCTGTTATAAAAGTATTTAAAACAATAGAGAGAATTTAGAGAGAATGAATTCGAATGATTCTCGTGAATTTAATTTCATTAATAACTGCCCTATTTATATGTGAAACTTCGAATTATGATAAACCGTGAATTACATAATTTCACTGAGCAGATAATAATATTCACATATAATAATTACATCTTTTACCAAATTATTCCTCCACCAAATTATTCCTCCACCAAATTATTCCTCATAATTCATAACCACCAAATTATTCTCAATTATTCATAACACTATTCCTTTTATGCTTCAAATAATTAATACATCTTACTTCCCAATTAATATTTACATGAGAAATTGATAATAAATGATGAGTCACAATATATGAAGGAATGCCAATATGTGAAGGAATGTCAAGATGCAAAAAGCAATCACGATGTAGTCCTATTCAGACTGTTTTTATACACAATGTCATTCCAATTATGTGTCAATTAATTTTGAAAACCCACATAATCATTAAAGATGTTCTAACATTCAACACTTCGTTCTAACATTTTGATAACATTTAACGAAATTGTTGATGTCGAAATCAGTAAGGACTAATTACTTATCAACTGAGGTGGGTGTCAGGACCTGAGTAGTAGTAACTGAAGGAGTAAAATATATAAGTATAGTGTCCGAGCTAGTTCTTATTTACAGAGTTTTCTCGTCTGTCAAATGAATGCTAAGTGTTCTATTTATAGTGCAAAATCAGGTAGGGGACCGTAGATCATCATGGCGCCGGCTCGACCTAGGCCCAGAATAGGTGTAATGATGTCTCTGTGGCACCTGCAAGCCGTCTTGCATTTAAGGCGTTGACCTCGAAATTTGGGTGTAGCCGCCAATTCATTAATGGAGACAAGATGCTCGCGGTTGCGGTGGTGTCGATATGTCGGGTGTGTCGGTGACACGCGTGGGTTGTCCTTCTTGCCATCAGAACGGGGCCGGACGCCGCACATGGCCGGCCGACCTCGGCCCGCCGATTAGCCATTAGTAATGGGAACAGTTCTCCACGGATTGACCGGCCCAAGGCGGAGTTAGCGGGCTCGGCCGAAGCCGGGACACTCTACCAATTCCCTAGTGAGGTGAATCCCGGGATCAATCCGACCGACAATGGACACGCCACCGCCGACTGGCACTCCTACACGCCGCCGAGGGTCCGTGTTGGGCGTAGGGCCTGGGGAGCGCTCGTGCCACGTCACCAGGGTGCCAACAATTGTCCCCAGCGTGAATGCCGACCTCGGTTGGGGTTGACGCTAACCGCTGGCCGCATCGCGTGCACGTGGGCGCGAGGCTGGACCACGTGTCGGTCGATGATTGGGGGAGGTCACGTCTTTTCATCTTCCACCGCCATTGCCTATATATACCCCCTCATTTCTTCAGTTTCCACTTTTCCGCTCTCTACACTTGTGAAAATTTCTCTCTCGATCTCAAACCAAGTTCGAACCGTCTTTGATCCCGAGCTCGTTCATCGCCCTCGTGTTCAGGTAGATTTCCGACCTCAAAACTTAGCCAATTTTCGAAATATCGTCGGGTTTAGAGGAAGTATACGATTACGATATGGGAAACCGATCTCTAGGGCCCTCCCCCTCTCCGCACCGAGAGAATTCCCCCAGCGTCGAGGAGGTCCTAGAGGCAGTACCATTGCAAACCGTCAGGGTCTCGGTGGAGTCCGCTGAGCTAGCCTCCGATGTGGGCACGTCCTTCCCATCCGAGCCGGTCTCATCACCGCCGACCTTCCTCAGGAGGAGGAAGAAGAAGTCGGCCAAGCATGACTGGTCGAGGCCGTGGGGATGCTCCCAGTTCGCGTCGGTGGTGACCGAGGAGTTGCTGAGCTCGTTGCACTCCCAATACCTGGTCTCACCTCGGGTGAAGTTCGTGGTGCCTGAGGCGGATGAGCGGGCTGACAACCCATCCGCAGGGCGCGTGGCGGTGAGCCAGGCATTGCTCGAGTCCGGGGTGAGACTACCGTTTCTCAGGGCGGTGAAGCACTTTCTCAGTGCTTGGGGGGTGGCGCCTACTCAGCTCACTCCTAACACGTGGAGGACCGTCCTCGGGATGATGGTGCTGTGGCACCGTGCCGGGCTGAGCGAGCTGACGGTGTGGGAGTTCAACCACTGGTACTCCTTCAAGTCGGACGGCAAAGACACTGGTGGTACTCTTTGCTTAATCCGCCGAACTCAGGGTGCTTTCATTACTGGACTTCCGGACTCGGTAAAGGCTTGGAAGCAGAACTGGTTCTGGGCGGAGGGGTGCCTGGTCAGTCCGGATGACTGGGAGGGGGAGGTCGCCATTCCTGTGAACTACCACGAGCTCGGTAATTATTCTTCCGATCTCGACATTATTTTATTTCGAACTGAGCCAACTCGTTTTCTTTTGCAGATTTCAAAGAGGTCAGACCGGTAGAAGGCTGGGCTGAACGAGCTGCTATCGTGAGGTCGATCTCGGATCGCGATTGGCGTTCCTTACTCACCGAAGAGAACTTGTTCCTTTCGCGGCTCTCGCGAGCTCGCCCTCAGCGATCTTCTTCCTCAGGTGATATTCCGAACTGTCCTACACTGCTTACTTCCGACCTCGCTTCCTTTTCTCATGCTAACTGTTTCCGATCTCGCAGCTCACTCTTCATCTCAATCAACAATGAGGGGACGTCAGGTCGCTGCCCCAGCCGCCAAGAGGTCTCGAGTCGAGGGGCAAGGCTCTCAACCTCCGACCTCCAACCTCAACTCATCAGTAGCTCAGTCCGTGCGCTCGCCCAAGCACGGCGCCGGAAAGGGGCTAATGACAAGTGCGGGTAGAGCGGAGCCCGAGTGTGAGGACCTCGGACCTCATAGGGGTGACCTGCCCTACCTCGGGACTTCGGAGTCCAAGGAGGCCGCCTACGCTGAGAGTATGGGGACCCTCCCGGCCACTCCGGGATTTCTACCGCTCCAATTCGCCGATCAGGTCGCAGAGCTCTTCAGTCCTGCCGATCTCAGGTGCGAATGCTCACTTCGCCATGGAGAGGTCCTGGACCCCAGCCCAAGAAGAATACCTCTTCAAGATGGACGCCACGGACAACACCTCGGTCGCGTCATCGCAATCGAGCTCTGATCCACCTCATCCGAGCTGGGGAGCAATCGAGGGCTTCCGTGAGAGATCTGTAGGGGAGCCTGAAGGAGAGTGACTCCGCGCTGGTGGAGGCGAGGGCAAGCGCGGGCAAAGCCCGATCTGAACTCAAGGAAGCCCAGCGGAAGGCCAATGAGGCGCTGGCGAACCGAGGACGCCAAGAGGGCGATTTCGCGAGGTCGAGTCCTCGTAGCCGAAGCCAGAGGCGCCAGAAGCGGCCCGTCCGGACCCGCCGGACCGTCTCGCGAGGAAGTGATCGAGTCCTACAAGCAGTCCGACGAGCACACCTCCGAGCTGAAGTCAACCTTCGTCGCTGCTGCCGAGGATGTCATCGGGGACATCACTGAGAAACATCCGGAGTGGGATGTCGGCTTCCTCCTGGACGAGGTCAAGCGGCTCAGGGCTCAGTACGGCTTGTCGGAGAACTAGCTCGAGAGCGGCAAGGGGCCTCAGGACTGCTTTCTTCTCTTTTTTGTACTTGTAATTTTCCTCTCTTTTTTTTTTTTTTACTTATATAATGAACATCGCCCAGTTCGGCCATACCGAACTGGGATTTTGTAACTCCACTTCGGATTTCCAGTAATTGTAATGACATTTTCAGTTCAGCTCTTCTTTTTCTTGTGTTCAATGTATACAATTGTCTTAAATAGCTCGCGATGTATGCTTGTTTGTTTATCCGCGCTCTAGGTCGGCTCATCTGGCTAGGTCGTCCCCGCGCTGGGGTCATAGGAATAAAGACCTAAAAATCCGATAATTTTAAACAAGTGTTTGGTCCCACCCCTATGGGTTCGTATCCAGTCCGCACCTAGCAGGTCGGCCTCGATTAATTCTGGATCCGGCGTGGCAGTAATCGATCTGATGACTTGCTTTATTCGAGTAATGAGCGAGTCCAGCTCGGTCTCTCCATTTCATATGATAATCATTCAAGTAATCAGCTCGGTGGGGGTTACATGGTCGTAGATCGGTCGCTCAAGATCGAGCCATCTTTGTTTCTTCTTTCTTTTGTTTGGATGCCACCGTGGTGGATCTGTTCCCAAGCCGGACCACGTAGGTCGGCTGTGTCAGGGGGTGGGTCCGCCGTGGCGGACCTAGATTTTTGTTTCTTTTGTTTGGATGCCACCGTGGTGGATCTGTCCCCAGGCCGGACCACGTAGGTCGGCTGTGTCAGGGGATGGGTCCGCCGTGGCATACCTAGATTTTTGTTTTTATTGTTTGGATGCCACCGTGGTGGATCTGTCCCCAAGCCGAACCACGTAGGTCGGCTGTGTCAGGGGGTGAGTCCGCCGTGGCGGACCTAGATTTTTGTTTCTTTTGTTTGGATGCCACCGTGGTGGATTTGTCCCCAGGCCGGACCACGTAGGTCAGCTGTGTCAGGGGGTGGGTCCGCCGTGGCGAAGCTAGACATGATAGTTAAGTACTGAACACCGAATTCAAACAATTCAAAAACTTCCATTCTTTACTGGAGTAGAGATATTACAACCGGTTTTCAATCATTTACAACTTGAAACATTTTACAACTTGATAGCTACTGGAAGTATTTCTTCAGGTGCTCGACGTTCCAAGGGTGGGGGAGCTCAGCTCCTTCGGCCATCCCGAGGCAGTAAGAGCCGTTGCAGAGGGCTCTGAGGACTACGAAGGGTCCTTCCCATTTCTCAGCCAGGGCTCCTGCAGCCTGATCTCGGGTGTTCCTGAGTACCAGGTCTCCGACCTGGAAGCTTCGCTTCCTTACTTTTTGGTTGAAGTACCGAGCACTGCGGAGTTTGTATAGCTCAGTGCGCAGGTCGGCGTCAATTCGCTTTTCCTCCAGCAAGTCGACCTCGAGCATAAGTCCCTGGCCATTTGTGTGCTCAGAGAAGTGCCGAGTTCGGAATGAGGGTAGCTCGACCTCGGCTGGTACGACGGCATCTACCCCATAGGCCAGCGCGAAGGGGGTCTCTCCCGTGCTGGTCCTGCATGTTGTTCGGTAGGACCACAGGACGGCCGGGAGCTCGTCTGCCCACCCTCCTTTCAAGTCCTCCAGTCGGGTCTTGAGTATGTGCTTAATGAGCTCGTACAGGAGGGGCCGACCTCGGAGGGCATTATAATTGCCTGGGAGGTCTACCACGATGAAGGTGGCCATGACGGCCCGTACGCATGGCTTTTCCCCTAGCTCCACCAGCATTGATATTTGCCCGATTGGCTCAGTAGCGTGACCAGTGACTCCAACCACAGGGCCAAAGGGGCACGGGCTCAGGTGCCGCTCATCGAGGCCCATGTGGAGTAAAGTCCGGAGGTATAGCAAGTTGACCCCGCTCCCGTTGTCGATGAGTGTCCGGTGTACGTGTGTACCGTTGAGAACCATACTGATGACCAGGGCGTCCTGGTGAGGGTGGCGGACGTGAGCTGCGTCGGCCTCTGTAAAGGTGATCTCTTCCTGGGGCTCGGACGGGGTCGAACTGGTCCTGATCATCTGCACAGAGTACTGGTAGTCAGTGCAGGCCTCCCTCGCAAACCTTTTTCGCTGGTTCCTCGACCCGACAAAGTATTGGTTGCCCATGACCAACGTATGGACCTCGTTCCGTGGCCCCGCGGTGGTGGGGCGATGAGAGTCCCCGGCGAGGTCGGCCAGTGATCGGGTTAATGGGCGGCGAACTCGCTGTATCCTCGCCGAATCAGGCCCTCAATCTCATTCTTCAGGTCCCTATAGTCGTCGGTGTCATGCCCGGCTGACCTATGATAACGGCAGTACCTCTCCTGGTTCTGGCTTGAAGAGGGGGTCCTCATCGAGGTCGGGGGTGGTAGGATCCCCCGATCCTTCACATGCATCAGTACGCCTTCCAGACTGGTGTTGAGGACGTGGAAGGACTGGAAACTCTGGGGAGCTGGTCGAGCAGCCTCGCGCCAGCGTTGGGCCGATCTTTGCACGTGGCGCCTGGGCCGAGCTGGTGTCCCTCTCCTTGCCTTTCTCCGGTCGGGGGTCCTGGGGCTTCGCCTCGAGGTCCCCGAACGCCTCCTCAGCCCCGATATGGCACTCAACTCTACTGAGGAACTCATGATATGTCTCTGGACTGTTCTCGTGGACCGACCACTAGAATCTGGACCTGTACCTGAGGCCGGCTAATGCTGCCACCAGGGCTGTTTCGTCTGACACACTTCCGATCTCAATGTATCGGTTGTTGAACCGCTCCACATAGTTCTTCGGGGACTCATCATTCCCTTGCTTGACGTCTACTAGTCTCTGTTTTGGGGTCGACCTCAGACGGGACCCCATAAAAGCTGCTGGAACCTGGTCGCGAGGTCGCCCCACGTCTTTATGGAATGTGGGGGGAGCTTCTTGAACCATTTCATGGCCTTATCCCCTAGCGTCAGAGGGAAGGCCTTGCACATGAGCTCGTCGCTCACCCCCTGTAACTCCATGAAGGCGGTGTACCTGTCGACGTGGCTTGTCGGATCGCTGACTCCGTCGTAGTTCCCTTGCTGAGGTAACTTCAGTTTGGCGGGCATGAGCTCGGCCTGGATCCTAAGGCTCAGCGGGGAGGCCTTTCCTACCCCGGCCGAGGGACTGGGGGCCTTCTCCCGAGCCTCAAGCTCGGCGACCCTTTTCCGCAGGAGCTCGAGCTCGGACTGCGGAGGTGGGGCACTGCGTGGAGGCGGGGGGCCGTGCACGTTTTCACCCTGTCCCTCGTCCGTTCGCTTCCGCTTGTGGTGAGAGCCAAGGCGGTCGAAGACACTGGGAGTCTTTCCGGATGATCTGGTATCTGAGGGCTCCGGGGTGTGTAGTGGGGCTGTGGTCCGGGTCGGTGCTGGGGATCGGCTGAACCTCAGGCGGCGTCTGGCGCGGCGTCGAGCTGAGCGCCCTCTGGAGGGCGATATGGCGCTGCCTCGGCGGTGTGCTTGTCCGTCTGCGGCCGAAGATCGACGGCCACTGGGTGGTCGCCCGGTGCCTCGGAGACTGGGCCGAGTGGCCTCGCCGGTTCTTGCGATGCCACGCATCCGATTAAGTCGCCACTCGACCAAGGGACGTGTCCGTCTTTGGGGTCGAATCTTGTCGATCACCCAGTGCGGACGGTCATTGTGACTCATAGGTATGCTTTGGTAGAGTTGGGATGTGTTGCTGAAATACAAATGGGGAGGTCCTCTTTCTAGCGCCAATTGTTGATGTAGAAATCAGTAAGGACTAATTACTTATCAACTGAGTTGGGTGTCGGGGCGCGAGTAGTAATCGAAGGAGTAAAATATATAAGTATAGTGTCCGCTAGTTCTTGTTTACGTAGTTTTCTCGTCTGTCAAATGAATCTTAAGTGTTCTATTTATAGTGCAAAATCGGTGAGGTCAGATCATGGCGCCGGCTCGACCTAGGCCCAGAATAGGTGTAATGATGTCTCTGTGGCACCTGCAAGCCGTCTTGCATTTAAGGCGTTGACCTCGGAATTTGGGTGTAGCCGCCAATGCATTAATGGGGACAAGATGCTCTGTCGGTTGCGGTGGTGTCGGGATATCGTGTGTCGGGTACACGCGTGGGTTGTCCTTCTTGCCGACTCATCAGAAGAATGGATCGACGCGCACATGGCCGAAGCCGACCTCGGCCGCTGGCCATTAGTAATGGGAACGTCCACACGGTTTGCCGACCTGGGCCCAAGGCGGAGTTAGGCGGGCTCGGCCGAGCTGAACTGGGACACTCTGTCAATTCCCTAGTGAGGTGAATCCCAGGATCAATCCGACCTGGGACAATGGACACGTCACCAGCCGACCTGGCACTCCTACACGTCAGCGAGGGTCCGTGTTGGGCGTAGGGCCTCGGGCGCGCTCGTGCCACGTCACCAGGGTGCCAACAGAAATAATGTTCTACATTAACCATTTCTATCGTCATCGCCACCCACAAATCAGTTCCACACCACCTCTCATCATCGCCACAATTGGCAACCACTTCCCCCACCACCATCCTTGCCACCCTATTTCGTGGTTGTGCAAACTATTTCACGTAAAATAAAACACAAAAGAAAAAGGCCCCCACAGCTGCAAATCTAGTGGAAACAGAGATAAAGGTCCCACAGCCACTACCATTAGCTACTCTTGTCACTTGCCATCAAACTCCATAAATCAAGAAATAGAAACAAATTTACGATACCTTGGAGTTTCAAACCATATTATTAATATCAAACAAATACAATCCTCCATTTTACATGCAAGTTAGTTCACAAATTTGAAAAAAGTGGCATTCATGGTACTGATATTGAGACATCAAGCTGTACCAAATCAGGAGTCATATATTCTTCGCGACATCACAAGCCACGGCAATTGCTTTCCAACTAGAAAAATGCTATTCTACAGGTAATTACATCTTTCTCAAATTGTCTAACCTGGCCTGCAGGTCACTGTCTATCCCACCGTCATCATTTCCTGTCGATTCGGCTTGTGGGACCTTATTCTTTGCAGCTGGGGCAGCTACAGCGGCAGAGGGTGCATTAACAAGCTGCATTAATTGGACACAGAATTAGGGTATGTTTTAAAGTGGTTTAAATGTGTGATGGGAAGATAGTGAAAGTGGTATAAAATAGGGGGGAAAATGTTAATTGCCAAATCAGTCAAATGAATTGTTGAAAATCAAAGTTGTAAAAGTAGTTTAAATGTTAAGTATTTTTAATTTGTATAGAACGTAGCCTTATTCAGCTCATTGAAGAGAAACGCCATGCATATGTGTTTAGAAATGGGCAATCGAAAGAGACGGAAATATACCTCAGAATTAATGTCAATACCAATCTCATCAAGAACTTGATTGACCAACTCTTCTGTCTCTTCTTCTTCCTCGTCTCCTTCAAGAGCATCGTCAATGGCGTCTCCCATTACTTCACTGGTGAGTTCCATCTTCTCATTCTGCCTTTCGAATTCTTGCATGATTTTCTGCAAGTTTGGCAAATTCATCTGCCTGTTCATTTGTCCCATTGCCTTTGTGACACCTTTCATTGCCTCCCCCATTGCTTGTGTAGATTTCAATGTCTGAAAAGTACAACCATAGTTAATGAAATGACAACAAAAAGTGCAAGTAGAAATGCAGAAAATAGGTTTGAAAATCACATGCCTGGATTCTGAGTGACACGCCCTGAAGTTGAGATTTGAGCTTGTAAAATTTTTCTATCTGATGTCGTGTTCTGATAAGATCTTTGGCCATCACCTTGACGGCTCCCTGAAATAATACAGCTTAAAATCAAACTTACCTTTCAGTACTAGGCTAAAGAATGGTTACATTCGGAGGTTGGTTGAAACCCGCCTACCGTACAGACTGTCTTCAGTGAGACTTTACTTTCTCAAATAATAAGATCTTTTCTTGAATGATCATTATCACAAATGGAAGCAAAATAACGATATCATGAACGTCAAACCTTCATTTGCTAAAAACTAACCTTTTAGGTTGAATAATGCAAAGATCACAAGGTGTGTAGCTATTGTTAAAGTCTGATTTTCAGTGAGATAGTTAATCTATAGGTAGAAAAATGTTAGAACAAACACGAGGGCTAAATATACAAGAAATCAACTTACCATCTGCCCTTGCTTTGCACTTTTCTTAATCTCTGCAATAAGTTTTTTCTCTTGTGTTTGTAAACCTTGTCGTTCCCTCTCGATTTCCCGGATGGATTTATCGAGCATTCTCTTATTCTCCCGCAGGAGCTCTGGAAAATAGCAGAAAATTTAAGAAATGGCTTATGCAAAACAGAAACTAATCATCATATATTCATTAAAAAATTATACCAGTTAACCTCAATAACGACCAGGAAAATGAGTAAGCCAACTCGTTTATAACATCAAATTTACCATAGTCTCATGAAATTGAAACGGAAAGCAAAAGTTATAAGAGAACATGTAGCTAAATTAGATCCTGCAAAAACCTTCCATAATTACTGAAAATTTCTTCGTTCTTTAAATCGATATTGCTGTTTTCACAAGTACAAATATACGCACATTCTTTACGATGCATAACACCAGCTTTATGGATGAGTTGAAGTTTAATAGGCTATCAATCATCATTGTTAAGAGTTTTTTTCTTTTACAAACGCAGCCAAATACAATAGCTGCTTACCAAGATAGCTTCTTGCTACTCGTTTTATCATAAAAGCCACCATACTCAATGCCATATAAATTGTGCACTAGTACACTGTTCTCAATTGATCACATAAAATCTAATTCATCAAGTCATGCTTCATGGAAAGGCCATGTTTCATGATTGCTAACAAAGGCCTTTGTGAAGACACTAAATATCCCAATGAAGATGCACAAAAGCCACTATTCAAAGAAAAAATGAATCCATAATCATCTAAGTGAGCTCCTTGGTCCTCAACATTCGGCACCATAACAGTAAACCTAATAGTAATCAAATGGCCTTAAAACTTGCCTCAAAAGACAACACAACACAAAAATTGTCAAAACCCCAATTTACAATCACCATCGGAATAAAAGAGTCAGTTGACCTGACATAGAGAGTTTTTTAAGGAGAAATTAGACAAACGGTAAACCTCTATTTATCATCGGACTACACAAAATACCCTGATTCAATCAGATCAAAAATATTGAACAAAATAAAAAATTTATAAAATAAAAATAAACAAATTGTCAAATTAAATCTAATTCAGTTGATGGAATAAGAAAATTATGATGAAGAAAACAAACCTGCCGGAGTCTTCTTCTTTCCGAACAAGAAACTCATGACTATCCACGCTTACTTCCACAAAAAATCGAATAATAGATCTCGATTAATTTTGTGATCAAAGTTCTAAAGATGTCGAACGAATAATCGTATTTATACTTCCACCATTTCAAAAAAGAAATAGAAATAATAATAATCCTAATTCGACGCGGAAAGGGAATACGCGCAAGAAATCAAGATAAAATAGAAGAAGTCGAACAAGGGATTAAAGGGTAAATTTGACTTGCGATCCCCAAACCTTTTTTCGATTTTTGGGTAACAAAAGGTTTATTTGGGTGACAAAAGGTTTATTTATGAACGCAAGAAAATAATTTTTACACTATTTTTTTTAAAATCCCTTTTTATAGCAATTTTCGATCTTCCTAGTTTTGGCCTATTAAACCCAATTTTTGATCGATTTTGTTTGTATTCGTTATCGACCAATTTAAAGAGTGAACCAGATCGATTTTCGATTGGTTTCTCATTTTTGGGTTGAACCAGCCGGTCCAATCTAATTTTTAAAATTATTTAAAATAAATCAAAATAACATATTTCCAGCAACACACTTGATCAACATCTAATTGAAATAATACCGATTAAGAATTATTATTAGTAAACACAATTGACGAAATTTGATATTAAGGATGTAACACGTGAATACATGAAAGATTTGGGAAAAATAGAGAAAAAATAATGGGGATAAAATTGTATCAAAATTGAAAGTTTGAGAACGTAGAGTGAAGTTATCCACATTTTATTCCCATTTTTCCCCTCACCAACACTCCATCTAACATAAAAATTGAGAAAATGGACGGAATGCACGAATATATAAAAGATTGGGGACAACACAAAGGAATAAAAAAGAATGGGGATAAAATTTCATCAAAATCAAAAAGTTTGTGGACGAAAAATGAAATGTACTCAAGATTAAAAAATCTCAATATTTAGCCTAGATTAAAAAAAAAAAAAAAAAAAAAGGCTCCGATACTGGTCCCACAAAGTGGGTTAGCTCAATTAAATTCTAAATAATATTCTTGCTAAAACTTTTTGACTCATTTATTGACAATTTGTTGCTTTTTTAATGTTTCTTTCTATTTGACAAATTGGGTTGGGATCTGTTTAATTTGGTTATCATGGAGAATCTGAACCCGATTACAGTTGAAGCAGGACGAACAGTTGTGCGGTTTGCCAGCCTAGAAACAATGCAGCCGCATTGTGCAAATGGGATGCAGATGGTCACGCCTAATACATTTTGGAAGACTCTAAAAGGATGATCATCCGAGATATTTTAGTAGAATCGTCTACGGCTTTTATGGATCATCGAACTTCATGGTTATTCTAGAGATTTATATAGAATTGTCGATTGAAAATATCTATACCGTTAGATTACCATTACCAAGATTAGCGATTGTTTATTTATTTATTGAATGAGAAACATTCAACAATTACTAAAATTAATTTTTACTAAAACTAAGTATAAATAGGGGGACAAGGAGTCATTTTTAACCACCCATGGAAGTGAGCTACTCAATCTTCTGTATTATTATAACATATCCAGAAACGGAATAGTGATCAAATGGCCTCAATATTGCCTTGAACCATAGCACAACACAAAAACCTTCGAACCCTCAGTTACAATCACCATCAAAATTAAAAAAATTATTATACATGACAAAGACAGTTCTATTGTAAGAAACAATTTCCCCTAAATATGAAATAATACATTTTAAAAAAAAATCAAGCTACCTCAGTTAAGATCCAATTGTTATTTACCCGTTGATAAAATAGATTGCATAAACTATTTATTATATGCCACAAAATATCCAAACTTGCACTTAAATCCTATTAATTGAAAATATTGAACAAAAATCAAAATATAAGAATGTAAGAATGGAGAAACATACAAATTCAATTTAATTCAGTTGATGGAATTTAAAAAATTAAGATGAATAAAAATAAACATGTGGAAGTTTTCTTGTTTCCGAATAGGAAACTCATGATGAGGCAACGATTACTCCCACAAAATAACCAAACAATAGATCAAATACTTCTACTTCCGAAACAATTCCAAATTATTAAGGATCTCGCAATTAGAGTTTCAATTATAAAACTATTGATTGCGAAAATATGGATGAATAGTCGTTGAAAGACTATGACTTTACTTTATCCTTCTGAAGCGCGGTATAATGGTAATGGTAATGGAATAATATGCACAGCTTTGAAGAATGGCGCATATTTGGCCAATTACTCCTATATATATATATATATATATATATATATATTTACTATTATCAAGCCTGTGCGATTCACCGGAACAATTAAATTTATGTACAATAAATAATTGATATAAAATTATAAATATAAATGTTGAATTACATAATTAATGTAATTTATGCATAGGAGATTGCATAATTGTAAACAATTATTGAAATCTATAATATTGGACTACCTCCGTCCCAAAAATATAGTTCACTATTCCTTTTTCGTCCGTCGCAAAATATAGACCACATTCCTTTTAAAGATGTAGTTAAAATATTACTTGTCTTTTATACCTTCATTTAATAGACATTGATATCATCAAAATAGAGTAGTTGAAATAAAACATTTAATAAATGAGAGGATATATTAAGAAAATAATTTTGAATTGTACTTTTCCAATACCATAATTACATTTTTCTTAATCTATGTAAAGATGAGAAAATAGCTATAATTTTGAAATGGATGTAGTATATTATAGCCAATATAAAAAATGAGGAGAAAATTCACAATTGTAAATTATAAAAATTCACATACATCGCATAATTAAGAAGTTTATCAAAACGTGTAATTTCAATTCTAATTGCCGTACATAACGTTGCACAACAATGGTCGTGGAAATTAATTAAATTGTAAAGAAAAACATTGGGAATGAATATATAAAAATTCTTTGATTATCAAAACATGTATTTCTCATTAGTATATATCAAATTATATTGAACACTTTTTTCTTTCTGAAATGGACATTACACTCTAAATTTTATGATTTTATTCGTTCTTTTAGTGATTAGATGTAATTGCTACTTAATTTTAACTTTGTTGTATAAGAAGAATTATGCTTAATTTTATGTAACTTAAATTTGTAGTAATACCGACAATTTTCCGTATCTATATAATTCATTTGATTTCTTTCCATTTACGTAAACTGTATGTTAATTGTAGAAAGAAAAACTTTTTATTTTTAATTTTATATACTTAGAAAAGACAAAAAGCGTGCAATGCAAAATTCAATTAGTGAGCATATCACACCAGCCGTATTAAAAATGAAAAATATCAATTAATTTTTTTAATTAGAAACCGTGTATCATGTTGGCACTGCTAAGAGGGGGTCCGCCAAACGTGACACTTTAATTATAATAATCTAAAATTAATAAATTACTATTTTACTTATAAATAAATAAATAAATTATTCAACATAAATCCAGTTATAATTTTAACAACTCATTATTTGATTTTAAAAAAGAAAAAAGTAAAAAATACCCACTATTTTTTAACAGACCAATTCACATAACCAAGCAAAACTATCAAAACCTATAATTTTATCACGATAAAATTAAATAAAAATAAAAATATTTATTATTTAATATTTTGAATTAAAACTTTAAAAAATGAAATTATATTTAAAGTCTTTCCAAAATAAAATTTTTCTCATTAAATATTTATTTTAAATATTGGTTTATTTTCAGTTATATTTCTAATTACTACTAATTAATGTTTCTTTATTTCCAAAACTAATTTTATAATTTTCTTAAAACATTTAATGTGCACCAAGTTGGCATTTTTGCTTACTTGGCACTTCACAAATTATAATATAAAGACTAATGTTGGTTTATTTCCAAAATTAATTTTATAATTTTCTTAAAATATTTAATATGTGCAACGTTGGCATCTTTATCTACGTGATACTTCACAAATAATAATATAAAGATAAAGACTAATGGTATGATAATATAACAATTCAAAATATAAAGATAAAGATTAATAAATTACTCTTTATTTAAAAATAAATAAATTATTCAATGCAAAATCAATTAGAATTTTAGCACTTACTATTTGATTTAAGAATAATCCACTATTTGAATAATCCAATGCACATTATAAATCAAAACTAATTATAACATTTTTTAACACGGAAAATAAATAAATAAAATACTTACTATTTAATGTTTTTAATTAGAAATTTGAAAAATGAAATTACATTTAAAGTTTTTCGAAAACTAATTTTTTATTATTAAATTTTATTTATCACATTTAATGATAATTAAATTTATGTTTCAGTAAAAAATAATTATATTTAAAGAATTTTTCCTATTTAAAACTACCAATTAATGTTGATTTATTTCCAAAAATAGATCGAACATTCATAATGTGAGATTTTTTATTTTGGAGCTAAATATAAGACTAGAAATAAACTTGTCATGTATTTGTTATGGTACTCGTTGCCCTCCATGCGTAGGTTTGTCGTTGATTGTGCAGTGGTCCATCTTCTCCACATCCTCAATATTTTTTCTCCTCCTTGCCCTTCTCCATCGGATTTTTCAGTTTATCTCGCTATAGCCTCTTACCCTCCGTTATCATGACAACAGTAAGTGCTCTCGGTGGACCCAGTACGAGCAGTCATTCCGACTCGCCACAATCTGAATCTGCTAGTGATGGTACCCTCTCCCATGTCATCTAATCCTTTAACAAGTGCTTACTTTCTAAAGTTCTCATAATCATCAAGAAGTTATGACACTTGGACGGACCTCTATCATATCATACATTACAAACAGTCATGGGTTTTGTCTTTGAATGCTTTCTAACCTATTATTGTTTGACGAGGGTCCTAAAGATTAGTATGCACATCTCTACTTTTTGTTGGTGAAAGGTTGGTTTCATGTGCCCCATAGTGTCCTTTTTTGACTTGAAGATTCCTGAAGGAACCTCTTCATTTTGGCCTCCTGCCAACTCCTTAGTATATTGTTATGATAAAATTGTTGACATCATGGGGTTTAATACTCGATAAAATGAAACCTCACTGAGAATTAGAAACTGAAAAATGTGTATTGACACATTTGACATCAACTCAAAGAAATGTCACGCTACTATATTTTTGCTTTTTTTTTTTTTAAGTATGCGTAGAAATTTAGAGTGTATTTGATCAAGACAAAGTTTTCCTGAAACGAATTTTTCCAAAATTTTTTCACTTTGGGTGTTTGATTGGTTTTTTTCAGGAAACGCTTCAAGTTCTGGCGTTTAAAGACAAAATCATAGTTTCCCTGAAACTCAATCCAAGGAAAATGTAGGAATCCGTTTTCCAGGAAAACGTTTTCCCGGAATTCCCTTTCCCGGAATCCTATCAAACACACCTTAGTTCACACGAACTGTATCCATCCAAAAAATATACAAAAGTGGCATCACTCTAAAAGAAAATAGAGTATGGACAAAGTCATGTATGTCACTAGAAGTTCTGGACCTTTGTTGCTATTTTCCATAAATATTTGTGAGACATGATTAAGGCGCATTACATTGGGGTTTAGTTCTTTCGCATGATTAGTGTAAAAATGTGTGGTTAATATTATTTTGGGAAATGTGTGTGGGGTTGAAAATGAGTATGAGGTATACGGAATTGCGTGCTGATTTGGTTAACACCAAATAGAACAAGCCTAAGATTACTAGATGAGCATATCAATCCTCAAGCCCAAAATGCATCATCATGAAAGCAAATGGATATCATGTTTTCTTCAACCCAAAGATACATACAAGTACACTTCACAATCATTCATTAGACTCTCTCCACGCTCCCCAAACCCACCCCTCCCAACAAGAAAACCCCCCACCTTCAGTTAAAGATGGATGCTTGATCTTAATGATAAGTTTAATATGCTTGATTGGATAGTAATTAATGTTAATGTATGTTAATATATACAAGGAAGAAAAGTCATAAATCTATATTCACTAGTAATTCTAAAGGTTAAGTCCAAAGAAATTCAAGAAATTTGTTGGTTTCATTCTCAAATATTGGAAGACGTTCAATATGCTTATCTCAATATGTACAAGATCAAGATAAGATAGAACAAGAAGCAAAGCTACATATTTCGACTACATCAGCAATTGACAAGCGACGCAACTTGTTTAACACAAGTATAAGGAATTTCAAGAAACGCGATAATTAAGTGTTTAACGATACTCTCGACTAGATACTCCACAAGATTAACAAAGAAAAAGAAGTCAATCGACTACCTATTCCAACTAGATCACTAATCCTCTAGCAATGGCTTGATTCATTCTAACATTTGTAGTTCCATAAACTGGCAACTCCTCTTGATAATCTTCAATCCCAAAACTCCCAATGTTGTCAAGCTCAAATAGATCAGAGCTAGTACAACTTCTGTCATCCAAATCATAATCAACCTCATTAAGTACTGGTCCAAATTCTTGATTATTCAAACTTCCCCCCTTGAAATTCAAGAAACTACAAGAGTTTTGCGTATGTCTTGTTATTGAGTAATCTTCATTAAGAATGATGTTATCAGGGGAGAATCTAACGACCCTTTTCGATTTGTTACCTTTCGAAGACGACGTTGATTTACTTAAGCAAGATCTCGAAGCTAGTGAGAATGTGGTGGTTTCTTTCATTGATCTTGATTTCCTCATTGAACTCCAATCCTCCATGCCCATATTCTTCTTCATGCCCATATTCTTCTTCAACTTTCTTGGACTAAAAATGGAGTTCAAGAAATTTGCTATTTTGCCCCCTGGTGAAAGGGGTTGTTTAACCTTCTTTGCCACATTCTTGATCTTCTCTTCAACCGTCGTTTGAGCTTGCTTTCTCCGTTTATGCATGTGGGACTCTAGCAACGAGCTAGAGTTTGAAGATGGCATGTGCCTTCGAGTGCTATAACTCTCCATCCATTTTTCCACTCTAATAGCACGTCGAAGAGACTCAATTTCCTCATCGACTTGTATGGCGTTGTTTCTTTTATGAAGAACAAAATCTCCGTCGATGGAATGATAAATGGCGTCGAGGAGGGACGATGAAAATGACGGGGTTTTACTACGCTGTCGCGTTGTCATCTCGATCTGTCTAAATTCGTGCTAACGAGAGTACCTCGAAACTCCCTACTAAATTCCTTGATATAGTGGAAATATGTATATGATGAGAGTTGGTGAGTAAAGAGGAGAGAACGAGATGAAAATGAAATAGTTTGGATTTTGGAATGAGTGAATGAGTTTGATGTGAACTAAATAAAAGAAACTCGAGTGGTTAAATATATAATGTAGAAGAGATAGAAGGAAAAAATAAAAATAAAAGTGGGTAATACCAGGCGTGCGTGTGGTTCTGCAAAGAGTGGCTGAGAAAGTGCTGCCATGTTTCCTTTACTTTTTGCTGTTTTCTCCCAGAGATGACAAATACCTTTCAGCCCATTTCCTCCTAGCACACCAGATTAGTCATGTGGGGTCAAACTTGGCTGCAGGTGGGCCCGGCCCGGCTCACTGAGTGAACGTCCTGATGACATCTGTGATGACATCTGTGCACGGAGCTTGGCAACATGGTCCGTCGGTAGTAACTTTACTAGTATGTCTAGACGCACACTTGCTTGAGGTGAAGGACGCTGGTGCCTTCGGACGAGAAATATTATAATTCGAGGTGCATGGGACATGGCTCCCTGAGGTGGACCCCTCCATTCAACCGGTGTTCTTGTTCTTGTATCCATCCAATTCAACTCAACTCTTATTGTATTAATTGGACCAAATTAAAAAACTGTCATCTCGATTTTGCGAGCTATTTTCACTCTATTAATACAATGCGAAGCTTTCTATTCTCACTAATATTTTTCTCATCTCGGCCCATCTCGGCTCGAGCTAACTTAGAATGGGTCTACTAGACCGACTAGACCGACGTGACTGACACCACTAGATTATTATTGGGTTCGGAGATGCTTTTGATGAGAACCCATGTGTTCAAATAGGTAGAAAAAGATTGCAAAGTACAGACAGAGAAATGAAATCTCATATGCTGCCGATTAAAGGACAATTCTTTCTAGTTTTGAAGTACAGACAACGAATTTAAATACGAAAAGTTTAGTTGAGCATCAGATCGGCTGTATCATGAGAAGGAATGGGATCAAGTTCTTCTAAGGCTCTCAGATCAGATTAAATAACTATTTATTGCCAAGAGTTCCGTTCCGCCTGCCTTCTTTCTATCTAAATCAATTTTTATTATTTAATTTAAAATAAACTTTAATTTCAACCACGTATCCAAAACTATACCAATCGATTGTTTTCATATTTAAATGCCGTGAGGTTTTACTTTGGTAGCACATCAAACTGAAAATACTGACTAGAGGCCCCTCACTTAGCCACTTTAACAAGCTGAGGCAACCAGGCTTGTGAACTTTTCTTTTTACACCTCGTTTAATTTTTAATTTTTAATTTTTAATTTTTAATTTTTTACTTTTTGCCTTAGAACTGGGGTACATTCAACATACACAGTGTTTAAAGGAATTTAAGTCTAAGAGGTTTAGCGTAGTGGTAAGGTATTCCTTTTACCGGTTTGTCCCGGATTCAAAACACCCCACGCCACCTCTATGATCCCAAATTTGTACTCAAAAAAAAAAAAAAAAAGACAATAAATTTAGAAACTTACACAACCTAAAAATGAATAATTATCTTTGAGTCGTCATCCAAGTTAAGCCAAATGAAATGGCCGGATTAATTACCACATTCAGGGAAAGGAAACTAGCATTGTTTTACATCATGCAAAATAAGGTAACCCATAAATTGTTGAAAGTTCACAGTACATGAAAAGAAATGGACCCCTTACCTGATTATGATATACCAACATTTTCCACTGTTGAAGCTTTCAAATTGTACACCAAATATACTTGACTGCTTTTATGTCACAATAACCAATATGACGTAATTATTAAATAAGAGCGAAGGAAGAAAATAAATTACCCCACAACCCACAAGGTTTGTTTCCAGCAGTTACAAAATAGGGAATCCTCACTTATGTCGTGTTTGGTATGATTGACAGGACGACAATAGACAATATTAATAGACAATATATTATTATAAGGTCTCATCCGCTCCACTATTATGTATATTACCTTGTATTGAAAACTATAGCAGACGAGATTATAGCTTCGTTTTTATCATTATATAACAGTGTCTAATACTGTTCTGTCAACAACCAAACAAGCCATAAGGGGACGAGTTGAATTGGTTTGAACAAAGTACAAATACTTCAGTAAGCTGTATACCACACCTCAATCAGCAAATTTTGCATCTCTCAGCTTCTGCTGAGTTCAATCACAAATATTGTTTGTGTATCCTGGCTCTATTCTCTTCCCACCACAGCCTAGCATGAATCTCCCCAAACTTTTCTCGGCTGCATTTCAATTTAAACTCAGTTTAGTGATAAGTTTGCTGTTTTTTTGGCTAACCTACTCTAGCATCTTGATCTGAAGGGACGATATACTTTAGATCCAAAGTAAAAGAATAAATGCGCAAGTAGCTTGTTTGGTCGAGTGAGCTGTAAAAATATTGAACAATATCAAGAAAGAAAAAGTAGTTCACATATTATTTATCCTACAGTCCAACCGACGACGAGTAGTCAATTCTACCAAGACGCATGATCCCTAAGCAGTGCATGCTTTAACGTGATAATAAGAAAGACAATAACTAACCTGAATCTGACACGTCGAAGTTCTCTCCTGCCATCTGCAAGTGCCCTAATGGTAATATAAACCCCAGGCTCATCCTGCTCAACCCATTCAGTTTCAAGATCACTCGCATTGCTTATGGATATCTCACCAGAGCGATCTGCGTCTCGGGACGAGGTAGTAGTCCTAATGGAGGCATCCATTGATGATGTTTCTGTTTTAGCACCACTAATGCTTGAGATTTTTGGTGTTGAAGCCACGCCACAAGAGTCATAGTTGTAACGAGAATGCAATGGATGGTGATCAAGTGAATCTGAAGACGAATATCCCATTCCTGTTCCATTTGGTCGGAGTAAAGTACTAGGTAGACGTTCTTTACCTAATGGTGGTGTTATGGGACTAGCTTCAGCAGATTCAATCTTTGAACTTGAGTCATCTTCAGATCTTGGAGTTGTTGGTAAAGGAAAAGCTTGACGGTTTAATCTCTGCACATTGTAAAGTTCCATCACCTTTTCACAATTTTCTGTCCACCACCTCTGGGCTTGCCATTTGTTGAACATTTCTCGACTAGTGGAAAAAGATGAATATTTATCAGAATTGTTGAGTAAAATGGACGCTTGATATGCTAAGCAAGTAAAACTGTAAAAGTAAAACTAGTAATCCTTGAGAAACGAGCTGATTCAATCAAGCCAATGCATTGGTGATGAATATATCAGGTACAAATATTACTAATCTATAATCCCCGTAATTTGGGATTGTCTAGATGAATCCATTTTATGTGTGTCTTAAATTTATTGCAGAATATTACATTCGATAATTTCTGTTAGTCCAAGAGGATGAATATCAGAAAATGCCCTTAGCTGGATTAGGTATGACTCTGCTTAGAATGCAACAAATCCTTGCACACAATTATAATTTACTGTTTAAATGTGTAAGAAAAGCAACCAACCTAATAATATGATTAAATAGTTTTGAAGGAATGGTCTTAGTCACGCTCCATTCAAAAGAACATGATACATGGCGTGTAAGAAGTAGGGCCAATAAGATTGCATTTCCACTCCAATTGTTGATGCCTTTTTTTTGGTACAAGGAAACTATTGTGATTTTGTCAAAGCCAATAGGAAAGAGGGGAAGTCAAATCCGAGGCTTAGCAAATGCACCAATTTCATAAATAATTGATGGTTTGACACTGTTACATGGGCATGAGACCATTTCCTACTTCTAAATATTTAACGCGCTCCTGACAAATCTATATATTAAAAATGAACTATTGATATATAATGCACTTAGTTTACTGGGCATTTTCAAGCTCCCAACTAGCATAAAATGTAGCTCGCGCACAAACACGATACATCAACCAGTTCTAGAGAGACATTTCCTTTGTAATCAAAACTATCCGTTTTAGACCTTGTTGTTTTGAAGGGTTCACACATTTTCGTGTAAAATGTGTGGTTAGTATTGTATTGGAAAATATGTGTGTGGTTGAAAATGTGTGTAAGTTACATGGAAATACGCGAATTCATGAAAAGAACAAGACCTAATTCACAAGCAAAAAGTTCAGATTTCCACAGTTTCACCCTAGTTCAGCTTATGGAAAAAAATTCTAGTGTTCCATGTGTATCAAACTCACTATTCCAAACCACCTAGTACTGAGACCTACTCATAGGACTTTAGAGGCTACGTTATTTAGTTTGTGAGGTGTGACCTGTGAGTAGGCGACCAAAATATAGTGAACAGAAGTATTGTATACTCAACAAACTAAAGGCTTGTTTGGTAATTGATACAGATTTAATCCAATTCATATTTTGTCTCTCATTATTTTCGATTACTATTTTATTGATTTGACAATTTTTATTACATTTTTTAATGCACTTTCTTTCATTTTCAAAAACATATCTAAAAAAAAATGTCAATAATCTCTAGTATTGAGGTATTAGAACTTTTTCTGAACTATCTAATCCAAGTCAATGTATTGAGATTCTTGAATCTAGGTTCTAATTTATCTAGGAAATGAAAGTTCTAAAGATTATAGTGGTGTTACCTATGTCGACACGACCAGATTTGGGGTGGAAGAAGTGGTGCTTTGATTTTGTTTTATTGAGAGGCCACCCAACAAATTGACAAGAAATAGTACACGAGATGACAAATGAAAGCATGCGCGTGATGAAAATTGAAAATGAAAGCAATTACATCCTCGACAAGACAGCTACAATTAGTAAAAAGGTTTCCAACACAATCAAGACAGACCCACCAAAGTCATTAATTGTAAGTTTGCCTTTTTGGACTTCCACAGGAGTACTGTTTTTTTCCTCATACTCCTTGGGTAGTGGGTATAATTGACCTACAAGGATTATATATTATTGTGTTTGTGTTTAATTGAGTATGTACTCCATCGAGTGCTGTGGACCCCATATCAATTCAGTCCAATGCACTCTATTCGATACACATCCAATAAGAAACCTTGTCATTTTTGTAGCGTAGCATTCCAAATATGCTCCCGACATACTTTTGAAGCATCTAAGTGTGTTTTAGTATTTAAATTTTTATATATTTTTATGGGTTTTGATATAAAATAAGAGAGAGAACAAGTGAAATTGAATGGTGAATATTTATATAGTACATATAGGTCCCACGAAATATATAAATATGATTGATTTGATTAAAATTAAATTTAAAAGAAAATAAATTAAAATATATAAAAATGTGTAAAAAATTTTGGTGACTAACATGCGCGAAAGCATGTCTGTTATATATTTTTTGAAAAATAAAAAATAATAAATAAATAAATAAATAAACTCATCTTTATATATTTTCATCAATTCTTTTCAAATTTAAATTTAGTCAAACCAATCACATTCACGTACATCGTGGAGCCTATATATATTATATAAATTTTCACCGTTCAACTCCACTCATTTACCCTTCTATTCATATAAAAATTCATTAAAAAATTCAATCCCATCGCAGGCATAATCTCCAACCCATCAATTTTGTCAATGCAATACCTTTTCAATATAAATTTAAAAAAATTATTTGTTTTTCAAGTTACATTTAAAATTCATTTCTAAAAGATCTCACCAAACACATTACAAATATAAGTGGAAGAAAGCATCTTGCTTATTATTATCAATCAAAGACTGATACTTAAAAAAAATCTAGAAATGTTTCCCGAGTGGAGAATAAGAAATCTAAAAACTTTTGAGTTTTCAAACACACAATTTGGGTAATAATTGCAAATAACTTTTTTCCGCGGATTATGCAAACATTAATCAATTCCATTATTTTTTGTGGCTATAGTCCGAAAGCTTAGAAAAGTTAAATGTAACAATAAAGAAGCTGCCTTTGAGTCATTCATAGGTGTTTAATGGAAGTGCTAGTTGTCTTTTTTACAAATAATTTTTTATTAAAAATGCTTAACGAGAAAAAGAAAGGTGTAACAAGCGATTAATGCACGTCGTTTAGCTAACTTCTAAATTCAAGAATAAAAATGCCTGAGTTCACAATCAAACAAAAGTAAAATTACGATATAGTACCTGAATCGAATTTGCTTGAGATCATTTCCTCCACGTGGCAGCGACAAAAATGTAATTAACACACCGGGTTCAACCTGAGCAACCCACTCCTTTGGCTCGCTTTCTTCCACGAACACAACCGGGTCAACTCGCCGGCCACTCGCGGATGACGGCGTTCCCTCGCCGCTAGATATTCCCTTCAGCCTTACCTGCAACTCCTTCCTCCCGGAGGAGTTCGAGCTACACGTCCTCCTGTACGACCACCGGAACCTGTCCGATGACACCGAGTCGGAATCGCCGCCAGAGCTCCCGTTCTTCGGCGACTGAGTCGGTTGGTTCGAACACGGCGTACAGTGGGTATACGCACCCGACGCCTTCAACGCCATCTCCTTGATCTAGAAAATCACACGCCGTAACTAATTCGCACTTCCAAATTTCAAATTTCCGATGAATTTTCAATTTCGAAAATCTAAACACAATTCAGGATGGACTTTTTTCAAAATTGGACAGAAAAATTACCTGACAAGTGAGAGATTTGATTGATTGTTTGTTAGGAGTTGAACTCGAGTCGAATTTCTCCTGATGATCAATAGAATCATCTCTAGGTTGCTTCGAACGCGCAATGCATGTAAGCATTTTCCCTTCTCCACTTTGTACTATATGATTCTGTATATATCTTCTCAATTTGAAACTACAAACTTGAATTGATCGTGTGAACTTCAGAATTCAGCAATGTAGCTATGGAAGCTCTGAAATAGTTAATGAGTGTGTGTTTGTGAGAGACGAAGAAGAAGAAGAGATGATGCAGTAAGTGCTGGTGCTCCCCCACTTTTAATGAGACTCCATAAGGAGATTTCTTGTTCATATCTGAATTAGGGTCATTTTTAGAAGCGTCCTCAATCTTTTTGATTTCGAGTAATTTTGCCCCCCAATTTTTGGACATATTTCATCCCAAATCTTTATTTGTTTCTATATTTTGTCCACACGGATAGATTCTATCTATTTCGTCCATTCAAGACCTTGTGAAAATGCAAAAGAAAGAAAAAATATTTGCCTTTCAAGATTAATAAAGTCAAGAAAGTAATTAAATTCCAAAAACAAGAAATAAAAATAAAAAAGAATGCATAAAAAATAAGGCTTAGTTTGTTGTTGTTGTTTGCAGTTTGGAGAAAGTAATTAAATTCCAAAAACAAGAAATAAAAATAAAAAAGAATGCATAAAAAATAAGGCTTAGTTTGTTATTGTTGTTTGCAGTTTGGAATATGAGGAAAAAATTTACAATGGAAATTGAAAATGACAAAAAATACGTATTGAAGATTTTTAACCAAAACATGCATTGGAACAAAGTTATTAATCTCTAAACACAAGAAACCATATTTGCTAAAAGACAACACGCCTTATAAACTTGTTTTCTTTCACACAATCACTTCAAGTGATTGTGTTGTTTTCATATCCATTTTCAAATATATCTTTACAAGAGTTGACTTTTCGACATTGAGTACTTGATTAAGAAAATTGAATTTGGGAAGGGTGAGGCTAAACACACCTCATTTCTTAGTCCTTATATCCACTTTTTTTTTTTTTTTAATTAGACAAACGAACAATTTTATCCTTTGATTAAAAAAAAAAAGGAAGAGGAACTAGAGAAGAAGCTACCCAGTTGGCAACTTCTTTAGCTGCCATTTTCGGCAACAACTACTCCAAGAAATGGCAGCCATGGACGCTGTCATGGCAGCAAAAGAAGTTGCAAATTTTTTTTAAAGGTTTGTTCAACCATCAATGGCAAACAACCATGGGACTACTTGGTTGAACAATGCTCGGCAATTGATGGACGAGCAACCCTTTGGGGTATTCGGTCGTATTGGAAAAAAGGGCATTTTCATTTGTTTTTTGAGAAAGTGAGTGTAGGGATTAAAAAATGTAGTGTGCTTAGCTGCACCCTTTTGGGAAATGGGTAATCATAATGTTTTGATAAAATTTTGATTTTTGAAATTGCGAAAAATATCTAAATTTTGAGTGTGAACTTGCTATTTTCCAAAAGAAATGGCAAAAATTGAAATGGGCACAAAAACTTAAAGGGCAGAAAGGAGGCCATTTAGGCCTATTTGCTCTGGTATTATGATGTATCAAATTAATTGGCCCCACAAATGTCCACTAATTAGTAATTACTCGAATGCTATGTTTGGACCAACTCCATGAATCCACCCACCGATGACCCATCAGGCTTATATCGATCTATTTATTTCTTGCTTGGATGTGAGAGTTCTCGGGTGTTTGTTGGAAAGTGAAGTTTTATTGGCGCCATGAGTTGATTTGTTGGACGTTTTGTGAACTTAGATATTAATTTAAAAAAAAAAAACCCCAGAAAAGTTAATGACAAAGTAATTTTTCAAGTTTTTACGAGTCCAGAGCTCCCAAGTCAACCAAGATAATTTTCAAATGTAAAATAATGAATAATGTTAAGTGAACTTTTTGGAACAATTTTGAAATCAAGGTAAATTTTTATTAGTATGCACTCTTTGTCAACCAAGAAAAAACGCTACTTGGGTCGTTATTGATGATGATCTATAATAGAATTCATTGAGCTCATTGCTTACTTATAAAAGTTGACGGCCACAGAATAATAATAATAATAATAATAATAATAATAATAATAATAATAATAATAATAATGAATACTAGTTAACATGTGATGAAAAGTATACTAAATATCATAAAAACTTGTGATCAGCTTCACTAAAATTTAAAGATCAAATTGTAATTGTACAAATATTTCAAAAATATCGTAAAATTTTGAAAACGTATTAGGTTGTGCTTCAGCTTGAAAAAATAACGAGAAATATCAAACTATGACCCCTGTTTAAAAGAAGAAAATTTCAATTGTGATACCAAAAGTTGAGTATTTGTGCATTTAACATTTTACTGCTGACAATGCAAATATCATATTTTTTTCTATACAATTACAACAACTTTGGGAGGGGCATGAACTTGAACTCAAGACTTCCTACATAGTAAGAGATGTTCTTGTCACTTGAGCTATTATTATTGGTCCCTCAAATATGAAATATTGTACTTGATAGTTAAGGAACTTAAGGAAGAAAGTGAAATTTAAAAGAAAGGAGTTTTAGCGCTTTGGGGTTTGATGATAGGCTTTGCTTTTTCCCTTTTTCTTTTGTAAAAAATGGATGGGGAGAATTTGCTTTGTTGGTTGCACGTTTTACGTTAGAGGACCAGCTTGGTTAAAACTTTATGAACATTAATTGTTTTTAGCAGCTAATAGGAATAGTTATAGGGATCCTTTTGATCGGATTTGAGTTCTTTTAGCGCCGAAGGTCTATTGGATTCACTTTTGCCTTTTCCGAATTTCCCATGGTGAATCTAGCAAATGTCGATCACTAAATGCGACATTTGACAAATTTTAAATTTTCATTTTCGAGAAAAATATTCTATAACTACACAGTTGAAATTTTGAAGTACAATTATTAGTTGTTAACTGCACATTCATTCCAAAAAAAAAAAAAAAAAAAGGTTATTAACTGCACATTTAAATTATAAACGGGTTGTGGTCATCTTGATTGAATTTGCATGAATGATTGTTGGACTTAATAAAATGAAAATTAATGATGTATTGAATTTGAATTTAAGTATGAGAAATTCTTCGCAAGATTGCACGTACTTCCTGCTCAAGCATGTCTCGTAAGTCATAACCATGTCTAGAATCACTTCTAGAGGTCCAAAATATGGGTTTTTAATTTATTGTCTTATATTTGTTGGCTCTTACATCACGTGTGCGTTAGTGGATGAGTTTTAATGTATTTTTATGAGTAGGATGAGAGAGAATGAGTGGAGTTGGATGGTGGAGATTTAATGAGTGGAGAGATATATGTATGTGATTTGTTTGACCAAATTTGAAAATTTAAAAAAATACATTAAAATGCATTAAAAAGTGGATGCTAACACCCTCGTGACATTTGTTTTTATCTTTTTTGTGGTGTCTTTGTTTTTAGCTAATTTGTATATTTTCTTCCTCATGGTAGACTCGTTTTTCAAATTCTAATAAAGATATGTATCTCTTCTTTCTTATGTGAATTCCAATTTTCAAGTTTTTCAAACGATTGCACTGCGTCAATGTTAAAACGTCGAAAACACAAAAATTATACAATTATCGTCTCTCTACATAAAAAAAAAAATTTAAAAACGGAAAAAGAAAAAGAAAAAACTAGAAAAATTATACAATTATCGTCTCTCTACATATGAGTGGCCATATATATGGAACTGCCCAAATAAGACTCATAAGTTACATATAGCATAATAATAAAAATGGGAAGTTGCAATACAATGAGCCCACTTACTAAGGTTGCATGGTGAATCTTAAGTAAATTTGTAACAATCTAATACGTACAAATCTCTAGATAATTTCTACTTTTGCAATAAATATGCAATTCGAAATATTCCATTTGACCATAACATATAATAGTTTTCAACTTTAAATTATTGCCATTATTATCAACAGAAAAAAGAAGTTACAACTTGACTTTTAATTTTTCAATATTTCATATATTTTTTAACATTTAATCACTATTTTAGGAGTTAACTAATTTTAAATGATTGTGATATTTAAGAAACGTAAAAAAAATAAGAAAATTATAATTTCCACCTTTAATATTTTGCAACAGTTTTATGGACAAAATTTTTATAATTTGCTCTCACTTGTCAGCTCATGCTAAAATTTAAAATTCTTGTTGAAATTTTTTTATTATATTCAAAAAAACTCATTAATTAATGACGAACACAAATGGTTGCACATCCATTTATGTTCACAAATTCATTTCTTTCATGAACCTAAAAATTTCTATTTTGTGAAACAGCTCAATAAAATGGTGACATCAATTATTTAGACTTTGCGTGACATCAAATGTTAATTGAACCAAAATGCAAATTTATTTTGTTGATCTTGTGAACGTTTAATCCACTCAATTAGTTAGAACACAAGAAACACACTTAGAAGGAAAATATATATATATGTTATCTAAAAATAATTACTCTTGAAAGTAAATTTGATCTCTAGAAAAAGAATTAATTTAAACATAACATATATGTATTAAGTATTTGTATTTCACAAAAAAAAAAAAAAGGAAACTCAAAATTCAAAAGGAGAAAAAGGAAGGATGGAACCCAAAACAACGTGTGCATACAAATTGAAATACTGCATTCATATGCACGTTTAATTAAGGCAACCGACACAATTATTATGGGAATTGTGTGCCATCTCCCAACTATTAAAACGGCCTCATTCTTTAAATAAAAATAAAATAAAATAAAATTATGGCATTTGAGCAGGAAAATCCAACGGGGATCCGTTGTAGAGACTTCTTTTATATATATATATATATAAAGATTGGCTAGGATGTACCCAGTTGAAATGACATCTCAGTGCCACTAGTGTGGCGCCCTAGTGATCTGTCACATTATCTTATGTGCATCTCAAATCATCCAATCAATTCTATTATTAGTAGCGTAAGTTGTGTCGATGGTGACGAAACATTTTAATATTGATTGATATTGTAGAGGCTCCCATGAAATGATATATTAGCAACATCACACCAATCAACGTAAGTATGCTACATAAATCTATCAACATTATTTATAGATAACATGTCCATTATATTTGTTAGCAGGTGTAACAATCTTTGAAAATGCCGATTCGACTTTGCCGATATTGAAAAATAAAAACCATGAAAAAGCTAATTAAACAATGTGTTTTGCCCACAATTAAACTTGGCAAAATGGCTTGGCGAGCCAGCTCGGCTGGCCAAAGCCGTGTTCGGGCTTAGCTCGTGGCTCATAGATTGTACGAGCCGAGCCGAGCTCAGCTCGTGAAAATACGAGCCGCTCGACTCGAGCTCGCTTTTTAGTGTTCGAGCTAGGCTCGTGGCTCGTACACTGTACGAGCCCGAGTCAAGCTGGCTCGAGAGCCGTTCCGACTCGCAAGCCATTTTGCCAAGTCTACCCACAACCCTCCTTTAATGAACAATCTAAAAAGAAGTGTAATATCACTTTTCCTTAAGAACTTCTCGAACAATCAAACTTGTTAATACTTAGGGCCTATTTTTTGGGAGAGAAATTTAATTTTGTTATGAATAATTGAGAATAATTTGGTGGTTATGAATTATGAGGAATAATTTGGTGGAGGAATAATTTGGTGGAGGAATAATTTGGTAAAAGATGTAATTATTATATGTGAATGACTATTATACCCTTGATGAAATTATATAATTACGGTTGTACCATTCGAAGTTTTCCTATAAATAGGGCTTCAGTTATTAATGAAATTCATTCCTGAGAATTCCTTAGAATTCATTCTCTCTAAATTCTCTCTATTGTTTCTATACTTTTATAACACGTTATCAGCACGAGTCTCTAGCCATTTGAGTAATATGAAGGGAGTATGCTCTACAGTTGCATCTATTGATGAACCTCTGTATCAGAAACCTTAATATTAGTCAGATTAATTGTCTCTAAAACTATGCTCACAGAACAATTCTCTGGATCAAGATTCTCTCCTCTCAAAATCATCTTCATTCGAGAGATCTCCTTTATTCTTCTTCCTATTCTCTCACGATCTCCGTTCTCTTTCTTCAGCACGCAACATTTATAACTTTTCTCTCATCTCTGGTGTTTAATTATAGTTTAATAATATTATATTTTGGCTTAATGATGATAATTGCATTATGGGAAATTCAAGAATTGGCAAATGGAGGAAATACGTGCATGTTCAATTGCTTCTACCAAAGAAAAAGGAAAAGGTATATATAAATTATATTACTTTATAATATAATAATATATTAAACTATAATATTCGTTTTCTCGAGATATAAGGAGTATACGTTATCAAAATCAAATTTTCTCGACTCCATTATACTCGATTTAACGAGAGCTTCGATTTGACACTAATATTGATAAGGTAAACTTTCAAAAATTTGCAAAACAGTACCCCAATTTTTGAAAAAGTTACAAAATAGTCCTTGAACATTTTGATATTGATAAATTGAAGTAGAAAGGAGATAATTTTCAATCGTAAAACATTGATAAAATATTTTTGACAATTTTACCTTTGCGAATTGGAATGGACAATTTTACCTTTAGGGTAAAACCGACCTAATTTTAACGACGGTGAAAAATGGATAGAATATTCATGAAGAAATTCTAAATCCATTGATTATATAAAATGGCTTGAAGTCCATTTGAGTTAAAAGATCGAAATATTAATGTAACTCCCGAAGAGTTCAATTACATAATGTACTTATTCTAGAAGGATAAGTGTGCGCTTGTAGAAGTAATGAGTATTTGTTCTAGAAGAACAAATGCTCTCCGTAAGCAATTCAATATTTAATTCTCGCACTTTATTTACTGCAATTTAATTCTTGCAATACCTCCTACTTGATGATGGGTTCAAGCGTCACTAAACGGAAGGTTTTATATATTTACTGCACTTTATATGCTAAGTGATGGGTAATACCTTCTACTAAGCGAGATCCTACTCACGAGAAGTAGTTAAACATTATGCAATTTAATTCTTGCTATTTAAATTCTGTAAATTTATATTTATTGCAATAATTGCCATAAGGTAGGTTCGACCACCTATTGGAGGAAATTTAATTTCTGCAATTTAAATTTACGCACTTAAGATTTCGCATATATTTCCAATGTGGTGGGTAATACTACACGATTGGTTATAACTAATCATACTCCAGAAGAAGTAGTTGATCAAATATTCTAATCCTACTCTCGAAGAAGTAGACGATGAGAATAAAATTACTTCTCCATATATACCGAATATTAATGGAGAAAATTGAGCAAGTGGTACTTGAAGTTACCATTGGATAAATAGATAAAAGTAAAATGCTCAATAGGTCCCATGTTGATAAATCAAAGAAAATATATCGCATGGAGAGATTATATGAAGTAATCTCATCGATGATATGAGATTGTATTAATATGAGAATAAAATGCTCTTGAAGAAGCATAATCACTAGATTTCTGTATTTGAATAAAGCCAATATGATATTATTATTACTCCAGAAGAAGTACAAAACAGTCGAAGTGGAACATATTGAGAATATCAAAGATGACAATAAACACTCGAAAATATAGAAATACGAAAAGAAAATATATATTGAACCCATAAATGAGGGATGCGTCTCGAGAGTATAAATACTCCGTAACTCTGCCACCCCGAACATTCGGGTTCATAATGAAAGATCCAAAGGATCTCTTTTTCGCTTGACACCGATGATCTCAGTGATGATGGGTTTTAGCTTCCATGATTTTTGAACATATGATTGAATCTTGATGAGTAGATCGAAGCGTATTAGCGAGAAACAAGTATATTTCTCATTGAGCGAGAAATAAATTTATGTTCTACACTGATCTAGAAATGCTAGCAAACCATCGAAAAATAATTAATATTTAATAAACCTATGGGTTTGGTATGAAAATTCCCTTTGTGCAAATGACGCTATATTGAATATTTCCTCCAGTGTGTTATAGCACTTTGAAAGAACAATAAAAGCTTCACTATTGCTCATCATGTACATCGACGATCATGGATGGATTGTGCTTGTAGCATCAATCCGATTGGACTAATGACATTTCTAACTCCAATTCGATTACCGCCTCCAATTCGATGAAAAGGTATTATACTTGACACTCTTATCCCCCATAATTGTGCGGCCATCGTAAGACTCCTTAATAGTTTGTTATTAGTCCCTCCATATAGTATATTGATATTTTGTTTCCCTAACTCCCTTACAAGTTGGTGCCATATCCACATATTGGATATGACCTACTAGTCTGGAGCCACCAAGAACACATATAGTTTTTACCTGGCGAGGTAAAGATTGACTTACATGAGATGATTCTGATATCTCCATCTCCATCTCCACCTCTATCTTTCTCTTTCAACGAATGAATGATAGATATATGAATCCCTCTATTTAAAGAAAAATTTTCAAACCAATAATTGAGTGCACTATTTACTTTTTGACAAATATGAAAGAGAAAAATCTGAGAAAAAATTTAAGTGAAAATGACATATATCATCGGTGATAGAAAATAAACGAAAAAAATCGAAAATCAGCGATATTTACAAATAAAAGAAAAATATTGATATTCTATATTACATAAATTTGTCTTACATAAATATGGGAAAATCATTATACTAAGTTATTCTACTAAATTTACAAATTGGATCTTTTAAAGTAAGTATTTCAAGACTATAAAGTGCTTGTTGATCTTTGAATTTGGCCCATAAGGCCATTAGCTCACCTTGCACGTGTCCACTAGGATGTGTCTCAAGAGCACATTGAATATCATCCAAAGGCTCCTTACTCAATCCATCCTTAATGAATGCTATTTTATCTTCTCGGTTTACGGACAAGTACCCCTGATTTACATCGAGTGTCACATGTCCACCGAGCACACTTGTAGCATCCTCCTAATCTTTTTGCTCTCCGTTTCTTTGAAAAACTACTTTTACCCATACCAGGCATGTATTTAGAAGGAATTGAAACCTCACCAGATAATCGAACCTTTGCTTCAATCAAGCATCGGATATCTTGTGGGATACCCTTATTCATTAGCATCCTTAATCTTTCCAAATTTACATCGATAAATCCTTTTTAGGATTTTGGTCGATAGTGATGGATAGTATTTTCGAAGATTTGAGAGCATATGATCCATTATAATGTATAGACCCTTGTTAGGATGAATTTTGCAATAATTTTGATGATTTATTTATAGAATAATACGACAGCGTATGAAATAAGACTCGATTTTAAATAAAGCGTAAGAGCTACGATTTCGGAATTAAATAATAGCCGGATGTGATGCGTATGAGCTGTAACTCCGTGTTTGAACAGTAGTAGACAATAATGTCACCAAAAGATGATGGAATATGTCGGTGAATTGTTTCTATGATAAATCATGTTGAGCACTATACAGATACTAGTGAAATCGATATAAGAATTTACTGAACTAGAAGTTCAATAATACTCGTTTGCAAAACCGGATTGACCATCCCGGTTTAAATAATTATTGAAATCAATATTTCAAGTGAAGAATTAAAGAAATTCTTCAATGATTGTTCTCGATAAATGATGAAATCATTACTAGCCAATATTGGAAATAAATCTCAAATATATACGGAATAAAGGATGAGAAATATGGGCCCTCATCCTCCATGTGACTACTAGATATTATGATATGGATCCACTAGATAGTCACATGTGTATATGATTCGTAATTTGAAATTTCTGAAATATTTGCTCACGGTATGAGCATGATTTCAGATTTAATGATAAAGCTAGTAAATGTATATCCCAATACTTGAATAAATCACTGAAGGATTGAGTATCTTTGCATACAAGTGGGATATTATATGGCAAATTATTTAAAGTCCTCAAATAAATTGCCGATATCGAGAATAGAATGCAAACGGTCTAAATTCCCATATTAAATTTGAATGATGAGAACATATATGATTAAAATCATACCAACTGTATGAGTTTTGGTGTTCTAAATTTTCTCAGCATGAGGGAGTATTAAAGGTTAAAAATGATATGTGAAATGCATCATGTTATATCCTCACAATTAAAATATGAACTTGAAGTTCAAAGATGCATAAAAGATGCTATGAACAATCATATATATCAGTTAAGATGCTTTGATAAGTTAGCACGCCAGAAGCGTTGATATTATGAGATTTCCCCAAACATATATATCAAAGCAAATTATAAAAGATGGTCTTAATAACGGAGGCATATGCTCTTGAAGAGTATATAGACATAACTATATTGTGTAATCCTACAAGAGGATTAATAATGAGATATCTCGATAAGTTATGTCGATATGGGGAAAGAAATGAAATTGAAAAGTGTCGACACGATATGAAAATGTAGCGCTACATATGATCAATGATAATGAAAATATTGAGATATATTGAAGATGATAAGTGGTGAATGTGAAATCCTTGATTTATGAGATGATGAGATGATGATGACTGGTGCTCAAGTTTAAAGATAAACATGGTGGTCATTATATGTTGCATGCTCATGAAAGTTAAATTACCGATCGTGTATGTAAGTAAAAGAAAATTAAAGGATCGGGTGAGCTAAGCTCGTGTTTATAAGTACCCTAAAGGGGGAGCTAAGCCCCTGGGAATGAAATAACCTATTAAATGAGTATTAAATGTTAAATGATATATTTTAAGTGTTAGTTAGTTATGAAGGTTTACTTATATGTTTACATATTTTTATGATGAATTTATATGCTTTAAATTGTGTGTTTTGAGACATGTGTTCATGGTGAATGTTTTGTAGTTGTGTAAGAAAATTGATGCACTCTAAATGAACAAAGAGTATAAAACCAATGTATATGATACTCATACAAATGTATGAAAGATTTTGAAATGCTTTGCAGATACTTGTATAAAATACGCATTGCACTCTTTTCCTCGACCGAGGTTTTATCCCATTGGGTTTTCCTAGCAAGGTTTTTAATGAGGCAACTTTAAAGGCGTATTCACATGAATAATGTACTCTTTTTCCTTCATTGGGTTTTTCCCACCTGGGTTTTTCCTAATAAGGTTTTAACGAGGCATATTCATGGTATATTGAGAACGATAGGAGAAATTGATACTGTTATCTATTGGATCAAGTTATAATGGAGCTAATGCTTTAGATCCAAACGATGATGATATTGAAATCATTTACCGTAAGTAAAGATATCGATTCTCAAGATATGAAATCAAAGCGGGATTGTACTTTCTTTTCCTTCGATCAAGTTTTTCCCATGGGTTTTCTTGACAAGGTTTTAACGAGAAGACATGAATACTCCTATACATTGGAAGACATCGGGGGAGCAATGTTTTGATGAAGAAGATATAACCACTCCAAGCCTATCCCGCAATCGGTTTGGAAGTTTTTTTCCCATTTGGGTTTTCTCCAAACAAGTCAGGAAGACATTTGTATTAATAGTCGATTCGAGGAGCGTTATGAATAATTGAGAATAATTTGGTGGTTATGAATTATGAGGAATAATTTGGTGGAGGAATAATTTGGTAAAAGATGTAATTATTATATGTGAATGACTATTATACCCTTGATAAAATTATATAATTACGGTTGTACCATTCGAAGTTTTCCTATAAATAGGGCTTCAGTTATTAATGAAATTCATTCCTGAGAATTCCTTAGAATTCATTCTCTCTAAATTCTCTCTATTGTTTCTATACTTTTATAACAAATTTTATTGATTTACGTGTTAAATTTATTATTGAAATTTGGGAAAAAATATATTAAATAATTGAATAAATTATTGTAAATAATGAGAGAGAAAAATTTATAAAGTTTATATTAAATAGAACAATACCTTAGTTTTTCAAAAATATTTTCTGGTAAGTAATTTGCAACATCGAGATGTTAATGAGGACTAGCTTGCGAGTTGTGAAAGAGTTCATAAACTGAGGGCTTTTAACGGTCGTGCGATTCAGACATTTTTAAGTCGAACCGTTAAATTTCAAGTCGTGCCACTTGATTTGACACCTCTCGACTCGTGACCCCGATGGTGTAGATTTGTTGCAACCTCCCTTGGGCAATTAGCCAATTACAATCAATCAATTTTTTTATTTTCTTTTATTATTATTATTATTATTATTATTATTATTATTTTAACTAAACAAAGGTTGAATTCTCCAGACTGATAAGCATCAGATTTCTCGCTGCCAATCCCTAAAGATTCTAGCGAATCACGTCTCTCTCAGTGTCTCTATAAACTATACCACCGTGCTCCCCCATTTCATCACAGCTAAATCCTCACCGTACAATCATCTCAAAAGCACCGTCAGGATAATCTCATTGACGTCATCCGTAAGAAGTCGCTGTCACGATTTTCAACAATGGCGACCGCGCTTAGACTAGTTGTACATTGGCCGGAAACTATCTGTCTTGTTGACCATTTTTTCTGGTCATCAATTTATTGTACAACACCTGGATTCATCGTGATGTTGCAGCAGATACTGCCTCCATCATCTCCTCACGTCGCTGTATTTCCCTAGAGAAGAATAATATTCTTCGTCTTTCACTCCTCCCCCGCCGGCGGAATCTCAGTTTCCGACAATCTCTCTCTATACGTGTAGGATTCGATACACGAAGATTCACTTTAGGGTTACGGTTTTTGATTGTCGATTTAATTATTTTTCTGCTGATTTGAAGGAATAACATTTTTTTCGATTTCTCCGCATTTATAAGATACGTAATTAAGCTTATATTTAACTTATGAACAATAAGGAAGTACGATAACTGAAGTAAATCAATCGAGTTTCGATTGCATTCATCGATAATTTCGTTGAGACAATTTATAGAGTGAGTGTATAATTATGTTCTCATGACGATGCTGAGGCGTAGAAAGGGCAAAAAATCTCAAACTTCAGAGCCTCAATCGGATGAAAACAAAGAGAAACAGAACAATCAAGTGCAAGAAAAATCGAATTCAAATGCTGAGAATTCGAAAGGAAATGTGAACAGCAATTCAAAATCGAATTCAGATGAGAGATTGAGGAGAAAATGGAGCTGTGTAGACAACTGTTGTTGGTTCGTAGGATGCATATGCTCGATGTGGTGGTTTTTGCTGTTTCTATACAATGCAATGCCAGCTTCGTTCCCGCAGTATGTGACAGAGGCGATCACGGGACCAATGCCTGACCCACCGGGGGTGAAATTGGCCAAAGAAGGGCTCACTGCTAAGCATCCGGTAGTCTTTGTGCCTGGGATAGTGACTGGAGGGCTTGAATTGTGGGAAGGGCACTCCTGTGCTGAAGGCTTGTTCAGAAAGCGGCTATGGGGTGGTACCTTCGGTGAAATATACAAAAGGTATCAAATATAAATATTCTTTACATGTTTTTATTTCGAAAATCTTTATGTTATCGTGTACTTTAATGAACTGGAACTTCTTAATTGGCGTGATTGAGTTACAATTGGGTGTTTCTGTGTCTCTTTTTTTAACTTTTCTTTTCTTTTGGTGATTGCGATATTTCAAGAAGTTCAGTTCTCTGAGATTAAAGCTTGAATCTTTTAAAGATGGTATATTTTGAAATCTATTATTGGAATGGTAAGATGTGCAAAGGCTATACCTTTCAGTTAAAGGTGTGCAAGTGATTAATGAGTCTGACGAAGAAAGTCTGACGAAAGTTTTAATGACAACTATTGGCAGCTTTTCTCGTTGCTAGATTAATTCACAGCATGGATGAAATCCTGGATTATTCAAACATTCAAACCATGTGGGGTTCACTTCATGGACCACCAAAAGTTAATGACTATGGAGTCTGGACCTTAATAGTGGTTGTCAGTATTGCTGACTATCGGAGATGAATTGAAGCGAACAAAGATTAAAAAAAGATTAAAAAGGTTCATCTTCGGTATTATGGAGCACAAAAGGGAGACGTTCATAAGATTCATCAACTTTTGTATAGTTATTGCATTTTACTTGCTCTAGACGTCTATGTTGTATTTAGAGGTTTTATCGTGTTTATAAGCTCTTTTTATGTTTGTCCATCATAGGGTAGGAAACCTGCAAAGTGATTATGTAACATTGTTAAGGGGACAGCCCTCCCCTCAGTGATCAAATTAGTTGAACTAATGGGTAGGAGACAAAATAATATTTATGATTCTGGCATTGCTACTCAATTTAGAGCATCGATATCCCTTTTACACTTCATACAACTTTGTTTCAGGGTTTTCACTCCTGCTTGTTCAAGTATTCATGTATTATCAATTTCATTTCACATTTGCACCTTGTAATTACTTCTTGTGTAGAAGAACTGTTTCCTTAGCTCAGGCTGTGTTACAACTTGTATTAGATAAGTTTGTTTGGCATACCTGTCCAAGTTCTGCATAAATAGTTTTGAATGTACTGTTCCCTTGTCCATGCAATATAAATCCAAGATGACTGGATGTTTCTTTATTCAGTTTGACATATTCTGCATAAATTATTTTCAATATACTGTTTCATCTCGTTAATGTGAGTCATTTATGCAGACCCTTATGCTGGGTTGAGCACATGTCACTGGATAATGAAACTGGATTGGATCCACCAGGCATAAAAATCAGGCCTGTATCTGGACTTGTAGCTGCAGATTACTTCGCGCCAGGATATTTTGTCTGGGCAGTACTAATTGCCAACTTGGCGCGCATTGGGTATGAGGAGAAAAATATGTATATGGCTGCTTATGATTGGAGGTTATCATTCCAGAATACTGAGGTATATCACTGAGGTTACCTGCGCACACTTAATTCTATAGCCCTTTGAAGCTTATGATTTAATGGTAAACACTTGTATCTGAGTAACCCATAGTAAATTCAAGCCGGCACGTGAATTTTTCTGTTTTAGCATGTTGAAGCTCTACAACGTAAATTTTTTGTAACTCTTGAGTACTGCTGGAGCTTCTTCCAATGATGCTTAAATGAAATAATTCTCTTGCATAATTATCAGGTGCGAGACCAAACTCTGAGCAGGATAAAAAGTAATATAGAGCTGATGGTAGCTACAAGTGGTAAAAAGGTGGTGGTTGTGCCACATTCAATGGGTGTTCTGTATTTCCTGCATTTTATGAAATGGGTTGAGGCACCGGCACCAATGGGTGGTGGGGGTGGATCAAATTGGTGTGCTGACCACATAAAGGCTGTAATGAATATAGGTGGACCATTTTTGGGTGTTCCAAAGATAGTCTCGGGATTGTTCTCTGCTGAAGCCAAGGATATAGCGGTTGCCAGGTTCTGCTTCCAACTGAAGTGCTCAATTGGTTGTAGATGATCCAACTACAATTTATCTCTGTTCATTGTGTGTAACTTTGTAATATTATGCTTATCTTGTCGACTTATCATTTTGACATCATCAATTTTCTCTGCATGCTTCCTGTTGCGTACCAGCTTTGGTTGCAAGTTATATTGTGCCCCCTATGTACATACCATGTTTGTGTTTGTTTAGCATTTTATCTTATTGCAACCTCAAAATTAGAGGATTATTAATTGCCAAATTCTCTTTTGTAATTGTGTTTTTCTAAGCTCTGTGGACTGTTATACCTGTGTTTGGGTAGAATAATTCGTAACTCACTGGAAGAGAGAGAGAGAGAGAGAGAGTGGTGCAAATAGTTGTCGTTTTGAACACGGTTGAGATTAAAGTTTGACTTTGATTGGAAAGTAAAAGTAAAATTGAATGAAAGGTGAACACAGGCTTTGTTACATCAATATTATGGGTATCCTTAACTGTTTCTAGAAGAGCTAGAGTGAATTTTTTTGTTGTTAACTAGTCTTCATGGTGACCTCAACATATGCTACTGTTTATTTCTTGTTTATTTTGCAAGATATTCGTGTTTTTTAAGTATAAATCTATCACTATGCAGGGCTATTGCTCCAGGTGTTTTAGATATGGATGTTTTTGGTTTTCAGACTCTACAGCATGTAATGAGAATGACTCGATCATGGGATTCAGCAATGTCAATGATACCGAAAGGTGGAGACACTGTCTGGGGTGGCCTTGATTGGTCTCCAGAGGAAGGTCATGAGTGTACTGCAAAGAAGCCAAAGAACAATAATATGCAGACTGCTGCACCTAATAGAACAGGGAATTCGGCTTCTGCAACTCATATCAAATATGGAAGAATGATAGTATTTGGGAAGGAAGTAGCTGACTTACATTCTTCCGAGATCGAGAGGATCGATTTTAGGGTAATGTTTCAACTATTATCTCCTTAAATCTCCAAGAGAAGTTGTTTGCCTTCGCCTCCACATGATCTATATTGTTAATTTTCTGCATGACACTTTGAAATATAAGACTGATACTTCTGTGTGTTTGCTTCTGCTGATATCCCCTTAGTGAGCAGCCAGTGCAGTCTCCTTAAAATCTATTAGCATAATCACCGAACGGAGTGAGGTTTTCTCCGCCACTTGGGACGAAAAATTAACTTGTATGTATTCCGTCTTTATTTTCATTTGTCCGTCCGTCTTCACCCTCTCCATTCTTCCCCTTCCTTCTCTGCAAATCTCCCTCTCCTTCTTCAACCTTCAATCCCCTGCTTCCTCCTCCACGCCGCCGCCATTTCCTCCGCTGGACTCCGTTCGGTACCACCGCGAGAATCAGCGGTATACTAGTTATATCTTACTTATTGGTCTGTCAATAGAATTGTTCTGTTTCTAGGTGCAGTGAGTAGGATGATCAGTTTGGATTCCTCTTTTGTTGGAAAATATGATGTGCATCTACTTGGAAATGTTGATACCATGATTTTGTCCTTTTTTCTTCCCCATTGCTGTTCATAAAGAAAATTTTTCTTCTGCCTATTACCCCAAGTATCATAAAATGTGGAATTCTGTTATCAGCCAAAATTTATGCTCAAACTAAGTTGTGGGAATACCTCCTACCATTCTACCATTTGTTCCTTGTTATCAGAGTGAAGGTTTGGCATTGTGTATTCAGTACAGAATCGAATATAGAGTGCCTAGTTGTGTGATTGCCAGTTTTCGATGATTTCATTAAAAAATCTATAGAATATTCAGCCCATGTTAGGATTCAGATTTTTATGTATGTTTATAAATTTTTATATGAAACAAGAGGGATAATGAGTGGAGTTGAATGATGGAGATTTGTGTAGTACATATAGGTCCCACGAGATATGTGGATGTGATTGGTTGACCAAATTCAAATTTAAAAGAGAATGAATTAAAATGAGATCAAATGAGAAGAATAACTTGCACTCATATGCTTCAGCCCTTTTTATCTATGACTTCATTTCTCCTTGACACGTAGGGTGCTATCAAGGGAAATAGTCATGCAAACACAACTTGCCGCGATGTATGGACTGAGTACAATGATATGGGTATTGGGGGCATCACAGCAGTTGCAGATTATAAAGTTTACACTGCTAGTTCAATATTGGATCTACTTCACTTTGTTGCCCCAAAGATGATGAAACGAGGCGATGCTCATTTTTCACATGGGATTGCAGATGATCTGGATGGTAAAAAATATGAACACTACAAATATTGGTCAAATGCATTGGAGACAAAGTAAGCTTCTACCCCCATAATCGAGGTCTTCCTGATCTTCTTTTGTCCCCTTCTAAAATGTACTCATTTACAACTTTTAGGCCATGTTTAATTTATTGCGATTCCCCTGGAAAGATAAAGCACGCAACTTTTGATGATATTTCTGTAAAACTGATATAAAGGGAGAACAGCTAATATTTGTTGGATAGATGGTCTAAATGATAGTGACATCTATATCTTATGGCCACATCCCCTTTTTGGTTGTACTCTAGAGTGCAAGATGTTTATATTCTGCTTTCCTTTACCAGATTACCAATGGCACCAGACATGGAAATATTTTCAATGTATGGAGTTGGGATCCCTACTGAACGTGCGTATGTCTACAAGTTTAGTCCTGCAACCGAGTGCTATATACCTTTCAAGATTGACACTGCAGCTGAGGGTGGAGATGATGGCCCTTGTTTGAAAGGCGGAGTATATTCTGTAGATGGAGATGAAACAGTCCCTGTTCTTAGTGCAGGTTTTATGTGTGCAAAAGGTTGGCGGGGAAAGACGAGGTTCAATCCTTCAGGAATGCGCACTTACATAAGGGAATATAATCATGCTTCTCCAACTACTCTTTTAGAGGGCAGGGGAACCCAGAGTGGTGCTCATGTAGATATAATGGGGAACTTTGCCCTAATTGAAGATGTCATAAGAGTAGCTGCAGGAGCAACAGGAGAAGATCTGGGAGGAGATCAAGTCCATTCTGATATTTTCAAATGGTCGGAAAGGATCAAGTTAAAGCTCTAATTTTGTACGGTAAGTTCCTCTTCTCAATGCCTCTGATAACAGCATACTCATTGAAGTGATCAATATGTCTGCATGCAATTGCATTTTTATGTTGAATGTGCAACTGATTTCCAATGATGTAATCATCTTTGTATTTTTAGGCAACCAAATCTTCATAGTCAGTACTTTGCACCTCTGGTTGCTTTCCATTAGGTAGTTCAACTACATCCCGTGTCTTATTTTCTCCAGCGCCTTCATCTTTCCACTCGTGGCTTGTTATCCATTCTTCCCTCTTAAGTGCCTCTTGTACTCTTGAGGAATTTTAGTGGGGTAGTTTTGTGAGAAAATGCTCCATGTGAATATCAGAAACTATTAAATAAAGTTTGCTATAGTCTATAGGGTGTTCTGTGAATTCTCTCGGGCATTTCCTACACAATAAGATTGAACAGTATTTGTCTAGCACGACAACTTGAACTTTTAAAAAGATGGTTCTACACGATATCAGAGCATGTGTTGAGGATGATCAAAACAATATATTTATGTAAGATGATACACGTGCTGTTGGAGTTAGCCATTTAAAACAACATATGCCTTTTCAATTGCAGATTCCATTGACGACACCGAGCAAAGTGGATGAACTTGGAGCTGCTATTATTCTTGATGATATGCCATTCACGCAGGTGATTTGGCTCTAATATTGCAGGCATATTCCCCAAAGAAAATCAGTCTGATAACTTATAAAACCAAGCATCAAGTTTCTGTTGTAATTATGTGTTAGTGTAGCTGCCACGGGGAAGCGTAGATAAGGGAAACTACCCTCTTCAGTGCAACATTTTTTTTTTATTTTTTTTCCTCCATATTTTTGGTTGTTTTCTTTATCATTTGTAGTGATACAATTGAATCTTAGTAGAGTGATTTAAATTTTGGACATCGGACTTCTGGTTTCCTGAATATGTGAACATGCGTGAAAGAAAAAGTAATTTTTCGAAGTTAAAAAATACCACAACTTGTGACAAACAATATGTTTGCTTAAAAATGAGCATAAACGCAACCGAGCACCCATATAAAACATGTTATGTATAAGATTTGTACAGGAAAAGTACTTACAAATGAATCAAGAGAGAAGTTTGATCCCCAGTTTCCTAACTGTGTCCACAACACCAATTTTCCATTTGGACAATCAAAATAGAAGACAACTTATTCAACCCCCTATATAATCTGAGAGACTGAGATTCAGTCCTCGAGCAGTTTGACGGTTTCGTTAACGAAAGACAATGTTAGGGTTTCGAATATGACCATTAGGGGCAGCAAGTTCTTCCCATTTAGCCCCCTTTACATTGTCACCAGCCGAGATGCTCCACAAGGAATCACCATGATTCACTGAGGAAGAAGAAGCTGGTGTAGAAGACCGTGTGAGAGCCTTTGACTTCATCAAAGGATGCTTATTCTTCTTCCCCATTCCATTAGCAAGCAACCACCGGGACCCGGTCTGCTGTTGATTAGACGAACCCCATAACTTCTTTTTCCCCGGCTCGGCCTTAAGACCAGCAACATGAACCTCAATCACCTTGTACTGAGGAACCAGCTCTTCTTCCACGGTTTTGTCTTCTTTATGCTCATCAATTACGCTTCCCTTTTTAGAATCCTTGTCCCTTTCTTCTTGATCTTCTTCATCCCAGTTTCTCAATGTTGGGATCTTGCTGAATTTAGCTTTTGGTGCAACAAAAACTCTCTCTACTTGAATAAGAGCAAGCATTGGGGTACCAACTCGCTCATAGTTCCTTAAAGGATCACGCAATTGCACCATTAACGCCACCGTGAAGGTGTTACCCAACAAACCAGACTTTCTACCCTTTCCCCGTCTTTTTTCGCCATTAGATCTTCCACAAAAGGATTCTAAGGAAGTAGCATGATGAGCTGCCAATACTTTAGAAGTTCGTTCACTAACAAGTTCTTCATCATCAAGTAAACCAGAATCCAGCTTCATCCATTCATCAAGCGTTAGAGACAGGCCCATTAATCCATCAATTTCCTCATTGTTGTCTTTAACATCCAGAAGTTGAAGTCCACCAGTGCCATCCAGACCTATGGAGCCACTGACATTGTCTGTTTTTCCCTTGAGGGCTGAAATGTCACCAATGTTTTGAGGGGTGATGTTTGAAGGTGCATCCTCATCCGACATCCCAGATTGTATCCTCAAACCCTCAATTGAAAGGGCTTCGATTTTATCCATAGCTAAAGGAGCAAGATCTTCCAAGCATACATACTCAACATCACTTCCAAGTGAACTTGATTCAAACTTACCAGACAGGTTTTGCATAATTTCATTTTGTTGCCTGCAAATGGAGTAAACGAGTTGGTAAAACTATCATTCACATAGAAATTGGTAGAAGAAAGGCGAATAAAACGTGATGTGTAACCTCTCGGGTCCCTCGAGAGTGGGTAAAGCTTCCCATGCTATTTGCTGCATTGTTTTTCCAGTTATGTCTTCAAGGGGCATCAACCTATGTGCCTGCATTGAGAGCTTCTCAATCCCAACAGACGCTAGACCCTGAAGTACGTCCATTATACTGGAACCCATCTCAGCAGGCACCACCACTGGATTTGACGCCTGCATAACTAAGCTCCCTCCATTTTTGGCGCTCATGAAAAGCGCAGGATTCATAGAGCGCAAAAAACCTCCATTCTTCGTCTGGACAAAAGGTCCCAAACCTTCTGCTAAAGGTGGAAGTTGCTGAGGATTCTGGGGATGTATATGAATTGGACTCCCAAATCCACCTGAGCACCTGGGTGGAGAATGTTGAAAAGCTCTCTCGTTTAAACCCCACTTACGCATTAAAGCTTCAGTCTCCATGTCCTCCAACATGGAGGCCCTTATTTTAGTCCCCATTTCCTCAGTTTCCATCTGAGGCCTCTCTACATATTCTACATTATCATCTTCAATATCAAAGTCCAGTAAGGAACTCCCACTAGCAAGACAATCCTCCTCGAATTGCCTCAATAGGCGCTCTCTAGGAGACTCGGCCTCACTTTCCGAACTCACGCCAAATGGATTGTGATCTGTTCCTAGCATGTCGAAGAATTCATTAGCAACTGATTCAGTAATATCATCCAAGCTCAGTGATCTCCTCATACTGGGATTCCTGTATTTCAACTTCATCTCTGAGTAAGATTCTTTGTCTGAACTATCACGTTCATCTTCTTGTGAATCTAATCCTTCTTTCATCAAATCTGAGGTGAAACTCAATGCTGCCTCCAGTTCTTTCATTAACGCTTCTTTAGTGCACTCATCACTCTCTTCCAAATTGCAGTCACTTACTGATGGTTCATCTTTTTGACCGCTAGTTTCCTCAACGAATGCATCAACAGGTAACTCAACATCACTGTTCATATGAAGGTTCTTCCCTGAAGAGTCTTGAACAGGGTTCAACTTATTCTCTTTTGCTTCCTTTTGTTCCTTTGTGAACTCTTCTGTCCCTTTCTCTACGACAGAATATTCACCAATTTCACATTCAGACTCAGGACTACCCTTTCCACCATCAGATGGTAAAGATGAATCTAATTTAAGAGGCTCAACAGGTTCTGGTTTATAATTAACCGAAGCATTTGATAGCTCTTCATTAAGTTTCTGATATAGTATATTCACCGACTCAGATAATCCCGACCTTGATATGGGCAATACCTCGTGAAGATCCTTTCTAGCTTCAGCAGACAGATTTGATGTGGAAGACCTTGCAGGAAGGCTTCCTGTTTGCCTAATACATAGCTCATTCATTTGATCGAATTGTCCAAGGAGTTTCACTGCACTTGAATTACTTCTAGGTAAGGCCCGAGGGGCTGGAAAATAGCTGTTGCTAGATGACTCACTGCTATTATTCCCAATTACCGCATAAGAAAAACTAACATTCATAATCCCACCCCTAGCTTTACCTGACAACCTGAAACTAGTTGTCCACTTCCCTGAGCTCTTCTCCTCCTCCAACTCCTCTAACGTTAAGGGAAGCAACCTTGTCAAATCAACCCTATGTTTACCTAAATCAAGCTCAGGAGCATTATATACAGAAGCATACAACAAGAAATGCTTTGCCTCGTATTTCGCTGAATGATGGGGCCCACTCCTACTCCCATACACCGAGCACGAATGAGACAATTGCTCATCAAATTCAGCTACTCCTTCACAAACCCTAACTGGGCTTGTACTTAACCCACCATCCCGCCTCTTCCAATGGACAACAAGACTAACATCATCAAAAAATGCTGGTAACCCTTCTATGGAATGGACTTGAACAGAGAAACAACAATTGAACCTGCGGTTTCTAACATGGGTTAAGGACTTTATACCCTTCCAACTCCACAGGGACTTCTTTTCCTTGTTAAAGGAATCTTTAGTGTTTTTGTTAGCATCCTTAGGCTTCTTTTCAGGTTCAGGCAATCGTGATTTTCCGACAGACTTTGATCTACTGGTAACAGTAGAAATTGTACCCCTTGGCTGTGTTTTATCTGAATATAGGGCTTTACTTATAGTTTCAAGGTCATGTAGAAACTTCAACGAATCTGCACCAGATTTCTTCCTATTATTGGCTTTCGACATAATCTCCTGCAAAATTACACAAAACCTTTCCAACTTAAACACAGTCCAAAACTCCAAAATCAGGCCTGGTTTAACAACTAACAGACCCCGTCTCCAAAATCCAATTTAATAAACCCAAATTTCTCGTAGGAAAAAAAAAAAAAATCCTTTTACCTAGGAATTAGCAAAATTGAAAGCAATCATACTTCTATATAACGTTTAACGATTGGGGGAGGGTAGGACTTCGGAGAGGTTTTGATAAGCTCTTTACATTTATGTGGAAGCTCAAAATGAATACAAAAATAAGATTAAATTCAGAGGTTTTATGCTCCCTGCATCAGCAAATGAATTGAACACTGTACGGATTAATTCCAACTATTATATTTGTAACTATATTAATAAATTGAAAATATACTGATTTGAAAATTCCAGAAACAGAAAATTGACAGATGACAGAATCAAATTGACCAATAAGAAAAGTGAACAGAGAATGAACATCTTACAAGTAGGGTAAACGATAGCTCGTCGATGCTTTCCGGCTTTGAAAATTTGATCTCTCTCTCTCTCTCTCTCTATTCCTTGGCGTGACAAAGTTTAAATCATAGTCAAAGCCGAAGCCTGAAGGTGCAAGAAACGTGCCGTTAATCTTTCATCCCGCCCCTGTAATGTTTAAGATATTCACTTTGTGCCCTATGTTTATATACTCCCTATGTTGATCCTTTGCATTTCAAAAAGATAAACATTAGTCATATCTATATTTCAAAAAAAAAAAACATTAATCATATCTACTTAAATCGGCATTGATCTAATGCTCCCGCTAGGGCCATAATATGGCACTAGTGGGAGACATGGTTGCAAGCAACCCCACATTCAGGGGGTGGTTAGACGTAACAGTTCCATGTCTAGCCACGTGTCCAGCTAATACCATAATATGACACTAGCGGGAGCACTAGATCAATATTGCTACTTTAATAGAGAGAGGATAAGACATTCACACGCATGATATGAAAAGGCCATGTCATCTTAGGTGATAATCTCATTATTATATCACCATTATTTGTAAAAAAATAGAGTAGGATAAACATATGTCCTTGAAATGTAGCAGTGTCACGACACAGGCGCATGATGTGACAATACTACGTAATCTTAGGTGATGATGCCATTGTCATATTACCAGTTAATTGTTCAAGATTGAGTATGATAAGTCATACCACTTAATGACATTGTAACTATTTATAAGTTAAAAATTTAGAATAAGCCATATTCCCTGATGATTTGGTCTTCTTGATTCATTGATAATGTGATAACACCAAATCATCTTAGGTAATAATATTACTATTACATTATCGTTTATTTTTTTGGTTAAAAATTGAGTAAAATAAATTATATCTTCTTGATAATGTGGCATTATGAAGAGGTATAACTTATCCTATCCCGATAGGGTAGGAAATCATTTTTCGTCATTAAGACATTATGAATATGCAGTGTAAATACAACAATTGATATGCAATTATTTAGATGGGTTGACCTTCGTTTATTCTTTGTCACTTGACTAGTAACTAATAGTAAATTTACAGGATCGATATATCAAATGAAGAAAATATTGGGGAAATAGCATACATATGATGAACTATATGGGCACAAATGAATTAACAAACTTACAAAGAATGTGTATTTTGTCGTATGTTTTACTGTTTATTGTAATGTAACTAGTTGGCGAAGTTAGGTTTAGCTGTCCACTTAGACAACGCGCATGTTATTTTACTTGCTTGCTCTATGATGAAAGAATTTAGTATTAATTAGGAGGGAAAATAAATTAATGTGTCATTATTTCGTACTTTAATTTTCAGTTTTGAGTTTAAATTTATTTTTAATTTTTGGTTTTTCTAATGGAGAGAGAAAATAAGGTGTAGTTTTTTTGTTGTCAACATTTTGATACATTTCAACTGATGCCATTTAAAACACTGATTTTTTTTAATAGAAGTTTTACTTGATTTCGATTTTTTTTTTAATATGAAAGTAAGCGAATTTTCAGAAAAATATCAATATTTCAAAAAATTGAAAATTAAAGACAATTTTAAAACATTCAAAAATTTGTCTACTTATATATATATAAATATATATATATATATATTTTTGGAAACGCATTTTCAGAAGAAGGCAAAATTTAAAAAAATAAAAAATCTCAAAACGACTTTATTTTCATTCGGAATGTTTCTATAAAGACACTAAAATGTTGAAGATTGTACAAAATATACCACAACCCACTCCCCAAAAAATAAAAAATAAAAAAAAACTCAAAACTAAAACTTTATATAATAAATATACTCGATATTTATGTGTAAATTGATAAAGGCCTTAGTATTTAAAATGATTTGTGTTGGATGCTAAATGGAAATCCATTATTTGTCTTTTTCAGATGGCTTATGTGAATATAACTTTTAAAAAAGAGAAAAGTATTGATTTGAATTTTGAATAACAACTTTTAGGAGCGTGCATTAGTGATCAATAATGCATGTCCACATTTGGGCATTATGGGCTTGGACATGGTATCCACAAGCATACCCACTCATTAACAAAATTACAATTCTAGCCCAAATTGGCTTGTTTGACAAATACTTTTTTTTTTTTTTTGACTAAGACAAATACTATCTTAAAGTGAGGTGTTTTGAAATTTTTTTCTCGCATTAATTAAAGTGAGTTTTAGCTCTTAATCTATTCACATTAAATTTTATCACATTAAATTATTTTTTTATTCCTTTCAACTATTCATATATTAATTTGATAACTATTTTATATTTTTAATACTCCTCCAATTTTCAATCATATATCTAAAAATAAATTTAATCTCATCAAATTTAATTTTCAAATTTACTTTGAATAAAATTATTGTAAAATGTATATAGTTAAAGAATATGACGTTAATGATAAAAAATAATAATTATTATTAAATAATGTGCTTGATTGAAAATAAATGTAAAAATTTGATTTCAGAGTCAATTTTATTAAATGAACACTTTGTTTATATGAAGGGAAAACTATACCATGTATTACATTTTCTTTAATAATTCAAAACATACCTCATTTAATTCTAATTCTAATAACAAGAAATTCGGTGTTCTTTTTGAAAATTACAGGAATGTTCCGGTGCACCCGTGTGTGCCATAGCTTATGGCACACCCGGGTGATTTTCTCCCTCGTTCGGATTCCGTTTTGAAATCCGAAAATTTTGTTGGATTCATCACGACGAGACGGAGTTCCAACAATTTGGAAAAAAAAATTTGGACACCGTGGCGGGCCGTGGTGACCGGTCAAAGATCGGTCAAAGTTTTTGGTCAAAATTTTGTCAAAAACTTTGACCGATCTTTGACCGGTCACCACGAGCCGCCACGGTGTCCAAAATTTTTTTTCCAAATTGCTGGAGGTCCGTCTCGTCGTGATGAATCCAACAAAATTTTCGGATTTCAAAACGGAATCCGAACGAGGGAGAAAATCACCCGGGTGGGGGTGGGCCATAAGCTATGACACACCCGGGTTTATTCTGATTCCATTGGTAACTGAATTTCTTTGATGTATATCTCTAGCGTACCTAGGCTATAAGCCTATAAATGAACACATATGATGGAAAATGACATACGCTGTGTCAAACTCCTTTTTCGATTGAAATATAATATAGCATTTGTCAATAGGTAATACGGTGTAGTTTAGTGTCAAAATATCAATGTGGAATCTTGTTCAACTCGTTCATGACTGTCACAAATGAGCTGTGCATTGTGCTGTCCGACTCGTTACTCCACTTTGACCAAGGAATTTGCTTACCAAAATCGAGGTTCTAAAAAGTATAAAACGCAACAAAGCTTCGAATCTGCACTTCACATTTTTTTTTCTTTTATGCTTAAGCGTGCTTTTTCATGCTTTTTATATGCTTTTCTACGAAACTCTTTACTGCACACTCACGTTTAATTGCGGTTAAGTGTGTCGTTTATTTTTAACGCTTTTTAGAATATTAATCAAAATAGGTAAGAAGAGAAACACATCCTCTCTACATATGAGGTACCATTTCTATATCAACCACGAATCAATCTTCATATAATTATTAACACCTGTATAACACAATTAAAAAAAAAAAAAACCCACCCCACCTTACCAAGTCAAGAAAGAATGGAAATAGAGAATGAAGAGGAAGGTGAACAAATTTAAAGGGTGAATATATCCATTCTCCAGATATACACCCACCTTAACCAACAATATATAATTTTGACGAGCAACTCTACATGTACTATTACTAAAAGAAGTATTTAAGCTCGACCATTGACTCAGTGTCAACAAGAGTTGAAGGCTCGATCTCGTGAGGGAAAAGTTTTTGAATGTACTAAGTATTTGAATTTGACAATACAATAACTAATCATATACTCCTTTCCCAATTATTTGGTCCACTTTACTTTTTCACAAGGATTAAAAAATATTGTTGGAAAATTAAGTTTTATGAAGTATGTTACTAATTTGCCTTTATTTAATGACTAACTTCTAAATTAATAACTACGCAATATTAATAAGAGTGTGTTTACAAAGTAATATACAAAATAAACTTCATAATATGAAAATAAAACTATATAATGTGACAAACAAAAAAGGAACGATAGACTATCTGAATGTGATGGAGAAGGTATAATATAAAAGTATTAATTATACTGGTGTGTTGGGTCTCTGTACCGTGTGTGCGTGTATTGTGTGTGTTGTTTCAAAAAATGTATCAAATATTATACATACTACAAGTTAAATTTCGTATGAGACATTGCTAAACAAGATAAAAGTACGTTTATTAGAATTTTACATCTCTAGAATCACCTCACAAGGGGCATTAAATGTCTTCAACGTAAAAGTGAATAAATTTATCATGGAATGATTTGGAAAGTGTGATCTATTTATTGTGATTGAGTTAATGAATGCAAAATTCCTCCGGGAAAAGCGGCGTATGGATCTGGAAGGAATCCCCATCCCCTTCGCATTCAATTCCTCCCATGCACAAACATTATGCACCATAATCAATTTTCAACATTTATTTCATTAAAATCAGAATAATCGTATATATGACATTGTTAATCAAACAATTATTATTATTATTATTATTATTATTATTATTATTATTATTATTAACATTTTTTCTTTTTCTTTTTTTTTTTAATAAGGAACATCATCATCATCATCTTCATTCGTAACTCAAACATGAGAATTGAGTTTTACAAACCAGTTAACCAGATAATAGAGGGGGAACCTCCTCACAACACGAATACGGTATTCGAGTTTTTTCCAGTACCAACGCTGAGACACTGGGACATTTCAAGTGTCTCAGCACACTCACAGCCCCCTAACTGTAGGGGGGCCCACGGGAGGGGGGCAATCAGCACTGGGACTGTTTTGGGACTGTAAAACAGTCCCAGCGCTAGCACTGGAACAAGCCCGATACTCAATTCGACTATGCAATGCTAATTTAGCCAATTCATGACCAACCTGATTGGCTCTGCGTTTGACATAGCTAATAGTCAATAGAATAGGTTCCAAGAGGCTCTATAAGATGATGACAATCTGATATAATATTGGAAAAATGTGTGTTTTTTCCATACATTAATCAACATTTTTAATCATACGTTTGTATGTTTTTTCATTGAGTAGTAAAAATGTATTTTTATCACTTAATGTAATGTATTTCTTCCTTCTCAGTAAAAATGTGTAATATCAAATCTATCTTTTCGAAAAATCAAATATGGATGTCTGTGTAAAATTTCTCTCCAAATTAAACCAATATATATTAGAATAAATTCATTTTGTTATCCTATGGCTAATTGGCTAGGGCTGGGCATAAAACCCGTGTACCCAGCTAACCGACCAGGCCCGACCCGAATGGGGTTGGGGTGGGGTTGGGTTGGTTTGAGAGACAAGTCGCCCAACCCAAAACCGACCCAAACATTGGAAATATAAAAAAAAATTAAAAATAAAAATTTATGTGGAAACCGATGAAACCGACCAGACCCCGACCTGATGGTGTCGGGTGGGTTCGGTTTCACATCTATGAAACCGAAAATTTTTGGTTTGCGAGGCCGGACCTAACCCGACCCGTGCCCACCTCTACCTATGGCTATATTGTAGTAATAATGACAATCCATATTTTCACATTTTACGAATATCCTCCAACTCTATTAACTAATACCACACTACTATAGGACGCAATGGGCTCTGGTCAGATCTTGTATATCTAAAACGTTACAAAGATGGAAATCGAGTTGCTTCGCGAGCTCAACTTGTCCATATAAAGACACATCGCGCAGAGATCGTGGTTCCCTCAAATTTGTCTCACACAAGCTATAATATATTATCCCGTTCAAAAAAATTAATTTAAACAGAAACCCAGTAATTTTGGGATTTGTTTGGTTAACTGTAATCAGAATCTTAATGACGACGCTAATCATATTCTCAGATTCTAATTAGAAAGATTAGCCATTTCCGTTCTGCACACGATAAATTGAGCAAAACGACATCTCATTTCCACCACCTTCTTCAGATTCATTCACCTACAAAAATAAAAAATTAAAAGAAGATTCTTGAAAAGGAAGAGAAAGATGTCAAGCGGCGAAGAGAATATGGAGATGGAAGAGTCAAATGGGGATTCGTTTGGGAAGGTCAAACAAAGGTTCAAAGATCGATCCAAGGTACTGTTCTATTTAGTACAATTTTATGCATGTAGATTGAAAAGATTCGATTCTATTGTTTTCTTATTTTTGTTGGGTTAGTAATTTTTTCCCTCCATTGGTTTTCGCTCAGAAAGTGGCTCAAACGAAGGAAATTTTGTCCAAACAAGCAGTTCAGACCAAAGAGATCTTGTCCAAACAAGCGGTTAAGATTGCCAAACAGGCTGAAGAACATGAAAGATTCATTAATAAGGTATCAAACTTTGTTCTTGCGCATTCAAGAATCTTTATATGTGTGTGTGTGTGTTTTTGAATAATCCTTGCACGTCATGTATTTGTGAAAAGGTTGGGAAGAAACGTGATTTCTCGTTTTATTGGAATGGTTTCTACTTAGTTAAGTCAAAATGCATTTGATCACATATATATTTCTTGAAAGTCGATCTAATGCCCACGTGAGACACGTCAGCATTGGATAATACCGAGTTGATCACCTCGTGCCGGGAAGACATGTATTCTGTTGACACAATAACAGCACAACTACATGGGCAATGGCATTTATTTCTTGTATATTCAAGAATCTTTGTGTGTGCGCCCGAAAGCCTGTGTGCATGTTTTTCAAGAATGCTTTCACAGTATGAATATGTGAAATGGTTAACACAAAAAGGGTGAAAACACGATTTTCTATTTTTCGATAAGCTTTCCAGTTGGTTGAGTTAATGCATATGTTCATACATATTTTGTTTAAGTTCAGCATTAAGTTTTCATATCGTGTGTGATATATTGTTGATGGCTGTATTGATTGGATTATGGCGGTTTGTAGGTGACACATTTGTTGGGTGTTCTTGGTTTTGGGGCATTTTGCTTTATTTTGGGCGCAAGTGAGTAAAAAAGCGATGACTTACCATTATTTGTTTACATCACATTTTGAGTGTGGTATTTGATAAATCGTTGTGAGTTAATTGGTGCTTTTGTTGATTGATGATCAGGGCCACAGGATGTTCCATATGTATATTGTGTGTTCTATGTAACTTTTGTTCCTCTCCGGTGGATTTATTATCGATACAAAAAATGGCACTACTATCTTTTGGTAAGTTCTCACTCTTGAGAAAGTGTAATTCTGCATTTCGAAGAACATGTTGTGATTTTTTTAATTTTTTTTTTGGCGGTGAGTTTAGAAGATAAGCTAGTAAACTTGGAGTCGTGGTACAGATATGCTAAATCATGTCACTCTGGTTTTACATCAAAATGGAAAACTAGTTTTGATAACAAAATTACAACTTCATACTTTGTTGTTTGCGGAGCTCTTTCAATGTCTATTTTTAAGGAGAATTTTCTGATTGTGAAGATCTTAGAGCATGTTTAGCCATGAGTTTCTAAAACTAGTTCTACTCCTACACAATTTTCCAAATCACTTTTTATCTGCATACATTCTCAAATTCACTTTTTTACCACAAATTTTTCACTTTCTCAAACCTATTTCTCATCTATGAGCTCGAAGGGAAAAATCAAATGAGGAATAAACTATTTATGTACTGTTTAATGCAGGATTTCTGCTACTACGCCAATACAATCTTCATCATCATGCTTCTGTTTTATCCAAGAAACGAGAAGCTTTTCATGGTTTGCTTCTCATTTGCAGAGGTAATCAGTTAGTCCATGGTCAATCCTGTCGACTTGGGTTCCCTTTTTTTTTTTTTTTCCTTCCTGAATCTGTGTAATATTACTACAGGGACCATTGGCATGGGCACTAATTGTCTGGAGATGTAGCTTAGTTTTTAATTCTATGGACAAAATTGTAAGCGTGTTCATACATCTTTTGCCTGGTAAGTCCTGGTGTTCCTTTAAACTTCTCTCTGCCAAACAATTAACATATACTACTCAGTGAAACTCAAATTTCAATGGTAACCCAAAAATACATTTATTTCAGCTGATGCACTATTTGTGACTTTCAGGATTGGTTTATTTCACAATTAGATGGTGGGACCCTGCATTTATGGAAGCCATGCATCCCGAAGAAACTGCGCAGAGAGCTTCATGGCCTTACGTAGAGAGCAAATCTTACCTCTGGACGTGGCTGTTTTGGGTTCCTTTATTTGCTTACAGCGTCTGGCAGGTTCTTTATTTTCTCATTGTAGACGTATTACGTCGACAAAGACTGCTAAGAGATCCCGAAGTTATGACTTCTTATAGGTTATCTCCTTTCTCGTTACCGAATAATTTAAAGGTTACAATATTGTCACTACCTAAGTTCTCTGTGTTTCAATTTTCAGTTTTCAGTTTTGGATTCATTTCAATTTTTTTTTTTTTTTTTTATTTTTTTTTTATTTTTTTTTTGTCTTTAGGCTGAAGAGAGAAAACAATGGAGTACTTTCAATATTTTTCAGTGTTTCCATTGCAAACACTCAAAATGTTTTCATATCGATTTTTCTTTACGAAATTTTTCTTGTCTCCGAAAGTATTAAATTAGACAAATTTTCGGTATTTAAAAAAATTGAAAATTGCTTAAAAACGTCAAAGAGAACACGCCTAGATATTTACTTTTGTTTCGAAACATGTTTAGTTATGTTAACTTTTTCTTGCTTTTGGGTGGAAGAAGTTAGTTTGAAATTTAAACTCACCTCAGCTATGTATGCAGAGCATTTATATAAACACTTTTGGCGATCATAGGACCCACAAATATGTCTACTGACCAAACCTCTCATAACACTTCCCTAAACGAGCTATTAATATTAACATAAAAGAACTTTTCATAATAGAGCTTACTTACTGACTACTTGTAAGTAAACTTATAAAGCATATCAAACATGTCTTATTTCTTTCACTTATAAAGCATATCAAACATGTCTTATTTCTTTCACTCACAATGTTCTTCTCATTGCATCTCATTCTTTCAACTTCACTAATGATAGGGAATTGTCAAAGAAGGCACAAAAAGCAAACAACTTATGGTGGCGACTAAGTGGTTTGCTCGGGGATCAAAACCGCTTGTTTATGTACATTGTGCTCCAAGCTATATTCACAGTGGCAACCATGGCACTCACAGTACCCATATTCTTGTCTTACGAATTGCACGTAGTTTTCCAAATACTCAAAGTTTCTGCATCTGTGTGGAATGGAGGAAACTTCGTACTCGAAGTGATGCCCCGACAAGTCATTCTCAAAGAGAAGAAGAAAACAGAGATGCAACCTATCGAGAATACTCAAGATCAATTAGTAGTTGAGAACTCGATGAAGACGGATAATTCGCCTGCAGTAGTAGAATCTTAGCAGGTGAACACACACGCACCCAAAGAAAAAAAAAAACGAAGAAGAAGAAGAAGAAAGAAAGAAAGAAAGAAAGAAAAAATCTTTTCTTTTTGTGTTGTCTGATGTTTTTGTCAGAGGACTTAACTAATTTGTTTTCTTTGTTCTAAAGGATTTTCTTGTTTAAGATGTGGGCTCAATTGTAAACTACGTGAAATGATTGTGGAGTTGTGTTTTGGTTTCTCGTGTTTTAGAATTGGGACCGAATTTTTGTATGTTGTAATGATTGTTTAGAAGCAACTGGTTATACATATAGCAAGGTATGGGGGGCAAAGATGCGCTATCTATACAATATAGTCATTTTGCAGGTTCTGTAATCTCGTTTGTAATGTAATTTTCATCTCCTCTTTTATCGAAGTAATCTAATGTTCATGTGAACACAACTTATTATGCTTACAGTATACATGTTACATCAGTATCGAATGATATTGAGGTGATTACATCCAATGTAGATGTATTCTATTGACACAATAACCCAAGTGAACATTAGATCATCATTACCGAAGTGTGCAATGTTTGAACTTTTATGTATAGATTGCATTTCTCAAGTGTGCACATATAATGTAAGATAGAACATCCATATCATGATGGGCATTTAGCTTATTGTTCTGCTAATGATCCCGTTTTTCTTCTCTTGTGTTGTATACTTTTCATCTTTACTGTATTGCCAAAACCAAATCCCAATTGTTGTGAAGGTGAAGTATTTGTGTGGTTCGTTGTATGGCTAAGAACAAAGTTACACACTTACATTTGTATGTGATGTAAAAATCTAATAAATGAAGGTTTATTTTATGATTTTCTGAAACCTGAGATGTAGCAGGTTTTTACAAAAATTGAATAATGGTCCTTTCTTTTTAAAGGAAAAAATGACCTTTTGAAAATAAAAGAAATCCGAAATATGCATATCCAGTACACAGGCAGTAATTACTAGAGTTCTAGTCGTCTAGAAGGAAGTGGACAAATAAATTAGATTTCACCAATAAATATTAAATAACCATGAGATGGGCATTTTTACTATTAAACTTGAGGAATATATTTATATATAACTAAGGATTGAAGTGCAATAATAGAAAGAAAAACAAATAAAAGAGAGCAATAAACCAAACTCCTTCTTCACATCCCCCTCAAGTTGGAGCGCGATGAAAATCCATCAAGCCTAACTTGAAGAAAAAGGTGGAGAAGTGTGGGCCTACCAATGGTTTAGTAAAGAGATCCACCAATTGAGCCTTGTAAAGAACATGCTGAGGAAGGATAAAGCTTGCCTTGTTTTGATTCGTCACCACATGACAGTCAACGTCGAGGTGCTTTGTATGCTCGTGGAAAATATGGTTGGTAGTTATATATACGGCTGCTTTGTTGTCACATCACGGAGACACTGGATAAGGGATAGAAACACCAAGGTCTTGAAGTACGTAAACAATCCACTTTGATTCACAAACTGTAACAGCAGGACTCCTATATTCAGCCTCCGCAGATAACCTAGAGACTGTAGTTTGCTTCTTGGTCTTCGAAGATACTAGAGCTTTACCAAGATAGATGCAAAAATCAGTAAAATAAGGACCAACTACCATAAATGAAGCCCGGCGTCATCTGTCTATTCTTACATTCGAACTATCTGCAATCCTTGCATTTTTTTCAGCCCATTGTTTACAGCGGTTTTCATTTAGTGCATCTTTTTTTGTTTGATAAACATCTCGCCGTCGTTTGTTCAAAACATTTTTACGTATCTCAGCAGAATTTGATTCCATTGCAACTTTTGAAACTGGAATAATAAGCATGGCAATCATAGGAATGTATATTAGTACAAACAACAATACTTGCATTTCCTTACATACAAAGGAATCACCATGTATAAGAAATGACAGATTTTCGAATAAATTATTAGTTACTCCAATGGATGATGTGGTATCATCCGATTGGGCTCTTCTTCTTCCTTCGTTATGTAAGCTGATATATATCAGCAAACTTGCTTATTTTTTGTTCTAAGGATTTCTGCTATGAATAAAAAAGAGTAGTTTGGGGGAAAATTAGATCTGATCTTCCATTTATTCAATTATTCGAAAGAAAAAGAAAAATAGAATGTATTTGACTGACTATTTGCCGTACAAATCCAGAATCAAGACCTACCCGACTATTTGGTCGAAGTTGACAGCCAACTTTTGTGAATCATTTGTAACAAAATTCTCTCCATCACCAAATCATATTAAATGTTGTGTTTTCAATTATGATAAAAGTTCAGTGGCCTCGTGTGTAATTTATCCATTTACTTATGATGACTTACGAGAAGACTCTTCAATACCGCCAAATCCCCAATGAATATGAGAAAATGCCTTCACGGTTAGCTTTATGGACGTTCAAGACTGGCATTCCTATGCACGTATACTAAATTCCTTCAGTGCGCACAAATGCATTCCAAAAGGGCAGCAACTACACGTCCTTTTCCTGAAAAAGGGTGTCCTTTTTTCCTGTACTACCATAGCCAATCGCCTGTTGCAAATGTATGGGAGATGTGGGACTATATCGTCTGCCCGAAAGCTGTTCGACGAAATGGGGCAAAGAAATTCGTTCACTTGGAACACTGTTCTTGAAGTACGTGCAAAATCTGGTGACAAGAGAGACTTGTTGAACTTGTTTTTGTCGATGCCCCACAAGGATGAGTTTTCTTGGAATGTGGTTATTTCAGGGTTTGCAAAAGCTGGAGACTTGGATTTCGCTCGTAGATTGTTTAATGAGATGCCGATAAAGAATGGGATTGCATGGAATACTATGATTCATGGTTATGCAAAATATGGGTTTCCAAGAAAGGCATTGAGGCTGTTTAAAGATCTCTTGATCTGCGAACTTGCGCAAAGGGGTAGTGTTTGCAGTTCTGATATGGTCATTTTGACCACAGTTCTTGGAGCATGCACGGATTTGGGAAGTCTTGATTGGGGAAAACAGGTTCATTCTAGGATGATTGTTGGTGGTATGGAGTTTGATTCAATTCTGAGAAGTTCACTAGTGAACCTGTACGCAAAGTGCAGTGATTTGGATGTTGCAAGTAGGGTATTAAATTCAATGAAAGATCCAGACGATTACTCTTTGTCCGCTTTGATTACAGGGTTTGCAAATGGCGGTAGAATTGATAAAGCAAGAAGAATCTTTCAACTCATGACTGATCCTAGTGTTGTAATGTGGAATTCTATTATTGCGGGATATATTGCCAATGATGATCCAATGGAAGCTATGTTGTTATTTAAGAGGATGCACAAGGAGGGTGTTATAGGAGACGCATCTACTCTGTCTAGCATTTTGAGTGCCTGCAGTAGTGTAGGCATTCTGAAAAACGCCACTCAATTGCACTCTCATGTACATAAGATAGGAGTTAGGTTTGATCTTCTTGTTGCTAGTGCTCTTATTGATGCATATGCCAAATGTAGAAGTCTTAATGATGCTTGCGATTTGTTCAGTCAGCTTAAAGCTTATGATACTGTGTTGCTTAATTCCATGATCACTATTTATTCAAATTGTGGTAGAATCGAAGAAGCTAAATGCATCTTTGGTAGTATGCAGTCGAAAAGCTTGATATCATGGAACTCCATGATTGTGGGTCTTAGTCAAAACGGACTTCCAATCGAAGCATTAGATCTCTTCTGTGAGATGAATAAGAGGAACATGAGCATGGATAAATTCAGCCTTGCTAGCGTCATCAGTGCTTGTGCTAGCGTCGCGTTTCTTGAACTCGGTGAACAAGTTTTTGCTCGAGCAACTGTTATTGGCCTTGAATTTGATCAGGTCATTGCAACTTCCCTCATTGACTTATACTGCAAGTGTGGTTATACTGAAAGAGGTCGAAAACTTTTCAACCTAGTAGATAAAATTGACCCGGTTTCTTGGAATTCTATGCTAATGGGTTACGCCATAAATGGCTATGGAGTCGAAGCATTGAGTCTCTTCCGTGAAATGAGGTGTGAGGGAGTTTTACCTACCAACATCACATTTACTGCAGTTTTAACTGCTTGCAGTCACTGTGGGCTGGTAGAAGAGGGGGAAAGTGTGTTTCAGTCGATGAAACACGAGTATCATATTGATCCTGGTATTGAACACTACTCTTGCATGATTGATCTTTTAGCACGTGTGGGTTCTGTTCAAGAAGCTATGAATCTCATCCATGAGATGCCTTTTAAAGCAGATGCAAGCATGTGGTCGTCGATTCTGAGAGGGTGTATAGGAACTGGAGATAAAGCTCTAGCTAAGAAGGTGGCTAGTAAGATTATGGAACTTGATTGTAAGAACTCGGGTGCTCTTGTACAGTTATCGAGCGTTTTGGCCTTGACTGGCGACTGGGAGCAATCAGCTCTGGTGAGGAAATTTATGGCAGATGAAGGGATTGAAAGGATCCCTGGACGAAGTTGGTGTGATGTTTGAACCAGATATAGCAGTTGCCAGGTTCTGCTTCTAACTGAAGTGCTCAATTGGTTGTAGATGATCCAACTACAATTTATCTCTGTTCATTGTGTGTAACTTTGTAATATTATGCTTATCTTGTCGACTTATCATTTTGACATCATCAACTTTCTCTGCATGCTTCCTGTTGCGTAGCTTTGGTTGCAAGTTATATTGTGCCCCCTTATGTACATAACATGTTTGTGTTTGTTTAGCATTTATCTTATTGCAACCTCAAAATTAGAGGATTATTAATTGCCAAATTCTCTTTTGTAATTGTGTTTTTCTAAGCTCTGTGGACTGTTATACCTGTGTTTGGGTAGAATAATTCGTAACTTACTGGAAGAGAGAGAGAGAGAGAGAGAGAGAGTGGTGCAAATGAGTTGTCGTTTTGAACATGGTTGAGATTAAAGTCTGACTTTGATTGGAAAGTAAAAGTAAAATTGAATGAAAGGTGAACACAGGCGTTGTTACATCAATATTATGGGTATCCTTAACTGTGTCTAGAAGAGCTAGAGTGAATTTTTTTGTTGTTAACTAGTCTTCATGGTGACCTCAACATATGCTACTGTTTATTTCTTGTTTATTTTGCACAAGATATTCATGTTTTTTAAGTATAAATCTATCACCATGCAGGGCTATTGCTCCAGGTGTTTTAGATATGGATGTTTTTGGTTTTCAGACTCTACAGCATGTAATGAGAATGACTCGGTCATGGGATTCAGCAATGTCAATGATACCGAAAGGTGGAGACACTGTCTGGGGTGGCCTTGATTGGTCTCCAGAGGAAGGTCATGAGTGTACTGCAAAGAAGCCAAAGAACAATAATATGCAGACTGCTGCACCTAATAGAACAGGGAATTCGGCTTCTGCAACTCATATCAAATATGGAAGAATGATAGTATTTGGGAAGGAAGTAGCTGACTTACATTCTTCCGAGATTGAGAGGATTGATTTTAGGGTAATGTTTCAACTATTATCTCCTTAAATCTCCAAGAGAAGCTGTTTGCCTTCGCCTCCGCATGATCTATATTGTTAATTTTCTGCATGACACTTTGAAATATAAGACTGATACTTCTGTGTGTTTGCTTCTGCTGATATCCTCTTAGTGAGCAGCCAGTGCAGTCTCCTTAAAATCTATTAGCATAATTATATCTTACTTATTGGTCTGCCAATAGAATTGTTCTGTTTCTAGGTGCAGTGAGTAGGATGATCAGTTTGGATTCCTCTTTGGTTGGAAAATATGATGTGCATCTACTTGGAAATGTTGATACCATGATTTTGTCCTTTTTTCTTCCCCATTGCTGTTCATAAAGAAAATTTTTCTTCTGCCTATTATCCCAAGTATCATAAAATGTGGAATTCTGTTATCAGCCAAAATTTATGCTCAAACTAAGTTGTGGGAATACGTCCTACCATTCTACCATTTGTTCCTTGTTACCAGAGTGAAGGTGTGGCATTGTGTATTCAGTACAGAATCGAATATAGAGTGCCTAGTTGCGTGATTGCCAGTTTTCGATGATTTCATTAAAAAATCTATAGAATATTCAGCCCATGTTAGGATTCAGATTTTTATGTATTTTTATAAATTTTTATGTGAAACAAGAGAGATTGGTAGCGTCAGTGAGGTCTAGAATGAAAGATCGAATGCTATTGAGTTTGAAAAATAACGAGGTAGTTGATGAGGTGAACTTTGGTAGTTGTTGAAAGATAACCGCACATCATCTAGCTTTGCTAGCTCCGACTTCCCCAATGAATTCTCATTGTATAAATGGCGAAAAGTGAACAAATGTATTTGCTGCTTCTTCTTTTTTTAAAGGGAAAGTAGCAGTATAGTTGTTAACAATTCAATCAAGCATTGATCGTCTTGTGGATTACGTAAATCCATCATAGTATAGTGTTTGCTATTTTTGAACTTTAGACTCTTTGATATGTTAATGAGCGAAGTTTACATAGTCACGCTGGCACCTGTGGTACACATTGTCACCTTGTTGTACTTAATTGTTGTCTTGACAAGATAGGCCAAGAGTTCTTCTTGTCATCTTCTTTGGAGAGTAGTTTAAATTTGAGCTAAATTTTTAGAAACCTCTAGATATTTATTTTGTTATTACATCACTCTGAAACTTAATTTATTTACTATCTAATAATAATAATAATAATAATAATAATAATAATAATTATTATTATTATTATTACTAGGGTGGACAACAACGTGCGATGCACGTTGGGCCAATTGTGGGTGAGGTAGCGTCAGTGAGGTCTAGAATGAAAGATCGAATGCTATTGAGTTTGAAAAATAACGAATAACCCGTTAGTTGATATTTTTTTGTGAAAGAGTTTGTCTCTTTCCTTTCAACAGTTTCATTGAGGTTGAGAGTCTACCATTTCACCATTCAATCAGATTGGAAACAAAGGTGCATTGATAGGAAACATAGTTAATAAGTACCCTTTAAGGCAGTGTTGTCCACAGAATTCATTTACAAAATGCACATAGAAAGATGGCTGGTAGCTTGGGCATCTATACGCTTGAACATTTAGCTGACAGAATGGATAGTATTTTACAAGATTTCCCTAAATTGATATGTAATTAGGCAACGCTGTCCATTTAGTCTCTTACAAAAGACTCTTGTTTTTGGACAAAATAGATAAGCCAAAGTTATCAGTCCATCTTGGACAGAAGCTTTTTATTGCTTGTTGGCGTAGTTTCCTCATCAAACAAGGCCCTCTTTGCCCGCGGAGATGCCACAGCAAGTCTCTACTCTTTCGTGGCACGTGGTTGGCTTGAGGCAAGTGGTGTATTCAGTTGGGTAGAAATGATGCCGACAAGGATGTTTCTATGCTTCTGTGCATCGTATTCATCCAGAGCAACGACCTGAAATTTCTTCTGTGGGTGTGAGTAAACAGCCTTTTGATAATCTCCAAACGTTTGCTGCCTGCCAGTATTTATATAGAATAGATGAGGCTCCGTGATGTCAAGACGGAGCCTCATCTAAACCTCAATTTCCCCACATGGATTTTAGTATTTCAAATGCAACTCAATCTGTTTCTTTCCTTCCCCCCACCAGGTCTCTCTCTCCCTCTTCCTCTCTCTTTCCTTATTTCCTTTTTTTTTTTTTCAAATTCCACAATCGACAAAGGCATGCAAGCAAATTCAATTAGAGTTTATATGTGCGCAATTTAGAAGGTCACACGAAAAGATCAGCAATGAAAATGAAACATATAGATTCACATACTCCACCCACTTAAATTACTAATCAATCACATTCCATTGTCTAGCCTCTGTTTAGCAAAACTTCTGGACCAATCTAATAATATACAACATTATCATTATCATAATAGTAAAATCAATTGCTCTATATTTTGATGCAATAACTGATGGATGGTCCGTCCAAAGCTCATTATGTCCATTATATAAACCATCCAATAACAATTTCTTTCGAGTTAGCCATCAGTATTAAAAAATTACAGTAGATCTTAGCAGGAATATATGTGCGTGTTTGAAGCCTAAAATGCTTTTTACTTGAATAAATTGAGTTCCCAAAAAGTTTGTATGGGTTACTTTTTTCTCATCTACAAGTTGAAAGTTAATTATTTTTTACATTAAGGAAACAGGAAATGCTTAGTTTTCAAGAAGTGACTTTATTTCCAACATTAACTACCATAAAAGAATATTTGACCGAAACTGATAGCATTATCCGCTCATGTTTTGCAAGGTTAGTGAACACTTATTATAAGATGATCAAACTTTATTCTATTTCTACATTCTATAAGACCACAACTTCACCTAATTTTACCCACTTATTCACATTTCCTTGAACTTGTGGCTTATGAATAGAAAGGAACACCAAACAGGCAGTAAAAGTAAGTTTAACTTAGTCTAACACACTCAATATAGATACTTGTGTCTGGTCACGTGAAACTTACAAGGATCTGCCTATTTTTCTGCCACTGTTGCGCATGTTTAGTGGCTTGATGACATTCGTCTCTTCTTGAAGCTCCATTAAAGCTAGGTTTACACAAGCCAAAATCTGATAGCTTTAAATGACCACAAGCAATCTAAAGCCACTAATCAGCAGTAATGAACCAAAATCATCTGAAGGTCAAGATCACATAATTGGCTTAGTACATTAACTAATAGCTATAGTTATACCTATATAACATAGCTGAAATATCGTACTTCTTGATGCGTATTGCAGAAGGTCCATTACGAGTCTTCCTTTCTCTAAATGTAGCTGAAAAAAATATATCTACACGTGTAAGTGAAAAAAAGGAAATTCAAAATACAATAGAAGAAAGTTTAGTGAAATCTTTTGAGAGCGGAGAACACCCATGCACAAGAACGTGATAAAAAGTAGCAATGCACTTCAAATCACAAAATGTCCGGACAAGCTATATTTTCTCATTGATTATATTATTTGCCTCTTTCATAAATTCATCATCAGCAACTATGTTTCTAACAAGAACGTGAAAATTAATGCATTGCGCATATTTTGGTAAAGAATAAGGAGAGAGAAACTTGTGAGAAACTAAAAAAAATATTAATAAAAAATAAATAGACAACCCATTCATCGATAGCCTCATGGACATCCTCCACATTTTGAAGTGCCACGTAAACATTGTTGTGGTTTGTGGCACAAATCTTTCCCAATCTATTGAAGAAACTGGAGTAAATTTATTAACATGTCCACTAAAGCCTTTACATTATTAACACAATAAAAAGGAAACTTCACACCTCCATAATAATTACATAAATCCACTGTAGCTTCAAATATGCTGAAGTAGATTTCTTAAAATTTCAATCAAAGCCTTAACTTTGACAAGACTAAAAGGAAACTTCAGACCTCTATACATACCGAAATCCTTTGTAGCTTTAAAGATGCTCGAGTAAATCTTTTAACATGTCAATCAAAGCCTTCACTGTGACGCAACTAAATACAAACTTCACTGACCTCTATAATCACATAAACCAATTGTAGCATTGGGGATGCTCGAGTAAATATCTTAACACGTCAATCGGAGCTTTAACTTAAACAAGATTAAAACGAAACTTCACACTTCTAATTACAGATAAACAATGAATGAACTAATAGATCAATGTCACTAAACAAAACTTAAAGATCCTACAAAACCCCATTTCAGAAAGAGATTAGCAGCAGTGATCTTAATCATATCAGCAATCATGAAATGCAGCAAACAATGAATTCATCAGAGATCAAAACGGGTTCAAGAAAACACGCACATTGATACCAATCTAACAAATAAAAATGCCAACACAACCCCAAAATCATAATCTCAGCTTAAATCAAACTAAACCCACAATTTTCACAGGAATCAAGTAGAACCCAGTTCATAATAAAGAGTTATACACAACGGTACCGAAATAAATCGCAAAACCACAGTTCAGGAAAAAACCCACAACGATAAATTAAACAAAAGTACAAAACCCAGCCCTGAGAAATTTCAGCACTCACCGAAACCTGATTAAGGTTAAAACCCACAAAACGAAACCCCACTTCGCCTAATTCTCTATGCACATGAACTGATAAATTGAGAGAGCGGTGGAGCAGGGTCAAAGAGGGATTAGGGTATACGAGACGGAGAGAGAGAGAGAATAAGGAGCAGACAATCGAACTAAATATAGAGATAGAGAGAGAAAGAGTGAAGTGTGCATTCGGCGAGGTTAGAGAGAGAATAGAGGACGGATACGATTCAGAAAAACGAAGAGAGAAGGAAGAGAAACAGTAGAGAGAGAAACGTTGGAGGCGTACGAGGGAAGAGAGGGCTGACTTGCATCCGATCGAAACGACGTCGTTTTGAGGGAGGCGAGAATAAACGGCGTCGTTTTAACGACGTTGAAATGAATAGTACTAATGCTATCCACACTTATAAGATAGGAACTGATATATATATGTAACAATAATTATCAATCGTAGAAAGATTTTCTCTATACGAAGGAAAAGCAAAATAAATGTCTGTCTTTATCACGTTCACAAAACTTTTCTCATTCTTTCATGAACCCAAAATCTCTTTAATATTCTCAATTTTCCTAGTAAAACTATCTCTGTATGGTTAGAATATACCGCAAAAAAATGCACAAAGCAGTACAGCAGTACTAGTATTTTACTTTTAAGACAACAAAAATTAAAAAATCTACTAATTTACAAATACTATGTGCACAATCAATGTAACAAAAGAATACAATACTTTAGAATGCATTTTCTGTCCTGTGTCACGAATAAAAAACCTAAGAAGCTAAAATTCCTATCAATGTACACAAACCAAAACCTGGCAAACAACCCTTGTAAGCCAACACAGGTTCTTATACTCTCGATATCATCATCATCACGAGTAGAACCCGGCCCTACGGCCTTCTGTCACGCCCCTTGCGCTGAGAAGGCCCGAAAAATAAAAATAGAATTGAAAAGCAAGTAGCCTCAGACAACAAACAAAGAAAGTTGTCTGAGTAAATGAAGAAAAATATACAATATGACAACAATGGCATGCATATTCACAACTATCTGCACGTAGAGAAGAGGACAGAGAGCCAAATTTCACAATCCCTTTATGAGTGTTGGTGTAAAAATACAAAGCCTGAATTGTCGCGGATTAATGGGGGAGGCTCCACATCGGCTACATCTACTTGTTGCATTGACTTGGAGAGGTCATCCACAGAGAACGGGATGCTGCAGGATGATGCAGTAATTTTATGCTTGTCAATGATACATTTGAATGCAAGCGTTGTAAGGATGGGAACTACGGTTTGTAATTTTGGATATGGTTGCATCAATAGTCATTTCATGATATCATAAAATTACCTTGAGTCGTCATCTAATAAGAATGAACTGCTCACTCCATTGTTGGAGTCATCTGTCATCATAGTTCTCATGCTTGCAATTACCTGCATACCATGGAAAGAAGATCAGTGCCTTGGGAAATTAACAACTAACTGGGAAGAATAGATTAAAAAAATAAAGTTATGATAGAATCTTGAATGTCAACAGCAAACAGGAGTGAAAGAACTATCTTACATCTGAAGAAACGCTATGAGTGCCATACTTATCATCCCAGTACATAGTACTAATCCGGTATAATTGTTGTATGCTAAGAACCTGAAGACAGTGAGAATAAACGTCAAGGAGTGAAGTAATTTAAAAAATAAATAAATAAATAAATAATAAAATTTGAGTCAATTAAAAGAAAATATTAGGAGGGAAGGACACTCACAGGGCAAAGCTCATTTGTGATTTCATTCAATGTCTTCTTAGGCTTTTGATGTATAACCTGAAATGAATATTTTATGTCAGTGATCCCGATCCATGTGAACAATGAGAACTATCAGTCTTCGTAGAAAATGACAGAGAACATGATTCTTACAAGAAAGCCAACGGCCTGTCTGATATGCTTCAATTCATCCCAAGCTGATCCAACGTACTGAACAACAAAACATGTAACTTAGATACTACTTTGATGATGGGGGAATGACAGGAGGATTTTTCGCTTTAAAACAACTTTTAAGCTTCGCCAAACAGGGTGAAATTAGTATTGGTGAACCTTACCTCCTCAGTAGCAAAACAACACCATTGCTCTAATTCAGCCAACCCAGATTTCACATACTCACCATTACTGAATGAGCAACACTCGCGTCAAAAGGAGACTGAAAAAGATCAAACAAAAACAATAATATATGGGATGTTAGGGAACCTTTTAAAACATTTTTTACCACTTTTTTATCCATTCTTTCTTTACCCTAAATCAATCACATCCACATATCATATCACATCAATAAATCTCTACCATTCAACTCCACTCATTCTCTCTCCTCTTTTACATTAAAAACCTTTAAAAACCATAAAAAGTTAACCCCTATCACCCTAATAGTAATATATATTTGAAGGATGTTGAATCCTAGTGAACCCAGGACAAAATTACATCAGATACAGTTTTTGTGGTAATATGTGGGCTTACCTGTTGAAAAGTTGCACATTGATAAATGAGAATATTTGAGTGAAAACCTTGCGGACTAAGAAGGAGGGAACCTGAAATGAACATTGATAAGGGAAATGCACATTTGATCATTGAAAGAAGCAACGGAATAGTGGCTTGCCCAAGTCGCACTTCGAGCTTACATAGTTTGCTTTCATAATTTTCAAGTAAATGTTTAGGCTTTTCACGATTTTCTGCCAATGAGCAATTAAGGCTTGTTGAGCTCCAGCATTAGCTTGAGAACGCCCTTTAATTAAGCCTGATCGGGATGTTCTAGGTGCCTGCATTAAATAAGTAATTAGACAATTAATTAACAAATAATACACACAGCTGTACGACTCGCATGGTACTGGTACTTCTGGTATCACCAAATAACAATAAATCATAAAGGAAATGAAGGCAAACACATAATATAAACCAAAAAAAAATCATATAAGAGACTAAATCTGAATTTTATAATCTTAAGTTATATAATGCAGCAAGTACCTGGATGCATAAGCCAAGCAAGGGGGAAATCTCTTTCTTTAAACTGTCTCTTATCATCCCATATATTTTCTCCAAGAAAGCAGTAAGCTGCTGCTTGAATAACAAAGCAGGATACTTCGCCTCAACTTGTCGCAAGTCATCGAGTCTAGAAATCACCCGATTATTCAGAAATGAGAGTCCAGCACTCTGTGGGGAAGCTCGTAGCCCCTAAAATAGTTCATGCAGGAAAGAAGAGAGAGGCATAAGACATATTATGTGTAACAGGTCAGAATGCTGGCAACTGAAAGGAAAGTGCATACTTGTGACATCCTGCCAAATAGAGAAGCTGATGAAGTCCTTCGTCTTTGGGGAGTCAAGCTAGCTGTCCCACTTGCTCTAAGTGTGTGTTGAAGCAGCATCAACAATGTAGATGTATTACACAACCAGTAGGCTAATGTATCATTATTATCTGGAACCTACAACAGAAGGTCTGGAAATGAGCAGCCTGCGCAGATACATTTGAAAAGTACACACAACCCAATGTATGATTTATTCAATGGGTCAAAGAAATAGCTATCAGAAATAATGTCTAACTTCTATTTTAACCTCAATAGCCGATGCTACAGACTGTATTATTCGGTCAAATACAGTGGTCCTTTCAACCTCGAAAGACCTCCAATGAAGAAGGCATTTGTAAATAACACAAGCTGCAACTGGTTTCCCACCGGAGAATCCCAAATCTTGTGAAATGCATTTGATCAGAAGGTCCTGGTTTTCCTGCAAATAAAAGTACATCAGAGAAGACGTGACAAACTAAGATTTCCAATACAAATTTTGTTTGGATCATATATACAATAAACAATATAAATTTCGGCGGGCACATAACCTGTTGTTTGTCATTAAGAGACTTCTGCGGTCTTTCCTCAGATTCTGGCTCCCTTGGATATGCCACAGCAAGAACCATGTCCTACAAAAAGCAACACACAATAAGCACATAGTTCCCAGAGTGTAAACAGCCACAAATATGCACCAGTTTATCTATATGTCCCTTGAAAATTAAGTAACAAGTCCTTACATGAGCAACCTTAGGACCTCCATTATGAATATTTCCATTCTCAGGAGCCTTCTGCAGTGCCACCAGGAAAACGTAAGGACATTTCTACGTTAAATAACCAGATGGAAATCAACCAAAATATGTCAGCATTACCTGAACAATAGTCGTCCTAGGACGTGCAGACATAGCTTTTCCCGTCGGTGACATGGTCAGAGCTTGTTGACGAAGTACTTGATTCTCTGATTCCATGTTAGATAGCTTCTCTTCAAGCCTGAGATGAGAGGACAAACTATTCTAATAAAGTGATCTGGAGCAAATACAGTGGAAGTGCATGAAAGTTTCCAGCAGAGCAACGAGTTCTTTAAAGAAAATTACATTAACACATCACATAAAATATTAGGGAAGAATAGGTTGTCTACTGGAATAGCTAAAAGTGAGAGCTTCAAAACTCAAATCAGAGTTATAGAGACCGAGCACAGATAAATAAACCAAGACAAAGTAATACATGCTACTAGCCTGTGTTTTTCATGGATGAATTGTCTAGATTATGGTAAAATAGATTAGATAAGAAACTCAAGAACACAGCTATGAGCTAATAGTTCTATATAGCCAAAGGTGTATGCTTGCTGGGATTATCAATTGAGAAATTGTTGATATACTTTTCTGACTTAAATAGAAATTCTACACACCTCTGTGCAGAATCTTGCAGTTGACCCACTTTTCCTTCCGTTTCTTCAAGTTTCCTAACCAAATCAGCATTCCTGGCCTCAGCATCTACGGAAACCTTTCTTGCCTCTTCCGCAGCCAGTTTTTCTGATTGCAGCAAAGCCTGTTCAATTTGTAGGACATCATTAGACATTGTTTGCATGTCCATTCTTTCTGCACTAGTAATATAGAGCATCACTTCAACATTTAATTACTGTAAGGAAGAGGAAGTTTCTAAAGTCTTATTGACTTCGCTAAAAAACTGGTAGACACAAGCACTTCAAATGGGCAATTCCTTCAACTGGATAATTGTTATATCAGTATTCTGCACGAGTAATTACTTTCGTAACATAAAGTTCTTACCTTCAAACTCTCTACCTCAGCAGTTAATGCATCAATCTTTGCCGTGTCTTGAACCACAACTGGGGTCTCTTTAATGACTGGTGGAGCTTCCTCAATTGCTTTCCGTGCTGCCTCGCGTTCTTTTATTACTTTGCCATTTGCTTCTTCAACTTGTGTTTGCATCGAGTGCAATGCGTCCTGTAATTTTGCAATTTCTTGTGCTTTCGTTTCTTCCAACTCAGTCTGCATATGAAAAACAAATTGAGGGTTGGCCTGCCAGCCAGGTCCAATAACTAGGGGCCCAACATGATTTTAAACAAGTTACCCTCAATCGCTTCTCAAACTGCAATCGCCATGTAAGCTCTTCTACTTTCTTTTCTAGCTTGTCTTTTGCCTCTTTGAGGGCACCTGTTTCTCTTGCAGCCTGAGTCAATGCGTGTATCATTATTTAACCACGTGATACAATTATTGCCACAAAGACAAAAACAGAACAAGGTCAGAGTTAGAACCATTTTGAGATTTCGAAGCTCTCTCCGAGCAACTCGTCGTCTCCAACCACATTGGGTGATAAGAGCTGCCCTCTGCAGACTTTTGTAAAAAGAATATTTGGTATGACAGCGCCATTGGGCCTGCAACAAGTAAAAGATGGCAAATCCAGATCAGCTCAGCTAGTGATGAATTTCTTTTACGATCCACGTGGAAGAAACTATTTAAACATTTATCAGCGGAATGACATCAGACCTGAATCTTAATTGCAGCTTTGGTATGTTTCCTGAACCTGAAGTCATTACGAGCAGTCATTGCTCTCATGCCAGTCTGCACTGTGACAGCTGAATCCTGCAATCTCAAGTACGATTTCCAAGCAACGTAACATCGGAAGTTCTTCTGAATCTTCAGAGCAGCAGCTTCACGTCGCAATTGCTCAAAAACTCTGCCGGCCGATATAGCTAAAGAGACAATACAGGAGTTAACTTTGCGGCAAGAATTTTTGAACAAAAAAGTACAAGATCTTATACAAGTTAAGCCAGGAAAGAAAATTTCTAATCACTCTGATGTTTTCTCAAGTCGTCCATAATGAGTTTTGTAAACATAATTTCAAGGTGAGCTCCGTAAACAAGATTCAATGGGTGGGGGAAGTACATGGGGGTGCATCAATGTCCGAACATGGAATAAAACTATATCAAGAAGCTCAAACTAACGTTTCATGCAACACAAGGTTAACTCAGATTACATACGAAGCTAGATAGCTTCCTCCATCATTAGCCATATGATGGTAATCCATCATAACATCATGAATCATAGATCAACAATTAAAATCTTCTTCGTCAAAGCAAAAATAGATTATATTGCATCAGAAGTACCTACGTATATCATTCAATACTTATACGAGTCACTCTTTATGAAGCAAAGATAAGCTGGAAAGTATACATAAAGAAGCTGTTATTGCAAGATACCTCGCCAACACGACTGTAATTGAATGGCAGCGCAGCGTAATGAGATGAACTCCTTCCTGGCAATGTGAGTGCGAATTTGCCTTTGAATGGTTCTGGCTGCATTTCCAAGAACCTCTGCTCTCCTTGCATCTAGCTCGGCCATCTGACCAGCTCGTAGGAAGACCTTTGTCTTACCTAACTGCAAACCCAAGCATACATATTTTGAATACATTGAAACTACAGAACTGATAAAAACCATGATATATGTCACAGAAAATATAGAACGGTTTACTAAGTTAAGCTCCAACATCCTGGAACCATTGAATACTACAAGATAAAAAGACATGATTTAGTATATAACCATTGAGATTGCATGTAAATTCACCTGATAACCCTTTAATCCCATTTTGTGCATAATCATCTGGCAGGCAACCTCGTCATCAGAACTGAAAGAAAATACTTATGGCTTATTAAGGAAATAGTGAAGGACCAGAAAAAGAATCTTAGGAGGATAGGAAAAAAAATGTACCTCATATATACATATAATACTTGAGGGTTTAAATGTGAAGAAAACTATCAACTTACTTTCCATCCAGAACTTCAGGAGCAAGAACACCAAATCGGAGAATAAACTCATCAAATGTTCGTCTTGTGGGGTATCCAGCACAGCTGATTCTGATAGCTTCAAGAACACCCTGAAATATCAAGACAAATTCACCATATATGATTGTAAATTAACCAAGAAAAAAATATAGTTTAGGGTCTTCTGATTCAACAGATTTGACAGAAACAAGTATGCAGCCTCATCCAAGTACTTACACCACAACGGAGTTGTTGCATAATGCTAAGATTCTCAAAAATAGCAGGCTTGAGAACATTATTTGGTTTCACACATCTGATGTAGTGAGGTTCTGTTGAACTCAAAATCTCCATTAAAGATTGTAGTTGCAGCTGCAAGCATGTAAATACTGTTACAGCGAAGAAAATATACACTGAACGGCAACTAGAATGAATTTGAAGATTATTATTGTTGAGAATATCTAAAAAGGTAAAGGAAAAACAATTAAGTCGTCAAATTTCGATGGAGAGAACAGTATTTAAAAAAATTAATTATTATCCAATGAGGCCTTTGTCCATTTGGTGAGGAGGACAAAGGCTGAGGACGTGCAGATTCGAATCCCACCAACGTCGTGTTGCGTTGCGTCGCTTGGGCAGCCTTAGTAGCAATCGTAGTTGCTGCCCATAGGCCGGACTTAGTAACAATTGGAGTTGTAATTGTAGTGCGGCTATAGTTCTTCCGTCGGCTAGACGGCTATAGATCCCGCCTCATTAGAGTTTTAGTTGAGTTTGTATCGTTGTGCTTAAATATGGATTTGATGATGAAATTTGTAGCCTCCAAAAAAGAAAATTAACAATTAAAAATTAAAAATAATTAAATAAATAAATAAATAATAACAATAATAATTAGTGTGTGAGATTGCAATCAACCAAGAACTCCCTTTCTTCTTCAGTTGGTACAAATATATGTACAAATCAGCATGTAAGTTACAAACACACTGGTCTCAACACAGTTCTTAATTAGTTGCCACTAGCCAAAATCTTTGACTAGATAAATTTGTGGTCTAAAAAAAGTTGTGGTCTTTATCGTTCAATGGAAGAACCTTTGTTGTATAGTTTTGCCGACTCCTATGGGGAAGGCGAGGGGAGGATAGCGATATGTGAATGCAGGAAAGGGAGTATGTGAGAAACATCTTAACAAAAATCCCAGAAAACCCAAAAATGTGTGGTGTCTACAAACTCAAATAGTGAAGCATGTTTGCTTGAAAATAAATAAACAAATAAGAATAGAATAAAATATAAAACCTCTTTAGATCCTAACTCCGTAGCATTTTTCCCTTTCATTTTATCACAAACAGAGATGCAGACTGACATCTAGCGCATGTTCTTCTACGTGTTTTTACACATTTTTATACATTCTTTTCAATCCCACTAATTCTCTCTCCTATTTCATATCCACATATCTCGTGAGACCTACCTGTACTGCACAAATCTCCATTATTCAACTCCACTCATTCTCCCTCTTATATCACATAAAAATACATAAAAACCCATTTTTACACATATGCTAACACCCGCTAGTTCCAGATCACATGTACTGTTGTAGTACTCTTCAAGCAGAATGTGGCACAAATGTGCTACAATGCCAATTGATTTAAACTTTAAATCAAATTAAAATTAAGAAAATTGGTTGATTATCATTTCACTCAAAATAATGACTCTCGATGCTTCCCAGTTGTCTGGATGCAGATGATAAATACAGGATTATTAGATGGTTATTAAGAAATGAAAGTAGGAAGTTTGAACTCAACTTCTTCGCATATTTTACAGATTTAAAGAATTTGAACACTAAGGAATGTGAATTACATGTTAAAGAGAGACATGGGAATTATTTGAGAAAACTAAAAAGTTGGTTGGTCTATGAACTCAACAATAAATGCACTCAAGCAAATCTTACTTTTGACAGGACAATAAACACACTCAAGCAAATCTTACTTGTAAAAACACACCAAAAACCAGAGACTAAGGTTTTGAAATCGAGAGATAACCAGTTACCTTAAAACTAGACCCAATAGAAGAAAATTTGGAAGACTTTGACGATTCTTCTGGCAGTGAAGGGAATAAACCAGCTACAAAGGGGCACTTGGAAGCTGTTAACAGATCCTGATGTTCTGCCACCACATAATCTTTGTTCTTATCAAGGAATAGATCCGCCATGTAAGTCACCTGTAATCGTATTATATGTTAGAACCAATATTTGACAGAGTTGGACTATTTTGCTTCTTTTCCCTTCTCTGGTTAATTCCAATGATATGTATATAAATCAAACAGAGAGAGTCCATTACCTCTCCAGCATAGTGAGATATTGTAAAATTGGTGCGTGAAAGCTTAGGTTTGATGAACCGCTTGTGTTTTGCAAAGGTCTGATACAGCTTCTGAGCAAATGTCTCATGTGTGGATTTAGGAAACATACTGCAATAAGCAGAAGAAAATACACGCATTTTTAATATGCAACAGGACTGACTAACTTTACAACATCATTGAAATATTGCATATTTATTAACAACGAACTGAGAATATGACAAGGGAGTACAAACCCCAGCCAACTGAATAATACACATGAAATATAACAGTGGGAAACATAATTAAAGATTATGACTTGAGTGGTGATCACGGAATATCATACCAAGCTTCATCTAGAAGTGCAATTATTCCACCAGGTTTCTGCAAAATTTCACCGAGTCGGTCGTTAGAATCTGCCTTGGCAAATATGCGCAGAGAGAAGGGTGTTGCGCCCGAACATATGGGTTTATAACAAGTTCAAACCCATGATAATTGTTGCCAAAAATAAGCTTTCACGTAGATAATTGAAAGAAGAACAGTGAAAATAGGTAAAACTACGGTTTAATACCTTCTCGATCAGATCCAGTACATCCTGGTTATCAATAAACTCTATGTAGCTCCAATTTATCTGTTCTTTTTCATACTCCTCCTGCTCCATCTTAAAAACATGCTGAAACCATGAAAATAAATCATCAATAACAAGATCACAATGTTATATTGACTGCATTGACAAGACTACAAAAGAAGGAAAAATGACCTGGTTAAAATGTTGTTGCAGTTTTTCATTGGTAAAATTGATACAGAACTGCTCAAAGCTGTTTCCCACATGAAACAATAATTTCAGCACGAGCATGGCATACCACAAATTATATGTTTAAAGAAGAGCTTACCTATTGTGTTTAAAACTTTCAAACCCATATATATCAAGAACTCCGATTATTGTTTTTGAGTTCGGATCTTGCCCAATGGAAGTATTTATTTTCTCCACAATCCTGGGAATAACAGAGCAGTTAGAAACTTGATGATTGGAAAAAATAAGATCCCAAACGGCAGAGTCATGCATTCATGTTCTACACAAGAGATGTAACATTATCACTTTGCTTACCAGTTAAACAGACGAGAATATATTGTTTTTGCCAATGCATCCCTGCTACTCATGGCAGATTCAGGATCTAGAGTGCGTGTAATTACTTCCTCTGGTGTCACCATGACACGCTTAATCAGTGCATCTTCCAAGTTCTTGGCATCACATCTATTACATCAAGTTCATCACTTACAATCTCTTATTTATTGGGATATAGATATATTCATTTTGGAACTTAAGAATAAAAAAAGAAAAAAAAAAAAGAAAAAAGGAAAAAACCTACTTGAGCAATTCAGCAGTTGTATTAAGATGAAACCTAGACTTCTCATCCTTAATGACAGAAGAATCAATTTCCTTCCCCTTTGCAAATTCAATATTACCAAGATGAAGAATTGCAGCCACAACCCTGAAAATTGCCTCCTGAAAATATTTGTTGCAATGTTAAAAACACACATTAGGGAGACAAACATTGAAATAAGCATAAGAACTCAGCAGGTATAGTGGGGGTGACCTGTTCTTCCTCACTGATTCCAACTATATCCATAGCCCTTCTGGTAGCAAGGTATTCCTCGGCATCACTTATTCCATCGAGCTCATAGCAGTTTGACTGATTAAGATAGTGAAATGACTTAGGACTTCCCAACTTATACTTCTCTCTCTCCTGTTCAGAGAATGGAAATTGTCAGATAATTTCATCTCCAAAAGCATTTTCAGAAACAGCGCAGAGGCAACAGCTCCACAACAACTGGGGACCAAAAAGCACCTCAGGTGGTGCTGCACAGAGAAGATAAAAGCAGTGATAGTTTCTTTCGGGGTATGAAATCTGGCAAACTCGAGATCTCTCAAGCAGGTAAGTTCTAATAGCTGCTCCAGATATCCTCCCATTTTTATCGAATTGTATCTCAACAAATTTACCAAAACGACTGCATTAAAATACCAACACGGGCATAATTAGACATGTTTGGATTAATTGCACAGACATATTAATAATAAGGTAGTTAATTCCATTTCAAAAAAAGGTCACACAATTACTCACCTGGAGTTATTGTTCCTGACAGTTTTGGCATTTCCAAATGCTTCAAGAACCGGATTTGACTGTCATTTGTTGCCAGAAAAATCCAATTGGTGAAACTTCTTATGCAGTGGCATATTGTGCACAAATAGCTTGTTTGCAAAAACATACACTCTGCCCAGTGACATCATTTCATTGACACATTAATTCAATTTTGATTAGCCAAAAAGGACAACCCGTGCACCATTTTTTTACTTTCGAAATATATGTGCCATGTAAATGATGCCACGCGACAAATTATAGTTGAAACTACAATTTAACATGGAGCTTGTTTGACAAAGCTTCTTTTTTTTCTCTTTTTTTCATTTTTTTTTAAAAGAAGAAAGTGACTGTTTTGAAGAATGTGGGATTATAAAGGAAATTTTATGGAATTTTTTTTTATCATACTGTGGTTGATGGTTGGAAACACGTGTAAAAAGAAAAAAGACAAAAAACAAATTGATTAATTTTCAAGTTTCATCGAACAAGCTCATAATAATGGGTTGCCAAACAGAGTGAAAGATTTTTTTATGTGGGCTAGACTGACACAAGCTAGACACAAGCAAACTTCATCTTACTTCTAAAACTTGTTGTTCAACAGTTCGTCCTTCAACTCCAGACCGGCCACCCAGATGTGCGAGATACCTCATTAGCATTTTCGTTGTTTCAGTTTTACCAGCACCACTTTCACCACTAACCAAAATGGAGTTGCTCTTCTCCTCATTTCTCATTGCCCTGATAGCAGAAGTAATATGTCAACAAGTATGTCATTCCCACCATTCACCAAAAGATAAGAGCAGTCTGTATCCCAATATCACCTGTAAGCAGCATCTGCAATTGCAAAAACGTGTGGGCTAAGCTCTCCAAGTGCAGCCCCTTTATATTGTTCCATCATGTGAGTATCATATAGATGAGGTAATCTTTGGAAAGGATTTATTGCAATCAAAATATTTCCAGTATAAGTCTGAAAGAAATTGAAGCAATAATTAGGGCATTTTAAATTGAATTTCATAATTAATCCCGCAAGAGCTTTTTTAATAGTTTGATGATGGAAATTTAAATGACTTACATATATCTCATTAAGTTCATATCTAGCAGCCAGGTTTTGCAGAACTCCCGGTTCATGCAAATATGAAAGCTTAGTCATGTCATCCACACCTCCAGGCGGAGCTTCAGTGTCCTTTGGAAACACTTTTGAGACATTTGTAGCAACCTGCAATCATAGGCCTTTAGATATCTATACTGAGAAGGGAGAAATACTTCTAGACCACCACAGGAAGCTGTTTCCAACTCCAGAATATTTTGACTTTATATTTTGAACTCAGGGTAATAATATTCTTCAAAAAGAAACAAAGCTCTCAAGAACACACGTACATATATATCAATTGATACAGATAAAGAATAAAGTGAAACTGAAGATCTCAGTAAAGTAAGAATATAATTACAGAGAAAATCTTTGCTTTACTAAAGAACAAGAGGTGGCTGTCATCTCCCTTTTAAGACATGAGAGGAAACTGAAACTTCAAAATCTGACTTTTACCAATACAGGAACTGCAACTTGGATTTTCATTTTTATCAAAGCATCGGCTTCTCTAGCAATGGTTCAGCTCCAACAACTCGTTGGCACTAGGACGTTTCTTGAAAGGCTCTCGTCTTGAAATGATTGAATAACTTAGAGAAATTTAATTAAGTTACTAGTTGACGAGATACCATTGTCGACAGGTAGAGGAAATTACCCCCTTTGATTCTTTGAATTCTTGATAAGAGGCTCCCAGGGTTAACATGTTGAGGATGGGATTGGGTTGGCTATATATGGGGAGCATACTCATTAAGAAAGTTAAATAATAGCAATCAAAGCAGGAACTAATTGTGGTCAAGTTGAAAACATAACTTATATAATGCAATTGAGAAGATTATTAAGATAGGCACACGGGAAGTGAACTTGAGATGATCATTGTTTCTGGAATCAAGAAGTTTCTCGTATCTGTTAGTTTTGATATTCATGGCAACACACTGTAAAGCATTTCTTTTATAAGATCTCTATGTACATTCTGCAGTTCCTGAGAGAATTCTCAACAAACCAAATATTTTTCTGTTCATTGTTCCTATCATCGGATTTTTCCATTTTTCGTTGGCAAGAGATTCAGCAAGAAACAGACAACTGAAATAGTCATGTCAAGTAGGAAGACAAAATTAATCGTCGAATTATTTGTTCACAGCATTTATATGTTACTTCTGTTCTTATGCTAATAATTAGTACAATTTTAGGACAATCTAATGAAGGCCTGCTGTCATCTCTGACAATAGATCAATACTTAAAGGGCTTTTCCTGAGCATTTTTGGTAAACAAGTACTTGCATGTAAACATGTGTTACATCTCTTAGAGAAATATTCAGTCCCTGACCCCTCAACCCCCACCCCTCCAACCAAAAAAAAAGAGAGGTGGGGATGATCCTCAATCTCAAATATCAACTTCGTATATATTTGTGGATACCTTCAAACTTAGCCCCCGTTAGTGTATGTGTATTTATGAGTATTTATGAGTTTTGATGTGAAATAGGAGAGAGAATGAGTGCGATTGAGTGGTAGAGATTTATGTAGTACAGTGGGTCCCAGAAAATATGTGGATGTAATTGGTTTGACTTTTGATGTGAATGTGTTAAAATATGTAAAAATTTGTTAAAAGTTGTAAAAGAACGAGCTGTTAGATTTAGCACATTTAAAATTACATATATATAATATTCACTTCTGAATATAATGCATATGACAGTTCAGATAGGATGTAGCACAATCCACCAAATTTTAAAAAGACCTAGTGCTTATTTGACAAAATATTTTTAGAATCACGTTTTTATACTCATTTTCAGCCACACGTAACCAAAGAAGTATATTTTTCCCATGACACAAGTCATTAATCAGGTGACCGTTTTATACTGTAAGACAAGGTGCGACCCTCGAGATGCTTTTAGGCTTAAGTCTCAAGTTAAAACAATAGAAGAATTTGAAACTATATAAACTGTAGTTTTAATATACGATGAACTCTTTCAAAATATCTACAATAAAGCTAATTAACAAAAATGAAGTTTAACTTGCTAGCATCAAATATATTAATGGAATAGAAAATAGTAAGTACTTAAAATATTAACCGTGTAATATAATTATGACTACTTAAATGGTTTTATATCTTCACTACTAATGTGATTTTTAAGGAAATCTTAACTTCTTTGCCAAATTGTGTTGTTGGCGTCCAACTGTTAATGTATATTTGATTCCCATTTTGCTTTGGTGTAGGGCTGTGGGCAGGAGAAATAAATCTATGCTTGTGTCCATTTCAACTTTTTTTTAGCCAAAAATTCACTTCTACGAATTCGATGGGTAAATTTTGACGTGTATTTGTGTAACTTTTATTTGCTAAAAATGAAATTTTTAGGTTGAATATTGGTGGACTAGGAAATGCGTGGAAAATAATGAGTAATTGTTAATATTAAAGTTTGACTTTAAAGGGGTAGAAGTTAATTTTTTGATAGAAAAACATTATAATGAATATTATTTTAATTTCAACTACACATCCAAAATTTCTCGTCACTATTATATACCCTACCAGTCTGACACCATTTGTAACATCCCCATCCACTTGGTATGATATTGCCGCTCTGAGCTAGTCTGCACAGTTTCGTGTCTTTCACCCCAAAAGGTTATATAACAGCATAGGATGGTCCTTTCACTTGTAAATCAGTCTTAGTTTCCTTCCCCAAGGCAATGTGGGGTTGAGTCTACTAAAGTAACCTTCACTAAGTCAAGAAACAAGCCCCAGAAATACGAGGTATAAGTCTAACAAATGCCTTAGAGTTGATAGCTTCATGTGAGGCAGGACTAGAGGCCTCAAACAGGTTTTTAAACAATGGAATCCAGCTAAATATTGATACCCCAACCAAGAATAACAGATGTGGGGAGCAGGTTACAAATATAGATATGGACAGAAAATATTAAGCCTCTAGCATCTAAGCACTCACTTCTTTCCCGTTTGTAGTTTTAACATGAACATTCTGACCATCTAATCGGGTTACTTCTCCGTCAATCCATGCCAAGGCTGGATCCTCAACCCATACATGAGAACCAACTATAATATTAACTGGAGATGCCTGCAAAACAAACAGGAAAGAAAAAGAAACAAAAGATCATCAGACTGGCATAGACATGTCAGCAAATTATTACTTTGTTTGCCAGAGACAAAACATCCAAAACCATCTTGTACGTCCACAATATATATCTAAGATAATGATGATACAGAGCCACTTCCAGTAGCATGAAGTAGTACATTCAATCCACCCATCTCCAGATGTACTATCAAGAAGAGAAATGAAAAGATAATCGATTATAAACTGTGCTTTCTGTCATGAATGGATTGATGTCGAAGTGTCAATTTGGTTGAGCTACTTTTTTCGAAACTCGTTTTCAACCACACATTCCAATGGGGCCCATCTCTTGTCGTATTTTCAATCACTTTTCCATCGCACCTTCTCTAACACACAGACATGCATTAAGAAAAAATTCTATCAACAGGCATTACAACTCAAGTTGGAATCCCGGAAGCAAAGCCCTTGACTTGGAATTTTCAATGCGATAAATGAAACCAAGAACTTCAAGTAAACATGGCAAGAGAAATTATAAATTGAATGCAACGTTTCTGAATTATTAACTTCTAAGAACCTGAATCCATTTCAACCAATATAAACATACTAGGAACACAACACCGCCATTTTCAATCTTTGCTTTTGGTGAAATTACTAAGACAGACAACAATGAGATGGCTGTAAGCACTCTTGGTTCCAGTAAAATATGCCAAAAGTACAATGCTTATCAACTTAGAAACTCAGTTTGGAGAGAAATCGATGGTAAAAGTAGGTGGACCAAAAAAGCACCACGGTACCAAGTTATTTCCTAACAAAAGCTTCTACGTGACAGAAAATTGTCAATCAAATTGAATGCTTTTTCTATACCTGAGACGTTCCTTTATTGGAGAGGGGAAGATCAGCCATTATATTCTGGAATTGATTTTCAAAATTCAATCTTTTTTTCAGAAATGTGAGCAACTGAGCAAAGATAGAAGCAGCTGCTAACACTAACAAAAATCTTCCCAATGTATGTGATTATATATGTCGATATGCAAATGCATATTATATCTCACCGTAAATTTATAATTAAAAAATACGAATTCAAATTATAATGCCAAGAATAGAAAATGAAGAAAACATTCATCCCTCTAAACTGAAACAAGTTTGTCTGGTGAAAAGAAGCTCAATGAGTAGACAGTACAAGGGAAACCAACTCCAATTCAAGACTACGACCAACGACATCGTTTCGGGCATCAACTTACCATAACTGAATTTGCGAAAAACTCGATCCCCTGTTCTTCAACTCATTAAGACAAAGACAGGACCTTTCCTTGACTCGTTGAGTCAGATCAGATCCTCAGAAATTTCAATATCTACCAGAAGCTTATCTTCTCGGATTATTATCCAACTCCTCGCAAAGTAACAATACCTTTTTAGTTTCTCTCTCTAGCAAATTTTCCACCTTATAAACAACACTTGCATAAATTAACACGACACATACAGAGATAGTTGTACGTATAGACGAAATGGTATGGAGTTGCTTTTTGTTTGTTTATTTCTCTCTCTAAAATTTGCTGGTTTGTACTGTATTAGTATTAGTATTTATAAATACGATTCGGATGCCTTCTCTCTCTGGTCAGCTGAGTTGTTGAGTCCCACACACGAATGCAGAAGAAGAAAAAGCACACGACCCAAAAACCGACATGACCGGTTTAACTTTTAAGAATTAAACCCGGTTTTTTCCTATGTGAGCTGATGTTTGGTCTTGATTTTTCGTTTATTTACGGAATCGGCCACTCGGTAGGGGAAATTTGAACGTTGCGCGATTTGAAATTAGAGGCAGAATAATTGTGCAGGGGACCATGGTTGAGGAGGGTGAAGAGAAAATATTTTGGTAGCGGCAATGGTAACAGATTCAAAATATGTAGATATAAAGAGTATCGATTCTAACATATCGAAATTAAAAATTTTGATTTTGATTGAGTATGGATTTTAAATGATCTTTTTAAATTTTAAAAATTTTACTATAAAAGTACCGACGCTTGAAGTTCTATGAATAATATTCACGTCGTGTGGACTAATGGATCCTAAGTACGAATGTTTAGAGCTTGTTTACAATGTTTCTTTTAAAAGATAACTAATTTTTTGAGAGAATATATAAGTTAAAAAGCAAAGAAACATTACGGAGAAATATGAGAAATAAAATTTTACTATAAAATATATTGTTAAGAATGACGATAACAAATGATATAACAAGCAAATTAAACTAAAGATAATAGTATGTTTAAAAGCCTTCTTAAAATGACATAGCGAGTATATTTAATTTAAAATTTATCGTTTGCTGAATGCCGTAGATCGTGTCTATCGCGAACATTATAAATAAAATTTTGAGAATCACAAATAATTTCATGTTACTTTTCATTTTGATTATTTGAAAATATTTGAATACTCCCAACCAATGAAAAATAAATTCAAATCCTAATCAATGGCAATTTACTCACTTCTTGTATTGATTATCTCCATCATTCATTCATAGAGTTTATTGGCGATAATTGTCTTCTTATCTTTCTTGTTCAATAATGTTAAGGAATCATCGAGCGTTCCATAAGATCCGGAACCATCGATGGTTCCGGAACATTTCTACTTCTTGTTAGTCATCACTTTGGAGTCAAATTTAAAAATTCGAACACGAGACAAATTAACTTTCATTATTATTCAATTAAAATTAAATTTTAATATTTCATACACACTTGTATTTAGAATTCATTATTGTCTACACTCGTAGTTTCTACCGCTACTAAAATTTATTTATTTAGGGGGCTGTATTTAATTTAGATTTGTAAGGATTTTGATAGACTTTTAAATTGAATGATTTTCATGGAATTTAATGGACTTTTACTGATTTTTGATAGGATTTAACGGATTTCCACAAAATCCATAAAAATCTTCAATGGATTTGGAAGGACTTTTATTTCAAAACTTTCACTGGATTTCTTTGGAATTCATTTGACAATATATATTTTCATTTCATAAAATAAATATTATAAAACTTACTGAGATTAGAATTTTATTATTTTTTTCATTAAATTACTATTGTTTCAAAAGTTGAAATTAGTAATAATTAATTATTGTCTATACAATATTTTTATAAAAATTAATAATTTTATAACTACAAAAATACATGACTATTACAAACAGAGATTTCACAATATTTTGATATAATTTAACTCGAAAAACTAAAAAACTATTACATGTTTAATTAGTATATCAAAATATATATCAAATTATTAAAGTAAGGAGTAGATATAAAATATTTAATTATAAATTTTAAAACTTTTTACAAACTTTTGTAAATAATTTTCTTTTTCATGAAAAGTTGAACAAAAAGAAGATAAAAATATTATAAGAATATTTTTACATCATTCTTATTGTGAAATTAAGAAAAAACCAAAAAAAAAAGAAGAAAAAGTAATGAAAGATTGGTGGTGGCGGCGGCGGTGGAGATGGCCGGCAATGCCGTTGGCGGGATGGTGGCAATGGTGGTGCGGCGGTGGCCGGATGCGGCAGCGACAGTGGTAGCGGGTGATGGTGATGAATAAAGTCATCAAAATCTTAAAAGGAGTGATAGATTTCATCCGACAAATTATGTTTGATTTGTCTTAAAAGATGAAGACTAAAGGATTTCATTAAAGTCTTTAAAAATCCAAGATAACTTTGAATACCTCAAAATTTCATAGGATTTTAAAAAGTCATCATTTAATACCTCATGATTTTGATGGACTTTTAAAAAGTCCACAAAAATCTATATTGAATACCATAATATTTTAATTGACTTTCAGAAATCTCAATTGAATACACCCTAACTTTTCCAAATCCATCAAATTCTTTAAAAGTCTTTAAAATTCCTTTAAAATCTCAATTGAATACACTCCCTTATTTTTTATCGTTACAGGGGTAATTCAGTAATTAGATTGAAATTGAAGTGAAATTTTTTCATGCGGTTCGCATATATTAATAGGAAGGTGACAAACCGGCGTCCGCCCACCGTTTGCTGTCGTATAAAATACATTACCTATATTGTTGGAGGACATAACCGCAAACTGCTGCTAGGTGAGCTGTAAGAAGATATATTGCGGCCACCGTCCTCCAACATTTGTCTTTTTGACACTTCCACCCCCTATCCTTTGTTTTCGGCAGCCGGTTGCCTTCATTGACCGGTTGCTTTCACAACTGAGGTTAACTGGTAAAAGACAAAATAAAAATTGATTTACTGATTTATTAAAATATAAATTGTTAATTATTGATTAGTCAAATTTAATTTATAATTATATTTTTATCAATAATTTTAATTGTCTTGATAAAAATGTCAATTGATAATCATAAAACGATACATATTTCGTTATTTCACGCCCGAAACGATAGAACAGTGGTAATGATTTTTGTATAACTCTGGGAGATTAATCGAAATCTCCAGTAGGCGGCGAAATGAGATGAATCAAACGAACACCTAAATCATTCATTGAATCAAGCACAATAAAAAAAAATTCAAATGGTTTTTTTTTTAATAATGAAAATTTCCAAACTATTGCTGACAACTTGTGGCTCGGATCCGACGCGGAGTTTACGAAATATTTGGAAAATTTTTATTGTACTTGATTCATGAATGATTTTGATGCACATCTAATTCATTTGATTTCATCAGCCACCATTTGTTGGCCACTGGAGATTTCGCATTAATATTAATAATCACAGAAATCATTATGATTGTTTTGTCGTTTCAGAGCGTGAAATAATAAAATATGTATCATTATGGTTATCAAATGGCATTTTTGTCAAGGCAATTGAAATTATTGATAAAAATATAATTCTAATTTAAAATTTAATAATTTTATATATCAATAATTATAACTTCACAATCAAATAAAATATTTCTAAAATTAAATAAGTAATAGTTATTTTTAAAAAGAAAATTAAATGAGTAATAGTTGTGAACTTATTTACAACCACGTTTTGTAAAATCATAACTTTTCCCACTTTTTCACTTAAAATAAGCCCTGCCTGAATACATTTTCGAATAAATGTGGGGTCCACTTTACGATTCAACCATGATCAAGAATCGACCTGTGTCCTGCATGACCAAAAATATAAAGATGATAGACTGGCATTGTTAATTAAAAACTAAAAAGGTCTAATACGTTTATCTTCACCCTTAATTAAATAAAAAAAATCTTTTAACCAAAAAAAACTAAAAAACTAAAAATAATCATCATTTATCTCCTCACGTCTCCCAAAAAGGTGAAGTTTTTATTAATCAATCTTATCATAATTTATTATTCATCTCAATAATTTCCCAAAATACCAGATTTTGTAATTTCGTTGCTCAAATATCACTTCTACTATCTCTACTTATTAAGGGGTTGTTGAGTTGTTCTTTATATTAATTTTGGTGAAAATATAAATTTACTCAAATGAGGTGTTAGATATATTATTGAAAATTCGAAAAAATATATTAAAAAATAGAGAATTTGGGGCAAATGGTCAAAAAAAAGTTTCTTAACTGTGAGATTGGTACAAAATAAAAAAATAGAGCGTGATTGATAAAAAAAATAATAATAATTTTGGTGCGTGTTTGGTCCTTTTGGATGAATTCCAACCATCTGTGCCGTTAGTTATGTGAATTTTAGCTATTTTGTCTTCTAGTGAAGGGGTATTTCGATAATTGCAGTTAGGGTAAATAATTTGCAATTGTAATTCATTACAAAAGTTTAAAACATGTATAAATTAATTCAAAATTTTAGTTATTAAATTACATAATTTAACCATTTATTTTTTTATATATTTATTTGATCTATAATTAATTTTATTGGACCAATTTGATGCTAATTAAATTATTTTCATCGAAAATTTTCAACATTATAGTATTTATACGTATTAACATCATAAGTTTTCAAAAATTTATTTGGCTTTAAAGATGCATACATTTTAATTTTAACCAACAGTTAATAATAAATATAATTATTATACATGCATAAAATTTTAGTGAGCATATATCACTGTAACAAAAATACCGAATCTAAAAAGATAATAAAACACAAAAAATAAAAAAAGAAAAAGAAAACTTTTTATTTTGTACCGATCACGCTATATTTTTTTATTTTGTACCAATCTCACAATTAGGAAACTTTTGTTGATCATTTGCCCCAATTTTCCTAAAAAATATAAAGTAATTGTATGAGTGGTTGAAAATAATAAGAAAGAAAATTAGTGAAAGTTAGTAAAAAAATTATTGTGTAAAGAACAAGTCCCAAGTTCTCAACTTCCCGCTACACAAACTCTATCAATCGCACAGTTCCAAACTGACACCAAGAACCGATTCGGAGAAAGAGGCAGCATGGCATGAGATTAAGGGAGCAAAAAAAAATCCTGTCAATTCCTTTCAAAAGTTATATCATATAATCAAATTCCACCACAAAGAATCAATATATTAGCTATTTAGCTATATCATTCCTCATTACACACAGGAAGTTGAGGTATAAAACGACTTTATTGCCATGTATATTCTCCCCAATAACATCCCTTACAGTTCCTGTAAAATGATTAACACTGAAGAGGACGCTTTCTTCCTCACATGTACAGGTAAAAACTCATTACAAAGGCTTCACATCAAAACACGTAAAATGTACAATTCATGTAACCCTGTACGCATACCCATAAATGTGTTGAAGGATCACGCGCAAGAGGCGAGCCCAGGTCAGAAAAGTAGAATCAAAATAACAATTAACAACACGACTGAGCATGCCATTGCCTGAGACAGAACGAAATTAGTTAGACAATTTCACTAAACTCATACGAAAGGGCATTATAGGCCACAAAGAAATTATAATGATACTCAACAAAATCCAATGCCAATTTTCAAATTCTATAGGGTGAATTGAAAAGAGAAACTTACAGCAATTGCAGAGGCAGCAAGTCCAGCTCTTTCCCTAGGGTCTTTACGATAGTAGTTTCTGAAATACAGGAATGTCGCGTAGTACCATAGTAGTGGGCACAAAAAACCCGCCAAGAAACTGGAAGTGAGAAACCTTTGCAATTAGATTAGGGAAAACCTCGAAGATGAGGAATAAGCATATGTTTGAGCAAACTTTTACACTGCTTTAAATGTTAAACTAACAAATTAAGCTGAATAGTGGAGAGGACACAAGATGTGTGGTTATTATCAGGGTTTGACTTTAACCGAGTAGTAGATATTAATTTTTAAATATAAAAATACTAAAACGACCACAAGCTAAGATTCAGTACACGTACGAGAACCATCCTATTCCACAGCCAAAGCAAGGAAGAGGTTTGTCGTAGATCCCAAGTTCGGAGTCCTCTTCTTTTGGAATCGGAGTATACTTGCCCTTTTCGGTGGTCCGTTGTTTGCCCTCGACAGGTAGAATCTCTAATATGTTGCAAGTATTTAATAGGCAGACTTAAATCACCATGAGTCTTATCCATCCAGCCAAATGCTCAACCCCACACACACAGACATAGATTGAAGCTCAGAGAAAGATGGTAGTGAATCCATTTGAACTTTTGAAGGACGTTTTCGAGTACTCAAAAATGAAGTGTTTAAATAAGCAGGTAAAGAGCGCCTGGGGCCTCAAACCCTTAAAGGTTTTAGGGGTTGTTTGATTGGGGATAAAAGTTATCCGCGCGGTATTCCATGTAAAATGTGTGGTTAATATTGTATTGAAAAGTGTGTATGTGGTTGAAAAGAGGAGAGAGAAGAGTGTAGGATAAAATTTATCCCGGATAGAACAAGGCCAATGTTGAAGTCTCAAATCTTTAAAGGTTTTATCATTGAAGTCTCAAACCTTTAGTTTCTAGTTTCTAGCAGCAAGGTCCCCTTTCAAAACTTTGCAGTTGAGGTAAAATGAAAGATCAATGTTAAATCACCATGCTCTATCCACATGTCCCTCGATTTTTTGACATTTTTTCATCCAACAAGGAAGTGTACAAAGTTTTCAAAGGTTAGGGACCCTAACTGTTAGAAACTAAATATTTGGGACTTTTAACATTAAAATCATCGGGAGCCGCGTAACCGAGATGAAAACAAAAAAATCACAAAAGGAATTATAATTTTTGACGCGATCAAACTGTTGAGACACCAATACAAAGAGAGTTGATGTTCCTAACAGGTAAAATAAAATAGAAGGGTTTCCTTCTTGCATGTTAAAAAAGCTAGAAAAGCATTCAGGGCTTCCGAGATTTCACGTCTCACAGGCTAGAACCAGCATTATTTACATGAAAGACACCCAAAATCCTCGAAAATCAGAATTTAAGAAAATGCCACAAAAAAAAAAAACAACGGAAGAAGTTAAGAGGATATACAAAAAACAAAGAGGTACGTAGCAAGCATCTTATCATGATCTTGTAACTCAATTATAACTAGAAGAAGGTACACTGACATTTATCCGACAAAAATTCTACTAATTATAACCACCTATCAATTATGTATTGTATAGATTATAAACAGAATAACTACCTTTAAATATTGAATAATATCGAGCAGATGGTCTCAAAAGATCAAGATGCTTATCTGAAATTGATTTCACCAGTTCCATGCCATTTCTACTCTCTCCTTCCTCAATAGTAGCATCTGTAACACCAAGCAGTCCTGATTTATAATCATTCAAAGACTTATCTGTTTCTTACTTTTGCCTTTCCTCACTGGTAATGCTATTGGATGTCATAACTTTCAGTGTATGCTATGCCCAGAAAATAACAATAATTTAAGCTGGATTGTTTCTTGTATCCCACTTTTGGAGTGATATGGTATTTCCCTTAGACAGATAAGCTGATAATATAAACATTTATGTTTCTTCAAGAAGCTTTTTATTACCTTTTGTTCGTTGGTAGTTACAAAACTTCCATTGTTCTGAGCTGTTAATAAATGAGCATACCAAAACCAACCTCAATAAACAGAAGGCAGCGGAGAGCAGAATTCCAAAAGAGAAAAAATGGCAAACAGGTTCTAAAACAGCATTGCTCATGTTTACCGTGGCTTTATTGTTTGTATCTTGATGCAGTTATTAAATTATCTTTGACTAGTTGTTGCTTAGAAGTTTGAAATGCATCGACTTCAAGAAGTGCCAGACATCCTTAAAACTGATACAAGATCAGTAGCAAGCAGTTACATAAATGCTTTACGCATTTTTCTAAACTATTTTTATCCACACATTTCCTTCACTTCTCCAGCATTCATTTACCTAATTTATTTACATCCACTAAATAAATCTGTATATACACTAGCCAAAAATGCAGTGATTTTCGAACTCTAAGAGGTCATGCTCAATATAGCAATATGAGGTTTTCACATATTTATATTGTTTACAGATTTCTTTTCCGTGGTTGGAAGTTGCTAAGATTTCTTAACCCTTCAAAGGGGAGGGGGAAAAAGAAGAAGAAGATAAGTAGATACAGCAGATCAATTATCCATGAGAAATGGCCTTTTTAAGTGAGATAATGACATCCAAATAACTGGGGAAAGAAACAGTATCGTAAAAGTCTAGTTACTTTCTTACTTTTATCCATTTGTACTCCTCTGGATGTGATATTAATAGAGTGCCAAGATCTCGCTTTCGCTGCAGCTTCAATCAGCCTGCTTTAGAAAACTGTTATATTACAAATATATGATAATCCGTGCATACAATTATGTTTAAGTTTAAATAAATACAACAATGGAAACTCTACTTGTGACTTTGGCTAGCCAACATTTTTTTGATTCACCATGGCCACCACGCGTTTTACTTAACAGTCACTATCGCCACAGGAATTTGAACTTAACGTTACAATTACTACCCTAAATTAGTTATACTTCTACAAATTCCAAATAAATACCCTCCCCGCCCCACAAAGATAAGCTCGTTTTCCTTAGCTATACATCCCAATATGTCACTTTCCATATTGGTACGTATTTAATGTCTTCATTTCCGTAGTGTGCCCATTTTTAATGTCCATTTTCATTTAAGTAGGGGTATGTTTGGAAAAATGCAGTAGAATTATTCAAACGATATTAATTACAAGTTTTTAATCGTGTGAATCTCAAAAATAAGGCTGTCTTCGTGAGACAGAGGGGATAAAAGTAGTTTCAAATTCAGCCCCTAACCTTTCTAAATAAAAAATTGACACTCTCTTCCATTTCAAAGGCCTGGAATTAAATTTTCAACATTTACTGAGAAATTACAAAATCATAATTAATATCGGGTGGTCTATCAAGGGAGGAAACCCAAATGCGCTCTCTTTTTGGGAGCCGGTTGTTGAAAGAATAGCGAAAAGGTTAGAAGGTTGGCATAAAGGTTGTCTATCAAGGGGTGGGAGACTTGTATTATTACAAGCGGTCTTGGGTAGTATTCCTACATACTATATGTCAATCTTCAAAATGCCTATAAAAGTGGTCAAGATAATTAAGAAGACGTTGAGAGATTTTTTTTGGGAAGGTAAAGGTGAGAATCATGGTGATCACTTGGTTAAATGGAACATTGTTACAAAACCAAAGCAATATGGTGATTCAGGGATTGGAAATTTACATTTGAAGAACTTGGCAATGATGGACGAATGGCTTTGGCATTTCCCCAATGAACCGGACTCACTTTGGCACACCATAATTCTCAGTCGATATGGCCATCACTCAAACGGATGAGACGCAAATTTTGAAGTTAACTCCACTCTCCAGGTACCATGGAAGTCCACTGCAAAAGGTTGGGACACTTTCATGGTAAACACCAGACTTGTTGTGGGTAAGGGTGATAATATCAGATTCTAGCTAGACAAATGGATGGGTGATAATACTCTTTGAGAATCGTACCCTCTTCTTTTTCGAATATCTAGCAATAAAAATTCGATCATAAATAATGTCATTTCTTACCCATCCCCTTAGAACCCGATTTGGAACCTTCAATTCGTTAGAAACCTTAGCGATAGAGACATCGATGAACTCACCTCTTTATTGAACACACTTGAAAATACTAAAATCGACCCACTCACCCCGAACAAAAGAATCTGGTGCGGCCACCCTTCGGGCGCCTTCTCATGTAAGACATTCTTGGAAATCCTTTCTCAACCATTCTGATTTGGAAAAGTGTGGTACCTTTGAAGGTAAAAGTTTTTGCGTGGCTGGTATCTTTGGGAAAGGTTAACACTTGTGAGTTGTTGCAATTAAAGAGGTCTTTTTTATGCATTTCACCATCTTATTGTATTATGTGCAAGAAGGAAAGTGAAAACATTGATCACATTTTAATCCATTGCAAGTTTGCTAGTGGGATTTGGAGCAAAATCTTGTGCATGTTTGGTGGATGGAGTCTGTTACCTTATAGATGGGCAGATTGATCCTCATAAAATAGTCTTTTGGGGGCAATGGGAAGCAAAAGAAGGAACTGTGGAAGCTGATTGTTATGGCAACAACATAGGTAATTTGGATAGAGGAATCGAAGGATTTTTGATAACTTGGAGCAGTCATTGGAAGACATTTGAGACAACATCATCTTTTTCACTGGCCTGTGGGCCAAAGCTGCGGGGACTTTTACCAACCTAGAGAGCTATCTGTTTCGACTCGACCCCTATAGTTCTCTTTGTGATATTAATTCTAGCAGTTAGAAGTTTTTGTTCCCTTGCCGCGTGGGCCTTTTTAGAGGCTTTTTTGTTTTCTGGGTAGATGACTTATCCACTCTATTAGTTGTAACATCTCTTCAGCTTTTATCATTAATAAAAGTCCCGTTTCTTATCAAAAATAAAAAATAATTAATATCGGGTGACATGAAATTACTCAGGTCGCCATAGAAAATAGTTGGGTCTTCAATGTGACAGTAAGCCACAACCATGTATTTAACCTTTTAAGTTTAACTAAGATGAAAGAAAAATCTCGTGCCCAGTCTAGCTAGTAGACTCTTATATGTAGTTCTAAAAGTAGAAAGAGCTTAAAATCTTGTCCATAATACTATCTCAAACGTGATTTTGATGGCAAAATGGAGAGAAAAATACACATTGCAACAAACCTACAAACTAGAAACTGGCGAGACGATCAAATCATTCTCTGATTCCGAACAATTGTAAAATGCAAGGTGAAGAGGCAAGACGTTTTATCTATAGATGCTTGCCTTTCAAGGCTCGAGATGTAAATTGCTAGTTAATAAATGGTTATGGCGACAATAGACACTCGATTACTGCAATACATGAAATCATTTTCAAGATTCCGCAATCTTGGAAAAGAAACTTTCCCATATTATCAAGAATTCAGGACATGAACAGTAGGATAAAAGAATTGTTAATATCAGTTAATCAAATGGACAATTCACCATTGAAATTTCTCCGACTCAACTGGCACTGCCATACAGAAATCTTGAAGAACATTGAAGAACCAACCTAGCAAAATAGTAAAGCAAACGACACCAGTGATCCATAATTTTTCCCAATTTTCAACAACTTTTCCATCCAATTCTCCAAAAAAAAGCAAAAAAAAAAAAAAAAAAACCATTCTAATCACCAAAAAGAGGGAAAAATTACCAAACCGTCAATACATCATCCTAAAAACCATCCAAATTCATTAAAAAATTAAAATTAAAAATTATCAGATTATAAACCCCATCAGAAACTATGAATTATTATCCATCTACAAAGTTATAATTTACTTTTAACATGAAACCACTTCCCCTCCCAACCCAAGGAGGGTCTGCTCTGATAACCCGGGGGGGGGGGGGGGGTGTGGATTCCATTTTACAAATAAACGAGATACATCATACTTGTATAATTTACAAAACAGTAACCAGAAATCTCAAACGATTAAATGGAATTGGTAAAGATGAATTGCTAGGATTGGAGCTAACCTCTCAAAACACGACTTCAGATAGAACCCAAGTGGTAAAGAAGACCATCGGAAGAAGCGGAGGGAAGGGGCAATCTTTGTATATACGTAATTTAATATAAACGAACGCAATTAAACGAGAAGCAATCCCTCTCTCTTTTTCAACACTAATCAACCGTGGTGGAGTGGGGTGCGGTGGGGTGCGCGGGGGTGCAGTGGTTGGTGCGTTGGCAATTAGTGAGCAGAGAAGTTTGGTTGACTAATCTCCCCCGCCTCACCCGAGTTTTGTCGTCTTATAAAGAAAAACCTCACACATTTTTCCTTGTATGACGTAAAGAAGTGGTTTTTTTTTTTTTTTTTTTTTAATGGTAAAGAAGTCACTTAACAGTTAAGTACATGAACAATTTTTCATCACTAATGAAAATACTAGTATGATATATTTGCATGTCACTTAATGATATCCATTCATAATTATTGTTTTAGTTTTATTTATACTACTCGTACAATGATATACAACTAAATGGTGTAGCAAAATCTTACAGAATTACGGATTCCAATTATTATACTATCACTCCACAGGATTTAACTACATACTTGATTCTCAACCATAACTGCATAAATATCATTTTTATTCTTATTTTTCGATGATAAACTCAGCATGTATTTGTTTAAATTTATTTGCCTAGAAGTCACATTTTACTACTATATTAAAAAAAAATCAAATATTAATATCTACTACATGTGTCATGAACTCTAGTTTCTATATATAGTTTATCGATATTTACTAGTTTGAAACACCGAGAATCACAATTACAGTAAATTTTCCTATGGAGGATGGAAAGAGAAAAAGGGGAGAAAGCTCAATTACTTCTATTCATTGAATTACTTGTTTTGGTGATAGTTTTTCTTTCTTTTTTTCTTTTTTAACCAGTGGTGATAGATATTGTTAGAATCTTCAAAGAAGACCAAACAATTTGTTTGGAAGGACAATAAAGAAAAGAAAGAATTAAGTAGTCGTTTTCCACCAGCACATTGATGGACTATCCCACCAGCCTGTGATAGTGATCGAGTTTTCTTGATTTCTTTATTATTATTTTCTCGATCTCTCTCACAAGTTGTGGGTTTTATTATTTTCTTGATCTTTCTCACAGGCTGATGGGTGAGAGATCGAAATTGGAAATTAAAATCTTATTCATGTGTCTTCCAATTTGCAGTTTATTACGCTAGCTACGATGCTCGGTTCTCGTTTTGTAGACAATGCCAGGCACTCCACAGCTACTGCATGTCCAGATTCTCTCCTTCAACACTGTAGAACCTTGAAATATACCACCCTTCTCATCATTCTCTTGGCTATGGTAAGAATAGGTGAGAGTATTGCAAGCTCTGATGGGATGGAAACAGATAACATTAATAGATACCCATGTAGTAACTAAAAAGTTTGATGCGAGTAGACAAAGTTTTGTAGAGATTGATACTTGCTTGTTAAATTTTTAGTTCATAATAGATTTATGTACAAAGTTACTACTATTTTAGATGGGCCATTTCTCTTTGTTAGTATAAAATTTGTTATCCCACTTCTCGGTTTTAGATAGAAGTCAGAACATTTCTACATTATGTAAATGAGGTATGGTCTACCCGAGTCACGTGCGATGCCAATGCTCATACGAGTAGACTCCATGTCTCCACCGGTTATGTTTTATTTTGCAAAAGATGTATGTTGTGAATAGGTTTATTTTCAATTTGTGTTTTCATTCTTTGCATTTTGAGATGATTTTATCCCTATTCTTTTTTCAACATATTGGATTCCCATTTTTCCAAAAAAATATGCACCATTTATCCGTAGTCCCAAATTTCATCAATTTCACATTTAAATCATCATTTTTTGTCCTTTTATACACTCAAATAATGGGGACGAAAAGTAAAAATAACATTTATTATTATTATTATTATTATTATTGTTACTTCCAATGATTAATTAATTTAATTATTACATATTACATTACTTCTAAAATTTATTAAATTAAAATTTATGTTCTTTTATCTAAATATTTTATTTACTTAAAAAAATCCACCCCAGTTGTCCACTTTTGGATCAAAAGCCGAAGAAGAAGGGTTCCAAACCTTATTAAGAAGTCCCACCTGCTTATGGGCGAGTGCCTGTTACTGTGGAAGGAAGTATTATAAGTTCAATTAGTGTGCAAAAGGTGTTAGGAAGGAAACTCGCCTTTATTAGTAAATAAAGCGGAAACAAACCTGTAGGATAAGTCAGCAAATCACATCATATATCGGATATCGCATCGGAAAGAGAGATTGATTCTCTCTTCCGGGCAAGTCCTGAGGAACGTCGACTTGATAGTCTTTATCCCCACTGGGTAGGTAAGTGGGAAATTGAAGTGGTTTATGTTGATTGATGGGCTTTGAATATCCTCACTCTTTATTTAAGTATTTCATTGATAATGAATTAAAAATACATTACACTTTGTAAACGGATGTTGGTTTGTTTCATTGACTTTTTTATTATTCTTATAATTATCTTACTAATTTTCTTTAATCGTCATGTTTCTTTATCCTTCCACCGATTGGTACCATAACTCCATAAGTCTTAAAAATTTACTTGAAATATTAATTTACAGAATTATCTGACCTTCACATTTAAAAAACTAAAAGAAGAAAAATATTTGAAAAATATTATAGATACAAAAATTCAAATGAGCCTTTGTTCTCCAATTCCGAGTAAGTTAAAATATATTTTGTTAAAAACTATAGGTAGAAAATAGTTTTCTAGATAATCCTCCCAAACAAGCTCTCTGATTATTATTATTATTATTATTATTATTATTATTATTATTATTATTTATACAATAAATAGTAATAAATAAATAATATAGTGAAACAAACCAGCATTTGTTTACATATGTGATGTTAAACACTTTTTAATTATTTATTTTTTATTTTTTTATTAGGGTACAAAGTGTAATGTATTTTTAATTTATTATCCATTGAATATTTAAATAGAAAGGTGGAATTCAAGGCCCATTCATCAACATGAACCATTTTGGTATCGATTTAAAAAAAAGTATAAAATATTTAGATAAAAAACACATATTTTAATTTAATAAATTTTAGAAGTAACGTGATATGTATAATATAAATTTAAATAATACCTAAATCAATTAATCATTGGAAATAATAATAATAATAATAAAGATTATTTTCTTTCTTCGTTTTCATTATTTGAACGCACAAACGAAAAAAATGATAATTTAACGCTGAAATGGATGGAACTTGAAATTAGGGACAAACGATGGATATTTTTAAAAAGAATAGAAATCTAATAGGTAAAAAAAGAACGTGAACAAAATTATTTCAAATGCAATATTTGTGAACGAAAAGTGAAAATAACCCTTATAAATATTATTATCGGTCCCTCTCATAGGGGTTGAGAGCACAAGAACTTTACTAAAAAGAGTACAAAATTATTACATTAGGCATACACCTTATTTCCTCGAGATTTCCGGTAATTTCAACAATTTTGCTATAAAAAATAATTATCTTGGTCCTTATTGTGTTTTTGAAACATATTCTTTGTTAGGTGTATTTAGCGTCTAAAAGGTTGACTTCGAGCTAGGGACGAAGTTAACAAAGACGAGGATGGTCAACTCACTATCCAAAAAATTCTAAATTTTTTCTTTTTAAAATTAAATAATTAACATACGTTTTATTCTTCTTTCAAAATCCCGCCATTAAACTTTTGATCTAAATAAAATAAAAATAAAAATAAGAATCGAGCATTCGATCTTAGGGTGCGTTTGATTGCCTTGTTTTTCCTTGGAAAATGTCAAATCCCACCCCATTTTCCCACTTTATGGCTGTTTGATACCATTTATTTGCCAAAGAAAATTTTTTCCTGGGATAGGTCACGTGAGCCCATTTTCCCTCAAATTGAGGAAAACAATTTCTCTTGGGTTAGCTGTTTTTTCTTTTCCCTGGAAAACACAATTGCCTTTTTATACATATTTCAAGAATTCCATGGCAAATGTTACCAATCAAACACAACAACAAGGCAAATGATACAATTTTCCGGCTTGCAAATTAATTTCAATCAAACACCAACAACTACAATTTCCCTGAAAAATATTTTCCATGGAATTCAATTCCCTAGAAAATATTTTCTTTCTACCTATTTTCCACCATTGCAATCAAACACACCCTTAGTAATAAAAATATTAAGCCCCCGTTAGGCTCCTTTTTAAAAGCATTTTAAACATTTTTTTCAACTTTTTTCTCTCTCATAAATCAATCACATCCACATATCTCATCACATCCACAAATCTCAACCACTCAATTCCACTAATTCTCTCTCCTCTTTTACATTAAAAACCTTTAAAAACCATTATAATCTATTCCATATCACCCTATTAAAAGAATAAGGACAATGAACTATATTATTGCAATTGTCATTTCTACAAGACTCCAACTCTGCTCCATGTAATTGGGTTCATTCCGAATAAACATTTAATTGAGGACTTGTTCTATACACAATATTTTTTATTTATTTAAATAACGTATTAGATGTGTGGTTAAAAATGATAAAAAATATATTAAAAAATATAAAATATTTGTATGAGTGATTAAAATTATAAGAGAAAAAATTAATAAAAATTATTATGTATAAAACATGCTCCAAATATTCTTCAAGAAGACATAAGTATAAAGGTAAATGGAAATTATGTTTTGCATAAAAAATTAACTGTATTAGTTGTCAGACTACTTAAGCTAGCTTAGAAAGACAGGATTAGAATAAAGAATATTTGACAAAAGTTGATTTTGACATTTGATGACTTGTAGAAAGAACACAGAAATTTAATAATAATTAAAATGCTCATTTTCCACAAGAAACTTTTTAGAAATAGTCATGTTGAAAAGTCATCATCACAATTTTTAACGGTATCATTGCCTCTTACGCTTAGTTGTAAAAAAAAGTGGGAATTGAAAAAAGTGGCCAATTTTTTAATGGGATATTCAAAAGGGGCTAATTATTATAAGGTTTTCATTCTTGTCCATTTCCCTTTTTTTGTTACAAAATTGCCCCTATGATTTTAACCTTATGACATTGACTACACAATGAATCAAAAAGTACCCCATCCATTAATAACCTGTAAAGAGGAAAAAGTGGGAAGTCTGCAACTCACAACTTTCTTGGTTTCCTCTTCCAATTAAAAAAAAAAACCTCTACCTACCTTGTTTCCTCTCGTTCCTCATCCGAAAAAAAAAAAACAAAAAGGAAGCTTGCCGCCAAGCAGTTATCTTTTCTCAATATTGCTTTTATTTTCATTTTCCACAATGAGAAATTATTCCCATTGAACTTCTCTATTTCATACTTCGTCACCATCTTTATAAATATCTCATTTCCACTAACTAGATCTAACTATAGCACGACAACCGATTACAAACCTGGCGCTCTGATACCACTTGTTAGGTTTGTTGTGGAACTGGAGAGGCAATTGCAACTAAAATAGAAACGAGATAAACGAGAAACACGAGATTTTACGTGGAAAACCCCCAAATTAATTCGTAGTAAAAACTACGGGCAAACTGTAGAAGGATTTCACTATAACAAAAGGATTACAACAAATTCTCTCTAATATAAGGAGAGTACAATTGACGATAACCTCTCTCTTATAATAGGAGAAAACACTCTCTCTTTGATAAAGGAAAGAATACGAAATGTTAGGAGAAATCTCACAACTTATTTTCTCTCTAACTCTCCAAACCTCTCTCTAAGTTTAACTCGAGAATGGGATACATAAGCATGGTCCAACCTCATGTATTTATAGGAAATTATTGGCGGTGGGTTTTTATATTTTAACTTGGCCACCAATTTTCTTTTCCTTGAAGAAAAAGGAATTTTACCATAACAATCACATCTTTTTAAATTGTTCTTCCATCAAATAATATTTATTGAAAGCAAGTTTTGGTACCATCGATAATCGAGCTTGCCTAGTTAGAAATGAATTAAGAAAATTTCAAAAAGACTAGCTACCATTGGTTTGTTGGAAAATCAATATAGATTTTTGGGCCCATCCTATTTATATAGGGTTATTGTTGATGATATCAATTATAGCGTGTTCGAAAAGCGTTTTAAAGTAAAATATGAGAGAATAAGTGGAGTTGAGTGATTGAGATTTGTGAATGTGATGAGATATGTGGATATGATTGATTTAGGAGAGAGAAAATTAAAATTGAAAAAAATATTTAAAATTATTTAAAAGAGATGCCGAACAGGGGCTAATAACACTATCAGCAAGTTTGACCCCGTTCCCACTAGGCAACTTTTGTTAATTTGGAATGGTTCAAAATTCGTTAGAGGTAAATTCAAACTCCACCCGAAAATGGGTAGTGGATCTTTTCTTGAAAACTATCTACGCAAGCTAATTGTAAGTTTTATGTAAGTTATGTATAATTTATTTGTTGATTTTTGGCGACATTTGAGTTGAATTGATTTGTTTGATCGCGCTTCACGTGCACTTCTTGTTTTGCAGTGAGGCATGTTGATTCATTCGACATTGTGGCCGTGAAGATCTGAAGTTTCGAGTAAAAAGGAAATGTGCAAATTTACTTTCTTAATCTTGGATTTTTAGTCATGTTTTATTTATGTATTCTTTTTATATATATATAGTTCTCAATGGTCACTTGAGTCTAATGAAAATTTTGCATGCATCTAAATTTTCTTCCCAAGCGCATTGTTATGTTTCTTCAACCAAAAATGCTACATTGTGATGCATTGAGCATGTTATTTCCTATTTATTTTGTTGTTCGTCTTTTAAAAGCAGCATTAAGGTTCTTAGAACTTAGTGTTAGGATGGTTTAGAGTGGTTCTAATGTTAGCCCAATGAGAACTCTTTGGTACTCAAATGGCAATATAAAAGCTACACAAATTGCTTAATGAATTATATAAATGTACAAGCACTTGCTAATAAATTTTATTTTCTGTGTATTTTATGGAAAATAATAAAACAAAGCATTCACGACTTCTTCATGAGGCCAACTTATGCAATATTCGTCAAGGAGGAAGTACGTAAACCATAAGCAAGTTGAACTGCGTAAACATGCCACTGCAAAAATAATTTTTATTTTGCTACAAATTATTATTTTTCAATTGAAAAGTGGAAAAGATCTTAATTTAATACTCTAGGAGTATTGGATATAGTTCCTATGCATAAGAAGCCACAATTTAATAAGCGTGTGTTCTCTTATAACATTTAACACATTTTTATACATTTTTACACACAAATTTCGTAGAACCTACCTGTATTACATAAATTTTCATCATTCAATTCCACTTTTCTCTCTCCTATATCACATTAAAACACATAAAAATACACATCCTAACACCCGCTTATATTTACCACAATTTAATAAATAATATAATGTGCGACTCTATGTTTACGTAGACAATATTTATTGGTTGTGTCTGCATTGAAGCTTTTCATTATTCAATGATATACATTAAAGTTTTCAGCCAACTATTTGAGATGAAATTTATGCAATTAAGCTCTGTGTTAATTTTAAATGTTCAAATCTTATTCATTTTAGAGAGACTAACATTTTTACTTTTGAGATCTGTTTGAAGAGGAAACTGAGCTAGCAAGCAACAAAAAGCTTCTGGCCAAGGACTGAGAACGTCAGCTTATCTATTTTGTCCAAAAACAACCGTCTTTTGCAAGAGACTACATGGACAGTGTTGCCTAATTACGTATCAGTTTACGGAAATCTTGTAAAATGCTGTCCATTCTGTCAACTAAATGTTCAAAGGGTGTAATATCCAAGCTTCCAACCATTTATCTATATGCATTTTGTAAATGAGTTCTGTGGGCAACACTACGTTAACTATGTTTCATATGAATACACCTTGGCTTCCAATATGATTGAATGTGAAATATTCAACTCTATGCTTCAATGAAACTATTGAAAGGAAAGAGATGAACTCTTTCACAAAATAATATCAAATAAAAAGTTGGCTCATTTTTTTTTTAAACTCTCTAGCGTTCGATTTTTCATTATAGATCTCACTTACGCTATCTCACCCACAATTGGCCCAACGTGCATCGGACATTGGAAAAGGCCTAGTACTTACTTATGAGCACAAACAATTACCGACCCGACTTATAATAATAATAATAATAATTATTATTATTATTATTATTATTATTATTACTAGCTAGTATACCATTGTTTCTCGTGGTGGTGTCCGAACGGAGTCCGGCGGAGGAGGTGACGGCGTGGAGGAGGTGGCAGCGGGTTGAAGGTTGAAGAAGGAAAGGGAGCTGTTGGATTTGTAGAGAAAAAGTGGAAGAAGGGACCGGGTGGACAAAATGATAAATGAAGACGGAACACGGACAAGTACTTTTTTTTGTCTTTAAGTAACGGAGAAAACCTCGCTCCGTTCGGTGATTATTATTATTATTATTATTATTATTATTATTATTATTATTATTTATTTATTAATTAATTAATTAATTAATGGAAAATGCTAATAACTACATATTTTCTAAAAAATTGCCCAATCAATCATAGCATCTTATTTTTTTTACCAATAACTATTTCTTCCTAATAAGACACAAATACCTCATCCACCCTATTTAATTTATCACTATGCCAACGGTTAAACTCAAAACTCAAGCAACTTAGATTATCACTCATACAAGAGGTCTTCCATCTCTCAAATTACAAAATAGGTCCCCTAACATTTAAATTTCGCACTTTAGTCCTCAACTTTTGAACTTTCTTTCAAAAATATCTCAAAATATTTGCACCAAAGGCCCTTCATCTTTCGGCTTGTTTCATTTTGCTCCTCAAATTTTTGGATTTTTGACACTTTTAATCCTTTTTGCTCATCTTTTCCCCTTTTTTTATGTATATAAAAATAAGTTTTTATGTGATACAGGAGAGAGAATGAATGGAGTTGAATGATGAAAATTTGTGTAGTATAGGTAGGTCTCACGAGATATGTGGATGTGAAATAGGGGAGAGAATTATGCCCCGCTAGGGAGTAGATTATAATGGTTTTTAAAGTTGTATTATGTAAAAGGGGAGAGAGAATGAGTGAAGTTGAGTGGTTGAGATTTATGGATGTGATTAGATATGTGGATGTGATTGATTTAGGATAAAGAAAGAATGGATAAAAAAGTTGTAAAAAATTGTAAAAAGTTGTAAAAGTGGTTGGTGAACGGAGGCTTAGTTGAGTTGAAAAGAATGTGTAAAAATGTGTAAAAATATGTAGAAGAATACGTTCTAAGTGTCGTAATCCATGTTATTTGGGAAGGTAATATTTGTACGTTCATTGATATTTATGAATTGCTACCAAAAGTATTAAATAAAATATAAAGTTATCTTTATACTTGAAATAAATTTTTTAATCATGATGACAAAATTATTTATTTATGTTATCTTAAATATTGTGTTTTTAAGTGAATTTCGTAAATGTAGAAGAAAACGAGAAAAAAAAAGAGTAAAAATGTCAAAAATCCAAAAGGTTGAGAACCAAAATGAAAACAATCCGAAAGATAGAGGACCTTGGGTGTAAATATTTTGGGGTATTTTTGAAAGAAAATTAAAAAGTTGAGGACTAAAATGAAAATTTTGAAAGTTGTAGGACCACTTGTGCAATTTAAAAGATAAATGGAAAATGAAAGTGTGGAAAAAAAAAAGATAGGGAGCAAAAATATCCATAAACACCTAAAAAAGTAATTGGTAAAATCACTTTTTATAAGTTTTAGTTAGTGGTTAAAAAATAAGATATTTTAATTTAGTAAGTAAAGACCAACTTTGACCTATAGTTATTGGGCATATTCTCATTAATTAATAACAATAAAAAGTTAATTGTATTTTTTGATGCATTTTAACGTTTAACGCTCTGTGAAAGAAAAACGAAAGGCATAAACAATAAATGTGAGAATAAGATCAGATGAATAACTACTTGCCTTCCCCGATTCTTTGCCCTTCAGATCTGTCACTTGTTCTTCACATTCCCTCTTTTCAGATCATCTGTGGAACATTAGTCTTGAAATGACCGGCGGTAATTCAAGTTTTGTAGTCCATCGTGATTGAGACCAAGGACCAAGGTAGTCTCATTCAAAAGAAATTGGACACCTCCATAGTTCTTTGAAGTTGAAAATATGTGAAATTGCAGTTTCATTTTAATTTAATTATACGAAGCTACTGCAAAATTCTCGCTTGAAATTATAGTAGACAACTTTAATTCGAAAATAACAAAATTCATCTATAATTTCCTATATAAGAAAATGAATAATTTGAGGAATTACAGACTGGCCACTGAACGGAAAATTTGACCAGAAGGGCTGCCTGAAGGGAAAATTTGACCAGAACTAAATTTATAGATAAGTAAATTTACATCAAAACAAAAAAAATGTTATGTTGGAGTGTAATTTGGATTCTTGTTTTCTTCTTCTTTTTTCCTTTTTATACAGTATGATCAATTTCAGTTGTTCCAATAGCAATATAATTCTCATTAGCTATTAGGCAAAACACCTTTTTATTTTTTAAAATAAGTGTTTTTTTGTTCTTTTTGGTAAACTCGCTTAAACCAGAGGTTAGGTGCATGTTAATTTTTTTATTAGTGTTGAACTAATAGCTAATGAATGGCTAAAGTACCATATATGTATTTTTTTAGGGGGTAATCGCCACATTGGTATTTTTTGTTATTCCGGCGCCACTAAAGTATTTTTACTGACTCCAACCACCATATTGGCCCAAATTCGTCGACCACCAGATCTATTTTCGGACTTCGCCGGAGTTGGTAGCAGTGGCGCAGGGGCGGTGGAGATCTATTTTCATTTTGTTCTTTATTATTATTATTATTATTATTATTATTATTATTATTATTATTATTATCATTAATTAAGATATAAAAATGAATAAAAAATACAAAAAATTGAAAATATTATTATTTTTTAATTTTTTATTCAATAACATTATTCCGGCGATAAATTTGGGCCGATATGGGGGTCGGAGTAAAAATATTTTAGTGGCGCCGGTGTAACAAAAAATACTAATGTGGCGATTATCCCTCAACAAATACCTATGTGATATTTTAGCCGCTAATGAATTTATTAAAATTCTATTTTATTTTATTTTTGTTTGGACTTTTAAATATGTTTATAATCCAAAAGTTGGTTCATGTATATACTGCCATATGACATTTTACACATACATGTGGATCGGGTAGCATTTGTTTGACTCCACGCCGTAGTACGTTTGTAGAACAACTATAATCAGGGAGGAAGCCAGGAATATGTGCTGCACCGAGCTGAATTTAGGAAAGAGTAGGGGTTCTTATCGGGGGTTCGCTGCCCCCGAAATTTTTTTTCCTATGAAGTTCATACACAAAATTGTATTGAGAATCACAATCCACAAGATTAATTTTGCAAAATAGAAGCAAACTAAAATAAAATAAAATAAAAAATTTGCTTTGGTTATTTTGATGCGTGATGATTTAATTGATTATTAGGTTTACGAAATTAGTTTTATTTCAATCGATGCAATGTTAACGTTAAGAAAAATTAGACTAAATATTAGATTGAGTTGAACTTTAAAAATGATAACGTAACAAAATTTATATATAGAAAATATAAAAAATAATTATTTCATATTATTCATCAAAATTATAAATTGATTGAATTTCTCATCATGCAAATCATTTAAACTAATTTAGGCTCAAAGCTAACACCATAAATACAAAACTATATAAAAATATTTTTCTTTTAAACGGAAAATAGCTAAGATTTTTCAAAAGACAACAATTTTATAAGAGTAAAATTGTTTTAAAATAAAAATTACAAGAAAATGCTAAAAAATGTTCAAACTTTAAAATTACAACAGAAAATAAATATATCATGCAGCTGCTAGGAGTCGAACTTTCGTAAAGGAAGGTATCAGTGCCCTACCAATCGGTCTTAGGGAGTGCTTGGTAGAAAAGCTAAAGAATTCTTCAATTAATCTTTTTCGCGACCGAGCTCGAGGTCAATCATTTAGACTACACGATGCTAAACAATAGAGTTATACAATAATAATAACTAGTATACCGCTTGGATTGCGGTGGATCGAGCGAAGCGGAGAAGGTTGATGAAGGTAGAGGAGCGGCAAAGAAGGAGAAAGAGAAGGAGAGGGAAGAAGAAGGAAGCGAATGGAGAAGATGAAGTGATGAAGATGGAGAAGGAGCGTGGATGAAGACGGAATTACGGATGCGTCGGACGGACACGATCCTGTTTTTGTTCAATATAGGAGAAAGACTCGCTTCGCCCATGATGAAGATGATGACGATGATGATAATAATAATAATAATACTTTTTAATGTTTTATTTATTTATGTGTGATAACATTTTTTAATATTGTCTCTTAAAAAAAGATCTTTTAATATTTTAATTGTACTCATCTATTGCAGCAAATATACTATTTATATTCTATAAATTCAACAAGTTTTTCTGATTGACCTTGCAAAAAAGGTATATTTTTTATAATGACAGTAACTGTTATTATTGTTGGCAATCTCTGGTCTCTTTCTATTTTTCTTTTTTCAAAAATTACTTGCACCCAATGTATACATTAAACAATGAGATAACAAATAAATAATTCAGTGCACATTAATCATTAGCGATTAGGATGTAACTAAACCCGAAGAGAATCAAGCCACACAATATCTTGTATTCTTGTATAGATTGCACCAATTAGCTCACTAACTATAATGAAATTAACGACAACATTAAGACAATATCGTACGATACATATCAATTTCTACATCTGTCGGTGCTTTGTTCCCTGTCCCATTGCAAAGTCGCGATAATGAATGATACTAGTTAGTATAACTCATTTACACGTAGTGACGCTGCTATAAATTATAATACAGTTGTAAAGACGTAGATGTTAGGAGCCGTTTGATTGGATCAAAACCATCTGCGGTTTGTGCAATTTGATTTCGAGTTTATTGACGAATTTGTCCCTTTCCCTTACCGCCAAAGCATAGACAATGTTTTCCGGTGGCATTAGGATTCACTTCAAAAATATTCAAACCCATGAAGTCAAGATTTAGAGGTCGAATTTAGGGAAATGCAATTCTCACAAGGAATTCAAAAATCTAATGGGCTTACCTCGGAGTGGACAAAATCGTATAGTTGACGTCACATTACGTCAACAAAGTCCAAAACTAAAGAGTCGACTCTATATTTAAAAATTTAGGTTTAAAAATTTTGAAAAATAAGTCTCCAGTGGACTTGATAAAATTAGGCACATCCCGACCATTGAGCAATGAGTTTTTGTTGAAATTCAGTGTTAATCGACTGGGTTTCGAAGTTATGATCGTGGGTTTTTTACCTAATGGACTAAAATAGATTTTACAATATTGACAACGATGATTAATGTAAATAAAAATAAAAAGAACAAGGTTGTTTTTTTATTTGTTTATTTTTGGAGTATAATTATCAACCTTTTGAACTTGGACTATTCTAGATCAATTAATTGGGAACCCTAACCATTTTTGTATGGAAAAATAATTTAATAAATAAATATGATAAGTTCAGATGGTAGCTCCAATTTCTCCAAACTTGCCACGTAATTTGCAGCATTTGACCTAATTACAAGTACGAACAAACTTTTTATTATAGCATCAATTGGAAAATGCATTTTAGTGTATTTTTTTCAAATTTTAAATTTGATCAAATAAATCACATCCATATATCTCTCCACTCATTAAATCTCCACCATCCAACTTCACTTATTCTCTCTCTTCCTACTCATAAAAATACATTAAAACTCATTCGCTAACACTCATGAAAGTGTAATACATTTTTTTTAGAATAGAAAGTCTAATACAAATTGTAACGGTTAATTTGGGTGATTGGGCCCCGTGTCAAGCTCTAATGGCACTTGACTTCTTTTCTTTTTTTTTTTTTTAAACCAAAAATTTTTAAAAAAATTTAATTCAGAAAATTTAATTAATTAAATTAATAATGTCAAAGTCTTTGTTCGTGTTCGGCCGAGAATCAATTAACAACTCTTCTTCCTTTTTTTTTTCAAATGACTTTTTGGTCTGAAAGCGACAGACATGTGCTTAGAAATTTGTCGTAATTTGAACGTTTATATTCTAACGAAGGATTAGGAATTACTTACTTAGAAATGAATACTCCCCTTCCTTGGCAACGGAAGGTGCCAACACCCCATTTTTTGAGGGAAAAAAATGTAGGGCCCAAACGAACCCCCCACAATCAGGGGACAATTATGTATTATTCATCTCACTAGACGTAGATACAAAAAAAAAAAAAATTTTTAAAAATTTTGGCCCGGTGACGTGGCACCCTCACAGGGCGCCACGTCACACATGTTGGCAACTTATGTTGGCAACATAAGTTGCCAACATGTGGGCAACAGATCACCAGGCTAGAAATGAATTAAGAAATTTTCAAAAAGACTACTACCATTGGTTTGTTGGAAAATCAACATAGATTTTGAGACCCGTCCTATTTATATGGGTTATTGTTGATGACACCAATTATAATAACACTATCAAAAAGTTTGATCCGCTCCCACTACGCAACTTTTGTTAATTTGGAATGGGAACTAAATTTGATAATGGTTCAAAATTCATCAGAGGTAAATTCAACCTAGGCCCGAAAATTGGCAGTGGATCTTTTCTTGAAATCTATTGTAAGTTTTACGTAAGTTATGTATAATTTATTTGTTGATTTTTTGTCGACATTTGAGCTGAATTGATTTGATTGATCGCTCCTCACGTGGACTTTTTGTTTTGCAACGAGACATGTTGATTCATTCGATATTGTGTCTGTGAAGATCGTAATAAAAAGGAAATGTGCAAATTACTTTCTTAATCTTGGATTTTGAGTCAATTTTTTTTTTTGTGTATTCTTTTTATATATAGTTCTCAATGATCACTTGAGTCTATTGGAAATTTTGCTTGCATCTAAATTTTCTTCCCGAGAGGATTGTTATGTTTCTTTAACCAAAAATGCTGCATTGTAATGCATTGAGCAACAAGAAGTTTTGCAGAACTCAGTTTTAGGATGGTTTAGAGTGCTTCTAATGTTAACCCAACGAGAACTCTTTGGTCCTCAAATGACAGTATAGTCGTATAGAAGCTACATAACAAATTAGATCTGAGGGTGTGTTTGATTCACTAAAATTTTCTAGGAAAATGTCATATCAAATAAAAAATTTTCCTACTTAAGTGTTTGATATGGAATTTTTTCATGGAAAATATTTTCCATGTACAACTCTTTTATGCACAAAATAATCAATTTTCCTAGAAAACTCAATCCAAGATGGAGGTAAGAAAATATTTTCTAGGAAAACCAAATAAAGGAAAATGATTTCCAAGAAAGCAATCAAACACTTAATGAATTATATAAATTTACAAGCACTTGCTAATAAATTATATTTTCGGTGTGTTTTATGAAAAATAATAAAACAAAGCATTCACGACTTCTTCACGAGGGCCAACTTATGCAATATTCTTCATGAGGGCCAACTGTATGTTTGCAACAAATTCAATTCATGTGCCATTTATTTAGTCAACCACTCCTTTTATGATGTATGGCATATAAAAAAATGCAATAGGGCACTACCTGTGACTGTATCCGTGTTCTAAATAAGAACGAAGTTGAAAAATGTCTGTTTCGTTTGTGCCTCAAATTGATGATTTACCAGAACCACGAGTAGCGGATGAAGACAATAAGAAACACCAATTCTCATGGCTCAATACGAAATAGCAATACTAGGATATTCACTTAAATCTGAAAAACATATGAAGTTACCTTGCTGCACTTATATATTTGCGAGGAAATAAAACCAACCCATCCAGCAACATTAACGACATTCATAGCAGGCTCATAAGCTCCAACGTTAACCACATTCCTAGAGGAAATAAAACAACTAACCTAGCAACATTAACAACATTCATAGCAGGTTCATAAGCTCTAACATTAACAGCATTCCTAGCAGGTTCATAAAGCTCTAACATTAACAGCATTCATAGTAGGTTCATAAAGCTCTAACTTTAACAGCATTCATAGCAGGTTCATAAGCTCTAACATTAACAGCATTCCTAGCAGGTTCATAAAGCTCTAACATTAACAGCATTCCTATCAGGTACATAAAGCTCTAACATTAACAGCATTCATAGCAGGTTCATAAAGCTCTAACATTAACAGCATTCATAGCAGGTTCATAAGCTCTAACTTTAACAGCATTCATAGCAGGTTCATAAGCTCTAACATTAACAGCATTCCTAGCAGGTTCATAAAGCTCTAACATTAACAGCATTCATAGCAGGTTCATAAAGCTCTAACATTAACAGCATTCATAGCAGGTTCATAACGCTCTAACATTAACAGCATTCATAGCAGGTTCATAAGGCTCTAACATTAGCACAGGTTCATAAGGCTCTAACATTAACAGCATTCCTAGCAGGTTCATAAAGCTCTAACATTAACAGCATTCATAGCAGGTCCATAAGCTCTAACATTAACAGCATTCATAGCAGGTCCATAAGCTCTAACATTAACAGCATTCATAGCAGGTTCATAAGCTTTAACAACATTCCTAACAGGTAGCGAACACTCACTTTCTTCTTAAAATCCTAGCGACAATGCTCCAAAAAGCTCTCCAGAATCTTCTTAGGAGCTTCTCTTTTCTTTCCATGATCTCAACCTTCACGACGTCGACATTGTCGACGACACGCTCCACACAATCTCCACCTTTTATGCAGATGGTCGTTACGTTCTTCCTAGTAACGACACCAATGATATTGCCAACCTTTATCGTGTCGCCAACGTCAAAAGATCGCATAAAGTAGCCTGCTACTATATTTTCGTGGGCCTTCCTGCCTACCCTCAGAAAGAAGGAGAAAGAAAAAAAACACACACACATATATTAGGAAAGGAAAAAACAACAATTCAACACCAAATAAAACATGAGAATTCATTACCTTGTTCAGAATCCTTCATTAAAGCAGTGACGGGCAGCAACACTTTGTCTAGAATTTGCTGCACCAAGAATATGGCGGCACCAAAGATACTCATAATGGTGGTGATAGCTGAATCAACACGGAAGTCTAAAAACTCTGGTGGTTCGGGGGGTTCTACTTCAGGCGTCTCTCCACTGCTAATGTTTTGATTGTCATTCTTCTTCAGCGGTTCTACTTCAGGCGTCTCTCCACCGCTCATGTTTTGATTGTCATTCTTCTTCAGGGGTTCTACTTCAGGCGTCTCTCCACTGCTCATCTTCTTCGGTTGATCTTTGGGAGTCGATTCTGGGATTCGGCGATTGCCAAAAACCTTCTCGAAGGTGTGTCCTTCCCTGCCCCAGAATCAAGTAAAAAACTACTTTAAAATTGACATATATCCATACCCATAACAACTATGATTTGCAGATTTGCAAAAGAGAGAAATCTAGGGCTTTTTTGGGGAACAATCAATAACACAAACATTAACTAGGGTAACCCAGATGGAGTTACATATATGCAATATGTAACAATTATGAATGTAAAAGGGGGATTTTTTTTTGGGAACAATCAATATCACAACTATTTGGGCATTTTCCAAATTCTATCAAACCTAAGAGCTGTTTTAAGATAAAATGTAGAAATCACCTCTTGTATCATGGATACCCCTCGATTGAAGAAGCAGCCTGTGGTTGTGTTGGGTGTGTTGCCTCAATCTGAGAAGTGCAGCCATTCTTTGAGCCATTCTTTGATGAGAGAAGAAATTCAGTGATACGAGTGATATCTGAGCTTGCATTCTCTCCATCTGTGAATTAAGACGGTTTAATGGGCTGCACTCTGATAGTTGGGCCTCTGGGCCCAACTTGAACTTAGAAACAGCTTTACGTACAATAATAATAAGAGGACACAATATATAATTTGTAACCACAGTTGATACGCAATAGGATGCATGCTTTGCTTGAGAAATTGATGAAGTCAAGTGATATCTTGCCGAGATAACCCGAATATTACAAACAAACTTAACAGTGAACATGGATAATTTCTAATTGGGCCATTTATCTCATGCTCCCGATACGGATATAATTCCGAGGCCATTTGGGCCAAGCCCTTGTTCGATGTTCTTTGCCAAATCAGCTTTCTGAGCAAACAAGAACACAGAAAAACAAACAAATGATCAGTATATGCATAGGTAATAGAATAGATTCCGTTTTAACTTTTAAGTTGATCGATACAATTCACCTTAGAAACAATTGAAGGAAAGATGAGGATCATAATTTTCCACGCAATCTTTCTGCAGATCTATGGCTCTTAGAAACAATTGAAAGGTGCGGATCATGATTCTCCAAGCAATTTCTCCAAGACTGAAGCTTTATCTTTCCGCAGATCTCTGGATTTTAGAAACAATCGGAAAGTGAGGATCATAATTCGCCAAGCAATTTCTCCAAGATCGAAGCTTTATCTTTCTGCAGATCAAACAATTGAAAGATGAGGATCGTAATCCTCCAGGCAATCTTTCTGCAGATCTATGGCTCTCAGAAACAATTCAGAGGTGTGGATCATGATTCTCCAAGCAATTTCTCCAAGATTGAAGCTTTAACTTTCTGCAGATCTACAAATTGAAAGATGAGGACCATAATTCTCCAGGCAATCTTTCTGCAGATCTGTGGCTCTTAGGAAAAATTGAGAGATGAGGATCATAATTCCCCGATGCAATTTCTCCAAGATCGAACCTTCATCTTTCGGCGGATCTAGGTTCGACTTTGATTAAGGAGAAGGATCAAGGGCTCGAATTTTATGGAGGAGAGGGGTCAAAGATTGAAGCTTTATCTTAATGGTGATATGATCGAGAATATCTTATAGGAGTCACTGAGAAAGCCGCATAGGCCACCTAGCCGTTTAAGCCGATACCTATCTCAACTCTCATTCCTTTTTTCCTCACGAGCCGCCTTCACAAGCCGACTTTACTATTTCTTTTCCTATATAATAATAATTTTATTATTTTATTTTATTATGAAAAATTAATGGTTGCAAGCTGTCTCCACTTCCTCCTTCCAATTTGGGTGTGAGCGCTTGTTCTCCTACAAATTTTAATATATTTTTATACATAAAAAATATATAAAAATACATATTCTAACATCCGCTGAACTTCTCTCAATGCATTCAGACATCCTCATTTTTCACCGTCGCATTTCTCTCGGTTTTTAAATTAGGTTGTTTTCATAAAGAAAAGGACAGGGTTAAGGAACTGGTCTAGGATAAATATTCAGCTAGAATGATCGTTGACTGTTGACGATTGATTGACCGTTGACTGTTGACGATTAATTGACCGTTGATTATAAGTGATATTATTTAAATAATTAATATTAAAATCCTAATATAATAATGAGAGAAGTGCCAACTAGGCAATATGCCATGTTGGTAGTGCCAAGTTGACACTCATTTATTTACAATTATTCATTTTTCGTCCGTCCCAAAATATAGACCACATTTCTTTTAAAAATATAATTAAAATATTAATTGTCTTATACACCCTCATTTAATGTATATTATTATTACTAAAATATACTAATTGAAATAAAGTATCCAAGAAATAAAATGGCATATTAGAAAAATAAGTTTAAATTTTACTTTTCCGAAACTATTAATTACATTTTTCTTAATGTTTGTGAATCTTTTCCAACGCTTTGTTTTAACAAATGTCATCACCGTGAAAAGGATGTATGTGTTGGTTGTTTGCTATACCTATTGATGGCGTATCATGTATTTCCCATGGAATGAAGTGCTTGAACTTAGCTTACAAACATTGGTTTCGACTCCCTCTCTACTTGAAGAAGTTCATCCACCCTCTGTCTTTTCCAACCAAGAAACTACTGTTCCAGGTAGACGAGAGTATCAAACATCATGAACGACTCTTGCCAGCCGAAAAAAAAAGTAATAATAATGTTACCTATATGTTTTTGCTAATAGTAGTAAACATATTGAAAAAGGAGTTTCACCTTGGCAGCTTTCACACTCTACTTATAATGTCTTCTTTCTGTTGCAGGATCCCCAGCATCTACGTAAAATGTGGATAACTTGGTTTTAAGCTAATATACTACATGAGATCTTTGGAATAGCATCTCAAAGGTTTATATGGAACAAAATACTCTCTTCGTCCCATTAAGATAGTCCAATTTTTCATTTTAATCCGTCCCAAAATATAGTCTCGTTTTCAAAATTAACTTCTTAATTTTATTATATGTCCCTATTTAATTTGTATCGTTATCAACAAATAAGAACAATTAAAGTGGGATAATAAATAAATATAAGGGTATATTAGGAAACATATTTGAAAATATTACTTTTTCAAAGTCATTAATTGAAATTTCTTAATCTTTATAAAAATACAAATGGGACGATCTTTACGGGACGGAGGGAGTATCAAACAAAAACCATTTTTTAAAACACTTAATTCAACTTTAGGTTTTTAAAAAGCTTTGTCGTTGTCACAGCGTGCAAAGGCGGTCCTGTTATGAGGCGATCGCCTCAGGCCCCACCATTCGACGGGGCCCATTTTAGTTCTTATATCTGATGCCCAATTGTGTAGTATTTTTTTAAATTGAAGGCCCAATTTTGAATTCAACCTAATTTTTTATGCCCAATTTTGAGTGTAACAAGAGAACAGTTCAAGTATTCGACTGAAACTTTTAGACCTATTTTTTGCTTGAGAAATTTAGGCCCATTTTTAAACAATGTTTATTCAAATATTTAGACTCGTTTCAAGTTTAATAAAAGATAAAAGAAGAGGGAGCATCGACTCGCCCACTCGACACTCTGGGCTCTGCATTAGAGCTCTAACTGAGTTTTTTATATTCTTTGTTAGTTTATTACTTTGTGTTTGACTAATTCTTACTATGACCCTAGTTGAGTCTCGTGTATCCTTTTATATTAGCGTTACAAAAAAAAGGCCCATTTTTCAAAACTCGCCTTAGACCCAGTAAACTATAAGACCGCCGCTAACAATGTGTGTTCACGGATAACATAGAAATCATACACTAGCAGCGAAGCTAAAATACGTTGGATCCCTATAACTTCCTTCCAAAATGGGCCTACTTATTATGTGCCACTTTCGTTACTCGCTTTTCTCACCATTGACAAAAGCCTACAACAATTTTGTTCTCTTCCATTATAACAAACTTATGATACCCTTATTTATTTACACAACTTCAATTTCTTGTTCTCTGTTTTCCGATTATGATTCATCACGTGTTTTTAATTAAAGAAATTCAAATAGTTCTTCATTTTGCAATTTGAAGGAATATCTTTCTGCACCTAAACTAAAACAACCGGTTCAAATGCACCACCTTCCACGCTAAGATACGCAAATGATAATCAACGCGCGACGCACGTTCATCCCCCTAGTGTGCATATATATATATATTAGATTGGGAATAGTGTTTATCATATAAAGATTTTCTTTATATATACTAGTGGTGATTATTAATAAGAATTGATTTTTAAAAAATAAATTAAAAAGTATAGTGATAAGATTCGTGCGCTGATTTGTATGGACTTGTTTTGTCCAGATTTACCACAATTATAATACTAAAAATGCTTTTTAAAAAAAAAGGAAACAAACAAAGGGTCAAAAAAGGTTATGAGAAAAAAAGAAATGAGAATAACAAAAAATTATTTAATTCTAAAAAATAAAATTTTGAGCTGGAAAATGACCTCATTGTATTTATATATAGACGTGACAATTATGGATGTAATTTATATTTGAGCGCATTAATCCTTTTTGTCAAAACACGAAGATGTTTCTATTTTTTGTCTTATGTGTTGTTGTTGATTATTATTGATGGTGTTATGTTTGGATTGCTTTAATTGTTGATATCTTTAAAACTATTGTAAATTAAATTTTGTGTCTTTCGGTGAGTTTTCTCCCAGTCGTTTGCAAGATGAATTGGTACAAAATAGAGGAAAACTCTGTCGAAAATTTCCAAGAATTATTTCATTAGTTATATTGATTAAGTTATTATTGCGACTCATTGTTTATTTTATTTTTTTCGAGATCTTATATTAATGCGGCTAACACATATTAACAATATTATTAGCTAAAAAATTATACCCCGTGCAATGCACGGGTGAAAGAGCTAGTTTTAAGAAAATAGATATTAGAAACTTAAAATTGGAAAGAATTGGGAACCAAGAAACTCTCGGCAACAAATACGCTTTGTCAAATACCTCTTCGTGTCGTCTCAAAGCGTTTTGGATTAGGAATCTCAACATGTCATAAGCTAGCGTTTGAAGTTTTTTCTGCCATAACGAGAGTGTTAATGCCTAAGTTCTTGCAATGGCTTGATGAGAAGAAGATGATGGAGATTAAGAACAAGTCTGAGTTCATGAAAACGTGGGTGGGTCGATATACACGTCTCACATCCCAATCACAGCCCCAAAGAACAATCTTTCAGCTTATTTTAAAGTATTTATTTTATTTTTTATGAATTTTTTTATTATTGTGGCATGCCTTGTAATTTGATTTGATGGAATGAGTGTTGTTGTCTTATTAGGAAAAATGTGTAGTTAATGGGCAAAAAATAAGATTGTATGATCTAATGGGCAAATTTTCCTATAAAATGTAGTTATTGGGCAAAAGCCCTTAAATTTTACTCTACTGATGAACCTTGCGGCTACAAGGTGCAAATTCTTTGCGACCGCAAATGGGCTCAAAATTAAAGCAGAAAGCATTTTCGTATTGCTTTTCTGCCGCCTCACTTTTAGCCTTGCGGCCGCATAGGCAAAAAATGATTATTTCATTTTTTTCACCTCTTCAATTTTCATTTTGCTTCTCTTCTCATCAGATATGATTCTAATGATCATATAGGACTTACAAATATGATTTCATCAATCATATTTCATTCCTCATTCATCAAGAATAATATTCTAAATTTCTGAACTTAATTCATTTCAAACAATTGCAACAGATCATGTAGCGCTGCCGCAACTTGCCAACGTAGACAGGGTGGAGATTTTTTGGCGGCATTGTTGATGTACGAGTAGCAGCATTCATCGTTGTCGGAGCAGTTGTTGGTGGCGGCGATAGAGTTGCTGTTGGAGCAGCTGAGCTTGAATGACTGCATTTTCCTCACGACTGATTCGAGTTTCGTTAGTTTGCCTCCTTTCGCTGTTTTTTCTGTTCTGTTTTTCTGAGGTTGGGGTGGGGAAGAGAGTGGGTTCAGAGGAGAAGAGGATTTTGGGTTTTGGGGAGGGTGGGGAAAGAGGACGGAAGCTTCGTTATTTATACAGAGGGTTGGGGTATGGGGTGGGTTGGTGTTTGGGGGAGAGAGAGGGAGGGGTGGTGGCAGGGGTTAGAGCTGGATGTGAATGTGAACGTAAATTAAAGGAAATAGTCTCTTCTTTAAAAAAATTTTGTTATTCAATAGAGTAATACAATGTTTGTATTATTCAAAAAAAAAAATAAAAATTTACAATGTTTGTATTCGCCTGGATAATAATGGGTTAATCTCAACACTCGTGTTATGTTTATGGCAATTTGTCTTTTCTAAGCGTTTTTAAGACAAAATTTTTTAAAATAAAAATGACATTTTTACAAAATGTACATTAACAAAAAGCGACTTGAAAACCTATGCAGTGACATACAAAATTTAAGTCTAGAAATTAACCTCATTCAAAAAACAAAAGAGTATAGCACCTAACAGTCCCACAAACACGTCAAAATTAACGTATGAGATTGTCACATGGATCATTGTTGATCACGTGCAAATATAACAATCCCTCCCAAATGAAAGAAGTGACATCATCATTCCAACATCAATACATCAGACATTCAAGTTCCTAACAGTATTTCATCATTCCTAAATTCAAGTAATATGACAAATAACGTCATGGAAAGGGAAGACATTACAGAGTCTTTACACATTAAAACTGACATTAACCATAAAAATATATTCATTTCAGTCTTTGTTTTGAACACAGTAGATGCCAGATTAAGAAGATGCAAAATATATAGGCTCTCATTTCTGAAACCTGCAAACAAAATGAATCGATGAGATTAAGAAGATGCAACATATAATCATTAAACACCGAAGGTTAAACACTAGTGTACAGACATGCGCACAGGCAGATTTTATACAGCACAATCAAAGGTTAGAGGAAAATGTTACCACAAGAAGTCACTTATCAAATTGACTAAATAATCAATCAATTTTGTAGTTTGTACCCGTAAGCTTGCCACATTAGCGGCTGGTACCAGACAAGCAGCCAGCACATCTTAGTGGAAGCGCAGCCAACAATCTTGATGGCTTTTGAACAACAATGAACCATCGTTTCCAAATTTCAGCAAGTAATGAAGACAGTGCATTTTGTTTAGTACTTTTTCGTAAAAGGTCCACGTATTTCGCACCTAGTCAGGCTTGTGAATGTTGATATCAGTTTTGAGGAAAGCATGTCACGTGGAAAGAACAATAAATTGTTGCTTACGCTATTTGTAATTTAATGCAATGTGATGGTAAATGCTAGTGCTAGTACGATGAGATGTTAGAAATAGCGCGTCCTAGTGGATATAGCATGTGCTTTGACCAGTAAATAATAATAAATAAATAAATAAAAGCAGAGAAATGTCTTTCATACTGTTCAATCCGTTTATCAATTGCAAAGGTTGTAGCAGGCTGCATAAAGCTCTTCCCAACTGTCTCCCTGTATATGTCTGTTGCCTCTGACATGAATTTAGAATGACTCAATAATGTAGCTTCAGGAGCAAAGGCGCTCCAAAATTGCGACTTAATCACTTGAGGAGCCACTTGGGGATCATATCCTGCAAGACCCATCAGTAACACTCCTATGCGATATGCTTCATTGTTAAGCCTGGTAGAGGAAAGAAAACGCTTTAGGACCCGAAGTTACCGTCAAGAATATATAGGCTGCCAACTTAACAAAATAGGAAAAGGCAAGATTTCAAAGAAAAACTCTTGAAAGAACAATAACGAAATTGTGTAAATATATATATATATATATATATATATATATATAATTTCCAGAAAGCATCCCAGCTAAAATTTTCAAGTACAATCTCTTAGTGCACATGCCTTAGCACGTGCTCTTAAATGAAACTCCGCACAAGAGGAGATGGAACTTGACATGGTATGGTCATGTTGGCCATCTCATTTTATCTTCTATTTCAAATTTGAATATGATCAGTCAGATCACATCCACTTATATCACAGAACCCACGGGTAGTAGTACATAAAGGTTACCAATTCAACTCCAATCATTCTCTCTTATTTCAAAATAATAGTAATAATAAATAATAAATGATGTGAATGCTATAAGGAAAGAGCTTCCAATCTAAACAGTCAAGCTATACCATATGTATCCACAACTTTCACGATGAAATGGCGAAAGGGAGAGAGCACCCATGTAATACTTATATTGGTCATATAGAGTCCTTTTATGATTGAGTATGTTACTTGCGACTGATCCGACCAAAGACCAAGTGATGTTAAAGTATTAATGAATGATAAGTATATTGAAGAAAAGAACCTAAATTTTGTTTATTCTACGGGGGTGATAGCCTAAATTTTTTTACACTTTTTTATCCTTTTATCCACTCTTTCTTTTGATAAAATCAATCACATCCACATATCTCGTGGGATCTACATGTAGTACATAAATCTCTATCATTCAACTCTACCAATTCTCTCTCCTCTTTCACATAAAAATCCATAAAAAAACCAAAAAAAATACAATCCTATCACCCATGGGCCCCCAACAAGTGTGTGGTCATACAATATATGAGATGCACAAAACTAAAAACTGGAAAACAAGACATGAAACAAATATAGGTGCTTATTAACACAAAAAAAAGGGAAAACTAAAATTATAATAAAGGACATAGGCTAATGCTATACCTCATTTTTAAAGGATATTCTAAAACAAGTGTCATTATGTTGACAGTATCAACTGTCAAAAACCGCAGCAGGAAACTCCTTATAGTCCACCACCATCTGAACTTGGAAAATTTTTCAAGCCCATGTCTAGCCACAACATGAGCAACCTATCAAGTAAAGAAAACGAAATAAAAATCTAGCGCCGATTGCATAATAATAATAATAATACATAACTTATCATGTATCAATCCACTGAATACCTGATGCGCAATACGGAAAGCAATCTCAGCATCCGATGTGCAATTCTTAAGGAAGCCCGTAGAAATAACAATCGTGCCACCAGCCAAAGAACGGGCATAACCTTTTGGATCATCAACCAAGAGAAACTCCCACTCCAGACCCTCCAAATGTCGGCAGCTGGGCATTGTCCCTTTTGCTTGACTTACCGCTCTATTCTCCTCAGCCTTATACTGGGGACTGGAGAATAGCATCAAAGTTTTGAGGACACTGGTCTTCTGGGACAACCTAACAGGCTCAACTTCCTCGTACTTCTTCAAAACTCTCTGGGATGCATCAATTATGTTCCGTGATATCATTTGAACCCTAATGTTTTCCGGATGATCAGAGGGCAGTAGTTTGTCTTTGTAACGGATTTTCATTTTCCCCCCATACTCCTTTCCGATCTGTTTTTCAGAATCGGGAGAGAAAAGCATATAATGGACTCTGTGTGTGAAAGGTACAGTTTCCAAAGTCTCTTCATTGCCAATAAATACCTCAGGATACGCTGTCATCAAAACATAGGAGGAGACTCCCAAGTATACAAAACACTTTATACATACCCTTTTCCTAGAGTCGGAACCTTGGTTCTTACTCACGGACACGGAGTAAAACCTCTTAGCTCCGTTCAGAAAAGGGCTATTACAGCGGACTGACTTAAGCCGATTTTGAAGTGACGAGTTGCTAAAAATTGGTAGGGAAAACTCAGAAACACTTGATTTATTAAAACTGGATTTCGAAAAATTGGTTCTCGAAATCGATTCTAGTATCGGAGCCCTAATTGAAGCATTCTTTGACGAGTACCTACGAAAAGCAGCATAAATTAGTCCCGACGATCTCGGATACCATGCCATGATCACTCAACACCGCGGCAGAGCTAGGATTCAACAAATTTTGGAAGCTGCAAGTTTGGGGCTGAGATTGGAGGGCAAAGTCGACGACCTAACTTCTATTAGGTTGGTTGTTGACATGGTGTATATACTTATGTGCACAAACAATTACGGGCTCCTTTCTCCTACCCGCGTGGGTCGAACCCGCGCAGGAGACACTCCTCCCCCGAACCCCCCCGCGCAATTTGGGGGGTGGTGTGGGGGTTGGGGGTGCGGGTATGGACTCGCGCGGGTAGGAGAAAGCCACCGAACAATTACCGACTCGACTTATAATAATAATAATAATAATAATAATAATAATTATTATTATTATTATTATTATTATTATTATTATTATTATGATTACTATTAGTATACCGCTATTTCTTGCAATGGTGTTTGAACGGGAGCTGTTGGATTTGTAGAGAAAAAGTGGAAGAAGAAACCGGGTGAAGACAAAAGGATAAATAAAGGAGGAACACGAACAATTATTTTTTTTTCCTTAAGTAGCGAAGAAAACCTCATTCCATTTCGTGATTATTATTATTATTATTATTATTATTATTATTATTATTATTATTATTATTATTATTATTATTATTATTATTAATTGATTAATTAATTAATTAATTATGGGAAAATACTAATAACTACATATTTTCTAAAAAATTGTCCAATCAATCATAATATTTTATTTTTTACCAATAACTCTATTTTTCTCTAATAAGACACAAATACCCCATCCACCTTATTTAATTTACTACTATGCCAACTAGTATTACCCCCGTGCGTTGCACGGAACGATTAAAATGATATATTTATATAAAATAATATTATAAAATAAGACAATAAATTTGGTGCGAAATATTATCTTACAAGAAAAAATATTATATCAATTATCGTAATTGGTGATTTTAGGGAAAAACATAATATTTGGGAAAATTTAGATAATATATTTTTTGAACAAAGAAAAAATAACTAAATACTATGTTTTATGAGTCATACGTAGCTATTCAAATATATATTTCAAATACGATTAGCAATGATCTTATAGTTGGCCTACAGATACGTATATACATTTTGTGAATATTGAATTGATTTTATATCATATTTAGCTTGAATTGAATTCTAAATATTGAACAGATTTTGTACATTAAATAAATTAAAAAAGGCTTTTCTCATTTACTTTTTTAAACAAATAAAAATGATTGTTTAAAATAGCAAATCGCTGCCAACCTAGGACTGTACCAAGTTGACACTATAATTCAAAAACTAAAAAATATATAAAAAATTAAAATCTAATATTAAAAAATTAAAATATATATTAAAAAAAGTTAATTATCATTTTTAAAAATAATTCAATTGATATTAGAGTTTGTAACTTTGATATAATATCACATTTTCATTAATGTTTGTATTTTTTTTATTTTCAATTATGTATTTTCAATTATATACATAATTGAAAATTTAAAATTTGTATTAAAAATAATAAAGTTTGTATTTAATAATTATTTCCAAAATAAGATTTTCCTTTTTTAATTTTAAGTAATTAAATGAGTGCCAATTTGGCACCCCCAACATGGCACAGTGCCTAGTTTACACTCCTATTATTATTATATTAAGATTAAGATGGTTAAACTCAAAACTCAAGCAACTTAGATTATCACTCATACAAGAGGTCTTCTATCTCTCAAATTATAAAATAGGTCCCCCAACATTCAAATTTTGCACTTGAGTCCTCGACTTTTGAACTTTCTTTCAAAAATATCCCAAGCCCTTCATCTTTCGGCTTGTTTCATTTTATTCCTCAAACTTTTGGATTTTTGACACTTTTAATCATTTTTACTCATCGTTTTCCTTGTTTTTTATGTACATAAAAATGGATTTTTATTTATTTTTATGTGATGTAAGAGAAAGAATGAATGGAGTCGAATGGTAAAAATTTGTGTAGTACAGGTAGTTCTCACGAGATATGTGGATATGATATAGGAGAGATAATTAGTTGAATTGAAAAGAATGTATAAAAATATGTAAAAACATGTAGAAGAACACGTTCTAAGTGTGGTAATCCATGTTACTTGGGAAGGTAATATTTGTACGTTCATTGATATTTATGAATTGCTACCAAGATTATTAAATGAAGTATAAAGTTATCTTTATACTTGAAATAAATTTTTTTTATCATGATGAAAAAATTATTTATTTATGTTATCTTAAATATTGTATTTGTAGATGAATTTCGTAAATGTAGAAGAAAACAAAAAAAAAGATGAATAAAAATGACTAAAAATGTCAAAAGTCCAAAAGGTTGAGGAGCAAAATGAAATAATCCGAAAGATAGAGGACCTTGGGTGTAAATATTTTGGGGTATTTTTAAAAGAAAATTAAAAAATTGAGGACTAAAATGCAAAATTTGAAAGTTGGAGGACTACTTGTGCAATTTAAAAGATAAAGGGAAAATGAAAATGTGGAAAAAGAAAGATGGGGGCAAAAATATCCATAAACACCTAAAAAAAGTAATTAGTGAAATCACTTTTTATAAATGTTAGTTAGTAATTAAGAAATAAGATATTTTGATTTAGTAGGCAAAGATGGACTTTGACCTATAATTATTGGGCATTTTCTCATTAATTAATAACAATAAAAAGTTAAAAAAACAACTTGGTGGCTTTGGATCATGCATGTTCGGTCCAGATTAAAGCCCATTCAAATTTTAGGCTTGAATATATTAAACGAGGGGAATTGACGAAAATAGCATTCCACATGACACAAAAAGGATATGATGGCAACTTTATTATAAACTTGGGTTTAATTGTATTTTTTGATGCATTTTAACGTTTAACGCTTTGTGAAAGAAAAACGAAAGGCATAAACAATAAATGTGAGAATAAGATCAGATGAATAACTACTTGCCTTCCGCGATTCTTTGCCCTTCAGATTTGTCACTTGTTCTTCACGTTCCCTCTTTCCAGATCATCTGTGGAACATTCATCTTGAAATGACCGACGGTAATTCATGTTTTGTAGTCCATCGTGATTTAGACCAAGGACCAAGGTAGTCTCATTCAAAAGAAATTGGACACCTCGTCCATAGTTCTTTGAAGTTGAAAATATGTGAAATTGCAGTTTCATTTTAATTTAATTATATGAAGCTACTACAAAATTCTCGCTTGAAATTATAGTAGACAACTTTAATTCGAAAAGAACAAAATTCATCTATAATTTCCTATATAAGAAAATGAATAATTTGAGGAATTACAGACTGGCCACTGAACGGAAAATTTGACCAAAAAATGTTATGTTGGAGGGTAATTTGGATTCTTGTTTTCTTCTTCTTTTTTCCTTTTTATACAGTATGATCAATTTCAGTTGTTCCAATGGCAATATAATTCTCATTAGTTATTAGGCAAAACACCTTTTTATTTTTTAAAATAAGTGCTTTTTTGTTCTTTTTTGTAAACTCGCTTAAACCAGAGGTTAGGTGCATGTTAATTTTTTTATTAGTGTTGAACTAATAGCTAATGAATGGCTAAAGTACCATATAAGTATTTTTTTAGGGGGTAATCGTCACATTGGTATTTTTTGTTATTCCGGTGCCACTAAATAATAATAATAATAACACTACCATTGGCTTGTTGGAAAATCAACATAGATTTTGAGAGCCATCCTATTTATATGGGTTATTGTTGATGACATCAATTATAATAACACTATCAACAAATTTGACCAGCTCCCACTACGCAACTTTTGTTAATTTGGAATGGGAACTAAATTTGATAATGGTTCAAAATTCGTCATAGGTAAATTCAACCTCGGCCCGAAAATTGGCAGTGGATCTTTTCTCGAAATTTATCTACGCAAATTAATTGTAAGTTTTACGTAAGTTATGTATAATTTATTTGTTGATTTTTTGGTGACATTTGAGCTGAATTGATTTGATTGATCGCTCTTCACGTGGACTTTTTGTTTTGCAGCAAGACATGTTGATTCATTCGATATTGTGGCTGTGAAGATCGTAATAAAAAGGAAATGTGCAAATTTACTTTCTTAATCTTGGATGTTTAGTCTTTTTTTTTTTTATGTATTTTTTTTATACATAGTTCTCAATGATCACTTGAGTCTATTGGAACTTTTGCTTGCATCTAAATTTTCTTCCCGAGAGGATTGTTATGTTTCTTTAACCAAAAATGCTGCATTGTAATGCATTAAGCAAAAAGAAGTTTCACAAAACTCAGTGTTAGGATGGTTTAGAATGGTTCTAATGTTAACTCAACGAGAACTCTTTGGTCCTCAAATGACAGTATGGTCGTAGAGAAGCTACACAACAAATTACTTAATGAATTATATAAATTTACAAGCAGTACTTGCTAATAAATTATATTTTCTGTGTGTTTTATGAAAAATAATAAAACAAAGCATTCACGACTTCTTCATGAGGGTCAACTTATGCAACATTCTTCAAGGAGGAAGTACGGTCTCATATGCATCATTGTCCCGACATGATTAAAAAATTTCTCGTCTGGATCATTTCTCAGATTTGATGCGTAAATTAAGGATGCGATCATACGTACGCAAAAACGTAATTAGTACTAACATCTATTTAGGGTGTATTTAATTGCATTCCTAGAACATATTTTCCTTCATTTGGATTCTTAGAAAATATTTTCCCACTTTCCATGGATTACATTTTCCATGAAAAATGGTTTATTTTGTGCTTAAAAAAATTGTGCATGGAAAATATTTTCCATAAAAATTTTCCTATCAAACAACAAAATAAGAAAACTTTTTCCTTAATTTGACATTTTTCTAAAAAAAATTTGACAATCAAACACACCCTCATGTCTATTTTTCACAACTTCATTTTCAATCATTTGTATGTTTGCAACATGCGGGAATGTTATGTTAAGAGCGCTGGGAAACGCTGGGAGAAAAAATGTGAGAGATATGTGGGTGAGGGCCCCCCGGCCCCACCGCATTCAGGGGGGGCCTGCAAGTGGGTTGTGAGTAGCTGGGAGAAATGCTGGGAGAATAACGCTGGGAATATAACATTTTCGTTGCAACATGTGCCATTTATTTAGTCAACCACTCCTTTCATGATTTATGGCATATTAAAAAATGCAATAGGCCATTACCTGTGACTGTACCCTTGTCCTAACTCCTAACTAAGAATGAAGTTGAAAAATGTCTGTTTCGTTTGTGCCTAAAATTGATGATTTAACAAAACCACGAGTAGCGGATGAAGACGATAAGAAACACCAATTCTCATGGCTCAATACGAAATAGCAATACTAGGATATTCACTTAAATCTGAAAAACACATGAAGTTACCTTGCTGCAGTTATATATTTGCGAGGAAATAAAACCAACCCACCCAGCAACATTAACAACATTCAAAGCAGGTTCATAAGCTCTAACATTAACAACATTCCTAGCAGGTTGTGAACACTCGCTTTCTTCTGAAAATCCTGAAGATTTTTTCAACTTCGATGTTGATTCAACTATCACTACCATTGTGAATATCGTTGGTGCCGCCATATTCTTGGTGGAACAAATTTTAGACAAAGTGGTGTGGCCCGCCGGTGCTTTGATGAAGGATTCCGAACAAGGTAATCAATTGTTATGTTTTATTTGGTATTGAATTATTGTTTTTTCCTTTCCTAATATGTGTCTTTTTTTTTTTTTCTCTCCTTTCTGGGGGTAGGCAGGAAGGCCCATGAAAACGTAGTGGGAGGCTATTTTCTGCGGTCTTTTGATGTTGGCGACAAGATAAAGGTTGGCAATGTTACTGGCGTAGTTAGCAGGAAGAATATCACGAGCATCTGCATAAAACTTCTGAAAATCCTAGCAACAATGCTCCAGAAAGCTTTCCAAAATCTTCTTATCAGCTTCTCTTTTCTGTCCATGATCTCCACATTCACGACGTCGACATTGTCAATGACACGCTCCACACAATCTCCACATTCACTTTGTCTAGAATTTGTCCCACCAAGAATGTGGCGGAACCAACGATACTCACCATGGCAGTGATAGCTGAATCAACATCGAAGTTCAAAAAATCTTCATCGGGGGATTCTACTTCAGGCGTCTCCAATTGAGGTGGACTTTTCTGCTATGGTTCTCCACTGCTCATGTTTTGATTCTGATTCTTCTTCAACTGATCTTTTGGAGTCGATTCTGGGATTCGGCGATTGACAAAAACCTTCTCGAATATTGAGTTCTTCCCTGCCCCAGAATCAAGTAAAAAACTATTTTAAAAGTGACATATATCCATACCCATAACAACTATGATTTGCAGATTTGCAAAAGAAACAAATCTAGGGCTTTTTTGGGGGAATAATCAATAACACAAACATTACCTGGGGTAACCCATATGGAGTTACATATATGCAATACATAACAATTATGAATGTAAAAGCGATAGGTTGAGGGATTTTTTTTGGGAACAACATTTTCCAAATTCTATCAAACCTCAGAGCTGTTTTAAGATAAAATGTAGAAATCACCTCTTGTATCCACGTGGATACCCCTCGATTGAATATCTAGTGGAAAATAAACAGTGTAGCACATGTCAAGATCAGCTTGAACACTAGTTCACAACAAAAAGATTCACTCAAGATATACTAGAAAAAGTTATGGTATACCATAATATTAATGTTACAAAGCGTAAGTCCATCTTCCATCCAATTCTACTCTTATTTTTCAGTCAAAGTCAAATTTTAATCTCCACCGATTTCAAAGCTACAACTCATTGCACCACTCTCCCCATTAAAAGGTTTCTAGTAAGTTACTAATAATTCTAAATGTTACAAAGCCTAAGTCCATCTTCCATCCAATTCTACTCTTATTTTTCAATCAAAGTCAAATTTTAATCTCCACCGATTTCAAAGCTACAACTCATTGCGCCACTCTCCCCATTAAAAGGTTTCTAGTAAGTTACTAATAATTCTACCCGACACGGCATAATAGTCAACAGAGTTTTTGAGAACACAATTACAAGAGAGAATTTGACAATTAATAGTCCTATCATTTCCAGGTTACAATAATACAAATGCTAAACACACAAACACGAACACATTACGTACAATAATAATAAGAGGGCACAATATATAATTTGTAACCACAGTTGATACGCAATAGGATGCATGCTTGAGAAAATTGATGAAGTCAAGTGATATCTTACCGAGATAACCCGAATATTACAAACAAACTTAACAGTGAACATGGATAATTTCTAATTGGGCCATTTATCTCATGCTCCCGATACGGATATAATTCCGAGGCCATTTGGGCCAAGCCCTTGTTCGATGTTCTTTGCCAAATCAGCTTTCTGAGCAAACAAGAACACAGAAAAACAAACAAATGATCAGTATATACATAGGTAACAGAATAGATTTCGTTTTAATACTAGTACAAAAAGGAGTTTAGGTGGCGGTTGTTTTAGACTTAGGGTGACGTTTTTTTTATCGTCACCCAAACCAACGACACCCAAAGTCGTCGAAAGGGTAACGGTTGAAAAAACGCCACTCAAAATAGACTTAGGGTGGCGGTTGTTAAAAACAACCGCCACCCTTTATTATTATTTTTTTTTAAAAAGGACTTAGGGTGGCGGTTGTGTCCAACAACCGCTACCCTAAGTCTTTTTTTTTTAAACACTTTGGGTGGCTGTTCTAGTGCAAAACAGCCACCCAAAGTCCACTTTTTTTTAAAAAGATATGCGCTATGAAAAACACACGAAATAATTTTTATTCAAAACCAATCGCATCCAATTACAACAAAATGAACAATCTAAGAACAAAAACACAAAACTATAAGATGAAAAGTTAAAAATTACGTTTTGAGGCCTTAGATGACCTCAGATCGGCCTGAAACATGGGGTCATGGTGATAGAGATGAGTGTCATAGATCTCGTCGCGACGATTCCGGAATGTACTTGTGGGCTGAAAACGGACATCGTATGCAAAAGTTATGGTCATTTAAAGTTTGCATGCTCAAAAACTCGGAAAAAATTATATTAACTATTATACGAAAATAAACGAAATTGGGACCAAAAGATCAAATAAGCTTACCTTGCTTAAATTATGGCACCAATTTGTGAAGAAATTGCACTTAAATCTAATTTCAAACAGTGAATATTTCAAGAAATTTCGAAAAATTTTCAAAAGAAGAAGAAACTCAGAAGCGGGAATACCAAATCTGGTGATTTGGTAGAATATTTAAAGAGAAATGGTGGCGGTTGTAACAAAAAACCACCACCCAAAAGTAATTTAATAATAACAAAATAAAAAAACGGGTGGCGGTTGTTAGCTTACAACCGCCACCCTATGTACTATTTTTTTTTTAACGTTGGTGGCGTTTGTTTTACACAACCGCCACCCTATGTACTATTTTTTTTTTTTTACGTTGGTTTCTTAAACGAACTTAGGGTGGCGATTGTGTAAGGCGGTTGTTTTACACAACCACCACCCTATGTTTTTAATATATATATATATTTTTTACGTTGGTTTAGGGCCTAAACCAACTTAGGGTGGCGGTTGTTTTATACAACCGCCACCCTATGTTCTTAATTTTTTTTTTAACGTTGGTTTAGGGTGGTGGATTTTTGCTACAACCGCCACCATTTCTTAACTCCGAGCATCAATGGTGGCGATTTCAATGAAAACGCCACTTAATGCCCGTCACTTAAAGTCACTTGTGTACTAGTATAACTTTTAAGTTGATCAATAGTACTAGACATGGCAATTTGGCTCGCGAGCCTGCTCGGGCTCGCCATGAATCGATTTGCAGGAACCGAACCGAGCCGAGCCGAGCCGGCTCGGTTCCTGTAGCTCGCCAAGTGGCTGGCTCGCGAGTTGGCTCGAGCGAGCCGCTCGTGAATAATTTTAATTTCAATTCAATTTTATTTTTTATGCATTTTTTCATTCTTTTTTATTATAAAAATTATTCACGTACTATATAAGTCGTGAATAATTTTAACTCCACCTATCTAATTGATAGCCGGTCCCAAACCCGGATAAAGGAGAAGGGTTTTTGTACAATATATTATTGTATTTTTTATATAATAAGAATTTTTCGAATAAAATTTAGAATGTTTGTTATTTTTTTATATACCTTTTGAACGTTTTGGACTTTTGGATTTTGGTTCATTCAATCATTTCATATTTTCATTTATTAATTTATTTGCATACGAATTCAAATATTCGATAGTCGAATTACCGAATATGTTTAAACTTTAAAAACCCCAAAGTACAATTTAGGGAAAAAAAATCGAGCCAAGCGTTGTCGAATATATTTAACCCTAAACACTTAAAAAACCCCATACATCACTTTTTAAAAAAAAACGAAGGGGTTTAGGGTTTAGGCCCTCTTTAAAGAGAAGAAGAAAAAAAAACAAGCCAAGCCGAGCCGATCGGCTCGGACTCACGAGCCCGCCAAGCGAGTAGAGCGGCTCGCTTGGCGAGCGGCTCGGTTCGGGCTCGGCGAGCTCACGAGCTTGAGCCAAGCACGAACACCGCACCGGCGAGCCGAGCTCGGGTCAGCTCGTACAGTAAACGAGCCCGAGCCGAGCCCGAACACAAGCTGGCGAGCCGAGCCGAGCCGAGCGAGCCGATTTGACATGTCTTCAATACAATTCACCTTAGAAACAATTGAAGGAAAGATGAGGATCATAATTCTCCACGCAATCTTTCTGCAGATCTATGGCTCTTAGAAACAATTGAAAGGTGCGGATCATGATTCTCCCAGCAATTTCTCCAAGACTGAAGCTTTATCTTTCTGCAGATCTCTGGATTTTAGAAACAATCGGAAAGTGAGAATCATAATTCCCCAAGCAATTTCTCCAAGATCGAATCTTTATCTTTCTGCAGATCAAACAATTGAAAGATGAGGATCGTAATCCTCCAGGCAATCTTTCTGCAGATCTATGGCTCTCAGAAACAATTCAGAGGTGTGGATCATGATTCTCCAAGATTGAAGCTTTAACTTTCTGCAGATCTACCAATTGAAAGATGAGGACCATCATTCTCCAGGCAATCTTTCTGCAGATCTGTGGCTCTTAGGAAAAATTGAGAGATAAGGATCATAATTCCACGATGCAATTTCTCCAAGATCGAGCCTTTATCTTTCGGCGGATCTAGGTTCGACTTTGATTAAGGAGAAGGATCAAGGGCTCGAATTTTATGCTGGAGAAGGGTCAAGATTGAAGCTTTATCTTAATGGTGATATGATCGAGAATATCAATATATATATATATATATATTATAGGAGTCACTGAGAAAAAAACTATTCATAAGCCTCATAGACCGCCTAGCCTTTTAAGCCGCTACCTTTCTCAACTCTCAATCCTTTTTTTCCTCACGAGCCGCCTTCACAAGCCGAGTTTACTATTTCTTTTCCTATATAATAATAATTTTATTATTTTATTATGAAAAATTAATGGTGGCAAGCTGTCTCCCGTTCTTCCTTCCAATTGGGTCTGAACTTCTCTCGATGCATGTAGACTTCCTCATTTTTCACCGTCGCATTTCTCTCTCGGTTTTTAAATTGGGCTGTTTTCATAAAGAAAAGGACAGGGTCAAGGGACTGATCTAGGATAAATATTCAGCTAGAATAATCGTTGACTGTTGACGATTGATTGACCGTTGACTGTTGACGATTAATTGATCGTTGATTATAAGTGATATTATTTAAATAATTAATATTAAAATTGTATTAATAATTAAGTAAATGCATCAAAACCAAAAGATATAGAGTATAAAAATATAGTCTAATACGACCCAAGTGAGAGATGAGGGACGTCGGAGTTCGAACGACCAAACTGCCAAGGCACAATCGCACTCGCTGACTCGCACAAGTTCTTTGGTTTTTGATTTTCTGAAGACCGCCAACATTTGTATCCGGGAAATGGCCAAATGGAATTGGGTTTGTTGGGTTATTTAATACATTTGGGAATAGGGCCGGGTATTTCAACCGTCAAACCGAAAAATTGACCAAAACAGACCGCATCGGGTCGGTTTGGTTCGGTTTTTTGGGTGGGTGGTTCGGTTGGTGGTTTGGTAAAACCAAACCAAAAAACCGATCGGTTTAAAAAAAAAAAAGAAAAAATCGAAAAAAACAGAAAAAAATCGGAAAAAATCGACAAAACCGACCGAACCGACTCGGCTCGGTCGGTTTCGGTTTACCGAACCGACTCGGCTCGGTCGGTTTCGGTTTACCGAACCGAGCCGGTCGGTTCGGTTTAAAAAAAAAAATCGACCGCGGTCCGTCGATTGTGATTCGAGTGGAAAAACCGATCAAACCGACCGACGCCCACCCCTATTTTGGAATTTGGGCCATAACAAAGCCCAACTTTAATAAACAAATTCAATAAACAACAAATCACAAGCCTAGTAGCCCATCATCAAATTAAAGCCCAAAATCTGTCATCTTCTTCACGTCGTCTTACTGGTGCTGCTGCAAAAATTCTGCGCAGAAATTTCAGCGGCAAAAACACGAGCAACTAACGCATCGATTTTTTTTGGCGGGTAAACAGTCAGCAACTAACTCAGGATTCCACCGATTCCAGCACGAGCGATCGCGCCGGCTCGCCGTATACTAGATCCGTCTCTAACAGGGTCTTTCAGTTTCATAACAATTCTAAATTTCTAATTCGGTTTTTTTTCTGTCATGCTGTGATCCCAATTTTTCAATATGCATCACAAGACCATGTTAATAGATTTAATCTAATTTGGCCATTAACTTGCCCTTTTTGTCATTTTGCATACTTAAATTGATGGTTAAAATCGAGAAAACTTTTCAATATGCATCACAGGACCCGTTAACAGATTCCATATAATTAGCCATTAACTTGGCCTTTTTTGTCATTTTGTACACTTGAACTGAGGGGTAAAATTGAGAAACAACTGTTCTTTAGGGGCCGTTCTGTTTGTTTTGTATTTTCTGTTTTCATTTTTGAAAATGTTTTGGTGTTTTCTATTTTCAATTTTCTATTTTCAATTTTTTTTGAGAAAATTGAAAATGCGTTTGGTTTGTTGTTTTGAAAAATTATTTTTGAAAAGAGAAAATAGAAAACGTGTTTGGTTTAAACTTTGAAAAAAATATAAATTGGTATAATAAAAATTACAAAAAGGTCCTCAAACTATTCAAAATATTCAAACAAGCCCTCATCTTCACCCCACCCCACCCACGCCACCCTCCCTCTCTCTTCAACCAGTCGCCGGCGACTGTGGTTGTGCGAACCACCAACTCTTGGTGGTTCACACCACCAGTAGGTGATCGGGAACCACCTGCTGGTGGTCGCGAACCACCAGCAAGTGGTTCGCGACCACCTGCACGGGTGGTTGTTGGTGGTCGAAACCACCTGTTTATGGTGGTCCAACCACCATTAATGGTGGTCTACCACCATTAATGGTGGTTGGACCACCAGATCTGGTGGCCAAACGTTGGCGGCGGCGGTTGGCGGTGGTCGACGGTGGCCGGCGGTGGTCGGAGGTGGTCGGCGGTGATCGGGGATTGAAACGTACGAAAAATAAAATTTGGGACTGAAATATAATAAATGTAAAGTTTAAAATCCGAAAATGAGTTTTCCTTATTTTCGACATTTAACACTGAAAACGCTGAAAACGTTAAAAAGATGTTTTCGTGTTTCCTATACAAATCTTGAAAACGTTTTCGAAAATGGATTTTCAAAAACAATGAACAGAACGGGTTTTCAATATTTTTCAAAACTGAAAATAGAAAACGGGTTGAAAACAGCAAAGAGAACGCACCCTTAGCTTTTTGTACTTTTGTACACTTAAATTGATGGGTAAAATTGGAAAACATCAATTCTTTCCTTAAAAAAAAAAAAGAGAATACTACTACTCCAGTCCCATAAATATAGTCCATTATTCATTTTTCGTCCGTCCCAAAATATAGACCACATTTCTTTTAAAAATATAATTAAAATATTAATTGTCTTATACACCCTCATTTAATGTATATTATTATTACTAAAATATACTAGTTGAAATAAAGTATCCAAGAAATAAAAGGGCATATTAGGAAAATAAGTTTAAGTTTTACTTTTCCGAAACTATTAATTGCATTTTTCTTAATCTTTGTGAATCTTTTCCAACGCTTTGTTTGAACAAATGTCATCACTGTGAAAAGGATGTATGTGTTGGTTGTTTGCTATATCTATTAATGGAGTATCATGTATTTCCCATGGAATGAAGTGCTTGAACTTAGCTTACAAACATTGGTTTCGACGCCCTCTCTACTTGAAGAAGTTTATCCACCCTCTGTCTTTTCCAACCAAGAAACTACTGTTCCACGTAGACGAGAGTATCAAACATCATGAACGACTTCATAATCCTGGCATTTGCATTTATCTTGAGCAGCTCCATCTCCTCCGAGTTTAAACTTCTATCAAAATGTTTTCTTTCATTATTTGTAGAATTCTGAGTCTCCTAAGCTCAATGAGCTATCCAAAGCTTGTTCAACGTGTTGCTTGGTCGTCAACGTCAATGGTGTCAAAATTTCTTCAGCAACAGCGTTACGCAGCATGATCAAAATATCGCATTCTCTGGATAACAACAAACAAAAAAAAACTCCTCAAAAGCCATTAATTCCTCAATATAATCTGCAAAAGGAAAGGCCATTAATCAAAAACTCCCCTCACTCCGAGATGAAGTGCTATTCCTAAACTCCAAATAGATTTGTAAAATAATTACGTGGAATCAACCCAAATTCCATCTAGCACGAGGTTAGAAAAGATTATCAGAGTGAAGGCGATATTGCATACATAAATCCCTTCACTAGTTTCATTCCAAGAACTACCTACACCAATTCAGTGGTTTTTTTTTTCTTTCTTTCGGATTTCTTACACCAACAAATGAGAACTAGTACAAAGCGAGAGGTCAAAAAAAAAGGAAAAAAAATTTGGCAAAAAAATGACTTGAGCACTGGGAAGAGCAGCTTGGTATGGTATGATTGGTATCATTCCAAGAAAAACGACTGAATTAAGTGGATTTTTCTCCCTTTCTTTCGTTTTTCTTACTCCAACCAATGCAAAGGGAACAAGAGGTTAATTAAAAAGGAAAAAAGGGGGGAAAACCGACTTCAGCATTGAGAAGAGCAGCATGGTATGGTGTCTTTCCAAGAAAAAACGACTGAATTCATCCGTTCTTTTTTTTGCCCCCTTTCTTTCCAGAGACGGAGGGAGGGGTATTCCCGGGAATACCCCTTTTTCGTGGAATTTTATTTTTATTTTTATTTATTTATTTTTATTTATTTTTTAATTTGTAGTTAAATTGGTTTTAATTATGGGTGACTATATGTATACTACATTATATATATATATATATATATATATATATATATATATGCATCACTTTTTTTTTATTTTATCAGCACTCCTTAATTTTTATTTAGTTTTTTAATTCTATTTTTAATTTTTTTCCGTACATTTCTAGTTTTAATGTCTTTAGAATGAACATATTTAATCTCTAAGATAATTCATATTTAAATATTTCAGGGATTTACTTTTAATTAGAGAAAAATATTGATTTAAATTTTCTCATTTATTATGTTTTTTTAAAACCTATTTTTCAATACGAAGGGAACATAATTTTTTCTTCACTTCATAACATAATTTTTAGACTATGTATATTAATTAATTGATAGCTAATATATAAAAAGAATGAGATGAAAAAATTTAAAAATAATTTTAGTGATAATGATATAAAATTAAGGATTATGTCTGTAAATAAAATGTGGTATGAATATCAAAAGAATTGGTGTGAATGTCTTGGGTTCTCGGCCCTTGTTTAAAAATTTTCTTCTGTGCATACCCAAGTTTGCCGGTCTAGCTCCGTCCCTGTTTCTTTCGTTTTTCTTACACCAACAAATGAAAAGCGAGATGTTAATTTATTAAAAACAAAAAACAAAAAACAAAAAAAAAAACAAAAAAGGGGATAAAAATACGACCAAAGAAGTCAGATTGTCATAGGCAAATGAAATTGAAATGGAAACAATTGAAATGGCATTCCTACAGGTGGTACATCATAGGCAAACAATTCAAATTTCAGAAACTGAAGATATATCAACCCACGTTGGAATTACAAGCAAAATTCATTTCAATTTCATTCCTTAAAGCTTCGTATTCGTACCTCAGAAAAAAGCAGTGACAAACTCTCGCTCGCGGTGGGTAGCGCGGGTCGCAACGATGGAGGACGACGGCAGTGGCGGTGGATGGTAAGTGGTAGCGGAATGGGGGAGACAGCCGACTGTTTCACAGAGCGAGGTTCAACCGTGAATTTCAATTTCAATTTCAATTTGGGATTCACAATTGAATTTGGGGGTTATTTGTTTTGTTTTTGCAGACCAGTTCCTCGTCTCTTCGTCCCCTGTTAAAAAATGCACTGGCTGTTGGCTTCCCATTTTTTTCAAGCAACCGCCCACGTGGCAGCCTCCACCTCAGCGCCACGTGGGCTGATGGTTTTATATAATGGCACTTTTGATGGCACCAGAACGGGATTGTTGAACACAATACATGCCCAATCTTAATAAACTCATTTCCGAAACCTGCAAATAAAATTAATCTATGGGATTCAGAAGATGCAAAATATAATCATTAAACACCAAATCCGACGAATAAACTGATAGCACACTGCAAAATCCACGAGACACAGATCGAACAATTTAAATTCAGTCAGACTTGATAATATCAACACTCATGGCTGACACTAGTGTGCACTTTACATGCAAGCAATCGTGATGACGTGATCTCAAGTCACACACACACACTAGTGCAAACACATGAGCACAGGCAGATTTTATACAGCACAATCAAAGGAAGGATACATAATTTCTTTAAACGAAAATGTTACCACAACTAGTCACTTATTGAATAGTTAGCTTTTATCAAATTGACTGAATAAGCAATTTTGTACCTTAGCACGATCAGAAAATCAAGCATTACTAACAAATAATGCTAAAATTGAACCCATCAAATCGAAGTACTCATCAGGTGAAAATCCAATCCATAGTATAGTTTGTCCAAGTTACTAATGCTGAAAGTACGTAGCAATTGTGGAGTAATTAGTAACAAAGAAATTAAAAGCAAGTTAATCATAATATAAGTGTTAGTTATGGTGTGTACAAGGCCCAATAGTTGGACCGAGTTGAGTTATCTTGTAGCTCAAGAAGCCACAAGCCCAATATGATTATTGTAAACCTATAAATAGCTCAATGTAGCCCCATAATACACAAGTTATTATTACTATATTGTCTCTAAACTCTCTCTACAATTAGCTAGCACTAAATTGAGAGAGATCATCCCACTACGAAGTTGTTCGTAATTCAAGAAGAGTCTTGACGTGTGGATCACCGTTGGAGGCCGGACGATTGGCCGGCTGTGGAGACGAAAGAACAAACGAGAGATTCCCCGTGAAATCCGCTTCTATATCGGTAATCTCTAATCACAGATCTCATCTAAGAAACGAGTAGATCCGGTTTTGAATTGCCTATTTTGTATTCCGCTGTGCATGATTTATTGGGCAATTCCTAACAGTGGTATCAGAGCCAACTCGTTTTCTTTTTGAGATTTGTTAAATTATTGTTCAATTTTAGCAATAGTTGCTATTATATCAATTTGATTTGGGTAATAATAATATATAATATATTTATGAAATATAAATTTTTGAAATTGATATTGGACCAATTACTTCATTCGGTCGATCACATGAATTTGATTCATGAATTAGATACATGTGATGTATGTATGTAAAGAATTTGCATGGGGTTCAACTATGTATGTATATGATGCATATATCGATCTCTGTTGCAAATTGCAATACATGTTTATCATATTGGATTTGTGTATATACATATTGCTGGGAAACGGATCGAATTATTAAAAAAAAAGGGGAAAATGGAGGTCGAGAACCGAGTCCGGCGCGCTGGTCGCCACGCCGCGTGACAAGTCAGCGGCGATCATTGTCGAGTGGGCGGCGACTGGTCGCAGCAGCAGAACGATCGCCGCCGTGTTGCGCCGCGGTCGCCGCAATTCCAAGCGGCGACTTCGCCGCAAGTGGAAAGGACGGCGGCGACCGCCGCCCCTGGTGGCAATGGCGATCGTCGCCACGCCGCCGATATCGGGAATGTGGAACCCTAGAAGCTAGGGTTCCAGACGCTGGAGACGAGGGCTTGTTGTGCAATTTTGAAATTGCACAAAGAAGTCCTCGAATATTCACCGTTGAAAAAGTTTCAGAAACTTGCAAGTTAGTCCCTATTTCAGTTTATTGCGAAAAAAGAGTCCTAGGGCTGAAATTAAATTTTCTAGAATTCTTGATAAATTAGATTTATCAATTTTCTTGCAATTATTCAACTTTGAGCATTTATTTTCAATTTTCAATTATTGTTTGAAACAAAAATGAATTTTTGAAAATTATATTTTTAGTTTGTTTCTCCCTAATATTTTTCGCGAATTTTATTAAAGTGTGACTTTAATATAGATGACGAATAAAGTGTTATTTCGTTTAACCCGCCTCTAATAATATTTAATTAATTAGATTAATTATTTATTATTACAAGTAATTAATTAGATTAATTATTTATTATTACATGTAATTAATTAGATTAATTATTTATTGTGATATGAGATTAATTAGATTAATTTATAAAATTTTGTTTCTTGATTGTTTAAATTATTTAAACAATATGGGTCGTCACAATAAATCTAGAAACTGAACTGTTTATCCATATTGGATGATTTTGGACCAGACCAAAGTAATTCACAAAATAAAGAGTTATTTTGTGAGTCCCCTCTTATTAATAAAATTAATTGATTAATTTGATTAATCATAAAAATTTTATTAATATGTAATTAATTAGTTAATGTGATTAACTAATTAAATTTTGATATAAAGAGTTATTTTCTAAATTCCCTCCTCATGATAAAATTAAATAATTAATTAGATTAATTATATAATTTTAATTGATGAGTTATTAATTAGTTAATATGATTAACTAATTAATATTCGTTTGGTTCTGCTTTATTGGTTTAAAATGTTTAGCCAAATTATGTTATTACCCAAATCTAGAAATTGATATAATTGTTAATATTAGATATCGTGGATGATTATGGACCAGACCAATGTGATTGGATGAATGCATGGTTTTATTCTTTGTTTCATGTTGGGGGCCTGCGTGCCTATTATTAATTTGGGCCTACGTGCCAATTAATTTTTAATTTAATTTCGGACCTGCGAGTCTATATAATATGGCGTATGTGCCAACTAGTATCGGATATGAGTTGGAGCAGAAGATGGAGATCACCGGAATTAACCAACGAAGAACCAAGAAATTGTCCCCTAGGAATTGACCAACTAGTTTTTCTCTTGGCTCGGGAGAACTAGATAGATATACGTCCATAATCATCCACTAGTTCTATTATGCTTGATAATTGCATGGTTGATGTTTATTATTATGCATTATATTATTGATGAGACCGATCCCCTTTAAAATGATATTAAATTCACGATTAAATGTTAATTCATGCCTTCCAATGTTACGGTGAAGAATTAGATTTCCACAATCATAGGCAGCTTGTTGAGTAACTCAAGGCTGCTCGATCGTAGGAAATGTTCTTCACTGTGAGACATGTGATGTCTCTGAACATTGGGTTGAATTTAACTAAAATTCATTTCTTGTTGAGTAACTCAAGGAAATAGATTTTAGAGGCACGTCAAGTTAATACATAAGATGTACAAGATAAATGGTTATCTGCTTGATGATCTAGGAGTCGCATGGAGATGTGATTGATAGGTGTATCTACCTGAATGACAATTAGGGCTTGTTGAGTAACTCAAGATTCTAATTGAACAAACGGGGTCCTAGACCACTGATAAAAGTCGAAAAATTGTTTCCTATCAATGTTGGGGATCATTGATTCAGTGGGAGTACTGTTAATTAAATAAAAGTCCATATTTGATTAACTTTATTGCATTTATTATTATTCCATTATCATTTCTGTTAATTATATTATGAGTAATGTTTTGAGTTTGAAAAGCATATTTGATGCCGACAAACTCACTAAAACTATTTGAGTACTGTACTCAAACATGAAAAGTGAATTTAGTGTCACCACACTCACTGGATTTTCTTACAGTAACGTCATAAATGTGACATTTGTTCTCACATATAAGTTACAATATGTCATAAACAGATTATCCGAAATATTCTGCCAAGATGGTCTTGCTAGGACAATGTGAATTTACAAAGATCATGTGATGATCATAATGCAATATGAATGATACTTGCAGTTATGAGTTGTAAATGTCGCATGTGGGTATGGATATTTATGTTGTTATTGATCATGTCAAGGAGTTGATCCATGTAATGAACGATATAAAAATCCAAAATGCTATTTGGGGACTTGATGGGCAACAAGTCAAATGTTGACTTAGTTCTTCAACTCTCATTACCAAATAGTTTATCACAATTTGTTGTGAATTAAGATGTGAATAAGATTCCCAATACCCACTGATCTGTTTGATATGCCCAAACTGTAATACCTATCACCAATGTGATAAGTTTGATCTTGAAACTCCTAACAAGGCTTAGAAGAAGTCTCAACGGAACTTTGAGAAAGAATTTTCGAGATCAAATTAATAGTTGAGGTATATAAAGACATATTCAAAGCCAATAACACTTTGTAGAGACAAAGAAGATTGGCATGGAACTGTGAGTCATGCATAACCAATTGAAGAGAAGAATCTTGGAGAAGATTTTCGAAGCCCGTATTTAAATCTTTTAAGTATTGGATATCGGATGGAGATCCCATATTTAAATACGATTAAGATTTAAATAAGAAAATTCACTGCAAAGTAAGGTAATAGAACCCATAGTAGAAAATGAAGTAAATGTGACTTCATTCAAGACCTATTTTTTCCGTTATCTTTTTATTTTGTTTTAGAATAAATATTTTGATCACGTTCTTGTGAAGAACATTATTTCTATTCATGTTGGGATATGAATAGTTGATCCATTAAGATGAAGAACAATAGTTGTTTACAATCATTTAATGGAATCAACTATAGAAATAAGATCAGTAATATTGGATTTCTAAAAGGTCTATTATTGGAATAGAAAATAAAAGGGGTATAACGATGATTATATCCTATTCCAACATCAAAACATGTTAACCCTAATTCATATTGATGTATTGGGTTGATATGTACAGAAGGTCGGAAAATAGCGTCTCCAACGCCGTCAAGCTCAAAGAGGGCTATATATCAGATATAGTATCTTATACTTGATGGACCATAAGCATGAAAAATTTTGAAATGTTCAAAAGGGTTCAAGTAAAAGAGGAGAGCTACTTAGGGAATATTCTAACATTTCGATATGATCGAAGTGGAGATTATTTAAGGATATAATTAGAAGAATGAGATTCTCGTTCAGTGAATTTGGGAATATACATGACTAATTCAATGGTGTATAATAAGAGAAATTGTTCACATTAATATGATGCAATTTAATTATTATGCCTAACAGTTCATTCTAAAATTGTTTTGGGATGTGCAATGGAACTTGTAAGAAACACACTAAATAGTGTTCTATCTAAGTCGGTAGATAAAACTCAAAAATGATTTTGAGTAATAATGCTTAGATGAAGCATGGGAGAAATCTCTTGATAGACATTCAAAATGGAAAATTATTGAGTATCACTACTCTCTCACTTTTGAGATTAGAGTCATCTTATATAAGTATGATCTAATCTTCGAGAAATTGTTTTTCCTAAAAGCACAGTGGGAGTAGGATAGACCTTGAAAGAGTTCAAGAAATCACAACAGAGATCAACCGACTAGATGAACTAGTTGCTAAACTTCATTTGATGAGGTGCAAACTAGTAAAGAAGAAAAGTTCTTAATAACACATTGGCTCCGTATAGACCGTGGAAAGGATCATCTATAGCAAGATGTGATCTTGTTGCTATTAATATGTATTGCTAGTCAATGATGAGAAGGCTGTGGTTTATAAATGGTAAAAGTCAAGTTGTTGACCTACAATGTATAGATACACTAGAATTCGAAGTGAGCTCCATGTACTAAAATCAAAATGTGGATTTTGGTTACAAGATGGGTTAGACCTATAATTTGTAAATTAGCTTACAAAGAACCCGTCGACATGGATCGTAATGCTCACAAGACAAGATTAACAGTGAATTTTGCAATCAAAGATAAATGTTGTATTTGAGAACAAAATTCACATCTGTAATCGTGTCTCCATTAATTTGAATTCTAACTACCGTAGATGCTCGCGTTTGAGAAATGGTTTTCAAAACCTTGATTTTGATCACATTGTATCTGATGCAACAGAAGAGTTTTGAATCCATAAGATCAAATCAAGTGTGTCGGCATACCCAAGAGGAGCTGAAAACTTCATTTTGATGAGACAATCAAATAGTTTGATTTTTTCATCAATGAGTATGAATAGTGTGTACAAGAAGTTAGTGGGAGTATAATCGTATTTCTAATACAGTATGTGGATACAAGTTGTTAGAAAAATGATATCTCCAGAGAAGGTCCGATGTTTTCTCCATTACAGATTTAGAAAAGGTTGCATGTAATTTTGGGATAAAGATCTATAGAGATAGATCTACAAAACGTTCAGCCTATCTAAATCCAAGTACATAGATGAAATCTCTAGAAGATTTTTCCTGAAAGAGTTCGAGATAGAACTCTATCTTATAAGGATAGAACTACACTCTCAAAAGGCGTTGGAGAACACGGTTGAGAGAGGTCGCATGGATAAGATTCATGCGATACTATGTACTAGATCAAATGTTTCACATGTTTTGGAGGGGAAAATTTCCGAAAAAATAATGTAGGAAACATTAAATAATGGTCAACGAACATTATTAGATGCTTGAGAAGCATTGAATAAATGTTCTAATGGAGAATCTGAACGAAGATTTCAAAAATTTCCCAAGTGTCGGTCCTTAGTCTAGAAAGACTATACACGAATCCCAATTCGGAAGGATAGTTACTCATAAGAATAGCATGATCACCTTGAAGGGTTCTAGATGAATGCAACTTAATACACGGTTACTTTGGAAGTAACGAGAGAAGCGGCTTAGATCATTAAGTTCTTAATTGAATCTGAATGTTTTCCTAACATTGTTGATCCAATAGAGATTGAGATAACAATGGAGCCATCGCACAAGCGAAGGAAACCCACGCCTCGCGTCAAGGATCTAAGTGTGTATTGAGGTGGTACGTCTCTTTAGAAGAGATGATACAATGAAATGATAAAAGGACAAAACGAATACAAAAGATCTCTTGACATGGTGGATGTCACAACATATTCATGATAGTCATGATTGAAGCTATGTGTATTAGATACAATAGTGTTTGGATCTAGTTGTGTAAAGCTATGGTGTCGCAATCTGTATTGGATATTGATATGCGTAAATACCTAATTGATAGATGCAATTGAATGGCAGATCTATTATTTTACACATTTACGTTGTTTTATCTTGAACAACTAAAATAATAGAATCCGTAGAATAAATGTGGAAAAACTTATTAATCACAAGGTGTTGTGATAGTGAGATAAAAAGTTTTAGCACTTATTCTTAAATTATCCCTAGTCATAGCAATGACGAAACTCGGATATTGTTGTTGCGGACAGACTAGCATGTGTCGCATCTCTTTCTTAAGAAGAAAGTAACTGATCTCACAAGTTAGAATGTGGAGACATTCTGATGGACACGTGGATGCTTCGTGAGTGGAACAAGCATCTGGATGACCCGCTTAGAGATACTATGTGGATAGTTATCCTTGCGTCAGTAGTTGATCTCTAATGTGTGGTGTGGAATTGGTCCTTTGACTTGAGAATACCATAGAACCTTATGTAAGGATGACTTTACTTTGGCGGACATTGAAGGATACTCTAACCATGGGTTGACTGGAAATGCCGTACAGGTATAGTGAGAGTTGCATGAAGGTTGTGAGTATTCAATAAAGGATTCATCACTCCTGGATAACGGGAGATTATAACCTGCATTTCGCCCAATCAAGTTGATGTAAAATCCTTGGCCAAGGTGAGATTGTGAGATTGAAAAGAGTTTCAATTACAATCATTGTTTTAATCAACGTTGAGTTGAGAGCGAACAACATGGTTGGTTGAATGAGATTGACGCGAATCCATATCTCTAAACCAATCGGGTTATATTGATGAAGGGATTATAGTTCCGCGGTAACCGTACATGTAAAGGTTTCGTCATTACCACATGACTTATCCCGTCACTTGGGTTGCCATGATACATTGCTAGATGTCAATCATGGACAACGACATGGGTCAATCGATCTAGGTGAATCGATGATAAATTGAAATAGGGATTTCACTTTATCCTATCTTGATAAGATCAAATAGTGACACCATGACGTTTGCCATAGTAGTGGGAGCCTGATGGGTCACACACAAAGTCAAGTGCTCACATCTTGAATTGGACCTTGTCCAAGTGGGAGAATGTTAGTTATGGTGTGTCTGAGCCCAATAGTTGGGCCAGAGTTGAGTTATCTTGTAGCTCAAAGCCACAAGCCCAATAGGATTATTGTAAACCTATAAATAGCTCAATGTAGCCCCATAATACACAAGTTATTATTACTATATTGTCTCTAAACTCTCTCTACAATTAGCTAGCACTAAATTGAGAGAGATCATCCCACTACGAAGTTGTTCGTAATTCAAGAAGAGTCTTGACGTGTGGATCACCGTTGGAGGCCGGACGATTGGCCGGCTGTGGAGACGAAAGAACAAACGAGAGATTCCCCGTGAAATCCGCTTCTATATCGGTAATCTCTAATCACAGATCTCATCTAAGAAACGAGTAGATCCGGTTTTGAATTGCCTATTTTGTATTCCGCTGTGCATGATTTATTGGGCAATTCCTAACAATAAGCCTGCCAATCCCAAAACATAGCAACTACTCGTGAGGTGAGGTGACTCAGGTGAGTGTTGACCTCAGTTTTCAGGGAAACATGTCACGCGGAAAGAACAATAAATAAATTGTTGTTTATGCTATTTGTAACTTAATGTAATGTGATGGTTATGCTAGTGTTACTATGATAAGATGTTAAAAATAGTGCATTCTAGTGGATATAGCACGTGCTTTGACCAGTAAATAAATAAAAGCAGAGAAATGTCTTTCATACCATTCAATCCATTTTAATATCAACTGCAAAGGTTGTAGCATAGAGCTCTTCTCAACTGTCTCTCTGTGTACGTATCTGTGTTGCCTTTGACATGAATTTAGAATGACTCAATAATAATGTAGCTTCAAGAGCAAACGAGCCCCAAATTTGCGACTTAGCGGGTGTTAAGATGTGTGTAAAAATAAGTTTGTATGTATTTTTATGTGATATAGGAGAGAAAATGAATGGAATTAATGGTGGAGATTTGTTTAGTACAGATAGATCCCACGAGATACGTGGATGTGAAATAGGAGAGAGAACGAGTGGGGTTGAAAAAAATGTATAAAAAAATGTAAATGGAATTAATGGTGGAGATTTGTTTAGAAAATGAATGGAATTAATGGTGGAGATTTGTTTTGTACAGATAGATCCCACGAGATACGTGGATGTGAAATAGGAGAGAGAACGAGTGGGGTTGAAAAAAATGTATAAAAAAATGTAAAAATGTGTAGAATAACACCCGCTTAATCACTTGACGAGAAATTTGGGGATCATATCCTGCAAAAGCCATGAGTAACACTCCTATGCGATCTGCTTCAATGGCAAGCCTGGTAGACGAAAGAAAACCTTTAAGTGAGCCATGGCGATAATCTCGATTTCACACATGTAATATACAAAAATGGGCAGCTAAAAAAACTACCAACAAAAACTATTTATGAGTAATGTTCAAAACACCCAAGTTACCATCAAGAATATATAATAGATTCCAAACTCGACAAAATAGGAAAAGCCAAGTTTTCAAAGAAAAACACTGAAAGAACAATAACGAAATTGTGTCTAGCTAGGTACTAAATGGAGCAATCCAACATGGTATGTAATGTATGTGATCTGAAACGCCCACCTGTTAAATTTCCACAAAGCATGCCAGTTAAATTTCATTCACTTGTTCAATAGGCGAAATATTCAAGTAAAATCTCTTCGTGCACGTGCTCTTAAATGAAACACCGCACAATAAGCAGAGTTGGAACTTGACATAGCATTTTAGCCATCTCATTTTATCTTCTATTTCAAATTTGAATTTGATCAAACAGATCACATTCATGTATATCACGCATTATTATTATTATTATTATTATTGTTGTTGTTGTTGTTGTTGTTTCTTTCGTAGAAAGAGAAGATAATTGTATGATTTTTGTATTTTCGACATATTAACATGGACGAAGTGCAATGTTTTGAAAAACTTGAAAATTGGAATTCACAATATATGTATATATCCTTTTTAGAATTTGAGAAACGAGTCTACCACGAGGAAGAAAATGTTTAAATTGGCTAAAAACAGAGAAACCAGGAAAAATATAAAAACAAATGTGACGCAAGAACCAACAAAAATAAAAGAGTAAAAACCATTGTTTTGGGGTTTTAGACATGGTTATGACTTTTGTGAGAGATGCTTGAGTACGAAGAATCGTGCCGTGTGGTTTTGTCAAGAATTTCTTATACTTAAATTCAGTACATGTCATTAATTTTCGCTTTAGTTTGTCCAACAATAATTCGTACAAGTTCAATCAAGATGCCCATAACTCGTTTGTAATTTAAATATTTAGTCATAACAATACTTCGAACTGTACAATTATCATATATTTTCCCCGAAGATGGAAATTTAATATTTGTCAAATGTCACGTTTTATTGATCCGCGTTTCACATTTGCCAATTTCACCATTGGAAATTCGGAAAAAGGAAAAGTGAGTCCATAGACATTCGGCACTAAAAGAACTCAAATCCGATCAAAATGGTCCATTTAACTATTCCTATTAGTTGCAAAAAACAATGTTCATAAAGTTTTAACCAAGCTGGTCCTCTAACGTAAAACGTGCAGCCAACAAAGCAAAGGTGGATTGGAAGGGAAGGCAAAAGGGAAGCCCACCATCAAAACCCAAAGCGCTAAAACTTTTTTCTTTTAAAAATTTCACTTTCTTCCTTTAAGTTCCTTAACTATCTAGTACGATATTTCATATTTGAGGGACCATAAGTGATAGCTCAAATAATGAAAACATCTTTTACTAAGTAGGAAGTCTTGAGTTCAAGTTTAGTCTCCTATCTGAAGTTGTGGCAGTTGCAAAAAAAAAAAAAATGTACGAGATTTGCACCTTCAATAATAAAAGGTTAAATGCACAAATACTTAATCTTTGATATCGCAACTGAAATTTTCTTCTTTTAAAAGGGGTTCATAGTTTGATATTTATTGTTATCTTTTCAAGTTGAAGCATAACCTTATATATTTTCAAAATTTTATGATATTTTTTGAATATTTGCGCCACTACAATTTGATCTTTAAATTTTAGTGATGCTTGTCAAAAGTTTTTTATGATGTTTAGTATATTTTTCATCACATGTTAAGTAGTGTTTATTCTTTTGCACTTTTTTTTTCTCAACATCAACTTTGATAAGTAATGAGCTCAATGAATTTTATTATAGATGATCATCAATAACCACCCAAGTAGCCACTTCTTCCCTTATTTTATTTATTTATTATTTTTTTTTTACCAAGAAGTGCATTCTAGTAAAAATTTACCTTAATTTCAAAATTATTATTATTCCAAAAAGGTTCACTTAATTAACATTCTACATTATTTTATATTTGAAAATTATCTTGGTTCACTTAGGCGTGTCTAGATTTGTAAAAACATGAAAAGTTACTTTGTCACTAACTATAAGTTTTTCTCTTTTTTAATAAGTTCGTTCACAAAAACGTCCAACAAATCAACTCATAGCACCAATAAAACTTCACTCTCCAACAAACCCCCGAGCACTATCTCATCCAAGCAAGAATAAATGTGTGCTAGAAGCACATAGAAGGCTAAAATGTAGAATTAAATCAAACACAAAAGAAGATATAAATAGATGGATATGGGCTTTGATGGGTGTGTGGATACATGGAGTTGGTCCAAACATGGCTTCCAGCAATTATTTATTAGCGGACATTAGTTTTCACACCCGTGCAATGTACGAGAGTAAAATTGTGTAAGTTGATTGAAAATAAAATATTTGACACATGTACGGGTGTAAAACTGTGTAAGTTGATTGAAAATAAAATATTTGACATATGATTCTCATTTGTAATTAATTAATTGAGTATGTATATTAAATTTATATTTCACATATCATATAATTAAGTGTATACTAGCAGGCAATTAATATGCATATTGTTATGTTGTATCAATAAATTTTCTACAATCTAAAATACGTATGGATAAAGTGGTTAAATAATTGTGTTATATTACAAAAACTTGTATAAGTAGAACAAATCAAGTTAAAAGATAAAACCATGCGAAGAAACATACACTCGCAATTTGAAATTATCCAGAAAAATTGAAAACACAAAACAAAATGTAGATAATAGTTCAACCTTGTTTCATTGTATAATATCGAAGTATGATCTATATTCGTTAACATCATTGATATACCGAATTTAGTTTCAATTCATGATTGTAAACATAAAAATACCTTACCCTATTTAAAAATTATGTTTAATGTCGATTGGTACAAGGAAATGATTTCTCTAAAAATATAAATTTAATAAAATTACAAACATCTATCAATTGTGCTCATGAATAATTCTAAAAGTTATAATAATCGAATAATAAATAAAACAATTCTTAAAATATATAAATCAAAAAATTTGATTTATCTCGATTCCCTTTATTTAGTTATGGGCTAACAAACTAAAAAAAGAAAGTAGACGATTCTTTAACAAACTCGATCAATAATTAAATTTTGACATTATAATTTAATTATGAATTTAAAAATATTTTTTATTAAATATTTATAAAAATATATAAATAAAAATAATAGAATTAATTTGTTACATGCCAAGAAAATGTCTAGTGGTCGAAAACTACACTTTTAGTGAGTTTTATTGATCATATCTGAAATATGATGTTATTTTTAATATTTTTGTAGGTTTCTTATACTAAAGCGCCAGTGTTTGTGTAAAATTGATGTTAGAGATATTCCGCTCATTTAAAATTTATTTATTATTTTAGTACAATTCAATTATATAATAACACAAATTTTTATATTCTATGTGACAATTATGGATGTGACTTATATTTGAGTGCATTCATCATTTTTGTCAAAATACGGAAATGTTTTTTTCTTGTGTGTTGTTGTCGACTATTATTGATGGTGTTATGTTATGATTGCTTTAATTGTTATTGTCTTTAACAGTATTGTAAATTAAATTTGTGTTTTTTTGTGAGTTTTCTCCCTGTGTTTACAGGATGAATTGGTACAAAATGGAGAAAAACTCTGTCTAAATTTTTCAAGAATTATTTCATTAGTTATGTTAATTAAATTTATTGTTGCGACTCATTATTTATTTATTTTTTTAGATCTTATGTTAATACAACTAACACATATTAATATTGTTATTAACTAAAAAATTGTACCCCCGTGCAACGCACGGGTGAAACAGCTAGTTATATGAAACTACGACAAATTTCTCGTTTGAAATTATAATAGACAACTTTAATTCGAAAAGAAGAAAATTCATCAATAACTTTCTATATATAAGAAAATGAATAACGAAACTTTTTTTATTTTTCAAAATAAGGACTTTTTTTCTTTTTTATAAACTCGCTTAAACAAGAGGTTAGGTGCATATTAATTTTTTGTTAGTATTGAACTAATAGCTAATGACTTTATTAAAAATTTATTTATTTATTATTATTATTATTCTTTTTTGCTTGGACTTTTAAATATGTTTTGTTTATAATCCAAAAGTTGGTTCATCTATATAGTGGCATATGACATTTTACACATACATGTGGTAGCATTTGTTTGACTCCACGCCTTAGGACGTTTATAGAACAACTAAAATATTTAATTTATAGAACAACTAAAATAGTTAATTAGCCACCAAATTCGATCATTTAGACTACACGAGGATAAACAATAGTCAATAGAGTTATATAATACTAATAATAATAATACTTTTTAATGTTAGATTTGTTTATTTGTGATAACATTTTTTAATATTTCTCTTCAGGAAAAAAACGTTTTTTAATATTTTAATTATGTTCATCTATTGCAACAAATATACTATTTATATTCTACAAATTCAACAAATTTTTTTTATTAACCTAGAAAGAATGTATATTTTTTATAATGACAGTAATTGTTATTATTGTTGGCGATCTCTAACCTCTATTTTTCTTTTTTCAAAAATTACGTGTGTACCCAATGCATGCAGAATTAGATTAAACAATGAGATAACAAATATATAATTTATTGCACATTAATCATTAGCGATTAGGATGTAATTAGACGTCTAGATGGCTAGACCTGAAGAGAATCAAGCCACACAATATCTTGTATAGATTGCACCAATTAGCTCACTAACTATAATGAAATTAACGGAAACATTAAGACAATATCGTACGATTTATATCAAAAGCCACTTTTAATATCTAAAGGAAAAGAGAGATAGACACATAAATTTGTGTAGGTCCCATATTTTTTCTTTATCGTTTCCCGTGCACTTTTCAGAATCATACATCCATCTACACAATTTCTATTATTATTTTGAATTTGTTTTCTCTCTCCTCATTTTTACTTTTCCCTCTAATTTTTTTCTATCATCCTTTCCATTCTACTTTTATTAAAATAATTATATTTTCTCTATCTCTCTCTTCCTTTAAACATTAAAAATGACTTTTGTATTGGAGATGCTCTAAAGACGTAGATGCTAGGGGCCGTTTGATTGGATCAAAACCATTTGCGGTTTTTGCAATTTGATTTCGAGTTTATTGACGAATGTGTCCTTTTCCCTCACAGCGAAAGCATAGACAATGCTTCATGTTGAGAGCTACGTGTGTCAATTTACCTCTGATGTTCATCGATGTTTCCGGTGGCATTAATTAGGATTCACATAGAAAATAATCAAATCCATGAAGTCAAGATTTAGAGGTCGAATTTAAGGAAATGCTATTCTCACAAGGAATTCAAAAATCTAAAGGGTTTACCTCGGAGTGGACAAAATCATATAGTTGACGTCACGTCACGTTAATAAATTAAAGTCCAAAACTAAAGAGTCGATTTTATATTTAAAAATGGAGGTTTAAAATTTTTTAAAAATAAGAGTCTCCAATTGATTTGATAAAGTTAGACACATCCCGATCATTAAACAATGAGTTTTTGTTGAAATTCAGCATTAATCGACTGGGTTTCGAAGTTATGATTTTGGGTTTTTTTATCTAATGAACTAAAATAGATTTGACAATGTTGGCAACGATGGCTAATGTAAATAAAAATAAAAAATAAGACAAAGAAGCTTGTTTATTTATTTATTTATGGATTATAATTATCAACCTTTTGAACTTGGACTCTGCTAGATTGGCATTTGTCCCAAGAATTGTACCTATGGCCTTCCGAAATGGGAGCCCTAACCATTTCTGTATGTAAAAATAATTTAATAAATAAATATGATAAGTTCAAATAGTAGCTCCAATTTCTCCAAACTTGCCACGTAATTTGTAGCATTTGACCTAATTACAATTACGACAACTTTTTATTAATTCATTTCAAAGTCTAATACAATTTTTTTAGAATAGAAAGTCTAATCCAAATTGTAACGGTTAATTTCCGTGATTGGGGCCCATGTCAAGCTCTAATGGCACTTCACTTCTTTTCTTTTTTTCCGAAATACTTTTAAAATTTTAATTAAATTAATAATGTCAAAGTCTTTGTTCATATTCGGCCGAGAATCAATTAACCACTGCATAGTGAAATAAAATAAATATAAAATAGAATACTAAAAAAGTATATATAATCTTTTTTCTTTTTTTGCAAATTACTTTTGGTTCTGAAAGCGACAGACATGTGCTTAGAAATTTGTCGTAATTTGAATGTTTATATTCTACCGAAGAAGTAGGAACGAGCTTGATTTTTATATTTTTCCAACAATCAAATATCTTTTTTTTTTTTGGAAAAATCAAATATCAATGTGAACCATAATAGTACTCTTTACATTTTAAAAAGAAATTAAAAACATTCATTTTCTATTAATTTCATGTTGTATGGGGAAAATTTTCAAACACTGCACAATTTATTAAATGTAAACCACTTGTTTATAAGATATTACAATTAATTATATAAATTTGTTTTTATACATAAATATTCAATATTGATTAACTTCAAGCATCATTATTAAAATATTTGACGAGTTTAGATTTGTCGTTATGATTTATACTTTTATTGTTTCATCCAATTAAAAGTGCTTTTTTAAAAAAAGGGACAATAAATCTCGATGAAATTTTGATTGCTTTTGACAAGCATAATTGTAATGGATGCGGCTAAATGCACCCCATTTTTTCTAAATACACCCTCCAAATAAATCATTTCAAATTTGCCCCTTTTTTGTGTTTGGCCAACATTGGTTGAACACCCACAAAAAGAAAAAAAAATCATTATTTTGCTATCATTTTTCACAGTAATTGTTGTCAGAAATGACAATTAAAAAAAGGGGAAAACCCTCCCCCCCCCTTTTTTCCTGCAAAATTATTGCTGGAAATTGTCGTTGATTGTTGTAAATGGTGCCACCAGAAATTGTAGCAAAGGAATATGCCAATTGTTGCAGCTTCTTCTTTGTCACTCTTTTTTTTTCCGACTACGAGTAAATTTGGGATACGAGGAACTAGCATGTGTGTCTACGAAAAAGGGGATTTAGCCCCACCCAATTGTAGTTTTCGGGCTTGCGATATTGTAGATTTATTCAAATTATGTGTTAGATATTATTAAAACCTAGGAAAATTTTATTAAAAAATATAAAATAATTATACGAGTGATTCAAAATAATAATAGAAAAAAACTAATACAAATTAATGAAGATTTATTGTGCACACAACAGGCCGTGTCTTATAGACTTGTAGCGAGTTTGGGTGGTCAAGGTCAACAATTGAACTGTACAGTTGAAAAGTAAACGCGACATCAATGTAAAGGCCTCTCAGCAGCTTCCTCTGTGTTTCTTCCAGTCATCGTCTTCCTCATTACCGCTCTACTACAACTCCTCCCTCTCTCTTTCTCTCTTTCTCTCACACACACACAATTTGGGATTTCGCCACCAGAAGAAGAAGAGAAAGAGAGAGTTGCAGATAGCAGAGACCAAAGAGCTCTCAGAAACCAAAGAAAGAAAACTATGAATAAAGGAGCTCTTGCCCCACTCAATCTCTCTCTACCTCCTTCTGATGAAGCTACTCTCTCTAAATTCCTGTAATTTTCAACCCTTCATTTTCTCTTTCTTTTGAGTTCAGTGTTTTCTGATATGGGGTTTTCTTGTTTTCTCTTGATTTTGTTACAGAACTGAATCTGGGACGTTTAAGGCTGGTGATCTACTGGTCAACAGGGATGGAGTTCGTATTGTTTCACAGGGGGAAGTTGAAACTGTAAGATTATTTTCTTTAAGGGTTTCTTGAAATATGACTGCAAGATACCATTTTTTCTTCAAAACTATCAAATTTGGAGCTTGAATTTAATGATTCTTTGAGATAATTCCATCTAATGTGCCAATTTAGGTAAGATCCAGATATAATTGCTCTCATTTTCACAAATTTTCATGCGGCAAAGTTGTGATCTTTAGAAATCTTCATTATTGGCAGAATTTGACCATGCGAAGTGTTGTAATGTTGATTGAGATGAAAAATTATATAGAAAACTACCGAATTTGGAAAGAAAAAAGAGAGAATTTGAGAGAATGAAAGCAGAAATGTAATGCAATTCTCTTTTCCTAGAACATAAGATTCATTACAGTGTGATTAGTAGTTACAGTGTGATTCAATTGATTAGTGAAAACCTCATTAAAGTAAGTGATTTTAATCATTTGTCTACCTTCAACTCATTCATTTCTCTGTCCTTTCTCTATCAGCCGGCCCTTATACAGCCATCAGATAACCAGTTGAGCTTAGCGGACTTTGATCATGTTTCAGTTATTGGTAAAGGCAATGGCGGAACTGTCCGGTTGGTGCAGCATAAATGGACCGGCCAATTCTTCGCTCTCAAGGTACTTAATTGAATAATCAAACCATTTCTTAATTCTTTAAAATTACTCGAATGTTTAGAAACAAATTTGGAGTACTTATCTTATCCTATCCAAAGAAATTAACATTCTAAATTTCGCTAAGTTGAAAAGCAAAATTAATTCTATCTTTCGCTTGAGAACAAGATGCCTTTGGATAGACGACTGGCTTCTATGTACAAATGTCCTTTTTTATTATTCCAACAATACATTTAGGTGCCTTATGTTTTGTGTTTCAATTTTGAGTTTTTTAAATATGCTTTTAAATTTTCCTTTTTTTGGGGTGAAGTGAGAAGATAGTTAGCTTCTTTTTTTCTAATTGAAAACACTTGACACGAGATATTTCTCTGTTTGTAAAGATATGTTTTTGAGAAATACGAAAAGAAACAAGTTTTTAGTGTTCGAATTTGAAAAGAGCAAAGAGAGCAGTCAAGTCACCAGTTTTTTAGTTATGAATGTAACTAATATGTAAAACTGCACTTCAAATGCAGGTTATTCAAATGAATATTGAAGAATCAGCTCGCAAGCATATTGCACAAGAACTAAAAATCAACCAGTCGTCCCAATGTCCATATGTCGTGATTTGCTATCAGTCTTTCTATGATAACGGGGCCGTCTCCATAATCTTGGAGTATATGGACGGTGGGTCCCTCGCGGATTTCTTGAAGAAGGTCCAAAAAATACCAGAGCCATGTCTTGCTGCAATATGTAAGCAGGTAAGAAAAAACCCTCAAAAGGTCCTTCGTTTCCTATCAACATATTTTGTGGTAGTTATTGATATTCGGTGTGTTACTCTCGACTAGGTACTCAAGGGCTTGTGGTATCTTCATCATGAAAAACACGTTATTCACCGGGACTTGAAACCTTCAAATTTGCTCATAAATCATACAGGCGAAGTCAAGATAACCGATTTTGGAGTGAGCGCGATATTGGCGAGCACGTCTGGTTTGGCCAATACTTTTGTTGGCACATACAACTATATGTCTGTGAGTGTTATTCAATAAACTCAGTATAATGTTGTGATAAACTTTTATTTTGTCAAAAGCTAAATTTTGGTTTTCTTGGTGGTGAAGAGTACGAACTGTGCAGATAATATTGAATAGTGATTTGAGATGTATAGTTAATACCGAATTTGACTAAATACTAAAAGTAAATGTTTAGGTCGAAAAAGTTTACTCTGATCACAGGATTAGTGTGTACGTTTTAACCTTGAAAAATTAACTCATCCTATTCAGGCGAACTTATGCTTCAATATTAATCAAACTTAACACAGCTACTCATTACTATCAACACATTTTTCTGTCCTTACGACTATCCAACATGAAAAGATTGTTTTTGGCAAATTAAAATGTCTGCGAGTGTTATTCATTTAGTTTCTATTATTTGATTGGATAATGCTAGCCAGAGAGAATCCGTGGAGACAACCATGGCTTCCGAAGTGACATATGGAGCTTGGGTTTAGTTATCCTTGAGTGTGCAACGGGTCGTTTCCCGTACACCCCACCTCACCAAGGCGGATGGGCTACTTTCTACGAGCTGATGAATACCATAGTCGATCAACCTGCACCACGGGCCCCCGATGATTTATTTTCGCCGGAGTTTTGTTCCTTCATCTCTGCATGGTAAGGATTATGCCTTTTCTAATTCCATTGAAATAAGGGCTCCTTTGGAAAGTGGATTATTTTGTAATATTTTTAAATACTTTCCTAACAAGTCTTGTGAACTAATAAGAGCTTGTTGGTTTACTTGTCACAGTGTTCAGAAAGATCCTGGAGCGAGGCTATCAGCAAATGAACTGATGGTAACAAATGTTCTTGTCCTCCATTAGCTTCAAGTTCATCTCGACTGAACCTGTAGTTGTCAAAAGTTAAAAGGGCTTGTGTTTATCAAATGCAGGCACACCCTTTCATCACCAAGTATGAGAATTTTGATATCGATCTTGCGTCATATTTCACCAGTGCATCACCGTCTTCTTCCACGGCTTAGTTATGGAACTTTTGGTATGTGAAAACATAGATGGTTAATTAAAATTGCTATCTTATAATCGTTTATCTTTACCGTTTTTCTTGGATGAACAGATTTGAGTTGGCTGTTAATCTATAAAAGGGGGACTGCAAGTGCTATTTTCAAGAATTATGTGGTGTGAAAAGACGAGCCATGATACTTGGGGACCTGACTTCGAAAATCCTTGCCCTACATTTTCAGGACAAGAGAGTGTCACCGCTAGATTGATTTATGTATAACTGTCATCTCCACGAGCAAATTGTCAAATGTGAGAAATTGTTTCCTAAGACATGTATAACATGTAGTTTTGATTCCATCTGTTTTCTGAGGAGTCCTAGATTGGTGTCGATAAATCTTGTGGTCGAGCTATGTTCTATCGGCATGTATAATAGCCTCAAATTTTAATGACTAAGAAAATCCCATGTTGTGCAATAATTTGTAACATCCAAAGCACATGCAGACACAATTTATTGTGCCTAACACATAAATCATTCAATATCGAGCTGATTATATAATGCTCTCAAAGGTGATTACGTCATACTGAGGTCATTACATCCAATAGTTGAATCAGTATATGTCATGTAGCAACAAGAACAAAACTTCTATCTCACAAAATACAAACTTTCTAATTTTGATAGTCGTGCAAATCACGAAATGTATCAATATTAATTAGTTATTTGTGACAGTGGAGCTAATCTCGTATATATAAGAGTTGAAATAAACAAAGGTCTAGATTCAGAAAGGGCTTGCCCCCTTTTCGATAGGTTGCAGAAGGTCTTCAAGAGAATGTAGCAGTTGCCAAATTTTCCTTTTCATTCTCGCTTGTAAATGCGTACTCCCCGAGAGACTGGCTGGGTTTCACCATCTAGTGTTGAGATAAAAAGTTCAGTTAGATTAAAACAATCACGACAACATAAGCTTATCTCGCGAAAGGGCTAGAAATTCGGTAGTACCGCTTTCAGCCATTGTTTGAGCATCAAATCAGTAGATACTACAATATAGATACGGTTGATAGGCCCAGAACTGCAACCAAACTATGCAAGCAAATGTTGATACAAACGTTTAGAATCTTTATTTCTTGATGATCACGATTAATCGAACGTAATCGCCATGACTTCAAATCAATAAGAACCTAATAATCTCATGATACAAATACGACACTTAGTGTGTTCAAAATAAACTTTTATTCTGTCAAAAACAAATGTTTAAGTTGAACTACGGTGCAGATCAATACACACTTTCAGAGAGGCATCATGTTTATAACCATTCACCATACCACACTTGAAACATGCAAAACTTGCTGAACATCTACTTTAAACCATTTCAGCACATGAGATGAACTTTTAACAGAATAAGATGAAGACCTGCTCAAGTTGATCATATTTTAGGGAGTGAAAGGCCGACTTCAGGTTGTACACAAACTAATTTTCTCAAACAATTTCTTATCCACATGCATTTTACCATTACTTTGCTACAGCTAATTTTCCTAGTTTATAAATGCCCCGTTTATGAACCCACTTATGAACGCATTACCAAACATGCTCTTATACCCCTTGGCTGCCTGAGCAATTTCCATTCAGGGGCATGATTCTTCTAGTCTAGGAGTAAAACTTTCATAGTTGCACTATTGAGGTGCTATTTTATGAACTCTTTGCTAGAACCTATGTACTCAAGCAAGATAAACCAAGGTGCTCTGGCAAGGGCGAACTGGTTAAGGAACAAGACCTGATGATGGACAGCAAGCTTGCAGGGACAAGAACCTAGTCAAATGCTTCATCCAAATTGATGACATGCTTACATATTTGAAAATGGCACAAGAATTTAGTAAAATGCTTCGACATAATTGACGACACTCACCTAACATGAAGAGGTTATTTCTTGCAGCACATTCTGCACAATGAATTGAACGAGTGACACTCACCTAACATGAAGAGGTTATTTCTTGCAGCACATTCTGCACAATGAATTGTATGAGTGCTGCCACCGAAGTTCCTGCCTGAAATAAACATGGAACATTAGATGGACAAGATTAAATTCAAAAAATCGAATCCACATCGCAGAAACAAAGGAGCGACTTCTCAGCATTTTCATTCAAGAATATCTATTGAATTAAGAGTACAATATATCTGAAACTTTTTATACGTCACCACGACAACCTGACAGTAACTATACTTCTATAAAAATTCCAAATAAACTCACTCTACTTCACCATAACCCAGCACATTTCCCTGTTAATACCTCCTTCAACAAAGTAACATCAGATTCTAATGGTAACAATCAGGCCATTCTGCAACCTACAAAACTCAATAAGGGTTAGAGCGATTTTCATACTGTAATTTAATGTGATGAAGAGTGGACCTTTTTGAAGTGATCAGCTCAATCAAATCTAAGATAGAAGCTAGACAAGCGTAAAACATCTCACTGCAAAATAAACAACAAGATAACTTATTGAAAATATAAATTTATATACAAGGACATTTCTCACAGATATGTAATTGCTACAACCAAAATACAAGATTTGCTACAACCTTAACATTAAGAAACTAAGTTATACGTTGAACAAAAAGATCTTTACAGTAAAGGTGTCAACTAGAACAGGAGCGAGATTCAAGCATCTCGAGATTCACCCAAAACTCAACTTGTATAGGGAGTAACCAAAAGAATATATGGCCAACTCGCAGTCAGGAGTGACATGATATCCAAGCAACTGGTCTTCCATGACATCAATGGTTTTCTCTTCTGTGATTGTATAATAAACAGGAATATACAACTGACTTCAAGGTCAAATTATCATTTTCAAGTCTTTTAGATCATCCAACGGAATATCAAGCCCACCCAAATAGTCGTCATTGTCATGCAATCCATCGTCATCAATGTTGTTGAACCAAGCCCCAAGGTCCTCTCCTTGACCACCAAAATCATCAGCCATGCCTAGATCGCCTATTCCAGGAAGTTCTAAGCCAGACAAATCGATTGGTTCCTCCAGGACTTCCATGCTATCTTCATTATTATCCTTGCTAGTGCCACTTCCACTCATCTCATTTGACCTTGCCGAAAACAATGCTGTTTTTGGTTGCTCAGATATCTTCCCTAGTGGACCATTGACAGAAGCAGTGAGTTGACCTGTTTTCTGTCTAGGTTTTGCTTTAGGCTTTCTCTCCCCCTTGACATTGGCCAGTGCGGGCCGTCCAGCTTTAGTGCCTCCATTTCTCGACAGCACCTCTCTGCTATTTCCCTTTCCTTCTCTCTCACTCCGTTTACCTTTTGCACTGCTTGAAAGTGAACTTCCAATGCCTGATGGAACACCCGTGGATGAAATTTCACCCGGTAGTAACTCGAACTTCTTCACCCTGTTCGACCAATGGTCTTCTTTGCCACTAGTTTGGTCAAAACCTAGATTTGCTGATACAAGAGCTCCAGAAGAATACAAATCCTGATTGTTAGAAGATGGGCTGTACTGTGCTCCCAGGTGAGCTGCATAACAGATAAACACCACCAAAATTAAGTTAATGGACCACAAAAGATACAAGCAAACCATATCAAGAAAACAAAAATTAAACCATCAAACTCGTTTTTAATACCATTAATTTAATTTTCTGACATTGCAACTACAGTAACCTACAACAGGTGTCATTTATCTTCAAACGCTCCCCATTACTGCTAGAAGCACATCTTATTGATGATGTTTTGGTCACATTCTTTTACCTTGCAAAATCAATTGCAAGAAAAACGATAGGCTGCAAACCTAATTTTATCATGCTAATCTTAAATTAATTTCATCATCAATTGAAGTTCTCAACAAAGAAGGTGAGAGCAGTGTGTCATACATAAATCTCACACACAGGGCTTACAGATAAAGATTTGACGATCCCTCATGAGATGTAGCAACTGATGCACCTTTGTATCTATTCTTAGTAATACAAGTTATAAGGCACAAAAACATGAATTCAAATTTGTGACTTATACAACATTTAATTACTGAGTAAGCATTTGGGTATCAATGTGACCAACCTGAAGTTCTAACTTCGATAGAACATCCAGATGTGCTGGGCTGACGCTTTCCGGATTCATTATCAGCACTAGAATTCACTGCTTGCATGTCACTGAGGTGTGCGACTCCGGAAAAGAAAATTTCTTTATACAATGGTTCGCCAAAGCAGCTCTTTCCAGTTGCATCAAATTCCCGACATCGTTCCAATGTCCGCTTAACAAATGCCATTGCAGCTTGTTTTGCCATTTTACCACTGGCACTTTTCATCCCATGAGTATTAGGACCCCAACAACTCTGGAGAAAACAATTTAACTATTTCATATCCAGTTACAACAAAGCTAAGATGGAAACGGAGATAGTTGGTAGTGTGCAGCAGATCAACTAATAGAACCAGATAGAGTAGTCGAAATCTCTAAGATACATACATACATACACGTGTTTGACTAAATTGTACTATATTGACATGGATGAAATCCTACTCCCAGCACAAAACGAACTTCATGGAATATTCACAACTAAATTCGATATATATCAACCCATGAGGAGAACAAATTATATTTACTTCTACTTCTGAAAGTAAAGTATGCATTCAAACCAATTAAATAAGGATTCATATAGAATAGAAAAATTACCATATACTTTCCGTAAGCCATCCCAACAAGTTTTTCCAGTGCACACTGTTCAAACAGGCTGCAATAGATGAAGTGTTTCAGTTATTGACAAGAAGCACACGTAGTTGAGTAGAGATCGGAATGAAGGCTGTATATCCGAAAGTAAAGAACAAACTTTTCACCTTTCTTGAAGCTCTTTAGCCTCAGAAGCTGAAGTCAGCAGTTTGTCAAGCAGAATTTTCTTCTTCGAAACCTATTCATCATTCAAAAAAGAAGAGAAGCACCTTACATAAATAACACATTCAATGCAATAAAGGAGGTTTGCTAAATAGGAAGTAAGAATATCCCACTACATGTGAAATTAGAGGATAACTTTAAATTACTGATTGAAACAGAAGGTCAAATGGAAAATTGACCGACCGAAAGAATAGAAAGAGAAGAGAGGGAAAGAAAGTTGTCAAGTCCAAAATTTCAGACAAAGTGTACAATCTCATCAAACCCAAGGTTCCGGAGGCAAAATAGAGGAAAACTCATTCTCCATCAGTATTCAATGCGATATGCAGAAGGACCATGAGCATTGTATTAGAAGATCTAAACTGGAAATTAATTAAGGAGTCCTTGGATAACAACAATGAAGACCTAATTTCTCTTTTTTTCCCCCATTGAATTGAGAGCAATACCGAAAATGGAGATGAAGGGTTGCCATCTGATCTTACCTCTTCTTGATACTTCTCATCTAATCTACTAAGATCTCCACTGATTTCTTCATCCCCAGTCTGCGACAAATCAGGCTGATCAGAAGGGCATAGGCAATCACAAGAATTCCTAGAACTCGGGTAAGGCTGTTTAAACATAACTTATAGTACAACTGTCCCATAGTGAAAGAAAAACAAACTTACCTCTAAATCTGGGTAAAGCCCAATGCTATGAATCTCCATGAGAAGTCTTTCATCTATCGACATATTATTATACTGATTTTCGGAACATTCTACACCGGGCATTATCTGATCTGGAAGTAAAACATTTTGCAAATGATTGTAGATTGGAATATTCCCAGTGTCTGTAATAGAACCTCCATTATGATCTGACATCCTGTGGTCGAGTTCTCCATTAGCATTTATCCTGTAACCATTAGAAGCGGAATATCTGGAAATATCACGATTTTGAGACCTTGGGGAGCAGAAAGCATCCGATTCTATATCTTTTTCCATTTCAAAACGACATCCGTACATATCGAATCCACGGTCTTCATTTCCACTACAACAAAGTTCTTGATTTTCTTCTTCAGGAATTAGAGCTGCAATCATCCTCTGAAACAGAGAGATCTGCTTTGGTGTACTCATCCCTGGAGCTAGATGCTCTGGGCTGACTTCTGCACCTTTTGTTTCACTTTCTTCTCTGCAGGGGTCATTCAACCCAAACCCATTATGTACTGAAGCAGAACCATCTGCATCGAGAGGCATCAAGGCAGGTGTGTCCAAGGTGGAACCAAGATTAACCTGGTAAGAGAATAAAAATTTACAATCAAACAATAAAACAGAATTTGAGCTACGAGGAAGACATCATCAACTAAATTCTGAGAAAAGTAAAATGCATGTCTGAAACTCAAAAAAGATAGCAAAGATCTGCAATTAAATAACGGACGGTAGATAAATGAGCAAGTGCACAACCAGAAAATCTACAAACAGCAGACCTCAAACATAAAGTGCTTCCATAGAGAAATTATAGGTTGATAAAATCAGAATCTGATAGCCATGAGTAGATAAGTGGGTAGTAGTTGGGGCGAATACGTGATTAAAATTGGAAGATGACTAACCTTGAAATTACAAGGAGATCGTTATTTAAAATGAACCACCACAAGTTGTTCTCTGAATAATTTAAACAGCTCTCGGCATAAAAAACTAAGGACTTGCTCTTTTGTCAAGGAGAAATTCTCAACTCTTCAATAAAATTCTTCTATTTTAAGGATTCTATAAGAAAAAAAGAATTTGAAGGTTGACTCTCTACTGAAGAGGGGGAAGGGGAATCACATTCACCTTGTTTCTTATAGAATCCTTAAAGTAGAAGGGGAAAGGGAAGAAGCGATCACATTCACCGAAACATGAATACAAGGCCTGGTTGCTAAATTACTTTTCCGGTAACTTAAAAGGAATATGAAGGGGAAAATTATTCATGCCTACTGACAGGGATTTGCAACAAATACTTCCTTTTTACTTTAAAGAAAAGATGAAACCTCAGCTGTGCCTTCACAATTCAGGTTATAGAAGATAAATTCAGCTGAGCTGGTTAAAATGAAAAAAGCACAACAATAATATCAGAAAATATGAATCCACACCACACTGAAAGCATTCTTATTCTAAACTTCCAACAAAAATATTTCAAGAAACAACACTACAAAACTCAAAAAAGAAACAAAAAGAAAAAAAAAGGCAGCACCGGAAAAAATGGCCAGAATAAGGATGTGATCTCCTAGTTATCCATCCAGAATAATGTTCCTCGGCAAAATCTGAAACTAAAGGAGAACTTGGGAACAAAATCCCTTTTAGCTGGTTTCAGGTTAAGAGTCCAGTGAGGATGTTAGACTGAGATATTGTTCCAATTATTGACTCACACAAGTACTTATCTAGGTTAATCTCTGGAAGATAATAGAATCTCCACTTACTTTTCTTCTCACACCTTCATTGCGAATTTGCAAAACCAAGTGTGAGAAGTGCAGATGATTTTTCAAACATAATTCTGCAGTAGAATATGTCAAAATGCTAATGATTTGTAATAACATGTACCTGTTTCCAGAAAAATAAGAGTATTGATGCAGTCATTATAATCTCCTTTTAACGTGAGGGGAATTTACAGATGCTATGGAACTTATGACACAGTAAATATCATTTTTGGCATCTGATATGATCAGCATGCATTACATACGCGATAATAAATAGATGCCTAAGTACACCTCAACAAGGTTGGGCATCAGTTGTCAGTGGCAGTGGGTACTCAGTAAAGTAGTCAGGGAATAAGAGAAACTATTGAGGATTGATAAAGACAACGGGATAACACATTTAAATTCTCAGATAACATAAACTAAAAACATGTTGATGAGGCCGGTGATCACATTTGATTACTCTATCTCACGAATTTATAACAAGTCACTTCTTACATGATTTAGCTAAGTATTGTTCAAATATAATATCGGTATACCTGGCCTTTCAGATATGCAATGTCTGTATCAGATATGAAACGATAGAGTGGCTCCATCTTCCTCCAGAACGGGCTAGAAAGGGCTTGTGCTGGATGCAAAACAAACAAATGAATGCCACAAGAAGATATACTGCCAATAAAATAAAATAAAATAATCTATTCAAAACCAGTACCAGTATTTGTAACAGCATTTGCAGCAGCCAATAGCTCTTCATGCCCATCATCTGAACCAACTACACAATTGAAAGAAAGAGAAAATAAAAAACAAGGGGAAAAAGGGTGATTGATACAAGAAGCTGATCTGATCATAAGATGTAACAAAAAGTATATATTTAAACCAAAAGTTAATAAGCAAATTACCAAGAAAATCTGGTGCTGTATTAGCTGCATTTTGCTTTTGGCGGGTGTAAGGCTTCCTATCAGATGGCTTCCGGGTAGGTGGTCGACCAGCCCTGTTGAATAATATTTTCCACCAAGTTACAAACAGTTCAAACTCACAAACATGTCAGAGGAGCAAATAACATGAAGGGGGAAGAGAAAGAAAATTAAACGGTGGAAATTGCATTGAACCTTTCATTCTTTTCAAGACCGACTCTAGAACTTCTTATTTGTTTTGTTGTTCCGACATTTCCATGTTTTTCAACTGTTAAAGTCATGAGGGACCTGGTGGAAGTAAAACCACGCCCACTCCTCCCTTGCCTTCGGATGCCATCGCCATGGTCTTCTGCACTACCTGCCTTATTTTTTCTAGGTGGTAACAGCAGGGTTGATATTTTCTGGACATTCTGTCCACATTTTTCATCCATCTCATCAAATTTCTTGTTTTTGTCTGTCGGCTTAGATTCAGCAGGCCCTGATTCCTCACTTTCAGAAAATGTAGCTGAAGAGAAGTTGTCACTTTTAAGTTTAACTTGCCGTGGAGAATGGCCAGGCATGCGCCGTTCATTCCCCATCACATCAGATGTATCCATGGTAGGGGTCTCATCATTGCTGGGGACAATAGGAACAAGATTGGTTCTTCTTGCAGTTCGAGAGATCTTCTGTGGCCTCTGGACCCAATTAGCAACAGGAGGTGATGAAGACCGCGTTGACGATGTGCGTTTACGGTTATTAGCTCCAACGGCACCAGGTAGTTTGCTCGTACAGTTGGTAAGCTCCCAATCATTAGATGCTGTAGCACGTTGCACCACTTGAGACAACTTGGATACACCACCTGCGGAACCCGAACGTGGTGCCCGAGCACTTGCATTCAACTTTGGGCTTGAAGTAGGGCTGCCCGAACTGAAATCCTCACGCGCATTTGTCCTGGTTCATTGGAACAAAATAAATAACTGGTTATCGTCAAGAAAGGTGATGCCAAACTCAGGGAAAGAAGATTTCAAGAGGAATAAATATCGATTCATAATACCACAAGCACAAGGGAACCCCCCATCCCTGAAGACAGTCCCACAAGACTGCCAGGGAATATTGCGACCGGTGCAAAGTGCATAGATCCATGAATCTATGCAATCGAAAGAATATTTTAAAATAAATAAGAAAATATGAGATGTTCATACTTGTTAACAGCTTTGAGATTCAACCTTTCTTTCTCTGGAGCAGTTTGACGCTCTCTCCTCTCATGAAGAAAGGTGCCATTGTCTTGCTCAGTCCTAGAGATAGGACGTGTGCCTAAGCCACTCTGCTGCAAGGCTGCATCAGCTTTTCCAGCTCCTACACTCCCATTGGCAATCCCAGGTCTGCATCAAGGTTGACGTAAGAACTTATGATACTTAGGAATGGTTGTTAATACTGTTCATTTGGGAAAGAGAAAGATAAGGTTTGAACCAGGCAATATATATTTAACGAAAAACTATAAATGCATCTCAGTCACTAAGCCTCTTTTTGATACATATTAATACTTCATAAATTCAATGACAAATCAAAAACTGATTTCAAACACAGTTTAATAACTAAAAATCATCAATATCATCATTTTCGTGGTTACCACCGCCATTTTTCCACAAGGAATGATGGTTGCCTCCAGTAAGGACTTGCAAAAAAGTTCTACTCAGAACCATCTGATCTGATGATGAGACAATAGTGGAAGCTTCCTAGTTCAACACTATCATTGATCCCCCACGAGATTTTCTTGCCGATGGTATTACATGAATGTGGATTGTACGTCATTGAGCACCAAGAAAATAGAATTCAAAGTAAAATCTCAAAGCAATCTTCAAAACCAACATAGAACTCCACTTAACTTTTACAAAGCGTGAGTCGTGTAATCCATCGTCAAAAGTTTCACACACAGAAAATCCACTATGCGTGCAATTGACTTATTCGTTTCAACTTTTTTGTTAACTACAAGTTAACTTCTAATAACAGTCAATGTCAAACTTCAATTTCAACAATAAATTCAACACCAATAATTATTATCCACATTTCGTGGTCCCACAACTATTCAAACTAAAAAGAAACATTTTTAGCAAAATAAATTTTACGTGAACGAGCACATCTAAAAATAAGTATTCTGCCTCGAACAGAATCTGGGAACCGACAACTGGTGGTCTGAGATTAGATAATCTAGGTTATACTACAAAACAGGACATAAAGAGAGTCTAAACAATTAATCAACAACATTCTTAAGTAGTAATATGCTAATATAACAAGCGCTAAAACTAAACTTCCACATATCATACTACTACAGATGCCTCTAATTTATAATTGTACCCGAGGAACGCATCATGCGTAAAATAACAAAACATATAGTTTAAGATAGTGGACTATAAGCGCTTTTGGAAATGGTTAAAAATCACTTATGATAAAACTAACTTTATATATGCACACTTCATGGGTTCACAAATACTACCCTACTTGCTATCCACAAATTCTGCAGTACACATGACTCATAATCAATTAAAATTTAATGGAAGCAACTTAGCCGACTTGCACTATATTGTTGACTCCTCCAAAAGACCAACAAGACTGATTATCGATTTCTAAAGCTCATATCGGTAGTAACATCAGGAAGAGACTTTGGTGAAATGACTCCATCTCGGATTATAGCCTTCATTTTGGAAATTTCTAATTATCCTGTTCTGTAGAACTAAACTGCTAGAAATGAATCTTCAATCAAATGACACCAGAAAGTCCATATCAACATATGTTCATATTTGGCCAAGTCACTACCCAGTGAGAAATTTTAATTTTCTGTTGGTACGAGTCCGAAACATTCAAGTGCAAAATATTTAACTTCGACTTGTAAACTTAGCAAACCTTGCTCTATAAAAACAAATGCAACAGTGTCATCCAATCTCTCACCATGGGCAGATGCCAGACCTGTGACAGTTTGAGAAGAAATACCTGTAGCCATAGGGATCACTCATCCTGGACCGAGAATCATTAGGAAGTCGTGGCTGAACAATTTGCTTTGACTCCCGGTAGCCATCGGCAGGTTTCATCATAGTTGAATTAGCAGTAGCGTCTGTCTTTATTCCAGTACGTTTTTTCTTCATCTTTGATTTCTCCCAACCATCAACAGTAAGGGAAGATGTTCGATCCTCACCATTAATGACACTGCTGCTCGGAAATCTTAATATCTCCCTATCCTTGTCCATAACTCCAGTTGTCCTTGCAGAGTTATTTGCCTGTACATTCATCCAATCAATCAAGACTCATACATCAATCCTATTTAAAGCTCATTTTGAGTGTGGACAGATAAAGCAGAGAAACCAATAGATAATGAAAGGTTTAATGGCAGATCCATTTCTGCCGGATCGACAATCAGCAACATGGACCAAAAAGGTAATCAACCAAGATTGCAAATAGATAAAAGAATAATTAGAAAACTATAATAATTAAAAAAAAATAGAAGACCCAACCAAAAAACTTTGAACCTAATGCTTATATTTATTTAGATAATCAATTTAAAACGAGTAAGAACCATAGTAGGGAATCACTGTCACATTAAATTAAAGCTAGAAAGTAAGTTACCAAACCTCTATGACACAAAAAATCAGACAAAAAGGAGAGAGCTCGTAGCTATTGCTAACAAAGAGAATGTTAAAAAAGCAACCTTCATATAGTAGGGTATAAAAGTATATGTAGACAGAACTTAGAAACGGCAATCAATGCACAAGACCACCATAACAATTAAGAAAATTTTAAGAATATGAATTAGAAGACAACCGTACATACCCTTGGGTCCACCATAGAAGTCCGTGGTGCGCTTGTTCGAATGACATTTTTTGTCCTTTCTTCTGATCTTTGTTGCTCCAGATCAAAACTACTAGTACTGACGTGACTCTGTGATCCCATTTTACCGATGCTCATCCCTGAAACTGCCCGATCAGTTGGTAACAAGGCATTGGATCGGTCATTAGATAAGGTATCCAGTCGGGATCTCTTCCTTGATGGTATGGCTGGGAAACATTTGTTGATTGCAGATAAGCAATCATCGAATATCTTTGCACGTTCCCTGATATGCAGTGTAAGTTCAGAATTAGGGTTATCAATCATAAAAGTTCACCAAAAAAAAAAGGAATTAAAGGAAAAGAATCAATCAATAACTACCTGGCTTTAGTACCGCCTTCCCGAACACCGGCCTTGAGCCGTCTGAGATCATCTGATGAAGGAGAGGGCAGCGGTCTGCTTTTCGAAGATCCAGGTAGAGAATCTTCTAGTGGGATGCCGACAGCAGCACTTGCAAGTCGCTTAAATGCCACTGGTCGGTTCAACTTATGGTCCGCAACCATTGACTTAGGATCCAAACGCAGGCATTGAAAAAAATTCATTACATCTCCTTGTGTTACAGATGAACTGCTTCTTGTCACGTTTGGAAGACTTGATAAGATCTGATTCTCCATGTTCTCGCGGAAGCTACCTGATCTGTCCAGAGATGCACTCGTGTAGGACCCACGATGCCCAGCTGAGTACAGTGGCCTATCTGGGCTCCCAGAAGATAGATCAAATTTGCTAGATGCTGACATTGCATCAAAGCCCGTACGCTTTGTGTATTAGGAAACCAGTTAACACAGTTGTGCATGACAATATCGTAATACTACAATCTATGGCACATTCTCAAAGCTCTAATTGTTAACTCTAAGCAGTATATAATTTGCCTGCAATCCAAAAAGAGTGGGGGAAAAGAAAGAAAAAGAAATGAGACGTCAGATGAACCGAAACTCAAACAAATCAGATGTTACTCAAATGCCTGAAAAACCATAGAAAATCAAGGAAAAAGAGCAACTTTAAGGCCATTCAAGCAACTTGTAAGGGTTTCATAAATGCATGAATATCCAGAGAGCAAAACACCTCACAAATCTAAATTATGTTTTGCACAACTTTTTATTCAGCTCATGAGACACTTCAACTCTGTATTGTAGCAAAAAAATAAAGATAAAAATGAAAATCCCAATAGCTGATTGGCTTCCTAAGATAGATTGTTCAGTTGTCAAACATAAAAAGAAAAGAAGATAATGAACTGTTCCAGCATCAATCCGTTGTGCCTGTGACTAAACGCTATCAGTCCACACGATCGAGAAACTCAAACAAGAGAAGGCGGAAGTTAATGAAGTATTCAAACAGCCAAGTAAACTTTATCAGACTACACAAATACCTTAAACCATCAACATCGTGGGAGAATCTTACAAAAAATTAAATATTCCCACCAATTAAAGCAAACACGTGTTACTAAGTAAGTAATAACGAAAAAATAAAAAGTAAGAAATAGCGCCCCAATGTTCCCAAGTTCTAATTTAGCATTTATGATTCCTATTTAGTACATAAAATGCGTCCCATAAGCTCCACTTTTGTCAGTTTTCGCAACATGGATTTTAGCACCAATATTCGTTGACTCATGTTTAGGACTGACTTTTACCTCCCATCTGTGATTTTCGATTACGTCTCTCATCAAATTTCACCTCCAAAATTACACAATGCTAGTACTGAAAACTGAAGTTAAATTCATGTCGCACTTCCTAAATGACAAAGCTATACTTAACGTTTACATTTCAAAATCATCAGATAAATTCCAAAAGATAAAGCTAATAAATACAAGTTACTTAAAAATGTATAATTTACTCTTAAAATCTGAAGAAAACTGATGATCCGAAAAGCCTCTGGGTCGAAAACTCTGCAATGATCAACAAATCAAAGGTAAAACATCTAAGAACTAAGGGTTCATATTAGGGTTTTGAAAATAAATACTGATAAGTTTCATAATCATCCATACACATATCAATGATTCAATACGCTAAAATTAAACGAAACATTTCCGGCTAAAAATTATGCAAAAGATCAAAAAAGGAAAATACCTGATTTACAAAAATCTACAAGAAAACGGCGAGTCGTCGATCGGCGGAGAGAGTCGGCTGATTAATTGAATAAGAAAAATTTTTTCAATTACCCCGGATTTTGGCCCGACTTTAAGCCCGGATGAAAAATGGTAATAATGCAGTGGTAGTATTGCCAGAATCTGAATGGACCGGAAAGACGAAAGCCGTCACAAATGCAGAACATGGACCGGGCTGGTTTCGGGCTTGTGGGTTGAGCGCCCCAAATACTGCATTATAAGGCGGTGGTCTTTCTAATGTTAGGCAAAGTCCAATTTCCAAATTTGTAGTTCGTTATATTGACTCCTTACAAGTAAATTTAGGCCTTGTTCTATTTGGTGTTTACCAAATCCGCACGCAATTCCGTATACCTCATACTCATTTTCAACCACACACACATTTCCCAAAATAATATTAACCACACATTTTTACACGGAATACCGCGCGGAACAACTAAACCCCCAATCAAACAAGGCCTTAATACTATTGCGCTTTTCTACAATGACATTCATTAGTATGTTATTTTGTTGCGGTGAAATCTGATTGTAAGTGAGTATGTAATGCGATCCAATAGAAAAATGATAGATTTTGATCGAGTTTAAAAGAATTTTGCAAGGGAAAATGGAGTGTGATATTTAAGAATGATAGACATAAATAAAAATTTAAACCAAATGTAACTCATAAGGAAACGATTCGTTGTTGCTTAAATTTCAAAGTATAGCAATTTGAAATGACAACATTGCTTAGTTGTTGAGTGGATTAGGGAGGTAAGTGGGAGACGAGAAGATCTTATACTGATGAGAAGAGAGGAATAGACACGCAGCGAAGATCGACAATAAAGCAGAAAGACAAATATTCATAGAAATAGACAGACAGTAAAGACCGATACTAAGGCAGAAAGACATATACTCATAGTCATTTTCTTTTCCGTAACGGGAAAAATTCACCATTATGATTAAGAGCGTTTGTCACTATTTTTTCGAAGAAAATGTATCTTTAAAAAGTAAAACAACTTCTGAGATTATGAAAATTTTAAATTTTATTAAAAAAGTTCTATGAAACAATCACTAGGGGTGTGTTTGATTTATGTTTTTTTCCATGACTCATTTTCTAACTTTTTTTCCCTTAGTTAGCTGTTTGATTGCCCTTTGTTTTTTCGGAAAACGTTTTCTAACTTTTCTCAAAATCTGCACTTTTCCTTGTTTCGGAGGAAAATGTTTTCCTTGGGGGTGATTTTTGTTTTCCAAGAAAAGTTTGCCTTTCTTTTTAGTTTTTTTTTTGGGATAATTTGCTTTAACCATAAAGATAAGGAAAATGATCAAATTTCATGAAAAAAGTACGAAAACAAGGAAAACAACATTATTTTCATACTTTAAAATTAATCCAATCAAACACCTACAACTACCATTTTCTGTGAAAAACTTTTTCTCGGAATTCATTTACCCGAAAAATATTTTTCTTTCAACTAATTTCCGGTTTTACAATCAAATACGCCCCAAGGGTGTATTTAATGTACCAAAATTTGGATGGAAAATGTCACTTCAAAGAAAAAGTTTTCTCACTTGTGTTTGATGCAAAATTTTTTTTTGGAAAGTGTTTTTCCACGTACAAGTCTTTAAAGCACAAATTTGATCTATTTTCTTAAAAAAGTGAAACTAGTATTGAGGTGGGAAAACTTTTTCAAAAAAAAACCTTTTGCATGGAAAATGTGTTCCACCTCCATTTCTAGGTCGAATCAAACCTGCCCAATTAAATGAAACATGCCTTGAATATTGATCTCAATTCTCACGAAGCGAGTCCTATGGAAAAACGTGGTGGCGATGAATTTATGACTCTTCATTTTTATTTTTATTTTTATTTTTATTTTTTCAGTTATACTCAGATATTGAAATTTTATTTTATTTCCATATAAACATAATGTGTGCACAATTTGCATATGCAATTTTTGTTTTTTTCTTATTCTATTTTTAAGTAAACTTTTGTCAATGTTAGCGTTAAAAGTAAAAAATAAAAAATAAAAAAAATTTACAAGAGAGTGAACAAACCTCAATCAATTTAAAGTTGCCCACCACCAATAAGGGGTGATAACCTCCATTTTTTCACTTTTTTATCTTTTTTTTTTTTTTTTGACAAGGACTAGGCTTATTTCATTTCACGAAGCTCAAAAGCGCTAAAAAATTTCGGCGACCAAATCACTGTATTACAATCAAAATGAGAATTAAGCATATCTTTTTATCTATTTTTATCATTTTTTTATCAAACCAATCACATCCACATATTTACATATCTCGTTGAATCTATATGTACCATACAAATTTACACCATTCAACTTCACTCGTTCTCTCTTCCCTTTTACATAAAAAAATCATAAAAAATTCAATCCTACCACCCCCTACCTACGATGATGGCTTTATGCCAGCCCTTGCTTGTTTGAACACGGAGGGCAAACGGGAATAAGCAAGAACTTACGCAACCTTTTATAGTTCTTAGAGCATATCACGAAGAGACTTAAAAAGAGAGATATTTACCATAGAAAGATGGCTATCACAAAAAAATAAAAAAAGAAGGAATAGCTTGTGGTGTCATATGAATTGGGAATTACAAGTTATCAATTGAACTAGCAATGACATCATATTCAAGTTTCAACTATTAAGGGGAAAAACTATAGTATACATTGTATCAAAGAAACATTTTTCTGAATAATCATTCTATCACATGACCACAACAAGCCATGAAAGAATAGAATCACTAAAACACACTAACAAAACTCAACACCCCCTTGCCCTCAATATCAACGGTGCAAGAGCTTCCTCGCAATCTGATCTCGGGCCCGCATTGCATTCACCGACCTCGTCCCATTCTCGGCGACCATTTCATCATCACACATCTCAAACCTCAACTCAGGATCCAACTTCTCGTTTCTCATCTCGCATATATTATGCAAAACACAGCACGCTCCAAGAACCAATGGTACATCCTGGAGTTTCATCTCAGTCCTCCTCTGCAAACAGGCCCACCGCGATTTCAACCTCATAAACGCCCCCTTTGCCACCTCTTGAACATCGTTGATCTTCTCATTAAAAGCGTGTTGTGTCCATGTGAGATTGTGATGAGCATAGGGAACTAACATCCAATCCATTAAGGGAAAACTCGAGTTTCCAACTAGCCAAGCGTTCTTCATAACCCCACAATTTGCTCTTTGGAAAAGGGCTGATTTTTCCAAGATTTGATCATCAGTCATTGAACCAGGCCAGCCAATGCAAATGTCCGTAAAAACTCCATTTCCATCAACTACGCCTTGGACTGTGATTGAGTAACTTGTCTTATTACTCTTCTCTGTTTGCCTCTTGTTAAAATAAGCCGAAAGATTGTTCTTTGGGGCTGTGATTGGGATGTGAGTCGTGTATATCGACCCACCCACATTTTCAATCCCGGAGATGAACTCAAACTTGTTCTTAATCTCCATCATCTTCTTCTCGTCAGGCCATTGCAACAACTTAGGCATTAACACACTCTTTATGGCAGAACAAACTTCAAACACTAACTTATGACATGTTGAGATTCCTAATCCAAAACGCTTTGAGACGTCACGAAGAGGTTCTCCGGTGGCTAACCGCCATATACAGACGGCTACGCGTTGGCGGAGGGGGATAGCCATACGCAGCATTGTGTCTTTCTTTGTCACTGTGGATTCAAGTTCTTCACAAATCATGTCGAATGTGGATTTGCTCATTCGAAATGCCTTTTTGAACTCCTCTTCAGGGAAATCTGGACTGTTGACTTGCTCCCACCAGGCATTGGACCGCGTTTTCACCCACAATCTCCGCTGTGCACCGCCACCTGCCGCCGCTGGGTACTCTTCAGATACGGCGGTGGGGGTGAATGAGACGTTGTTAGTCTCAATTCGTGCACGCTTAGCCTGAGATTGTTGATAAAACTCCAAATCGTTAAAAACATTGTTTTGTTGAAAATAATCCGAGAAAAATCCACCACCATTTATTTCGCCATCGATCTGCTTAGACTCGAAATCCAGAAATGAATTGGATTGAATTAAATGTACTGATTGTAAACTCTGCTCTGCTTTCGGAGCTTGTTTATCTTCTTGTTGAGTATCAAAACCCAACAAATTGGATACTAATTCTTCGACCGAAGCTTCGCGATCCTCTTCACTGAAATCGGAAAAATGCTCATTCCTCGGTCGCTTTTTGGTGTTATTGGTTAAATTAGGAATACTATTTGGTTCGAAGTCTTGCATGAAATTAAAGAAGGAGAAATCGTCTTGAAATGGGGAAGAAGATATTTCCATTAAAAAGCTTTTGGATCAGTGTGATTTGTGAAACTGTTTGAACAATCGAAATTGAACTTTGAATGAATTCGAGAAAGCTTGAGTGGGAGAGTGAATTCATGGATTTTGCGTATATATACATACGGATGCATCGAAGCGTGTGCTGGTGCGTTGTGTATCGACGCGGGGTTGAGGAAGGTTCTCGGGCAGTTGGTGACGATGACTGTGGTGGGGTTTTGGGCGTAAATTTATATGTGGTTGACTGATCACGCGTCGTCGTTTCAGAATTTGGGGATTTAAGGAATATAAAAGGAATTATTTTATTTTTAATTTTTTATGTGTAAAGACACGTTTGGGAATTGGGGAAAAAGACGAGCAGTTTCGTCAAAAAAGAGTAAATAAAACACGTTTCTATTTGATTTATATTTAATTATCCAAACATAAACAAATGCCACGTGAGGTAGCCCCTAAACTTTATTTTTTATATAATAACTGTCAACTGAAGTTGGGAATCATTTTCATTCCCACAAAAAAAAAAAAAAAAAAAAAGTTAGGAATCATTTTTTAGTTGTTACTAGTATTTATTTAGTACAGGGTCAATGTTTTGTTTAATTATGTTAAATCAGTTACTTTGCGGCTTATTCAACTGTGGAAATGTTATATTGTCCACTATAAAAAATAATACATTATCCAATATTCGATAGCACTCTAAAATTTCACCGAAACTCATTAAATTACCAGCAATATAATTGGTATATCAACGATCAGAACAAACTTCAAAGAAAAATATATATTTTATTTCTCTTCGTTGTTTTTCACTATCACGTGTCCACTATAGTGCATCACATAGCATGGATTCTCAATCTTACATATGTGTGACAAAACTATTATGTCATTTTAGAATTGAACAAATGTCAAGTGGACACAGACTTATTATGTATGTGTTGAATGTGATAAGATAATTACATCATACTGAAATGATACATTCAATATCGAAGTGACGTGTGTAACTTGAATATTATAAATGGTATCCCTCTGGGCATTAGATAAGCTATGTTGTAAATTTAAACAAATCAAATTGTTAATGGCCTTGTAAGATTCCTCATGAACGAGCTTTTCAAGTCATAGCCATTCTATTGTCATGTTCAACACAAAACATACACATTGTTTACACCTCAACACAGTTCCTCAATACAAATTATGTTTTCACTTAATAATAGCTGCAAATACACACTAGATTACCTACTGTATACAGTACTCCTTCACTATCCATCTGCCTGACTCTATTTCATATATACACAGAAACAATCAATTTCATGCAATACTGTCCATGGCATAGATTTGTGTCTCTACGCCAGTTGCGGTAAACTATATGAAACTCACCTCAACAGCCACACTGCAACAAGAAGACATTCTTCTCGTATGCTACAGTGTGGTCGTGTTCAGGCTAGTTAGGATGTTACCTGTGTCCTCCTCCACTCATAAATTGCAGATCGTAATACATGATCTGGAGTAAGCATCGTGTGTTCTAACCTTTGCTTTGTCACTGGCGATATGTCATGCCGGTCGACCCATGCCTTGATTGCTTCAAGCTCATATGTAAAACCATCTGCTGCTATGTGAGGGTTGTACATTACTTCCTGCATTCACATTGCATTGAAACAGGCGCAGAATTAGATGTTTGTTCAAACAAAGATGCTTCAAATCAGCTCACGTGAATGTTTTCCAGCTTTTCACCTGAAGAATGGGGCAGTAGTAGTGGTTAGGTGCATGAATTTGTTCTTTCACTACCTGAGTATGTAAATCAGCAAATTTAGCAAGCCCTTTCAATGCAGGTAAAACTTCAGATTCAAGGTCAGGTCGATCTCGGCATCTAAGTTTACAGCATTTCAATGCAATCTTTGCTAATTCTTCTGCCTCAGCCAATGGCCAATCTGCAATGGACTCATCAAACATATCCAACAAGGTCCCATGGCTTAAAGCATTTTCAAATTTCAACAGAAGACCATTGGGACGACGAGCAGCCAATAACTGGAGAGTTATTATTCCAAAGGAATACAAATCAGATTTTGGCCGGAGAGTTCCAGTTCTTTGATACTCGGGATCCATATAGTATAACGTGCCAGCAATAACAGAATCCCTGTACTCAGTCACGTTGTCAGGGGCAACATCGTAAATCATTTTAGCCAGGCCCACGTCACCGATTTTGCTTACGTAGTGTTTATCCAGCAATATATTCCCGGGTTTTAGATCCCGGTGAACAATAGACTCTGGCTTTGAGGAATGGAGAAATGCAAGCCCACATGCTATTTCAAAAGCTATTCTGAACCTGACAAACCACGGAAGAGGAGGTCGACCATTTCGGCAAAGTATATGGTCTTCCAAGCTTCCATTCTCCATATACTCATAGACAAGGCAACCACTATCGGGGCAGGCTCCAAGCAGTAAAACGATGTGAGGATGGCGGAAAAGGCTAAGAACTTCAACCTACATACATTTATAATTGATGTTACCAAAGCTAAAAATCTTTCGGGCATTAGCACTTGTTATAATTGAAATACCTAAAAAGATGATTGGAAGAACAAGTCAAACCTCTCTCATAAATTCTTCTTTCCTGTTACGTGCATCAAGCCGAAGAACTTTAATAGCAACAGGTGTGTGATCAAGGTTGCATTTATAAACTTTGCCATATGCTCCTTCACCAATCAGTTTATCCTCTGAGAAATAATCAGTTGCAACCGCTATCTCATCTCTTGTGTACCTTCGATACCTTGAGTCACATGAGCAAAGTGCATCGGCAATTTTCTGTTTCTCCAGTAACTCTTTCATGGCTGTCAGTTCTGCCATCTCCCTTTTGTATGTCTCTTCAGCTAGCAAACTTCTTGCCATTACAAACTCCTTCTCAGCTTCCAAATGCTTCTTTCTCTCTTGAGAGGCAATTTTCTGTAAACTTTCTTCTCTTTCTTGTGCGGCATTGACTCTTATTGCATCTTCACTCCATTCTGAAGAAAGCAAGTGGATCTGCACCAAATAGCATCTACTTGTCATTCATGTTGGACTAGTTATTTTTACGAAGTGCATAATTAACTTAGGCTTATTGTGGACTTTATTTTCAGAAAGTAAAAGGATGAGCAAGAGATTATCATAAATCAATTGTTGTGAGGATGCTGCAAACTAATTGAGTTCCCACCTTGCTCTGTGCTTGGACGAGGTCTTCAAAAGCTTCATTGTACATGGAGACAGTATTCTTCAACTCTAGGCGCAATTGTTCTATTTCAGCCTGTACATGTGATTGCCCAAAAAAAAAAAAAAAGGAATATCCTCAGCTTGAGTATAGTGAAGAAAGAAAGCAAATGTTCTGCAAAGAAATATTTCTCTTAGAACTGAATATATGTTTCTGCACAAAATATGCACAGATGAGCAAAGCTTCCAGTGAGTTCACCTGCTCTGAGTAGGCAGAAGAAGGAGCACATCCCTTGATTGTGTCAATATCTGAGACACCATCATCCGACATTTGAAAAGTCCTGCCTTCAGCAGTAGTGTAATACATAGAGGAGAATCCATGAATGTGTGCCTGGGAAATTATGTGGCTAAGATCCGAGAGGCTGTTGAGATCTTTGTACTCTGAGGAGGAAGAAGAGCGGCCAGAGTTTTGCTTACTAATAGCTTGAAAATCATGTTCTGCCCCTGATACGATGGAATTTGATGCCCATCAAAGTCGAGAAGAAAACAGTTAATTTACAGAACTTTAAAATTTTCAACATACCCGCATGTAATGCAGGAGTTGGTGAATTTGTAATGAGCTTATTTGTAGAGATGATATAAATGTTGCAGCTATCAGGTGCATGTTTGAGAACAATTGATGGCACCTCCGAGTCCTTTTGTTTCCTGGAAAAAGAGAAAAAGATAAAAGCGATCCAGTAAAAATTGTAGCAGACACCGATAAATTGCGCCAGCAAATCTAACATACAAGAACTCACATCGCAATGTTGATTGCATGGGAAATGATTTAATATGTATGTGGAAACGTGATAATGGAAATGCCATTGCCCACCAATTTAGAGACTACGGTTTGGATTCATGTCCTTAGTATCTCAAATTCTGATGAGACCAGTTTACACAACCCTTAACTTTTGTCTCATAAGCTGATCTGTTATTTTTTGAGATCACATACGATCTTAATTACCTTTCATACACATACAAAACCTGAGCTTACTTTGTTTACATCCTGGTCTATATTGAAAAATCTGATCGAGTTGAATATGTTTGCTGAATGTCAGGGTCAAGTTTGTAACCTAAACCATAGAAACCTTTTCATTCTGATTTGAATTTGTAAAACAAAACCACACTAGTCACCATCAATTTTAAATGAGACGCTGTTTTGTTGCACCAAGCCTAGAAGTGAAAAAGGGCTGCTGCTGATATTACAGTAATCCCAGAAGTAAACGATAGTGTTTCTGCTACCGTTAAAAAGGTCCATCAGGAATAGAAACGGGGTGGTTGATGTTATAACTAGATGGACGCTAGAATTTGCTTATATGCAGAAGGGGGGCCACTGCAAGTAGGTGCAAATTATCCAAATCAAACCATAATAAATCGAGTTTGCAATTCTCCACCATCTCTTACTTGGGAGCCTATTACTTTTCTTCAATCGTGAAACTCCCAGTGAGACATAATCTTTGAACAGCTTGAATAGACTAAAGCTTAAAATCTGATTTAGCGGGAACTATAGCATTTTGCAACTTGGAATCAAGTTTGGTAAGCTGAACCACAAACTCGTTCCATTATCGTCCGAATATGCAAAACAGGGAAGCCTCTGTCAAGCTTGTTCTCGAAAATAAGTTATTATTGTCACTGATGTTGGAGTAGGTTCCAAAGTGAAAGACAGTTTTCTACCACCGTTGGGACTTAGCTCCAGGTAAAGTAGCGAGTTTCTTGGTGCTGTATCTAGGCTAAAAACAGAACTCACTAAATTTTACATCATTCATTAGTAGAGTTCGATTAAATCCAATAGAGGGGTCTTTTAGAAGTGAACACAAGTTTCAAACTAAAGAGTTCTACGTAGAATTTGCATTGCTCCATCTTCACAAATTTCTGTGTAGTATCTTACTTGTGCTACATGGTTATAGCAAGTGAAATATACTTAGCATTGAAATCAGATTTCAGACAAGAGCAAACATATCAATTTGAACAGTAAGCGTGCTATTAAATACTTTTTATTCCACTTGCTTCAAGGGAAAAAGGATTCAGCAAACTAGATTTAGTGAAGGATAACCCTTACTTTCTATTCACTCAACATTCACAAGTCTTTACAATCATTAATTCAACAGAGAAGTTCAACAGGAAAAGGAAGATGAAACTATGTACCAAAGAGATTACATCGTGATGTATTCAGTATTATATTTCCTCCATTTCAAAGTGAAAAATCTGAATTGAATGAGCACAATTATTTAGCTGGGTCTTGGGATTCCTAAAAAATGGCGTCTGCAGAGATGTGGAGCCTCAATGTAAGCACAAAAAGGTAGATGAGTACAACCCAAACAGGGTGGATCCACAGGTATTGTAGGTATTGTGGAACAAGGGCCACTGGTGAATGAAAAGGTGATTTTTCATTCAACCCCACCACCCCACCCCACCCAAAAAAAAAAAAAAACCAGGATGCAAAAAAGAATTTCTTTTTGTTTCTTTCTTTTTGGAACTTGAAAAGGTGATTTTTTCGGGCCAGGAGGGGCTGTCACCCATAGATCTCCCCCAGAATTCGATTTCTTGCTATTCATTTTTGCAAAAGTTGATAGATTATACCTTGAAAAATAAGTACAGGAGCAAGAGCCCAACACCAAACTTGTCACCCTTGAATCAGATATGTATCTGAGAAGCGCAAATGCGGGATTGTCCCCTTCGAGCAACATGCTTTCCATCTACAGGGAGTTCAAAATTACTAATCCTTAAGATTAATAAACGGGTGAATGATTAACTGCTGTTGGAAGATAAAGACCCACCTGTGGCATCTTATATGAAAACTTGAATCGTGATAACATGTCTTCACATTTTTCCTTCATTTCTTGTATACATGTTTCCACCACACTTGCGTCCAGTTCCTTCGCCTGGGTGCTACTTCCTGCTGTTGGATACATGATAGATGAAAACAAATTCCTATCAAATGTCGTAAACTTCATTTAAATTAAATCGATTTGATTATGCTTAACTCTTGTCCACTTTTTCTCCATTTTTCTTTTGAGATACGAGAATGGTGATATTATTGTTCTTATGACCAACATCGCAGCTATATTGAATGAAGTACCCGTGCACGTTTGCAAATGGACCGCTCCTCATGTTCCAGTAGAGAGGTACCAACAAGACAGTCACGGAGATGCATAATCACTCTTCAAGATAGGTGTATCTTCATAGGAAAATCTAGTCAAAGTTATGCTTAGATACCATGAAACCCTTTTCGTGTCCTCTAGACTCCATACACTTATCCCATTCAGTCAAACATCTTTTTAGTCATTTAACGGCAATATTTTATAGATAAACTCGTCCAGGCCACAATTAAGCATGTGATTCACTTAACAAATACCCAATGTCTGCTAAACACTACTGTGAGTCCAACAATTAAAGTGTTAATTCATTGTTATTCATCCTCGGAAGCAATTTTGTACTGTGGACAAGCAATTAACTCTTGCGTGAGCGTGAGTATAGGGACAGAGATTCACGAGCTCAAGTGATCTTACATGGAGCGGCGTTTGAAGTGATTGTGGGCATGACATGAACTAGAACGAATCGATCTGCTTTTGGCGTCAAATTCTCCACCGCCCACCGAACTGCTCGTCGACTACCGTTGCCTTCTGCGCTCTTCACGGCCACTGCCACCGTCGCCGGAGCACTCCCGGCACCGATCCTCATTTCCTTATGCCTACGCAATTTGACTCGTCGTCCAACAGTAGATTGTGACTTGTAACTGCAGAGTGCGACGTTGGGCCGTTAGTTGAAGATGAATAATTTGGACGATCTTACGAGGTTTGGTCGGTAGTTGAAGATCGACGGTTCAGATATGCAGGGAGAAAATTGAAGTTGGGAAATGGGAAACGAATACACCTCAACCCAACCCCCACCCCACGCCCCCGCGGCTCCCGCCTCTTTCTTTGGCACCCTCTTTGACCGTCATTTGCTAAGGATGGTAGCAATTCCGATAACAATTTTGGTTGTCATTTTCAATAGCAATTTTGACTGTCGTTTTCGACAATAAATACTGTAAAAATGGTCCAATAATTTTTTTCCAAAGGTTGTTGCCCTATCTTGAACCCGGGGGGGTGTGGGGGAGCAGGGGTTGGTTTAAGATTGAAGGTAAAATAGAGATATGAAAAAAACAAAATTGGTGTATTTAGAGAAAACGGGGGTGCATTTAGCCCCACCCAAACTAAAAAGATAAGGAGAAAACAAAATAAAAATAATTAAGGGTGTTATGAATAATAATTGAAGAATAATTATTAGGTGTTATGAATAATTGAGAATAATGTGGTGGTTATGAATTATGAGGAATAATTTGGTGGAGGAATAATTTGGTGGAGGAATAATTTGGTAAAAGATGTAATTATTATATGTGAATGACTATTATACCTCGATTAAATTATGTAATTACGATTGTCCATTCAAGCTTTTCCTATAAATAGAGCTCAGTTATTAATGAAATTCATTCACGAGAATTCCTTGTAATTCATTCTCTCTAAATTCTCTCTATCGTTTCTATACTTTTATAACACGTTATCAGACGAGCCTCTAACCATTTGAGTAATAATGAAGGCTGAGTATGCTTCTACAACAGATCTTATAGATGATCTTCTCAGACGTAAACCGAATTATTATAAATAACCTAATCCATCTCCAATCAATACTTATCTTTCTTTTCTCTTATCTTTTTCCCACTTTCTCACGCCTCACTCTCTCTATCTTCCCAATCACTCACGTAAAAACATTTACGCAGAGACAAAGAGTTGTGGGCAATTCAAGAATTAGCGAATGGAGGAAATACGCGTGTTCAATCGCTTCTCCCTAAGAAAGCGAAAAGGTATATATATTATATTACTTTATAATATAATAATATATTAAACTATAATATTCGTTTTATCGAGATATAAGGAGCATACATTATCAAAATCAAATTTTCTAGACTCCATTATACTCGATTTAACGAGAGCTTCGATTTGACACCAATATTAATAGGGTAATAACTCGTTGTTTGAAATATGTTATTATCAAACTTTCAAAATTTACAAATTAAGTACACCAACTTTGAAATGTTACAAAATAGTCATTAAATATTTTGATATTTATAAATGGAAGTGAAAAGGAGACGATTTTCCAATCGTATAATATTGATAGAATATGTTTAATAATTTAACCATTGCGGATTGGAATGGACAATTTTACCCTTAGGGTAAAACCGACCTAATTTTGACGACAGTGAAAATGGGATAGAATATTCATGAAGAAATTCTAAATCCATTGATTATATAAAATGGCTTGAAGTTCATTTGAGTTAAAAGATCTAATATTATTTTAACTCCCAAGAGTTTAATTACATAATATACTTATTCTAAAAGGATAAATGTGCTTGTAGAAGTAATGAGTATTTGTTCTAGAAGAACAAATTTGCTCCGTAGAAGCACTCAATATTTAATTCTCGACTTTATTCATGTAATTTAATTAATCGCAATACCTCCTACTTGATGATGGGTTCAACTGTCACTAAACGGAATGTTTTATATATTTCTGCACTTTATATGCTAAGTGATGGGTAATACCTTCTACTAAGCAGATCCTACTCCTGAAGAAGTAGTTAAACATTATGCAATTTAATTCTCGCAATTTAAATTCCGTAAATTTATATTTATTGCAATAATTCCCATAAGGTAGGTTCGACCACCTATTGGATGAAATTTAATTTCTGCAATTTAAATTTATGCACTTTATAGTTTGAGTATATTTCCAATGTGGTGGGTAATACCACACGATTGGTGCGCATATTTCCAATGTGGTGGGTTATACTACACGATTGGTTATAACGAATCCTACTCCAGAAGAAGTAGTTGATCAAATATTCTAATCATACTCTCGAAGAAGTAGACGATGAGAATAAAATTACTTCTCCATATATACCGAATATGAATGGAGAAAATTGAGCAAGTGATACTTGAAGTTACCATTGGATAAATAGACGAAAGTAAAATGCTGAATAGATCCCATGTTGATAAATCAAAGAAAATATATCGCATGGAAAACTTATATGAAGTAATCTCATCGATGATATGAGATTGTATTAATATGAGAATAAAATGCTCTTGAAGAAGCAAAATCACTAGATATCTGTATTTGAATAAAGCCAATATGATATTATTATTATTACTCCAGAAGAAGTACAAAACAGCCGAAGTGGAACATATTGAGAATATCAAAGATGACAATAAACACTCGAAAATATAGAAATACGAAAAGAAAATATATATTGAACCCATAAATGAGGGATGCGTCTCGAGAGTATAAATACTCCGTAACTCTGCCACCCCGAACATTCGGGTTCATAATGAAAGATCTAAAGGATCTCTTTTTCGCTTGACACCGATGATCTGTGACCGATGGGTTTCAGCTTCCACAGATTTTTGAACATATGATTGAATCTTGATGAGTAGATCAAGAATCAGTATTAGCGAAAACAAGTATATTTCTCGCTGAACGAGAAATAAATTTATGTTCTACACCCTGATCTAGAAATACTAGCAAACCATCGAAGAAATAATTAATATTTAACAAACCTATGGGTTTGGTATGAAAATTCCACTGTGCAAATGACGCTATATTGAATATTTCCTCCAGCGTGTTATAGCCACCTGGAAGAACAATAAAAGCATCACTATTGCTCATCATATACATCAGGCAGTCATGGATGGATTGTGTTTGTAGCATCAATCCAGTTGGACTAATGACATTTCTAACTCCAATTCGATTACTGCCTCCAATTCGATGAAAAGGTATTATACTTGACACTCTTATCCCCCATAATTGTGCGGCCATCGTAAGACTCCTTAATAGTTTGTTATTAGTCCCTCCATATAGTATATTGATATTGTGTTTCCCTAACTCCCTTACAAGTTGGTCTGCCATATCCACATATTGGATATGACCTACTAGTCTGGAGCCACCAAGAACACATATAGTTTTTACCTGGCGAGGTAAAGATTGACTTACATGAGATGATTTTGATATCTCCATCTCCATCTCCAACTCTATCTTTCTCTTTCAACGAATGAATGATAGATATATGAATCCCTCTATTTAAAGAAAAATTTTCAAACCAATAATTGAGTGCACTATTTACTTTTTGACAAATATGAAAGAGAAAAAGGCAGAATTTTTTTTTTTAGTGATATGACATATAGCTATCAGTGATTGAAAAATAATATATATCTTAAAATTGAAAAACGATATTTACAAATAAAAGAAATATATTGATCTTTGTTATTACACTGAGTTTTCTTACATAAATATGGGAAAATCATTATACTAAAACTTTCTACTAAATTTACAAACAGGATCTTCTAAAGTAAGTTTTTCAAGATCAGTAACGTTTGTTGATCTTTGAATTTGGCCCATAAGGCCATTAGCTCACCTTGTACGTATCCACTAGGATGTGTCTTAAGAGCCTGTTGAATATCATCCAAAGGCTCCTTACTCAATCCATTCTTAATGAATGCTATTTTATCTTCTCGATTTCTGGACAAGTACCCCACAGATTTACATCGAGTGTCACATGTCCACCGAGCACACTTGTAGCATCCTCCTAATCTTTTTGCTCTCCGTTTCTTTGAAAAACTACTTTTACCCATACCAGGCATGTATTTAGAAGGAATTGAAACCTCACCAGATAATCGAACCTTTACTTCAATCAAGCATCGGATATCTTGTGGGATACCCTTATTCATTAACATCCTTAATCTTTCCAAGCCTACATCGATAAATCCTTTTTAGGATTTTGATCAGTAGTGATGGATAGTATTTTCGAAGATTTGAGAGCATATGATCCATTATAATGTATAGACCCTTGTTAGGATGAATTTTGCAATAATTTTGATGATTTATTTATAGAATAATACGACGCGTATGAAATAAGACTCCGATTTTAAATAAATAATATGAAGCGTAAGAGCTACGATTTCGGAATTAAATAATAGCCGGATGTGATGCGTATGAGCTGCAACTCCGTGTTTGAATAGTGGTAGACAATAATGTCACCAAAAGATGATGGAATATGTCAGTGAATTATTTCTATGATAAATCATGTTGAGCACTATACGATACTAGTGAAATCGATATAAGAATTTCTTGAACTAGAAGTTCAATAATACTCGTTTGCAAAACCGGACTGACCATCCCGGTTTAAATAATTATTGAAATCAATATTTCAAGTGAAGAATTAAAAGAATTCTTCAATGATTGTTCTCGATAAATGATGAAATCATTACTAGCCAATATTGTGAATAAATCCCAAATATATACGGAATAAAGGATGAGAAGTATGGGCCCACTCATCCTCCATGTGGACTACTAGATATTATGATATGGATCCACTAGATAGTCACATGTGTATATGATTCGTAATTTGAAATTTATTTAAACATTTGCTCACTGATATGAGCATGATTTTCAGATTTAATGATAAAGCTAGTAAATGTATATCCCAATACTTGAATAAATCACTGAAGGATTTGAGTATGCATATACAAGTGGGATATTATATGGCAAATTATTTAAAGTCCTCAAATAAATTGCCGATATCGAGAATAGAATGCAAACGGTCTAAATTCCCATATTAAGGCTGAATGATGAGAACATATATGATTAAAATCATACCAACTGTATGAGTTTTGGTGTTCTAAATTTTTTCAGCATAGGGGGAGTATTAAAGGTTGAAAATAATATGTGAAATGCATCATGTTATATCCTCGAAATTGAAATACGAACTTGAAGTTCAAAGATGCATGAAAGGCTATGAACAATCACATATATCAACTACGATGCTTTGATAAGTTAGCGCGCCAGAAGCGTTGATATTTCTCCAAATATATATATCAAAGCAAATTATAAAAGATGGTCTTAATAACGGAGGTATATGCTCTTGAAGAGTATATCGACATAACTATATTGTGTAATCCTACAAGAGGATTGATAATGAAATATCTCGATAAGTTATGTCGATATGGGGAAAGAAATGAAATTGAAATGTGTCGACACGATATGAAAATGTAGCGCTACATATGATCAATGATAATGAAAATATTGAGATATATTGAAGATGATAAATGGTGAATGTGAAATCCTTAACTTATGAGATGATGAGATGATGATGACTAGTGCTCAAGTTTAAAGATAAGCATGGTGGTCATTATATGTTGCATGCTCATGAAAGTTAAATTACCGATCGTGTGTGTAGTACCGAAAAGGAAATTAAAGGATCGGGTGAGCTAAGCCCGTGTTTATGAGTACCCTAAAGGGTGAGCTAAGCCCCTGGGAATGAAATAACCTATTAAGTGAGTATTAAATGTTAAATGATATATTTTAAGTGTTAGTTAGTTATGAAGGTTTACTTATATGTTTACATGTTTTTACGATGAATTTATATGCTTTAAATTGTGTGTTTGGAGACATGTGTTCATGGTGAATGTTTTGTAGTTATGTATGAAAATTGATGCACTCTAAATGAACGAAGAGTATAAAACCAATGTATATGATACTCATACAAATGTATGAAAGTTTTTGAAATGCTTGCAGCATGCTTGTATAAAATACGGCGTTGCACTCTTTTTCCCTTAGTGAGGTTTTATCCCATTGGGTTTTCCTAGCAAGGTTTTTAATGAGGCAACTTTAAAGGCGTATTCACATGAATAATGTACTCTTTTTCCTTCATTAGGGTTTTTCCCCTTTGGGTTTTTCCTAATAAGGTTTTAACGAGGCATATTCATGGTATATTGAGAACGATAGGAGAAATTGATACAGTGTATCTATTGGATCAAGTTATAATGGAGCTAATGCTTTAGATCCAAACGATGATGATATTGAAATCATTTACCACAAGTAAAGATATCAGTTCTCAAGATATGAAATCAAACGGAGCAGCTGTACTCTTTTTCCTTCGATCAAGTTTTTTCCCACCGGGTTTTCTTGACAAGGTTTTAACGAGGCGTAGACGTGAATACTCATATGCATTGATAGACATCGTGGGGAGCAATGTTTTGATGAAGCGATATATAACCACTCCAAGCTATCCTGCAATCGGTTTGGAAGTTTTTCCCACTGGGTTTTTTCTCCAAACAGGTCCAGAAGACATTTGTATTAATAGTCATTCAAGGGGGAGTGTTATGAATAATAATTGAAGAATAATTATTAGGTGTTATGAATAATTGAGAATAATGTGGTGGTTATGAATTATGAGGAATAATTTGGTGGAGGAATAATTTGGTGGAGGAATAATTTGGTAAAAGATGTAATTATTATATGTGAATGACTATTATACCCTTGATGAAATTATGTAATTACGATTGTGCCCTTCGAAGTTTTCCTATAAATAGGGCTTCAGTTATTAATGAAATTCATTCCTGAGAATTCCTTAGAATTCATTCTCTCTAAATTCTCTCTATTGTTTCTATACTTTTATAACAAATGGGTTTTTGTTATATATAATTATAATTATTTTTTGGACTTCGAAAATTTTGAATGTGATTGCCATTTTTTGAAAAAATATGAAAAACATATTTCCATTTCATTTTTCTCCTCTATGGGAAAACTCGCAAATGCAAAAATATTTTTCAATACTGGTATACTTCTTTATTGCGGTGAATTCCACCGCAAGATTTGAAGAGAATAAGAAAATGAAGATGAAATTAAAAGATTTGGTCGATTATATGAAGATTTTAAAGAAATTTTGTTTATTTTATACGAATTTTGTAACTTTGATTTTTTATGATGACGGATAACCACATGACATCTCTATTATACAAAAGAAGTCCATTCGATAGTGATATAAAAGAGAAAACGTGAAATGTTAGAGCAAACAAATAATAGCAATTATGTAAGATGTCTAAAATTTAAAAGTATTTCATAAAATACGTGTTAATATAAAAATCGAATCATAGTTTTCACACACTAACTCCTCTCATTATTTCCCACACCACCACTACTCCGGCGCAACTTCACCAACATCATTGCCCATCGCCACCTCCATTTTTGTGGTGGTCTGTGCAACCACGAACACTTGTGCTTGTGGTTTGCACGACCACTAGAACACCAACTACTAGCTTGTGCACACCATAGGTTATTAGATTATTAGATGTAGTTTGGTGGCACATCGATTGTTTACAACAAACTAGCGAGGAGAGATGGGATGTTGTTGGTGGCAGTTTTGTCAAACTCGATAGCAATAGCAATGGGGCAATGATGAAATTGTTAAGTGAAACTCTCAAGTTGTGAAGTAAAATTGTTCAGTTGCTAATTGAATTGTTAATAACTATTTTTTGAAATAGTTTAGAGTCTAAAATAAACTTGGAAATAGTAACACAAATTTATAGTCTCTAAAAAGAGCAAAAAGAAGAAAGAATATAATATAATTATTATAATAAGGTCCAGTAAGTACATTAATACCATGTATCTCGATACGATGAACTTTAAATTATTGTTTAGTTCTAAGTAGTCGTTTATCGATACTTTCAAGTGATATTTTTATTCTCCATTGGACGATTGAAAGGTATTACTTATCACTTAATATAATAAGTTAATACACATCTTCATCATTTAATAAACTATATAGCTTCAAAATGTCATTATAAAACATTTTTTGAAATTATTTAAACCATCTTCATCATCTTCATTCGTTTCCTAAACAAACTCTCAAATCCATCATCTCCTTCTTCTATTTTTATTTATTAAATAAAAAATATAAAAATTCTCACGAGGGGTTAGAAAAATTAAAAGGTAAATTGTAGTCAGGGTCCCCAACCTTTGGGAGGTGTTACGACAGCATCCTCAACCTTTAAAATGCCACACTTGAAGTTCCTAACCATTCAAATATTAGCAAGGGAAGTCCTTCTGTTAAAAAAGCCATTAATTTGAACGGTCAAATAATCAAACTATTATATAATACCAAGATAGGCACTCCAATCAATAAGAAAACAATTTAAGTTGAAGACATAACTTAGGGAGATGTGCTGATTAGGCCTAGATCTTTTTAAATTGCACATCTCTAAAAGTTATACATTGAACCTAAATTGTTTCTTAGTGATTAGAGGAACAAATTTGGTATTGTACAACAATTTGATCATTGGATTGTTAAAACTAGCAAATTTTTTATAGAAGCATCTCTGATGCTAACATTTGAAAGGTTATGAATTTTGGGTGCGACATTTTGAAGGTTGTGGATTCTATCGTAACACCCTCAAAGGTCAGGGACACTAGTTGCAATTTATCCAAAATTAAATTAAAATTTGAACTAATCAATTAGATGGGACTATTCACACCCCCAATAATTTCTAAACACACCCAAAAAATACCTATTTTTTCAAAATACCCTCCCATTTAAAAAAAAAAAGAAGAAGAAGAAGTTGGTGCCCGTGCCATTTCGCATGGCAGCAAGTTTTTTTTTATTACCATTTCGGATAGTATTTGCTGTTGGAAATTGTAGTGTGTGAGGTTACAGTAAAAAAAAAGGGATTCTGCATACTTTTTCGATTGGTATTTTTTATAAGAAATGCTGTTGAAAATGATAGCAAAGGTTGGCGATTGTTCCGGCCTGAAATGGCCAAACGAAGGAAATTTGTTTTAGGGAAATTGAAAGAATATTTTGGAAATGGTGAATATATTTGGGATGTCTTTAGATTTTTTTGGGGGTTTGAATAGTCCCACCCTAACCAATAAACGCTAAAAATTTTAAGAAGGGCACGGCTAAATACACCCAAATAATTACTAAATACACCTAATTTATCACATATTTCAATTTTATCCTTCCTCTTTTAACTTAAAAAAAAAATGTTCGCCGTTAACCGGGGCGAACACCCGTTACGGGTGTTCGCCCCACATGGGATTGGGGCAAACCACTTATAAAAAAAAATATAAAATAAAATAAAACATTACAGATGGAAAAAAAATTTACTATTATATTTTGTTAAAATTTTTTATAACTATTCAATTTTTTAAATAATTGTATTCGATACTAACCGGATAAAGCTAATTATTATATTATCAAAAAAATTTTGAAATTTATTATCAAAGTGATTACAAAAAATTTTCAAAAAATTTTGAAATTAGTCGTTGTAACAAAAAATTTGAATTTTTTAAATAATTTTATTCAACACTAATCGGATAAAATCAATTATTTTATCATACAAATTATAAAATTTATCGTCAAAGTGGTTGTAAAAAACTTTAAAAAAATTTCGAAATTACTCGTTAAAGTGATTGCAAAAAATTATAGCAAAAATTATATCCACAAATAAAAAATCAGATAAAATTACTATTTTTTTTCCAAATTTTTTAGCATTGTTAGCTGCATTCACAGCGAACAAGCAAAAACTTGTTCACGCTCAACGCAGCGAACTAGCTTTTGCTTTGTTCGCTCTATTGATAGCAAAGCGAACAAAGCCAAAAAAAAAAAAAAAACAAGAGGAGGAAGATATTTTAGTCTTTTTTAACTTTTTTTTTCTTGGCCTGACTAGTCCTGGGGGAGAGCGGCCTTCCCCTAGTTCCGCTCCTCGAGTAAATCCGAATACGAATACAACCTATACACATTTAGGTTGGACATTCGGAATGCGGGCCTCCTCCATCATGGACCTCTCTTTACACTAAAGTGGTGGGCGAATAGGACCTCCCAAGGCGCGACAAAGGACACCATCTCTTTGCCTCCACTGGGATTCGAACCCCTGATGTTCCGTGTGGAAACCCGCTTGCTTTACTGTTGCACCATGCCCGTGGGGGCTTCTTTTTTTTTTTTTTTTTTTTTTTCCGCCAAAGGAGAGAGGTGGGTGCACCCAGCAATTGGCTGGGTGCATTTAGCGTGTGTTCGTGTGTGCTTATTTTTGTCTAAAATTTTACTAAAAGTAGAGTGTAGTGGTGGGGACCCCGAGATGTGTGGATAATAATGAGTGATGATGTGAAATGTGTGATTGATATTGATGTTTGACTTTGACTTTTAGTAGTAGGTAATTTTTAGGTGAAAATAAGTGGAAACGAACACACGCTTACACGTAGCCTTTTAAGAAATGGCGGCAGTATATCGTCCTTGCTAAATCCATCGACAGTGTGATGCCCTCCCCATTTTCACAAGAAGCAATTCCTATCTGAAGCTTGGATCCTCTCAGTAAAGCAATGGGAGTGGAAGAAATGGATTGCAGAAGCTGGGACGAAGATTCTTATCGGGACTCCATTTTACAGGAAAGAGAAACCCTTTCTCGAACCATTTTCCGCACCGTCTTCGTCCCGACCGGCAACCCGAACCCGAATTCTGATATCATCGTCACTGCCTCAAGCGATGGCTCTGTCGCTTCTTATTCCATCTCCTCTTGCCTCGTAATATTCCTTAACTGTCTTTCAGTATTATTATATGTTATCTGACAAAAATGTGGTTTCTTACTGCTCTATCAATCTCTCTCTCGGCTAGGCATCGGGCTGTGGGAATTTCAGGGGTCAGAAGTAAGTTTGCTTGATTAATTATAGGGTTTCTGTTTTATTTACTCACTAATTTATAATTTCCGTTGCTTTTTGGGTTTTGGCATATCAAAAAATGATTGATGAAACGATTTTCATGTAGTTGGGGAGTGGCTGAACCACATTGTTTGATCCAAGGGCATAATGGACCTGCTTATGATATTAAATTTTGCGGAAACAACGAGGATTCATTGCTATTAAGGTGTGGAGATGATTGTTGAATTTCTACATGACTAAATTTGTTGGAAGAATTTAGAGCATTCTTTTATTTGCTGAAGTGTTTCTTGACATCGATCTTCATTATGTAGCTGTGGTGATGACGGTAAGATCCTAGGATGGAAATGGAAAGAAATTCTAGAATGCGAGGTGCCTGAGCAAGGTAATGTGGCTCTTCATTATTTTCCACTTTTTCATTTCCCCATCTGTTTTTATGGATGTGCTTCATTTCAAGAACATTTTTTCCTTGAAATTATACTCTTGCGTTTAATTCATTGTATATTGACATTTTTGCAGGAGCGAAGTTGAAGCCATTACTTAATTTGGTGAATCCCCAGCATAAGTTAGTACCGAAGTCTGAAATTAAAGCATGAAAACCTTGAGAGTTTCTTTCTATTTTCCTGAATCAAACTGTTTATGTTGGATGCACACATATTGCTTATCCTTTTTCCTCCATTCTTCTTTTTACACTCCGTGGATTCTTATTCATTAGCTTTAAGTTTCATAATTCCTTGTTGAACTTTTATTTGGTTCATTCTTCAAATGTTATGTTCTTATCTTTCAGAGGGCCTTGGGGTGCACTTTCTCCAATTCCAGAAAACAATGCAATTGCAGCAGATTCTCAGGTTTGTGATCTTTTACTGCTGCTTCCTATCTAAAAAGCTAATGCATGTTATTGATCTTATGAGATGCTGACTTTTGAAATTTATATGCTGGGTGATTTCAGTGACTTTTTTATTTTTGGTTGTAATTCTTGTAACTTATTCATTGTAGACGTGAACCGATAATAGCTTAGGAACCACACTGTCCTTGAACTCTGTTATTCAATCATATATATATATATATATATATATATATATATTATTATTAAGAAAGTGAGCATTTTATTAATCATAATATCTTTGGAAAAAATTACAAACATAATAGAGAGTGGATGAGCCACCCCATCATGGAGCTATAAAACATATCATTTTGAATGCTTTTAAGTAATTTTCAATATGTTCCTTAACAGCCCTAATTATTTTGCAAGTGTCTGAAATCCATAAATTGAGCTCTAAGTCGATATAAGTTTCTCACATGTATTTGTAGCTGAATAGGAAATTGGTCCTGCATCATAGAAATTAGCATCTTTCTGAAACAGTAAATAGTAGATCACATCAACAAAATAAATCCAACAGTTTAGAAGAATTATTATTGTTCCAAGTTTGGCTATTAACTGTTTGAATTTCTTTCTGGTGACCTGCATACAGAAAGTATAGTGAGAAGATTTCTTGTGCCAAGTTATGCCAAGTTGACAACTCAATTTGGGCTTGTCAGTGAACCCGTAGGTGAATCAGATTTCAACAGAAATATGTTGTGCTAGGTTATGTTCATAATTCTGGATCCCTGCCTAGTGTGAGTGTTGAGGGTAAGGCAAGAGATTGTTCGTCCTAGCTAGCTGGCTATCAATTACAAGCTGAAGTTCTTAATGTTAAGGATATAATTTGATGTTTCTTTGTTGTTTGCTTGAGTTTGGATTAGGCATGGCTTCATTAATTCTCGATCATAGCATTACAGATTAGTTATTTTCTTCATTGGTTTCAGGGTGGATCCATATATGCGGCTGCTGGTGATTCTTGTGCGTATTGCTGGGATGTGGTATGTATTAGATGAAGGTGACCAACTTTTGCTAACACGTGTCACCTGGATTTTGTCTCTTCTTCCTTTCCATTTCAGCAGTACTAAGTTCATGATGTGATCTGATCCCCTGATAACCGCTGCCCTTCCCCAAAAAGAAAAAAAAGGCCAAAAAAAGCCACCTAGGACCCAGATAAAGAAAATATAAAACCATAAAAGAAAGAGAAGGCAACATCGACAATTGATTTGTCACAAATTTTTCTTATGTCACTTTAGGAGAAGTCTCAAATCAAGATGGTTTTCGAGGGACACTCAAACTATTTACACTGCATTGTTGCCCGCAATACTTGCAGCCAGGTATGATATTCTGTCTTTATCTTAGTAGCACCCTTAGGTTGCATGTCTCATAACAAACAATTTAGATTTGCCTTGTAATTTTGGTTTTCAGCCATTGTACTTTTAGTCTTTTGTGTTCCTATCAGACACGTTGGGTTTGTTCTTGCATTGGTCGATGATGTGGTGCTTTCTCTTTGAAATCATTGACACTTTCCTTCCCCACGTTTGTGATTGCTCTATAAGAGCTTGTTTGGCACCACCTAGGACCTGGAAAGTCATCTCTACTAATATCATTTTCAACCACTCATTTAATTGAATTTGACTACTGTTTCATATTTATTAGAAATTTTTGGCCACACATTGAAAAATCATTGCTTAAATAATCTCTGCCATAGATATACTGAGACTCCTGAAACACTAAGAATTCTAAACCATTGGCCCAGAAACGAGATGGGGGTTTGCCGACGGAGATCCTGTAAACATATCAGTTGTCGTAATGATTTATATGTTTGTGATTCATTCTTCTTTTCAACACTTTTTTGGTTGCTTTCAGATCATAACCGGCTCAGAAGATGGTACAGCTCGGATGTGGGGTAATTTATTTTCTGGGTAGAGCATGAGAGTAGCTTTATTTTACAGATTGAACATCTTTCATATCGCTTTTGGATTTGTCAAAGAGTTTACCGATGTGCTTTATTGACCACCTCACCCGAATCTTTCCTATCTATTAATCTCATTTGAAATTTTGAATGCATCGTCTGGTCTACAGATTGCAGAAGTGGGAAATGCATTCAAGTAATTGACCCTGGAAAGGGTAAAACATCCAAAGAATCTGGTCCGTGTGTAAGCTGCATTGCTCTAGATGCAAGTGAGAGCTGGTTGGTAAGAGACAACGTTGTGCTGTAACTGGTTACTTATATTGTAACTAGTTTGTCTTTTGTGTGGCTGTACATTTGCTGTGAGTTGTTGAATATATATATATATATATATATATATATATATATATATATATATATATATTTGGAGTGCATCGTGTTGCAATAATCTGATTTTGTGTTATTATATAAGGCTTGTGGAAAGGGCCGCTCTTTATCGCTTTGGAATCTTCCAGTTAATGAATGCATTTCAAGTATCACAGCACATTCACCGATCCAAGATGTTACTTTTGATGATAATCAAGTAAGTTCTTTCATTTCCTCACAGTTATCTCCTCAGTTTCTCAAGTTTTGATGTTGATGAATTAGTTGCTTAAAGGATATGATGTGCATGTGTTAAACTAATTCCCTCTGCCATTACTCTCCGGATTGGCAGTTCTTGAAACACTGAACTTCAAAAAATTCATAGGAATAGTTCATAAGCAATGAGCTTACCGTTGTAATAAATGCAGAGTCAGTCCATTAACTATTGGTATTTGCACATAGGTACTATTGTTTTATTCTTGACAATTTGCATTTGGCTAGTTTACCTAAAGAGGCTTCGTCGTGTTCTCAGGTTTTAGCAGTTGGGGCAGCGCCATGGCTTTCTCGATTTGACATGGAAGGAGATATTCTTTCGCAGATAAATTGTGCCCCTCAATCTGTGTTTTCTGTTTATTTGCATCCTTCAGGGGTAAGCTTCTACTTCAGTACAGTATTCCCTTTTTTGCCTTTTTGACGTTTTACTCATCATGATCAACTTTTTAAATATTATTATAAACTTTTATTAGCTAAAAATTAACTATTTAGATTAAACAGTGGTGGGGTCCGTGGGGACAACAAGATATGTGGATGATAATGAGTGATGATGTGGGATGTGTGGTTGATATTGTTGATGGTTGACTAGTAGGGGAAGTTAATTTTTGGGTAGGAAACAATTAAAGCGAACAAACGCTTTTTATATCGGCCCCTGGAGCCAATATGATTATTGACATATCCAATCCTGTTGGCCATTGGCTGCCCGGTCCAATGAAAATTGTCCGCATCTATATGTGTGTGTGACCTGTTACCTGTTTGGACTCAACTATTGAAACAGGATTTTGATGGATTTTTGCTTTTTTAGGTTACAGCGGTGTCTGGTTATGGAGGACTTGTAGATGTCATATCTCAGTTTGGAAGCCATATGTGTACATTCCGTGGCAAAGGCCGATAACTGGATCTCATTCCGATGAGAGTGTGAGACTCGGATGAATGGCTTACGCTTAATGCTTATGCAAGCCAGTGAAGGCTTGAATGAAGTTATAGTTTCCGTTGATTGTTCTGATGTAGGTGTAGAGATGTGAAGACACAGTTTTAAGGTCAAAAATTTATTTTACATTATGGAGGAGAAAAATTTTTATTGTATGCTGTGAAGAGAGGAGTAAAATTGCATTTCCTTTTTTGAAATAAAGTGAATTTCTGAAAATGTGTGGGTAAAAGTTGTTGTAGACGCATTTATTTTCAGTCAAGGTTGCTGAATTATTATTATTATTATTATTATTATTATTATTATTATTATTATTATTATTATTATTTTAAAAACATGACTAGCATCAAATACTAAATTTTGTGCAAAAATCAATATAAAGCCTGTTAGGGAATCTTTTATTCCATTTTTTTTATCACTTTTTACAATTTTTTTTATCTATTCTTTTTTTATCATAAATCAATCACATCCACATATCTCATCACCTCCACAAATCTCAATCACTCAACTCTACTCATTCTCTCTCCTTTTTGACATTAAAAACCTTAAAAAATCATTATAATATATTCCATATTACCCTAATAAATTGTCAATAATTATGTTGATGCTGATATAATCATTTTCAAGAATTCAATAAATAAATAAGCCACTTTAATGAAATGTTTTAATTATCATGGCCGTAGGCAAGTTTTCTAAATCCCCGTGATTTTTTTTTTTTAAAATTGTGCAAATCTTTTTAAATTCTTTCTTGTAATCTATCAAATTTAAATCCTATGCGAGTGAAATAATTGTAATTCTTAATTATATATATATATACATATATTTAAAGTCAAAATTTCTAATTATTCCTCTCTCTCTCTCGTTTTTATTTTTTATTTTGTTTTTGGTTTCTGTCTTTTTCCCTTTTTTTGGTTCTTGTCTTTTCTAGTTTTCCGGAAGTACATTTGCGAATTGAGCTCAATCCCCTGCGGATTGGCTCTGGTATCCACAGTGGGTGCTATAACCCAATCCCCACGCCGACGTGGTGCCACCAGGTGGCGTCACGTCATCACGCAAAAAAATTCTTTTTTTAAAATTTTTTTTGGAATCTACGTTAAGTTAGATGAATAATACATAACTACCCCCTAATGGCGCGGGGTCTCACCCGACCCCCAAAATTTTTTTCCCCAAATATGGGTACCGTAAAATACCCACAGTGGGTACTAGAGCCGGACCGCAATCCCCTGATAGTTTCCCCATTTCATAAACATTTGTTCCCCTCAAACGCGGCACTGTCATTACAAAATATTATGGGTCCCATCGTCTCCCTTACTTCAGAACTTTCTAGAATAAAGCTAGGGGAAGGATCCGGGTGAGGAAAGCGTTGAGGAAAGGGGCACCATTAGACAAAAATACCCTCGTGAAAAGAGAAAGAAAAAGAAGTCAAAAAGGCCCCTTCTCAGATCTGAAAAAGGAAAGAAACCAGCTTCTCTCTCCTTCATTTTTTTCAGTTCGAGCTGTCCAAATTTCTCCTCCTTCATTGAACGACGTTCGATTTTTTTTTTTCCGAAATTAACTCGTTGGTCTCACCACATTTGCGCTGTGCTCGAGTAAAGCTAGAAGAAGGCCGGAGAAAAAAGACGAGAAGGTGCGCTTTTTGACTCGTCGTTCAATTTTTTTTTTTCAGATTCGTTCGAATTTTTTTTTTTCGGAAATTAAATCGCGCCTTTGTCCACACCACAGAGACGCTGTGCTCGATCTGATCTAAAATCAAGAAGAAGGCCGGAGAAAGAAGACGAGAAGGTGCGTTTTTTGACCCGTCGTTCAATTTTTTGATTCGAATATTTTTTTCCGAATATAGTAGTTCCTTTTTCGAGCATTTTTTTTTGTTCTTATTATTCCTTGTGTGCATTACATTCATCTTTGATTGAAAAAAAATTCCAGAAAACTTCGGGAATATTGGGGTCGAGATCAATAATTAAAAAATCCGAGTGCTAAAGAAAGGTGCGTTAATTAAAAAAAAGACGAGTGGTTGCGTTAATTAAAAAATAAAATCCGAAGGAAAATTGGGCCGGAAAAAAAAGACGAGCGAGAAGTTGCGTTTTTCCCAGTTTCAATGTTGTTTTTTTTGTCGAGCAAAATTTTTTTTTCCAATATTCCTTGTTTGCATTCATCTTGACTGAATGAAATTGGTTTGATAATTTCCTATTTGCCATATTTCCTTCAAATCTGAAGGAAAAAAAAACATTCCCTCATCTACAACATGTGTTTAGTTCTCATGGTTGCTGTAATTCCTTATTCCTTTTGCATATATGCAATGCGTTCTTCTAACTTGTAATTATTTTGTGATGCATTCATCAGTTGACACGAACAAGACGAATTTTGAGAGTTCGAATTTCTACAAAAAAGGGAAAAATGAGACCTGAAGCTGTGTATAATTATGAGATGAGTAATCCACTCGGCCTTACTTACGAAGATGATGATGAAGAAGCGGAAGACCAGTGTATTGATTCGAATTTGGTCGAAGAACAAATTCAAGAGAGAGACAGCGAACGTACCTTTTTTGCTACAAGACTTTGGTTATTTCATCTATTGGTTATTCCTAATTAATTGGGTGCTGCCAGAGATGGGTTTTAATTGGTTATTTGGTTAACGGCTTGAGCTTTGTCACACTTGTAGTATCTCCGTGTTCAAAAGCTTAATACTGGCGTCTTCGCCATTTTTTTTATTTTTCCTTTTGTTATTCGTTGAAAGTTAGCTGGGATGAGAAATGTTAACTATTTTCACTGAACATTATTTAGACAGAGAGGCTTGACGTGGGTGTTTGTGAACATTATTCACTGAAAAATGTTAATTATTTTCACTGAACATTATTTACAAGTAAAACATTGTAGGCCGGCAAACATATACTAGTTTTCATTTTTATTGGTGTTTGCGAAAATGGAGGAGTAGTTTTCATTTTTATGGGTGTTGTAGGTAACATATCAAAATTAGTAAAGTGTGAATATTCAATTTTAACTGAATGTTATCCATTGCATGTCTTCAAACAAATTATAGTCATACGAAATGAGTTATATTTCTGCAGAGATGGTAGTCAATGTGCAAGCTAATGCATATCTATATCATGAAACTAAGAATTTTTTTTTTTTTGACAGAGATGGTAGTGAATGTTGAAGATGTAGTGGGGACTTCGGCCACCAGTGGAGACGAGTTTATTGGATTGGGTAAGGCAGTGTTGGATACAACCACCCCTTCAGTAGATGGGGATGATGTTACTATTGTTCCAACTCCTGGAATGAAGTTCCAAAATACAGAAGCAGTTTACGAGTTTTATAGAAGCTACGCTGCTCGTGTGGGTTTTCCGATAAGGGTTGGGAGCTCAAAGAAAGGTCCCGATGGGAACCTTCGCTATTACTATCTCGTGTGCAGTAGAGCGGGCAATCGGGGAAGTAAATCAAACGATCTTTCTAATCCTCGCCCGACTGGGCAAACAGGTTGTCAAGCACGGATTTCTGTGGTCTCAGATGTAATGGGATTATGGCGTATAGGCACGGTGGGGCTTGAGCACAATCACATTTGCAGTCCTACGAAGTCTAGGTTATATGCATGTAACCGTCGATTGGACCCCCTTGTTAAGAGACAACTCGATATGAATGATAGGGCTGGGATACGAGTGTGCAAGACGTTTGAGGCAGTTGCTATCGATGCAGGAGGTTATGAGAATATCACGTATAACGAAAAAGACTGCCGGAACTACATTTCAAAGGCTCGGCAACTCAGACTTGGGGATGGCGATGCCGCTGCTCTACAGGCCTACTTCAGGCGAATGCAATCACAGTGTCCTGGGTTTTACTTTGCCATTGATATAGATAATGAGGGACGATTGCTTAATGTCTTCTGGGCTGATAATAGGTCTCGAGAAGCGTACAAGGAGTTTGGAGATGTTATATCATTCGACACGACCTATTTAGTGAATAAGTATCAGATGCCTTTTGCCCCATTTGTTGGTGTAAACCATCACGGGCAGTCTACCTTGTTGGGATGCGGTCTCTTAGCTGCCGAGGATACCTCATCATTTGTTTGGCTCTTTTCTACATGGCTAGAGTGCATGGGAGGGAGAGCTCCTATTGGTATAATTACCGACCAAGATTTGGCGATGAAGGCTGCGATTCCCGAAGTGTTCCCACACACGAAGCACAGGTGGTGTCTTTGGCATATAATGAAAAAGGTGCCCGAAAAATTTGGAAATCATGCCCAAAAAGATGCTTTGATTGGCGCTATTAAGAAAGCGGTGTATGATAGTCAATTTCCTGATGAGTTTGAGGATTCATGGGAAGACCTGCTTGAGAAATACCAACTTCGATCTAATAGGTGGTGTATAGACATGTATTTGGAGAGAGCTCCTTGGGTTCCATGTTATTTGAAGACGAGTTTTTGGGCTGGAATGTCCACTACACAAAGAAGTGAAAGCATGAATGCTTTTTTTGACGGTTTCATAAACTCTAAAACATCTTTAAAGCAGTTTATTGAACAATATGATCGAGCAGTAAGGAACAAGATAGAGAAGGAAGTTAATGCCGATCACAAATCATTTAGTACAGTAGTTCGATGTGCTACTCATTTTGGGATAGAAAAACAATTTCAGAACGCATATACTAACAAGAAGTTTCAAAAAGAATTTCAAAGGGAGATAGTTGCTATTTCTTATTGTCGGATTGACTCAAGACAAGATGATCCCCGTGCATGGTATACTTGGTGTCCGAAAGGAGTTTCATTGGGGACGTGTTGGAAGCGTAGGGAGTTTTCGATTATCCTTTGTCGTGAAAATCTACTTGTGTCATGTAATTGTAACTTATTTGAGTTCAGAGGGATCCTTTGTAGACACTCTCTAAAGGTTTTGATTGACTTAGACATTCATCAAGTTCATGAATGATATGTGTTGAGGCGTTGGAGGAAGGATGTGCGCAGAGCTTACACAAAGATTACAGTTGGCGATAGTGGTTGGATGCGTACCCCAGAAAAAGAAAGGCAGGACAAGCTATTGAGTATCTCGGCGAGGATGTCTGAGTTGATTTCTATCGATAAAGAATATAGCGAGAGTGTAATGGAATTAATGGAACATAAGATGCGAGAATTTATGATTTCTCACCCTTCCAATGTTGGCGGCCGACACTGCATTGATATGGTTGGAAATTCTTCGTCGGCTAGTGCTCCTATTGAGGTGGGGGCTCCTATTCTTGACCCACCATTAGTAGCCCGTAAGGGGGCACCACAAAAGAATCGTTTGAAAGGAACTCTTGAGAAGACGACAAAGCGGAAAAGGGTGAGATATTTAAATGCATTACCTTGTCCATTATAGCATTAAATTTACTCAATAAATGTTCTTCTGTGTAGGTGTCGTCCAAGAAAAATGTCACTAGTACTGAGCCAACGACCGCATTGGAGCAGCAAATCTCAAATGTAGTTCCACCATTGGGGGAAGTAAGCTCCTATCCAATTTATTTTTTTTAAATTTACATTTGCAGTACTAATCTACATGCCATGAAAACAAATGAGGATTATTTTGAAGAAATGTGATTTGTTTTTCTTTTAGTAATATCTGAAAGTATATATTATTATTGTGATTTCTTCTAGCAATATATATAGAAGGAAGATGCATAGTACAAAGTCTAGTAAGTACATTGATGGATTTTGTGAACTTTTATTGAAATCTGCCGAATTTTATTGATATTTTTTTCTTAGGTAAACTATCATTGGGGAGATCAATACGATGGAATTGGTAGTGGTGCAGGCATGGATAGCGAAAATTTCAACAGTGGTGTACAATCGCAGACCGACTACTATTACCATTAGTTATATGTTTTACCCAATTCAATTACCTTCTGAACATTAGTTGAAATGTTATGGCTTTTGTTACGACTTTCATTATTTGAAATGTTGAACGGCTCGTGCATATGTTATTATCTGAACATTTTGTGTAAGAATGAGCAAACGTGGGTATTGGCGTGGTGGTTCGTCTGTCAAGAGACATTGGTTTTCTTTTAATATAAGCGTAAGCTTTGGTTGGCTATTATATTGTTGCATTCAAATTACTCTTTCACGCATACTTGAACCATATGGTATCTTACAAAACCAAAATGTCACCTAATCTATACAAAACTATTATCAATGTCACCATTTGTTATTTTATGTATAAACCTCAGAATCAAAATGGTTTGAGGCTGAGTATTTTTAACCCAATGAAAGAAAAATGCCTTCCTAGTTGAACTTGAGTATTGTTAACTCTATCATACATGCCATATACAATACAAAAACCATGCCACTCAAATGCCATTTCAACAATCCCCATTCACAAAGCAAATATTAGTCATAAGTGCATTAAATCATAATAGATTCATCCCATTTTAACAATCTCCATACACAGAGTAAAACTATTAGTCATAGTATTAAGCCATTATACATTCATTTATTCCTCTTGCGAAACGTAAACTCGTACACCCTAAGCGAGACATCCACGTTCCTTGATTCTGAAATCTCCGCGCATTTTTCCAACTTCGATGAGAGATCGTCCACTTCGATGGGCAGGTTGAAGTCTTCATCATGAGCTCGTGCATTGCTCGATTCTCCCTCTTCATAGTCGAGGTCTCCCATCTTTGGCGGACCGACCAGTTTCCAATAGTTACATTGATGAACAATTTTTCTTGTGCAAGTGTAGAATATTTGTCCTTTATATGGAGAGTCGTCCTTCTCAACCATGAAACTCTGCCTCCAACCAATCTCACACTCAGGACAACACACCTTATCCTTACAATTCGTGGACTCATGGGTACGAGAACGACAATGTAAACACATACCAGTATTTTTTATTCCCATTTTAGACCTGCGAAAATAATAATAAGAAAACCATATGCAATGACAATGTAAACACCAACCAAGCACACTCATGCAAGATTTGGTAATTTCATGAGTAAGCTTCATTTTTCCTTTTTTGTAGAAATCCGTCAACTGATCAATGCATCACAAAATAATTACTATTTATCAAATTTGCCAATAATCGAGCACAGATTTAATAGAAATAGAAAAAGGAAGGAAAACCATATTCAATGGCAATGACGACTAGTTCCGAGCATATTTGTTTACATATAGCCAACAAGAAATTAAAAATAATTCAGTATAAATCCAAACTGTAATTTCAACTACAAGCCACATAAACTCATTTTCTATTTCAATTTATAATATCAAACCAATTAATCAATTCATTATATTGAGCTCTAGAATCCAATCAATCCAAAATCCAATTATTCCAATTCATTATATTGTAATCAATTCATTATGTAGAGTCCATTACCTCTCATAAAAATGCACATTCGTCTTCTTCTCTAAATCTGAAGAACCCCAATATTTTTTATTTTCTGAAATTTTGTTTCAGTCAAGATGAATGCAAACAAGGAATATTGGAAAAAAAAATATTTGCTCGACAAAAAAACAACATTGAAACTGGGAAAAACGCAACTTCTCCCTCGTCTTTTTTTTTTTCCGGCCCAATTTTCCTTCGGATTTTATTTTTTAATTAACGCAACCACTCGTCTTTTTTTTAATTAACGCACCTTTCTTTAGCACTCGGATTTTTTAATTATTGATCTCGACCCCAATATTCCCGAAGTTTTCTGGAATTTTTTTTCAATCAAAGATGAATGTAATGCACACAAGGAATAATAAGAACAAAAAAAAAATGCTCGAAAAAGGAACTACTATATTCCCGAAAAAAAAAATATTCGAACTGAAAAAAAAAATTGAACGACGGGTCAAAAAACGCACCTTCTCGTCTTCTTTCTCCGGCCTTCTTCTTGATTTTAGATCAGATCGAGCACAGCGTCTCTGTGGTGTGGACAAAGGCGCGATTTAATTTCCGAAAAAAAAAATTCGAACGAATCTGAAAAAAAAATAAAAATTGAACGATGAGTCAAAAAGCGCACCTTCTCGTCTTTTTTCTCCGGCCTTCTTCTAGCTTTAGTCGAGCACAGCGCAAATGTGGTGAGACCAACGAGTTAATTTCCGCGAAAAAAAAAAAAATCGAACGTCGTTCAATGAAGGAGGAGAAATTTGGACAGCTCGAACTGAAAAAAATGAAGGAGAGAGAAGCTGGTTTCTTTCCTTTTTCAGATCTGAGAAGGGGCCTTTTTTGACTTCTTTTTCTTTCTCTTTTGACGAGGGTATTTTTGTCCAATGGTGCCCCTTTCCTCAACGCTTTCCTCACCCGGATCCTTCCCCTAGCTTTATTGAACTTTCTACCGTTGATTAAAAAAAAAAAAATGACTGGCATCAAATAGTAAATTTTGTGCAAAAATCAATTCAAATTGTCACTGATTATATGTTGACGCTGATCATTTCAAGAATTCAATAAATGGCCACTTGAACGAAATGTTTCAATTAGGCAGCCTCTCTAACTCACCGTGAAATTTCTTTTTTCAAATTGTGTAAAATCTTTTTAAATTCTTCGCAATAAATCACCGTGTTCGCCCGATTCTTCGCAAAGGTATATTAACCGTGTGTTCGTTTCCACTTATTTTCACCTAAAAATTACCTACTACTAAAAGTCAAAGTCAAACATCAATATCAACCACACATTTCACATCATCACTCATTATTATCCACACATCTCGTGGTCCCCACCACTACACTTCACTTTTAGCCAAATTTTAGGCAAAAATAAGTATACACGAACACACGCTAAGTATATATATTTTTAAAGTCAACTTTTCTAATTACTACTCTCCTCTCTCTTTTGTGTTTATTTTTTATTTTATTTTTATTTATTTATTTATTTATTGTTCTTGTCTTTTCTGAAAATACATTAGCCAATTGAGCTCAATCGCCAGATATATTTCCCATTTCATACAATAGATTATGGGTCCCATCGTCTCCCATAACTTTCAACCGTTGTTTTCTGGTAAAGTCATCTCCATCACCTGTTTTAGGAACGTAGTATTGAGAACGCGCACAAAATTATCATCAGAAAACAATCGCCTACCCGTCTTTGCATGTCAAATTCACACTGACAGATTCTCTGGTTCCCGTAGAATTTCCCGTTGACGATAAATTGACGCCGCTCTTCGAGTCGCCGGAGGGTTAGGAAACGAGACCGTCCATCGCTGGGATGGTAAACGGAAACGACAGCCCTACGATTCGGAGGAGACCGACCGCTGCTGTTGACGGAACACAGGGGTCCGATTTCAATGCGGCAGAGGATGACTCGGAGAATATGGATGATGAGATGAGGAGTGACCGCGGAGGTGTTGTGGAATCGGCGGAGGGTCAAAAGTCGATAAAATTTGCAGGTGAAGAGTTGATGGATAACAAGGAGCTGGAAGATGAAAAGATAAATGAGAATGGACAGAGTAGTAATGGGATGGAGGCATCCACAAGGAAATTCTCTTACCGCCCATCTACACCTGCTCACCACAGGATTAAAGAGAGTCCTCTCAGCTCGCACGCCATCTTCAAACAGGTATTTTCTTTCTCACGTTTTTGTTTTTCTCATCAGTGCTTGATATGTCTTAATTTAGATTTATCAACTGAATGTGTTTTGCTATTCTAGCTTACAGTCTGCTGTACAGGTTGAGTAAATATATATGTTAAGCAATTCTGTTTTTTCATGCATACCATCTGTGTTCTTTAAAAATCAATCCATTCCACATCACTGTTTGTGGACATGTTTGTCATATTAATCTAATTGCCATTCCTGACAGAGTCATGCAGGTCTCCTCAACCTTTGTATAGTGGTGCTTGTTGCCATAAACAGCAGACTTATAATTGAAAATCTAATGAAGGTATGTCACTTACAATTAGTTTCTCATCTTGGTCCATGTGGATCACGGTGCATATATCTTTCATTTCTTGCAGACAATTCCAGTTTTATCGATGTGCCTGTATTTAATAAGATATATCCTACAAATATATATTCCAAATATTGTTGTCAGAGCAGTTAATTTTAGTTTGTAAAATTACCGTAAGCAATATTGAATGTGTTATTACTTCTTCTGACATACTCTTGTTTGCTTATTTGAAGTATGGCTGGTTGATCAGGTCAGGTTTTTGGTTTAGTTCAAAGTCACTGAGGGATTGGCCTCTTCTAATGTGCTGGTAATTCTATCCCGAGCCTTTTTAATGTGTCATCATAGTTCTGGTGTCAGAAAAGCTTATTTAACACAAGCTCTGTTTATGCCAATTTCTTTAATATAATGTGATGCAGTCTGAGTCTTCCGATTTTCCCCCTTGCTGCTTTTCTTGTTGAAAAGTCGGTGCGTAGGAGGCATATCACTGAACGTGTAAGTACGACACACTTCTTTGTTGTCAACCTTAATTGGCATTGGATTGTTCCTTAACATGACGAGTCCAGATTTTAATGCTAGTGTTACTTCTTCTGCCCGGCTTCAACTCCACAAAAACCTGATATCACTTGACTACAATGAAGAAAATGTTTACTTGCTTGTTTCTTTACCTTTTAAAAGTTTTATGGCATTTCTTATTTACCGCACAATTTTTTGGCATAAGATTTCATCTACATAGATATAACCTGGGATCAACCGTAAAAATATATTGCTCGAGACTCTGAAAGATGTGTGCTTAAATTCCTTAATGATGCCTATGTTAGGAACGTGAATATCCAACTAGCGTCCCTTTGTTGTAAGAGATGGAGTTTTTTGTAATTTATTATAGCAGTTGTTCCATCAGTACCTTTAGCAGTTGACTTGCTGCATTTGACTAAACCAACAAATTATGTAAACCGGAAATGTGATAGCAGCGAGTTCAATACACCTCGCAATGTTATGTGGCAGACTTTGAAATTGTATTTCTAACATTTCTTCCGAGTTTCAAGTTATTATATCTAGATGGCTTACATACATCGGCGGAGCCACCTTAGACTCAGTGCGGTCACATGACCGCACTGAGATTTGGCATCCTTTCATGATTTGCAACTCCTTGTTTGGCCAACTACAAATAACAATTGATCCCATATTGCTTTTATGATTTGGAGTGCCATGTTTGGCTAACTACAAATAACAATTAAGTCCATTTTTATAATTCTATGACATATATGATATATATAGACACAAGTTTGAAGGAATAAACACAAATTTCAAATCTATAATTCTTTGACTTCGAAGAAATCCGATTTGTCTTGTTATTCATACATTCTTGAATTAAATTCAACTCTATAATATTTTTGGACTTATTTAATATTGTAAACTATAAAACACATCTTTTTTTAAATATGAAATGAAAAACTATACAATTCTTTATTTTTTTTGAAATTTTAATTAAGTGGTTTGTTCATTTAAGTGTGGAATAATTACCACATAAAGAGATTCTTTAGAAGAAGTTTACGTAAAAGAAGAATATATTAAATTGTCTTGTTCGCGCGCATTCAATAAAACTTCTTGCTTGTCTTTTTCTGAAATATATATATATATATTCTTAAAAACCTATGACTATTTGTGAACTTGGTCTAAAATTTTCATTCCTAAATCATTCGGACCGCACTGAGCCGAATTTTTGGCTTCGCCACTGCTTACATATCTTTCCTTTTAGTTGAATTTAAAAGTACGGCTCTCTTAACACTTTTCTTTCCTCCTTGGGACATGCTTAATTTTCTAGATTGCCTCCATACTGTTGATATAACATTTCAAGACTTAATGTGATTCACTTATTTGACCATTCCAAAATTATGCATGTTAAGGGTATTGTTTAAGGCTGACCTTGTCTTTTCAACTTTTTTTATGTTAATATTGCAGGCTGCTGTCGTACTTCATGTCGTAATAACTACAGCTGAGATCTTGTATCCAGTTATGGTCATTCTGAGGTTCGTCATCTACTTCTTCAAATTAGTTGTCCTGCCCAACCTGCAAGCCCATGTTTCTTTTTACCCACACCATCCTTATATCCTTAGAGCATTTCTAATGGTAGGGGGGAAGTGTAGGGGAAAAGGGCAAAATTACAGAGGGGGGAGAGGGAGGGGGCTAAGAGGGGCCAAATTTGGCCCCTCTTTTAGCTTTGTTCCTAATTTGGGCCCTCTTTTATCTTCCCCCCAAATCTACAAAAAAATGGATTTATACATCTTCACATTATTTGACATTGTAGAAAAGGGGGGAATAAACCCAAATTTGGGTTTTGCCCCCCCTAGCATTAGAAATGCTCTTTTATGAAGTTAAGAGGATGTATTTGTGATTGCATATGATGTATACCATCTGTTGGAGAGTACTAGAAGTTTGTCATCTTAAGTCCAAGCTTTAGATAAGGAAAATATTGGGACTTGAATAGGTGGGAAATAGGCTGTGAAGATGACTATGCCTATTTAGCCTCCGCAGACCCATGGTTATTATGCATTTATACCCACATGACATATGTCACTCAACAGTAGATACGATGACCTTGCATTGATGCAATCACCTCAACATCATCTAATATGAAGTTAACCTGTGGCCGCAAGCACAATAAGCTGTGGAGTGTGGTCATTAGATCACTTTTGTAAGGATAAATAGTTGGAAAATCTAGTTTCAAGATTACTTTTAAGCAGTGTGGAACATGGATAGTTCCAACCTCATTTTGTATTTATGAGTTTGAAATTGCACAGGTGTGATTCTGCTGTCCTATCAGGAGTCACGTTAATGCTCTTCACTTGCATTGTGTGGTTAAAGTTGGTATCTTATGCGCATACAAATTATGATATGAGAGCACTTTCAAAGTCACTTGCCAAGGTAAAAAGAACCGTCACCAATCTCGGCAACTGTCTAATTTCCTAATTGTTTTACCATTTACATCTTGGAAAAGACTAGTTAAAAGATGATAAAACAAAACTGGGAAGTCAAATACTAATTTCCATACATCAGGATCTTTTAATATATTTTCCGCTGAATCTTTTAATCTTTCCCGGCACTTTACCATTGTTTTTGGTGAACACAGGTGATTTCAAAGCTTTTACTCGCAGCTTTGTACATTTTCTGATTTTTCCAAGAGCTAAACTATTTCAAATTTGTAGGTTTCTTATTTTTATTTTGGGAAAAATAACTGACCAGATTATCATTTTTCTAAAATGATGCTCTCTCTTTCCCTTGTGGGTGGATAACTAACCCTTCTTTTAGCTTTTGATCAATGGAGTTTCTCCCACTTCTCTTGTGTTATCTTTAATTCTTGTCAAACGTGTTACATGGTTCCATGGGCAGGGGGAAACCTTGTCTAGCTATTGGAATATTGATTACTCAGACGATTTGAGCTTTAAGAATTTGGTATACTTCATGCTAGCCCCTACATTATGTTACCAGGTAAGAACTCTTGCTTTCTATTCATGATGCCCTATTAATTTATTAATGTGGAAATCTTTTACACGTGCACAAAGTATACCTTGCTTCTCCTGAGGTTGCCAAGGATCTTTTACACGTGATAGGCCATGTTTGCAACTGCACCCATTTCTCACTTGCAAGATATTGACTCTGCATTGATTGTGGTTTACAACGAGAGCACTGATTCGATCATGTTAGAATATTGCCAAAAATAATTCCAAAATAAAAAAGGAAAAATAGACCAATTGAAATTATGGAAAGAAAATTGTTCTTAAGGAACTTGCCAAAATTACAAGTATAACTTGTAGGCCAAGACCTTCCTTATCTATGTATTTTTCTTTCTTATAAATAGAGATCTCGTATTCTCTTCTAAGAACATGGGCTAGTTGAGAGGAAAAATTGAGAGCGTAGTGTTTTGAGAGTTTTCTTGTAACTCTTTGGGTGTTGTTCAAAGAGTAGTAGAAAACTAGATAGGTGTGGGTGAGTTCGATTTATTTTTCTTTGTACTACTTGGGGTTGGCGAGTGCAATTCTATGTTGTTGTAATATTTATCATATAGTGAAAACAGTCCGAAATTTCTCTCTTTATTTTTTCTATCCGGTTTATTTTCTAAACAAAAGATCTCGTGGGCACAAAATTAGGGAATTTGCATAAATTTCCCAACAGATCAGAACTCTGGGAATTTGAATAAGTTCACTAGTGGATGATCAATCACCAAACTGGGCTATCTGAAATTCTTTTGAACGGTATGATTTTTTTTTTTTCAATTTTTTCCCAGTTAAATATGTCTAAACCATGCCTTCATGAGCCGTGTTGTGTTATAGGATTATTGTCATATAATATCTGTGTTGCGAACTTATGCGACAATGTGAACGATGATAATTTGGATAGAAGTGAGAGATAGAATCTAGGCAGAGCTTGCTTTACCAACAAGATCATAATTATTATTTCTTTTCTGTTTTTGGGTCTTTTAATGGATCTAGAGTTGTTGAAGTCAGTGATATTCCTCTGCTTTCTATAGTATATCACACTCCTGAAATTCTTTCTGCTGTGCTCAAGTATTAAGCATTCTTATTTGCAGCCTAGCTATCCCCGCACAGCTTCCATCCGTAAAGGCTGGGTGGCACGCCAACTGATAAAGTCGGTGATATTTACAGGACTCATGGGATTTATTATAGAACAGGTAATTTCCTTAATATCATTTTAACAAGAGACAACATAACAATGAGAGCTAGGTTGATATTATTTGTTCTTCATGCAGTACATCAACCCTATTGTGCAAAATTCTCAACACCCGTTGAAAGGAAATCTGTTATATGCTGTAGAGAGGGTCTTGAAGCTGTCGGTTCCAAATTTATATGTGTGGCTCTGTATGTTTTATAGCTTTTTCCATCTTTGGTACGTTCTCTCTTTCTCACAGTGACAGAAAATTTTTCTTTCGACTATGTAATCATTTGGCTTATCACTTAAATTTTATGGAACTTTCCTGTCTCTTCATTGTTGTAAAAATTGCCAAAGCAGCACTATGGTCTATGCATATGACCCTTTTTTCTTTTTGCTTCAGAATCTTGTAATTTGAAAGTTGATTTTCCTACAGAGACAAATACTGTTTGCTTTGTAATTCTTTTTATATACTCTTTCTGTATATGCTATTATATAGCGCTTTCATGGTATGGGCCTACAATGTGAACTTTAAACAAAGATCACTGTCGATTATGGATATCCCAAGCGTTTTACTGTGTAATGACAAAAATTGAACCGCCAGAAGAAGTTGAACGAGTGTTGCCTACCAGAGAACATGTCAAGAAGATTATGAGGGTGTTAGCGGATAAATTTTAATGTATTTTTATGACTAGTAAGAGAGAGAATGAGTGGAGTTGAATGGTGGAGATTTAATGAGTGGAGAGATATATGGATGTGATTTATTTGACCAAATTTAAATTTAAAAAAAAAATGAATTAAAATGCATTATAATGCATCTGTTAACGGGCACTATATGTGATAAGATCCAAAAAAGACTAAGCTGGAGAAAAAACTGACAGCAGAGGTTGGGATAGCAAGAGATTTTAAATTGAGCTGCTCTGCCTGCTAAAAATTAATTTCACTTCAACTGGATTCATGTAAGGGTGGTACCTTTTGTCGCTTCGTAAAATCTAATACTTTGATAGTTTCTATGACAGAACAACATAGAGCATAGGAAAATAGGTGACGTTCACTGTTCGTCTGATCTGGACATGATCTTGTAGTTAAAACACATGTTAAGGCATAATATGTTCTCGATAAACTTAGCAATTCTAATGGGTAAAATAACCAAGAAAAATGTTCTATTTTGTGGTTCCTTTATGTGAAAACGAGTACTCAGTTTACAGCTTGTTTGAATTGTATTGCATTGGGGATACTAATATATAATGCTCTGATATAGGCTAAATATACTTGCGGAACTTCTCCGATTTGGTGATCGTGAGTTCTACAAGGATTGGTGGAATGCAAAAACAGTTGAGGAGGTAAGCTTTATACTGCCTGCGGAAAATTTTTCAGACAACTCTTTACATTTCAACCATTTTTTGGCTGATATTGATTATTTCTTTTATTGGATGTTTGGATTTTCATTGTGGCTTCGTCATCAGTACTGGAGAATGTGGAACATGGTGAGTAGATCTCTTTGTAACGGTTTCTTTATTTTGTTGTTGGTGGTGGGGATATTATTAATTTGTGTATTACAATGATGAGTAAGGGTTCATAGGGGCGAAGTAAGGAGCTTACAATCCATTGTGCCGACAATTAATTTTATTAGGTTACATTATAAAAATTTTATTTTTTTAAAACTTTTTTTTTGTATTATTTCTAAAAAGGGGGCTGGGCGAGGGCCTAGTTTGGCCCACCCCTAGCTACGCCCCGTTAATCACTATTAAATTCTAGTTAAGTAGAATTACATTTTGCTCTCATTGATCTTTCATTTACATTATTGAGCGAGATTTTATTGGTGGCAGCCTGTTCACAAATGGATGGTTCGACATATATACTTCCCATGCTTGAGGAATGGGATACCGAAGGTAAATTGGCTCACACTTATAAACTACAAGCTGTCTTTGCCTTTTTTAGGGGCTGAAATTGAAATTGTACAGCTTGATGATTGGTGGATGTACTTGTAAAGAACTGCCCTAGTCGGTCAATCATCATTCTCTGCTGATCCATTGTTTCTTGTTGTCATGAGTCATAAAAAATTGCAGTTACAAATTCTAATTTTCTCATTTTTCGATGTTGGCTTCCATTTCCGTTGTCCTTCAAAATCCAGTGTCTTATTCTGAACTTCCTTATTTTCCGAAGTCTCCTTCCATCTCCAATATTCTTTTAAATTAGCTGAATGGACATCAGAAGTGCAACATTCACCAAATTGATAAATGATTGCATGGTATAAGCTGTAAAATATGTTGCATTTTTAAATCAGCCTTCAGTCAAACCACACGGTATTGAGAGTAAAAGGAAAAATTTACAGATAATGCCTCTGGAAATACTTATACTGGGGAGATCCGAGACATCCTACCCTTGAAGTACTTGATATTACAAGCATCATATTCATGGCAATTAGCATTGAGAGTAATTTATACCAATTGACCCTTCTTTATCTCCCTTAAAACTTGTAAGCTATCCTATCCCCCCATTCTCGTGTATAGGGAATGCATAATAAGGTGCCAAATCTGATTCTTGTAGTCGTAATGCGTCGATTGACAGGGTTGACTTTATTTACAATCTCCTTGGTCTTAGTTTACGTTTCAATTGATTTTGATGCAGGGAGGTGCAGTTTTAGTTTCCTTCCTTGTTTCTGCTATTTTCCACGAGGTACAAGGATTTTTCCACTTTTTCATCACACCTCATCTATAAAAGAGTGCTGTTGTTCATTAGCAGTTGAACGAATGATCATGTGGCATTTTAACTTTGGTTGGTGGTGACATTTCACACAGGGACACCATAATACTAACCAATGTCGGGGTGCCATATCACCACTATTCCAATCTGCTCTACTGATAAACATGATTTATTCATAAAAAACCTGTAGTTGTGGATCTTTTGATTTCTTACATGATATCTACTACCTTAATAGATGACACACTTTATGCATGCTTGTCTGCAGCTGTGTATAGCTGTTCCTTGCCACATGTTCAAGTTGTGGGCATTCTTTGGAATTATGTTTCAGGTAATGGCATTTCATAGCTCTTTCTGTAATTTAGCCTCTGTATATCAGTGACAGTTTATACAAGTTATTGCATGAATAAAGACTTATATTTCTCAATTCCTTGTTTTACCCTGTCATCGTGGTATCTTTGCAACAAATCTTGAGTTTATTATAAATTGGTTCTCGAGATTTAATATTTTCCTTTTTCACTTTGGCGTTGTTCCCGAACAGATTCCTCTGGTGGTCGTGACAAATTATTTACAAAACAAGTTCAAAAGTTCAATGGTACATTTCTCTGCACTGTCTGTCTATGTTGTTAATTTTGCTGATGCGAAGGTTGAAGTACAATGTTTCATTTTGAAGCACGATAAGCATGACCATTGTTCCATTTCTCTGTTCTCAAACTTCCATTTTTCAAAATTTCTCTTCAAAAAGTGACTTTTCTGCTTAATCATTCTTGCAGGTGGGCAATACACTTTTTTGGTGCTTCTTCTGCATCGTTGGCCAACCTATGTGTGTCTTGCTATATTACCATGACATGATGAATAGAAAAGCCGATGCAAATTGAACTTTGCAACCTGCGACTTTTCTGGCTTATTGAGTATCCACTCCAGCATGCCAAATTGCAGCAACTACACCAAGATTCCTGTAAGTGTCTTGTTCCTTCTTCGGTCGACACTATTCTAGACTGTACTTGTGCGCTATGTATATACACATCACGCCGAACTTCTTTGTTTAGTCCAAAGATGTATGCTTAGTGCATCTCTAGTACGCAGTCATTGACAATCTTATAGTTTTACGTTCAATAATGTTTGTAATAATACTTATTATACTGTGAAAACTGTCATGTGAAGCTTATATGGTAGACTAGTAGTTTGAAATCTTGCTGACAAGTAAATGGCAGAGGACTTTCATTTCACTTCTATATCTTTGTATTATATATATATATATATATATATATATATATATATATATATATATATATATATATATGCACCATAATATTATGACTCTCGCTCCTGGACCTCTTGGTGTACCATACTTGGGGGTCACAGCCTATCAGCACTGAGAACTTGGTATAGCAGGAATAATAGATATTTAGTGAATATGTGTAGTGAGTTTTGGTACATCAAATAATAGTAGTCCCCTATGAATAAGTGATCAATATTTAATTATTAGGATTTAGGAGTACGGATTGGAGTGGCAGTAGAGATTTTCTACGGTTTGTACATGGCTAAAATAACTTTAAGGAATGTTTGGTACATGAATCATGTTTCGCCAAAATTGTCATCATTCATTACTCAAGAAACTTCACAGTTCACACAACAACCTATAGCTTGACATTAGAGTCCTTTGTTCGTGTTGCTGATATGAACACAGGGGTGGATTCAAGATTTTCTGTAAGACGCATTGTCACTAAACAAAGTTGTCGTCAGGTCAATGAGCATCATGGGTGGGCTGTGGCTGCTTTGAGGTGGAAATGTTTTGAAAACTGCCTGTAAATTTTTCGTTAGGTAGACTTGGTATAGCTACCCTGGTGAAGATACCATTTCCGAGGTATCCAACAATTTACTTTGATAGAACTATTTTCACTGCAAAAAGTTAGTTGCATAAGTAAATTGTACAGACAAACATGACGTGATCAGTTGATGGATGTTGATTTGGTTTTTTAAGTAACGTAACATATACATACGAAAAAACGATGTGTTGAAATAATTGTTTTATTTTTTTTACGGATAATTGAAACTCTGCAACTTGATTAATTACCAACTTACCGATACAAAGAGACTTACAAATTTTGGGGTAATTCATAACGTTGGGAAAATCAATTATAATTTTTATTTACAAAAAAAAAAAATTAAGCTCATATCAGCTTATAATTTGTTACATATTTTTATGCATTCTTTTTTAAATTTGAATTTGGTCAAATTAATCACATTCAGATATCTCGTGGGATTTATATGTTACTATATAAATTTTCGTCATTCAATTCCACTAATTCTTTCTCATATTTCACATCAAAATCAATAAAAATTTATATCTTAACACACGCTAAATCAAACAACTTACTATTTATGTTTTAATTATCCCAAGTAACTATTACTTTGCGTGTGTTTGTGTTAACTTTTTTGTTTTCAAAATATTAATTTTTTCTACTTAATCAAAATAAACTATCAATATTAGTTATATATATTTTATATCATTATTATTTATTTAGTATTTATATATTTTATTATCTTCGACTCAAAATGAAAATATTTAATAAAATAAAATTTCACCGGAACACACTTCAAGTATTGCCCCAACTCATTTTAGCAAGCAGTCATTTTTTGTTCACGTGCTCTTTAAGAAATAAAAAAAGAGTAATAGTAGTATTAAACACCTTCCAAAAGAAGCCGTAAAATGGGAACTGAAAAACTCTGAATTTCAAAAATATCAAATTTCTCATATCGTGCAACTCAATGCAATTTCTTTCCATAAAAATCGCGTTTTACATTGCTGCAGTAGCTCCAGATTCTTCCAACTCTCTGGTTGCTCTCCACTCCCCCACGAACCCCTAACTCACCTGCTCGCGAGGGAAAATTTTCGGACATTTTTGGGGGAAATTTGAGCGAAATTTCAATAGGAATTTAGGTTTCTTCATCTCCAAATACACTCTGTTTCTCTTCTTTCCCGTCCCATTCCTCCCCCAAATTCATCGTGAACACTTCTGTAACTAGTTTACACCCCCCCCCCTCCCGGCACCACCACCCCACCCCACGAAACAATCTCTCTGATTAAGCACCACAAGGTACATCAGTTTGTTTACTGACTGTTCGGTTCGTGTGTTAACAGGTTTTATTGTCTAATTATTTGATTTTGCGCATAGGTTTTTCAAGTTGAATTGGAGTGGTGGGTTTAATCAACTCTTCAGGTTTGTGCGTGTTTCTGATATTTTGTGAGCATGTTTGATTTTAGGGTCTTAAAGTATTGATTCCCTCGCTTCTTTCAGTGTCTGGGTTTTAAATGTTTGCCGTTTTTAATAGATTTATGTTTGTTGACACATCTCTCCTCTCTGGTTAATGTACTATTTCACAAAGCTTGTTTGGGTTGAACGGTTTTGAAATGGATTCATTGTTAGGGGCTTTTGTGTTTCGAAAATTATGATGATTTGGATTATTGTATGACGGTTGCTACAGCTTACGACGAAACTGATGATTTGGAACTATTTCACAAAGCATGTTTGGGTTGAATGGTTTCATCATTTTCTTGTAGCCAAAAGCAATGATTTGGAACTTGTTTAAACCACGATAATATTTGGGAGAAGTGATGATTTGGATTGTTGTATGACGCTTGCTACAGCTTTAGATATGTTCCTTTTGAGGTTGCCCTTATTGCATTCGTGATTTTGTATTTAAATGCAACCGAGAAGTTACTGTTAACATTTCCTGGAAAGCTTCTTTTTCTGAAATGATTTATAGATCATCTTGGATTCTAATCCTATTACTTGTTAGTATGAATATGGAGCTGCAGAACTTCAAGCCAGCGATACAACATGAGTGAATTGGTGGACTTTCTGGTGTCATATGGACTGATTAATACTGATGGCTTTTTCTATTTAATATGTTGCAGGACTGTTTTCAGATTCATATGTTAGGTCCTGGATTGTATCATTTATTTAAGCAGAGTGGAAGCCTCCGTTTTGAAAGCCAAGTGCAGTATGCTAATTGGCCTAAGGACTCTATACAACAGAGTTAAAACCTTTGAGGCGGTAAAAAATAATTTATTCAATGTGAACTCCTCTGCTCTTGCTTATAATTCAGCCCAAAAGAGTGTTGATCTTTTCTTCTCATTATTGCATACATAATGTTTCATGCTACTTTGGTTTTTAAAAATGATAAGTGTGAAGATTAAATGCTTGTTTGACATCGCTTGTTTGCTAACTTATTTGTAAACAAAATATTCTTGAACAATTTGTACTGCCTACTTTTCCATTGCTAATTTCATAGGATGCACATATACTATCTGTTTTTTGATCGCTCATCTTTATTTGTTTTTCATTTTAAACAAAGCAGGTGTTAGTGTATGTGGAAAAATGGATTTTTATGGATTTTAATATGATATAGGAGAGAGAATGAGTGGAGTTGAATGGTGGAGATTTGTGTAGTACATGTAGGTCTCACGAGATATGTGGATGTGAAATAGGAAAGAGAATGAGTGGAGTTGAAAAGAATGTATAAAAATATGTAAAAATGAATAGGCTAACACGCGCAAAATATGTTACACACTTTCGAAACAAGCCATAGATTTTTTGATGTAAAAATTGATTTTTTGAGAGTGTGTGAATGAAAAGTGGGAATACTTATTTATTCCATATAATATGTTGTTGAAATATAGAGTTGTGAAAATTCAATTCCATGAAAATCTCCACTAATCGGGCTAACTAAATTTGAAAGTAACTCCTATTGAAACTAAGTTTTAATGTTGGTTGCAGGGTGTACTTATTTGGATACTTGGTGGGCTCTGGAGGAGAGCACTGGTATTCTCGTTGAGAACAAGGACATATTCCTCTGCTCTATACTCAATTTCTATCTTGAGGACTTTCAAGCTATTGTGACCTCTATTGGCAATGGAGTGCAACAAGGATGAAGCCCTCCGAGCGAAACAAATTGCCGAGAAGAAGATGGAAAATAATGACTTTGAAGGGGCTCGAAAGATTGCTATGAAAGCTCAAAATCTTTTCCCTGACATAGAGAATATAACTCAGCTACTGACTGTCTGTAGTGTTCACTGTTCAGCACAAAACAGGGTGGGATCTGAAAAAGACTGGTATGGAATCCTTCAAGTTGAAAAGTTTGCTGATTTAGCCACCGTCAAGAAACAGTACCGAAGACTTGCACTTCTACTTCATCCTGATAAGAACAATTTTCATGGTGCAGAAGCTGCTTTTAAGCTGATCGGGGAAGCAAACATGATACTATCAGACTCTGCAAAGAAGTCTACATATGACACTAAGATTAGAATTTCTTCTGCAAAAACAGCTCCAGCAAACTCTTCTCATCAGCAATTTAATGCTTCTAGAGATCTTCCAAAAACAGCTCCAGCAAATTCTTCACATCAGCAATTAAATGCTTTTAGAGATGTTCCAAACGTCACCGGTCTGCATGTGAATCAGTATCAGACAATGCTTCCAAAGTCATCCCCAGCTAGACAGCCAGGATTCTGGACATCTTGCCCATTTTGCCATGCAACATATCAGTATCTAAGAATATATATGAACAAAGCATTACGTTGTCCCAATAGTAAATGCGCAAAACCTTTCATTGCTTATGAAAGAGCAGCGCCAGGTTTGGGAGCCAAAACGGTTCAAACCGGTGTTCAGAATGCGCCTTCAAGGTCAGGCCACAGTCAACCTTCTGGCTATGAAGTCAAAGGGGCCTCAAATCTTGGTGCCTTCAAAGTAGCTGCACAAAATACTACTAGATCCTCAGCTTCTCATTCAGGACCTCTGGGAAGTGCCAGCAATGGGAAAATTGGGTCAGGATCAGGTCCTCAGGGAGAAATGGCAGCTGGGATTGATAAGGATTTGCAGGCAAAAGAAAAGGATAGCACAAATGCCCCATCTGTGAATGTTGAAAAGGCAAAAGGTGGAATGCCCAATGAAGATGCAATGGGTAGAAAATCAGGAAATGCAAAAAACAAAAGCAAGAAGAGAGGCAGGAAGGTGGTAGTTGAATCTAGTGAGAGTTCTGGCAGAAGTAATCCCAACTCTGAAAATGCAGTTATTGATGAAAGTTTCGACAACGATGAGACCGTGATGGATTCTGGGCTTAATGGTTTACGTCGACTAAGGAGACGAGCGCAACCAAGCCGTAATGTCTCAAGTAACAAAGCTGGCTTTGCTAGCCCTCTCAAGAAATCATGTGGGAACAAATTATCAGGTGATGGTAAAAAGGACGAAAATGAGCCTCTCAATAGTGAAGTTCCAAAGTGTTGTAATCCATCTACAGTTACTCCTGCTGAAGATATGGCCCAGCCAAAAGTCGAAAAAGTGGAGACTCATTCTCCTGAAGGAAACTTGCGTGACGAGAATGAAGAGAACAGAGAACTTAAGGTTAAAGGACAACCATCTGGTGTTAAGGTTAAAGGTGAACCTATTGATATCTTAGATGATTCTAGTGACGAAGACAAAAAAATTTATGAGATGCCTGATCCAGAATTCCATGATTTCGATAAGATTAGAGAAGAAAAATGTTTTTCTGTTGGCCAAATCTGGGCTTGTTACGATACATTAGATTGCATGCCTAGGTACTATGCTCAGATAAAAAAGATAACCACTCCTAGATTCAAGTTGAGGATCGATTGGTTAGAAGCTAATCCTGATGGTGGTATAGAAGCCATTCGTTGGGCAAACGCAGAGTTACCTGTTGGCTGTGGCAGATTTAAGCGCGGGCAGAGTTCATCAACTTCAGAACTTTGTACATTCTCTCATCAAGTGCTTTTTGAAAAGGGTAAGAGCAGAGGCTCTATTCTCATATATCCTAGAAAAGGAGAGATTTGGGCTCTTTTCAAGAACTGGAATATAAAATGGAGTGCCAACCCTGAGAACCATAAAAACTTCAAATATGAAATTGTGGAGGTTATGTCGAATTGGGTCGATAGTGTTGGTATAGAAGTTGCCTACTTGGATAAAGTTGAAGGATTTCTGAGCCTTTTTCAGCGACCAAGCCAGAGTGAGATTGTCACGTTATTGATACCACAAAATGAACTACTCAGATTCTCACACCAAATTCCCTTTTTTAAAATGACTGGCCGTGAAAAACCAGGAGTCCCCGAAGGATCTTTTGAACTCGACTCTGCTTCCGTAACCATACAAGGCTGATGGAGATGATGGAAATGACGGTGAAGTCAATGGTTCTCTGAGTGAGTATCCCTCAGCCCATCCTCCCACCTACAGTGGCTGTTTTTAGTTTTTCATTTTCTGACTTGTGGCTGGGTTACATTTGATCTGGTTCTAGTTACGAAAGGGAATAGATTTTTAGCTTATGATCTTCAGATATCAGTTGGGTACGGCTTTCTGCAAGAAGCTTTTTAGGTTTTACATAGCTATATGACAGTTTTGCAGTGAACAACTTTTACTGGGCTGCTCTTGTTAGTTTTTTTTCTTTCCAAGCCATTTCTGCTCGACTCTTGTCCTAATTTATAGGAACAGAGGGACCTTTGAAGCTTTGTTTATTGTACATGGATACGCCCCAAGTTATCGTCCGCCGTGAAAGCTAGCTGTTTAAGAAAATCTGGTAGTGTAATGGTTATTTTTCAGTTGACACAATGCACTCTTTTCTGCCATTGACCCTTCTTGATATTTTACTTGATCATGAACATTGTTGATTGACATTTTTAAGCAACATTGTTGGGTAGGGTGGGGTGGGTTTTTTTTTTTTTTTTTTTTTAATATTTTAAATCTACAATACATGAATGATATTTTGGGTATTTGACAAGAGGGTATTTTTGTTCGGAAAAAAAATGGGGTGTGCTAAGTAAACTTATGGGTGCCTTTAGTCCCACCCGTTAGTTTTTCATTGGATGTTGTTAGCTTTTCATATTTTATCATTTAATGTACCTTTCCATATGTGACCTGTCAACTTTGTTATTTAAAATGTCCATTTGATGTGGGGATGTGTTCGAACAAACAAGTAAAATATACTTTATTCAACAATGTTAATACTGAATATATTAATTACGGTTTTTTAATTTTTTGTGTGAAAGTAGAATGAATCAATCTTTGTGGAACAGAAGATGCCTATGTATGCGGTTATGGTTAATTTTGAAATTTGCAGAATTTTTCTGGCTCTGGTTTTAAGACTATGAAACTGAGATTCACGATTCCTCCTTTCGTTTTTTTATCCCCCGTCGACCTTCACTGTTATAAATGAAATCTCTTGCCAAGAGTGTTGGCAGGAGATCATGCTAACATCCCAAATTTTTGGGGAAAAAAATCGTGGGGGCCCACATGAGCACCCCCACCATTAAGGATAGTTATGTATTATTCATTTTACTTAACATAAATAATAAATTTTTTTAAAAAAAAATAGACGATGATATGATGCCTATGAGGGTGTCACATCACCTTGTTGGCCTGTTCTCCTGCCAACAAGTTGGCCGGAGAACATTCGCGTGTCGAGGAAACATGGAATCGCAAAATAACGAAGGTTACAACTTACAAAGAAATGTAAAAATGTAGTTATGTTAATAGAGAATGTATGAAGGTTACAAAGAAATGTAAAAATGTAGTTATTTCGGTAGAGAATGAATATCAAAAATACTTTTTGTGACCATGCTTCTATTTCAACATGCCTAAAAGAACAGGAAAAGAGACAATTGGTAGACTATCCGATACAAACTCCATCACAACTCTAAACATTAGTCAATATGTAAATGTCAAAGCTTTGCATATACTGGATCCAACACGCCCTACTCTTTTAAAATCTTCAGCTCCACTAATTTCTGTTTTAATTCTGCAGCTACCTCATGCACACCAGCAGCCTCAATCTCATGTATTATCTCCAAAGAAAGTCGAAAAAGGGACGAAGTTGGCCAACTTGACATCAACATTCGAAAGACTTCAACTGCAACCTCCATATTTTTCTTCTCACATAATCTCTTAATAATCAATCTATACCAGTCCTCTTTTATGATGCTTTTGTCAGCGCTCATTGCTCTTAACACGCCTACAGCTTCTTCAACTCGACCGGCTCTACAGAAACCCAAAACCAAACTTCGATAGGTGACCTCATCAGGACATGGCCCACGCTCCACCATTTCATCGTACAATGCCATTGCTTTCCCCATTTTACCCTCATTCATCAGTCCATGAATGACAGTAGTGTAAGTGATTACACTAGGAGAGCAGTTTGAATCACGTAAGCAGTGAAGAATTTGAACAGCTGCGTCTACCATTGCTTCTTTACAAAAACCATGTAGGAGGGCATTATAAGTACTTATATTTGGTGAGCATTTGCTGGAAACCATCTGATCGAAGTAGTCGATAGCACGATCAAGACGACCCTGTTTACAAAGAGTACTTATCAGAATATTGTAAGTTACTCGTGTAGGCGGATATTTTTGGTTCATGAAATCGAGCATCTCGTCCACTTTGTCCCATCGCCCGGAGGTACAAAGAGCGTAGAGAAGAGTGTTGTATGTGATATCATCAGGCTCCATTCCACGAGAAAGAAGATTCTGAATAACCAGCATGAAATCATCATAGTTTCCCTGCTTGGAAGAAATACTGACCATTGAATTGTAGGTGATGATATCTGGCTTACATCCCTCCACAGTCAGATCTTCCACAATTTCTAATGCTCGTTTAACTCCAATTTGTTTGGAGACCAGGTCAATGAGAATATTGCAGGTGATTACATAAGGAGGACATCCATTTCTCAGTTGATCTTTCCAGAATTGAATAGCTTCCTCACACCTACCATTATCAAACATGGCTCGTATAATCGTGTTGTAAGTGATAAGATCTGGTGTGCAACCACTCAAACTCATGTTCTTTAAGACATCAAGAGCTGAGCCGAGACATTTCATCCTACATAGGCCCCCAATTACCATGTTGTATGTAATAACATCAGGAATCCCGCCAGAAAAAACCATGAGTTCAAGGACTTCGAGGGCTTTTCTTGTTCGTTCAGCATTGACAAGGCCTCTAATCAACTTTATGCAAGAAGCGAAATCTGGAATTTGGTTCATTTGAGTCATCACTGCTACTAACTTCGCTCCATCTAGTAACTTCCCACGATTGCAAAAGCTTTCAAGGGCTTCATTGTTAGTTTTCTCGTTGTTGTGAACAAATGGTCCATCCGAAGATAACACCAGGGAATTTGTATATCTGCTTAGATTGTTTTGTTCATTGAATTTCTTCTCAACATTCATCCTGCTTCTATTCAAGTTCTGTTCATTTGGATTACTCACGCTGATTCTATCAAGACAAACGCATTTCTGCTGCCCTCTATATCTTAATGAAGAAGTTGCTTTTGAACTGTTATCCAAGACCCACTTCAGATGAGATTTTGTTGAATGATTAACACCAAAACCAAGATCTGTTTGTTTCCAGATAGAACTCAAGCTTATGCAAGCCATCTTTATCCTCTCGACCGAAAAAACAATTTAGAACATCACTTATAACTTATTGCACCAGCTGGTCACTTATATTCAGATTTATTTATACAGTAACTAGCAGAACCAATCTTTCACAACATGAAGAAGTACCTAACTCTTTTATGCTAGTCATCCAAGTAAAGTGCAATGTATTCCCCAGTTCCTCCTCAGATTTCAATAATTTTCCCAGTGATCTGAAATTGTCAATCAAACTGCATTTCTGATTAAACAAACCAAAGAATAAGGAAGAAAAATTAAAAAGCATGTCACATAGTTGCAAAAGGCAGAGCGAAACACAAGAAAAATCACAGCTTGAGAAATTTGATTCTAATTGTTCTCCACCTCAATATTAATTTCAAGTCAAACTTCAATATCAACTACAAATATCAAACCACTTCTCGTTATTATCCACATATCTCGTAATCCCCGACAATATTCAACCTAAAGAGTACATCATGTAGTTAGAGTTAGATTACTGATTCAAGAAACAGGAGAATTTGAAAGATAAACTTATTTCATGAATGCTTTGGAGGAAATTTCCTTAGATGGCTCAATTAGGACCTTAAAGAATGTTCAATTCATTGATCTCTCTTATGAATTATTCTCACCATGCCCATGTGGCCTTCTGTAAACTGTAATCTAATTATGTTTCATCTTGTCCAAAGCGAGATAGGTTAATTCCACCAAGAATCCATTTCTACTAGCGGTCTATTCATAACTCCTCTATGGATAAACTATACATTAAAACGAAAAAACCATTTAGAGCTTTTTGCTTTCGTTTCATTTCCTTCAATACAAAAATGTAAATTTTCGAAATATATTGCCACATGGATCGACCACCAGTAAAGAATCCTACACAACTGGATTGAAATTGCAGAAATTCTTCTCTTCCACACAGACTCGCAGTGAAGTTAGAACAAGTATATGTCACTCTTATTGCATAACAGAAATTACAAAGAAAGGCAAAGAGAACTTACCCCAAATCTGGCCGTCGCAGTAGAAAATACAACAACGTAACTCGTGCGCGGAGAGCTCAACGTGGCTGCTGATGGTGGCTAGGTTGAGAGAGCGAGAGAGAGAGGTGAGGGATTTTTAGGTTTTAGTACTTGGTTGTTGCCTATTTCTGTATGACCATTGGAAATATCGAATTCTGGCAAAACAAATTCAGAATAAAACAAATAAATTTTAATTAGTCAATTAATCATTAAAAAATCTTTTAAAAAAAAATTCACATCTAAGAAATGCAATTGGATTGCTTTTCCTCTTTTTCTTCTCTATCTACTTCCGATATGAAAATTCACATTCCAGTGGGAGAAATTTCTGCTCCGTCAATACACAGGCCGATAAGTGTACCTCAGGTGGTTGTACGGGCTAAATTGAAGCAGCCGGAGACAATACGACGGCGTATAGCACTCAGGAGAGTGGATAGGGAGTTACAAAATCGGAATTACAAGGCGGCTCTGTCTCTGGTGAAGCAATTACAGAGTAAGCCCGGTGGTCTTCGTGGTTTTGGGGCCGCTGAACAGGTATCTTCGAACTTCACCGGAGAGATAGACACACCTTCACTGCCATTGATAGTCGATTCAGTTCTTCGTTCCATCAAACATAGCCTGGAGTTCGCATTGCTGGAGGAGGACGACGATGAAGAAGTGGTGCGTCCTCGTTTCTCCTTTTTCCAGTTGCAGAACTTTCTAGTTTAATAACTGCTGTTTCAATAAAAACAGCAGTTATTTTCGGTTTAAAAAAAAAAAAAAAAATTCTATGTCACTTTGCCTACTTCATCTAATTAAAACAGCTAATGTCACGGAATTAATGCAATTTTCGTAAGGAATAAATAAGGAAGTTATATGAGAATAGATTAGTGATTGAAATTGGGCGATTTCCATGGTGATTGAATGTGTGGCAACAAGAATTTTACAGATGGAGAGAGGAGCAGTGGAGAGTAAAAATGTGAAATCACATTACAAAGTTTGAGATTTCTGGAAAATTAAAGAGAATGAAATGTTGTGATCAAATTGACGAACAAGAATCGCAGCATTTTGTTACATGTCAATTTCTTTTCTATTTGGATAATTCGAAAAAATTATCCTCTTAGGGCTCGAACAAGAACTTTTCCTCTCAACACTCATAGCCCGCCCCTCGTTGAAGGGGCCTGTGGGTTGCTGTTAGGAATAAATGAAAAAGTTATCCTCCCAAAGATAACTTTTCCTACCAACACTGACAGCCATCCCCTCTGAATACAGGAGGGTGTCTATTACTGGGAGGAATAATTCCTCCCAGAGCTGGGAGGATAAGAAGTCCCGTTGGTTAACTCAAATAATATTTTGCAGGTACCTTTGTTGGAATCTGAAAATTTGATGAAGGATGAAACGAAGGGAGATGATTCTCCCTTCGAAGATCATCAACTGTGCATACATGTAAGATGCTTTTTTCTAAGTAACCAAGGTTGAAATCTCCAAGTCCATGATAATATGCATTCTTCATTTTATTCTGCATGATTACTCCCATTCTTCACATCAGCAACTGTCATTCTTCCAGCATGAAGCTGGTCATTTCCTAGTCGGTTACTTGGTCGGAGTTTTACCAAGAAGATATAAAGTACCATGCGTGGAAGATCTAATGCAGGACGAGTTTGCTAGGGGAAATGTAGAATTTGTGGGCTTTGAGTTTCTAAGAGATGTAAGCACACTCCTATAGCAACGTGCTATTTTAACTCCATGCTATATAATACTTTTTCTTCGTTTCTTTACGGCCCCGGTAGGTCAATAGAATCATGCAGAAGTATATTAACATATATTTTAGATACTGAAATTGCCTTATCTTGTACATCCATATATGTGTTTAGGTTTATGGGGAAACCATGGAGAAAAGTGTGCTTACCAAAGGAAAGCTGAGTGAAGTGGTGAGATTTCTATTTAGTTACTTGTTTACATAGAGTTTCCCGTTTTGAGTTATGAAGATCACTCCACCGAGAACTTCGACGGAGATTTTTAATTTGAAATTGTAAAGTCTCAACTCGTCTCGTCTGATCTGAATTTCTTACCATAAAAATCACGAGCGCGAATTTCTCATATTTAGTGGTGACACTCTTGTTTGTTGATAGACTTTGAAGAAGTTTTTACGTGTAATACTTGGAGGATTGGTCGCAGAACATCTGTTGTTTGGATACTCAGAGTTGTTGCACTCAGATGTTGAAAAGGTCAATTTATAGAGTTCAGTTCGTATAAACTTTTATTTATCTCAAACTTAATTCTTTAGACTGATTAATAATGAAAACCATTAAATGTACAGATATAATAGTGAGTATTTAAGATTCGCGGTTAATCTTTGATTCTAGTTGAGTTGTAAAAGTATTTATTTATTATTATTATTATTTTTGTTTAAATGATCATATACTAAGTATTGATTCATGTAGTTTAGATGGATAGGGTGCTTAAGTGGCTCGGCTTAGAGAATGATGAATCCGACTTTCACGTTAGACAAGCTACAGCTGATACTGTCCTAATGTTAAGCCGTCATAGTGAATCCCGGTCGAGCCTTGCTGAGGTCATGGCTAAAGGAAGATCAGTTGGTTTTTGCATTGATGTGATTGAAACAACTTTGAAAGATACATGAGCGATTGTGCATGAGCTGCTGAGTGTAGAAAACTACCCATAACCATCAAAATGACTCTCTATTATTCGTAATTATAAATGTAAATAAGTATTTAATGATTGACATAATGATGCATTGCAATCATCTAGACTATGAAATTGTCCATTGATATAAAAAAATTTTCCCCTCAATTCTTGTGTTTCTTGAATGTTACATCTAATTAGAACAATTCAAATCATTGAATTAATACATTTGCACATGAAGGATCAAGGAAGGATCGCCTCAGTAAAATATTCATCGAGCACTGAGAAGTTAATCCTCGTAACAAGAGACTCGGCCTCTTGGATTACTATATGTACTATGATCATTCAATGTTTGATTTTGTTAGCTCTAATTGCAAGAATTACACGCACAAGCACGCACTTGGTAATCAACATGCATTTGATTAGATTCGGATACTAATCAGAACGTGATTATATATCATAATTATGATTACTGCTTAATTACGTTTTTGTTTTTATTACTCTGTCAAAAGTATGTATGGTATTAAATTATTAATGGATATTTAGTGTATAAGTTCAGTTTTCGTTTCTTTTCTTTTCTTTTTTTCAATAAGTCAGGTTAGTTTTTGTTCTGTGGAAAATGCGTTCTTAACTTATTACAATTATTATTCAAGTGTAGGAGCACAAGGGGGCCTAAACCCAAATTCGAGTGTTGTCCCTTTTTTGTTTTTTGGGTTTCGGCCGGGCGAGGCGGTTTCCATCTACTAGACATGCTCTCAAGGGTTGTAGGTTTGCGAATTAAAAGTTATAATTATATTTACACTACACTTTTTTATAATACACCACCTTTCAATTGTATCAATACTCCTCAATCTTTGCTTATTACGGTAATTATATATATTTTTAACTTTTTTCTTTATATTCTTAATATATTTTGTGAATTGACAAATTTAATCTTACTTGTAATTAAAGGCTCATGTGACAATGATTTTTCCCTCTTTACTGACGCTGGTATGCGAGAAAATTGTATTGGTCTGGGTGGATGGGTGGTTCGTGACTCAAACGGGATTGTTATTGCAGCCTTTGCTGCTAAACTGAGTGGCTCGTTCAGCTCTACCACAGCTAAAGCTCTTGCTCTGAGATTTGGGTTGTGGTTCCTCTTTGGTTCCGAACTACAAGTTCAAAGACATTTGGATTGATTGTGCAAATTTCAAGGCCTCAACGAAGGTGGTTCTACCAATCCAAATGGTGTTATCTTCTCCAATATTGTTTCGCTTCTTGATTCTATCGAGTGTGGTTGATGTCGTCATATTAGCCAAGATTGTAATTTTATTGCTTATAGTCTTGCAAGGTTGGCTGTTGATTTGTATCAAGATTGTCTTTGGCTTGATTGTTTACCAAGACTCTTTTCGTCACTTTTTAGCAAGGTTCTAAAAAGTATAAAGCATGACGAAGCGACGAACTCACGCTTCACGCTTTTTTAGTGCTTAAGCGCGCTTTGTCACGCTTTTTCGCACTTTTGTGCGCTTTTCGTCGAAGTTTTTTACTTCACGCTCACGCTTAATCGAGCTTAAGCGCACTTTATGCGCGCTTTTTAGAATACTGCTTTTTAGTAATGAACTTTATCTCAAATCCTCGATCATATGAATGAATGGGTTCTTTCCCAAAAAAAAATGTTAACATGTTTCAAAAAAAGGAAAAGAGAAAGAAATTAAGCACATATAACCCTTCCTTACCACCTAATAAATCAGTGACACGTCAAAATATCACCAAAAAAAAATTCAAATTCAAATTCAAATATCTATACACAATTATCATTTGAAACTTGGGGAATATGACAAGAATTGAGTGTAACATTTACCCTCAGTTTTATATCAAAACGCCTTGTTCTTTTGAAATTAAGTCTTGTTTGCTCAAATTTTATATCGAATTTATTGTTGAGAATTGCAGAAAACATATTAAAAATTGTAAATAAATTATCAAATCAATGTTTGAAAGATGGAAAAAGATGAGAGAGAAAAAAATAAATTTGAATTTATGAAATTTAATATATATAGAACAAGCGAGAAACGCAAAACTCTTCTTGAGCAAAGTATGCCCTAATCATTGTTTACATAAAAAAGACTATCAGCTATTTGTACAAACAAAATTTACAGATTTTTTTTTTTTTTGACAGATAGTTCTACAAATACGTTACGTTGTATGCGTCACAAATAGATTCTTGTCACCAATGTTATCAGCAAATCTATATATACACTTGTGTAGACGTAACACCACCAAATGCAACACACGAAGAGGAAGGATATTTTACATTCAAAAAAGAGGAAGGATATTTTTTGTAAATCTTATTATACACATACACGTAACACCACCAAATACAAGCCGTGAAGACAGAGATCAACCTATCCTACGAAACATGTCATTATCAAGTAAATAGCATGGACGAAGAAAAGCTAGATGAAATTCATCACATGAAATAGCTCAGAAATACTTTAAGAGTAACTAGAAAGGAATTGTGGATGGCTCACTTCAATTAACCATGATACAGAGACAAAGGCTTTCACGACCATACAAACGGTTCTCAACCACAATCAAACAAACAAACAAACAAACAACAGCTGCGGCAAAAGCCCATCCAACTCTCAGTACTTTAAAACCAACTACATAAGAATTATGTCGAAAGCTAGCATTGCAAGGCAAATTTACAGTTCCTACAACATGCCCAACCCGACGAAAAAAATTATACAATTCCTACAACATACCCAACCTGACGAAAAAACAAGATGCCATAGGTGGGACTTTACAGCCCCATGCAAGTCAAGAACCCACAGCACCACGGTTCAGTGTATGTTTGGTTTCACACAATCAGCTCACTATTCATCACATATTGGTCATGATAATGATACCTCGATTTTCCCAAATCAAATCTTCCTGCAAAGCATCTTAATCATACCTCGTATGAGGTATCTACTGATGATGTACAAAGGCTGGAAACCCCGGTGTTTAGTAGTGTACAGTCTCTTCATTATCGAGATTCAGATTCTCAATACCCTTTACTGCAGACTCGTAGTTCTTTATGCTAGAGTTATTCCTGGCGGAGGATCCACCGAGTGGTGAGCTTCTTTGCCCACTTGAGAATTTGGGTATGGTCCCTGGACTAGCCTCAGGGGTGCGAGGACGGGTAGGATCAGAGTCGTTGCCCATTGCAAACTCTCGGCTCCCTGAAATGGTACCTCGCCTCAAAGATCCGCTGGATCTTCCCAAAAATGTGGAACTCGACATCTGCAAGATACAGTCATTAAGGGTATGTTTGATATAGATTATTGAAAAAATAGATTTTAGATGTGTGATTGGGAAGTACAAAATGAGTATTAAAGAATATTCTAAAAAAATGTCAAATTAATGCATGAGTGGTTTAAGATGATGAGAGACAAAAAGTGAATTAAATGCCCTACACTCTCTCAATTATCATGTTATTGGATTAATTGTAAAATATGAAATTGGCTCTATTGTCCAAATATCATTTCTTGAAATACACAAACAATACTCATTATGATCGACATACTTTGTGGTCTACCACCACTCTTCTTCAACCTAAAAAGTTAGCTTTTAGCAAATAAAAGTTCACCCGAACACATGCTTAATCTATAGTCAAAAGATGACTTGTCAATACTCACCACAGCATCTTTGCTTGTAGAATCATTTCCTATAGGACTCTTCTGCTTGGACAAACTTCCAAAATTTACAAGTTGCCCAGAATTTCTCCTTCGAGACAGATCTGCAGACAAGACGCCACCTTGCCTCCCTTCTTCATCGCCTAGATAAAGTCAACATATTTATTTTCAAACCCGCATGTATGTTAAGAAGGCTACGAATGACAGTAATAGGGTGTTAGGACGTGTGTTTTTATGTGATTTGATGTGTGATATAGGAGAGAGAATAAATGGAATTGAATGGTGGAGATTTGTGTAGTACAGGTAGGTCCCACGAGATTTGTGTGTAAAAATGTGTTAAAACTTATAGGAGAACATGGGCTAAACCCACTATGAGAACAGTGAAAAAATCAGTAAAAGGTCTTTTGTGAGTTCAAGTTTCCACGGAGGAAGAGAAGAAAAGCAATAACAGCAAATTACCAGGTTGCCGTTCAGCATTGGGGATTGCAGGGGGTAATCCTGAGCTTGTACCAGGAGTTTGGCCCTAGAGGAAGCATATACATCATCAAATGTATGAACAGAAAATTACTTACAGAAGAAAATATATTGTTGAATCACTTACTATAGTCCTAGAAGGAGCACCCATTTGTGATTGTTGATACTTCAAAATAGTCCAATCAAAAACATAGTCAAATTGGAAGCCTGAAAAAGAAAAATGACGATTGGTAATATTAAATCCACATTCTCATTCATAACAATTACGTGAACAGAAGTGAGAATTCCGTAGCAGTTAATATCAAACCTTCACGAATGAAGAGGTCACGGAATAATCGCTTCAAATAAGCATAATCTGGTTTATCATCAAAACGTAGTGATCGGCAGTAATGGAAATATGAGGCAAACTCTGTTGGATAACCCCTGCACAACGCCTGTATAAAGGATCATTCAGGATGCATGACTTTACATAGCCCATGAATAGACATCAGCACATTCGGTTTCACAGTACCTCAATGGAAGTTGAAACCTTTTTCTCGCTTATTTTCTCATACTTCTGTTTCTTGGTTCCTGCTTTCAGCCCCTGCCAAGGAAGGCTGCACGTAACAAATATCATTGAACAGCACTAAACATGGATGAGGAGCCGAAAAGAAAAGGAGTAACGCAGTGACATCACCTTCCCCTTAAAAAGTACATCAGAACGTATCCGAGAGATTCCAAATCATCTCTTCTGCTTTGCTCTAAGAAAGACGACAACAAAGTTTGAGCAAAAGACACATAACAAATGAGCAAAGAAACAGTAAAAGAAAATATGAAGTTACAAATGAATGAAATCCTCACCTATACCCAAGTGAGTATTCATGCTTGCATATCGTGCTGTTCCAGTTAAGTTTTTGTTCTCCCTTCAGTACAGATGTCAATGAATGTTAATTACATAACTACCCATAATCCAGTACAAGTTGTTGCAATAAGGAAGTACCATTAATAGAAAACCATAAGCAAAATAACATATTCAAAGGATATTTTCCAATTTGCTCCTTGATGTTTGGTTTTACATTAAGAGCTAGTTTGGCACAACTTATCTCAAAAATTATTTTTCCTCAACATCATTGTCAACCATCCATTCAATTGGTTTGACACCCTTTTTTCAAATTCTTTAAAAATTTTATTTAGTTTTCAACCATGCATTCAAAAATCATTTTCACAGGAATCTTTTCCCACCATACACTAATTAGCTCGTGACCTCTAAATTTGGGAAATATTTGCTAATCATGGATAAAATTGATAATCAACTTGTAGCATTCAAGGTTAATTTGATTTACAACACACGGTGCGTGTCCATCGTTTGTTTCCAGTTAGCACCGTTGTCATCCTCACTTTTTGCCTCGAGCCAGTCATCGCAGTCAAAACCATTTTATTATAGTTTCCATCTTGGGGATTGACACATTTACTCATTACCGAACATCAAATGGAAGTTACCACCAAACTCTAAGAAGCAAACCAAATAAAATTCCAATATTTACTGGCACTTGGGGAAAATTAAATGGTGACTAGAAATTCCTTCGAGGCATATACCTGTATGTGTCCCATACAAACTTACAGCATAAGGGATAACATACACATACAATATATACGATTTCTCTGGACTCAAAGTAAAATTAAGTTGCATAACTTTGCCTGTAGATACACTCGGGAATCAAAAGTATTCAACACTTGCAAAATAAAAATAAATAAATACATAAATAAATGAAAAGAAAAATTAAGGGTTTGTTTGGGAATTGCTTATAAAAAAAATTGGTCAAGCTACTTTTTATCCACACATTTGATGGGACAGTCAAGTACTACTGCTTTTGATTGCTCATTTATACTCACATCCAAAACAAGTTCTAAATGAAGAAAAACCCTTAACAAATTAACACTAACCTCCAAAGCTCTAATATTACACCATAACACAAAGACAGACTTCAGACTTTGCAAAGAAGGATAGAAGGAAACGTTTCCTTTCTTTCCTTCATCTTCATTCTTAGAAAGATATTATTTGCTTTTGTAAATTAAACGTGTGAATAGAGCCCTATGGTTAATCAAACTCACCACGTGTATTAACAGTCTTAGGCTTTTCCAGTGACATGGACTCCTACAGAAGATTGGCATACCAGATGCTGTAATTACGACAGTTACGGAGAGAAAGCTCCTTTGCGCAGCTACAGAAGATTTTTAAATGGTCCAGACACAGTTTTCCACCAAAACGCAACATTAAACCTTTGTCGCATTTTAACCGTTCCACTTTAGCATCTATTATAGGGGGCTAACAATAAGGTAATGGGAGACAAAATTGGCAAACAGCATTTATCTTTAAAGTCAAGGAAATCCATCCAAAAATAGAAGAAATCCAATTAATCTCAAGTAGCTACACCACATGCAAACATCCAGTAATTGATGCAAGGAATTGTGCAGGGATAATAGGATTCATGTTGACAACCCCAACTCTGCAGCCTTCCTGGAATTAAAGGTGGTGGACAGATTGAAGCCAACAAAGTAACTAATAATAGTCTCACCTGTAAGGGATATGTTGGTGAGTTGACGTGTCTCTGTATTTCTTGGCCAGACCAAAATCAATGATGTAGACCTATATTGGAGACAGGTATATATCATATGATCATCGAAATTCTTTTAAAGAATCCTCCAAGTGAAAGACGTGTCAAATCGGAACCTGATTTGCACGCCGTCCCAAGCCCATGAGAAAATTGTCTGGCTTGATGTCTCGATGTAAAAATGATTTACAATGAACAAATTCAACACGGTTGATCTGCAGTAAATATTTGATAAAACTTATATTACCATATTTTGTTAGGCATGAATAATTGCTGGAAAAGAGACTATCTTTTCTGGATGTGTAAGGCACTGAAATAGTATTAAGCTTGAATAACGACCATTTGATCCGCAAGCATTAGAACTGTCTTCAGGGAAAGTTTCCTACTGCAAAAGTTGAACAGGTCTTCTAGACTAGGACCAAGCAAATCCATTACTAGAACATTGTAGTCTCCCTCCGCACCAAACCATCTTACATTTGGTATTCCATCTGGGATTGAAGAACTATTGCAATTAGAACCCAAATTTAACTGCCATGAATAGTTCATCTAACACCAATGAAAAAATAAGGGCATGACAAGTTCGTTTAAAAGCTAAAACCAATAATAAATAAGGGATGATCAATGATGATTACTTCCACCCTGCAGAATCCTGTATAACTTCGACTCATACAGTAACTGGGGATGTTTTGTCTTGACATTTTCCTGAAAGCATTACCAAGACCATCAGAAGCTGTGATCTCATAGAATCGAGGATAAATGAAGCTTAAAAAAAAACGAATGATAATAAAAAAGCACGCCATGTTTATAAATTTCCTCCACATGCATCAAGTCTCCCAAGGTGGTGGGACGTTTTCATAATAGTAGAATAATAAACTACAGCATCACCACATGTTTTAACCATTTACAAACAGAAGCAATAATATAATGATGGATAGCAGGAAAACACCTACCAATTACAGGAAGCTCTGTCTATTAAATTGAGAAAATATTCGTATAATAAAATGATAAAATCCATTAAAACAGCACCAGGACCAGGATAGTAACTGATTAGACCCCTTGAACAAATCAAACAGAAGAACTCAACACACACTACATTTCCACAATACTCAAAAACATCCAATTTCATTGAGAGCTCTCATTTCCTAGTCCAAGCACCCAGCTATTTACTAGCACACCATCGGGATGACTCAGACCATCAACGGATGACTCAGACCATCAACTTCTCTTGCATTTATTGAGAAAAATGTCGTACAATTTGAGTTTTCATACAGAATACTGTTTTGGAAATGCCAGAGATCATAATGCATTAAAATTTCAGGTTCCATGATTTAAAATTAAAAATGATAACGAATCAATAATTGAAAGCTTTAATTGGTATGAAAATGCACCCTAAAGGAAAAGAATGAAAAACAATTCTATGAACTATCTCAGAATTCTCAATCACTTATTAATTACATAGCCAAAAGTAGCCAACTTCAAGAATCAGCTATGGTTTCTAAAAAGAACATAAGGTAAAGCCTCATCAGCTGCGAATTGAAGAGAAAAGACTCACAAGCTTAATTGCCACTTCCTCATTGGTCTGTATATTAGTCCCTGCAGCCAGAAAAGTTCCAACAGTAAACACTCAATTATAACCACACAAAGACAGCATAATCTAAAGATAAACAAGCAAAATTAGATAAAATTAGTAAAATTACCGAGATAGATCTCTCCAAAAGACCCACTGCCGATTTTCCGACCAAGTCGATACTTATTTCCAACTCGCGGCTCCATTGATGGTACCCTTTGCTCTTTCACTTCAGTCACGAAATTCACCGATCACAAACCCTAGAAAAAACATAAAGATCTAGAGTTACTTGTTTCCATTAACTACCAATTGATTAATGAGCGATCAATTTTCTCTCTTGAGAAGTAGTACTAGGGTTAGCCGGTTAGGTATTGAACGGATGAGAGGAGAGAGAACCAAGAATCCCCATGGAATTTCTCACTCTACAACTATCAACTCTGTAGTCTGTACACAAAACAACTGTCTCTGTGTGTGCTGATGGCTGACGGTCTTGTCCAACCGTTTTGATAATAAGAAATGAAAAATTCAATCATTGATACGCAACTTTAATGTCCGACTCATGTCAGTCCTCAGTCTTTCATTATTTTTGCGGAAAATGAGAATGAAAAACAATTTGACAATAAGCCAATTTTTATAAAGTATCAATTGTTATAAAAGTATAGAAACAATAGAGAGAATTTAGAGAATTCTAATTCTGAATTAAATGAATTTCATTAATAATCGCTCTATTTATAGGAAAACTGAATTCAAGACAATCGTAATTACATAATTTCATCAAGGGTATAATAGTCATTCACATATAATAATTACATCTTTTACCAAATTATTTCTCCACCAAATTATTCCTCCACCAAATTATTCCTCATAATTCATAACCACCACATTATTCTCAATTATTCATAACACCTAATAATTATTTTTCAATTATTATTCATAACACTCCCTCGAATGACTATTAATACAAACGTCTTCCTGACTGCTTTTGGAGAAAAACCCAGGTGGGAAAAAACTTCCAAACCGATTGCAGGATAGCTTGGAGTGGTTATATACCGCTTCATCAAAACATTGCTCCCCGATGTCTATCAACGATATGAGTATTCACGTGTCGCCTCAAGTTAAAACCTTGTCAAGAAAAAACCCAAAGTGGGAAAAAACTTGATCGAAGGAAAAAGAGTACATACCGCTCCGCTTGATTTCATATCTTGAGAACTGATGTCTTTACTTCGGTAAATGATTTCAATATCATCATCGCTTGGATCTAAAGCATTAGCTCCATTATAACTTGATCCAATAGATACACTGTATCAATTTCTCCTATCGTTCTCAATATACCATGAATATGCCTCGTTAAAACCTTATTAGGAAAAACCAGTGGGAAAAACCCTAATGAAGGAAAAAGAGTACATTATTCATGTGAATACGCTTTAAAGTTGCTCTCATTAAAAACCTTGCTAGAAAACCCAATGGGATAAAACCTCACTAAGGGAAAAGAGTGCAACGCGTATTTTATACAAGTATGTCAGTAAGCATTTCAAAATCTTTCATACATTTGTATGAGTATCATATACATTGATTTTATACTCTTCGTTCATTTAGAGTGCATCAATTTTCGTACACAACTACAAAATATTCACCATGAACACATATCTCCAAACACACAATTTAAAGCATATAAATTCATCGTAAAAACATGTAAACATATAAGTAAACCTTCATAACTAACTAACATTTAAAATATATCATTTAACATTTAATACTCACTTAATAGGTTATTTCATTCCTGTGGTTTAGCTCACCCTTTAGGTACTCATAAACACTGGGTTTAGCTCATCCGATCCTTTAATTTCCTTTTTCATTACTACACACACGATCGGTAATTTAACTTTCATGAGCATGCAACATATAATGACCACCATGCTTATCTTTAAACTTGAGCAATAGTCATCATCATCTCATCATCTCATAAGTTAAGGATTTCACATTCACCATTTATCATCTTCAATATATCTCAATATTTTCATTATCATTGATCATATGTAGCGCTACATTTTCATATCGTGTCGACACATTTCAATTTCATTTCTTTCCCCATATCGACATAACTTATCGAGATATCTCATTATCAATCCTCTTGTAGGATTACACAATATAGTTATGTCTATATACTCTTCAAGAGCATATGCCTCCGTTATTAAGACCATCTTTTATAATTTGCTTTGATATATATGATTGAGGAAATATCAACGCTTATGGCGTGCTAACTTATCAAAGCATTGTAGCTGTTATATGTGATTGTTCATAGCCTTTCATGCATCTTTGAACTTCAAGTTCGTATTTCAATTGCGAGGATATAACATGATGCATTTCACATATTATTTTCATTGCGAGGATATAACATGATGCATTTCACATATTATTTTCAACCTTTAATACTCCCTCATGTCGAGAAATTTTAGAACACCAAAACTCATACAGCTTTGTATGATTTTAATCATATATGTTCTCATCATTCAAATTTAATATGAATTTAGACCGCTTTGCATTCTATTCTCGATATCGGCAATTTATTTGAGGACTTTAAATAATTTGCCATATAATATCTCACTTGTATGCATACTCAATCCTTCAGTGATTTATTCAAGTATTGGGATATACATTTACTAGCTTTATCATTAAATCTGAAATCATGCTCATCCTGTGAGCAAATATTTCAGAAATTTCAAATTACGAATCATATACACATGTGACTATCTAGTGGATCCATATCATAATATCTAGTAGTCCACATGTAGGATGAGTGGGCCCATACTTCTCATCCTTTATTCCAAATATATTTGGGATTTATTCCCAATATTGGCTAGTAATGATTTCATCATTTATCGAGAACAATCATTGAAGAATTCCTTTAATTCTTCACTTGAAATATTGATTTCAATAATTATTTAAACCGGATGGTCACCCGGTTTTGCAACGAGTATTATTGAACTTCTAGTTCAAGAAATTCTTATATCGATTTCACTAGTATCTGTATAGTGCTCAATATGATTTATCATAGAAATAATTCACCGACATATTCCATCATCTTTTGGTGACATTATTGTCTACTACTGTTCAAACACGGAGTTACAGCTCATACGCATCACATCCGGCTATTATTTAATTCCGAAATCGTAGCTCTTACGCTTCATATTATTTATTTAAAATCGGAGTCTTATTTCATACGCGTCGTATTATTCTATAAATAAATCATCAAAATTATTGCAAAATTCATCCTAACAAGGGTCTATACATTATAATGGATCATATGCTCTCAAATCTTCGAAAATACTATCCATCACTATCGATCAAAATCCTAAAAAGGATTTATCGATGTAAATGGAAAGATTAAGGATGCTAATGAATAAGGGTATCCCACAAGATATCCGATACTTGATTGAAGTAAAGGTTCGATTATCTGGTGAGGTTTCAATTCCTTCTAAATACATGCCTGGTATGGGTAAAAGTAGTTTTTCAAAGAAACGGAGAGCAAAAAGATTAGGAGGATGCTACAAGTGTGCTCGGTGGACATGTGACACTCGATGTAAATCATGGGTACTTGTCCAAATCGAGAAGATAAAATAGCATTCATTAAGGATGGATTGAGTAAGGAGCCTTTGGATGATATTCAATGTGCTCTTGAGACACATCCTAGTGGACACGCAAGGTGAGCTAATGGCCTTATGGGCCAAATTCAAAGATCAACAAACGCGTTTCATGATCTTGAAAAACTTACTTTAGAAGATCCTGCTTTGTAAATTTAGTAGAAAATTTTAGTATAATAATTTTCTCATATTAATATAAGGAAGCTCGGTGTAATAACGAAGATCAATGTTTTTCTTGTAATTGTAAATATTGTTTTTCGATTTTAAGATATATATATATGTATATATATATTATTTTTCAATCACCGATGATATATGTCATTTTCACTTAAAATTTTTCTGCATTTTCTCTTTCATATTTGTCAAAAAGTAAATAGTGCACTCAATTATTGGTTTGAAAATTTTTCTTTAAATAGAGAGATTCATATATCTATCATTCATTCGTTGAAAGAGAAAAATAGAGGTGGAGATGGAGATGGAGATATCAAAATCATCTCATACAAGTCAGCCTTTACCTCTTGATTAAAACCGTATGTATTCTTAGTGGATCTAACTGGTAGGCCATATCCAATATGTGGATATGGCAAACCGACTTGTAAAAGAGTTAGGAGACAAGAAATCAATATACTATACGGAGGAACCAACAACAAACTTTTAGCTAGACTTATAATGGCCGCACAATCATGGGAATAAGAGTTTCGAGCGTAATACCTTTCCATCTAGTTGGATCTAATACTCGAATTGGAGCCGCTTCTACCATGGGTCCAGGTTGGGGCTACAAGCGCAATCCATCCACAATCGCATGATGTATATGATGAATAATAGTGATGCTTTCATTGTCCTTCCAGCGCTACAACACACCTGGAGGAAATATTCAATATAGCCTCGTTGGCACGGTGGAATTTTCATGTCAAACCAATAGGTTTGTTGAATATTAATAATTTCTTTGATGGCTTACTGACGTTTAGATCGAGTGTAAATAATAAGTTTATCTCTCATTCAATGAGAAAATACTTATTTCTGCTAGTAATCGTTGATGAACTACTCATCAAATTTCATGCATATGTTCAAGAATCTGTGGAAGCCCAGGTCCGTCGGTCCACGCATCATCGTGTCAGCGAAAAAGAAATTCGGATCCTTTAAATATTTCATTATGAATCCTAATGTTGATGGTGGCGAGTTACAGAGTATTTATACTCTCGACGCATCCTCATTTATGGATTCAAGATGTATATTCCTTTTGCATTTCTATATTTTCGAGTGTTTAATGCCATCTTTTGATATTCTCAATATGTTCCACTTCGACTGTTTTGTACTTCTTCTGGAGTAATAATAATATCATATTGGCTTTATTCAAATACAGATATCTAGTGATTTTGCTTCTTCAAGAGCATTTTATTCTCATATTAATACAATCTCATATTATCGATGAGATTACTTCATATAAGCTTTCCATGCGATATATTTTCTTTGATTTATCAACATGGGATCTATTCAGCATTTTACTTTCGTCTATTTATCCAATGGTAACTTCAAGTACCACTTACTCAATTTTCTCCATTAATATTCGGTATATATGGGGAAGTAATTTTATTCTCATCGTCTACTACTTCGAGAGTAGGATTAGAATATTTGATCAACTACTTCTTCTGGAGTAGGATTCGTTATAACCAATCGTGTAGTATAACCCACCACATTGGAAATATTAACACCAATCGTGTGGTATTACCCACCACATTGGAAATATACTCAAACTATAAAGTGCATAAATTTAAATTGCAGAAATTAAATTTCCTCCAATAGGTGGTCGAACCTACCTTATGGGAATTATTGCAATAAATATAAATCTCACGAATTTAAATAGCAAGAATTAAATTGCATAATATTTAACTACTTCTTCAGTGAGTAGGATCGCTAGTAGAAGGTATTACCCATCACTTAGCATATAAAGTGCGAGAATATATAAAACCTTCCGCTTAGTGACTAGTTTGAACCCATCATCAAGTAGGAGGTATTGCGATAATTAAATTGCAGTAAATAAAGTGCGAGAATTAAATATTGAATCGCTTCTACGGGAGCAAATTTGTTCTTCTAGAACAAATACTCATTACTTCTACAAGAGCACACTTATCCTTCTGAATAAGTACATTATGTAATTCGAACTCTTGAGAGTTACATTAATATTTCGATCTATTAACTCAAATGGACTTCAGGTCATAATTAATGGATTTAGAATTTCTTCGGGAATATTCTATCCATTTTTGTTTATTGTCGTCAAAATTAGGTCGGTCATTCCTTTTACGATTCATAAGGGTAAAATTGTCTATTCCAATCCGAATGGTTAAATTATCAAACATATTCTATCAATATTATACGATTGGAAAATCGTCTCCTTTTCACTTCCATTTATAAATATCAAAATATTTAATGACTATTTTGTAACATTTCAAAAGTTGGTGTACTAATTTGTAAATTTTGAAAGTTTGATAATAACATATTTCAAAACGAGTTATTACCCTATCAATGTTGGTGTCAAATCGAAGCTCTCGTTAAATCGAGTATAATGGAGTCGAGAAAATTTGATTTTGATAATGTATGCTCCTTATATCTCGATAAAACGAATGTTATAGTTTAATATATTATTATATTATAAAATCATATGATTTACCTTTTTCCCTTTCTCTAATTATTCCAATGGATGAGATTTACTTGCAATCCATTTACGTGATCGGAAAATTCTTTGGACTCCATTCTTCCAATTTTGGGATTTGACATCTCAAGCGAGGTTGTGTAGAATGAGGAATTGTGGGAGAGGAATATGAACAAAGAGAATTTTCAATGATGTATTTGCAAAGAGAGAGTTATTTAGGATTGATGAGGATGAATTAATTCATTGGTAATAATCCAGGTTTACGTCTGAAGATCATCTATAAGATGCAAATCAGAGAGCATACTTCTTTCATATTACTCAAAGGGTTAGAGGACTCGTCTTGATAACGTGTTATAAAAGTATAAACAATAGAGAGAATTTAGAGAATGAATTCTAAGGAATTCTCGTGAATGAATTTCATTAATAATCGTTCTCTATTTATAGGAAAACTTGAATTAAGACAATCGTAATTACATAATTTCATCAAGGGTATAATAGTCATTCACATATAATAATTACATCTTTTACCAAATTATTTCTCCACCAAATTATTCCTCCACCAAATTATTCCTCATAATTCATAACCACCACATTATTCTCAATTATTCATAACACCTAATAATTATTCTTCAATTATTATTCATAACATCAATAACAATGTTACCTAAAAATAGATTAGTTATTAAAATCATACGACTATTATAGCAACCGAATGTGCAGCAAATTTTTACAAAAATTCAATAACAATGTTACCTAAACACTTCTTAATGGCCAGAATTATACAATTATCATAGCAATGAAATATGTAATAACGAAAATACAAGAAATAATAATTGAACAATAAAATTATGTTGAAAAACCTAAAATTTCTATAAAATTGAGGAAAAGACCTATTTTTAGAGATTTGTTGCAAGCTAGACAATTTTACAAAATTTTGTCACAAACTAGATGAATTTCCAAATTTTAGTCACACATTCATTCTTTTGATGGATACCATTGGGTGACTTAACTATAAAGACTAACTTGTTCATAATGGTGATCGAGGCCCAATTTGCTGCAAAACAATAAGTGGAGATAATTAGTGTAATTTTGCCCTGTGAAAAGGGATGGTGCATCATTGAGACTGCCACTGTCTGTGGGTCACGTGTTGATAAGACGCGTGGGGGAAGGTTCTGTTACAGCGGAACATAGAAGATCCGGTTGTCCAGCTCACGTGTTTCTATGGGCTATCTATTTTTGAATTCGTGACCAAGTCTATTATCTCATTTTTTTAATTCACAAACCTGCTCATAAGCTCCACCTCGACTCGGAAAAAGATCTTGCTCAGCTTCGCTCATGGCTCGCTTTCAGCGGGTGGGAATCGAGCTGGATCAAAATCACTCACAAAACTTGACGAGGCCAGCCAACCTAGAAATTGAGATCGGCTTGCATTCGAACCGGAAAATCTGATTTATAAAAATTCACATTTTGTTGGTTACATTTCGATAATAAGCATACTAAGGCCTTGTTCTATGCATGAGTTAAGAAATGTTATGTAGATTTATTCGAACGACGTGTTAGATGTGTGGTTAAAAATTAGGAAAAATATATTAAAAATATAAAGTAATTGTATGAGTGGTTGAAAATGATAATCGAGAAAAAGTTAGTGGGAGTTAGTTGAAGAGTATTGTACGTAGAACAGGCCCTAAATATTTAATTTTCTATTAGTCTTTTGTTTAACCACACTATAAATTTCATTGTTTTCTTTGTGAAAGTGAAACAATTATTTTGCATGTCAACGATTTGCTTATAAATATGGATATTTAGACTACTTTATAACTTTTTATACATTATTCACATTTTTTGGAATTTTTTTTTTTATACGGTGTTAGTTCTTATTTCCCAACATATCTAAATTATATATACATATAATATATATATAATAAAAAAGGGCCCAAGCCGAGCTTGACTTGGGCTAAAGCTGAGTCCAAGCCTTAGAGTCTGACTCGACTCCGCTCGTTGTTGTTGCTGCCGTAGATGCTCATTGCTTTCGGGTGAAGGTGCCATTGGTTAGCAAATGGGTCGGCGATTGGCAATGCTCTAATTGCCAAGTGTATTGCAATGCAACAAGAAGGATGGTCGTACAGGCATATGAGGAGTTCTGCGGGATGCTGGTGATGGATGTTATTATCTTTGCCTTTGCGGTTCGGTTGGACGGAGCTTATCCGCTTATATAGTTGAAATGGCAAAGGCATTAGCACTTCGACATGGTGTTGCATTAGTCAGGGACCAGTGTCTTTGCATTCAAGACGCACGTGTCGATGCTTTCCAAGTTGTGATCTCATGCGATTGGAGCTTTCATTTATAAGAACATTGCGTCTCTTCTACATACAGTTGATTGTCGATCGATTTTGTTATCATATTTTCCCCTATTGGAAATTTGTTAGCTCATGTTTTAGCTACTAATTATGCTTTGAAGTTTAAACTCACTCCCATGGGCTTGATTGTATTCTGTTGTTTTTAGCCCTATACGTTCGTGCACCGTAGATTGAATGAAATTGTTTTCCTTAAAAAAACAAAAAAAAAAAAAAAGAGCAAAACAGTGTATACTGGGATAACTTATACGATTTTCACATTTATTTTATTTATCTTTTGACAAAACACATACTTATTAAAGTATTAAAAACTTAGAACATTTCCAAGGGCTTCTCAATTTTTTTAGAAACGAGTATTACACTCATGCGATGCATGAGGACATTACAATCTATTTTAAATAAAATTAGAATGTACGAATTAGACAATGCAAATCCATTAAGAAACAAAGTAATTTGTTAATCAGACCTTATCCGATTGATTAAGAGGATAAATGCTAAAGTCATGAGATTTAAAGGTCTTAGATTTGAGTTCTACAATTGTGTGTTGCATCCATGGCTTGAGTCCCCTCCGTAGGGCGGCTACCTTAAAAAATAATAATTGAAGTAAATAAAAAATTACAAATTTTGAATTTTTTTTAAAAATAACATTCATAATTGATTTTGTTGGCTTTACATATCTATCACATATAAGAATCTTCAAATCTACACAACTTGTAACTCTGGATACTGTGTCATACAACTCATCATGACTGAATCCCGGCTTCTTTAACAAATATCGACATGCAAAAGTGATTGCCCTTGACTTTTGTTATTAATTATGATTATGATATATTGAATCGAATTTGAGTCATATCCAATTCAACTTTTCCTTTTTTATTTCTGCTACTATTACTCAAAATTGTTTGTTACTAATACACGGATACTAAATATTGAATTGATTTCGAACCATATTCAAATCGAGTTTTCCTATTTTCTTTATGCCGCTATTAGTCAAAACTAATAAAATCAAAAACCAAACAGCATCAATCAGCAAAATATAGTCCATTTGTCATATTCAACTCGAGTTTTACTTTTAAATTCGAATCAAAATTTTCTTTTTTAAAAAATAAACACGTGCTACAATTGGAGTTTTCCTCTTTTATTTAGTAACAAACAACATCAATAAGTAAGCCATATATTTAAACGCGTTTTTATACAGAATTAAATTTTAAAAAGAATAGACAATTAAGTTTATTTCTAAATTCATTTTTTTGTTTTGTTTGTTCTATTTTTTAAAAAAAAATTGTGCAGAATTTCTTTTCTTTTTTAAATAAGGCCGAATTAAAAAGAAAATCAGATTTAAGATTTATTTCTAATTTTTTAAAAGAAAACACAACACTACTAACATGGCATTGCACTAAGTTGGCACTATATATATACACACACACACACACACACACACACACACACACACACATATATATATATATATATATATATATATATGTATAAAGTAAGTAATTAAAATGTAATATTCAAAAAATAAAATTGAAAAATATATAAAAAATATTCATTCTCAGTTTCAGAATTAATTTGATAGGTATTATAAATTATAACTTTGGTCTTCTTATTACATTTTCATTAATACATGCAATACACTAAATATAAAGGAATTAAAAAAATTATATAAATTAATTAAAAAGTTTTAATACATGTAAAAAAATAAAATAAATATAAAAAAGCAAATTAAAATAAGAAAACTAATACCAAATAAGGCAAGTAAAAAAATTAAATAAGAGAAATAATTAATTCCTTAAAAACAGTGTCAAACATGGCACTATCACTTAAACACCTTTGCTCATATGACACTTTAAGATTTATATAATATATAATAATATGAAGATGAACAAGCCACATAAGCAATATACATTATTTACAAGACAAGATAATCTCCAATGGCAGAAAATGTAGATAAAGTCAGGTTGACATGGCAATAACAAATTAGATCCTGTGCAAGTTCAAAAAGACTTTCCAGATATAAAAAGCCTGTTAGAAGGAATGACCTGAATTTTAGAAGAGGACGTGGACTTTCTTTTGCTTGTTATATTTTTTCAATCCGATTTTTTCTCCTTTGTTTTACTTTTTTAATAGTTCATAAAATAGACACGTGCAATATGATCAAGTTCATAAAGACGGTATCCAGTGGAAGCTACTGTTAAACATGTATATATCTATTTCTCATATCTTGAGATCTAAGTCTTTCTATTTAAGCGACATATGGGACCGAATTAACTATATTTCATTGGATATGCTCTTAGTATTTTGCTGCCAACTCTTCCAACTAGTAGATAATTAACTTTAAAATCAAAGAGATTAATATAGTGGGTTTGAGCATAACAAGATACAAACATATGTCTTAAAACCTAAATGTTGTCCGAATTTTTATCAAATTTTAGTTCAATATCTTCTTCTTCATTCAAATATATACGGAATCAAACTAAGCCAACAACTGCCTGCGATCATCGAGCCACAAGCCGAGCTAAACCCAAGTTTTTGGGGGCTAATGACCACCGGTCCAAGTCATTGCTGCAGGTGATAGCAGCTATTTCTATCATTTCTGAAAAAAAAAAAGGACAATTTCTAAACATACAGATCATCTTCTCGAGTTAGCAAGATTTCGAGGTTGAGGTATGACTATGAGGTTCCAAGCTTGCTATAGCCAAACAAGTCACAAGGTGTTGACTGCTGAGCCTCAGGTATAAAGTTTTCCGATTTTCAATTTTTCTGACAGAAGAAACTGTCAAAAATATGAATATATCTATTGATTGAAAAGAAAACAAAAAATTATACATATATAGGGGTGATAGGGAATAGATTATATTGGTTTTTAAATATTTTTAATGTAAAAGAGGAGAGAGAATGAGTGGACTTGAGTGGTTGAGATTTGTGGATGTGATGAGATATGTGGATGAGATTGATACCCCGTTCTCCTACTCATTTTTACATATTTTTACACACAAATCTCGTGGGACCTATCTATACTACACAAATCTCCACCATTCAATTTCACTTTTTCTCTCTCTTATATCACATTAAAACACATAAAAATGCATAAAAACATATACCCTAACACGCGCTGATTTAGGAGAGAAAAAAATTAAAAAAATATTTAAAACACTTTTAAATGGTAGCCAATTGGGGTATATATCTCATCATCCTATGTAATGTACGTATAAATACTCGATTTTGTACTTATCCATATATTTAGCCAATTTAGGAAACCGTTGCCCCAGATCAACGTCCCTGATCTCACGCCAAAATCCTAAAATTATTACATCATCACTTGCATCACCATCTCTCCCACCTCTGCACCGCTGAGCTTTCACTCCACGGTCATTCGCCTCTCTCTTTCTCTCTCTTCTGACCTGATATCATAAACACGTTTGTTGATATGATTATCATATATACTATTATTTCTACGCCATATGATGATTCAATGTTATGCTAATTGGATACATATATTTCAATTGAATCGCCGATTTGAGCATTTGCATTCAGAATAATCACTAGATACATAGATAGATGTATGTTTGTATAAGGTAGTATCTGTATCAGCCTTTGTCAATGGACAGTCGAACGGGCTTTTCGGATTCGAACGACGTCAGTGGGGGGAGCAGTAGCATATGCTGTGTGCGCAACACCGAATCGTTCCTCTCCCCGGCCGCACCAGATCAGCCGCCCCCGCCCTCGACGCAGATGGCTGATGCGGAGGCACTCAATCGTCTCTCGGATACCCTTGCATCGATCTTCTTCTCCAATTCATCGCCGACGGACTTTGACTTCTTCGCCGACGCCAAATTGGTGGCTGTCGGTGGCAGAGAAATACCGGTCCACCGATGCATCTTGTCGGCTAGGAGTCCGTTTTTCAGAAATTTGTTCGCCGGTAAGGAGAGGAATGTGAAGTTGGATTTGAAGGAGGTGGTGAAGGAGTATGGAGTTAGCTATGACGCACTTGTGACTGTTCTGGCTTATGTTTACAGTGGAAAAGTCCCGGTACCGCCTAAGGGAGTTCGCATATGCGTGGACGATGGGTGTTCACATTTGGGGTGTAGACCTGCAGTGGAGTTCATGGTGGAGGTTCTGTATGCATCTTTCATCTTTCAAGTCAATGAATTGGTAGCCAAGTTTCAGGTATTGATCTCCGTCCACTGACTTACTTCATTACTCGTATTTATCGTCTGTTTGGGATCGATCTTGTTCGTTGAATACTTGAATAGCCATAGGAGCTGGCAGTGAAACTGTATCACAATTAGAATATGTTGAGTAGGCATAGGATAACTAGAAAATAGCGTTTTGTTGATTCATATGTGCTCTGAGGAACTAGTCGTTATGTCAATCAAGACACTGTGACGGGAGATTAGCATTTGAGTGTGGAGGAGACGTGGAGAGGTAGAGCCATAGAGGTTTAGGTACAGAATTCTCCCTAGCAATAAGTTATATGATAAGATGGATATTATCAAAGTATAGTTTGATAGTAAAGGTCCACCACTGTTGCATTAGCTTTAGAAAGAGAAAATAACCTTTGGTAATTTTGGGATGAAAGCCAATGGATATCAACTCCTCTTTTAAGCACCTAAAATGATTTTCCTTTTGAACAAAGAAGCTTTACCAGACATTTAAGGCAGTCTTGAGAAATGAAGATTCAATGCTGCTAAAAGACTGCTCATAACATGGTTCCACCAGTCAGGGGCCCCCGTTGGAGTCAAACTTGGCTCTGTTTGGAACCTACTTGGCAAGCCGCATTCTTCAATTTCTGCAAAATAGCTTTTAATGTGTTCTAGACAATAATCAGCTAGGGATTTAGGACAGTAGTGTGGATAAAGTCATAAAAGTAACATGGCTGATATTAATTTAGTGAATGTTGATACTGTGCTAAGCCTAACTAATGATATAGTTGGGATAAACTTTTCCATGAAGAACGAGTGGTTCACCTTTTAATCTAAAATCAGAAAACAGAAATGGTAACTATTGAATAGCATAAGTAAGCGTCTTCCCATCAGTCCATTGAATATACCCAATATTGTACATTTCCCATGTGCTTATGAATTGGATATAGTCCGTATCATGTTCGGTGAGTCTGTCGGCTGGGAGCACCGTTGACTACCATGCAATGATAGTACAGGAAACATATTAAAATATTTTCAATGAGGTGCAGAATTAACCTGCACAGACAGAAGCAATGGTACAGGATTCAAAAATTTGTGCATTGTGATTGTCCTTGCAGAAAAGTGAAAGGAACTCATTCTTCACAATTGCTCATTTCCTACATGTTTATAGTAATATGAAGTCAGGAATTGTGTTCTGCGTTGCTACTACAATATGATGATGAAGTTTGAATCCTTTCATCTGTAGGTAATTTGATTGCTTGGGTTTACAACACTAGAAGCTTTGAGGGCCTTTCTTTCTTAGACTTGTGTAGGGATTGGACTAACTTTCTGTATAGAAATTAGCCTTACGTTTTTGGAACCTCGGGATTTTGGTCCCTGGTTGCTTTTGTATATTTGTAATCAATTCTCATGCTATATAACATAGAAGTTTCTTTGTCAAAAAAACTGTATCCCCATATTCTATATTTCAACAACTTAGATGGAGCAAGGCTCTGTCTTCTTACTAGCTCTGTCTGTTAGTTCAAATTTCTGTTATCACTCTCTTAGCAATTATTGACCATTGCAGTGGAGATCAAAGCTTATGTTTTCTTTAGTTCGCAATTTGTATTTTCCAAATCTTTGAAACGTTGTCCCAAATAAAGGAATAAAGGCTTTAAAGATAAGCATAATTTACATAATGCAGAAGTTGATGTGGATCAAGGTGATGCATATCTTGTATGCCATAAAACATGTTCATTTATTTTTTATTTTTTTTATTTTTCCTTAATTATCCTTGTTACTACTATCTTAGACTGATCCAGCAAGGGAAGAATGAGACAATGACTCTGGGAGCCTTTTAGAAATTATAAATATTAGATTAAAATTAATAAAACTGTATCTTCTTGGCACCACTTCCCCTTTAGAAACAAGGCATTACTTGAAAAGTTTATTCTACAGTTTGCAGTTGGCCACTGTCTGTAAAATTAAAGATATATTACTTTCCTGATGATTGTATGCCCTATTTGAACTTCCTTAAAGTATTGTAGGTAAAAACTTAATATTTCACTGTGAAGTTTGCCTCTAGGCCCATCACTGAAGGGAAATGCTAAGGCCTTACAGCACTCAGTTTTCTCTACACAGTTCGATTTATATTTCTTCCCTAACAAATTGTTCCATTGTGTGCAGAGGCATCTGATTGACATTCTCGACAAGGTTGCTGCAGATGATGTGTTGATCGTTTTATCGGTTGTGAACATGTGCGGTTCAAGTTGTGAGAGTTTGCTTGCAAGGTGTATTGAGATTATTGTTAAATCTGATGTTGATAACATTACTCTTGATAAAGCTTTGCCGCACCACCTCGTGAAACAAATAGATAACTCACGGGTTGAACTTGGCTTGCAATCGTCTCAAAGCAACAATTTGCCTGATAAGCATGTTAAGAGAATACACAGAGCCTTGGATTCCGATGATGTTGAGTTAGTCAGAATGTTGTTAAAGGAAGGGCATACCACCCTAGACGATGCACATGCACTCCATTATGCAGTTGCCTACTGTGACGCTAAGACCACAACCGAACTTCTTGACCTAGCAATTTCTGACATTAACCACAGAAATCCAAGGGGATACACTGTGCTACATGTTGCAGCAATGCGAAAAGAGCCGAACATTATTGTATCTCTTTTGACTAAGGGAGCTAGGCCATCTGATCTCACTTTAGATGGCAGGAAAGCCCTTCAGATCTCAAAGAGGCTTACTCGGGCTGCGGATTATTACAGAAGTACAGAGGAGGGAGCATCTACTCCAAAGGATCGACTTTGCATAGAAATCTTGGAACAAGCAGAACGAAGAGATCCTTTGCTAGGAGAAGCCTCGGTATCTCTTGCTATTGCAGGCGATGATTTACGCTCGAAGTTATTGTACCTTGAAAATAGAGGTAAATTAGCCCCAATCTTCATATAATTTTTGTACAGAATTGGAAACATGTCATTATTTTTTGCTTCTCTTTTTAACCCATTTCTATACTTATCTGTATGACCATCTCTAGAAACAGCTCCAATCTCGAAGTAATCGAGTTGAAAAAGATGCCGGGATTCTCAGTGTACCTTGTAGTGCCTGGAGATAGCCATCTATTTGTAGTGTGCAGTCCTTGAGATTTTATGATTTAAGCAACTTTGAGACCTCTTCTTTAGCCACAATCTACTTCTAAACAACCTCTCCACTTGGTTGCATATAGTAAATTAATTTTATCGTAATTTTCGTCGCCCTCAGATTGATCAATCATTTTTCATCATCCTCCTTAATATTCTTGTTATAACAAGCATCACCACTTCCCACTGGTGATTGATTGTGTCTAGAACTTTTCTAGACAGCCATTTGGCCGAACATATCTAGTTTCAATGAAGTTGTGCATATCTGTTTATTATTTATTTGGCTTATCTTGTACTAATAATCGGCTTATTTGTTGAACTTCTAATCATCATCTCTATGTCATTAATAAACACATCGAGTGCCTTTTCATCTTGAACATATATATGTTTTCTCACCTTTTGCCTAGATCATTGTCGTTACACTTAACTGGATGGTTGCTTTTTCAGTTGCATTGGCCAGACTTCTCTTTCCCATGGAAGCAAAAGTTGCCATGGACATTGCTCAAGTTGATGGGACCTCTGAATTTCAACTATCTGAAACCATCAATAACGTGGACTTGAACGAGGCACCTTTCAAGATCAATGAGGAGCATCTTATTAGGATGAGGGCTCTCGCCAAAACTGGTAGTTATAACTTGTGAATTGATATGCTTTTTTCTAGAAATTCTTTTCTCTCAGAATTTATAAAAAGAAAAGAACTGTTCGGTCATTCTTTGACTTGCTAACTTGCTTGCTCTCCAATGGAAAATTTTCCAGCTGCAACAAATTTTCTCTCTTACTGAACCATTCTGCAATTGAGGGTACGTTTTGCTATGGATCATTGAAAAAATAGATTTTAGATGTGTGTTTGAGAAGTAAAGAAAATGTATTTGAAAATATAAACAAAATTGTTAAATCAATGATTGAAAATGATGAGAGAGAGAGTGAATTAAATTTAATTTGTATCGACCAAGCCGGCAAGCCCTGGATAATCTGGAAATATGCTGAAGTATACGGTTGCGTAGATTGCTTCCACTGATAATGAGTTAAAAACTGATCGACAATTTTTGAATTGTGTCAGCAACCTTGTATGCATAGGCTGAGTTAGACGAGTGGTTCTTCATGCAAAATAATCCCCAACCCCCAACCCCCAAAAAGAAAAGAATAACTGACGAGTGCGGAGGTCTTGTATAGTTGCTATACATATATGGCAAAAATCTGAGGAAGAATGAATGGTGCAAGAGAGAGTTTTCTCGTAGCAGTTGCATCATTGCCAGAAACAAGAGAGGAATATTTAATACTTGTTCTATTTCCTTAGTCCAATGGCTTTTCCTATCATCAGAGTTTTTGCATCATTGCCAGAAACAAGAGAGGAATATTTAATACTTGTTCTATTTCCTTAGTCCAATGGCTTTTCCTATCATCAAAGTTTTCACAACGATATATATCGGTTACCACTCAGTTATGAATCCCGAATGGACAGATATTGGGATAAAAGCTGGAGTTAATTCTTCAAATAAAATAACTGCAATACAAAAATCTAGCTTTACAAATTGAGAACATCTCCCTCTAGGAATATTATTATTTCCCAATTTGGACATTTGATTTACCCAATTATTATTTGTTTTCGTTTTAAAACAGTGGAGCTCGGAAAGCGCTTTTTCCCTCGTTGTTCAGCAGTACTGAACAAGATCATGGATGGTGATGACTATTCCGAGATAGCTCAACTAGGCAATAATTCAACCGAAGACTGTCCATTAAAGAAGCGGAGGCGCATGGAACTTGAAGAAGTTTTGAGCAAGGCATTCACTGAGGATAAAGAAGAATTTGACCGTACAATTAACTTGTCATCATCATCTTCATCGTCTGTGGGAATGATGAACCCTAATGGTAAGTTCACACTCACCAAGTAAACTCTGGTCAATGCATGTGTGCGAGTTGAGGACGAGTTCCAGCCTTTTTGCTTCAAATATAGTATCATGTTTTTCTCATTTTTCGTATTTGTCCATCAAACATTCTATCTCTCTTAATTTACAGCGGATGGAGGATTGAATTGTTTAGTTATATCGTGTTCCATTGTATGACTCAATAGTAATCATGACGGTAAATGATGTAATTACACTGGTAGGATTGATATATGAATAGAGGAGGATGATCGAATTGATTACAGAAATATGAATTTAATCAGTTAATTTACAGCGGATGGAGGATTGAGTTGTTTAGTTATATCGTGTTCCACTGTATGACTCAATAGTAATCAGGACGGTAAATGATGTAATTACACTCGTAGGATTGATATATGAATAGAGGATGATGGTCGAATTGATTACAGAAATATGAATTTAGGCCTTGTTATACTCAACATAATTCAACACAAATTTTATTAATTTTTTCTCTCTCATCATTTACAATCACTTATTCAATTATTTAATATACTTTCCCCAAATTTCAACCGCATATTCAATATGTATATCAAGAAAAATAATTTTATCACCAATTAAACATACCCTTAATCAGTTAATATATAGACATGATAAGAGGGTCAATATTCTCATGCTTGCTTTTTGGATATGAAGATTTGATTAGTGTCAAATAGGGACATAAAGATTGTGGCTATATTTGCTTCTGGCAACAAGTTTGTTGAGTGTTTATACCTTTAGTCAAATCTAGCACCTACTGACGTGGCCCCGCTGTTACCATATTTGGATAGCTACTCAGACGGGTGTCTTTGTTAGAGCCGTTTGTATGTGAACTTTCTAGTGCGTGTTATGGATTTAGGCAACAATGAGACTTTTGATCATCTGATTTTTCAATCATTGGATTTTGCAACTTTGGTCAATATATACATAAACAATTTACTTTTACTTCAACTACTTTAGTCAACATTATACATAAACACCTACTTTATGCACCCTCCTTGTTAAACATATCTAATATTTTATCTATATTCCATTCTATTTGTGGCTTCAATGAAAATCTATATTGTACCATTGAGATTAAGAGGCCACCCAGACTAGGACGGTGGAGGATCGCCATTTATTCATTTGTCCCAATCCAATACAATCTTGTAATCGTAATCCAAGTGAACACAGAATTATGGTGCTCACAAGACCCTGACATTACATGACATGATGATCGTGACATCATTTCAATGTCGAGATGGCGTATGTCCAATAAATACGATAAACTACATGAATTAGGTCACTTCAACACTAAGAACACACACCAAAAGTAACAAAATTTGGCATTGTAATCCACTGGACAAGATATGCCTCGAATATATGCATTCATGTTGAACTATATTTATAACTGTTAAAACAGTGGTAGGAACTGAACAAGATCAACACTTTACACAGGAAAACTACATACCCACCTACCCTCCATTCTTGCCTTGCCAACACAAGCTATCCACATTGCAGCCAAAAGCAGATGGATGCAGAAACACAACTACAGGACTCACAATACCCCTAAATTACACCTTCGCCACCGGACGCTCGACCTGCTCCACCAAATCCCCCATCTTCACGTCCCAATCGGGCGGCATACCAATTAAATCCTCCAATTCAAGCACAATATCTGACTGTTGCTTTGCTGTTTCTCCTACTTCAACCTCTTCCTCATAAATCATATCATCTTCCATAAGTTTCTCCCATAGTATGAAATTCTCACTATTTGTCTCAGACGAAGCTTCAACCTTATTATCAGTTACTGGGCTACCAGATTCGTCTGAAGAAAACAACGTCTGTATATCCGATCTTATAGCAGTCAACTCTTCTTGAACTTGATCCCAACCCTTCATTAATCTCATTTTCTTCAACACCCCAACTCTGTTTAGCACATTTTTCATTCTTCTTTTCTTAATGTACTGTAAAAACATAGGATCCTTCAAAACCTTAACCAAGAAGATGACTGTGTTTCTCTGCTTTATCTCTGCGTTTTGCAGGCGAGCTCTCATGGATGAGAGATAGTTTTGTGTGTTCTCTTGTTGGTGCTTTAGCTTCAAGATTTCTGCTCTCAACGTACTCTGATCGGCCCGCAGTTTTTCAAGCTCAGTTTGTAGCCCGTGATTAGACGAGTCGAACCAAGATTGGGCCGATAATTTTTGATGGATGTTTTGGGGACTTGGTTTTCTTCTTTTGATGCTTTTAAGTAGATGTTTCTTCCCTTGCTGAAATCTTTCGTTTGCGAACTCCCATCTATCGGTATCGATTTTCCTGAAACACTGCAAGATTGTGCAACAAAATGCCAATTATTTTCTCATGTACAAAATCCAAATGCAGCCAAAATCATATAGAATATCATAGAACGGGCGGAAACTAATCTGGGAAGAACTATTTAGAGCATGTTTGGCTAGTTCTTTACCTTTTGTGCTGTTACACAATTTTCTAAATCACTTTATATTAGCATACATTTTTCAAGATTATTCCCTCTTTTCTGCATACTATTTCTCATAAAACCAATAATATCATCAATAATGCTACTCATACATTTTTCAAAATTACTTTTTGACAGTTTATTTTCCAGTTTTTAGTTTTTACACATTATTTTTCAGAAAACCAGTAATACCATATAAAAAAAAGAAAAAAAAAAAAAAGAAAAAGCAGCACATGCCAAGAAAACCATAGCCAGAGATCGCAAGAAAGAAGAAAACCCATTATTTTAAACCTACTTTTTTCTTTCTCCATAAAAAAGGTGAAAAAACAATAACTAAAACTCGAATACACATACATACACAAAACTGGTGCTTACATAAGTGTTGAGCTGACGAACAAAGCTGGAGAAATTATTGTGCTTGAAATGCTTAGGAAGCAAATCCATGGAGAATCTATGAGGATCCAAAACAATAAAACTCTTCCTCGTCGAACTCCAAGAAATCACAGAATCTGTACTCGGATCATCCACTATTTCAAAAGTTTTCTTCAAGAATGGTGGCGGCGCCACCTCCCTCAGCCCCTCTATCGGCTTCGGCAGCTCCGCACAAAACCCACCACTACCACCACCACCGCCACGGCCGTCGAAATTCTCTTCCTCGTCGATAAGTAACACAGGCTCTTCTTTAACAAGAATCATATCTTCATCTTTCTTGTCCATATTTCTTTTCTGGGATTTCCGGTTGAAGAAACAGCGTGTTAATTCTTTTCTTGAAATGAAGGGTTTTATGGATATACGGATAGAGATAGAGCGGTGAGTGTATATATAGGTGATGTAGAGTGAGAGAGTGGGGATGAGAGAGAAAGTGGTGTGGTGTCGAAATTTTGGCCAACACAAGAAATGCGTCGACAATCATCGGTGTATATTTTGCCATTTGTAACGGCGACCTTATCGTGTCCCACATCATCCGGTAACTTCTATATTTGGAAATTGCTATTATGACCCACAAACTAATTTGTTTGTTCTCCTATGGGTCCCTGTAGGATTCGTATCTGATTGTTACACCGTTCACTTTTTGCGTATTAAAATTTCACTTTTGTTTTGGGTCCTATATAATATTACTCCATACTCCAAACCGCCACGTGGATTTTTTATTTTATTTTAAATGATAAGTGCATATTTGGCCGACAAAATTAAATAAGACCTTTTTTTTTTTTTTTTTGGATAAATTGAAATTTCTTTTTTTTTTCCCTTTCCAATTTTCCTTTTCATACAACACAAATTCCTCATTCACACACACAAAAAAAAAAAAAAAAAAAAAAATTTCATCAAAATGGTTATTGAAATTCCCATCGGGGTTATATGAGAATTGAAATTAGAGATCGTCGGGAAATATTAAAGATAATTTCAATTATACATTCATATAACTTATTGCATATTGTAAAATGTGCGTGACATATAACTACACAAGACTATTACACACAGACTTGATCATATGACAAATATCTAAGCATGCTGAATTTTATCTAAACGTTATGATAAACACAACATGACTATCCAACTATGTTATTTTACCTCACCTATTTTTTCCAAAACTTATTTCATAATGTTAAAATCACTTTTTTTCAAGTAGCACAAATTCTTTCTGATATCGACACTATTCCCAGATTAGCACTTGTCTAACATTCATCATGCCACCATTCCACCACTCATTGGTAGCTACAAACTCCCATCTCTAGGTAATGATTTCAAACCTAATCATATACTCTCTTTTTACGACCGTTAAAACACAAGATAGCATAGAAACTTATTGCATTGGTCAGTCTTTAGAGTTTACATCTTTTCTATTTTTTTATTTTTCTTAAATTGGTGTAAACAGTGACCAAAAAAGAGAGAGTAGAGGTCAAAGTGTTTACCGGCTGCAAAAAGTAAATAGACAAACCAAACACAATTTTGGTTTGAATGCTATCAACCGATTCTACTGCTCGTGTTAAGTACTGGATACTCCGGTCTAGGTGAGAGTGATAATTATCTAGACAACGTGACTCCTATGTCATGTGTTAGTGATCAATCTTGTATTAAGCCTGAATACCAACTACACCGAGTAAGAAAAACTTTTTCCAAACTGCATGCAGATCTGGATGGGGAAAAAATGGAAAAATAAAGAATTGATTGGATTATCATGTACATTTGTGAGCTTACCCTCTCTAGTCTCCATCTACACTATAATTTCTCTTCTCCAAATTCTTCAAATTTCTTCTTACTCCTCTTTTCCCAGCATCTTCAGCAGCTTGGTCCCTAGCGAGCTCTGAACCTTTCTCAACAGTAATCTGCCACATCACGTCATTTAACATAAATAGATCTTTGGGATGATCAGATACGCGAAATCCGCAATTCCATGATAATTTGCAAAGCATGCTAAACTGGTGAGGAATACACTCATTTAAAATGGTGATTACGAAAAGAAAAATGCGTACCCTATCTAGGCCAGCGCGCCACAGCTCCAGGTTTGAAGATGGGAATGATTAGTGATCGTCATAATGCCTTCTGTCAACTGCTTCTTCATTTACTAAATAACTTGAAGCATTAGACGGTCTTTCATGACTTAGTTGATGAATTTCCAGCTTGGCCATTGAGGTTACCATAGACAGCCGGAGAAACAATTCACCTAGTCAATCTAATTCCAGTATCAAATTTAGCAGCAAATGCTAATGTTGACTGGACAGCCTTCTGTACAGAGCTAGGTGTGTTTAGCAATGCTGATGTCTTTGAAGAGCTTGGCGTACTTGTACTACATCCAGCTGACGACTGATCCATGGATAGAGCAAAGGGATTGGCAGACGGTATTTGAAGTCTATTTGATTTAATTTCTTTCTCTTGAACAAATGATGAAGCAAAGTGACCATTATTTGGACCCAAACCAGCTCGATTCTTGATACTAGAGTCATCTAGCAGACCTTTGCGAGCTTGCTCTCCTTTGGTTGAGTCGACGAATATTGACTTCTCAATTTCATTGATCTTGCTTGAAAACAAGCTTGGCAACGTTTTATTACTAGAATCATCTGAGGAAACACTGCCAAATGATAGAAAGTTTATTCCCTGTGGTTTCCTTGGCGGCACCGATTTAGGTGTTTCATTTGACTTCTTTACACTACCTGACATGTTAGACACGGGATCACAGCTGACATTATTACCAAGATCAGCTTTATGAGACAAGCCAGCTTGTGTATGCATACTGGAGTCACCTAACAAGGACTTCCCATGGAAAAAGAAACTAACTCCTTTTGGGGCCTGTGCAGTAGTTCTTTGGGATGGATTTGAATGCAGGTTCACACTCTTACCAGGGGTCTCCATGGAGGAGAACTTGGACAGACCGTTTGGAATATTTGAATGATTATTGGGTGTTAGATTAGTCAATATTGGAGGAGCATTAGCTTCAAGTTTGGTCTCACTTGGTGTAGTAAAGGAACCTTTTGTAGCTGGTGTCATCTGCTGTTGAGACTTCAGTTCAGGCTTGGGGACATTTGATGCTGGAGAGGCACTTCCACTAGCGGGTATCTGAGGTAATTTGAGCCCAAAAAACAGGAAGAAGAGCAAACACAAAATTAAATTCCTGCTAGAGATTAAAGAGCTGGGAAAGCATGACCACCAGATAATAAAACTTTGACAAGAACTTCCAAAAGATCAATATTACCTTATGTGAAAACAAGCATTCCGAGCCCCTGCTGCAAAAGCCCTGTGATGTAAAATTGTTGCACGGGTACTTGGAGAGTTGATGATCAAATGGGCAGTCATCTCCTTTCATGCATGTGTGACGCGCAAAATGACAACATGGCTGCAATACCAAAGCAACTAGATTTACTAATAATCAAATTTCCATTGCTTGTGGCTTTGAAACTTCTACGAAACATAATTAACATGTAGGATGACACTATTTTCCCACGAAAGATCCTTCAATTACTTTGATTCTTGGATAACTGATGTTTATTGAGCTGTAAATGTAATAATAAATCCTGATATGATATTCAAAGAGTTTCTGCCAAGATCCAACACATAAGACTGGCCACAAAAGCCAATGCTAGCTTTGTAATATGTAGAAAATCCCGAACCTTGTCTCCAAAAACTGTACGCTTCCCTAAGGTGCAAAGGAAAAATAGTGGATTTCTTCCAGGGTGATTGACAATGTCTGACAAGGATGACATATATTACCAATAAATGCAAGGTATTATGTCTACTAGTCTCATACGATACTTGAAAGGTCTTTACTTTTTAATAACAGGAATTCTGACTCCTTGCATGGCTGCATGTACCATATTGTCCTATGAAACTAAGTGCAGATTTGGCATCTAGTTTTCCAGACCCAATTTCTCAAAAACTCATTTTCAACCACGCAAAATGGAACTTACTTTCCTTCTCAACCATTTTGAGACCACACATTCAACACCAAAATATATATATTTATATATATAAAATAATAAATCCATTTTTCCGTCAAAAATGTATATGCCAAACAAACACCAAGGGTATGTTTGATAGAGATATGTAGAAAAATGATCTTTGCATATGCTGTTGAGAAGAGAGGAAAAGAATTAAAAAATATAAAAAAAGTTATTGAATCAATGTAATGGGTGGTTGAAAACGATGGTGGAGGAAAACAAAATTTTCAATCAAACAAGCTTGGAACTAATGTCCAACACAGAAAAGATATAAAAGACAAAAGGAATAGGTATTATGCAATGATTCAACTCCCTTAGACTAAAGGAAACATATAGTTTACAATATCCATTTCCTTCATCTAGCAATTAAGGGATAATTTCTGATTTTGGAAACAATCAAACCATTTTATTGCAATTTATATATCACATAAAGAGACGAGAAGTTTCCAAAATATTTCAAATATGCTTTTGCTCAATGAGAGAAACTATGATGGGGCATTACCATTCAATATCCTGAAAGAAAATAAAAGTGAATCTATCAAAATCTAACTGAATAAAAAACAACTGGATTATCATTCTACATTGAACAGTGTCCATGGTTTATACCAAGACTTAAAACTGATAGGGCACAAGCATACCTTAGATTTTGTCAAGGGTACTGTATCATGAGAAAATTTGCACTTCTCACCCTGTAAAAACATAAAAGTGGAGTAAGTTTCGAGGCAAAGTTGTATTTCTAGATTAATGTCCCAGAACAATGAGTGTTTAAAACGTCTAAATATTAAAAGTGCGAGAATGTTGAACTCTACAACCTCCTGGCATCTTCCCTTTAGATAGTGGCGGCAATACGCTATTGTTTTTGGTTTCATAACTGGTTGCAGCTTTAATCTTTTCACCCCAAGCTTTCTATTAGTTTCAGCTCGCTTGATTCTTTTCTTTTTCTGCAAAATAAAATTTTAATCAATTGCACTGTGGAAAGCAACTACAATATATGCATTCTGCAAACAAAGACGTCCCTGAAAAGTTTCAAAACCGAAGCTGATTATAGAAGTTAATAAGTTAAATCTATTCTGCTTCAGAGAAAGAATAAAGAGACAAGCAAGTTCCTTCAAAATTTAGAGATTTTGAAGAATTACCCTTTTCTTTTCTTTTTTCTCCTCAGTCATAGGACCCCTCTTCTTTTTCATTTTCTTACCATCAGCGGTCTGTACAAGATACAATATCATATTAGCAAGCTGAGAAGTCAAATTCAACAGAGAAAACTTGATCACGTGGAAAACTAATAATTGGAAAGAAACTAATCTTTCTACCGGCTACAAGTGATAGTGAATCGACCCATGTGTATCATTGACTAACTACACTTCGAATGGTAATTAGAGTGTAAGTATTGGACGGAATAGTATATGTTGTTTCTGCTGTTTCTTTTACCTTACATCTAATATGAACAAGCAAAACACAATAAGCAGGAACTTCAGTCAATTATCAATTATATACCAACGCCTCGTAAATGATACTAAGAACTTCATCAGAGTTTACCTATTATTTCATCAGTTGTTCAATCTTCTCACAATTCCTCTTTTCCGTTCTTTCTCTATTTGGGTTTTAGCGGGCTTATGTAAGTGTCGATGTTACTCATAGCACGGAGGGGTAGAGACTGATTGTTGTATATGAGGAATGGTCACTCATGTAACAGATGTGATAATTGATGCTTGAAGATGTAAACCATGGAAACACACAACAATCCATGGCAGAAATTATTAAGGCCAACACGATTTACGTGAGTATAGTACCTGTTGAGCGGAGACATGAACTTGTTTGTCAACATTATTTTCTTGAATTGTTTTGCCACATGCAGCTGGATTTTCTTTAAAAACTTCTGTAGGATCAACTCTCTGAGTATTTGTAGCACTATTGTGAACAGAGGTTTGAGATTTACAATCCTGCTTTTTTCTGACGATATCTATCTCCATAGGATCATTGCTGTCACCCATTCCTGCATTAAATAAGCAATCCGACTCAACACCTCTTCGAAATAATTCATCATCCCAGGTGACTACTTCTTTATCAACACCAGAAACCTGCACCTCGTCTGCTGTCCTCCTTTCTGATAACACTGAATCTTCAAATAATTCTTCCATTAAGTCATCACATACCCCAGCTTCACCTGAAATCTCCCCCTCCTCAATCTCTTCATTTGCAGTTCCACAGTGAGAAAATTCCGCCGGACTGGAATTAGATATAAGGTTCTTTAGTTCAATCTCCTTCAGCCACAATTGATGTTCAACTTTCGACATGCTCCTATCTAAACCAAAGGCCTCCTTATCACAGTTCTCACCAAGTTTTGGATATTCAGATGTTGCATTTAAGCCAATACGTGAGTTGGTAGCTTCAAATAATTCTCCCACACAGAGTCCTTTTTTTGAGTCTGGTTCCCTATAAGGACCAACATCCTCAATCGGAAATCCTGGAACATTACCATTCCCTAGCTCATCAACAATATTGATGGCGCAATCTCTAGTATGTGCTTTGTCCATGACAGAATCCCTATAGATAATATTATTTGCTAGAGCAGTGGGCGCTCGAACACAGCCAACGTTGTCTACTTCATCAACAATCTTGATGGCGCAATCACTATGTGCTTTGTCCATTATGGCATCTCTCTGGATAATACAATTTTCTAGGGCCACACGCTCCTGGACACCGAAAGTGTTCTCTAGTTTGTCAATGTTCTTGATGGCACCATCACTGATCTGGTCTTTGTCTATGATAGACCCTATTTGGACAATATTATTTGCTCGAGCTACTTGCTCTGGAACACGATTAACATTCTCTAGTTCATCAATAGTCATGATGGTGCAATCACCAGTCTGTTGTTTGTTTACGGTGGAATCGCCATGGACAATACTATTTGCTTGCACAACTTGCCTGTTGACTTCGGTTGTTACATTTGTGCAAATCCATTCTTGTACATCTTTCTGTTTAGCACTAAAAATTCCACTCTGTAAATTGATACTTTCTCGATCCTTATCAATCACAGGTTCTTGTTGAACTAACAAATTTTTCGAATTCATTTCCTCATGCTTCGTCAATTCATTATGTTCAGTCCCTTGGCTAAACTCAACTGCACCATTAACACCTTCGGCAAAGACAGATTACAAAAATTAAAAACTATGCCTTTCAAGTTTTTGAAAGCAGCACATTATATTACTGACATTATATCTACTAGACAGTGTTACACAATTCCCTTTCCGTTCATGTAGTAACATGGGAGCAAGCAAGACAAACAGAGTGGATAAATGGAAGCTCCTAAACCTGCCAAATGAACACAATAATCGCTTTTATTTTCAAAAGTTATTTGCATTGAAATTTTTCACAAGCATAGATTTTCTGGAGAAAAGTACAGAGGGATGTTTTGGAGCTCCAAGTGTGAGGCTTAATTCCAGTGTAGGTGAAGAAGCATTCAAAACCAGCCACATCTTTTCTACATATTTTTAAGCATAAGCCACCCTTAACATGTTCACAAAGAGAAGTGAAACAAAAATCATCAACTACTTCTGTTGTGTACTTCTGGCTCAATCTATTTCAACTTTTCCAATGTGACTTCATTTTAATATAACAGCATTATACCCAATTTCCTCTATTTCTATTTTAATATAACAGACAATTTCCTCTATTTCTTACTTTTAGTTTAAAAATAATTCAAGATCGCCTACGATCAATTAAGTACCTCGTTTCTAACTTTTCAGCTTACACATTGTGAAGGACAATTTACAACACATGACGAAGGAACACTGTATATACACTGAATTATTACAACGATACTCATACAGAATACATAAATATAAAGAATACCCGGTGTTTGATCTTGAGGAACTGGTTGCAGGCTCGGCGAGGGCTGCAAGTCTTTGTGGCAGTGTGATAGGATTTGAAAGAGAGAGCAATAAGTACGGCTGCGCAGCGGCCTTCGGCGGTGCAGCGGAAAGGAAAGCAGATTCGGAGGGGATTTTAGGGTTCCCATTTCTGCTGAATTATCCATTGTTGATTTTGCAGCTTCTTGTAGGCTGAACGAGGGTTTTGCCGAATTCGAATTCTCGAATATTTATGGGCTTCCCGTATTTGGGTCGGGTTATGTACTCGCCCAAACCCGTGAAGTCGGCTTAGAAGCTCAATGGGGAACTTTTGCTAGAGGTTACCGAATTAACCGATTTGTTTCATGTTAGTCGCTTTTTCCCCCTTTAGTTTTAAACCTTTTTTTTTTTAGTACAAATACGCAGATCCCCGGTTTTTTTGGGGGGGAGAATTCGGGGTGTTATGGTATCTCAAACCAGAATCAAATCCATAAAATGGCATCTTTCCACTACACCAAATTATGTTTGAAAAAGTAATATCAAAATAACTTATCTTTAATGATACATTTTGTCAATTAAAATTTATTTTTAATTTTTTTTCACAATATGTTTTATTTCCTATACTAATATCATTTCATAAAATCAACCTTCTCTAGAAATAAGTTGACACATATTCAAAGTTGCAGAGCATATTCAGATAGGACGAACCCTTACCTTGCATTTCCCTATCAATATTTTTTTCTATAGGTAATGTCAACATTAAATTACGGGCATATACATCGGCGTTTATTCCAATTTAAAACTGAGCTATATCCCAATAGTCAATAATTACATTGTTATGTCATGAAATTGTCAGAAAAGCACACGAATTGTCCGCGTTCACATGCTAAGAAATATTATGCAGCCTAATTCCCATCTCCGTTCTATCAAAGGCATGAAGTGAATGAGGTAACTGCGGTTATTTCGCCAAATGCTAGACCAACATGCTGAAGGTGAGACAGCCCTGCTAACTCCACATAATAATTCTCATACTTTACTTTTTCAAAAAATAATAATAACAATTCTTATACTTTCAAATTAAAATGACAAATCATAAATACAAATATATGAGTGATGGCATTTGGCATGGACGAAGCTACCCCACAAATAGTAAATATTAGTGATGCCATCTAGCATGAGTGAAGCTACCCAATGGCAGATCCAGACTTTTTAATGAGGGAGACTGTAATAGGAAAAAAAAAAGTTAATTGAACTAAAAATAGGTAAAAAAAAAAAAAAATCTATATAAAATCTTAAAAAAAATGTTGGGTCTGGGGGACTACAACCCATGTGAGCCTCCCACTACATCCGATATTGAAGCTACCTAAAGTGCTCTGAATCTTCCTTTTTCCCTCTTGTTTGCATTGTTTTGTGAAACCTCCTTACCTGCAATGATAGAGTCTTTCACAAAGAGAGAGAGAAAATGATAAGTAATTATGGCGAAAATCAAGGATTAATTTAAAATCACATGTTCCACACAATGGTTACTAGTGCATTTTGCTTTATCTAAACTACATTCATTGACCATTATTGACATTTAGCCCCAGAAGGCACGACATGCAAATCTCTATACTTCTTTCTTTATTGCCATTTTACACTCTTTCATAGGACGTTACATGGTCAAATTTTATTGTAAATTGTAATTCTCTATTTTCTCTATTTCGGTCATTTTTATTATTTATGTTTAGCATTTTTTTTCTAAGTTAGTATTTTATTTTTTATTGAGCTTGGTAAAAACATATGAACTTCTAATTAAATATATAGACTTATTTTTTATTGTATATATTTCTTAGGGCATTCCTAATGTATGTGTGAAAAATGTAGGGAAAAGAATTAGGGGGAAAAAGTTGGGGGAAAATGTAATCTAAAATAATTTAAAGGGGAAAAAATTTAGGGGAAAATTTATAATTTACATTTTTAGGTTTCTTAGATTTCACATTAATTCAAATAATTTTATTTTTTTTAACGAGAGGTTCCCATTCTCTTCATTTGTTTTCTTTTGATTTAGATACCAATTTTCAAAATGACGTTGCAATCATGACCATTTTAATTCCATTAAAAAAATTATATTAATTGTATAACTTATGACCAAAAAAAGAAGAAAATACCAAAATTTATATCAATAATTAATTTATTTATTTTTAATGTAAATATGTCACATTCACCTTAGGGGAAAAATGTAGTGGACGAGCCCCTCTGCTATATTTCCCCCCTCCAATTATTTCTCTTTTCCCCCTATTCGCCAAAAATTATTCCACATTTAGGTTTTTTCACCCAATATTAGAAATGCTCTTACTATATATATTATAACTCTTTGCAGACATGGCAAAATTTTTGTGAACTAATTCTAAAATATCCGCTCTTAAATAATTCCAACCGCATTGGATCAAATTTATGGATTTGCCATTTGCATATAGTTTGACATATTTTCCAAAATGGTATTTTTGGTTATGAAGGTGCCAACTTATAAGTATAGCAGTGGGTTTACAACGTGACTTACAATTATTAACTTATTGACAGTTGCAACAATCATATTTTAGCTTTAAATGTCGTTTTATTCCTACCAAACATACCCTAACATGTCAAAAATTTTATCTCTTAATATCGAAAAAAATAAGATATTGTTATGAATAATAATTGAAGAATAATTATTAGATGTTATGAATAATTGAGAATAATGTGGTGGTTATGAATTATGAGGAATAATTTGGTGGAGGAATAATTTGGTAAAAGATGTAATTATTATATGTGAATGACTATTATACCCTTGATGAAATTATGTAATTACGATTGTGTCATTCGAAGTTTTCCTATAAATAGAGTTTCAGTTATTAATGAAATTAAATTCACGAGATTCCTAATTCATTCTCTAAATTCTCTCTATTGTTTCTATACTTTTATAACACGTTATCAGCACGAGTCTCTAACCCTTTGAGTAATATGAAGGAAGTATGCTCTACAGTTGCATCTTATAGATGATCCTCTGTATCAGAAACCGGATTAAACACTTCCCAATTAGTTAACTCCTTTTTGATAAATTTCAACACAACCAATAATTTACTTCTCTCAAAATCTTGAAGAAACTAAAAAGCTCTTGAATATGTTCATCGACGTTAAATTTATTGGGAGAGAAGGACTTGCTCAAATTTCAATATTTTCTCCATTGCAATTCTTGTTGTATTGTTTGGCAAATTCTCTCAAGCGATGGGTCAATTTATTCAAGATAATTTTAGTAAAAATTTGTCACGATAATAAGTTCAAGACTTGATGATTGGTCAACCTGGCATCTCTCCTTGGACAAAGAAGCAGCACATTTGAAGAATTTATGAATATTCCAAGCAAAAGAGAGGTATATATAATATATATGTATATATAATATAATAATATATTAAACTATAATATTCGTTTCTCGAGATATAAAGGCATGCGTTATCAAAATCAAATTTTCGACTCCATTATACTCGATTTAACGAGAGCTTCGATTTGGCACTAATATTGATAAGATAAACTTTCAAAAATTTGCAAAACAGTACCCCAATTTTTGAAAAAATTACAAAATAGTCCTTGAACATTTTGATATTGATAAATTGAAGTAGAAAGGAGATAATTTTCAAATCGTAAAACATTGATAAAATATTTTTGGCAATTTTACCTTTGCGGTGGAATGGACAATTTTACCCTTAGGTAAAACCGACCTAATTTTGACGACAAGTGAAAAATGGATAGAATATTCATAAAGAAATTCTAAATCCATTGATTATATAAAATGGCTTGAAATCCATTTGAGTTAAAAGATCGAAACATTAATGTAACTCCCAAGAGTTCAATTACATAATGTACTTATTCTGTAAGGATAAATGTGCTTCTTGTAGAAGTAATGAGTATTTGTTCTAGTAAGAACAAATCGCCTCCCGTAGAAGCGATTCAATATTTAATTCTGCACTTTATTTCTTTGCAATTTAATTACCAATACCTCCTACTTGATGATGGGTTCAACCGTCACTAAACTAAGGTTTTATATATTTTCACTTTATATGCTAAGTGATGGGTAATACCTTCTACTACATCCTACTCCCTGAAGAAGTAGTTAAATATTATGCAATTTAATTCTTGCTATTTAAATTCGTAGATTTATATTTATTGCAATAATTCCCATAAGGAAGGTTCGACCACCTATTGGAGGAAATTTAATTTCTGCAATTTAAATTTATGCACTTTATAGTTTGAGTATATTTCCAATGTGGTGGGTAATACCACACGATTGGTGTGCATATTTTGAATGTGGTGGGTTATACTACACGATTGGTTATAATCTAATCCTACTCCGTAAGAAGTAGTTGATCAAATATTCTAATCATACTCAGTAGTAGACGATGAGAATAAAATTACTTCCCCATATATATCGAATATTAATGGAGAAAATTGAACAACTGGTACTTGAAGTCACCATTGGATAAATAGATGAAAATAAAATGCTCAATAGATCCCATGTTGATAAATCAAAGAAAATATATCGCATGGAAAGCTTATATGAATTAATCTCATCGATGATATGAGATTGTATTAATATGAGAATAAAATGCTCTTGAAGAAGTATAATCACTAGATTACGTATTTGAATAAAGCCAATATGATATTATTATTACTCCGAAGTATAAAACAATGGAGTGGAACATATTGAGAATATCAAAAGATGGCATTAAACACTCGAAAATATAGAAATGCAAAAGAAAATACATCGAATCCATAAATGAGGGATGCGTCTGAGAGTATAAATACCGTAACTCGCCACCATCAATATTAGGATTCATAATGAAATATTTAAAGGATCCGAATTTCTTTTTAGCTTGACACCGATTAGTCCGTGGACTGACGGACGCGGCTTTCACTGATTCTTGAACATATGCATGAAATTTGATGAGTAGTTCATCAACAAGATCTTAGCAGATAAGTATTTTTCTCAATGAATGAGAGATAAACTTATTATTTACACTCGATCTAGAAACGCTAGTAAGCCATCAAAGAAATTATTAATATTCAACAAACCTATTGGTTTGACATGAAAATTCCATCGTACAACGAGGCTATATTGAATATTTCCTCCATGTTGTAGTCGCCTGGAAGGACAATGAAAGCATCACTATTATTCATCATATACATCATGCAGGTTGTGGATGGATTGCTTGTAGCCCCAACCCCGCTGGACCCATGGTAGAACTGCCCAATTCGAGTATTAGATCCAACTAGATGAAAAGGTATTACACTCGAAACTCTTATTCCCCATGATGGTGCAGCCATTATAAGTCTAGCTAAAAGTTTGTTGTTGGTTCCTCCATATAGTATATTGATTTCTTGTCTCCCTAACTCTTTATTTAGTCGCTTTGCCATATCCACATATTGGATATGGCCTACCAGGTTAGATCCACCAAGAATACATACTACGGTTTTAATATGGCGAGGTAAAAGCTGACTTGTATGAGATGATTCTAAAATCTCCACATCCATCTCTACTCCTATCTCTCTTTTTGCACTATATTTTCAACATGAGAGATATATGAATCCCTCTATTTAAAGAAAAATTTTAAAACCAATAATTGAGTGCACTATTTACTTTTTGACAAATATGAAAGAGAAAAAATGCAAAAAAAAAATTTTTATGTGAAAATGACATATATATCCTGTTTATTGATTGAAAAATAATATATATATACATATATATATCTTAAAATCGAAAAACAATATTTACAATTACAAGAAAAACATTGATCTTCGTTATTACACCGAGCTTCCTTATATTAATATGAGAAAATTATTATACTAAAATTTTCTACTAAATTTACAAACAGGATCTTCTAAAGTAAGTTTTTCAAGACTCAGAACGCGCTTGTTGATCTTTGAATTTGGGCCCATAAGGCCATTAGCTCACCTGCGTGTCCACTAGATGTGTCTCAAGAGCTCGAATATCATCCAAAGGCTCTTACTCAATCTATCCTTAATGAACGCTATTTTATCTTTCTCGATTTCTGACAAGTACCCCAATGTGATTTACATCGAGTGTCACATGTCCATCGAGTACACTTGTAGCATCCTCCTAATCTTTGCTCTCCGCTTCTTTGAAAACTACTTTACCCATACCAGTGCATGTATTTAGAAGGAATTGAAACCTCACCAGATAATCTAACCTTTGTTTCAATCAACACTGATATCTTCAGGGATACCCTTATTCATTAGCATCCTTAATCTTTCCAAATTTACATCGATAAATCCTTTTTGTGATTTTAACTTCAGAGGATGGATAGTATTTTCAAGATTTGAGAGCATATGATCCATTTTAATGTATAGACCCTTGTTAGGATGAATTTTGCAATAATTTTGATGATTTATTTATAGAATAATACGACGCTGTATGAAATAAGACTCGATTTTAAATAAATAATATGAAGCGTAAGAGCTACGATTGGAATTAAATAATAATGGATGTGATGATTTAGTCAGAACTCCGTGTTTGAACAATAGTAGACAATAATGTCACCAAAAGATGATGGAATATGTCTATGAATTGTTTTATGATAAATCGTGTTGAGCACTATACGTATACTAGTGAAATCGATATAAGAATTTCAACTAGAAGTTCAATAATATTTGTTTGCAAACCTGACCACCATCCCGGCTAAATAATTATTGAAATCAATATTTCAAGTGAAGAATTAAAAGAATTCTTCAATGATTGTTCTCGATAAATGATGAAATCATTACTAGCCAATATTGGAAATAAATTCCCAATATATCCGAATAAAGATGAGAAATATGGCTCATTCATCATCCATGTGGACTACTAGATATTATGATATGGATCCACTAGATAGTCACATGTGTATATGATTTGTAATTTGAAATTTACGAAATATTTGCTCACTGGTATGAGCATGATTTATTTAATGATAAAGCTAGTAAATGTATATCCTAATACTAATAAATCCTGGCGATTGAGTATGCGCTACAAGTGGGATATTATATGGCAAATTATTTAAAGTCCCTCAAATAAATTGCCGATATCGAGAATAGAATGCAAACGGTCTAAATTCTATTATTAAGGCTAAATGATGAGAATATATATGATTAAAATCATACCATCAGATGAGTTTTGGTGTTCTAAATTTTCTCAACATGAGGGAAGTATTAAAGGTTGAAAATAATATGTGAAATGCATCATGTTATATCCTTGAAATTGAAATAACTTGAAGTTCAAAGATGCATGAAAGGCTATGAACAATCACATATATCGCCTACGATGCTTTGATAAGTTAGCACGCTGAAAGCGCTGATATTTCCTCAATCATATATATCAAAGCAAATTATAAAGATAGTCTTAATAACGGAGTATGTTGAAGAGTATATAGACATAACTATATTGTGTAATCCTACAAGAGGATTGATAATGAGATATCTCGATAAGTTATGTCAATATGGGGAAAGAAATGAAATTGAAATGTGTTGGACACGATATGAAAATGTAGCGCTACATATGATCAATGATAATGAAAATATTGAGATATATTGAAGATGATAAATGGTGAATGTGAAATCCTTAACTTATGAGATGATGAGATGATGATGACTAGTGCTCAAGTTTAAAGATAAGCGTGGTGGTCATTATATGTTGCATGCTCATGAAAGTTAAATTACCGATCGTGTGTAGTAGTAATTTAAAAGGAAATTAAAGGATCGGATGAGCTAAACTCAGTGTTTATGAGTACCCTAAAGGGTGAGCTAAGCCATTGGGAATGAAATAACCTATTAAGTGAGTATTAAATGTTAAATGATATATTTTAAGTGTTAGTTAGTTATGAAGGTTTACTTATATGTTTACATGTTTTTACGATGAATTTATATGCTTTAAATTGTGTATTTGGAGGCATGTGTTCATGGTGAATGTTTTGTAGTTGTGTACGAAAATTGATGCACTCTAAATGAACGAAGAGTATAAAACCAATGTATATGATACTCATACAAATGTATGAAAGATTTTGAAATGCTTTGCACAGATACTTGTATAAAATACGCCACTCTTTTTCCTCGATCGAGGTTTTATCCCATTGGGTTTTCCTAGCAAGGTTTTTAATGAGGCAACTTTAAAGGCGTATTCACATGAATAATGTACTTTTTCCTTCATTAGGTTTTTCCCACCGGGTTTTTCCTAATAAGGTTTTAACGGCATATTCATGGTATATTGAGAACGATATGAGAAATTGATACAGCTGTATTTATTGGATCAAGTTATAATGGAGCTAATGCTTTAGATCCAAACGATGATGATATTGAAATCATTTACCGTATAAAGATATCGCTCAAGATATGAAATCAAAACGGAGCAATTGCACTCTTTTCCTTCGATCAAGTTTTTCCCACCGGGTTTTCGACAAGCGTTTTAACGAGGCAAAGACGTGAATACTCATTTGCCGATAGACATCAGGAGCAATGTTTTGATGAAGTAGTATATAACCACTTCAAAGCCATCCTCGCATCGGTTTGGAAGTTTTTTTCCAATCGGTTTTTCTCAAACAGTCCGTAACACATTTGTATTAATAAATATTCAAGGTGAGTGTTATGAATAATAATTGAAGAATAATTATTAGGTGTTATGAATAATTGAGAATAATGTGGTGGTTATGAATTATGATGAATAATTTGGTAAAAGATGTAATTATTATATGTGAATGACTATTATACCTCACTTAAATTATGTAATTACATTGCTGTTTATTCAAGCTTTCACATAAATAGGGTTTACTGTTATTAATGAAATTCATTCCTGTAATTCCTAATTCATCTTCTAAATTCTCTCTATTGTTTCTATACTTTTATAACAGATATCTTGTTATTATTCTATATGTGCTTTCGACTTAACTTTTTTTGTAATTATTATGAAAAGCATCAGAAACAACAAAATGTATTGGACAAAGTTTACCCAAATCACACTTTAATATTTAATATGTGTATTTTCAAGAGAAACACAATTATTTGTCAAATATATTATTTAGACTTTCATATACATGGGATAAATTTTTTTTTTTTTTTTGTTTTTCAAGAGATGTGGTGGAAAAGGCGCTCTCATACCATGTGATTGACCCAGATTCGAGGCATCGAGGCATCACCTCATCCCTACAATCCCCAATTTGTATTTAAAAAAAAAAAAAAGAGACTTGTGTAACTTTGTCATGAATAGGTTTTCGCAATTTCAGATCAAATTGGTACTCAAACAATAGTTGAAGGACTAATTCTATAAGGTGAAATCTTCCAGCCGCGCTACTCGTCGGTTGGCGCCAGAAAATAAGAAACACGAAGTCCGGGTGGCTTGATTTGATCATTTGATTCACCCACGGAAGCGGTTCGGTTCTCGAGGACCCCCTGACCCGTTCAGAAGCGAACCGTCCAGGACATTGGTCACCCTAAATCCTGCCCCACACTTTCTCTCTCTAACGATTCTGTGAAACTTCGAAGCTCCGCATTCTAGGAATTCAATCGTATGGCTAAATCTGTCAACGAAACCAATCGGCATGAAAAATAGCTTGATTTGAGTTCTATCTCAGGCAGTAATAATTAAACGTGAAATATAGCAAGCTATAGCAAGAAAGGAGAAATGGTGGTCCGATTGCGGCTTTCGAGGTTTGGGTGCAGAAACAAGCCGTTCTACAGAGTTATGGCAGCTGATAGTAGATCTCCTAGAGATGGCAAGCATTTGGAAGTCTTAGGCTACTATAATCCCCTCCCCGGTATTATCCTTCTACTCACTTACTGACATTGCCAAAATTTTCAAGCAATTCCGTGATCGGGAAGCTTAATTATTTGCATTTCCTCGAAATTTAATTGCTTGATTGATATTTTTTTCTCGAAGTATTCAATTTCGTCTGTCCTCTTTTGCTGGAAACGGTATGTTTGATCGACTGTACTGCACATACTGTAGTTAGTGTTTGAATTCTTTCTGATAATGCGGTTTATATGCTTCCTTTCTTCTTCTCCAATGCGTATGAATTTTCCGATATCTTATACTGTTCGTTCCATTTATTATCTCTTTTCCGTTGATGGTGATGTTGATTCCGAACTTGGAAACTTTTAAAAAGATAACAAGCATTTGAATTCGTTGAAGCAATTTTATACTAATGGTAAAGTGGCACGGTTTTGTTTGTGCTTTTATGCCAACAGCAAAAAATCTTATAGCTTTTTTCTCTGGTAAGTTTTTAACTTTATTGAATTATGCAGGTCAAGATGACGGTAAAAGAATGGGTCTAAATTTTGATAGAGTCAAGTAAGTGGTTTAGATACTTCAATTTCCATTTGGATCTGAAATACTACAACTTTTGTGCCTTATGATTAATTTATGCAAGGGTTGTGTGTAAGGTCAGTGTTGTTTCATATATGTTTGATAAGTCCATTGTTATGCATGAAGCTATATCAACTAGAAACTGGTATTTGAATATGTTGAGCATGATTTCATTCTGTTTTTGATACTATAAGGAATACCTCTTTTTTAATAATCTATCAGTATGTGTTCAGAAGTAATACCTGGAGAAAGGGTGGCAATACACAGGGTGTGTTTGATTACACAAGGAATTGGAATAGAAAACATTTTCCAATTCCTTGCAAATATTCCCACCCCACACCAGGCTGGAATCTTCCATGAATTTGATGCTAAGATATTTTTACTGGCTTGTACATTGAAATTGTTTCCATGGAATCTTTTTACATCAAACACAAAACTTGGAAAACTATTTCCTTAAGTTGACAATTTCTAGGATAAATTGAAGCTAACAAACACTCCCAAGCTCCAAATGTGGGGCTTATGCTTTCTTATTTTTGATGTTGGTGGGCCCTTGTAAAACATAAGCTACACATTTGTTGCTTTATCTTTAAGATAAGGCCCCCCAAATATGCTCGAAAGCCATGGGATCTGGCTGTGCCAGTAGGAACACACCAATTTCTAACTTGTAAGAATCAAGCTAGACTACCAACCCAAGCAATGTGAATCGTTTGTTTGCTAGATGCTCTTAAAAATTGATTTTTTAAATGTCCAGTTAAAAATTTATGGGGATTAGTGGAAGTGCGTTGAAAAATTAGAGAGAATTTGCCACATAATTAATATTGTTGTTGAGAATTATTTGAAAAAGTTTATTTATTTATTTTAAATCTGTTCCGAACAAGCCCTAACTTGTATACCGACTATAGCTCAAAATGCTTAATTATCTGTTGAAGCAATTATGGCCCACTGTATGTGAAGGGCTGCATGTTTCATCTAAGCTTACTGTTACTGGTTATTAAAAGGAGAAAAAGGCAAGAAACGTATTGAACTTCTCAAGTTATTCCACAATGGTGCTCACAGGATCAAATTACTTGTGTAGTAGAGATCTCTTTTGTACCCTACTAGTACCATGTATATACACTATAACGTGGTATGTAGGCTGATGATATGACCTAAACTATATATATCTATCATCGATATGCTTTCTTGGAAAAACATGCTGATAACTGTGTAACGAGGTTTTCCCCCAGTGCTGGAAAAATATCCATAGTTGTGAAGAATCCCACTTGCAATATTAATGTTAGGATAAAAGTTCGCCACCAGATGGATTTCTCTCATTCTATTTGGATACACTTTTACATGAGATAAAATTAAGAGCTGATGCAATTGACTTTTATCCATGTAACTCATGGGTGCCAAACACTCGAAGTAGGATCTTGTATTTCGATAGTGGTGTTGGAAGTGCTTATTTTTCTGTTAAATGTACAGATATTGGCTTTCAGACGCCTTCTGTTCAGAGCAGGCTTGTTGCCCCCGCCCGCAATGCTAGCAATGGGACTGAAAGGTGGCCCACGGGATACCCGTCCAGTTTCTAAGTGGCATGATCAAATTTCAAGCTTTTCTAGAGCTTAAACGGGTCTAAGTACAAGCTAAGCAAAATTTAAGCTTGAAAAAAGGAGAACCATGGCAAAGCCTTAGGATCAAGCTTCAAGTTTAGACCTTGCTTAAGTGAGATTGAAGCTAGTTTTTAAGAACTGTGCTTTTCCTTAGCTTAGAGGTTAAGAAACTTACCAGTTTTTTTTTGTGTTTGTGAACTTTACATCACTCTTAAAAACTGTTTTCCCTTGTAAGAATATCCTTGACGGATGAATTAAGTGACGTGCTAGTAAATGTCAAAATTTTATAATGAACATGTTAGTGAGTATTAAAAGAATCTTTTTTGTAATGCATGGTTTAATAAAAAGGTTAAATAGTGATGCAACAATTTGTGTCAAAAAATTATTTTTTATGTTTTATTTTTTTATTTTTAAAATTTTTTTGGGATAACCGAGGGTATCGGAGCTCCACCCCTACTAATCCCACAAAGGCCCTGGCACTTCAATCGAGAGATGCCACAGTGGCTCCAAAAGGAAAATATAAGCGAGCTTGACGGTGCAAGAAATCGAATACGAAATATGCACCTAACCATACTTTACAGGTCCCGCCCTAACCGCTGTGCTCCCTCTTGGGATTATTTTTTATTATTATTTTTAGTGTTCGCTTTTCTACCCTAATGAAATGACGTGAATTTTGATGACCAATACCTTGATTGTAGATGTCAAAATCTAACATACTAACTATCAATAAACATGTTTGTTTTGTCGATGTAGCATTGTAACTAGTTAAATTTAATCCATCCATTGTGAACGTTCTAACTTGTAACACAGCTGAACACTAGGCGTTGACACATGAATGGTTCCAACACCCCCGCCTCCTTCAATGAGAATAAAGGGCCTAAGAAAACACGACCAATTTTGAGTATACAGTCCAATGAGCTCTTCCAACTGAAAATCTCCAAGTATTTATGACTAGAAGCAAGAAAATAAACTATTAAAAGCACGCAAAAAGAAAAATGGAGGATTCTAAATATTGCGCAGAAATATAATGACCCAAGGAGAAGCAGCAAAGCTGGTGACCATTCACTCCCGTTTCATATGCCCAATTGGGGTGTTGAAGCACACCATTACAGCTATTGCTGCTTACATTCAGGAGGCCTCTCGCCCTGGTGGCCCACTGGTGCCCTTCCACTTGTCTATAGAAAACAAACAAGATTTGGAGCCAATAATTATACAATGTGCAAATCAGATGTCTAATGTTATCATATGAGGTTCAATAGAAAGGGCCATCAAATAATCGAAAAATATAAGCATATACAGTCTGCATTACCTTCTTCCCAGTGGTTTGTTCTTCTTCCTCCTCATCGTCATCGTCTTCCTCATCCTCATCATCATCTTCAGATCCTTCAATGTCTTCATCGTCATCATCATCTTCAATGATGTCATACTCATCCAGAGCTGCTTCCCCAGTGAACCATGATACTGCATGGGGGATGATTTTATCTCGAATGGTTGACCTGCAGGAGAACAATTAGACATTGGTGCTAGTGTAAAGTTTCTGGATGTCACTACAGTATATTCAAAGCGTGCTCCAACCCTGACAACAAGCGGGGAATAAATTGACCAAGTCCCTCTTCACAATCCTCAGTTTCTATTCTCTTTCCCGTAATATTCTTTCATAGTTTTCTTACTTGCATATTTCTTTGGACTTGGAGGTTTTTAGTTTTCCCAGGCAGTGGAACATCGTCTCACTATAATGATTGAGACATCTTTCAAGTTAACCAGAGTATTTCTACAAATCTCTTCAGTTAAGATTCCATATTACTACTAAATGCTATATTACCTTTTCTCTATAGTGAATGTATGATAGATGCCGAGGTAGACTTGAAGTAAAACATCATAAAAGGAACTTCAAACTTTGACCTCACATGTTATTTGCGAGCACTCGGCAGAGTGCAATGGAAGTATACCACAGAAAGCTTTATCTAATTACTTAAAACTGAAGAAATTAACAAGATTTGCTCATTGACTAGATTTTCTTGTTTCAAATGATTCTTTTTGTTTGATAACCGATGGTATCGGGGGCCCCACAATTGCAAAAGAGAATGCAGTGTAGTAGCATGACTTACCCTATATCATAATCTTGTTCCATCAAGTTTTGGAGTTCTTCAGCCTGTCCAGAACGACCATATGAAGAAAATAAATATACATGTATCAAAATAGGAGGAGAAAATGAATAAGCAATTTGCTAAGCGTAACACTGTGCTTACAGCTTCTTCATCAATATCTTCATCATCCTCGGGGACCTCTGGTGGACTAAAGAAGTTAAAAAAGCTCTCACATTGTTCTGTTTTAGTAATTTGCTTCGCATTTTTAGACCCCTTCCTAGGTTTCTTTTTAGGAATCTTCTGTGTCAAGCATTTTCCAGGATACCATTCTATCTCCGTCCTACAAATAAAGCATCAAACAATGAAACAGGGAACAGTGAAAGAATTTTTTAAGCCTATAAATTATTAAATTAAAGACAATCAGCCAGCCAATGTCTACAGTGAAAAATAAAATTACCCGATTGCTTTCTCCAGCATAGGATCAACTTCATCAATCATGTGATACGTTTTAGTTAGGATGGAGTTTTTGAAGTATGGATTAGTGTCAAAATGAAAGGTAAGTTGGAAGCCCTTCTGATTATCAAGTCCGGCCCACTTTATATCTTTGAGAAACTTAAGAGCCACTTCATCATGCTCTGAAATCTGGCCCATTATTAAACACATAATAATAACCACTTAAAGATAACTACAGGATCAGTATTATATATTCACAGTAGTAAAAGACTAGCTTTTAAAACCTCTTCGACTAGCACTTCATTGTTCTTCATTGCAGTGAGCCAAAATTCAGGGACTCCTTTTTCTGCAGAATATTGAAGATGTGAACATACACATTACCACCATATAAGCAAAGCCCTACACAGATATTAAACCATACCCCCACCATCTTTCCCCCCTTCATGGCCTATTGGCTCCTCATTAGTTGTAGCTCCCTCGACTTCAACAACTCCATTTACAATTTCATATCTCTGCATATGTTTGCCACAATTAGAAAGTAGAGAAGAAGACGAAGTGATTTTGTAGCCACCAACAATGTAAAGACACACAAAATACTTTAGCACAAGGTAACATACTTTGGCATAAAGTGGATTATATAGCTTTTGGTATTTGGCTTCCAGTGCTGCTTTCTCCTCGAAAAATTTTGCCTCCAATTGATCATGTTCACCCTAGACCAATAAGAAAAAGTTACAAAGGAGGATACAAAATAAATCATAACAAATCTGCCACCAATCCATCAATCAATGATGGTTCTAAAACCACTATGCCTATACTTCCTTTCAACAGCCATAAAAATAGCATAAATAAGATATTTAGAAAGTGAAGCAACAATAGGGCAGATCAATCATACAGTGCGTGCACTAGTCCTTCCATAACTTAAGAAGTGTGGGAAAATCGACTCAAAATTAACGCCTACACAAGATGTGGGAAAGCATACATAAGATCAGAGCATGTTACAAATTAATTGGAAAAAGCTTATCCACTAAAAGAAGTGAACTCTAAAACATGTTCAAATTTAGTGCAAAACCAGAGAGTGAAGCAATTGGTTGTATCAACAAATGAAGTAAAAAGAGTTAAAGATCACATTTCTTAATAACATGAAACTTCTCCACAATGTAGAATCCAGTTCATAAACCACAATGAGACACAAACATCTGCAACTGCAAATAAGCGACTCGCCTGAATCCCCCTCAGAACATCCACACGATTCCTGACATATGGCGGCAAATTCTCGAGCACATCCGAGTGCTTCCCAGTAACATCCTGAAGCTTGTTCTGCACAGAAATATCAACAAACTCATCAGCAAAAGCACGACCATCGTTACACTTTTTGCTAGCCGATACTATTGATTGAATTAAAAAGATATTAAAAAAAAAGGAACAAAAACTCACTTTGAGGGCATCGACAAGGTCTGCTCTATCCTCAGCATTCAAAACTAACCAAAAAAAAGAAAAAGGAAAATTGAAAAACAAATGAGACTTAATTCCAATTGAAGTAAAGTTAACACTGGTTTTATTAAAGGATGATGTTTTACCAGAACCAAGATCAGCCATATTGAAACTATCATTGTTGCTCATTGCGCTTAACCTATGAATTAAACCCTAACGGAGAAGGGAAGGAAAAGCTCTCAAGCAGTGTGGAATCAAGCTGTCGTGTGAATATGAAAGAGTTGTGAGGATATACCGGAGAGACGAGGGAGATAATGCTTCTGATGCTATTTATATATGTCGGTTTAACACCGCGTTTGGGAGAGCTTACAGCTTACTGGGGGAATAGTAAAATGGGGGTGCTTTTGTAATAGTCAGAAACATGGAGGACTTCTTTGTTATTTGATCTAAAATTTAAAAGTGAGATTTATATGATATAGTAAATCCCACGAAATGAATAATATAAAAATATGTAAATATATGTAGAAATGGACAGAAGAACGGGCGCTTAAGTCCTCCATTCCCTACAAATTTCAGGCTTCGCCAATAAGCGACAAAATTAAACATCGCGCAAATTTCTGCAATCAACAAACCGATCAAAAATCAGAGAACCCGAATTTCAGGTTCGCCCAAAACCCTAAATCTCGAGGGATTAGATTTCATCCAAATAATATTTATACAGTGCGTGTATATTCTCGCTGTGTGTGTGCGCAAAGGAAGAAAGATGGGTGCAGAAATTGAACAAAGTAAGGACTCGAAGAAAGGAGCAGTAATCAACCAAAGTAAAGACGATGGATTGAAGAAACTTGAGTATCTCTCCTTAGTTTCAAAGGTATGTACCGAACTAGAGACACATTTAGGGTTTGGAGACAAGGTTTTAGCTGAATTTATTACGGAATTGGGTCGAAAGTGTGAAACAGTTGATGAGTTTGATGCCAAATTGAAGGAAAACGGGGCGGAGATGCCTGATTATTTTGTGAGAACTCTTCTTACGATTATCCACGCGATTTTGCCGCCTGAAAAGAAAGATAAATCTGAAATTAGCTCCAAAGAGGGGGAAAAATCTGGGTTTTCGGCTCTGAAGATTAAGGATAGCAGGGATAGGGTTAAGGAACTGGAGAGAGAGATAGAAGAGGAGGCTAGGAAGCATAACCATGGGGACGAAGAAGAAGAAGAGCGATATCACAGGGACAGCCATCAAGATAGAAGAGAGAGAAGAAGGGACAGAGATAGAGATAGACATAGAGATGGAGAAAGAGGTAGATATGATGACAGGGATGGTTTTGATGATCGCAATGATAGACGAAGGGATAGGCACAGGGACAGAGATGCTGAAAGAGACAGAGATAGAGATAGGGACAGGGGTGGCAGATATGAGAGAAATAAAAGAGATGAATATGATGAAGGGAGGGAGGATGAGAGGAAGGAAAGGAGAAAAGACAAGCACAGTCGAACAGATGAGCCTGAGTTATACGTGGTATACAAGGGGAGAGTTTCAAGGGTGATGGATAGTGGCTGTTTCGTGCAGCTTGATGACTTCAAAGGGAAGGAGGGCTTGGTACATGTATCCAATATTGCGACCAGGAGAATTTCAAATGCCAAGGATGTGGTGAAACGTGACCGAGAGGTCTATGTGAAGGTGCTCTCTGTTAGTGGGAATAAGTTGAGTTTGTCAATGAGGGAAGTTGATCAGAATAGTGGAAAGGATTTGAGGCCATTGAAAAGGAGTGGGAAAGATGAAGGGTTGAGAACAAATCCAGCTGGTGGTAATAGTGGCGGCACAGGGGGCAGAATTGGTATTTCCGGGATTAAGATTACAGAGGAGAACGATATTGTGCCATCACGTCGTCCGTTGAAGAGGATGAGTTCGCCTGAGAGGTGGGAGGCGAAGCAGCTAATTGCTTCGGGTGTTATGAGTGTGAAGGAGTATCCGATGTTTGATGACGAAGGAGATGGGATGCTCTATCAGGAAGAAGGTGCGGAGGAGGAGCTTGAGGTTGAGTTGAATGAGGACGAGCCCGCTTTTTTACATGGCCAGAGTCGATTCTCCATTGACATGTCGCCTGTGAAGATATTCAAGAATCCTGAGGGGTCATTGAGCCGTGCAGCAGCACTTCAGTCAGCTTTGATAAAGGAGAGGAGAGAAGTAAGAGAACAACAACAGAGAACGATGCTTGATTCCATTCCCAAGGATTTGAATCGACCTTGGGAAGACCCTATGCCAGAGAGCGGTGAGCGGCATCTTGCTCAGGAGTTGAGGGGTGTTGGGTTGTCTGCTTATGATATGCCAGAGTGGAAAAAGGATGCTTATGGCAAAGCTGTTACTTTTGGGCAGAGATCAAAGCTCTCCATTCAGGAACAAAGGCAGAGTTTGCCAATATATAAGTTGAAGAATGAACTTGTTAAAGCTGTACACGATAATCAGGTTCTAGTTGTCATTGGTGAGACAGGTTCGGGAAAGACAACACAGGTGACTCAGTATCTAGCTGAGGCTGGGTACACAGCTAAGGGAAAAATTGGTTGCACCCAACCTCGTAGAGTGGCTGCAATGTCTGTGGCCAAAAGAGTTGCAGAGGAATTTGGTTGTCGTTTGGGAGAAGAGGTTGGATATGCTATTCGTTTCGAGGATTGTACAGGGCCTGAGACTGTTATTAAGTATATGACAGATGGTATGCTTCTCAGGGAAATCTTGATTGATGAGAATTTATCACAGTATTCTGTGATAATGCTTGATGAAGCTCATGAGAGGACAATTCACACCGATGTCCTTTTTGGACTTTTAAAGAAACTTGTGAGGAGGAGACCTGATCTTCGATTGATTGTTACATCTGCAACCTTGGATGCGGAGAAATTTTCGGGGTATTTCTTCAATTGCAACATCTTCACGATTCCTGGACGAACTTTCCCTGTTGAGATACTGTACACCAAGCAGCCAGAGAGTGACTACCTCGATGCAGCTCTCATCACTGTCATGCAGATCCACTTGACAGAACCTGAAGGTGATATCCTTCTTTTCTTGACGGGTCAGGAGGAGATTGACTATGCATGTCAATGTCTGTATGAGAGGATGAAAGGTCTCGGTAAAAATGTTCCTGAACTTATTATCTTACCAGTTTACAGTGCCCTTCCGAGTGAAATGCAATCTCGGATATTTGATCCTGCACCTCCAGGGAAGAGAAAAGTGGTAGTTGCTACTAACATTGCTGAGGCTTCTTTGACCATTGATGGGATCTTCTATGTCATTGATCCTGGCTTTGCAAAACAAAATGTTTACAATCCTAAACAGGGACTTGATGCCTTGGTGATTACTCCTATATCTCAAGCTTCAGCCAAGCAACGGGCTGGTCGAGCAGGGCGTACAGGGCCAGGAAAGTGCTATCGCCTTTACACTGAGAGTGCTTTCCATAATGAGATGTCCCCCACCTCAATTCCAGAGATCCAGAGGATCAATCTTGGGATGGTTACACTTACTATGAAAGCTATGGGTATCAACGATTTATTATCCTTTGACTTTATGGACCCACCTGCTCCTCAGGCCCTCATTTCTGCCATGGAGCAGCTGTACAGTTTAGGAGCTCTGGATGACGAGGGGCTTCTTACTAAGTTGGGTAGGAAAATGGCTGAATTTCCGTTGGAACCTCCATTGTCGAAGATGCTTCTCGCCAGTGTGGATCTTGGTTGTAGTGATGAGATTTTGACTATCATTGCAATGATTCAGACTGGCAACATCTTCTACAGACCTAGGGAGAAACAAGCTCAAGCAGACCAGAAAAGGGCAAAATTTTTTCAGCCTGAGGGAGATCATCTAACTCTACTTGCTGTTTATGAGGCATGGAAAGCAAAAAATTTCTCGGGGCCATGGTGCTTTGAGAACTTTGTCCAATCCCGATCCTTGAGGAGGGCACAGGATGTGAGGAAGCAACTTCTTTCGATCATGGACAAGTATGTAATTCTTTCCTACTTCAATTTACTCCTGTTCCAGTTTCATTTTACCTCTCCTTTTCCTTTTCCCCTCCCCCTTTTGGTCCTGCTTTTACAGTATTTCAGTTGTACAGTGTACCTTGTTGTCTTAAAATCTTGTTGTCTTAAAATCATCATGTGAATTTGTATGCTTACTTTTTCACTATTAACCTCTATCATCTCTTTCAACAGAGCCACTAGATTCTAAGCAGAAGCACGATCATTTAACTCATTGACTTACCCATTCATCATTTTTGTTTGGAAATAGATTCATATTTTTTATACTTCTTTTTTATTCTGATTTGTTTCTGGTGGGGGCGGTTGAGTGGTGGTTGTAGTGTTCTTAAGGGTTGGAGAATGGCAAGAACTGATGAAATCCACACTTAAAAGGGTTGGTTTAGAAACAAAATTAGGTAACCTTGTTAGCTAAACTTAGGGTCGTGGCTGATGCTCATAACATGTGAACATCTGCAAGCTGAGTATTTCAGCATAAAGATGATCTGCATATGGTACAGTAGTGTCTTGGTTATCAAGCTGTATCCTTGGTTATAAAGATTTCCTACTATTTTTATGTCATGCTTTAGCATTAAGATTTGAAATGTGTTGCTTTTCTAGAAGTTTCTTACTAAACTTCATTTATTTCAGGTACAAATTGGACGTTGTCTCTGCTGGGAAAAATTTCACAAAGATAAGGAAGGCTATAGCAGCAGGGTTCTTTTTCCATGCGGCAAGGAAGGATCCACAAGAAGGCTATAGAACACTTGTTGAGAATCAGCCAGTTTATATCCATCCAAGCAGTGCTCTCTTCCAAAGACAACCAGACTGGGTTATTTACCATGAGCTGGTTATGACTACAAAGGAGTATATGCGTGAGGTCACAGTTGTAGATCCCAAGTGGCTTGTTGAGCTGGCTCCAAGATTCTTCAAGGTGGCAGATCCTACAAAAATGAGCAAGCGCAAGAGACAAGAACGGATTGAACCACTATATGACAGATACCACGAGCCTAATTCTTGGCGTTTGAGTAAACGGAGGGCTTAATAACTGCTTTAGCATTGTTGGTTAGTATTTGCATCTTCTACGTGTAGATTTTCCTGTTATAGCGCAAAGCAAGGGTTTCGGTGTGGCTGTGCATTACTATTCTACTTCATCTTTTTCTGGGAATTTTATTTTCTTAGCTCTCTTGAAGTTAGAAAAAAGGCATTCTGTAGAAGTATACATTGTAGTAAAAGGTTAGCTTTTAGCAATATAAAAGTTTACCACACACACCAAGTATGTTGTTTGGTGAAATGTATGTGATTTTGTTTTTTTCCTTTTTAGAGTATCTACCTTAGGGATACACCGTACTTCAAGTAGTTTCTTGTTTGGTAAAATGATTAGAGAGTTTTGAACCACCTTAATGCAAGGATGGATTATTCAGCACTTTGATGAAATTCTATGTCGTATACTTTCATGCTGTGGTGCAAAGTGAACTATTTCTTGAGGAATGATAGAAAGTTAATGAAACAAAAATTGTCGGTACTGACCCTTTTTTCTCCCGGTATGCCTGCACGCACTGTTCATGCTTGTTAATTTTCTGGACATTGGCATCTTCTGGGCTGTTATTATAAGATTGTCGCGCATTTATGGGACATGGGAGATGTACAGACTATATTAGTAAGATTGTCAACTGTTGCTGATGGCTGGTTTATAGAGGTGGTTCCTTGATGCTATTTGGATTTAATCTTGTGATTTTTGTAAAATGAGATGAGATAGATAAGTTTTGGGGCAAGTCTGGTTTTGACTTATTGTAGTTTGAATTGTAATGAAGTGAAAAGCCTAACCCTCTATCCAAGCCAAAGCATCGCAGTTTGTACTGTAGAAATATGGAACACATCACATATCTGCCGATTCAGTTTTTGTTCCCTTAATTGTTTGATCAAAGTTAAAACGGTCGACTCAGTCTGTACTTCACATTGCAATATGCAGATGAGGCATTGATTTATGGCAAGGGAGCTGATGTTGATTGATTGCAACATGCGGCCATAGTGAACTTGAATCGTTTCTTGACTACGAAAGAGTTGAGAAGTTTTGTAAAGAAATGCGTCTTTTGGGGTGGAAAACGTGGTTTGCTTATTCATTTACTGAAGGTCAGGGACATAGTTTTTATTTGATTTGTTCATCGAGATTTATGAAATGTGTTGAGTGAATAATGTGAAACTGTCTAATTGAGTTTATTTTCCACTCAGGTTATCCGTGGGCCGATCAAATGCAAATTTATTTTCCGTGAAATTCAGAAGTCACTTTTTTTCCCAAGGAGTGAAGGGTTTTTTTTTTTTTTTTTTTTTAAATCAAGGGAGGGAATTGAAATTCTTATAAGAATGGACACTAATTAAAATTCTATAAAATTAAAATTTCCTACTTTCCCACCTTCCAATGAAACGCAAAACTTGATAGCCACGGTGAGTTTGGTTGCCATGGTAATCTATAGGCCAAGTTGGCATTTAGTTTTTTTTTTTTGTATCTTTTTTAAATAACTCCTCTTGTTGATTTAATAATTTTTTACTTTTTTGTAAATTTTTAAAACTTCTAAACCTCGCATTTGAAATTAACGTTTTCAATAATTTGCGTGAAATAAAAAATTGAAGTTTGGTGAATACACTAGAACACGAAAAACAAACTAAAAAACGAAACACGATTGGCCAAATTGGTACAATAAACGATCACACTCTCTTTAAGATTTATTAGTTTTTACATATTTTTCTTTTATTTATAAATTACACCTTATCTTGAAAAAAAAAAATTTCTTTCAAAAATTTATGTATTAAGGCTCAAGCAAGATCATACCATAAAACAAATTAACTCAAATTATAGGGGTCGGATGTTAAAATTCTAAATTCATTGGTACCAAAAATGTAATTTGATTGACTGTATTCCAATTTATTGAAGGGTGCGGCTAAACACATCCCAAAAATTACTCTCCACACCCACACTAAAATTGGTCAAAAATACCCTGATGTAAAATATCCAAAATATCCTTCCATGCTAAACACACCCCAACCAACATCATTATTGATGTTTGGCCAAACATGGAGAACATCACAGTTGACGTTCTGTCAAACATTGCCGAACATCCACAGGGTATTGGCCCAACGTTAATTATTCTTTTTTTGTTGTTTTTTTAAATTGTTATTAATTATTTTTATAATAAGTATATAAATATAAATTTATTAATATAGATAAATAAAATAATAATTATTATTAAATATAAATAATTAATATGAGTAATATGTAATTATTATTAAATGTAAATAATTTTTATTATTTACTATTAATAGTATTTACTTAAAAAAAAATTTATAAGCAAAATTTAGCCAAACACGGCCAAAACCCATTAGTGGGGTTTGGCAAACATTGGCCAAACCCCGCCATGGACGTTCGGCACTCTTTGGTTGAACGCCCTTTTGGGTGTTCGGTAAATCAGTGCTGAATATCCCCAGAACAAGTGCATCGATGTATTTTTTTAATAAAAAATTACTTCATTTTTATATTATAATATCAACTCATTTACATACCATTTAATTTCAAAATAAATTCTAAAATATACCGTCCAAAAATGGTTAAGATTATGCTAAATTTGATGTAAAAATAACGTCAATTCATATTTGTCCTTTGCCATTGAACTCTCCCTATTTATGTTGGACAAAAAATTGATTTTGGGCCTTAGTCTCGCAGATCGAGTTTTGCAGTTGAAGTTTGAGCTTTTCACTCATTTGCTCAGTCGACGTATGAGAGAATGGAGGAGAGTGTGTTATTCGATTAAGAGGTAGAAGAAGTGGGGTGAGTGTGGCCTGTTTTTGTTTTAAATGGGGAGGGAATAAAATTGAAAAGAGATTGGGCGTGGAGAGTAAGTAATGGTTGATTTGAAAAAAAGGGGGTGGCTGTGCCTAGAGGTGGGTGTAGGGAGTAATTTTTGGAGTGTGTGTAGCTGCACCCTTACTGAAATAAAAAATCTCTGGCCTTTTTCTCGGGTTACTGCAACAAGGACGAATCGGACACATAACTCAGTCACACACAGGTTAGAATCAGATTTTCTCTCTACTCCCGTAATTTTGATTCATTATTTTACTTCTCCACAAACATAAGAAAAACAAATAAATTTTGTTAAATAATCCGAAAATGGGAATTCTGGCGTTAAATTTTAGTATATCGCTCCCAAATTTCGCTGTTAAAATTAATCATCGTTCGCCAGATTTTGCGCTTCATCGAGGACGCTTCATTTCACGTCAAAATCACTGCATCAAATTCAAAAGAACCTTATTCATGGCGGCAAATCCAGGTAAAATTTGGATTATATGTTGAGTACTGAATTGGGATGCATCCCCATTTTAATTTAACTTCTCGTCCCAAATTTTAGGAAGCATAAAACCTATCCTGAGGTTGATCCACATAAAGTGTGCTTGCTGGATTCTTTTCTCGAAAGTTCTTAACTTGATTAGAAAGATTACAAAATTTGAGGACCTCCGTGAAAAGGGATTGGGTCAATATTACTGCTAGACAAGTATTAGATTTTCAGAGCTTTGTGGTCACTGTTGTATGAGTATCCATTCCTTCCCATGTTTCAGAAACTGTGCAGAAATTGACAATACCGAACAAGCATGGAGAAATACTTGCTGGATTATTGCACGAAACTGGATCTCTCGAAATTGTAGTCTTGTGCCATGGTTTTCGAGACACAAAGGTTGGTAAATGCTGTTAGTTTTTGGTGAATGAGTGGTTGTGATGATGTCCCTAGTTGTGGATTTGTCTCACATATTTCAATCTGCAGGAGAGTAGCACTATATCAAGCCTCGCTGCTGCTTTAGAAAATGATGGAATCACTGCATTTCGCTTTGATTTTGCTGGAAATGGGTATGCCTTTTCACTTTAAGTACATTCATCTCTGCTTTTTGTAAGGTTTTAACTGATAAGACTCAGAACATTATGTGCATAAACACGTTATGTATCTCTATCTATATACCATGGCCATTTCTAGTAGACTTTAAGTGATATTTTCAAGGTTGATGTGTCTTCGTTATAGACAAATTTAAATAAATTTGTGTACCAGCTTAAGCTTCTTTGTTGGAAAAATGCCGGGCCCACTTTGGTCTTGTTTATTTTTAATGGGCGGAAAAAAAAGTGGAAAACGTAATATGTTTATTCATAATCCTTTTTGTGAAAAGAAAAACATTCTTCGTATATATAAGTCGAAGCTACAACAAGCAACAGAATACTTAGTTTGACTATTAAACCACGTTAATGGGCAAAAACATTCTTTAACTTCAGAATCTCCAAATGTGCTGCTGATAGAACATATGATTTGCAGGGAAAGTGAAGGTTCGTTTCAATTTGGTAACTACCGTAGAGAGGCTGATGATTTAAGGTCGGTGATTGAATACTTTACTGGAGCTAAACGCAGAATAGCTGCAATTCTTGGTCATAGTAAAGGTATGCCAACTTCTCATAATTCAGCTTTTTCTTGAGAGATTATGTAAGAGGGAAAAAAAAAGTAAAAGAATATCTTAGTTGTTTTAAATCATTTGCTTACTGTTATGAATTCTTTCTTAAGGTATGTTACTAAACATTTAATTTTGGTTTTGTTCATTTTGCCAAACCTTTAGTTCTTCAAATGTTTTTATCTGTCTGTGATGATTGCGAAGGCACATTGCTGCAGGTGGCAATGTTGTTCTCTTATATGCATCTAAATATCATGATATACCTGCTGTTGTCAATGTTTCTGGTCGTCACAATCTGAAAAGAGGGATTGAGGAGCGCCTTGGAAAAGACTACTTAGAAAGAATTACAAATGATGGATTTATTGATGTTAAAACCAAAACAGGTAATTATATATTAAAATACAAGTAGCATCTCCTGCTTAATTTTCACTGGTTGAAGCTCAGAACAAAATTCCCCTCCACAATAAAATTTGCTTGCAATTTTTAACGCACTTTTCTTTTACCATGTTACTATTCTTCTTTTTGGCACTATTACTGGCCTAGTTATTTTCCACATCCTGAAATATTTGCATTCCATGTAAGAAAGATTGACTACCGTGTTTCTTTTCCAGGAGAAGTCAATTTTCGAGTCACTAAGGAAAGTATGATGGATCGACTCAATACAAATATGCATGAAGCATGTCTTTCAATTGATACGAGATGCAGGTTAGTAGATATGCCACTAATAATGTGGGGATATAGTTTTTATAGAATTAATTTGAGTCGAGCAACAAATTTCAACACATACTATTAATTTGACCTAATGGTCTTCATATGGACATTAAGCTTGTGTTTGGCGAAACTTTTATTTTGTTGAAAAACTAACTCGTCAGGTTGATTAATAGTTGTGGGAATACCTAAGATTTATAGATGATAATGAGCAGTGATTTGAAGTGTGCATAACATAGAATCTATAAGTATGCAACTTTTGATGTGTCTTGACTAAATTACAGGGTGCTTACCGTACATGGGTCAAATGATGAAATCATACCAGTAGAAGATGCACTGGCATTTTCAAAGATCATACCAAATCACAGACTGCATATCATAGAAGAAGCTGATCATGGATACACTTCCCATCAAGCTGAATTAGCTTCAATCGTCTTGCCTTTCGTGAAGGAATGCTTGCAGTCAGCCCAAGATGCTCCAAAATAGGTTAGTTTGTGATCGAGTTTATTTAGTAGAAATAATCGTTTCCTTGGAAATTTTACCCTTTTAATTGTTCTTGGTGAATGGTGATAATGACCAGAATTTTACCAATTATTGTGCAGTTACCTCCGATAAATTCTCCATATTGTTCCACCATATTTATCAGCAACATCTCTGAGTCTCTTCTTTTCCGCTTTTCCTGTTTTGGTTCAAGTGAAAGAAATGACAAGCATTGATACTTTATTATTATTGTTGTTGTTTTTGTTTCCTTGTTTTAGATTTTTAATGTTGTATTCATCAGATGAATGACTGGGTTGAAGAGTTGAAACATATATTAAATTTGAGACGTGTTCATTTTTGTCATCTGCACTGCATTTCTTGATCTGATAGCATCTCCCATGATATGAAAATGTGGATGGCTTAAAATAATTTAGTATGTCACTCGAACAAACATTGTCTACAAAATTATCTCAAATGGTTGATGTCAAGGACTGTGTCAAATTGACGTAACAACATAATAAATAGAAAAATTGTTCAATATCTTTCTCTTCCGTCTTGTTTCTTTCTTTTTATTGGTTTACCAATTTCACAATAATATATAGTGCATGTACTGTAAAATTTATAATTCTTTAATTATGTTTCAATTGGCAAATTCCTCCAAAAACTTCTGTTACGAGTTTGTAATAGAAAATTCATACAGTAAACATCTATATTTTCTAACACATGCTAATTATATGGCTTATATATATATATATATATATATATATTTTGAATGTATGATTGAAAAAAATGGTAAAAATATGAAAAATTTCGTTAGTCATTCAGATAAATTGATTTGAAGATGATGATTTTTTTTCCTCGCAAGTGTAAGAGATCTTCGTAGAAGAAAATATCCTTACAAGATGGTTCTCAAATTGTGCTTCAATGAACAAAACTTTACAAGCATTTGTAAATGAAAATTTTCTTACAAGGAGAATTCTTACATGTTTGTACAAGCAGCAAAGTCTTAAATTTAAAAGTTCTGTCAGTTATTATTACTTTTTGCTTTTTCTTATTTATATATATATATATGCCTAAGTAATACTTATTTTAACTAATCATTTTTAAGTAGCAAATTTTATATCAGTTTAATTCTCTTTTTTTTTTTTTTTTTGGAGTATCTACCTTATAGGGATACACGGTAGTTCAAGTAGTTTCTTGTTTGGTAAAATGATTAGAGAGTTTTGAACCACCTTAATGCAAGGATGGATTATTTAGCACTTTGATGAAATTCTATGTTGTATACTTTCATGCTGTGGTGCAAAGTGTATTTCTCGAGGAATGATAGAAAGTTAATGAAGAAAACATTGTCGGTACTGAACCTTTTTTCTCCTGGTATGCCTGCAGGCACTGTTCATGCTTGTTAATTTTCTGGACATTGGCATCTTCTGAGCTGTTCTTGTAAGATTGTCAAGCATTTATAGGACATGGGAGATGTACAGACTATATTAGTAAGATTGTCGAGTGTTGCTGGTTGCTGGTTTATAGAGGTGGTTCCTTGATGCTATTTGGATTTAATCTTGTGATTTTTGTAAAATGAGATGAGATAGATAAGTTTTGGGGCAGTCTGGTTTTGACTTATTGTAGTTTGAATTGTAATGAAGTGAAAAGCCTAACCCTCTTTCCAAGCCAAAGCATCACAGTTTGTACTGTAGAATTATGGAACACACACATATCTGCCGATTCAGTTTTTGTTCCCTTAGTTGTTTGATCAAGTTAAAACAGTCGACTCAGTTTGTACTTCAGATTGGAATATGCTGATGAGGCATTGGTTTATGGCAAGGAAGCTGATGCTGATTGATTGCAACATGCAGCCACAGTGAACTTGAATCGTTTCTTGACTATGAAAGAGTGCCTAAAACTTAGTATGAGAAGTGTTGTAAAGAAATGCGTCTTTTTGGAGTGGAAAACGTGGTTTGATCATTCATTTGTTAAAGGTCAGGGACATAATTTGTATTTGATTTGTTCACCGAGATTTATGAAATGTGCTGAGTGATTAATGTGACACTAAATTGTCTGATTGAGTTTATTTTCCACTGAAATTATCTATGGGCCGATCAAATGCAAATTTATTTTCCACGAAATTCAGAAGTCATTTTTTCCCAAAGAGTGAATATATATATATATATATATATATATATATATATATATATATATATAAAATCAAATGAAGGAATTGAAATTCTTATAAGAATGGACACCAATTAAAATTCTATAAAATTAAAATTTCAATTTACTTTTTCACTTTTAGTGAAATGCAAAACTTGATAGTCCATTTTTATTTTCAACTACTCATTCAATTATTTAATATATTTTTCTCCAATTTTAATCGCACATTTAATAAATAAATCAAGTAAATATAACTTTATCACCAAAAGAACAAGGCCTTAGTTTTTATATCTTTTTTTAAATTGGGTAAATTTAATGAATGGTCACAAAATTTTCAAGATGTCCCTAATTACTCACTGAACTTTAAAATGTAATTGGATACTCACTGAACTTTACTTAATGTCAATTAATAATTACTCTTTAACTCAGTATTTAAATATATTTAAGAATTATGTGTATATGACTAATAACATTCTTCGTAGAGATAGTTAAACTAATTGTCGGGGAAATAAATTCATCTATTGGAACTTAAATCAGAGAAAAATTAAATAAATAAAATCAGAAATGGCATTGTCTGAAATAATACTTGTGTCGCGTTTATTGTTTATATAGCTTTTCGTCTCATTTGAGTGAGTTTTTTTATACTAGCGGTTGATCTAATTGGTCACATGTATGATATCGTCATTTAAATTGGTGCAATACGTTAATAGAATAAATATTAAGTTAACGAGTGATCGATAAATGACGTTAAGTAAAGTTTAGTAAGTATTTAATTACATTTTAAAGTTCAGTGAGTAATTAGTTACATCTTGAAAGTTGAATGACCATTCATTAAATTTACCATTCTTAAATTACTCTTCTTATTGATTTATTACTAATTTTTTACTTTTTTGTAATTTTTCTTTTTAACTTCTAAACTTCACATTTGAAATTCACTTTTTAATAATTTGTGCGAAATAAAAAAATTAAAGTTTGGTGATTACACTAGAACACCAAAAACAACCTAGAAAAGGAAACACGATTGGCCAAATTGGTACAATAAACAATCACACCCACTTTAAGATTTATTAGTTTTTACATGTTTTTATTTTATTTATTATTATAAATTACACCTTATCTACAAAAATTACAAAAAAAAAAAAAAAAAATTTCTTTCAAAAATTTATGTATCAAGGCTCAGGCAAGATCATACCATAAAACAAAATTAACTCTTACTATCTAACTAAAATCGAATTATAGGGATTAGATGTTAAAATTCTAAATTCATTGGTACCAAAAATGTAATTTGATCTACTATAGCACCATATTCCAATTTGCTGAAATAAAATCTCTGGCCTTTTCTTCGGGTAACTGCAGGAAGAACGAATCGGACACACAACTCAGTAACTCGCAGGTTAGAATCAGATTTTCTCTCTACTCCCCTAATTTTGATTCATTATATTACTTCTCCATAAACATAAGAAAAATAAATAAATTTTGGTAAACAAACCAAAAATGGGAATTCTGGCGCCAAATTTTAGTATATCGCTCCCAAATTTCGCTGTTAAAATTAATCATCGTTCACCAGATTTTACGCTTCATCGAGGACGCTTCATTTCACGCCAAAATCCCTGCATCAAATTCAAAAGAACCTCATTCATGGCGGCTAATCCAGGTAAAATTTTGGATTATATGTTGAGCACTGAATTGGGATGCATCTCCATTTTAATTGAGCTTCTTGTCCCAAATTTAAGGAAGCATAAAACTTATCCTGAGGTTTATCCACATAAAGTGTGCTTGCTGGATTCTTTTCTCGAAAGTTCTTAACTTGATTGGACAGATTACAAAATTTGAGGACCTACGTGAAAAAGGATTGGGTCAATATTACTACTAGAGAAGTATTAGATTTTGAGAGCTTTGTGGTCACTGTTGTATGAGTATCCATTCCTTCCCATGTTTCAGAAACTGTGCAGAAATTGACAATACCGAACAAGCATGGAGAAATACTTGCTGGATTATTGCACGAAACTGGATCTCTCGAAATTGTAGTCTTGTGCCATGGTTTTCGATCCACAAAGGTTGGTAAATGCTGTTAGCTTTTGTTATGCTGTTAGTTTTTGGTGAATGAGTGGTTGTGATGATGTCCCTAGTTGTGGATTTGTCTCACATATTTCAATCTGCAGGAGAGTAGCACTATATCAAGCCTCGCTGTTGCTATAGAAAATGATGGAATCACTGCATTTCGCTTTGATTTTGCTGGAAATGGGTATGCCTTTTCACTTTAAGTACATTCATCTCTGGCTTTTGTAAGGTTTTATCCGATAAGACTCAGAACATTATGTACATAAATATGTTATGCATCTCTATCTATATACCATGGCCATTTCTAGCAGACTTTGAGTGATATTTCTGAGGTTGATGTGTCTTCATTATAGATAAATTTAAATAAATTTGTGTACCAGCTTAAGCTTCTTTGCTGGAAAAATGCCAGGGCCACTTTGATCTTGCTTATTTTTAATGGGCGGAAAAAAAAAGTGGAAAACATAATATGTTTATTAGTAAATCGTAATCCTTATTGTGAAAAGAAAAACATTCTCGTATATGTAAGTTGAAGCTGCAACAAGCAACACAATACTTTGTTTGACTATTAAACAACATTAATGGACAGAAGCATTCTTTAACTTGAGAATCTCCAAATGTATTGCTAATAGAACATATGATTTGCAGGGAAAGTGAAGGTTCGTTTCAATATGGCAACTACCGTAGAGAGGCTGAAGATTTAAGATCGGTGATTGAATACTTTACTAGAGCTAACCGCAGAATAGTTGCAATTCTTGGTCATAGTAAAGGTATGCCAACTTCTCATAATTCAGTTTTTATTGAGAGATTATGAAAAAGAGAAAAAAAACCAAAAAGAATATCTTAGCTGTTTTAAATCATTTGCTCACTTTTATGAATTCTTTCTTAAGGTATGTTACTAAACATTTAATTTTGGTTGTGTTCATTTTGTCAAACCTTTAGTTCTTCAAATGTTTTTATCTGTCTCTGATGATTGCTAAGGCACATTGTTGCAGGTGGCAATGTTGTTCTCTTATATGCATCTAAATATCATGATATACCTGCTGTTGTCAATGTTTCTGGTCGTTACAATCTGAAAAGAGGCATTGAGGAGCGCCTTGGAAAAGACTACTTAGAAAGAATTACAAATGATGGATTTATTGATGTTAAAACCAAAACAGGTAATTATATATTAAAATACAAGTAGCATCTCCTGCTTAATTTTCACTGGTTGAAGCTCAGAATAAAATTGCCCTCCACAATAAAATTTTGCTTGCAATTTTTAACGTACTTTTCTTTCACCATGTTACTATTCTTCTTTTTGGCACTAGTAGTGGCCTAGTTATTTTCCACATCCTGAAATATTTGCATTTCATGTAAGAATGATTGCCTAACGCGTTTCTTTTCCAGGAGAAGTCAATTATCAAGTAACTAAGGAAAGTATGATGGATCGACTCAATACAAATATGCATGAAGCATGTCTTTCAATTGATAAGAGATGCAGGTTAGTAGATATACCACTAATAATGTGGGAATATAGTTTTTATAGAATTAAGTTGAGTCGAGTAATAAATTTCAACACATACTGTTAATTTGACTTAATGTTCTTCTTATGGACATTAAGCTTGTGTTTGGAGATAATAATGAGCAGTGATTTGAAGTGTGCATAACATAGATTCTGTAAGTATGCAACTTTGATTTGTCTTGACTAAATTACAGGGTGCTTACTATACATGGGTCAAATGATGAAATCATACCAGTAGAAGATGCACTGGCATTTTCAAAGATCATACCAAATCACAGACTGCAAATCATAGAAGAAGCTGATCATGGATACACTTCCCATCAAGCTGAATTAGCTTCACTCGTCTTGCCTTTAGTGAAGGAATGCTTGCAGTCTGCCCAAGATACTTCAAAATAGGTTAGTTTGTGCTCGAGTTTCTTTAGTAGAAATAATAGTTTTCCCGGAAAATTTACCTTTTTATTTGTTCTTGGTGAATGGTGATAATGACCAGAATTTTACCAATTATTGTGCAGTTACCTCCGATAAATTCTCCATATTGTTCCACCATATTTATCAGCAACATCTCTGGGTCTCTTCTTTTCCGCCTTTTCCTGTTTTGGTTCAAGCGAAAGAAATGACAAGCATTGATACTTTATCATTATTGTTGTTGTTTTTGTTTCCTTGTTTAAAATTTTTAATGTTGTATTCATCAGATGAATGACTGGGTTGAACAGTTGAAACATATATTAAATTTGAGATGTGTTCATTTTTGTCATCTCCACTGCATTTCTTGATCTGATAGCATCTCCCATGATATGAAAATGTGGATGGCTTAAAATAATTTAGTATGTCACTTGAACAAACATTGTCTAGAAAATTATCTCAAATGGTTGATGTCGAGGACTGTGTCAAATTGACGTAACAACATAATAAATAGAAAAATTGTTCAATATGTCTCTCTCTTCCGCCTTGTTTCTTTCTTTGTATTGGTTTACCAATTTCACAATAATATATAGTGCATGTACTGTAAAATTTATAATTCTTTAATTATGTTTCAATTAGCAAACTCCTCCGAAAACTTCTGTTACGAGTTTGTAATAGAAAATTGATACAGTAAACATCTATATTTTCTAACATATGCTACTTATATGGCTTATATATATATATATATATATATATATAGAGAGAGGTTTGAATTAGAAAAGATTCTGAAACCTTTGTTGAAATCTGAGAACTAAAGCCAGTGCCTAAGATTTTGTAAGGGCAGCATGGTGATGTAAGTCCCTGTTTGTGTCTAGGTTGCTAAAGTTCAAAGAGAAAACAAGGAATACAAATCCTGTTAAACTTATAACTTTCTATATCTACTCTGTTTGACTGGTAAAGTTTATCAAATTATGTACCTACACTTTTAATTTCAAATCTCTTTATTGTATCATATAATACATGCTATAATAAATGCTATAAGAATTAAATGCTATAGGGATTAGAATTCTTACGAAAAAACTGGAAGAATGAGTACTGCAAACTTTTTGTTATTGGTTGCTTGTTGATTTTTCGGATGATTTACAATGACGTGCTACCCCCTTTATATACAATTTATGAGGGGTAGAGTTGGGAAGTAAAAAGCACACGTACATGGACACGTATTTACATTTCTATGTTCAATTATTATATGAGGGACACTAATTCATCTAGCTGCTAAGTATAAAGAGATAAATGACTCAGCATTTATGTATAGTAACATAATAACTGTCTTTCTTCTATATTCTCTAGAAATCTGTATATGTGTATATATATATATATATATATATATTATATTGAATGTATGGTTGAGAAAAATGGTAAAAATATGAACAATTTCGTTAATCATTCAAAATAAATTGATTTGAAAATGACGATTTTTTTTTCCTCCCAAGTGTAAGAGATCTTTCCTAGAAGAAAATATCCTTACAAGATAGTTCTCAAATTGTGCTTCAATGGACAAAACTTTACAAGCATTTGTAAATGAAAATTTTCTTACCAAAAAACCCTTAGAATTCTTACATATTTGTGCATGCAGCAAGGTCTTAAATTTAAAAATTCGGTCAATTATTATTACTTTTTCTTTTTCTTACATATTTTAACTAACTAATCATTCTTTAGTAATAATTGAATTTTTTTTATAGCGATCATTAAAACACTATATTTTTTTTTCTTAAAAAAAAGAAAAAGAAAACACTAGATTTTATTTTATTCAAAAAAAGAAATAAAAAAACCTTCACAAAATGAGTTTTTAGTTGATGCTCGAGAGTCCACCAACGGCCCAAGCTGAATCGTCTTCACTTCCATCCCAAAGGGTTTGACCTCGATAGGTCTCTGGAGCACAACTGGAATCGAAGATCTACTCCTAATTCGAAGCTTTTGTATATTCCGAAAATGGTACCCCCTAATTCCAAGCTTTCTGAAAGTTTGCATAATTGTTATCTTCGTTTTACTTTATTGATGATTCCTTTTTTTTTCAAAATTTTTTTCCTGTTTTTGTGCGTTTGATTTTTGTGGGAAAAATGCTCAGGCGACGAAACCGATCTCCAGCCCAGTTCCAGACGCGTGGTACCCAACTCTTGCTGTTTTTATGCTCTCGATAGGTCTCGTTGTCACTGCCTTTTTCTTCATGTAAGCGATCGTTTCAAATTTTCGATCTTATTCTGTTTGTGGTGATCTGATTCACTAGAACTTGGATTGTGTCAAGTCTGTGCGGATCGGTTTTCCAATGTCAAAATTGCTAGGTTTCGCGAGATTTATTGACAGTATAAAGCATGTTCATTTGAAGATTTGAAGCGTAATTTTTTGTGTGAAGTCATGTAATGTTGCAGATGATCGTCGTTTGTTACCTGTTAATCGGAGTTGCTTTGTGTGATTGCAGCCTTTCATTTACTACTGGAATCTCTTTAATTATGTATCTGTATTGTCTTCAAGTTCGCCCATACCCTGTTTGATGTGTCTTTAGTTTGACTGTATTTCCCGATTTTCTATATCTGCACCCTTTGGTGGCAGTTGTGTGTTTTAATTGAACAACAAGTAAGTACCCTGAATTTCGAGGGATTACCTAATGAATGATCATCGAATTTAGTTAGGAAGCAAACTTAACACTGTTGGTTTTAACTTTTTTCTATCTAAAGTATAACATTTTACTACTCAATTAATGCCAAAATTTCAATATTAACCACAGATTTCAAATCACTACTTCCTTTTATCCATGCATCTCCCAGTCTCCACTATTATTCAACTTAAAAATTTAGTTTTTAGGAAGATATAAGTTCACAAGAACATATGCTAATTCTTCAAGGCTGTTGGAATCTTGATGAGAAAGTCCTTTTTTTTTTTTTAATTGAGTATTGAGATTGAAGTTGAATGCAAAGGGTAATGTGGGAATTGGATTTTCCTTTGGAGTTTGGGGTGCTTGGTAGTAGCTGTAAGATGATTCAATGAACGATCATGTCTTAACTATGAGCATAAATATTTGTGACCTATCCCGTCGATCATTCTCTCCACTCTGGGTGTAATGCTACAGTTGTGATCTGCCAAGAGGGCTAACAAACTATAATCTTTCACAGCTCTTATGTATTTTGGTATATCTCTCTCTTGCATGCCTCCCAATCTGATATTCTCGTTGCTCTTGTAAATATGAGCTTCTGTCAGGTAAAACATGGCCCAGTTATATAATCATCAATCTCTTAAGCTATCCTCAAATTTATGCCACTTTATTAATGCATAGCCTCACATCTTAGCTTATCCACTCCCGTCTTATTATCTTTTTTTTCCACGTCATTCCTTTTATTGTATACAACTATTATCCCAAGTTTAACGAGTCATCACCAATTGTTGTGGAAATGTGTGTGTTTTTTTCTTTTCTTCTTCTCTTCTTTTTTTCCTTTTTTTTGTTTTTTAATTTTGTACTTACACAATGTTGGGAAAGATTCATACATTGAAAATTAATTGGTGTGTCATGCATAAGTTGGCTCAAACACATGTCCGTTTTCCTATTATTATTATTATTATTATTATTATTATTATTATTATTATTTCTTTTCCCAGAGAAAAGCATATGAAGATGCCTATTATTAGTACTTAGTGTGTTTTGCTCATCAAATTTAGTTTTGGGACATTTGTTGGGATAGCATGCATGTTTCCCTTATCTGCACCCAATTCTCAGCCTACATATCATGTTCTGCTTTTGAATAAGCAGACTTCTTAGTTTTCTGGTTGTTCGCCACTTGCCCGGTCTTGAAGAAAGGGGATAATTGTAGATTTTGGACTAGTAAATGTTATGTAAGTGGATGCTAGTGTTGCTACTAAATGAGATGGAGAAAGAAACTAGTCATTTTATTGGTTTTCAAGTACTCTTGTGGGTTCTTTGGTTTTTGAATTCACTATAGGCCATGAAAGAGGTGGCCGCCTGGAAGAGGGTTAAATTTTGGTATACATAGATTATGAGCACAACAAAGAAGCCAGTTCATTTGACTTATCCCTTGACTGCTGTAGCGAGCCAACAATTTTGTTGATGTGTCTGCTAAGCTAGAAATTGAATATCTGTCTAATTCTTTTGCATACAGTTCTCAAATATCAGAATTAGGAACAATGTATAGTAGAACTGGCTGGAGTCCACTATGAGAGTTCAATTAGCAAATTAGTCATCTAGTGTTGCTAGTTCTGTATATGCAAAGGATGTCAAAGAGTCGGGAGGTTTTGCATCAAAAGAAAGGATTCAAATAACCTGAAATGTATGCAAGATCCTGTGCGTCTTCTTTTCTATTTTTGGGCTATTTAGTGGGTCTTTTGTTTGCTGCAGCTATGAAGCTACTTCCTCAAGGAAGAACCGCAGTCTCGGGAAGGAGCTTGGAACAGGGGCAGTTGCATCTGTCTTCTTGGTACATCAACGTTGTCTATACTTGTGCACACTGATTCTAATTTTTCCCTTTTCGATCTATTTGTTGATAATGCTTGCTATTTTTGGATTGCAGGGCTTTGGGACCTTATTCTTGCTACTTGCTTCGGGTATCTATGTTTGATTTATTTGGCGTTGAAGAGGAGTAGATTTTGTTGAGCGTATCAATTTACATGAAAGATATTTGCATATTATTATAAATATTGAGTCGAGCTATAGTGCGGTTGTTTTCAAGATTTAGGGCAACACTTCCGAATGCAAATTACTTGGCTAGCGCTCATTGTGATACTGTGAACTTGAAAAATGAAACCTGCAATTTAGTTGCCTTTGCAATTTTGTTTTCCTTCGCTTCAACATTTTGGTGTTTTTCGTTGAAAATGCTGAAGTTTTCTGTTTTTTCGGTGAAAGTGAAGAAAAAAAATAAAATAAAATGGAAAGTGGTGTCTAGATGCCCTTACTATTTAATTTTTTTGACATTATCCAATGACAGATCAGTCGAGTCCGAACATTACAACCTCATAATTGACATCCATTTGGTGGCCCATCATTAAATTCAGATGGGGAAAATGGGTAAGTTAAAATTTTGTTCAATTTTACACCCCAAGGCATCTAGCTTGGAACCACATATATGTTGGACCACATAATCTTGAATTGTTTTAGATGAGTTCTGATTTGATTTTAAAAAACTACTGAAAGTGAATAGACAGATTATGGCCACACTAATGCAGTTTTATGCTCTTAAAAAATAGAGAAAAATGTTCGTTCCAACTTTAGGGCATTGTTATACCTCGATTTAATCTCCTACTAATACCGGCTACACTCGACAACTTGAGATCATTGTCACATCAACAGTTGACATGATAGGAGATCAAAATTGTGCTATGCCGATGGTTTGTTCTAATCATTGTGGACGTTAGTGAAGTTTTATTTGTCCTGTATGGAGTAATGAAGTTCTATGAAGTTAAATAAGCGAGTGGTGAAGTAGTTTGAGGAAATGTGGAGAGTATTTATAAATGAGTTTCTGGGCGTTAAAAAATAAAAATAAAAAAAAAGAAAAGAGAAGAAGAAGAGTTTCTGGGTCTACCCTGGGCATACTATTGTAGCAATGTTTGGAACGTACATTATTTATGCATAACGAGATTGATTGGGCCCTGTGTTAAAATTGTATCTTATAACGAACCGAAATATCTGAATCAACTCTCGTCTAGTTGTGTTCGAGTAAAATGACTTGAAGCTTAAACTTTGTTAAATATTATTTTGTCATTATGAAATCTTATCTGCAAATTTTGGAACATCTTGAACACAATATTATACCGTTTATACACATAAGCAAGATAGTTTTACTAACAGAAAGATTTTGACATTGAACAAAGTGACATGTATCGCAAAGGTTATGGCCCCTCAGATTATGAAGAAGCAATGTGAAAAGCAATTTGGGTTTGGACAGATCTTATAAATCTGACATTGAAAATGATACATTGTTTTATGAGCGTCTCTAACCATAACATGTACAGGAGTGACCCCAAAGCAGACTACGTAGTCTATCTCGTTATCGCATATATATTTATGTCTTAAAATTAAAACAATTTGTTTTAATTTCATTAATTTGAAGAGATATTAATAGGTAGCAATAAACAGACAAAAGAAATAATGTTTTTCCATTTAGGTTTTTTTGATTGATACTAAACAACCAACAATTGGTGATCATGTTTATCTCCTTTGTCTTGAACTCAGTTCTCCTGTTTCAAGGAACAGATTTAATGAAGTGAATACTATCATTAGAGAGACATAATAAATATTGTCAGACTTGGTGTGAAATGTTTGATATCTTAAGTTGAACATTGTGGAAAACTTGAAAACGATTGGAGAAGATAGGTTTTGGTTCGAGTTTTATCAAAATTGATCTAATATTTATGTGGGTGTAAACTGACAATGGGTAATCATAGAATGAATATATTTTTTGTAAGGTAATTAAATTTGATATCTGATATTGAGATGAAATGTATTTCTGGGCATGATAGTTAATGACCAATTGAGCATTTGTACGAATACTGTAAATTGTAATCTTTGTAAGAGCAATAGCATGTTTGGTCATAATAATTTTTTTTGGAAGGTGTTAACTTTTTTTTAAGAACATATAGTTGACAAGGGTTTGAAACATCACCGCACCCCACTGTCTCCACCTTGTATTCAAAATAATAATAATAATAATAATAATAATAATAATAATAATAATAATAATAATAATTTGTTTAAGATGATTTGGATATGTGAAAGAATTGATTTCTTTTGAGGGCACATGAATCATCGGTAATCATAATACAATTGTTGGTGGAATATATCTTTGAAATTGGATATCAACATGAGAAAAACTAGAATAAAAAGTTGTATACTCCGCATCAAATGTGATAATGTACCTTCAAAAACCAACCCCTCCTAAGAGTATCTTCATTCTATTCAATGGATAATGGCTTACATGACAGACAGTTAGTGTGGTTTAACGTCTCTTTTTATTAACATATTTTAGAAGACTTATTAGTATTAATTGCTATCTTTTCGGCCGTTTATTCCATTTGATTTATTGAAAAAACTCTAAAACACTTCAAAAATTATTTGCCCTCCGACCACTCATGCTTGCTACTTTAAAATTGCAACAAGAAGCACTCAAAAAGTCTACATCTCAATCACAAAGGAGATGAGATGCTAACTCTAAAATAGGAAACTACAAACTTTTTGTTTGACAAAGTAAAAACCTAATAATTTCTTTTCACTTATTTCAGCTATATATATATATATTGTTCAGGAAAACTATATTTTATGTTTTTTTAATGAATTTCTTTACATTAATTTAATCACATTCTTCAAAAGCGTCACTTTTTTTATTTTTTTAAAAATATTTTTTATCACCTTAAGAAAAGCTATATATCAAAATTCAAAACTGAAAGCTTGTTTGCCTAAATTAATAGCTAGAAATTATTGTTTCATCTATCATTTTCAACGTACAACTTTATTATTTGTCACAATAATTTTCTTTATTTTTAACCTAGACTCAAGTATCCCTGTAAACAAATCCAAATATAGAAGGTCAACCATGCGTTGGCAGATGAGGTAGAAAAAATAGTTTCCAAATATCGACACTGTCTTATGCCTGAAACATATTTATTAACTTGCGGCCATTCTTGATAAAATTGCAGAAGAGTATGTTCACTGCTCTCTTCTGTTAGCTTACTCAATCATGTCCAAATATTGTTTTAACTATAAGGATTAATCAATTGTTATGAGTCATTACTTTGAATTGTTAAAGATTATTTATTAACGTTGATTTCGATTAGCAGTGCTAATTGAATTGGCACATCGATATCGGTACACTGGCACTGTACATGGTGATCATGTGTTGATGTCTTAACAACATTATGATACCAAGCAGTATTAAATATCACGTAATTATTGATCTATATATCAACACTGTTGATAAATTGAGGACCAGTGCTAACTGAATTAGCTGTGACATGACATATCGATATGGGTTGACACTGTAGTGATCATGTGTTGATGTCTAATTGATATTACAATACCAATCAATATTAAATATCACATAATCGTTAATCTATAAGAACTGTGGATGAATAATAAACTCTCTTTGTAATTCATTTGGAGATAGGGTATATGACTATGGTCTTGTGTGTGGTAGCATTCTTCTCCATCCTTTTTGTTTGTCTTTTTTGGGGTTATTTGTTTGGTTGCCATGAAGTCACGTGAATGCCTAGGCCCCTTTTGCAGCCTGCAGGCATTTCCTTAAATTGCAGTACTCCTCACTATATAACTCTCAAAGCCCTCTTTAATCTTCTCTTAGATAGATCATAAATTGTAATATTCAAGAATGAACCTAAATTCCCCACCTTCTCCATATGAAGATTATGATCATTACAATCAATCAGATCATGCAACTTCTGCATTCTCATGTCATATTTTCTTCGACGAATCCCCTAGTCGAACATACCGTCCACAACATCAACAGGTACTCGATATATTCCACATATATCTGTTAATGCAATTCTCGAATTATTTCTTGTCGATTAGTTTGATTTTGATTGATAATTCTACATTTTTCTCATGATCACTTGTGTTATCAAATGATGTTAGGATGATGGTGGCGGATTGAACAAAGCAATAAAAATAGACGAAGATCCACTCAAACTATCTCTAATGTGGAAGAGAGATCAAGATAAGGGCGTAACGCTATCGGAGAATAATCGTGTGAGACGGACGACGGTGATGGAAGACACAAAATACACTAGTCATCCGAGTCTTAAAATCAAAAGTAATCATATCCCGGAGTTCGAAGATCAGAAGAGACTATTGTATTCTTTTCCTTCAGAAAGTACTGAATTAAGCAGCAACACTACCACGTACAACAACAACAACATGACTACCTCATACAACAGCAACAATGATAACAATCGAATTAGGGTTTGTGCTGATTGTAACACAACCAAGACCCCTCTTTGGAGGAGCGGTCCACAAGGCCCCAAGGTATATCTAATGTACTTTTTTTTTAATTTTTAAAAAACTATCTCAACTTGAAAATTCAAGATTGAAAGAAGATCAAATAATATACTCAATCTTGAGATCAAATACACTAATCACTTACAAGATCCATTTGGGTTAACTTTTTCTTACGTTTTTGGTTATGTACAGTCGCTATGCAATGCGTGTGGGATAAGGCAAAGAAAGGCAAGACGAGCCATGGCTATAGCTGCGGCCACCACAGTCGGGACCCCACCTAGGGGTGAAGCCACACCAGCAATGAAGATCAAAGTGCATCAAAAAGAGAAGATAAGCAAAAAAGGGCATATTAATGTAGAGAAGAAGATCAAGAAGAAGAAGAAGCTTGGTTTTGAAGAGTTCTTGATAAATTTGAATAAAGAATTGGCGTTTCACGGAGTGTTTCCACAGGATGAGAAAGAAGCTGCCATCCTTCTTATGGCCTTATCTTCTGGTCTTCTTCATAGCTAATTAGTTTTCAAGAAACCAATATTACACAACAATATTAAACTAAGATATATCTATATCTATATATGTTGTTTTTAAATTTGTATTGGTTGATTTTCGATATACGATTGTTGTTATTTTTGGATTTAGCTAGATAGTACGGCCAAAGCATGATTGTTTTAGAGTGATCTAGTGATTAGTCGATCGAGAGGTCCGAGAGTAGTGAGTTGAAGTAATTGTTTGTTGTCATTTGATGAGATTATGTACAATTAAGAAATTCGTGTGATCTTCTATATATTTTCTTGTCATTTTTCGAAAGAATTCAAAGGGGTTACACACAAGGATGTATATATCAACTAGACTAGACTAATATGTTGTTTGACAGTCAATGTGTTTACTATGATCAACAATTCTCTATACAATCTAGGGTTGACCATACATTATATTGAAAACACATATTAAAGCAAAAGAGAGGTTTTGATAATGGCGCTGACATTGAAGGGAGCATAAGCTGAAGAAAATCTTGATTTTAAATAAATATAACAGCTTTTACAGGTATGAAAATTTGTTTGAAAAAGTACTAGTACTTTTCTGTTTGTATTCTTCTCTTAGAAGCTGTTGAAAGACAAATTATATGTGTGTGTCCAGCTGAGAAGCACATGGAGGGTTTTCTTGCATTTTGTATGCATTTATCAGTAAAACCCTTAGGGTATCTCTGGTTCGTACGTGGAAGCAGACAATATAATAGCTACAAAAATTCATCTCAATTGCATTATATATGTATAGAATGAAAATACTATCTTGCCCGTAGATTCTATATAGAGAGGAGGGTTAGTTATGCCATCTAAAGAGAGATTAGCAAAACCGGTGTCTCGTGCATGTCTAGGATTCCATTTAGTTGATGGACATTGTCTAGAGCCTAGAGGCCATCAAGAAAGATTAGTTAAATTAAAATAATTTAATTTTTTATGACTTTTTCTCCATCGGACTAAACATAAATTAGAAATAAAACTTAGATTATAAACAAAACTATTGGAGATGAGTTTTAGTCTTTTAGATAGCGGTACATTGATTATAGATCTTATTTATTTAATTGTCACTAATTCTATATAATGCACATTAACCATCGTAAATGTTTTTTATCTTTAATTCACTCACATGGGCATCGATTGAGATGAACGATACAACGTTAAGCTAAATTGAAAATTTATTTTGAAATAGTTTTAAAAATTTAGATGGCATAATTAATAACTTCACATAGTAACTACATACTTAAGGCTTGTTTTATTCAAATTAGATTTGATGAAATTATATTTTTAGATGTGTGGTTGAGAATTAGAAAGGATGTATTAATAATATAAATAATCATCAAATCATTAAATGAATAGTTGAGAAGAATGAAAGGAAAAAGTAAATTTATTTGATGAAATTTATTGTGAATGGAATGAGCCCTTGTGTTTCTTCTTGCTAAGGCTTAAGTATGTGAAGACTGAAGAATATAAAAATTTAAGATTGGGACTTCTGTTACATATTTTTGAAATATATGGACCTTTGTTGTAATTTTTCCTGTTTTCCGCGTTACATCGGTTCCTTCAGAGCACTACCTTTCTTCGCTAGGTACTTGCTCAACGAATCGAGTTACTCTACCATTTATCACCTGCATCAACGATCAGGTAATTTCCCTCGCACTTTGTCGTTCATCCATCTGATCTCAAGATAATTCACTATTTGGACAGTTTTGAAATGGTATTTCGTAAAATTGAGCGATGAAGAATAGTGCGTATTACCTGTTTGTTGAAATGCCTAAGGCACAGTTGAAACGGTGTTGTTATTTTTTCATCTCGTTTCGTATATCGGTCTCTTAGAGCTGTTAATAATTGCGTGCTTCAATTCAGAATCCTTGAAGAAGATTTAGGGAGTGGTGTGAAAATGACGAGCTATCTATGGAGAAAATACGCAGATTATTTGCACACGAAGTGGGAAAAGACTATTCTTTGGGACATGATTGAACCATACAGACGACCAAAATCCTTCACTCCGCTTGTCAGTATTTATGTATTTGCCTTTTACACTGGAGTCATTGGTGCTGCTATTACAGAGCAACTCTATAAGGTATATTCGACTGCTTGTTTGGTCTGGCTCGGTGGAGAATTTGATTCTCAATTTATTTTGTAGTGAGATAGCACTTACAGTTAGAATTTCAATTTTAACATAACTAAGTGCACATAACTTTATGAAAATGTTAGGTTTATTGAGAATTGATTTAAACAAGTGATACACTTGTATGCATGATTAGATTCAATTGCGATATGTTCGTATTCTGCTAGAAGAAGGAGATTGCTAGCATGAAACAAGTCGAGTTCTAATTATATATGGTTGATTTTCTCTCTTGTGCTGCCTTATTTAAGAATGCTGGATTGCGCATTTAGTTTGTAGGTTATGGCAGTTATCTTTTGCACTTAGGTGTATCTGTCATTAGCAACTGTGACTATGCATGTAGTTTTTAGACGAGTTTTTAACTTTAGCACCTGAAATCCATATCTGTTAGTAACTTATAAGAATCTCACTTGAGCAGGAGAGATTTTGGGAAGAGCACCCAGGTCAAGCTGTACCCTTAATGAAGCCGAAGTTTTATGGTGGACCTTGGAGGGTAATGAGAGGCGAGGTTCCTGGGTTCCTAGAGGAATAGTTCTAAGAAGCCACCATCAGTTAATATGTTGGATTGCGGTTTTCTTCATCTCGGACGTTGTGGATAGCATTGATGTTCTTATGCTGTGTAAAATGAAATGTTAGACAGTGATCCTTTGTTCTTAGTATCGAATGGATCAGTTCTTTTGCAACTTTGATGTGTAACACTACTTGGAATGGATGTTTAGGTCTCCTATGATGCTTGTGTTGATGCATGCTCACATGCTTTGATTTATTTGAACGACAATGATCGATCCTGTTTAGTTACAAAACAAAGCTTGTACGTATTTACTTCGTAGACATCTTGTTACATGTTTGCACTAAGCCTTATATTTTCTGTTCTCTTCCTTTATTTGCTGAGTGTTTTTTTGGCTATGGAAGAACCAGTATTCATGGTTCATTAGATTAACCCCCGGCATGTGACACAGCATGCTCTAGTATTATAGTTGGTCATGCAATTGCTTATCCAACTACTGAAACAATTTGTTACCTGGGTTGATGATGAATTTATCCAATTTGCCTTAGTATTGTATGCAATGAGTTACAGAATGCTTATCGGAGAGTTAGCCATGGGCTCAGGCTGTAACTGACTTTCCAGCAGTGGCACCAGCAGATTGTGAGTTTAGCAGTTCATTTCAAGCTTTAATTTTATGTTGAGAGCGATGAGGACTCAATCAGTTTTTGCTTTCATGAACCATGGAACTTGGATTATGAGACTGCTTTAGTTTTCCATTTTATCTTATCTGTGATAGCGTTGCAATTTTTATGAGTATTCACTTCTCACATTTGGCCTTTGGTTGCAGAAGTTTATTTTTAGGCATATCAGTGTGATCTTTCATTATGTTTTTCAATCTGATCAGCGTGTCTGCGGTAATGCCACTCTGCTTGTTTGATCTACAAATAGTATCCATTCATTGGTCATTATAACAGAATACAATGGTAATGAAATATATAAACACTGAAATTTATTATTACAAATGCTCAATCCTTCAATTTATGAAAAAGAAGTTAAGGAAGCAGTGTACAGCAGCTTCTCTTGAACTTCGACAAAAAAGGAAAAGACACGGACAATCAGAGCTGTAAGTCTTTGTTACATGTAGCATGTTTAAGAACTACGACTCTCTTGCATGTTTAGTAAAGTGATTGGAAGTAAAATTCAGTATAAAAGACACAAGGAAAAAAATGCTGAAACTTTGCTTGTCACATCTTCCGGTTATAAGGCATACTGAATATGTGCCTTAGTGTCCATTTGCAAGGCTCTTCAAGGCCTCAAACCTGAGACCCTTGTCTCCGAATTTCGTTTTGGTATAAAGATTTAGGTAATCTTGGAAGCAGATATGATTTGGCAGCAAAAGCTTCGGAGAGGGAGCAATTATAGCATCACCAGCAGGGTTGTAGAAGGTGGCAATGGAGAGTCTACTTCCATCCTTCATAGCCATCACTCTATGCAAAGCACTCTTGTAAGTTCCATTACTCAAGATTTCAACTTGGTCACCTGTATTTACGAAAATCCTGTTGTTTATTGAAGGTGGGATTTTTGCCCATTTTCCATCTTTGAAAAACTCGAGGCCAGGGACTTGATCATCTTGGAGCAGGAGAATGATACCACCAGCATCTGTATGCTCTCTCAGTCCTCTGATGAGTTCTGATCGAGGGCATTCCGGGTATATTGCCACTTTTGTCCCCACAGAAGGACCCTTGCCTCCTGCGAATACTTCCATTATGGAATTCTTCTGTATTCCCAGGTTCTCACACATGAGCTCTGAAAGCGTTTCTGCTAGCTTAATCAGTTGATCAATGTAGGTGTCCATCGTTTTGCTGCATAGATGTTTGATTATTAGGAAATATTAGGGTAACTTTTTAGTTTGCGAAAAATTAACCTTTAGATTGAATTATGGTGGGCTCCAACCAGGCATGAGCTATATGGATGATAATGAGCAGTGATTTGAGATGTGCGATTAATATTGAAGCTGCTCATAATATCATTATCAAGAATTTAGATTCTCGTTTTTCCACGACGTTATGTGGTGCCAGATATAATTTATTCCACCATACTATAGGAGCCATCAGATGTTATTGTAACTTACGTAAGGTCTTGTGACAGGCTAAGCTCGTTGATGTTGGAATTTGGACGATGCCAAACGAAGAAGGTGGTTTCCCAGTCGCTGCTACTGATATACTCGTTGTTCGCCAAACTCTTTGCAGTTTCTGAGTCGTAGAATTTGCCTTTCATCTTCGCTTCATAATGCAGATTCACCAATTGCTTCACTTTCTCCATCAGCTCCTTATCAATCCCATGGTTCTCAATCTGCAGGTATATATCATTATCAGCAACATTTATTTTGGTATTGCTGTGTTCTTGCTAGACACTACTAGATAAGATTAGACAGTAATAAAACATGTTATAAACAACATTGTGGTACCATGAAAAAGCCCCAGTTCTTGCATGCTTCATGAAGAAGTGCCATTGCTTCACCTTTATTGTCACTCTCAAACTTGCTGAAATCAATCACTGGGATCTCCATCTCCTCTTTCTTTCTTGCTCGGTTGAGAAAATATAATGGTCTATTTCTCTTTAAGTTTGGATGAGGAAATCATGTGAATGGGTGGAGTATATATAGGCATGGATAAGGGAGGTGATATTATTTTTAAAATGAGAAAAAAAAAAAAAAAAACTAAAGGAATTAGGTCAGTTAGATTTGAAGAAATGACGTTTGCAGGTGCACCATGACCCTCATTGAAAGTAAGATCTACATGAGTCCATTGGAAAAAGCAAGTAGCGTTAATGACTAATGAGTCCAAGTTCAGATCATCCCTCAACCATGTGATCTCTAAGTAATTTTTAATTAATTGACTTTGCATCTCATCACTTCCTGTTCAAGGCACAATTTAAAACTAAATTAATTTTCTCTTATCTAAAAGTTCAACTGTACGTGCATAGGCATTTTGCAGTTCATATCTCGTTGCCACCTATTTATAAAGACAGTACGTGACATCTTTAACAAGAATTTGCTTCAATCATATGTAACGCGTAAATCAAATAAATAAATCTGTTTTCATCACCGTCTGGATATTTTCTTTGCATCTTCGGAAGAATTTCCCTATCATAATCATTTATTGCATGTGAGCCCTCATCCAAATAATTTTACATGTCAACTAGATTTTGTATAATGTTTTATTAGATCTCCACACAAGTAGTTCTTTGCAATGCTGTTCTTGGTTTCTCAAAACCAGGGGCGGTATATGACAATGATCAAGGCTCTTTGACATATTTGCCCTTCATTAATTAGTACCGTTTTGCACAAATTGTGCTGATTAATGAAGTATAGAGAATATTAATGTAGGAAGAACGATAATGAAACTATTCTAAAACCAGGGGCAGCAATGTCATTGAGAGGTGGTTCTGTGGTGGGGTTGGGGTGGAGGAATTCAAATGCTGTTTCAGTGGGCGGTTTAGGTTTTGGGTGGCATGTTGTATTTGATTAGATTCTGATTTTCAATCTTGGTGTCCTAGTCTTTGTCTTTTGGGTCATCTGGTAAAACAATTTTTTCGTCAATCATTGAAACGTATTTTTGCTTTCAACAATTTTCAATGCCTACGCTAAACACTACATGTCTAGCTTATGCTTTATATAGATGATGGTGGTGGTGGTGGTGGTGGGTGGGGTGGGATGTCATTTTCTTATTCCATATTTTATTTTTTATTTTTTAAAGGAACATAAAGTTGTCTCTAACATAGACTAGCCTTAGGAAAACAACTTTTCATCAGATGCATTTTGACATATGCCTCTACCCTCCTCCAATGTTGCTAAGATCTTGCCTCGCCATTTTCGGCACGGCGACATTGATCTTGAAGAATTACGAATGTGTCATTGAATTTTGTCATATTGTGGAATTTTTACATCACAGGATTAACAATGTAGATTATTTACTTTATTTGTAAAACTGATTATCACCGCATTGCGAAAAATAATAAAATTCACTTAGCATATTCCATCTAATTAACTAATTGTTTTACGTGAAATTTAATTCTTGCAGCTTGTTCAAAGTCAAATTTTAGTAGTAATAATATATTTCACTATTCATTATTATCAATACATTTTATTCAATTTAAATTTAAAAGTTGAATGTTAGCAGAATAAAAATTTCTCCAACGACACGCTAAATTCAAAACTATGCCAATTATCCTCAAACATCCAGTCCAAAACTAGGTTCTTGCCTTCTTGGAATGGAAAAGTTCAGGTTGAAATTTGTCGTACGACTCACGCTAAAACAGAAGAGTTTGAAAGCCATCATTTCATGTAGAAACTCTTCCCAAAGTTGACTTTGTTCATCGATTTCCAAACATAATCATTCCTGCGTTAAAAGGTGGGTCTCAATAAAAGAGATAAGGGCATGTCCTATACAAAATATTGAAGATTTAATCGAATAACGATGTTAAATGTATAATTGAAAATTATTGAAAATACAATAAAAAATATAAAATAATTATATGAGTGGTTGAAAATGATGAGAGAAAAAATTATTGAAAATTAGTTGAAATTTATTGTGTATAGAACAAGCCCTAAAAGTGTGTTCCTTTATTCATCAAAACATCCATGATTGAACCATGTCAAGGGCATCACGAAACACACCGCGTGAATTGGTACCAACGTGACAAGCAGATTAAAAAAAATATGAGAAAATATGTTTTCACACAGCGTGTTACTTGAATAAGTAATTTGCTATATATAAGCTAATTTTAAAAGCTATATATAAAATGTTAAGCGTTGTTTATTGACTATGGTAATTAGATCAGCAATAAAATGATACATTGGTGATGAATAGTGCTGTGTTCATGTATTAATTAATATTAGTATTTTATAGTTATCACAACATCAATCAATATTAAAATATAACATAAGTAGTAATTTATTAACACTGCTAATGGATAGTGATACTCTATTTTCAAAAAGTAATGTATTTTTAATTACAATTCCGCACCATGCGGAGTGAAAAGCTCTAAACTTAAGAGGTAACCCAAATTCGAGAAAGTCTGACGCTCGGTTAGCATTTGAAGTTTTAACTTCTGATCTAAGAAATTAGAGTGATTTTTAATAAAAAGGGACAATCGAGACACATGATATACAAAATTTTCACTTTTCTTTGTGGTGTGCATGTGCTTGTTTAGGTCACTTCTTGACCGAACTTGAAACAATAGTCTGAGACAAAATCAAAATCTAGACATGCTTGTTTGGGCCTGCTCATATCAGCGGACCGTTGAAATTTAACTTAATGTTATGTTAAGAAATACTTTAAACGCGGGAGAAAAATGTGAGAGACGTGGGTGAGACCGCCACCACCGCATTCGCCTGCAGTGGGTTGTGAGTAGCTTTAGAAATCTTTGGGAGAATATATTTGGGAATATAACATTTTCGTGAAATTTAGACATAGCGACTAACATGTTACGGCCCAATAAGGCATTATTGTTCCAATTGCACTCTTTTTCTAGTGCTACAGTACACATTTCAATACAGTGCTAATCTCAATATCAAACTACTGGATGCAAAAATAATGAAATCCGACCATAAATGTATACAAATTCTGGAAACGAGGCAATAAATAGTGTACACTAACAAACTAGGATATAAATGTAATCATATGATATAATCTGACCATTCAGAAATAAACGAAGTGTGATCCATCGACTCGCCGGGAACTTCCTCGTGCTTCGTCGGCTGCTCTTTCCCTCCAACTAACCTAGCTGGATTTCCAACTGCCGTCGTCCTTGCCGGCACATCTATCAACACCACAGACCCTGCCCCAATCTTGGCACCTTCTCCAATCCTAATATTGCCCAATATTGTAGCTCCTGCACCAATCAACACCCCATCACCGATTTTGGGATGGCGGTCACCACCAACTTTGCCAGTGCCGCCTAGAGTGACGTGGTGAAGGATTGAGACGTTGTTACCTATCATGGCAGTCTCACCTACCACAACTCCAGTTGCATGGTCGAACAGGATGCCTTTGCCAATTTTGGCGGCTGGGTGGATATCGACTGCAAAGACGTCAGAGATACGAGATTGTAGTGCCAGTGCGAGAGGCCTACGAGATTGAGTCCAGAGTTTGTGGGCCACTCGATGGGCCTGAGCACACAATAAAATGTACACAAAGCAGCATGAAGATAAATCCAGACAAAATTTCAGAAATTAAGCAACATAGAGGAGATAAATGATAATTATTACAAAAAATAAAAAGAAAGATAACAGTTTCAGCCTAATTCTTGAAGAGAAACCACAGCATGCAAGTTTGACGTGCAGCAATAGATAGGATCAGACAGGGCACCAGACAAGATTTATCTTCTTATCATTCCTATTATTGTGCAGTATGTCACAAAAAGGCAATCATAATGCTAGTGAAAATTGTCCAGTGAAATGAGAATGCAAAAACCCCATATGTCTTGTAACTGTCTCATTGGGATGTGAATAGTCACCTTTTAACGTTAGTACATGGATGCTACAAATAGCAACGAAAACAAGTACCAAATGCAAAGTGTAGGAGATGAAGTTAACTTAGGGTGTGTTTGATAGGATTCTGGGAAAGGGAATTCCGGGAAAACGTTTTCTAGGAAAACGGATTCCTACCTTTTCCTTGGATTGAGTTTTCCAGGAAAACTATGATTTTTGTGCTTTAAACGCTTGTACCTGGAAAACGTTTTCCTGGAAAAAAAAACCAATCAAACACCCAAAGCTGAAAAAAATGGCTGGAAAACTCGTTTTCCAGGAAAACTTTTGTGCAATCAAACACACCCTTAGTGTTTGTTGGGCATGCTACTACTTGCATATATATGCCAATGAACAGATATATTAGCCTGGACCATACTATAGGTACACACACTTTTGTGTATGACAAATGCTACACCCTAATAGTGTGTGGGCTCCCACATTCCCCGGGGGGTAGGGGAGGAAATATGGTAATTTTATACAATACCCTATTAGGGTGTGGTACAAGTACACACGCAAAAGTGTGTGTACTTGAAGCATTATTCATTAGTTTCAATGTGCTTATCCAGAGATTCCTGACGCGTATATTATTCTCCGAGCACTGCTAATTTTATGTTGTAGGTTGTGGGTATTTTGCCGGTTAACTATAACTATAGATTGATCCGTAGGTCTTCGATTGGAGCTCAACCAAGAGAAGAAGTCTCTTACATGGTATGTCAATCAGTCAATCTGTTAGCTGTATAATAGAATTGAGGGCTTTCCCACATTAGTACTATGAGCTGTGACAGCACTAGATTCAATTAGTAAGTTGACATCTATTTTCCTATATAGCATCATCAAATTCAACAAATAAGAATAAATGTTCACGATATGCTTTCACAAATAAACTCTGCAGAATATTGCGTGGACGAAGTTGCAAAAGCATACTAACATTTATCCTAAGAATCAAGTTTGTCAATCTTTAAGTGCAATCCGTTGTGGTTAGAACAGAATTTTGTATGGTAAGGTTTTGTGGGATCCGTACAAGATGCATTTTCCCATTAAACAATGTATTCCAATCGAGCAAAAAAACTAAGAAATCCCAGTTTTACTACCTGGATAATAATATGTCCATAAGCTACAACAAAGCTCAAAACACGAAACACAACTTCAATGAATTATGTTCTATCAGCAAATTAATTCCAATCTCAATCATAGACACGTCAATTATACCAACTCAAGCTTACAATGATTTGATGTTCAGTTATTGACCACGCTTTAATTAATAAATATACAAATGAGAAATGCGGAGAGGCTCAGCCTCGGCTCATCAAGGTTTAATGTAAAATTGTCTAGCTTAGATAAGCATTGTTTTTAGCATTTGCCTTCTTAAATCTATTAACTTCTGCGTATAAGCTCCAGAATCAACCTCTTCGCAGAAGTACTTCTACCAAAATGGAGCTCTTTAACAGAGTACTGTTTGTATTTAATCATATTTCATAACTTATGTTTAATCTATTAGAAGATGTGAAATTCATAATTGATATAACAAGTCAAAATACTTTTAAAATTTGAAACTTATAAATAGGAAACATTTTAAAAAATTTTTTATCACCTTTTACCACTTTTTTATCCATTCTTTCTTTACTTTAAATCAATCACATCCACATATCTCCACCATTCAACTCCACTCATTCTCTCTCCTCTTTTACATTAAAAACCTTTAAAAACCATTCAAAACTAACCCCTATCACCCTAATAATCTTTAAATCATTTATATATTCATTTCAAGAAAATAATTATACCATCACAATTTATCAATTGTATTTTTATCACTAAAGTAACAGTTTTTTGCAATTTAACATGCTCTATTACAAGCTAATAATATAAACTACTCCACTATCATTAATCAACAAAAATAAATAGTAGAACTCGACAATTTAATATTTTATTAAATTTTAAAGCAACGAAATTTAGAAATAAACTACCTGGCAAGCGAGGAAACCCTTGTAATTAAGTAGGCAGTGGGAAAAAGATATGCAAGCAGGATCACGATAGCGGGTGGCGCGTAGGTCGGCGACGGTGGCGGAACGGAGGTTTGCATCGGTTGAGAAGCAGTCGAGGAAGAGGTCGTATAGAAGCGTCGATAGAAGCGTGGAGGAGCACAACTTGTTGCCGAGGTGGAAAGAGAGGGAACGCTCCAGTGAGGAGTGAGAAAGGATTGTGGAGTACAAATAGCTGGCTAAGGCCGGCTCAGCCTCGGCGTCTCGCCGAGCCTCGGCCTTAATCTGGCCCCACACCGAAGCCTCGTCTTCATCCGATTGGGAATCCGGTGAGAATTGGCGGTATTCTTCGGCAGGCATTTGCGATACGGTGTCGTTTCCGGTTTCTGGTGTGATTTCGTTTGCTGATTTTGTGGAGACGGAGGTTGGGTTTGTTTCATCTTATGTTGCTTTTTGCTACTTAATAGTATTTGTCGCAAGTTAATGAGCCATCTGTTGACTTACGTGGATTGAGCGATCGTTAATTTTCTAGAAGATGACCCTGATTCCTGATGCAGGGTGAAAATGGCCACTGAAGCCCAGCCCAGTTAAGGGAAACCTGATGGACAACACGGGCCCCATTGCATCCTTTGACCTACTAAGACCGATTGATTTCTGGAGCCGAGCCCAAGTATTTTCAGGCCCAATTTCACTCGAAAGTTGAAAAAAAAAAGGCTTGGAAGAAAATGCCAACATAAAAAATTCTGAAACTTGCAATTTAGTCCCTACTTTTTCAGTGATTGCAAATATGGCTAATTTGGTTTGTTGACAATCAGTGCGGAAATTTTCTAGTACCAGCGAATATACTAACACACGTGGATTCACATTCACTAATTCACTTGTACCATAATTGGTACCAGCACTGATACTCAAAAATTTCCAAACATCATAAATGAATCACGAGTCAAACACATGAGATTTTATGGTTCTACACAAACTTGAACAAAAAGTGCGCAGAGTATAAAACTTGTCTAATCGTCCAATATAACCATACAATCTGATGGAAGTAACAAAGGCTACACATAGGTTTAAATAGAGAAATACAAAAATTGATTATCCATTCGTGCTACGAAATACAAAAAAGTATACAGAGGAAAAAGTGATTGAAAATAACAAAAAAAAAAAAAAACTGCCGATGCTGCTTACATGAATCTCAGCCTATAGCTCAGCATTATTAGACTTCAAATTCTTGTCATTCGAGGTTGTCTTTTTGCTTCTCCACCACTGTCTTATCCGGTTTGAAACTCTATTCGCGTGAGTTTTCAGTTTCTCACCTGCTTCTACAACTCCTTTAGTGATCCTTTGCTTCCAATCATATTTCTTACTATCTTTTTCTCTCAAGACTTTCCCCTGTAGCAATGTTTTGATAACAACTTAGCATTCCACATAGTTTGAAATGTATGCACATAAAGAATGATTTTGAAAAGAGTAATACTATTCAAACTGCATGGTAAGTCTATGTGGCAGTATATGTGGTGGGGTCCATAAATGTTCGTGATATAGAAAAGAGTAATGCTACACGGCACCATAGTCACTCACTATCATAGTCAAACATATGTTGTGAACTTTAGTTTTGCTAAAAATTAAACTCTTTAAGTTGAATAGTGGTGGATGTAACTATAAAGTGTTAGTTTGATTGAGTAATAAAAGTTAATTTTCAGTAGAAACATGTTAAAACAAACACGGTCTTGGTACATGAAGTTCTAGTTTAGTACCAATTTTGAGGGAAAGTCTGGTTCCTCATCTTCATCATCATCATCTTCTGCATCTTCGTCTCCCATATTTTTCATGTTCATCAACTCTTCCCTCGAGTACATTTTCATGCCGGGGGCTCCTGGCATACCCTGAATCCCGGAGGTGGGCCGTCAGGTTAAGCATTAACATAGAAAAGCAAACAAGAAGCCGACAAACATTCTATTTTTATAATTATATATTTATGAATATATAAATAGGTACCTCCATGGATTTTAACAGTTTATCCATTTCAGCCTCTTTTGAGGACTTGGAGATAAAAGGTTCTCCAGGAGTCCTATCCTGAAGGGGAAAAAAATTAAAGCATTAAAACTAGCAAACCACCACAAAATATTTAAAGAATGGCATAATTCACTAGTAAATGTCAGTCAAAGTAGTCACCTTAGGAACTGGTGGTGGCTTTTTACTGCATGCTCCGGTAAGATCCTTACAGATAAATTTTACCAGAGAATCAAGGTCTGGCTTGTTTTTATACAGGTATTCTGCTACATCTGTATCAGAATAGCCCAAAACCTGCAAAATTCAATAACCGCTATTCACAGCGCGTTCGGGTAAACTTTTATTTTACTAAAAACTACTAAACTTTTTAGATTGAATAGTAATGGGATCCACGAGTGGCGGATAACAACGAATGGCAATATGAAATGTGTGGCTGATGGGTGAAAAGTAAAAGTTGATTTTAGGGACAAAAAAAAGGTTCAAACCTACACGAACTTGGTTGCAGAATTTCATCCCATGAAGGCTAAATATAATCACAAGGAATCAAAGCAAATAAAAAGTCGATTTCTCTCAAGGACTTCTAACAATAAGATCGTTATAGGTAAACTCATATTCATATAGGTAGACCGGGAAAGCAAAAGAATAGTAATGCTTTATAGGAAGTTAAATTCAATGATAAATTGGAGACAAAACTACAAAGCTTTTATAGAACCAGACCTCTTGACAAGCTCGTTCGATTGTTTTGCACTCCGAACCGCATTGTCCTTCAGAATCTTGTTCAACAAGCTGCATGTATAAAAGTTACAAAGGTAAGAACCCTAAAGTGAGTGCCAAATACTTATGTCAGCACCTGATGAGATTGAAAACAGAAAATTAAAATTGAAATACAAAGAGAACAACAACTAACACGGGAATGTTAAACTTGGAACACAGGAATTCGACCTATAATTGCAACAATTTCGAACTGGATTTCGCAAAACTTAATGACATAAGTGTATAACATTGATCATTACAAACACTAAACTCATTCAATGCTATGCTAAAAAATGAACCAGGATTGAAATAGACAATAGTACATATTTACCTCCAATCTATCACCTTGCTCTACAATGTCAATTTTCAGTATCCAATCAGCTTCCTGTTTCTTCAAATTACAAACGTTCTCTGCAATTTCGATGATTTGATACTCTGAAACCTGCTTCATCACAACCAGTTGTAGCAATAGAACCCTAAATAAGCAAAATATGAAAATATTCATCCTCATTCCTCCAAATCACATATTCAAGGGAGAAAATAAAGGCAGATATAAAATCAACAAGGATAACATAATGAATAATTTAACAGTAAAGCAGATACTAAAAATTACTTTGTTCAACTAGAAATACAATTATCGAATTATCGAATCTAAAAATTAAAGAGTGGACGACAAAATACAATTACCTTTTTCGGTGAGATCTCAGCTTGTTTAGCTTGAACTTGGTGATGCAACTGAGAAGCCAACTTCTCACAGACTTGACATTTGATGAAAGGTATGTCCTCCTTCCTCGCCACTCCAACTGGCTTCTTCGCACACTGTGATATCGGTATCCATGACGATATTATCACCGTTACACAGAATAATACTAACAACAGAGAAACTTGATCAGATTTTCCCATTACTTCCCCCTCTGTCAATCACACAGGCACACAGTGAAACAGGCAGGGTCCAGAATTTCTCACGACGTCGTATGTAATGGTGCAAAGTTTCTTACGTGTTCTGCTGTTTCTGATTGGCCGATCTGATCCACGTGTTGTGGCCCACAGTGCACTTGCCAAAACCTAAGACTGTTTATAGACTTCCATCTACAGGCCTACAGGGCAATAAATTGCAAAAGACGTGCTCAACTTTTTAAATTGCTTACGTTTTAGTCTTCTAAACATTTTTGTTAAATAATTTGTATATTGACAGGAGATAGGATCTTTTTTTCTTTTTGTTTTATGAAATTTTCTTTTCTTTTTCCTTTGTTGAATTAAGAACAATGGAAAGAGGAGTTGAGTTGGATGGTCAATGGATTAACTAATCGAAAATTAAAGAGAACTCATCTATTATGTGATTGGATAATTTTTATACGATTAATCTTTTTAAATTTAATAATGGTAAAAATCACAAATATGTGGATAATAAAAAAATTAATGATTTGAGACTTGTAATTAGTTTTGAAATCTGACTTTAATTATATGGCAAAAATCAAATTTTTAGTCAAAAAAAAAAGAAAGAAAAAGTTGAAATGAATGCAATTTAGATGGATGTCGCCAATTTATGAAAGGTTGAATATATGATTCTTTCAAAAGGGAGAAAAACGCTGAGGGATGAAAGTGCAAAAAAATGAAAAGGTTGGGACTATTTGATGAAAGTTACAAAAACGTGGAAGCCCAATTTGCACGTTGAGCAAGACGCGGGCCTGGAGTCGGGTCTTGGGGGTCTTTTGGCGGAAATAGTCGCACCACAGTAAAAGGGTAGACCGCCGATGCACAAGATCTCCAAAACCCTAATTTCTTCGAGACTCATCTACTTCAGGGGGGTTTAGCAGCATCTCAATTTTCCAGTAGCAAATGGCTTCAATCTTACCTGGTTCTTCCAAACCCCACAATTTCACTGGGAATAACTACGAAATTGCTCTCAGTCAATCTATCCAAGCCGTCTTGAATTCCGTTGAAACCCCTAATTTTCCAAATTCCATATCAAGTTTCTACGAATTGCTTCAATCTAAAACAGAACCGCCTCTGGAAACCATCTGGGTTTTGTCAGCATTGAGATTTCGCAATGCCAATTCGTCCAAGGTTGAAGCTTTGGATCAATTATCCGCTATTAAAGATTTGTTTGAGCTCATAATTTGTTGCTCTGCTTCTTGTAGTTCTATTAAGTGCATTGCTTTAATTTCACCTGTCATATACAATTTTCATACATTTATTGTTGGTTTAAACGGAATTTGAGCTGGGGTCCAAGAAGGAGAGAAAAGTGAATAAAGAAATTAAGGGTTTAGTTGACTCAATTCTTGGGTACATAAATATTTGTTGTGAGGGGTTGGATGGTAGTTTGGATGATTTGAGTGGTGTGATTGAACTGAGGAATTTAGTCAGTGTTTGGATTGGAGAAAATGTAGCTGAAAATGGGAACATTAAAGATTCTTTGCCTTTGTTTTTCCCATTTTTGAGCAGTGAGATCCTTGAGAAGGTTAGTGCTGATGGGTGTGAAATGTGTGAGCTGGCCGGTTTTGTGGTTGCAGAGGCCTTTCTGTTGAAGGTGTGTTTGAAAATGCAAGAGGATGGATTGGGAAAAGAGTTGCAGAGTGAGATTAGGACTTGGATTGTTGGTTCCATCACTTCGTTTAGGAGTTCGTATTTCTATGGTAAGCATTTTCCTTTTTCGACTTTTGGATGCATCCTATTGAGAATGAATGTGAATACTTCGAGTTGCATTTGTGTGATAAAAAGAAATTTGCTTATTTTGTTTACCAATTGTCTTCGTAGTTACCCTTGTGAGGATGATGCTACTGGAGCCAGTATTACCTGTAACCTCCTTAATGGTTAGTCAATTTCTTTGTAATTTATCTTTTGATATTGTAATCCATTTTTGGGTCAATGCTAATAGGATGATTAACAATTTGCCAATGTTTAATAAACTTCTTGTCTCATATGCGTATAGAATTTTGTAACCTATCTTCATTGTTTGTTGTTTCTTCTCGGGCCTAAGAATTTCAAAACCTATTGATTACAAACCTTTCTGAAATTTTCTCTGCAGAATCCTGAAAATGAAGTTGCTTTAAGAAAGATTCTTTATGATGCTCTAATTTTAGTCGAATATTCCTTTCCTTGCTCCCGTGAGTTTGATGAAACTACCGGCCAAGCTTATAAAGAGTATCACCTTGGGGAAATTGATGGTTGCCCATGAAGCCATTGAGTACTTCAGGTAAGCATGAACGAAAGAATTAATTTTATTTGGACATTTTTCATCAAACTTGGATTGAATGTTTTCTAAGTTACTTGTTTTATTGCAGGGATTTGGGAGATCCAAACAAAGCCTCTTCCTACTCAAATGCTTTTGCTAGTTCTACTCTTCCCTCCCAACTTACTAAACAAATAAAAAATGTAACTGGTAGTGAAGTTGCCAACAGTGACCCAAATGGATCATCACCAAAAGCATTTCTAAGTAAGTAGTTCTTACAGCATTTATCATTCGTCTCTCACTGATATATGTTTTACTAAAATGGTGTTTGAAACTACCCAGGATGGATACTAAACTTAGAGAATAGAGGGATAACAATATTTGACGTGGATGTGTCATATCTCCGAGCCAAATTAATATCATATAATCTAAAAGAGGACTCAAATCGACTTGCAAATGAGAAAGAGAGAAAGACATCAGATACTGATCTTTTCTACATAGACAACAAGGGAGAAGATGATGAAGAAGGTCAAAATATGAGTGATGCTTTGACGGCTGATGCGTATTCGATGAAGTCTGCAGAGCATGGAGGAAGAAAAAAGCAGCGAAAAAATCTGGAAAGAGAAAGAAGGTGAAGTTTCTCAAGTATAGCATGACAGAACATAATGCTGAGACCTCTGCATTGCCGAGGAATGACAGTGGTAAGAGTAATGAGAGTGATGTTGAGAATCCATCCTCTGATGAAGAAATGCAAGAGAAGGAGCAATGAAGACCTTGCTGTGGAAACAATTGCTTGGACAAGCTTTTGCAAATGCAGACGATGACATGTGAGATTGCTGGTGCAAGGTTGGCAATCAGAACAGTTTTGTATTCTTGGAGATTGGAGTTTTGGGGGTTTTGATGTTGTTATATGTTGTCCATCCGCATTGTATAATTTTGTTTTGCAATTAGATCTAAAGTTACTCTTGGGAAGAGAAGTTATTAATTCCAACATTTTGAAAATTGAAATACAAAACAGGAAGGGAAGAAGAGAATGAAACAAACACTTGCGTGTTCTAAGAGCAATAGAATGTGGACCATTATTGATGAAACAAATAGAATGGACATGAAAAGAAAACATCCTAATTGTGGGTTTTAGTAGAGTAACACTTTTCCTTCCAACTCAACTCAATGAGACATCATAAATTAATGATAACTCCTAGTTCAAAGTTTGTACAAATACGGGCTTATCTGTCAAGCTAAAATGTTTTTGTAGATCATATTTTTCCATTTGCAGAAAGAACAGTAGTCTTTGGAATAGGCCATGGTGCACCCGCCATTACTGCTTCAATCTCTTGTATCTCTCGAGGGCACTTGGTCATATTCACGCAACCATCTGAGGTGACATACTGAAAAATATACAAAACACAGCAGCAGTGTTTATGTAAATATGAAATAATTTTAAAATAAAAACTACAAATTTGAAGTACTGGAAAAAGGGAAGCAGAGAGAATACCACATCACTTTCGATTCGAACCCCACCAAAGCCTCTGAATCTGTTAATTTCTTGATGGTTAAAATATTTTGATGTTTTTGGATTTTCCATTGCAGGGACTAACAAAGCATCAATAAAGTAACATCCAGGCTCCACGGTTATCACCTGCAGTTAAGCCATATCTAACGTATGTAAGTTTACATGTGATTTGGCCCCACAATATTTTCTCATCTCAGCTAAGTAAATTTTCTAGCTCCACCACTCATGTTAGAAGCATTTATGTCTTGAGATAAGATGATATGATTTGCTTTTATTGTTCCAAGGAATCCAAGTCTTGAAAATGCAAAGGTGTAGATGAGCATATGTGGCCCTTGCTAAAACTGAAGGTTCCATAACCCAAGCCATTGAAGTTCTACTGGTCATCACTACTAACAACCTGACCTTGGTAAATAATGCAGCAGTGGAAGAGTATTTACAAAAAATAAAAATAAATAAATAAATAAAATAAAAGTACGTTAAGCTACAGAATTCTCTGAAATAATTATTTTTACATACCATTCCCTCCAAGAGTTCTCTGGTTGTACGCAAAGACGACAATCCAGGTTCCTTCGGTCTTTCCGCTCCCTAGAATCAAGCATTTCATCTCAGCATGTGTAAGAAACACAATATACATTTGGGTACAACTTTTATTGAACTAATTTTGAAGGTAATGAAATTATGGGTAAAACCTGTAGGTAACCCCCGGTATCATGGGTATCAATCCCCAAAAAGTGTCCTAGGCCATGAGGCATGAGAATAGCACCCAGTCTCTCATGAATCATAGCATCAACATCGCTGGTCAAACATCAAAAACCATGGACAGGTTAATATTTTGTTCTCTAGGCATACATGAAGTTGCACACAACAAAAGCATACCATCAAGAAAACATACATACCCACAAAGAAGGCCTCCTTCCTTCAATGACTCTATAATAGTTTTTTCAGCCAATCTAGTGACCAGAGGAAAACCGTAAGCAGCTATAAAATAATTATTTCAGGAAATATTTTTCTAAGTTACTTGAGCGAAGTTCTTTTCATACATAACAAATTCTATACCCAGAATACAATCCAGGATTCACACAGAACAAAATTTTCCAAAAGAAAAATTAATATTTCTTCCAGGAGCCTGACTTTCAATGCTTGTCATTTACTTTGCTGAACATTATGGGGTCTTACTTGTGCATATCAAGCCATCCCACTCCAGGCCGCATACTAGATATGACAGCATTGTGTGCACGAAGAACAGCCTGTAAACGAAGAAATCAGAATCAAGCTAGGTAATAAATGGGTTCGCAAGGCGGTAATCCTTCAAATATGTTATATGTATTTTCTTGGAGAAATTGAGCTGCACATTAGAGATGCTATGTTCAACAAAATAACACTCACATTATTTATGAGTGATTGATCACGAGTGAATTTCCCATTTACCTGCGCTTAGAATTAGAGATCTGTAAGAGAAACTTATTTAATCTAATACAAAAGAATGGGATAATACATTTCTTAGCACTGTGACTTCACTCCAGAGACATTTTCTCATTTGGTTTATATGTCTATCGCATCACTTGCAGTTTCAAAATCCTGAATTGCCAGAACAAAATTAAATTGACTCGTGAAATATGCATGTGCTATGAAAGACAAATAGAGGGGCTCACTGGGAAGGAACAAGTTATGTCAGAACCATAAAAATGGTATTCAGCTCCCATATCGAGCAATGCCATATCTCCATCTCGTAAAGTCTGCAATGGACACATTAAAACAATAATACAATATAGGAATATAAATTTACTTTTCACATGCTGAAGTCGATGAAATTTCACTCCAGAACAGTAGAATGAACTCTACAGACATCATACAATCACAAACAGGACTCCTAGTCTTTATCCTGAACAGGTTGCCTAACCAACGCTAGGCATGAAGTCTGGCCTAGCTGCTTACCAATGCTTAATGTTCTTCTTTTCCTTTTTCCTTCCCGAATTTTTATTTTATTTTTTTTAACGTTTAAACTTTGATTAGCCTATGCCTAAGGTTTGCTTGTCCTTAAATGTCCTTCAACCTCAACTACTGTCAATTATATACTTTCTTCATTTTATTTATAATGCACCACCTGGCAAGTGTCTCTTATCTTTAATTTTTATTAATTGTTTAAGACAACCATAATGATCACTCAAATGCAGCTAGTCTGTTGCAAGTTGCCCAGTGAATTTAGTATCCTTGTAGCCTGAGCAACTCTAACAAAAGTAGGGTACCAGAAGGATCTTATTTCAATGGTTTTCTGTTGGAATCCAGAGGAAAATATTCTAGCATGCAATAATTTCTAAATACTAGCTTCATGTCCTGTCACATACAATTTGAATAAGAAAATAAATAGATGGGAATCAATGAATTAGATTTAATTTTAGTGAGACATGAGTTGCTTGCTATGCATTAAAATGCAGAAGGCAAGAACATAGGAGTTATCATACCTTGTCATTTGGAGCAGCTGCATGACCATAGTGCAGCACAGCACTGCAGTTTGAGAGAAATTTGAGAGAACTATTAACTAATGATTAATGCATTTAAACTCAATTTATGATCCTACATATCTAATAATAATAAGTAAATTTTTTAACGAAAACCAAATTACAGTTACCAGGGGATACAACACCATTGCAAACTATGAGTTGCACAAGGATTCTGAAAATTGTTACACAGGCATTTTGGGAAAGATGTGATCCGGTGATCCAAACATATATTCTATATTATACCCATCTCATTTTTCTGAGGTCTAAAAACCAAAAAAAAAAAAAAAAAAAACAAACAAACAAACAACTCACTATAAAAAGGCATTTCCTGCAAAGATTAAGAGCTTCCTTTTGAATGATAAGTTGGATAACATTTTTTTCAGAATATACCTCAAGCCTTTATATGATTATAAAGATGTTCAACATTCTGATATTTTCACCGATTCTACTTTTTGTGAAATAATACATCACTCCTCAAGCCTATTTTTTCATATACTACTATTTGATTAAATCATTAAAAGAAGCTTACCAATATTTTCTTTAAGTAATTTCTCTTATTGCAAATATTCCTCAACACAGCACAATAATAATTAATATATATACATATTGCAAGTGACATTGTTTGAACTCTATAACTCCCCACCCAGAGACAGGATTCCATTTTATACTTCAAGCTTAGCCCACAATGGTTGGGGCTATCTCACATCCTGAGGGACGCAATTCACAGTACTACCCTTTTTGCCCCAGAAGGAATTAAGATGAGAGGCCTAAGCATCGGAACACATGCTGAATTACGTTACACCAATGCAAAAGTGCAAAGAAAGTGTGATGGTAGAAATTTGGAATAAGTTGAAACATGTAGCAAATCTCTAACACATTCCAGATTTTGAAGTATCTAGACCTCACTCAGGTGATGGTAGAAATTTGGAATATTTTTCTGATACCTAAGTGACCAATCTGTGTGTATTACTACAATTTTATCTCTGGAATATTTTTTATTTTCTAAATAACAAAAAGAAGAGAGAAGAAAATAGACCAAGGGAGCCATAGCTGGGACCTTTAGCCCCTCTAGAGTACCCTTAGAGCTTTGTCCCTTACGACAAATAAGGTTGACTGGACGAGGACTAGAGTTGGTCTACGATTCATATAAATTGGGAATCCCCACTTGTACTATAGAAAACTTCAGTAGAAGATATTTCAATGCACATTATTCCAAGACAAAAGCTGCACAATGGTGAATCCAACTTTAAAAATTAATCGAAAAGATGTCTAACTGAGAAGAAAAACGATGAAAGAAGGGAAAAATTTACCTGTTGTCACCAGTAGCACATATACAAGTATATGAACAATGCCTGCAACCACCATACATGTAGGTGTGATGAAGAAACAAGCTCTCTAACTGATATTCTTTCATGCCCACTTTTGTGTTCCTCATAACCTACTCAAGGCACATAATAGTGAATCAAAAGAAATTGACAGATTGTACCTCCATCCACTGGGAGAGGAATAAAAAATATAAAATAAAATAAAATACATGCACGAATATAAACATGTGATAACACTCAGAAATCAGAACACAGTGCAAAATGAATTGTGTTAAAACTAAATAGCTACACAGACAAAGAATGCTAACCTCAACATGAGCTTCAGAGCTAATATCGTTGGCAAACTGAATGAGAGTAAGCTCCAGCTCCGACTTTCTGACGCGGCATTCAGTCAAAATAGGATGTAAAGTATTTAAATCTGTCTTGAACTTGTCAATCCCCTATAAATATTTAGGAGTAAAATAAAAATCTCCATTCATGTAGTATCATCCTTGAAACAAAATCTAGAAATATTGCTACAAGCAATGCAAGAATACTAAAATGAAGTACAATGGTAAAAATTCATCAAATATAGGCAATGTTTACATTCATGGTGCTTACCAACTACTTCTGCCATCTGCCCTATTTTATTCTACTCAGAATATGTTTCTATTTGTTTTACTTAGTTAAGTGTTGGATTTATATTAGTTTAGTATCATACAAGAATTGGGATTTTTAGGAACTTATAAATAGAGGGTCCATTAGTTGTTCTGGAACACTTTTGATTATTGAATACAATTAAATCCCTTTTTGGCAGTCGCGATTATCTCTTTTCTCCCTAGTTCAATTCTTTTCTTCTTGTTCATCATATTATTGATTGTGATTTAATTTCATATAAAATTTCTCCTATGTCAAGTGCTCTTAACACTTCAGACTGCAGAGAATCAATTAGTAGCATTAGAGAAAGGGAGTTACAAGAACCTCAAAATCTGCCGGTTTGGAGTAATTGTTACTATCAGTGTTGAGCCCATACAAGAGATATAGCAATGGCTCTTGGTATTGCTGATGCAGAACTTTTGTAATCTCATCAGTACAGTACACAGCACTAACCATGTATCTTTCCTGCAAAAGATGGGTGCAAAATCAATTCTCATGCCCATTAATTTCATGCTCATTAAACGTGTAACTTATGAAAAAATAAATTATGATCACCTTGAAGTAGGACAATGGTTTAATTTCCCCCGACCAAACTGCATAGTCATCGGGTAGTCTGGGAGCAAACAGAATTGATTCCCCAGTTGCAATATCCTTCCTCGAAAAAGGTTCAACAAGGAGATTTTCAAATAAGTTTCTCTTAATCACCAAAATTGATTTCTTGCTTAAGATAAAGACATTTCTCTTGCTAAACACTAACTCTTGAGTTACTTTCAAATTTACTCGAACACCCTATTATGTCCTCTTGATCATCAAACATCCACGGAGGAATGAGATACAAAAACAAAACACCAGTGAAATGAACTTACAAGAGCTCCGTAGAAACCAGGTTCTCTCACTCCAAACAAGTAAGCAAAATAACTCTCCTGTCTGGAAACAGTGAAACCAATGAATCATCCTACAGCCCTACTTAGAGACAATGATCAATTGCCATAGCCATTTAGGGAAATACAACCCATAACATAATCCAAAACTGGGGCCTCATAATCGCCGAGGGGGAGGGGTTGGGAAGAAAAAATTCAAACATATTACAAAAGCAAAGCATGATCTATTATCGAATATAATATCAGTCGAAATTCGCAGTTGATGCATCAAATACAGTATCAAGAACCTGAAGAGTTCGACATGATCGGTGCAATGTCGTGTTTGCTCTTCACCTCCCTAACAAGACCACGAATTTCAAATTCATCAATTCTGATTTCTAAGCAAGTCGAGGCTATTACAAAATAGATCAAAGGGTAGCAGAGGAACCTGAAGAACGACGAGACCCTGGACAGGGCGAGAGGAAACAGAGAGGTGCTGAGTTAAGGAATTGAGGAGCTTCTCCCTGTTCTTGACGTGGAGCTCCATAGGTACCTCCGGAGGGGAGAGAAAAGAAGCCATTGGAACTGGCTAGGTGTGAAATACGACGCTTCGGTGAAGTTGGCTCGCTGATATGATTCCCTGCAAGTGAATTAAGCGCGCGTTTGAAACGTTTTTCATATATTTTCTAAAAGGGAAATTTCTGCAAGGGTAGGGCTAAATACACCCACCAATTTACTTCCTACACCCAATTTACTAAATACACCCACTAAAAATACACTTCAATTACTTCTTACACCCACCCCTCCCGGTTTTACCCCTGACCCAAATTATCGCCGTTTCTTCTTTCTTTCTTCTTTCTCTTCATCTCTGTCTGGTAATTCATTCCCCAGCATTTATCTGGTCAGCTTCCACCTTTCTCTTTCTCTGGTAAGCTTCTCTGTTTTTCTGTAAGCTTCTTCCTTTCTCTTTCTCTGGTAAGCTACTTTGTTTTTCTTTCTCTTTCACTGTCACTTTTTCTAACCTAACTTTTCTTTCTCTGATGGAATTTAGGCGGTGGAACAAAAACAAATTTCGTTGAAATTCAGTAGTAATGTCTTTCGTTCAAACAAGTTTCGTTCAAAAACAACTTTTCTTGTTCTATAGGAATCAAGGGGACGAACAAGCTGTTCGTCCCCAAGCCGACGAACGGCTCTTGCCATGTTCGTCCCCTTGGGAACGAACGGGCATAGCCTTGTTCGTCCTCAATGGGACGAACAAGGCAGCGTCTTGTTCGTCCCCTTGGGGACGAACAAGATGCTGCCTTGTTCGTCCCATTGGGGACGAACTTCTTTTTTTTTTTTTTTTAATTTATCAATTAATTAATTTATTAATTAATTTATATAATATGTACGAAAAAAGTTTAAGCATTAATATTTACATTCTTTATGTAGATCTCATCCATTAACTTTGAGAAGAAAAAAGCTTAAAGGGAGATGCAGCTCTGAACAATGGCGGGAGCCTCTGAAGTCTGAACAATGGCGGGAGCAGTAGGATTTTATGCTTTTATGGTAAGGTTTTATTTTTAAAATAAAAGGGTAAAATAGTAATTTTATCAAAGGGTATTTTTGAGACAAAGAAATAATGGGTGCATAAAGAAAAGTGGCGGGTGTATTTAGCCCCACCCTTTGTGCAAATGGTTCGGTTTAACATTTTCTCCATGGAATATAAAGATGGAGTAACTGGCAACTCGTTGTACGATCTATGTATTTGGTACATAGCATAGAATAAACAAGAAATTTTTGCATTCATGATATACGGTGCTTGATTTTCTCCGACGCCAATGACCACCTATATTGACGACTACATTGTGAAAAGACATAGTGCGTGATCGTTTTTATTTATTTTCATCTAAAAATTATTTACTATTAAAAATCAAAGTCAAATATTAATGTCAACCATACATTTCACGTCACGACTCATTATTATCCACAGATCTCGTCGTCTCTACCACTATACATCCAAAAACTCACATTTTAACAACATTTTAGACAAAAAAAAAGTAGAATGAACACACGCATATATTCATTAACAACACTAACTAGATGGATTAATAGTATTGATTGATATTGTGGTGCGCATCATCACAACACTAACCAATGTCGACGTGTAGTGGCGATGGAAATTTTAATAGACTGAAAAGAATATTCAATACAAAGTTTTTTTTAAAACATAATAATAATAATAATAATAATAATAATAATAATAATAATAATAATAATAAAATGTGCGGAAATTTTGTGGCGGTAAGGGGAACGGCGTGTGATATTGGGGGGACGACCAGCCCTCCACACAAACAACAACCAATATCGATGTGAATCATGTGATGTGTCACTATTGAAATCCATCGTCCTGATGGCTAATATATTTGTGGCCTTATTAATTATTTAGTTAGTTACAATTTATTGTAAGTATTTGATCAACATTTAATAATTAGGAATATGAGTATTTTATAGAGTATCATACCATTACTATATGATATGATAGATTGATAGTGGAATAAAATATATATCATTCAAGTTACAAAATATTTCATATGCAGATTGGACTGATTATATCACTCAAGATTAATGTATACAATACACATTCTCCTTCATGGATTTTCTCTTTCCCATAAAATCATGTATTCTCTTGAGTGCAACTTCTAGGGTTTGCTCACTCATGTTAGCAAAGCAAGCCCGGAACCAACCCGGTTCAGAACAATGACAAGACGAACCGGGAGATATGTTCAATTTCACTTCATGCAATATAGTCTTCCACAAAGCTAATTCATCCTCTTTTGTGGGTCCCTCCAACAAATGACTCAAATTCATCCAACAAAATAAGCCAGCATTTCCTTCCAAACACTCAATCCCACTCTTCTTCAACCCACTGATCATCGTTTCATATCTTTTCCTCAACCTTTCTCGATTAACCCGAATGTAATTTTGCGTAAATTCCTCGTTCGACAACATCATAGCCAAGAGTTGTTGTGTTTGAGAAGAGATTAATGTGAAACTCGACATTCGTCTAGCTGTTGTAACAACATTGTCATTGTATGAATATATTGTCCCGACTCGAAAACCCGGGAGCCCTAAATCTTTCGAGAGGCTATAAACAACATGGACTCGTTCGGCATCTTGGTACCCTCGAGTTTCGAGGACTTCAGAAATGCTAACAAATTCCGTGCAAGAAAATGACGATCCTGAATAGATCTCGTCCGAGACGAGATGAATGTTTTTACGTGTGACAAATTCAAGAATCTCCTCGAGGACGGGTCGTTTGATTGTCGTACCGAGTGGATTTGAAGGGTTTGTTATGAGTACTCCCCTAACTTTGATGTTGATGGATTTGGCTTCATCGTATGCAGCTTCTAAAGCTTGGGTAGTAATTTCAAAGTTGTTTGAACTGTCACATTTGATGGGTATTATGTTGACCCCGGTTCTCCACCTCAAGTCCCTATCAAACCTGCGACGCACAAATCCCATAATTTAGTTTAGCAAGAAAATTATGTTATTTTTGGATAGTCATAATTTTTATTTTCGATTACTAAATACCGTTAGCAGTTGATCATATGTCATATTATAATTAATAAAATAATGTAACTCTACTGTATAAGTAACTAAACATGTAATGTGTTGCATACCCTGGATAATAAGGAGTTGGAACAAGCAATGCATCACCAGGATTGGCCAAAACGAAGGTTAATAGTTCATTAGCGGCCGTTGCTCCGGCGGTAATAACAACCCTTTCGGGGTTAAATTTTGCTCTTCCCCCTCTTATTTGTTCCATAAAGCTTGCCATTGCCTAGTTGACAAAAGTGTAAATATATTAGAGCTTATGTTAGAGCTTAGAACTTGTTATTACATCATGAGTTGGTGGGAACTTAACCTACCTTTCTAAACGATAGTAGTCCATGATAATCTTGAAACAAAGCATTCTCTCTAAAGCCACATCTTTTACTTCCCCAATTTGTGACCTCCAAATGGTTTTCCAAGTATTCTTCGAGCAAATCGAAAGACACCTGTCAAAAAAAAAAAAATCATTAGTATCATTGAATAATAGAACGAGTAGAAAATGTTAACATAGATGACCCAAAGTCGTTTTTCTGTTGAAAATATTTCATCTAAAAGTTTAATTTGTACTAGACAGAAACTTACTTGATTTTCTGCTAGTCCCATTTGTATGAGTCCAGTCGGGTTGTGAGATTCATTGTAAGGGTTTTCGTCATACGCTTTCCACCCCGCGAAATATGGTGAGTCTTCTCCGTGAGTGTCTGAGATTGCAATTTTTGATAACTCAACCGAGGGTCTCTCTATTTGATCAATTGCCATAATAATAATAATAATAATAATTTTTGTCTAGAAAGTGATGAATATTTTGAATGAAGTTTGGTTCAAAAGTTGCCTTTATATAGCAAAAGTCTTGAGATGCAAAAGGGCCCACAACTTCAAAAATTGTAATAAATAATCAAAAGAATATTTTGCAGGTTAAATTGTAATAAGTGATTGATTCTGCGGGTTAAACAAGACCTTTTGGTAATGTTTTGATTATCGTATATAGTGTTGTCGACTTTTTGGTCATATATTTTTTCAAGTTTTCATATGATCTCAATCTTGACGAGATCCACAGCAAGTATGGTGGTTGAATTGGGTGATTGGTGTTTTTAACTTAAAAGCCATATATCATACAGTATTATTTACTTATATAACTTAAAATGTACCACTTCACTTATATAGCATGATAATTCCTAAATTTTGTCATTGACAATTTCGTCTAAATCACTTCTCTTCTCTACAATTCTACTTTCTTTTTAAAAATCAATTTTATTCTCAAAAAATGTCAAACAAGTTCTTATGCCTTTTTTCTCCAAATAAAATGGTTTAAATTAAAAACGTAGACAAAAATCAATTTGGTTGGGTTGTTGTAATTGGACTTATGATTAAGCATCACTACTAAAAATCAATGTACATTAAAGAGATATGAGTATTTATGAGAATCAGTGTATGTCTTGTTGAGCTCGAAATACAACATTTATTACAACATTTATAATTCAATTCAAACAAACATGTTCAACTCAAACAACTCAATCTTTTAGACAAAATGCTTCAACATTTTCTTCTATTATTGTTAATAACAAAATCTTGACAAATTCCATTTCTTTTACTGGGTCACATGGTCCTTTATATGGAATTCAAATAAGTTGTCTGATTTTTATGTTATGGCTTTCTGACTCTGTGATTCAATCAAAAACACCTTAAACCATTGATGAGATAATTAAGGAGTAGTCACCAATTAATGTGACTAGATTAGAATTGTCAATGGTGTATTATATTTATCTTTAACTTGGTTTTGGTGTGTTGAGAATAGGAATTTCATTTTATTATCACAAAATTAAAACACTTGGAACTCTACTTGGTACATGTGATTTGAATGATCTTAAGTAGTGATTAAGCAATGATTAGAGGACATGATCATTAGTTGCTAACAATCCTTAAACTCCCAAAAGAAGTTAATTTCTGTTGATAATGATTAGTCAATGCGTGGGACCCATGATATCTTCTTGTGGCTAGTTTGTCTTCATTTTGTGAACAAAGCACAATCTTAATGATCTTATATAGGAATCTTTGTCAGATCTCAAACCTAAACTACTCTTAGATCAATCACAGAAATCTCAGCAGGCTACATTCCGATATTCAGAAATCATAATCTCACGTCATCAAAAGATTTAGAGGTTTCCTTAAGCTTGTTTGGCAAGGCTAAAAGCTGAATGATTGATCTGGAAAGTAATTAAGCGTGTGTTTGTATACACTTTTTTTTACCTAAAAATTATATATCACTAAAAGTTAAAGTCAAAAATCAATATCAGTCACGCATCTCATATCATCACTCATTATTATCCACACATCCCGTAGTCCTCGTCACTATCTATCCAAAAAATTCATTTTTAGTCAATTTTTACAAAAAAGTGCACACGAACACACGCTAATTTTTTTTTTATATAGAAAATACTTAGCTAACAAATAGGAAAAATGTCTACGAAGATATAAAAATAAACCCTTTATGATTTTTATTTATATTTATTCATCAAAGTATTGGTAGAATCTATCTATATATTAATAAAATGAGATCAGTTTTCCACTCAATCTTATAATTTTCAGAATTAAAAAATAATATTTTATTTATATTTCCCACTCAAACATAAATACTTAATTTTCAACCCATGCATAATCTCCCGCTATTATTACCCCTGATTTTTTGACAAAATCACTCCTTATCCCTCCAATCTGTATTATTATTGTGTGTGATCTTTTTAAATCTCTCATCTATATCTCTCCCATTAAATCACGCAAAATCAAGGAAAAATTTATAACCAAACGGGAACGAAATAATGTGTTTTTATATTTTTTTGATTGAATGTGCTTTTATATACCTTCGTCATCTCCCTTAAAGATGTTATATCACACATTATTTCTGATACAATTCTTGGTTTTATTATTTTGGTCCTTATGCTATTTACCATAAAAAAGGAAAATTATAATATGTTATTATAATTTTTATTTTACACATATTTTAAATTATAACTTGGTCATAAATCTCCCCGTGTAATGCACGGGAGAAAATACTAATATAATTAATGGTGACATGCTCGAAGTGTTCACTTTCATTGGTGGGTTCATTGGTGATCCACATATAATTAATCTACACCTCGGTCCACCTCGAAATTTAGCTTAGTCGTCCAAGATCTCTTATTTCGATTTTAACGTACCAGCCCATGTATTGGCTGAAGCTTCAATTGAGTTTGAGAGTCCTTCCATTTGGAATGAGTCACCCCCTTTCTTGGTGACGTCCCTGCTGTATGATTCTAATGGAGTTGAGAATCAATAAATTTATATTTTCAAAAAAAAAAAAAAACAATTATCTCAATTTTGACCCTCGGATATATTAAGTTTTAACTCAACCTAATTTTAATTCATCTTCGAAATTAAAGTGATGACACACATGTTAATAAGTATTTAAAATTGTAATGATTTTTTTTTTCAGTTGTTTCATCATTGACCATAATAAACAATTTTGATTGAATGAAATATTTTGATGTTCAATTTGTTTTGCATGTATATCTTGTTTAGAATTGCCATTAAGTCTTTAACATGTTATCCTGAAACATGAGTTTTTTTTTTCTTTTTGAATGGAGAAACGTGAAATTTTATTAAATGTTCTATTTCAATTAACTACGTGTATAAATTTTGATGTGGGTTAGATCACTGGCGGAGCTACCTTAGGGCCAGTGCGGTCCATGGACCGCACTGACCTTTGGAAGCCTGCTATTCAATTTTTTTTTTTTTTTTGATTTGGCGATTTTTGGAGCTTGGGAGAGTTGAATTTTAAGTAGATGAACAAATCAAGGCAGAGTATCAATTGAATTTTTCTAGCCGCCTGAAATTGATGAAGAGCTATTGAGCTAGTGTCTTACAGCTGAAATTGCAGAAGAAAAAGGAACCGGGTGAAGATGATGATGAATTTGGGCCTATTCTTTATAACTTGGGCTTTTTATTTCATTGCTCAATTTAGAGGATATTACATGGTCCACTTAGAATTTTATCTCTTTTCATAATAAAAAACCACAAATCTCCACAATACTCCATTTAGACAAGACTTTGTTTTTGAATTTTTATTAATAAATATTAATTTAATTCTGTTAATTAATTATTTATAATTTTAAAAAATTATTTATTTATTTTTTTGGCCTAGGGTATAATTGGGGAAGGGCGAGCGTAGAGGTGGAGGATAGGATTCAAACCTAGGCCTTCGGCCCGGAAAGCTAGCGTCTTACTACTGTGTCACTTGTTCGAATCCATGTAATTTAAAAAATATGAATAAAATTTTTTTAAATTTTACATTGTTTTCTTTTGGGCCTAGATAATTAATAATCAAACTCATAACCAATTTACCCACTTAGTAATCGACCCAATTAAAAATTTATTATGCTTTATTCTTCACTAACTTTTTCGACTAGATGGTCAAAATAGACAGAAATCAAACATATAAAATTTTAGTTCATCAAATTAAATTTATTTTTTCTCTTATTCTTTTCAATCACTCATACATTGTTTTATTTTTTTAATGCATCTTCTCTAATTTTCAACTATATATCTAAAAGAAAATTTAATCAGACCTCGAAAAATGAAATTGTCTTAATTTACATTACAAATTAAAATTTTATTAGGTATATTTTCTTGTTATTTTTGCTGTACTAGATTATATTTTCATATTATATATGATATTTCTATATTTTCATGCATTTATATATTTACTATTTTTTTAATATCATTCAATTAAATGTCTTCAATGATGGTCAACTGTCAACATTGACGTTCAACGATCTAACCATCAATAATCAATAACCGTCATAACTCAATATAAATCTTAAATCTGTTCCTAGCTAGGGCTCTCGAGATCGGCGTGAAGTTTTGGACCGCACTGGATGAGATTTCTGGCTACGCCACTGGGTTAGATTATTAAATTTGCTCTTTTGCACTATTGATGTACTAGAGGGAGATCGCTATAATAATTTTACATACCTTTTGTGATATATTAAAACCAAATTGATTACAATTTTGATGAACAACATTATCTATTGATATTTTCCGCTTGCTATATATACATTTTTTTCACATTATGATTTTTAAAATTTAGCTCAATCCAAAAGAAATTAATTTTGGATCCACACCATCCGTGTGCAAATATAAGACGGCACTCCAAATTTAATGTCACGGACACAATATTCAACAACTACCACTTATTAATCTATATATATACAATTATGTGATCACCATCAATATTCAGATAAAAATAATAATTTTTTAGAAAATAAAATTACATAAACACAAGTCATATTGAATATACTTATCTAATATATGATTGTGACAATTTTACCTTTTACCTAATTAAATATTACTAAGTGTTATACCTAATTAAATATTACCAAGTGTTATGACTTAGAAAAATAAATTTTTATTCGATTTGAGAAAATGTACCTTCTTTCTTATAGGCATCTCTTATGTACAACACTCATGATACTGAAGCTCAATAAATTACTACTCTAAATAATAATTCCCGATCGAAGGAAGGATTTCTCTATTACTAGACCAAATTTTCATTTATGTCTATCCTCATAAAAAAAATCCATCTTCTTTTGTAAAATTCTTCCAAAACTTCGTAAAATTTGTTATTTTTTCAACCAAATCTTTTTCCTACGGTCGGATTTTACCTCGAGAAAGCGGTATACTATAGTAATAATAAAAAGTTATTTATTAAAAAAAAAAGAAAAGAAAAATGTATTGGACACATGCTTTGGTTAAACATACTCCCAATTGAAACCCAAATTCAACAAGGGTGCTAGGCTAGTCCATGGGCTTATGATCCAACTCAAAACTGAAGTAGAACTTGGAAGAGAGCGATGACTGAAAGTTGAAATAGCTTTTTGGGTTTTCTCTTCGCCTCCCTCGAAAGTCGAAATCAACAGCTTAGAGGCAGGAGAGTGGCAGACGTATTATTGTCCTATCTTTTTGTAGTTAAAGGTGAATATACACGTCGAAATCAGTTTTCTCTAGCATTTTTTGTTCCTTTTAGGATTTTGGGTTTCTTTGTATGTTGTATTCACACTATTTCTTTTGTGGGGTTTAGACTAATTTCGTGGATCTATTTGTTAACTGGCAGGTTATAATTATGGACTTAATTTCGATAATTGAAATTTATGGTAGTCATGATCTGTTAGGGAAAGCTGAATATGCTGTTAGGAAAACACGAACCCGAACTAGATTTCGAATTTAGTAAATGATCCTCCTTTGTTGTCGAATTTATTAAATGAATGCGAAAATAACATGAAAGAATAATAGCACAATCACAACACAAGGATTTACTTGAAAAACTCCTAATCCGGAGAAAATCCACGGCCATTGTCCAACGACAACCAGAAGAAAAGTTCACTATATGAAAAATTATTACAACCCCACTCTCAATAATTTTTCCTCTCACCCAATCTCTCGTACAACCAGCTCTCAATAAACCTTACAATTTCACTCATAGAAACAAATTTACTAAATTTACTTACAGAGAACACTCACGCACGATATTAAACACATCCCTCATGAGAAGACAAGAAAAAACTCTCTTACTTCCGAGTATATAAACTAACCATATTGCAGAATAAACATTTCTACAATATAAACCATACTTTAAAGAGATTACATTTTTTTCTCTATCCCTCTTCTCTAACAAGAGATTTCTCTCTAGTTGGGATCGTCTCTTTCTCTTGGATTGGATACACCACTTGAAGAATGATGCTTATATTTATAGGCAACATTTCCACCTCCTTCATCATTAAGTTGTTTAAAGCATAGTTGTCATCGTCGTGTAATTTGCAAACTCCAACCAAGCACTCGATCATTCTAACTAATATCCAACTAAGCACTAGTTGGCTAACATGAACAACTTTCACCGTCATTGACAACTCACGCCTAGTTGTCAAAATCCAAATCCAAATTGAACTTTTCTTCATCCTATCTTGAAAAATGATAAACATTATCTATTCAGGAGTTCAAGTCCAAATCGTACTCTTCATCTTCAATGACACTTTGGGCATACTCATCGCCAATTAGGAGTTTTGAAATCTTCTTTTCAATTCTAACGTCATTTTATTTAGTCAACATTCAACATATGCTTAATCCGGGATTCCTTTATTTGTTTTTGTGTTGGATCTAGAGACGAAAATGAAAAACAAAAAAAAAGGCACTGTATTATTTGGATTACTATTTAAGCAAAGCTCAAATGAAATCGATGCTAGGAATTGGACAACTGTTTAACTGGACCATATAACATCATATGTTTTGGGAATAATTTTGGAGTTTTAGGGTTATGGTTTCAGAAAAATAATTAGGGTTCTAATAGTTAGTGAATAGGGATGAAAGCTTTCTATAGAAAGGTTGGGGCCAACGTGGTGAATCTGGGAGGAGAAGGACGCAGAAAAAAGAACAGAGAAGAAAGCTTTATCTTTGCAAAGGTTAGATAAACTTGACAAAGCAATTCATAGAACATATTATGGATCTTGCATAACACTACTACTTAAATTTATGGGATGACAACAAAGTACTTAACTAATGAACTATGGGACTGTTGACAGTTCAATCTAGATTAAATCCTGCAATCTGTGTAATTGAACACTTATGCCATTTCCTGCCCATGTGTTTGTGTCAGTCACTTTTTCTTACAAGGGACCACTTTACGTACTCTTGAATCTATAGTTTTTTATTTATTTATGGTGCGGAAAGATAGGACATTGAGTGTAGATTTATATGCCATGTATTGTTTATTCCGTTATGATGTAATATCCAGTGTCCTATGTTTCATATAATTGCCAAGAAGAGAAGAACGGTCCCATATATGAATGTTTCTGAGCATCTATTATTCAATCAGCTGGGTCAACTTTCATATGTTGCTCTGTATTTTCTAAAGCTTCATAAGTTTCATCTATAGATACAGTATTGTTGGAAATAATCAGTAATAAAACGACACACAGCAAATAAATAATAGTGATTCTATTCTTATTAATCGAAATCAAAAAAATTATAATAGAGGAAAGAAAAGATTGAGGCTAGTGAAACGCTATGTCTTATAACAGAAATTCGCCCCTACACTCGTGCTCGTAGTTCGGTGAACGTCTGCCACTAGGATTCAACAATCTGTCGCCAAAAATCTAGCATACAATTTCTGATCCAGGCGAATTTACTTTGGTATTTTTCTCTATTGGAAGGGATACTTAAGAATCTGGATATTCTTCCATTAAATAGATGGAAAAGTGGAAAAGTTCGCAGTTAATCTTCAAGAGTTGTGAAGAGTTACGTCTGTTCAAGCCCCAAGAGCTAAGGCCCAGTCTTTGATTTTAAATAACATCTCATAAAGGCAAGCCCACAATTCAAGCACACATCTAGTTTATTCAATTTTATTTTATGTTTACAACAACCACTTATAAACCATCAAACTTTCCCCTTCAGTTCCTATGTGGGATACACACTAATTATATTTCTATACAAACTAATAAAATTTCAACAAGAATAAGGTCAACTTGTTTCTCTTAAGTAGCAAGAGGGCCTTGAATGAGTTTATTGGTTGAATGAATTTCTGTAAATGTAAAATTGGCAAAGTATCATTAATGTAACAATGAGATGTAAAAACTGCCAATATAATCATGCTGTTCCATCCTTTTACTTGTTTTGATTTTAATGGTCAAAATTTGCTTTTTTGTTATAGGATAACAGATTTGATGGGATGATATAAAATTTATGAAGATAGAGGAAGTAAGATGAATATTTAGGGAGGAGAATGAGAGAATTTTATTGTGTTAAGTGGGGGAAAGAACACCCCTATTTATAGAGTTACAAAATGGCAACACAGAATTACAATACACTTAGGTAAAATAGGCATTCACATAGTAGATATTATATATATATATATATATAAGTATCCAAAAGTGATATTTACAACACTTCCTCGAATAGACTATTTTATTGCCGTGAAAAACAAGAATACTAAAAATTTTAGAATGTCAGCCGTTAAAACCTTGCCAAGCAAACCTGGAAGGGATAAAAACTCGACGAAGGAAAAAGAGTACACCAAATTTCTCTCCTCAATATATAATATCACTTGATATCTTTAATTCATGATCCCGATTTTATGCGTATCAATCCTTCAAATGTTGCACTGTAGTGCCTTCACAACAGTCTGAAGATTATCAACTAGAACGGATCTGCTGTACATCAATTTCAAGTATTCTATCAAGTTCATGAGTGAAGAAGAACTTTGGTGAAATGTGTTTCGTCCGGTCGCTTTTTAATGAATCCATCCTTTAGTTGGGTTATGCAAGCAGATTGTCCTCATACAATATAATTGGATTGGTTGTAGTAGAGATAAACCACACTCTTTTTCGAATATGTTGTATCATCGCCTTCAACCATACGCATTCTCGACTTGCTTCATATATTGCTATCACGTGCATGGTTTGAAGATGTGGCCGTGAGTGTCCGCTTGATCGACCAATGCCAAGATATTGCGCTCCACCGCATGTAAATAGATAACCTATTCCGGGATTTTGCTTTATGTGGGTCGGATAAATATCCTGCATCAGATAACCAACTAATTCAAAGGTTTAGTTTTATTTGAGTAAAATAGGCCCATATCTACTTTGTTCTCAAGGTAGCGTAAACACATGTTTGATTCCCCATTCCAGTTGTCTTTGTGTAGGAGCAGTAACTATATCTTGCTAATAGATTTATCGCAAAGCGCTATATCCTGGCCTGTATTATTAGCAAGATATAATAGTGCACCGATTGCACTAAGATATGGTACTTCTGGTCCAAGGACCACTTCATCATCTTCTCTGTGGTCTAAAAGGATCCTTTTTCACATCAAGTGACCTAACACTCATTGGGGTACTTAGTGGGTGAGCTTTATCCATATAAAATCGCCATGACCTTTTTTCTGATATGTGGATCGGTGTAAGAATATCCCATCTTTGAAATGTTCAATTTGTAAGCCAAGACAAAACTTAGTTCTCCCAAGATCTTTCATCTCAAATTCCGCTTTTAAATAATTAATCGTTGGAATAATATCTTCAATAGCTCCGATAATATTTAGATCATCTACATATACAAAGAATAATAACAAATCCTTTAAGGTGACCTTTATAAAGACGCATGGGCATATAAGATTATTTTTATACCCTTCTTTCAAGATATTCGCTAGACGATTATACCACATGCGCCCAGATTGTTTCAACCCATATAATGATCTCTCTCAAGTTTTATCTAATAAATTTCACGATCATTCAATTGTATACTTCAGGCAACTTCAATCCTTTCAGTGATTTTCATATAGATATCATTGTCAATTATACCATATAAATATGCGAACTACATCCATTAGTCTCATATTGAGCTTCTCATGTGCAGCTTAATGACAAGATATCGAAGGTGATTGCATCCATTACAGGGAGTATGTTGCTTCATAATCAATGCCGGCCTTTGCGAAAATCCCCTGCCACCGGTCGTGCTTTTTATATCTCACCACTTCATTTTTCTCATTTTCGTTTGCATCTAACACCCATTTGTACCCTCGTTTAACCTCTTTTGGTGTTCGCATTATAGGTCCGAAAACATTTCGCTTTTTCTAACGAGTCTAGCTCGCTTGAATGGCATCTTTCCATTTCAACCAATCATCTCTTCGCTGGCATTCATCAACGCAGTTTTGGTTCAACATCTTCAACTTCATTGATTATATCATGCAACATTATATGCAAATGCATTATTGATAATTGTTTCTTTTCTATTCCATTTCTTCTTTGTGAAAGCATAGTTTATAGAGATCTCTTTAATTTCATCGCTGTGCACCGAACTTTCTCGTGGGGTTCTTGCTTGATTTCATCTACTGATTTATTAAGACCATTTCGCTTTTTAATGCGATTATTTTACATTTGCTCTCCTTCTTTTTTAGAGGATTTTTGTCTTTTGATCCAATAGGTCTACCACGCTTTTGTTGTATTCTCGATTCATTTGCAATTTTAGTTTGTTTTGGAATCTCAATTCTCATAGGCATTCTCACCGAATATGTGACTTAGTTATCCCTTTGGCATCCAGTAAAGCTTCGTAATCGATCCGCTGCTTCCTTGTAAGTAAATTATCTTTTGAACTTCTTGCTCGCATTGCCTTAAAGTGAGGATCTAGGTTGGATAATGTTGTAGTATTCCATATCACTTCCTTTTCCAACATTTTGCGTGTCACATCATTTTCCAACTTTTTATCTTCTCCCTAAAGGTGGGAATAATGTTTCATCAAATTGGCAATCAGAAACGTGCATTGAAGATATTGCACTGCTTGGGGTTCAAGATATCTAATTATAGATTTGAGATTCAAACCAATATATATTCCCAACCTTCTTTGAGGCCCCATCTTAGTACGCTGTGGAGGAGTAATGGGTACATATATCGCACAACCAAATATCCTCAAATGAGAAATATTAGGCTCATTTTTCGAGACTAATTGTAATGGGGAGAATTTATTGTTGGATGTTGGCCTTAACCTTACAAGTTCCACATGCATGTAAAATAGCATATCCCCATGCAGTAGTGGGAGTTTTGTTCTCATGAGTAGTGGCCTGGCAATCAATTGGAGGCTTTAATAAATGATTCTGATTTAGGCCATTTTGAGTATGAACATAAGGAATCGGATGTTCAACTTTATTCCAACCGATATACAATAATCATTAAAAGCCTGTGATGTAAATTCACTAGCATTATCTAGTCTGATCGCTTGATTGGATAATGGAAAATGTGCTCGTAATCTTATAATTTGTGCTAGCAATCTCATAAATGCCATGTATTTCGAAAGTGGATAATAAGCATACGTGGGACCATCTTGTAGATGCATCTATTAAAACCATAAAATATCTGAATGGTCCACATGATGATGGTGAATGGGCCCACATATATCACCTTGTATCCGCTTCTAGAAATACTGAGATTCATTTCCGACCTTAGCTAGTGATGGTCTCGCTTATCAATTTTCCTTGAGAACATGCAAGACATGAAAATTACGTTAGATTGAAGAATCTTCCGACTTTTCAGAGAATGCCCACTTGAATTTTCAATTATTCTTCTCATCATTGTGAATCCGTGATGACCTAATCGGTCATGCCAAATATTGAAATCTTTGGATTTTCAATCTTCCGCTAGATGTAATATGTACTTCAATTGTATTAATATTGGTATAGTATAAACCGAAGCTATATGCGGGCAACTTTTCAACACATGTTTTCTAAATCATAGAAGTTATATATAGATATTCCGCATTATTTTCTTTCATTGCCTCAATATGGTACCCATTACCCTCGTATGTCTTTAAAACTCAATAGATTTCTTTTTGATTTTGGGGCAAACAAAGCATTATTGATAATGATTAGTGTTCCCCTTTCAATATGATATTTTTGCTCTTCCCTGAGCCTTCAATAATTAGCTGAGCACTCGACATCAAGTTATTACATCATTCTTTATCATAGCCAAACTTTGAAAATACTTTTGTTTCTTAATATAGAATGTGTCGAAGCACTATCCGCTAAACAAATTTCTTCATCCATGACCTTGGAGTCAATCAATAGGCGATCAATATTCTTTCTCCTTCAAAAGAAATGATGAATTTTAGAATATAATATTTTATTTATATATAAAACTGTAATATAATGCTTACACACATACATACCGATACACACATATTATACATCATTATTTATTATACATACACACATAAGTAGGTTTCATACATATATAGATACCATAGTAAACATCAATTCTCATTATGTTCAGAAATCATGCAATCTCAAGATGTGTCGCTTTTGATGGCTCCAAGAGTGGAGTGTCTTCTTTATATGAGAAGTTTGTCTCAATGTTATTTACTTTCTCCCTTTTAGATGCTTGATATAAATCAACAAGATGTTTAGCAGCTCGGCTGACTTTTGCTTTGCCAGTGTCCTTTCATGCCGATCTATGGCATGAATTATCTGCTCTCTTATCGATTCCTTCACATTTCTTTTATAGAGATTTCCTTCTTTCACCATGATTATTTACTTTCTTAAATTTCGAAACTCATGACTATTTCGATGCCATGAAAAATTTCGCCCACGCCACGCCTCGACCGCCTGACACGCCAAAACTGTATCCTCGCTGCTGTATCCTCGTCCCACGACTTGTAGATGCTATATTGTTCACTTCAGCATTGGTAAAGATCCTGGACGAGATTCATGATTTTTCATTAATGTCGTTATTTTGTTCCGCTACAAGTAGACAAGATATCAACTCAATATTTTTAAAGCCTCGCTCCCTATATTGTTATTGCAGGACAACATTTTGAGGCATGAAAAGTGGAGAATGTTTTTCTAACATATCATTCTCTCGTAATTGTTTCTCCAAGCATAATTTTAGTGTCAAGTAATTTTGAACATAGCTGGAGTTATATTCATTTATGATTTAAAATCTTGTAGCCTTAAATGTAACCAATCGAAACGAGCTTTGGGGAGGATTATCAAGTCGATGATCATATCTTTCCTTTAAATTGTTCCAAAGTTCCAAGGATCTTCAAATAAGATATTCATTTTTAGTGCTTCATCGAGATGATGACGAAGAAAAATCATAGCATTGGCTTGGTCCTTTTCGATGTTTCATTTTTTCTTTAATTGTATCTCCGAGGCCTTTTGCATTTAAATGCATTTTGGCATCAAGAATCCATGATAGATAATTCTTTCCAAGACATCGAGAGTCATGAACTCTAATTTTGTGATATTTGATGCCATACTATAAAATAATGAAAAAAAAACAAGTTAGAACATTAATTAACTAGACAAAATTATTACTTTTACATCAACTAACTAGACAAGATAATTGCCATTATATATTTAATTATTGTTAAATTTATAAGAAAAGTAGGTTGATATGATGTTGTTTGGTGATAATTAAAGCAAGTGTAAAAATATAAAAGTTGGGTGAATTAATAGTGGGTTGATATGATGTTGTTTGGTAATAATTAAAGCAAGTGTAAAAATATAAAAGTTGGGTGAATTAATAGTGGGTTTTGAAGGAGAAATATTCTCTTGAGAAAATTTTTAAGTATAATTAATTTTTATCAATCATGTGGTAGGATACCAAAAATGTAATGCAAATAGTATAGTATAGATTGTTTCAATAAATTTAGCTAATATAAATCCAGATAACTAAGTAAACCTCCACTAGGTGGCAGCTCTCCTTTGAGTGTGGTAACTAGAGTACAAAAAAATGTGAGGGAATTTAACTAATATAAACCCAGATAACTAAGTTAAACTCTCCACTGGTACAGTTTCCTCCTTGAGTGTGTGGTAACTAGAGTACACAAAAATGCAGTGAATTGTATCCTCCCAATTTGTGATAGTTGTACTCATCACTAAAAATGGGTATTTTTTAAGATTTGAATTGTAAAATAATTAGACTATTTGCGGCTTGGTATACCATTTAATAATTCATAAATCAATATAAAAAAATCTCCTAAACCATCCAACATGATGGCGTCATCAATAAAGAATCTTTTAAACCATCTCCTAAACCATCCAACATGGCTAGCTATCAATAAAGAATTTCCTAAACCATCCAAATGGCGTAAAACTATTTATCTAATATAATGAGTGTGTGTTCTTCATATTGGTGTTTCATCCCACAACTTGAATTAAATTACAAGGATGTTTCTACATACCTTTGTTCAAAATAAGTTGTTATATTACCCTTTAGTTGGATGTATATTCCTATAGAATAGCGATACGATAACGCCATATGATAAATGCATTTGATGGGATGATATAAAATTTATGAAGATAGAGGAAGTAAGATGAATATTTAGGAGAGAGAATGAGAGAATTTTATTAAGTAAGTGTTAGTTAACACTCCTATTTATGTAGCTATAAAACTAAGAAATGTAGAAATTACAATACACTTAGTGCAGAAATAAAGATTCACATTAGAGATATTATATATATATATATATATATAAGTATCCAAAGTATATTTACAACATTTTTCACAATATTTCACACTTTTTCATGGATGATGTGAGATCAAGTTGAGGATTGGGTAAAAGTAAAATAACAACTATAGTGGAAGGCAGTTCTCACTGTTGAAAGTCACTTTCTGGGGCATATGCCTCAACTCCTCTAAAGTTAAGTTTTCGTTAAAATGCCTCAAAGCTTACGCTCTAAGTTGTACTTGTGAGGCCTACAACTTGTTTTACTGTGGCTTACAGCTCAGTTTCGTTGAATGCCTTAGAAGGTGTTAGTGGATGAATTTTAATGTATTTTTATGAGTAGGAAGAGAGAGAATGAGTGGAGTTGGATGGTGGAGATTTAATGAATGAAGAGATAGATAGATGGATGTGATTTGTTTGACTAAATTTGAAATTTGAAAAAAATACATTAAAATGCATTTTTGAACTCATGCCAACACCATTTTATTCTCTGTTATGTGCTCTCGGTTAAATGATATTAGAAGGCCGAGCATGTTCTTAAATATGGAGCAAGTTCTTTTCCCCCTCAATTGGGGGAAAGAGAAAAGGAAAATCCAGCAATCAGTTAGAAAAATAATATTCTTTTAGAATGTGAGGATGATAATAAGTGTAAGAAAAAAGCAACCATATAAGAAAAGCTTTATCAAACAAGCTCCTTAGGATAAGCAATCCGTGATTTGTTTTGTGTTATTTAACTACAAACTTTACTGGTTGTAGTTTTATTTATTTCACTGATAATCCATTCTCCACTTGTTTTACATATATGAAACACTATTTCTCAGGAACATGTTTTACTTATTTCTTTACTCCTTTTCAAACAGTGATCAAATATCAATAAAAAACATCTTAGATCTTCAACAAGATCTAGCAATTCCAATAGGTTCCAAAATGAATTAGAAAATGGGATTCACGTGTTTTGAACTTCTTCAAAACCCTTCTTTTTCAAACAATAATAGAGTTCATGCACATTAGCTTTTTCATTCTTGTTCTCATTGCTTGTAGTTTGCAGCATTCCAGGCCGTACAGAGTCATTCTGGAAGGAACTTGATTATGTCAAGAACATGTGGAAACACAGGCAGGAGCTGAAGGTCGAGGATGCTAGCATTGCTGCTTTATTTGACCTCGAGAGTTTCGCATGGTTTTGTGCTGGTGAAATTGTAGGAAGAGAATTTACTTTCACTAGTTACTATCCCTGAAAACCGCCAATTAGGTAAAGACTGCTAGGCCACTTGGATGTTCGTTACTATCATTGTGGTTATTTGAGTTGTCATTCTACGAGCAAGATTTTTGCTTTCCTACAATGTTTACAATGTTATCAAAGCTGAGAAATCAGCTGGTTGATTCGATTGTCTTGATAACTAACATATTTGATGTCTAAACCCCTTCTTTATTGAAGTGTGGCTTGGGTGAATGAACTTGATAATGGATACTGTAATAACTGTGATGAATTTTACTTTGGGAAAAGTTTTGGAAGATGTTCCCTGCTTTAGTAATCTGTTAGAGTAATGATCTCCTACCCACTGTAGGTATGGGTAGGATATCCTACCCACATGGGTAGGTGTCGCCAATTGATTAGTGGGAGGAGTGGCCCCACCAGCCCCCCACCAATCAGGGAAGAACATATATCCACTGTGGGTAGAATATCCTACCCACAGTGGGTAGGAGATCATTTTCCTAATCTGTTATTATTTCAATAAGAAAGTCTTTTATGGTCTTGGCAATACACAAGAGTCATCTGGACGTGTTTGGTTGAGCTTTGGAAAAGATTTTCTTCTCTTTTGAGTCATGCCACGTGTATTCACTTCTACACCCACATAACATTTTATGTGATGTATTAAAATTCTTTGAAGCGGAATGGCAATATCTAAACTTGTACTACCTCCGTCCCACAAAGATAGGTTGGTTTGATTTTCACATCGTTTAAGAAATTTTAATTAATATTATTAGAAAAGTAAATTTTAGTTATATTTTTTAAATATACATTTGCATTAAATAATGCTAATTAATAACAATGTATATTAAATATGGGGTCAAATTGGAAAAAGAAGAAATTAAATGCAAATAAAATAGAAAGTGACATATATTTTGGAACGGATAAAAAATGGAATACAAGTCTATCTTTGTGGGACAGATGTAGTAAATTTTTCTTATTTTCGTGCATTGTTAATATTTTTATTATCAATTTTGTATTAATTTTGATCTGATTATTGATGATAATAATTGATCCTAAAAATGTTGTTGTCGCGAGGAAATGCAAAGATTTTTCTCAACTTGCATATTTCAGAGAAGTAAAAATAAAGTAAGAAAGACAAAAAATGAAGAATGCAATGAGAAGTATTGGAAGCACGAGAATGACGACAATGAAGGTTTGGAAGGCGTTGGAACTTGATGAAATTAGTATATTTGCAAAATGGTGATGTGCTAATATAGTATCTCAAGCTTAAGAAATTTGTTTATTGATGAAAATAACATTTTGTTTTAAATAAAAAAGATAAGTGTTTTCTTGTATATATATATTAGGTACACGTTATCTATTCTAAATGCTCATTTTTTTATATTTAGACATAAAGTCAGATTTTATCGCCTAATTATTTTTTCTATTTAGAGTTTGATTAGTGAATTTTTAGGCTCATTTGGGTTTGGGAAAAATTGAAAATTGAGTAAAACATCTATTTACAATTTATAGATTTTTTGGACACTTAATTTTACAGATACATCTAATTTTCTTTTTTCTTTTAAATTTTTAATACTCCAAACATGTTCTATTATTGGTCAATTGGTCAATACAAAATCCAATTTACCAGATCCACTAGGTCCAATACCACAACACACAGTGGCCTGTTCTGAATCTAGTGTTAACACCACAAGGCCCAAGCCCATTGATCCTATAAATCACTGTCAAAACCCTAACCCTAACCCTTAACATTTCGCTCCAGCATTTGCAGATCCCCATTCCCCTCTCCTTCCCTCTCCCCTCTGGAAAAGGATACTTAAGGAAACCGACGATGGGTAATTTTCGCAACCGCAAATCTTTATCTTCTGTTTAATTTTGTGTTAGTGGATTGAATAACGCACTTTTCCGATTTGAATCTAAAATTGCAGGTAAGGTTCACGGATCATTGGCACGTGCCGGAAAAGTGAGGGGGCAAACGCCGAAGGTGGCTAAGCAGGACAAGAAGAAGAAGCCCCGTGGACGCGCACACAAGCGGATGCAGTACAATCGCCGCTTTGTCACCGCCGGTAAACCTAGTTCTCTTTACTCTTTTCGTTTTAGCTCTTTAACTAGTTGAAATTTGTTACATTTTACTTTATTCATCGTTTTTGCTGAGCTTAACTTTCTCCATGCATACACTGTAGCATGAGGTAACATGTTTTTTAAGAGAAAAATAACAAAAGATCTGAAAAAAGTTATAGCTTTCTCGGTGATTAACAGTTTTGGTATTTAAGAAAATGACTTGCTGAAATGTCTCCCATCAGAAGGTGTTTTTTAAATATTATTATTATCATCTCATGGGAGTATAATTGCAGTCAAAAACTAGAAATGGAACTTCATACATTGGCTGGCTGAATGCTGATTTGTAACCCATCAGAAAGTATTTAATATTCTCATCCTATAGAAGTAAAATATAATCTAAAATTTGACTTGAGAACTTCATACATTGGATAGCTGGATGCTTATGTTATGTATTGGATCATGTTCATTGTGTCTGGCTTGCAAATTTTAAGAAACCATAATAGCAGAATGACATGTTGGGATCATGCCATGTAAGCGTAACGTTAATCATCACTCTGTTATGTTAGTTTCTACAAACAATTTATGTACAACCTATGTAGCACAATTTTCTCATTTTAAAATTAAGTGACAATTTTCGGAGTAACTTATAGGTTGAAGGACCAACTAGGTCCCTCCACCAATTTTCATAACATAGTTCATGTCTGAAATTGATTGAACAAGAGTGCTTGTAATTTGTTGCTCATGAGAAGTGATGATTAGTACTACATCCTGTTTAAGTCCCCTAAAATTTGAGTAAAAATTATCATCCATCATCAGTCTCGTACATGGACGGGAAAGACTAGTTTGAATGTTTATTTATTATTGCTGCCTTACAATAAATTGTTCTCTTAAAACTTTGCCATGAGTAGTGACTTTTATTACAAGATGGAAAGATTATGTGTCAAAAATCTGTGCCACTGATCTCAAAGCTTTCATATGTCCTTGTGAGAATTGTCATTTGACTTTTTCAAATTCTCTTGATTTATGTAGTTGTTGGGTTTGGAAAGAAGAGGGGACCAAACTCATCAGACAAGTAAACTGAAGATGTAGCCGTTGTTAAGTCATAGTAACTCCTTGGAGAAGTAAAACTGGAGATGCCATCATCATCTTTTATCGGCTGAAGTGTTGCAATCTGAGTTGATTTTGCTTTTTTCGAAAAATGTATGCTACAGCATTGTTAACTAGCTGACTAAGCTTCTACTTTGTTTTATATTTTTGCAATGATTATGTTGAACTTCTAATAGCTTTTCAATATTAAAGAAGGTGTTTTTAAGTGAATTGCATGATATACTATATGACCTCATTTGAAGTGCTCTCAGCTCATCTGTGGGGTTACCAACTTCTTATTCTTTTAGTGTGCGATGCTATCGGACTAGGTTCTTTCTTGGGGAAGATTATATTCTACTGAAGTGTTGCAGCCTTACAGGTCCTTAAGCTTAAGCATAGGAGTTGGGTGAAGTGCTAAAGCTTAATCCCCACTTTGGAGAATTTGTGCTCCACTTGTAAAGTATCTTGTTTCCCGGAGTGCGTTTAGTGGCTAAAGAAAAGATGCTGAACTTGAATAATAATTAATTGTAGAAAATTGGACTGAAAATATTAAGCGTAGGGAAAGTGATTAACCATATTTTACGCTTGTGAAAAAAATACTTGGGAATCTTTTTCCAAAATATTTTTGTTCAATAAAGTTCATTTTTTACGGAAAATGTGATCTTTATGTAATTTTTAATCACTTTTTAACACACAATTTCCTATTAAAAGATTAATTTTTCACTCTATGCTTAAATGGGGGAAAAAAAAAACCTCACTTCCATCTCGCTTAAGGGACACTTAGGCCTTGTTCTGTACACAATAAATTTTATCAATTTAAACTTACTTTTTTGTCTCTCATTCTTTTCACCCATTTATTTAAATAGTAATTTAACAATTTGTTTACATTTTTTAATATATTTTTTCAAATTTTCAGTCACGGACTTAAACTTAATTATTTTGTATAGAACAAGACCTTAAACTTAGAACTTACCTTGATGCTTTGCGCTTTTGTTGAATGCTAGTTCTTGCATTAGAGTTATGCTACAGAATACTCTTGTGAATTGACTAGTATAAAAGGATGCGTTCAAGATGAATAAAACGTTTGGTTGGACCTAATTACTGCCATTCTCACCGTCTTTTTTCCTTATTTTTTTGGTTTGTTTGGTGTGAACGGCTCTGAAGCTGTTCGCCCATCTCCATCCGAATGAAACGTTTTTTCTCTTTTTTTAAAGGTATTTTGGGAGGGTATTTTGGGGGAAAATTTTTGTTTTTTTTGGGGCGGGTGTGAATAGTCGCTCCCCAAGACAAATTTATGCTTGCCCTCCAAGGACTAAGGATCATATGCCACGTTTCATTTTATGATAACCGGTTCATATATCATAACGTTTTTGACAAGCAAATTTTATTTCACCCTTGACAAGCAAAATTTATTTCACCCTATAAAAACTCCCGAGTTAGGGTTTATCAAAATTAAAATCAATTAATTTCTCTCGGTCACAGGCTCGCAGTCCAACTCCTACGCTTACTGTAAGTTCGCTGGTTTCTGCCTCGCCGCCGCCGATGGATAAACTTTGCTTGAATGACGCCATTCCGGAGGCCGAATTCTCACAGCGAGTTCCTATCCAGTCCATCCTTTCCCGGTCTGACGGCGGATCGGGTCTCGCGGGGCAGACTGTCCGAATCGGCGGATGGGTGAAAACCGGCCGGGAGCAGGGGAAAGGAAGTTTTGCATTTCTGGAAGTGAATGATGGATCGTGCCCAGGGAATTTGCAGGTTATTTTGGACGCCGGTGTGCATAAGCTAAGCGATTTGGTGCCTACTGGCACCTGTATTCATGTGGAGGGTGAACTCAAGGTTCCTCCTGAAGGCGCGAAGCAGAAGGTTGAACTCCGTGTTCAAAAAGTTATCGATGTTGGCCCTGTTGATGCCGGGAAATATCCGTTGCCTAAAACAAAATTGACGCTTGAGTTTCTCCGAGATGTCGTTCATCTTCGCCCTAGGACCAACACCGTAAGAATTTTCTCTTTTTTCTCTTTATTTTTACTTTCATGTGATCTGCTTTTCCTCTTTTTTCACCATTAATCTGAGTTTAACCACTTATCTGTATGAATCCTTTTGGCTAAGTTTGTAGTTCGATATGATACGGATTAAGCTTATTTGGATTTCTTAATCTGAGATCTGCAAACTGTAATGAAAAGACGCGAGCGTTAACTTGTTTCTATAATCAAACGAGTTTTAACTTCTATTTACCATGTGGATTGGAGTGATTCATAATTTTCAGCTGTAAAATCTCTTGATATGTGAAAATTATGAAAGTAATTGCTGCTTGAATTGAATATCAACTGTGCCAAAAATGTGATTATGTAGTGTGGCTATCTTTCGATAATCAAACCAAGTTAATTGCTTTCTACTTCAGCAAGAATAATGATGTTAGTGGACAGTGGGATCAATAATTTTCTAGACACTATGGAGCAGTATATCAATTTTAATCATTAATTCTTTCAGATTCCTTCTACTTTTTGGATTATGTCTGTTTCATCTGTAATGATTTTCTGACTGGAATTTTTGAATAATTCATTGGCCTAGATCTCTGCAATTGCTAGAATCCGTAATGCACTGGCTTATGCAACTCACACATTCTTTCAAAAGCATGGCTTTCTCTATGTGCACACCCCGATTGTTACGACTAGTGACTGTGAGGGTGCTGGTGAGATGTTTCAAGTTACGACCTTGATTAGTGAAGCAGAAAAATTGGAGAAGGAGCTGAAAGATAACCCTGCTCCCTCTGAGTCTGATATACAAGCTGCTGAGCTTCTGGTGAAGGAGAAAGGTGAAGCTGTTGCCCAACTTAAGTCTTCTAAAGCAAGCAAGGATGAAATTAGTGCTTCAGTAGCTGAGCTTACTAAAGCTAAAGAGAACCTCTTGAAACTGCAAGAAAGATTTAAGATTGGAGAGAGATGTAAACTTAATGCTGGTTTCCCAAAAAAGGATTGGAAAATTGATTATTCTGAGGACTTTTTTGCTCGCCAAGCATTTTTGACAGTCTCTGGACAACTTCAAGTTGAGACGTATGCTTGTGCTCTCAGTAGTGTGTACACTTTTGGGCCCACATTTCGAGCTGAAAACTCGCACACTTCGAGGCATCTTGCTGAGTTTTGGATGGTGGAGCCTGAAATAGCATTTGCTGATATAAAGGTATTTTAGTCATCTTTTTATCTTTTAAACTCATAAATTAAGAGAATTTATTCATCCAGCAATGCTTACTGGAAAACCAGATGAAGGTACATATCATGGAGAAAAGGATAAATAGAATGAACTGGTTGAAAGAGAAATGTTAAAATAGATGTACCTTATTGCAAGTTGTTCCATGTTATCATTAAAGTTTATATATGCCAAAGCTTACTAATTGCTCAAGAAGACGTGTAGTTTTGTAAAAATCCTGTCCCTGTACTGAGTGAAAATGAGCCCCCTAATGGATTTTGTGGGATTCAATTTTCCGAAATTTTAAGAAATTACAGCAATGAAATGTCTTTAGGATGACATGAACTGTGCGGAGGCTTATGTCAAATTTCTCTGCCAATGGTTGCTTGACCATTGCTATGATGATATGGAGTTTATGACCAAGTTTACTGACAAGACTGCGATTGATCGTCTCAAAATGGTTGCTTCGTCCAACTTCTACCGGATTACTTACACAGAAGCTGTTTCCATTCTTGAAGAAGCATCTAAAGAGAGGAAGTTTGAGAATGCAGTAGAATGGGGGATCGACTTAGCTTCTGAACATGAAAGGTATTCATCATAGCTGCCCGTTATTCAACTTTACTCTCTTCTTTACTGAACACATTGTGGGCTTAATCATGTAGATTCTTGACTGAAGAGAAATTCAAAGCTCCAGTCATTGTGTATAACTACCCTAAATCAATTAAAGCATTTTATATGAAAGTGAACGAGGATAATAAAACCGTTGCTGCTATGGATGTGCTTGTACCAAAGGTAAGTCTCGTTTGCTTAGACATGGATGTCTTTCACATTTCTTCTACAATTTTTTTTTTAAAAGAATTGATTTTTGAGAAAAGCTGTGCCAAACAAGCTCTTAATATGGCCTATATGGTTTTATTTGATTTCTTCAGGTGGGTGAACTGATTGGTGGAAGCCAAAGAGAAGAGAATTACGAGGTTCTGAGAGCTAGGTACACGAAATGTCATTTTTCGTACTTGTATAGATAGTCTAAACAGTGTTTTATATTATATTAGTACTCCTTATCTTGTATAAGCAGTTGATGTAACTCGATTTGGGTCATGCTACAAGCTAAAAAGCAATTGATGTGGTGTGTTCGGATCGCGCTACATTAGCTGTTTGCACAAAGCCTATGCAAGAGCTGGATTTATATTATTAGAATCTTCGCTTGACCAACAAAGCTTATGCTTGCGAGGCATTGTGATATTGTGCAGAATACTTGAGATGGGTCTACCTGTCGAGCCATACGAGTGGTACCTTGACCTGAGGCGTTATGGTACTGTGAAGCACAGTGGATTCGGTTTAGGGTTTGAAAGAATGATTCTTTTCGCTACGGGGATGGAGAACATCAGAGATGTCATTCCTTTCCCCCGGTATCCTGGAAGAGCAGATCTTTAGAAACTCATTACAGATATATTTATGAATGACAGTTAATCTGAATTTACAATATGGCTAGCGTTTTACGTTTGTAATTTTACATCAGTTTCTTGCATTAGTTGAATAGTGAGAAGGTGATAACTGATATACTAGTTAATTTCCTTCTCACATCTATCGAATGTAGACATTTCCATCACTGGTTTCTGCAATTTTATGTACTAGTTTTGTAGTGTGGTTCAAAAGTTATTCTCTCGCTCACTCATTTAATTATATACTTCCATACTTAGGCATAGTGTATTTTCAGGTAAAGATAAATAAATTGATGAGTTGGAACTTGGACTCTGTAGCTGTGTCCAAGTTTTCTTGTTACATCCGAGGAATGCTTTATGCTTTGTCACATCAGTTTTAAAGGGGTACTGAAACTGAAACTTGACAAAACAACAGCGTTGGACGTCGCTATATGCCCCGTTGTGGTCCTATTTGAAGACAATTTACACTTGCAGGTCTCTCTTGTGGACTAAGCCCATATTCTTTTGTTTAGAAAATGGCTCGACTTCATCGTTTCTTTTTACTCCCTTCCCAAACTCACCCGAAAAAACTTGAAATGAAAGTAATAATAAAAATAAATAAATAGAAGTCAAGGAGAAAAAGCACTCAAAATACTAAAAGAGAAGAAGGGAAAGGGGGCGGGGGCGGGGAAAGGAAAAAAAGTTTACCGCTATATATGAGACAGGTGGTGGGACTTTTACTCAGTGCATTGATGATATATTCAAAGTTTTTATCTACCGACAACGAAGCTGTCAAATATTTGGGAGCCACGTTGTGCAAGTGAGATTTAATGCCATCTAGAACTCTGCCTCTACCGTTGAATTAATAATCATCATCGTCTAGTATAGTGAAGTTAAAAGAGTGTTGCATCGATACTTCGTCAATGAATAGTGACCGATACAACGAATCACTGTTTAAGTAAATATCTTGATCGATAAAGTTAGACAAAAATATATTCCTACTGACGTAAATGCCCACTTATTGAGCTATAAAATAAATAAGTTAGTAGACATATATAAGTCAACTTTTGAACGTAAATATCAATAATAATTTAGATTAGAAAATGTGGTATTCAGTGTAACGTTTCAATTCAACTAGCACGTAGTCATCAGGTTATTTATTGCTTTTATAATTTTCTACTAGTTTGAGAACATCATATTTTAGTTCATTAGAGCTTATTTAGTCATCTATGAATTGTGAAAAGTGACATGTGATGTAAAAATACTTACACTTATAATGTAATAGACATTGTTTACCTATCAATTTTAAGGGGATATATATGAATTTTGCAAATGATCTCACAGCCTGTTCTTTTCTATAGGTCTTTATAGTAAAAGTTTATTAAAGGAAATGAAATTTACGAAACTACCACAAAAAAATTTGTGTAACTAATATTAAATCTATCGATATCAGATTTATCACTATCAGCACTTAATTAAAATAGTTGAAAAAGAAATGAAAAACAAAGTTCGATTAAAAATAAGTGATATCTTTACATTTTATTTTACTAGTAATAATTTACAAATAAAATATTGGTTTACTCATCTATATGTTGGCTTAGCATTTGATCATTAATTTGATTGTATGTTACAATTTAATTTATTGAGTTGTGTGTCACCATTATTATTTCAATATGTAACACATTATTTGGTACCATATGTAACACATTATTTGATTATCAACTAGGTGGTTATATAAATCAATCACTATGCAGTTTGATTTTTCGTATGGAAAACTTTTCACTCCCATCAAAACCCCCCTAGCTAAGAAGAGAATCTTCTGCTAATTTTTAATTTTTACATTTCTTTTTCTGTCAATTGGTTCGCTCCTACTCAAAGTTTGTGCTAAAGCTATATATCCTAGCAGACATATAGGTGCTTCTCTGTGCATATAAGATTTGAAGCACATGCCTTCATCAATTCCCCTCTCTACGTGTGCCTCTTGTGTTAATCTCTATTATTGTGCTACGAATTAAAAAACAATTATAGATGGTATGGATGGATAAGTGTTTCAATTATGTCAACTGATGAAAGCTGACCTTGTTGGACGGATCTAAAATTAGCGTAGAGGTGATTTATACAAAAATTACAACATCACACACTCAAAAATTACTTATCATCATAACAAAAAATAAAAAAATAAAAAATTATTTGCCAACTATTTTCTTGTGAATATATTGAAATGAGAAGTTTATGCAACTTGTCCACTTTAACATTAAAATTGAATATTTTAGAAAATGATGTTATTCTTCAAATTTGAATAATGTTACAGAAAACGATGTTATTCTTTCGATTGTTATTCCATTTGGTATGAATTTATTGTCGCAACTTACGTCGTGTCAATGTGACAACAAATGTCATGTCTAAGCTCGACCGCTTTGATGTTTAAGAGTTCCAAAATTATTCAAATCATTTAAGAGCTTGTTCTATACACATTAAATTTTATCAATTTATATCTTTTTTTTCTCTCTCAAATTTTTAACTGTATAAATATTAATTTGATAATTTATTTATATTTTTTAATGCATCTTTTCTAATCTTCAACCACACACCCAATACGAAATTTGAGTAAATTAAATTTGAATTATACAAAACAAGGCCTGAATTATTAACGAATTCGTTAATAACATAGATTTTCGTGTAGTACAAGACACAAGAAATTTGGAAACGTGGCAAGATTCCTACATAACCAAACTAAAAGTCGTTCTAAAAAAATTTCTATAACTGGTTCCATAAATTTATTTGATGAGATTAATGAACTCACAAGACCCTAAGACTGAATAACGTCGACGCTCCACCGTCTCGTAACTCTAGGGCAGTCGGTTGTCGTCGTTCCACAACTTAACCCACGCTCCCACTTAATAAAACGAGAACGACAAGACCGTCACGCAATTCCCTCACAATCCAATCAAGAAAACAAGAAGGGCCCCACAAAATCACAGTAAAATCTAGCGTCCTTATCCAATATACACGTGTACGATTATCGTACCACTTTCTTTAGTTAAAATCTTTACTAAATGCGAAAGAACATAGTACTCTTTATAATTACCCCCAACCCATGTGCTCCCCCTTAACCCCGGTTAACCTCTCCCTAACCCTGGTTAACCCCCCATGACTCCAGCAGTTTATATACGTCCTCAAAACTGCATTCGGCAGTATCCTCTGAAACTGGAAAATGATGATCAGTGAAAGAAACCACGATAAACCGACGGTTCATGTGCCTCCGTGGTCCTTCGCCACAGAGGATCACATCCCCAGTCCAACCTCTTTCAATTACAGTCTTAGCCCTGGCGGTGGGGCCGCCGGCGATGAGTACTCTATCTTCACGGCGTTGCAGCGGTATTTGCCGTCGAACTCCACCGGCGAAGGGGACTTCACGGTGGACGCGCACACGTGTGATCAGTTCCGGATGTATGAGTTCAAGGTGAAGAAGTGCTCACGTGGGAAGTCACATGACTGGACGGAGTGCCCGTACGCGCACCCCGGCGAGAAAGCTCGCCGGAGAGATCCCCGGAAGTTTCATTACTCCGGTACGGCGTGCCCGGAGTTCCGTAAGGGGAACTGTCGGAAAGGTGACGCGTGTGAGTACGCGCATGGCGTATTCGAGTGTTGGCTTCACCCGGCGCGCTATCGTACGCAGCCATGCAAGGATGGGCTTAACTGTAAGAGGAGAGTTTGTTTCTTTGCTCACTCGGCTGATCAGCTCAGAGTCGTGAGCCCGCGAGCCGACTCGTATGACGGCTCCGGCTCGGCGCACCGGCTTGCTTTCATGTCATCGCCGGAATCCGTTTCCCCGCCGGCTGAGTCGCCGCCGATGTCTCCTATGACGCCAGCCTCGCTGAGCCGGACGATCGGCGCGAATTCGGTCAACGAGATGATTGCTTCTCTGCGTCAGCTGCAGTTGAATAGAGTCAACTCTATATCTTCCACGTGGAATCTCCAAACGGGTGGTTCTTCCTCTGGACTGGGTTCGCCCCGTTTACCGATGACCCGACCCGGATACTTCAGTCAACCATCAACTCCTACCAAACCCGTGACCCGACCCCTTTATTGGTACAAAGAAGATGAGGACCCATCTATGGAGAGGATTGAATCAGGAAGGGATTTGAGGGCTCAGATGTTTGAGAAACTGAGCAAGGAGAATCCGTTGGCCAGGTTTGGTAACCCTGACCCGTACCCGTATGAGGACCCGAACCCGGATGTTGGATGGGTCTCCGAGATGTTAAACTAACCGTTAACTAACCATATTTGAAGTGTTGAAGTAACCATTTTAATGATGTCACTTTGATCTGAGTATGATGTGTAAATATAATAGCTGATGTGTGAAGACGGCAAAATCTTCTCTTGTTGGAGAATTTTCAGAGGATTGCGAGAAGATACGTTGGGATGGATGTATTGCATACCAGAAGGTGCATTATTTGCGGTTTATTATGTTTATAATTATTACTAATTAATTATTATTAGTATTGTTGAAGTTAATATGTGTGTGTGTGATTGGGATGTTGAGAATGAGAATCAACATGTAATGCTTTTTTCTTTTAATTAAAATCATGGTATTAAATTCATGGTATTGAGCAAATGTTTGATTGGGTCAAGGAAAAACATGTCTGTTCATTTAAGAACAGACAGACATGTATTTTCTATAGTAAGATTCTCTGCTGCCAAAATTAATTTTTTATCAGGATGTGTAAATTATATGATATTATTTTTATTTGTTGATTTGAATTTTGAGGTTAAATTTAAGAACTTGCCAGAATATAATAGAAGAAAGGAGAAAAAAAAAATTAGTTATAATAAGAAATGAAGGCATCTAGTTACACGTGTACAATAGAGTCCCACCTATGTCTGTAGTTAGAAATCTTTTTCTGAGATGTCCCATGTACCATGCGTTTGTGTCGATTCATTGAACATTATTATGATATTATTATGTAAAATATTACGATGAAATATCTTTTTTATGATATAATATGTATTTTTAATTTGACCGATATATCAGAAAATTCTATAAAAATAGATATAATTTGTTGGGGAACAATTGTTAGATAGGATCGGTAAATACATGTATCGCGTCCGTACAACTCTTTCTTTTATGTCGTGCAAAGTAACTCGAGCCGGGTTTTAGGTGTGGTGTAATATGGCAAAATGAGAGAGAATAAAAAAGGAAAAAAAAAAAAAAAAAAAAGAAGAATGAAATCTTTGCAAATGAAATAATTTATTTTAATAGTTGTAGGACGGACGGTTTGGATTATTTCAATCCAACGACTTAAAATGATAATCTAGAATGATGGAGGACACGGAGACTTCTAAGGTATGTATTAAAATGATACGATGTTTAATTAAAATCCTTATTTGTATTGACTTTTCTATTTTCATCAAACAATATTGTCTTATGACTTGTAAGGGATTTTATGTTAAGAGACATTTTGAGGAGAACCGGTGTGCACAAAAAGGGTAAGTTCTATGTTTATGTCTGGTTTGGAGAGACAAGAAATGGATTAGGATGAGATTTTGCTTTAGAAAAAAAGTTGACGATTTTGTTTGGTTTGACCAAACAAGAGAGTGACCCGGAAACTTGGACAAAATTCTGCAACCGTGGGACCCACCTGCTAAAATATACCTACACTATTAATGGCTGCTGTGACTCTGAAATATCATTCCTGTACGCACTCTTACCCTGCTACCAGGCAACAAGTGTGCGGTCACGAAAAATTGGCGTCAATTGGTCCGTATCTTTTGCTACGTTGACGAATTGGTCCTCAAATAAGTTTGTCTTCGAGCATCTGTCACAAATTTCGAACTGGTGACCAGCTCCTCCCATGCTCCATCCATCAGCTGTAGTCAAGAATTATTTATTTTTTCATTAAAGTCTAATGTGTCTAATACGCTGATGATTCATTTTAAGGGGGGTGACAATGTGATTTAAACTCGGATTTCTTTTTAACTCTAATGCTATATTGAACCAAAAGTTTAAACTTATAAATCAATTTCAAATATATATTATTTGACTTTTATTATTTTTAACGGTGGTATTGGTTTATGTTAGGTTCAAGGCGTTCATGGCCATTTACTCTAACAATTGTATATCTACTACTCCCTCAGTCCCAAAAAAAGAGGTTTGTGTTCCATTTTAATCCGTCCAAAAAACATAGCCTACTTTTCTTAAAATGAAGAGTTGAAATATTAAATTTCTTATATATTATTATGTAATATGTATTATTATCAATAATATATAATTATTAAAATGAAATAATTAATAAATTAAAGTTTATTAGGAAAATAATTTTTAAATTTTATTTTTTAATAACATTGAACTATGTTTTATTCATCTTCGTACATTTATCTTTGTAGGATGGAGGAAATATATATGAAGAAAGTAATGTTCTCTTCGTGAAGCATTTCTTCGACAGCACCACATTATCATTTTCAATGGATATTGCAATTTGGGGCATGCTTTATATTTTCCCCATTAGGGGAGGAAATTATTACTCATATTGAGTTATGTTAAATCCATTAATTATTGAATCTGAATGATTAGAAGTTATTGTTAAATCAAAAAAAAAAAAAAAAAAGAGAGAGAGAGAGAGAAATGAAAAAGGTGAAAATCTCCACCATCACACTCTTCTTTAAGTTTAAAGGGTCAAAATGACAATCAAGAAATAGTTTGAATTTGAAGAACGGTACAATTTATCCCATAAGAAGCGATAAGGCCATAGTGATTTTCCCGTACAATCGAATATTGATACTTTACAAAAATAATTGATTGAAGATGGAAATAGTAGGTATATATTTGTCTGCGCATTGCAAAAAAAGGCCCAACAAGTGTGAGGATTAACAGTTGACAACACAGTAAATGTTCACGCTTGTTTCACAACGTCCTTTCAGTTATTACTCTCATTTTTCACATGCTGCAAAAATATTATTATTCTTATTTTTAGGTATAAATTCTTTCTTTGAAACAATCACTGTTTAGGGTTGGTATTTTTATATATTTTTATTTATTTTTTTAAATTTAAATTTAGTTAAATCAATCATATCCACTATATAAATCTTCACCATTCAATTCCAATCATTCTCTCATATATCACATAAAAATCTATAAAAATTTCAATCCCAACATGGGCTAAGTATAACATGAATTACAGTATATGAATAATTTGACACAAAGGATCCAAGTCGATAATTTTTAACGTATCACACATGACACAAGGTTAAAGAATATTTGTTTCAATTCTTCTTTGATAAAATTACTATAAAACTTAATTATGCTTATTTCCAACACATGCTACGAAAAGTATTCTTCATAAAATTCTTCGTTACTTTTAATTACAATGGGAGGGGATGGAAATTTAACACTATATTTAGTTTGTGGGAACACAATTAGGCCATGTGATCCTTGGCTAGACCTTCTTTGTTTTTAACTATACGACTAGATTCTCTCTCTAATTTACAAAAATAAATAAATAACCCAAGTAATCGAGGGAGGGTGAAGGCGCCGGGGGCGGGTTTGATCTGTTTGGCTCCGTAAATGACTTTGCCAACCAGGCACTTAGAATACTTGATTTTATTGGAAAAGTTTTTGGGATTTACAATTTTCCAACTATGAACAATTTGAATTGGTCATGGTTGGACGTCGACAAGTTGACACAGTTGATTAGAACCCCTCAATTATTGCATTTTAGCGCCCCGTCTTTGAGGCTGATAGTTGGAAATTTATTGAGAGCATCATTCGCTCCAACTAGATAATGATAATGAAATGCCAAATGCCAAATCCCAATTGATCAACACCTTCCGGATTTTGTGCAAAGATGATAACCATGACTCGATTTGTTCAATATTAACGTCGACCAGTGCTAATTATTTATTTAATTCGTCGTACAATAAACGTCACAATTTTGAAGGGTGATACAATTTTAATTCTACCCATACTTCATGATATATCACAAATTCACAATCATATGAAGTGATTACACCTCAATATTCACCTCATGATTGATATCAAGATCATATATCATAATTATTTGATATGTCATTCCACATCATTGTGACACTCGATGTCAACTAGTGTGTACTATTTGCACTTGTGATATCCCATTAGTTGTACAACCGATCATATAACTAACATGATCCTTACTAAAAACTTACTGGGCCAATTGACTCATATATATATTAAACCATTCAACGATTTAACAAACAGACGACTTTGCAAATAATACACAACAATATCGACTGTTACCTGGAAATTTTGAGCATTTGCCCGGAACAATGTACACAGCATAGTTGGACAACCACTTGAAAATCCTGGTTCTTAAATTTCACAACCAGTCAGATAGTAGATAAGCTGTTACATTAACACCTGTACTTAAATATCTTAAGTTTCACATTGACAAATGACATCAAATTTACCAGTTGTAGAAAAGAAGAGCTTGCTCAAAGAGCCATTTCTGCTTGCAGAGCAGCAAGTTCATCTTCCTCGGCTGTAGGCTTATGAGAAGAGGGGCGAGCTGGTACCCTGCCAGGAACCTGCACTGGGGCGGCAGGGGTGGTGGTTGTTGGCTGAAGAAGTTGTTCCTCCAATTCTGCACCTTCTAGCTCTTCCAGCTCCGCTTCCAATTCATCCTGGGATGGCCGGAAAAATACCCAAGGATGAGCACAAATGTAAAAAGTACTTCAAGAAGTATATTGAAGGTTTATAAATGTCGGTAAAAGCGGAAAAGGGAATTAACCTCGTCAAAATCGGCAGCTGCACCAATGGGGGCAGCCAAAGCGTCCTGAATCATCTTCATGTTCTCTGTCTGTTCGTTTATCTCATCCATTGTCTTGTCAACATCATCTATATTCCTGCATGTTAGATACCATTTGAGAGTGAGTGAGTCAATGGTGTATGTGAAGAGATGGGCTCCAACCCAAGATTTTGTATATAGAGGTTACAGCGGAATATATAGCAACAGTATACACATTTTATCATATCTGATTGTTTACATAGCGTAAACCAACAACTTACGTAGCTTTCTGCATTGCTTTCATTGCAGCTGCTCCAGATCTCAAAGCATCAACAGTTTCAGTGGTTGCTTTCGCACCTTCTAAGAGTATCATCTGACCATGGAAAATTTGATAGACGAACTCAAATGAGACTTCGTATGAGGAATTCGCTTATATATTGAGCACTGTGTAACAGACTACCAAGTAAATGTGAATTGAAGGCTAACCTGATCATGGATGCGTAGTTGAAAATTCCCAAGCTGCTCAATTTGTTGTTCGTATAGCCTCTTTCTCTTCAAACATTGTATGGCCGCTGCATGATAAAATATTTGAAAGTAACATCAGCTGACTTCTTCTCAGTGTTACAAAAGAACCACAATATCTGGAAAGCAAAAAAGAGCCATGGAGAAACTCCAAGTCAAAGAGTAAAAGACTTGCTCCAACTTCGTTCCGGTGATGACTAGTTATAAATGTAACATATCAGCATGGTGGCAACATCTAGACTAATGCATCACTCTATATGCTTCTTATTGCTTTCAGTGAAACCATTGATGGAGGATGGAGATGGAAAGTGAAGCTCGCAATAGAAAGCAGTCCTCGATAAAAGAGTTTGTTTGATACATCTTATTCCAAGGGTTATTTTTCTCCACCATCACTTTTGACCACTCATTCCATTGTTTTGAGAACTTTTTTGTACTTTCTTAAACCCTTTCGTAACTTCCAAACCACACATTGAAAAATCATGTTTCCTAACAATTTCTATCAAACGAACACTAAATATGAAAAAACAAAAATAAAAAAGCATGATGGAGTGTGTGCAAATGCACTTCCGAGACCTTGCTCAAGCTCTAATTGAATTGGCAGCAGTTGTTTATCAATATCAGCGATTTACTTAATTAACCAATGAGCGAAGCTAGTTAACAGCTAAACCAAGGAGAATCTAGTTTCACACAACAACATATTGTACAAGAAATATTAATATCATGCCATTAGTGAAAAGTAATCATTGCAATTCTGCCTTGTTGGAATATGGACTGCATAAATGTGAACAATAATTATACCGTTTTGGGGTATGTCCATCCAGGTGTTCATAAATAATAGAGCCTACAAACAGGTGTAAATAAGTGGAAGACAATAGAATAGCAACTGCGCATTACATGAAATACAAAAAAGTGTAAATAAGTGGTAGAAAATGGAATAGTACTTGTGTATTACACGAAATGCGTGGATACAAAGTGATTTGACAAAAGAATTTTTGACCAATATCTCTATAAACACCAGAATCACTTTTACCCCCAGCATACTCCCACTTATGAATACGCATTTAGACAACTTCACCTACAAAACTGACTCTAGTCTTACTGATGGCTCACAAATGCCATGACGGACATCTCAAGCTTGTTTTCAATTTCATTTACACATATTTTTTATTTTAGTTTCCCGTAATTTTTAAGCATGGAGGAGCTTAAAGAATTTTCGGACCATACCTCTTTTGTTTTTTGATTTTGTAAAATCCTTGGCCTTCTCAATCTCGGCAGAAGCCTTCTTTTGAAGTACTTTTTCCTTCTTCTCAAGCATTTCAAGAGTCTGCGCCAGGGTAAGAATGAAATAAGCATACAATCAAATCAATAGATCTAGGTAGAACAGAGTTAACGGTAACTCTGACAAGTGACAACTTAAATATTTGAGAAAAAAGTTTCAGAGCCAATCCTGTTCAGCTGTAGATATGTATGCTAGATTCCTAGCATCAACTTAAGCACAAAATTAAGAAAGACTCACAATTCCTCTCAAAGTAAGCAATTAGATTAGATGCCAACCTCATAAAGAGATATGATTTTGCCATTTCATCATATTTTCTGTTCTCACTTTCTAGTAAACTATTGTCCAAAATTCCAAATGACAAAACAAAAATGTTTTCGCAATTATGCGTGCCAGAAAACTACATTTTTTTTTGTCATTTTCCGTATAATCAAATTGCTTATACGTGGGTGAAAAAGGCACCGACAACTAAACATTAAGGTCATCCTGCTCTCAGATTCCAGTATTTCTACTTACATAAAGGGAGCTTACACCAAATAGGCACATCAATTCATTAAGGATGAGTTCTGGTTCAGGAGTAAACATGCATTTTGCATTGCGAGAGGTTGATTGCATTTTAACATGTGCAGATTTTAGACTGTGGATCAGATTAAATAACTTTTGCTTTCGTTTCTTTTATTACTATTTTCTATTTTTATTTTGAACATCATCAAGTCTATTGGGGTTGCCAAATAATCTAAGTCAATAGGCCAATTGTGAGCTTGGATGACACAGCTGAGTGTCTAATAATCCAGAGCTGAAACAAATAGACAATAACAAACCACTTCAAGAAACTATTTAACTAAATTTGCTTCACCAAAGACACAAGTTAGAAGCTAAAAGCCTCTTCCTTCTTATTTTCATTTTCCCTTTGTGATTGAGATATCAACAATATCGTAAAAGAATCTAAACTTAAAAAAGCATTTGCATAAGCTGATCAAGGAGAAAGATACCTCGTTTAATTTGTCAAGAGTGGTGAGAGCATTAGTCTCTTGCTTAGGTTTGCCAAACATCCGGGTAAACATCTTCGATCCGATTAGATTCCGATCCAATAACAACTATTTTCAGTCCGCTATCCCTATGCAAATCAACATGAAAATTAAAAAATAAACGAAAGTAAGAAATTTCAACCTAACTGATTCTGAATTGTGATCCCTCAAACAAAGATCAGACTTCTTATCAGACCTAACAAATCGTCATAGCGTTAATAATGAAAATACACAAACAACAAGCGCACCTGCGAATTGACGGATCGAGTTTCCGATCAAGCAAATTAGCAAATTGGATTGGCTGACCGAAAATCGGAACTTGTGATGACTGTATAGGGCGCTGTTTTGAAATTGCGAAGAAAGAAGAAAAGAGGTGTTTCAGGCTCGGTAAACTCGGTCGACGCGGGTTTGGAAATGCGAGAATAAATATATTATTGTAATTGTTCTTTACTTCGAAGCTCAATTTTCCGCGTTATGGATATATTGTAAATTTTGTCAAAAAAATATTTTTGTTTAAATGCTTGATAAAAAGTTGGGGCATGTTATGTATACAATAAATTTCCAGTAATTTTTTCTCTCTCATTATTCTTAACCATTCATATAACTGTTTTATATTTTTTAATATATTTTCTCAATCTCCACTCACGTGTCTAATACGTCGTTCGAATAAATAAAAAATATTATATATATAATAAGCCTTTAATAAAACTAGCGTCAGTAACATGTCACTTTTTTACAATAAAACCTGATTGCAAGAGATACTTTTTTGAAAAAATTAAAAGATCATAGAATTTTTTTTTTTATTTTTGTGAATTAAATATAGATTATGATTTTCAAAATGAAGTGAAGATAGAACGCAAGGTAGGTCGGATATCAATCGGATAGGGGTTGGGATCTTTTGCCTGAACACTGGCGGTCGTATGGCGGGGGTTGTTGTGCTATGGTTGACAGATAACACAGTGCCGCACATTGGTGAATTGACGGCCATCTCTCAAACATTAGTGAATTGACAAGCGTTCACAAGGGCCTTAAACTTGCTTGCACGGAGAGATGGGAGTTGGGTTGGATCGAATGGGACTGTTTCTTGTACGATGACTTTGGTTGATTATGAACGAATGAAATGATGTTCTTGATTCAAAAAATAATAATAATAATAATAATAATAATAATAATAATAATAATAATAATAAAGTGAAAACAAACTGCCATATTAATAATTTTCCATACCATCAAGAAAATTCTATTCTATAGAGAATTAAGAGATAAAAATACCCCTTATTAAAGAGATCTATAGTTTGAGTTTACACACTCCTCAAAGTTCTCCAACTAAAATGTTCATTTAAAATGAGTCCTCAGAGTTGATCTTTGAGAGGTCTTCAATATTGGATAAAGATATCCATTTTTTCAAAGTTTGTCTGTTTTTTTATTTATTTATTTATTATGATTTTTATTTTATTTTATTTTATTTTTGCCGTACAATTTTCTCTCTAATCGGAAAGATTTTCTTTCTCTCTAATCGGAATGCTTTTCTTTCTCTCTTAGATTGGACACACGACTTGAAGAATGATGCATGTATTTATAGGCAACATTTCCACCTCCTTCATCATTAAGTTGTTCAAAGTATAGTTGTCACCTTTGTGTAATTTGCAAGCTCCAACCAAGCGCTAGATCATTCCAACTAATTTCCAACTAAGCATTATTTGACCAACATGAACAGGTTTCACCGTCATTGACAACTCACGCCTAGTTGTCAAAATCCAAATCCGAATCGAATCTCTCTTTATCCAATTTGCAACAGGATAAGCATGATCCAACAAGAATTAATGTCCAAATCGAACTCTTTATTTTCAATGACAATTTGCGTTTGCTCATCGCCAACTAGGAGTTCAAATCCGAATTGAAATCTTCTTTTTAATTCAAACGTCATTTTATTTAGTCAACATTCAACATTCTTAAGCAAATTCATCGAACCTTGATAGAAAAATGACAAAATAGAGCATCAAGTCTAATTGTGTGCAAGCCTAGATCACAAAAATAATAGTAATATTTCTGCCCAAAAAAAATCCCATATACGAACAACTGAGATTGAAAAGTTCAGTTACAGAAGGGCCAACGAGAGCGGAGCTGGAGATAGCAGGCCCATGCCGCCCATCACAAGCGGAGTCTGGGAGTTACAATACGGCCATCAGAAGCAAAGCGGGAGTTTCAATAGGCCCATCAGAAGCAAAGCGGAGTTAGAAGAGGCCCATCACAAGCAAAGCGAGAGTTATCGGAGGCCCAATACCTGACTAAATAACATTAAACAATTATATATACTTAGCGTGAAAATTCACTATAACTTGAAGTTAACGATCTGGAGGTCTCATCAAACGATATTGCAAAGCAGCAAGTTTGATGTAAATCATGGTTCAAAAATCGTATTATGTGCTTGGGTTTTAGATCAGACGCTAAATCCAATGGCTCGAGCTATAAGCGACTTCTGCGATCACTTAGGATTAAAAGAAAAAAAAAGGACATCCATTTTTTTTTTTAATATAAAAACTCCAAAGACCCACAGCTTTTGGCCCATTGTCCAAATACCCTTTTTTCTTTTTATTTTTAATATTCTTTTGTATAATAAATTTAATTTTAGTATTAATAAGCCAAAATAAAATTTTGCGTGAGGCCTCAAAAATCTCTAACCACCATTAGCCAAGTCTATCAATTTCTCTTACGTCCCTCCAGTTCGAACTTTTCTTCAATTTAGTTGGCCATCTAATATGAACAAGTCAGCACTAGCTACTCCAACTAAAGAACTGTAAATGTTCGGGTAAATTTTCATTCGGTCAAAAAACTAATTATAGTCAATATGTTAAACAGTGACGGGGACTTCTGTAAACTCTAGTTGTTGACGATGACAGATAAATAGCACGCCACGTTATTTAGAAGATCTCCTATTAATTAAAATGTATGACGAGCTAGAATCACGATATTAGTAAGCAGTTATTTTATGCGTAGTTAAAATCACAACATTAATAAATAATGATTTAAAATTTAGTTAAAATTTTAACTAAAGAGTAAAAATTAATTTTCAGATGGACATCGACTAATTAGCTAAAATGGGCCAGAATTGATGCTGTGTAAGGATAGCATAATCTGATCGAGATTCTAGGCGATAGATCCCACAAACCACAATACAAAAAAAGCAAAAACATGAAAATAGAAAACAAAAAGCTCAATATTCAGCCGATGAGTTTTAATATATTTTTATGAGTAGGAAGAGAGAGAATTAGTGGAGTTAGATGGTGGAGATTTAATGAATTGAAAGATATATGAATGTGATTTGTTTGACCAAATTTGAAATTTGAAAAAAATACATTAAAATGCATTTTTATTTCCATGCTAACACATCCTTAAAGTCACCATTGAATTATTATTTTCAAACATGTTTGCAGTAAGTGGTCTTGTCTGCATATTCATTGGTTGGCGGTAGCACGCGTCAAGATCCATTAGAGCATCCCCATTTCACCCACCATCAATTATTGTATATCTGTCACCCGATTAGACGCTGTGCGCATGATTTGGGACCAGTAAGTGTACGTGGTAAATTTTTATTTTATTAAAATCTAAATTTTTATGTTAGGTAGTAAAGTGGAATATGTGAAATTCATGGATAATAATAAGTAATCATATATATGAAATGTGTGATTGAGATGTTTAACCTTGATACAAAATGTTGAACTTTGGTACAAAATGTGCACTTGCTTAGTTGACTTAGGTGTTAGCATTAATTGGAAAATGCATTTTAATACATTTTTTTCAAATTTCAAATTTGGTCAAACAAATCACATCAATATATCTCCCTACTTATTAAATCTCCACCATCAAACTCCACTCATTCTCTCTCTTCCTACTCATAAAAATACATTAAAACTCATCCGCTAACACCCTCTTATTGCTCTTGTCTTTTCTTTAGATTGCACATCTAGAGATGCTCTTAGATTGAAAAAAAAAAAAGCGATTTTCTCGTACAAAAGAAATAAACGTCGATATAGATACTTTATATCTATTAATCTTTGAAGTGACTTGATCTATAAGAGAATATATTTTTTGCGACCTATATATTCTTTATATACTCATTCGTATATTTGTTTATTCATATAACAATGCGTGATAACATGATAGGTGAAATGAAATTAATAGACAAGCAAGATGGTGGCAGGTTGCAAAATGAGAAAGTGATGTTTGTCGAGAAGAGGCCAGGAGTGTCTTCCCAGAAGTCTGGGACACTCTACACATGTTGTTTGGTTCACGTGTTAGAGATCGACAATGACATAACATCTTGAAATTAATTGGTAATATAGTATTTATTTCATATTAGATAATAACACATAATGGTTTAAATATAATTGTCAAGAGTACAAATAAATAAATAAATACCATAGCATGTGAGCATCACTCATAAATAAATATCATTATTGTTGTATACATGTTTTTAAGGACCTAGTTTGATACAATTTTAAGTGAAAAATCTTTTTTTCTCATTATTTTCAAACATTTATTGTATTGATTTGATATTTTCTATCTGAACACTACCATCTTTTTTCTTTTTCTCTTTTTTTTTTTTTTAAGAGAGGTGCTTGTTTGCTCGTACTTTTCTTTTTATTTTTTAAAATTCATTTTTATTACACTTTTTACTATAGAAAGTCATGTTTCTATGAAAATATCTCTTTATGAATTGTCTTTTCGTTATAAACTAATCTATAAGGACGCTTTTACAATCAAATTGTGGGGTAACAACAAAAATAGCAAGTCCCTTTTTACTAATCCCATTGGTGTCAATTCTTTTTCCTAAACGCCAACAATACCAACAATAGCATAAGTTTCAAATTGGATGGTCCAATCTGCCCTTCAATGCATTGTTCATGATTCGGCCGCCTACTGTTCATGACTCGGCTCTTTGCTACTGTTCTTCTTCTCTAAACTCGCTTGCCAAACAAGATCGAACTATCAGCAGTGTAATTCTTCATCCTTGCTATTGTTCTTCTTCTTCTTCCTTGCTATAGCCATTTCTCACCCCCAACCATCACAACCCATCACTCACCTCCAACCACCGGATTGAGATACCATGGATTTGTTCTCAATTTTCTCTAAATCATGGAAGAGAAGAATCAGATATAGTCCTTGAGAGATTTAGTCCTTCGTTCGTCATAGTGGTTCACTGGCAAAGGTTCAACAAGAAAAAAAAAATCGGAAATAGAAAGTAGTCAAAAAAGACGAACCAATTGCCTGAGAAGATGAACAGTCGCCAATTCCTATATCTTGTAATATTGGAATATAGGTATTTTTTGAAATTTCAATAAAACTAAATTCAAGTTAGGTAAGGGTATTTTAGTCCGTTCATAATGAAAATTCTATAATTTGTGTCTTTGTTAAAAGTAATTTGAATTTGCCTTTTTATTTTTAAAGTACGCCGTTCTTGGTTCTTTCTAAAGGTTTTTGTCATTAGACTAAAAAACTATCTTCTAATGTTTTCACGAAACTTACCATCATTATACTTTTAAGCCACTATTTCCTTTAAAGCTAGGCCAGCCAAATATGCTCAAAGGTCAAGTGTTATATTATTTAAAAAAAATAAAAACAAAAGGAAAAAAAGGACTACTAAAGTCCTAACTTTAATCTTTTCTATTCATAGACAATTTTCTTCATAACTTATCTCCATATTCAGCTTTTCCATTTTTATTTTTGTTCTTCTTTCCATTTCCCTTCTTGCTCGCTAGCTGTTTCTCTGATGAACAATTACCTTCTTTTAGTTAGGAGAAAATTTTCCTTACCAGCTTATAAATTAAGACATCATTATCATCGAAGCATATGACTAATAGGATGTCGCAGTCGTGAGGGCGACCGGTGCCGGCAGGTAGTGACAATTGCCCTGCAGAATTTTCAAAGAATTTTCCAAATTAAAGTCTATTTAATTTGAATTTTCAAATCTTTTCTGAAATACAATTTTATTCCTACATAATTGCTTTATGGTTAATGATATTTGCACATGTTCATTATGATCTCTATATATGATGTGACATTATTTAATCGTAAGATTAATGACGTGAATGCCACTTGTTTCATCCAAATGTGTGAGAAGACTGCGCTTATTGAAGTTTAATTTGATTTAAAATATCTTTCTTTACGCCGATGAAACAAAAGTTTGCCCTCAATAGTTACATTGTGTGCATATGCACTTAATGGTAACGCGTCATTATATTTCTTTAAACATCTGATGGAGTGATCAGTCAATTCATCTACCCATTAAAGAAAATGAGCAATAATAATTTTGACGATAGTGATAAGTCTGTCGTTTTAGTATGCCGATCTGCTGATTGAGTTCTTTTGTTTTCAATTATAGTGATACGATTTTTGACTTATAGGTTTTCGTATTTGCCTATTCGCACGTTTCATAAATTTCACATGCGCTTGTACGGTCATTTTGAATTTCCTTCGCTAATGAGGTTTTGTATTTATTCCAAGTGACAGAATTGTTAGTTCATAGAGTGATTTTTTATAATAGAAAAGTAACCCACGTGCCTTTCAGGTGTATTAGAATATTAAAGAGCTTGCTTGGAAAATTTTAAATTTTAAAAATTACATTTTATGTCTATTGTTAATAAATTTTAAATATGTATGTATAAACTACTTTTATTTAACCTCTGCAGAAATGAACAGTGAAAAATAAATTAGCACCCGTACAAAAAAATATTTAAACACATTTTTGTATTATAAAAAAAACTTTTCAAACAAGTCCTAAAGGTTTGAGAATTGTGACATAATGGCATTGGCAAGTACTCTATTGCTCTTATCGAATCATTTATCTACATTTCCATTGATTTTCATTTTTCAATAATACCGTTAATCATTTTTAATAATTCATTTGATTGATTTGATTATGTTTATATTTTTTCCGTTTGTAATTTTTCTAACACACATTAATTGTTTTAAATAAAAAATTTCTATCAAACATATATTATGTACATTAAGGTGATTCGAGATAAACACCATATCAAGAACTAATGCAAAATTGTAATGTCACATCCACACTAAATCCATCAGCACTGCTTATATTTTAATAAAATTAGTTTTGCTACATAAAAAGGTTTGATCTAATGAAAAAACACTCTTTATTGATATTTCCCGAATTCAAAATATTACACACCACCTCTATAATTTCAAATTAATACTAAAAAAACATAAATTGACAAAATATATACACAACTCAATATTACCTCACACATATCACATCATCTTAAAAATCTATAATTACTAAGCTTTCGCGTTATTTATTTGCCACTACAACATCACCTTGATTCATGTTAAAATAATATGTTTTTGGAAAAAGGTGCTATTTCTCTTGATGATGACCGTGCAATGATAACAACACAATGTTATAAATCACATTTTTTTAATAATTATAAATCACATTTTTATATACCACAACTTGTTAAAAAATATCTAACACCCGGCAGGAAAAATTGTGTTGGTTATTGGTGAAATTAATACGTGGTTGTTTGCATAGAAATTATAATATATTTTTATGAGTAAAATAAGAGAGAATGAATAATATTAAATAGTAAAAATTTAATAGTATATATAGATAGATTTTACGAGATGTGTGAATATAATTTATTAAATTAAATTAAATTTAAATTTGAAAAATTAAAAAAATAATAAATTGTGAGAAGTATACAAACGGGGATACAGACGGCCAATTTCATTAAAGCCTTGTTCTCCTCTACATAATTCAACACAAATTTTATTAATTTTTTCTTTCTTATCATTTATAACCACTCATTCAATTATTTAATATACTTTCATCAAATTTTAATCATACATTCAATATGTATATTAAGAAAATTAACTTTATCACCAATCAAACATACCCTAAAATTGAAGTAATTTTGTTGGAGTCATCTTGTCGGCTGATGAGGTGGCACGATATCATCGGTCTGATCAGCATATTCCGTATAATCCAAAATATCAAGTTGCGGACACAGCTCAGCCGTAGAATTTTGAAAAGGCTATAAACAAGTGAAAATATGGTAGGATACTAGGATATGACTCGGTTCCGCGTCAGTGGTTCCCATATTTTTGCTGTAAATTTGATACGTGCAGTACACGTTTACATGACTCAGACTGCCATTATTTATTTATTTATTCATGCAACCACTCTCTGTCAACCGCGTGTTTCACAATTGCCTCTAGATGGATTCTGCCAATAATTGGGCTATCCACCAAAATGATAAGTACAGCTCTATCTGCTGCACCGTTCAAAAAATGGCCGTATATGCTGCAAACAATTAAGGGCTTGTTGTATACCCAATAAATTTTTATTAATTTTTTCTCATTTATTATTTTAAACCATTTATACAGTTATTTTATATTTTTTTAATTTATTTTTATTAATTTTTAATCATATATTTAATATATCATTTAAGTAAATTACAAATATTGTATATAGATCAAATCCTAATATTACACAGAACGAATTATTGTATGTGAAATTATACACTATTACACTATCATACATTTTGAGGTGATGCAATATTATAAACAATATCTTATATCAGTTTAATGTGTATTTAGTATATAGCGCAGACTATACTTGACCATTCGATGACTAAGTTAAAGTATAACAAGATATAAAAATTAAAATTATTTAAAATAAGTAAAATTCGTGCTCACTGGCCATCAATTAACATGAATATTATTATTAGATAAATAATTTCATCCAGTGTAAGGATATAAATTTGTAGTGATGAAATTTTATCTAACTTGATAAGAAAAATAGGGGATGAATGGATAATATCTTATCCAAATCCAAGTTGGTAAAAGGATGTATGCTATCCGGACATTCTCAAAATTATAAATGGAAATACCATTCCATAAAAAGTCAAGTCAAATTGTAAAAAAAAAAAAAAGAAAAGAAAAGAAAAAGTCAACTCACATCATATGAGCAATTCCGCTTTGTCGTGTAAAATTACAATATTATACACACTAGTTATGAAGACGGCATATCTCAAACTGACGTGGTATTATCAGGGTAATGAGTCATTGTCCCAACCGATGTAATAGTGGCACAATACCACATTGACATGGATATATGCATTATCCTCTCTTATGATACCAAAAAATGAAAAATATTAATAACAAATAAAATTTCACACGCATGATATGGCAAAATCCAGTAACATATAGGATATGCGCGTTTGATTTGGTACCCATATGGGTACCAAACCCACGTCATGAGGGCACCACATCATCACACCAAATTTTTTTTGGTATTTTCATTAAATTAAATGAATAATATATAACTGCTCCTTGATGGTGGGGGCCTCACCCGACCCGTAGGAATTTTTTTCCCCAATTATGGGTACTAGAATATAATTGATAGGATATGTTTAATTCACAACAAATTTTGAGTAAGTTTTATTTACTCGAATTGCGTATAAATTGTGTGGTTGAAAATGAGAGTAATATATTAAAAAATATAAAGTAATTGTGTGTGGTTGAAAATGAAAATGGGGAAATATTTTTAGAAATTTGTTGTAAATTAAACATACCCATAGCTTGGATATGTGGAGAAGGTTGTGTCTCACGCGCTGGTGAGCGTGATTTCCATAAGATCGCGTTTTTAAAAAATGGCTGGAAGAAACCAAAGTTGTTTCAGTCAAGGACTCCAAATAGATTTTCAGTTAAGGACACAAAACAGTCTAATTATCAATGTAAGGACTCGTTAACCCTACTATAAATACCTCCATTTTCTCAAAACACTTCACACATCGTCATTCATTCATTCTCTCTTTCTTTTGACATTTTCTTTGTTTTTGTTGAGTGTAATTCTCTTCATTCCAGGAGAAGATGGCTATCCTCATTGAGCAGCCCACACAGCCAGGTACATTACAGTACATTACATTACATTACATTTTCTTGTAATGATTTTGTAATGTTCTGTAATCGTCGTAATGATTGTAATGTTGGTTTTTTTGGTTTTTTTTCTCATTCTTGACAGTGTCCGAGGTCGGAGAAAGGGAAGTTGTCTGTGACACAATTACAAATGAACTTGTGTTGGATGGAGGATTTGTAATGCCCAAAATGGAATCTCAATGTAGTGGATTTGAAGCCCCTGAAATCAACTCATTTGGGCACTCATTCAGGTTTGTAATCTCATTACAACATAGTCTTCCCCATTTAAGGTAGTCGACATTATGTTCGTCTAGAACATGTTTGGTAAGACAGACTGAACAGTAATACATTGGCCCCGACTAAGTAAAATTTGTGGGTTCAACAGGGATTATGATGCCGAAAGCCAGCGACAAAAGTCGGTCGAGGAGTTTTACCGATTGCAACACATAAACCAAACATTTGAATATGTGAGTACTAATATTTTTCCTTAAAACAACAAAAGTAGTAATCTGATTGTGTTACATTGCAGAGGAATAATTGTGAACATATTTTGTACAGGTGAAGAGAATGAGGGGAGAATATGGAAAACTTGACAAGATAGAGATGAGCATTTGGGAATGCTGTGAACTTTTGAACAATGTTGTTGATGATAGTGATCCTGATTTGGATGAACCCCAGATTGAGCATTTGTTACAGACAGCAGAAGCAATTAGAAAAGATTATCCTGATGAAGATTGGTTGCATTTGACTGGCCTCATTCATGGTATATTCCAAGACAATATGATTAATCTAATTAAGGTTCTTGCCTTTCTTAATTTCCGTGCCCCGTGTGCTGTCAGTGCTGACGTGGATTATACAGCACTCGAATCCGAAAATTAGTTAAAATACTTAAATTCATATTTGGATGGTCAAATAATTTAATTAGCTGTGAATTTTGACCAATCGTAACTGCAAATTCGTGTCAGTAATAAATTTCCATTTTTTTCTTGGTCGTAGATCTTGGAAAAGTTCTTCTTCTTCCGGAATTTGGGGAGTTGCCTCAATGGGCTGTCGTTGGTATGTGTTGATTGTTGTAAAAGTTGCTATAATTTAATTTTGAGTGTATTTTGAAAATGACTAACAAAATTGGCGACATCACAGGGGACACATTCCCACTTGGGTGTGCATTTGATCAGTCCATTGTTCACCACAAAGTAATAATTATCTAATTCTTGAAAAATTTTACCCCATTTTCTACATTACTCAAGCTTATATTGGCTGTAATTTATATGAATATATTCGTAATTTGGTGCAGTATTTCAAGGAGAATCCAGATACCTACAACCCTGCTTACAATACTAAGAATGGAATTTACCAAGAAGGATGTGGACTAGAAAATGTTGTCATGTCATGGGGACACGATGACTACATGTACTTGGTAATTAACCCTTACAATTTTGCTCTAATTGTATATTCTTGTTCAACATTATCTCATCTTCTCTTATCGACTATGGAATTTTCATTATCTTTTAGGTCGCTAAGGAAAATAAAACGACATTGCCTTCTGCTGCATTGTTCATCATTCGTTACCATTCTTTTTATCGTGAGTGTTAATTGTAATATATTATCTAAGACTAATTAAGTACGATATATTATTACTTAATAGCACCACTGAGATGGAACAATGTAATTGCAGCTCTACATAGGGCCGAAGCTTATACACACTTGATGAACGAGGAAGATGTAGAGAATTTGAAGTGGCTTCAAATATTCAAGTAAGTTTCTTTTCTCAAACTCTCTCGGAGTCACAATATTGTCTCCCATTAGCACTGCTCGTGAATAGTAATATTCTTTGTGTATATATGAGTTGATCAAATTCATCATTTCTTGATTTCTTTGAAATATGCATTTGCAGCAAATACGACCTCTATAGTAAGAGCAAAGTTCGTGTTGATGTGGAGAAAGTAAAGCCATATTACATTTCCCTCATTAAAAGGTAATGTAGCATTGTAGCCTGTGTCCATTCATGTTTAGAGCAACTCTTCACAATTTGAAGTTCATTTTAATTCACTGACATTTTTTCTTTGCTTTTTGCAGTATTTCCCAGACAAACTTAGATGGTAAAAATACAGGGGAGAAACATTGGGGAAGCAGAATGGGCAATGTTTGTGTTATGCTGAATTAAGTCAAGACTTGATACAAATTAGAAAATGTTAGATGTTACTTTAAAGATTAATAAAGTGCATTTGTTTTCAATGTAAAATGTCTTTTCATCTTTGTGATATTTCAATTCTTTGCCTTTATTAAGCATTGTGTTGGCTAGCAACTATACTTGTATGAGATACTTCCCTTTTTGCTAGGTGTCCTGTTTGTAATAAATTAATGTAATGTGCTTTTGTAATGAGATTTTAGAATACATTTTGAATATTATGGATCATATCAAATAAAGTTTATGGTTGTAACCAAGAGCATCTTGAATGATTAGTAGATCATGAAAATAATAATATTGTTCCATGTGAGAAAAAAAATTACATAATGCTTTAAAAAACAGTCTATAATGACATTGTTTGTTTAATTTATTGCATTAGTTCTCTTCGTTGTCTCACTTCATAAGTATATTCAATTACTTTTCAAGAATAATGAAATACCATTTCATTATTGATGATCCATCGCTTTATTAGAGATTGTATCAATTGTTGCACTAATTTTATTATATTTTTAATATTACTCATTTTTCAATTTACACACCGTCAAAGGTGTCTTTTTTGTCATATTCTATTTGTGGTGCAGAAATTATAGCCCTATTCAAAGTATATTGTGACAACAAGCTCTCAATAAGCACCACTCCACATTCTACAAAATTAATACTTGAATATGAACTCACACTTATGGTTATTCAAAACGGTGAACATAATAATATGATTAATCAAATACACCTGTGGACTATTTAGCTTCAACATTTTCAATCAACTCTCACCCGATAAATAAAGATTTATAATCTTGTTTCTTTAAAAACATCATCCCTTATTAATATTTTCTAAACATGATTAATTTTTATTTTTACTTTTTAAGTTATGCCAAACAACCTCTAGAAACGATCATGAGTTAAACTAGTGTGGTTAAAGGTTTAATTACTCATATTTGTATTCTCAACAACCGTTCCCTGATTTTCCTTGGATCATTTGCGGGTGTTAGGATGTATGTTTTTATGTGATATAGGAGAGAGAATAAGTGGAATTGAATAATGAAGATTTGTGTAGTACAGGTAGGTCTCACGATATTTGTGTGTAAAAATGTGTAAAAATATGTTAAAACTTATAGGAGAATACACGCAAAAAAAGAAGGAAAAAAAAATAAAAAAGTGGGTGAGTTGAAAAAGAAAAAGAATATAACAATCTATATCTATATCTATATCTATATCTATATCTATATATTTATATAGAAAAGCAGGGAAATTTTAGCTTATTTTTTAATTAGATTAATTAGTTTTCCCACCTAAAATAAAATCCTTTTTTGTCTTTTGATTTTTTCCTTTTTTAATAATTAATAATTAATAATTAATCTCCAACAATCAATTAACTAATCATTATCTATATTAAATCTCATCCTCACCAAAATTAGATTTTTTCAAATCTCCACTGATTTCAACTTATCTTCTATATACATTTTGTCTTTTGATTTTTGATTTTTGATTAATTCATAGTCAATCCTAACAAAAAAATTAATAAATTATTATTTATATTAAATGCTAAATTTTGTTTCCTAGCGTAAGTATTGATAATTATTATTTTATTATATCTTTTTAATTTTAATATGAATTTAAATATTTATATTTATATATAGAATAAGAGACTTTTTATAAATAATTAATCACGAGATGGAAATTAATTCTTAAGAAAATAAAATTGATTAAAATTAATAATTTCATTAATATTTGATTATTGTGTGATAAAAAATTAGCATTCGTTAAATTTTACACAAAATTAAAAGAAAAGTGTAATATTAAAATTTAAAAATGTGATTCGATCCACAAATTAATTTTTTAAATAATTAATTATTTTTATCAATGTTTAGAAAACCAAGCCGGTCAGTAAATTGGAGAAGGCAACGGTTCAAGGGTCAAACGGTTGAATTGGGTTAAACCGGGGTCGAACCGTTTTCAGTCAAAAAATAAAAAAATAAATTAAAGCCAATAAAATTTAAAAAAATAAAAAAAACGGTTGAGTCGTTACTGGGTCACCGGTTGAACTGGTCAATTAACCGATTTTGACCGGTTTTCTAATAGTCCGGTTTTCAGTTATAATCGGATCCGATTTTCGACCGGTTCCTGGTTGAACCGACTGGTCCAGTCCAATTTTCTAAACATTGATTTTTATACATAATTAGTTAAGGAATGAAAATTAATCTAAATTAGCAATTTTGTTAATATTTAATTTTTGTGTCATACAAAGTTAAAAGTCATTAAAATTTTAAATAAAAATTAAAATGAACTTGTAACATGATTAGATCGGTCTATTTACTTACTTTTAAAAATAATTAATTATTTTCAAAAATAAAATCAGCTAAAAATGAAAATTAATTAAAATTAGTAAGTTTTTAAAATTTCATTTTGGTGTTATAAAATATTACAATTTATCAATGGGCTGTCGTTGGTATGTGTTGATTGTTGTAAAAGTTGCTATAATTTAATTTTGAGTGTATTTTGAAAATGACTAACAAAATTGGCGACATCACAGGGGACACATTCCCACTTGGGTGTGCATTTGATCAGTCCATTGTTCACCACAAAGTAATAATTATCTAATTCTTGAAAAATTTTACCCCATTTTCTACATTACTCAAGCTTATATTGGCTGTAATTTATATGAATATATTCTTAATTTGGTGCAGTATTTCAAGGAGAATCCAGATACCTACAACCCTGCTTACAATACTAAGAATGGAATTTACCAAGAAGGATGTGGACTAGAAAATGTTGTCATGTCATGGGGACACGATGACTACATGTACTTGGTAATTCAATGGATTGTATTTATATATCATTGTGTTTGTGCTTTTATATTTATCTAGGTATAATGTTCCCGTCATAAATTTGGTGGAGTTATACAAATTGATTATATATATTATTTATGCATTAGGAGATCCCGTACATACGTTGGAAAAAATTGCAAGTTTCGCCTACTTCCCCATCATCAAAAAGAAGCATGATTATCAACCTAATGTAGATACTAATTTTTTTTAAAAATTTGGGTGATGTGGGGCCCTCACGCCATGTGGTGTGAGTACCCTCACACCATGTGGTGTGATCGTCTCCGACGTGATGGACAGAGCATTGGCCTATGCAACAGAGCACGTATGCATTAGATTGTATTGTATTTCAAAAAGTGAATTCAACGTCTTATGGTTGACAATTACACTTTTAGTGAGTTTTATACCATATTTGAAATATAATGTTATTTCTAATATTTTTATGAATTTCTTATACTAAATGTCAGTGCTTGTGTAAAGTGATGTAAAGATATTTCGCCATCTAAAATTTATTTATTATTTTAAAACAATTCAATTGTATAATAACACAAAATTTTATATTACGCGTGACAATTGTCGATGTGACTTATATTTGAAGATACATTCACCCTTTTTAAAAACACGAAGATGTTTTATTTTTCAGATTGTGTGTTGTTGTTGACTATTATTGATAGTGTTATATTTGGATTGCTTTAATTGTTGATTTGTAAATTAAATTTGTGTTTTTGATGAGTTTTCCCCCAGTTATTTGCAGGGTGAATTAGTACAAAATAGAGGAAAACTCTGTCTAAATAAATTTTTCAAAAATTATTTTATTAGTTATATTAATTAAGTTTATTATTGCGACCTATTATTTATTTTATTTTTTTCGAGATCTTATATTAATACGATTAACACTTATTACTACTGTTATTAGCTAAAAAATTATGATTCCGTGCAACGCACGGGTGAAACAGCTAGTAAAAAGAAAAGAATGATAAGAGAAAAAAATCGCAAAACAAAGAAAAGAAATTTTTTTTAAATAAGTTTGAACAAGCTGGCTCCTGTTGAAAAAAGAAAAAAAAAAATCCCAATTCACGCAGATGATCCTAGCCATTAACCAGGCTCTGTCCGTAATCCAACGGTGAGAAACTCTCACTAGCGGGGAGGAACTTTCGCACGTGTAAGATCCTCTCACCAGCCGCACTCCTTTCGCTCAGACTCCCCCAACACAGAAAATTCTGTCAGCCTTGAGCTAAACAATCCCTAACCCTCGTTTTATCGCTATTCTTCTAATTCATCTACGATAATCTATAATCATCACGATGTATAGAACTGCAGCTTCTCGCCTCAGAGCTCTCAAGGTTAGCATTCGAAATTCATAGATTTGCTTATGCATACCTACGTTCTTTTGTGTGTGCATATCGATTTTTTGTTACTGTGATCTGAATATGTTGGTGCGATTATTAAACATTGAATTGTTCTACTTTCACGTTCGAATACTGTTGCTTGTTGCGCACCCGGTAATTTGTCTGAATGTTTGTATTCGGTACGGACATTCTAGCACGGTTCATTCACAAGTGTAAAAACTAGGACTTTTGGGAATTGGTCGAAGGATGGGGTACAGATATGCTATGTTGCAACATGAAATTGTGTTACCGGGGAAAAAGGGATTTGGTTTAAGGAATAGCGGAGATTATTCCAATTCAATATATGGGAATATAGTCGAGCTTTTTGAAGTTTGAGAATTGGATTTTGCAGGATGACATATTGAGATTCCTGATCACTGTTAGATTTGCTAACTATCACACGGTCTCGTTGATTTAGAGGCCTTTTCCTATTACTCTTTTGTTTTTCTCTAAGCATTGAATCACATGATAGGGCCGAACAAGTAATAGGGGATTGACTAGATATGCAAGTACAAGTGCGGTTGCTGCCAACACATCGTCCGGGGGTCTATTTAGCTGGTTGACTGGCGAGAAGTCCTCTAAGCTTCCTCCTCTGGACTTCCCACTCAAGGATGTCACACTTCCACCTCCATTACCTGATTTTGTTGAGCCCGGAAAGACCACTGTAACGACACTTTCAAACGGTCTCAAAATCGCGTCGGAAACATCTGCGGTATGTCATAGTAGCGTTTGGCTTAGCTTAAAAAGGTTGTTATATCACAATTTAAGCTTAGCCTGATATGCTCCATATTGCTTTTATCTTAATCTGAACAAAGTGATGAGTTTTTTGAGTTTGTTGACTAGAACCCAGTGGCTTCAATTGGGTTATATGTTGACTGTGGGTCAATATATGAAACTCCGGCGTCATTTGGGGCCACACATCTCCTTGAACGTATGGCCTTCAAGAGTACAACAAACCGGAGCCACTTGCGTATTGTTAGAGAAGTTGAGGCAATTGGTGGCCACGTCATGGCTTCAGGCTCTAGGGAACATATGGGCTACACTTATGATGCCCTTAGGACCTATGTTCCTCAAATGGTGGAGCTCCTCATTGACTCTGTGAGGAACCCTGCGTTCTTGGATTGGGAGGTTGATGAGCAGGTATATTTCACCTATCTTTTATGCGAGTCAGTAATCATTCTTTTGGCTGTTTTATATAACTATGTGATGTTCACTGCAGCTCCATAAGCTGAGTGCTGATATTAGTGAATACTCTAAAAACCCTCAACACTTCCTTCTAGAGGCTGTTCATTCTGCTGGTTACTCTGGTCCCTATGGGAATGCTCTTTTAGCTTCAGAATCTGTGGTCAACAGATTAAGCAGTGCAGTTTTGGAGGAATTCGTTGCTGTGAGCCTCAAAATTGATCCTTTACCCCTTCACTTTTCTGCCCCTCTACTTTTTGGGACTCTAACCCCTTTTAATTTCCTGTCCTTTGATATTTAACTCTCCTTTCTTCTCCTGAACGGTATGTTTGCTGTGTAGGGAAATTACACTGCTTCTAGGATGGTCCTTGCTGCATCAGGTGTTGACCATGATGAGCTGTTAAAATATGCAGAACCACTTCTATCTGACCTACCCAGCGTGCCTCGTCCAGCTGAGCCATGGCCAGTTTATGTAGGTGGAGATTATCGCCATCAAGCTGATCCAGGGGTGCGTATCACAAGCATTTCAATTCTATACCTCTTTTGCTGAACTCAATGCTGCACATTGATCTGAAATGTGACAGCATATTTTCTTTTCCTATTTGTGAGCAGACAACTCATTTTGCTCTTGCCTTTGAACTTCCTGGCGGTTGGGTCAAGGAAAAGGAAGCTATAGTTTTGACTGTTCTTCAGGTTATCTTTTAAGTGACTGTAATACTTACCATGGATTAATACTTGGCTCGGGAAGTTATATTGTTAAGTTTCTTTACCACCTTTCGACTAAAGGATACATGATTGCTTGTGCTGTATTGTTGGTCTGATGTCTTTTACAATCTTGGTCACTTTTGGATGCCATCTTGTAAGGATTTGCTTGATTGTATTAAACTTGTAGATGCTTATGGGAGGAGGTGGATCTTTCTCAGCTGGTGGTCCTGGAAAAGGGATGTACTCTAGACTATGTGAGTTGCTTTATTGTCCTTATCAGTCTTGTAGGTGAATGTGTTTCTTGAAGGAAACATTCAGTGTCTTCCCTCTACATATATCTAATTTTACTTCAAACATGGATAAATATTTGATTGCATTCACATAAAGGAGATAAAAGATAATCATTGGTTCAATAACTAATATCACTTATCTGCATCTCTTAATTATCTAGACTTGCTTGAGCTTCAATATCTGATTTCTTTGCATCTTTATAACCATCTCCTAATTTCTGTCTTTTCTTCAGATGTTCGAGTCCTAAATGAGTATCCCCAGTTTCAGTCATGTTCTGCATTCAACAGTATTTACAACCGCAGCGGATTATTTGGAATTCAAGCTAGCACAGTAAGGCAGCTGATTTGTTTTGTGAACATTTTCGTTTTTGCGCAGCTTTTACTTGATAAATTCATCATGCAGTCCACTCTATAATATTTCATGAATTTGGGTCAAGCAGACTGCTTAAACCTCAATGGATTTTTATTTTCATGTCAGGAATCTCAATAACTGCTTATCTGTTCAATCACTGCTCTTGCTGTTCTATAGTTTCATCATTTATTGGCTATGCTTTTTTGTGCAATTATTTACCTGTTTTGATTGCTTTTCAAGAATTAGTTTGCTATGTTGTGGTGGTTCTGCTTTGTGATCTTTTCATTTGGTCTCCACTTTCCAGTTATGCTTGAGTAATTTTAATGGAGAAATGAACAAAATAGATTATACAATCCCACAATTTGTTGTAGATGAGGTTTAAAAATCTGTCATTTTATAATTTCTATCTCCAGCTGCCCTTTTGAATTAATAATAGTTATTTGAAGGGGTTTATTTAACATAGATAAATACTTATGTATATTGTTTATTGCTCTTATTGCCATGGTGAATATTGCAATTCTGTTTAATAGAACAATAGTAGATTATAATGAAAGATGAAAGTGTAGAATATCTATTTCACTGTGCACGGCCCCTGCTAGCCACGACTCTTCATTCTTGCCCAGTTTACTATATTTTGTTCTCTTCTTTGAGTATTTATGGCTTGCTTAGAGATGAAGCTTACTTCTTTGGACTCAGGAATCTAACTTTGTAACGAAAGCCATTGACATAGCAGTAAAAGAACTCATTGCGGTTGCGACCCCTGGAGAAGGTTTGCTATAGGCTTTTGAAGCTTGAGTATTGTAATTTTTTTTAAAATTATTTTGTTGTCGTCGTCATCATGATCATCATCATTCCGTTATGCATTACATAGTTTTGACTTCTTATGACTGTCACTCTTGAAATAAGCTTGTCTGACATTAATAAATACTTCTCCGGAAAGTGCTTCACAATTTTCTAGCCCCTCCCCCTCCTGGTCTACATCCATCAATGCATACAAAGCAACAAAAACGTCCTGCATTGATGTCATTTCACATTAAGCTTGTACTTCGGTGGGAACAAAACTCTCCAAAAAACAAATTGCAAGTTTTAAATCTGGCTATCTGCAGTTGGTCCCATGATTTTTTGATTCCTTCATGTTTTTCATGCAGTTGACCAGGTACAGCTAAATCGTGCTAAACAAACAACAAAGTCTGCCATATTGATGAACCTGGAATCCAGAGTATGTAACATTTTCTTACATCCTTTCACTTTGAGTTCTCTCTCGAAAGTAAAGGCAAAAAAAAAAAAAAAAAAAAAGAAGAAATTATCTTTTGTAGAAATTCGGACATTTCCTTTTGTATATGTGTTACATGTTTAACATTTGTGTGTTTGACACAGATGGTTGCATCAGAAGACATTGGAAAACAAATTTTGACATATGGAGAGAGGTAAGAACAATAATAACTGTTAGCTGAAAAGAATTTCTTATTACCTTGTACGTTGGGATGATTTATAAAACGTTTATACAAACAGTAGTGGTGGATAAGTGGATACTACTTGTGGGTCCATCACTCTGGTTGAAAATAATCATTTATTAATGATTAATAACAAATGCACGAGCATCATTTATTAATGATTAATAACAAATGCACGAGCTTTTGCATCTTCAGGAAACCAGCCGAGGAATTCTTGAAGGCTATAGATGAAATTACAGTGAAAGATATAGCTTCTGTTGCAGAGAAGCTATTGTCATCTCCGCTCTCAATGGCATCTTATGGAGACGGTAACTACTTTGTCCCAATCATGTCTCCTATTGAGAGCTTGCTTGGCATGGATTTTACCTTAATGCATTTTCCCCCAAAATTCATTTCAATAACGTGACGACCATTTCATGTATTTTTAGAAATTTTCCTTAACTTTTCAATCACGCATAAAAAGGTCATTTCTTCAACATGGTATCCTTTATTCTCATTTTGTGTCCTTGTTGCAGTTGCTTATGTTCCAAGCTATGATGTTGTTTGCCGAAAGTTCCGTTCATAGAGAAAACATCCTTCTGTTGAATGTTCGTGGACCTTCCAAAGGTTTTTTTTTTTTTTTTCAGTTTCCTCAAATTTTGTTCACCTTTGGGTCGAATAGTTGTGAAAAATAAGAAATCTTTGGATTTTCCTTTTTTTTTTTCGTTAAATTATAAATAACAATAATTTGGTCAGGGGCATTATCATCCCTTATTGAATATTTATACGAGTTGTAATTTTGATTATCTTCAGACTTTTTGGTTTTTAACTTTCAGCACTGACGAACTTTTTTTGGTTCTATCATGGTTTTCTAAAGCCTGATAGCTCCTCAGTTTGTTTGTGTACACTTCTTCATTGCAATGTTCATCAATAATTATTATCAATAGTGGGAAAAATTTCTTATACCCCAAGAGTATGGAATATTCAATACTCCAGGCCAATGCCAAATAAGATCAATAACATATGAGAGTCCCAATTATTAAGTTAACGGGCCCTTGTATCTATTGGTTAGCGCCCTCTTGGCTAGGGGTATTGAATTTGGTGCATGTGCAGTATTAGAAATGCTTTCTCAATATTGTTATATGTAAACACAAGTTTAGGTAGAGTTACATTCATGTGAACTGTCAAAATTTCATGAAGTGAGTAGACTTGAAATGAAATTTTAAAGGGTGAAAAATGAGCTATAAGGTCTTTCATTAGATAAACCTAACATAGCGTTTCTCATTCTCTTGGGTTCTCTGATTCTTACCCTACCAGCAACAAAATCTTGATGCCGTGACTTGTAGGTTACAATTTCATCACAAAATGTTATAATACGTTATCCTTTTTTTTTTCCCCCTCCTTTTCCTCCCATTTCCATTTCCATATGTTGAAGTGGCTATAATTTCTAACGTGTTTCATGGGTGACACTAAAAGAAATCGAAAATGTCCAATCCATTTTCGTATGCCTTTTCCTTTTGGGTATACCTATTTTCATTCTAATGAAGTCCCTAAGAAACGAGTTTGCATCTCGCTGTCTGATTTGCTATTTCATAACGTGTATTATTAAATAAAAAATAAATAAAAATAAAATATGTCAAATATAGAATTAATTGGTACAATATTTTAATAGAGGATCATAAAAAATATCGTTTTTGTAGCTTTGTATGAGTGGAATCCAATGTCCACTAATAATATAAGATTATACCAACTGATTGTACCATTATATTGTATATTTAGCACTTCTCTCGAAATCGTACATATACATAACTAAGTATGTCAATTTAACGGATTTGTTCAAGTACCCACTGTGGGTACCGTATGGATACCAGTACACATACGCACGTGGCCACGTCATCACAATGAAAATTTTTTATTTTATTTTATTTTGAATTTTTTTGGTATTCACGTTAAGCTAGATTTAATAATACATAATCGCCTTGATGATGGGTCTCACCGACCCTATCATATTTTTTGCCCGATTGTGGGTACCGTAAGGTACCCACAGTGGGTACCAGATCAGGATTGGTCAATTTAATATCATTAATTTGTTTAATTGAATGAAACACTTAAAGCGGGGGAATAAAATCATAGATCTATGAGTGGAATAATGTAATTACTAGACTACGATATTGCTCCAATATTCACTTGTGAGTATGATAAAATGCCCACAAGTAGGTAGATTTCGGATATGCGTCTCTCCAGTGCCCAGGAAACATGTGAATGCGTGAGGGTGGGATTTTTGCCATTCCTAACTATTACAGAAAATATGTGAACACGTAGCCGTGAAGTATAGCGAAAACCTGAATCTTTTTTCCTTTTTTTGAGACATTTGTCCCAATTAGTGAACTCTTTTTGAATTTTCTTGTGTAAGATTTGACATTGTTAGATAGAGTTTGAAAATTTTATAGTTTTCCCTTTTTATTTATGCAACTCCATTCGATGGATTAATAAGAGCCTGTTAGCAAACCAAAAAAAATGCATTTTAATGTATTTTTTTCAAATTTGAAATTTGGTTAAACAAATCACATCCATATATTTTTTTACTCATTAAATTTCCACCATCCAACTCCACTTATTCTCTCTCTTCCTATTCATAAAAATACATTAAAACTCATCCGCTAACACCCTCTAATATTAATTAGTAGTACGAAAGGAATAATCAATGAAATAACACTACTACATTCATTATTACTATTTATAAATAGTGATACTCTTAGGAAATAAATACATTATACAACTCATACTGTTGATGTCTTTGTTTTCCTCGCCAATGAAATAGGTCGAAAAAGTGGGTGAGGGAAAAAAAAAAAGAATAAAAGGAAAAGAATGATAAGAGAAAAAATGGAAAAAGAAAGAAATGTTATGAATAATTGAGAATAATTTGGTGGTTATGAATTATGAGGAATAATTTGGTGGAGGAATAATTTGGTGGAGGAATAATTTGGTAAAAGATGTAATTATTATATGTGAATGACTATTATACGCTTGATGAAATTATGTAATTACGGTTGTACCATTGAGTTTTCTAAATAGGGTTTTAGGTTATTAATGAAATTCATTCCTGAGAATTCCTTAGAATTCATTCTCTCTAAATTCTCTCTATTGTTTCTATACTTTTATAACACGTTATCAGCACGAGTCTCTAACCCTTTGAGTAATATGAAAGAAGTATGCTCTACAGTTGCATCTTATAGATGATCTTCTGTATCAGAAACTGGATTATTACCAATGAATTAATTCATCCTCATCAATCCTAAATAACTCTCTCTCTTTGAAATACATCATCAAAATTCCTTTTGTTCATATTCTTCTCCCACAATTCCTCATTCTACACAACTGCTTTGGAGATGTAGCAAATCCAAAATTGGAAGAATGGAGTCAAGAATTTTCGATCACGTAAATGGATTAAGTAAATCTCATCCATTGGAATAGTTAGAGAGAAAGGAAAAAGATGCGTCGTATGATTTTATAATATAATAATATATTAAAGCTATAACATTAGTTTTTATCGAGATATAAAGAGCATACATTATCAAAATCAAATTTTCTAGACTCCATTATACTCAATTTAACGAGAGCTTGATTTGATTGAGCATTGATAGGGTAATAACTGTTTTGAAATATGTTATTATCAAACTTTCAAAATTTACAAATCGACACACCAACTTTTGAAAAAGTTACAAAATAGTCCTTGAACATTTTGATATTGATAAATTAGTAGAAAGAGATAATTTTCCAATCGTAAAACATTGATAAAATATTTTTGACAATTTTACCTTTACGAATTGGAATGGACAATTTTACCCTTAGGTAAAACCGACCTAATTTTGACAAGACGATGAAAAATGGATAGAATATTCATGAAGAAATTCTAAATCCATTAATTACGACTGAAGTCCATTTGAGTTAATAGATCAAAATATTAATGTAACTCTCGAAGAGTTCAATTACATAATATACTTATTACAGAAGGATAAGTGTACTCTTGTAGAAGTAATAGTATTTGTTCTAGAAGAACAAATTTGCTCCAATAAGCAGTTCAATATTTAACTCTGCACTTTATTTCTGCAATTTAATTCTTTACGCAATACCTCCTACTTGATGATGGGTTCAGTCACTTAAGCGGAAGGTTTTATATATTTACCCACTTTTTATATGCTAAGTGATGGGTATCGCTTCTACTAAGCGAGATCCTACTCTGAAAAGTAGTTAAACATTATGCAATTTAATTCTATAATTTAAATTAGTAAATTTATATTTATTGCAATAATTCCCATAAGGTAGGTTAAACCACCTATTGGAGGAAATTTAATTTCTGCAATTTAAATTTATCACTTTATAGTTTGAGTATATTTCCAATGTGGTGGGTAATACCGCACGATTGGTGTGCATATTTCCAATGTGGTGGGTTATACTACACGATTGGTTATAGCGAATCCTACTCCCGGAAGAAGTAGTTGATCAAATATTCTAATCATACTCTCAGTAAGTAAGCGATGAGAATAAAATTACTTCCCCATATATATACCGAATATTAATGGAGAAAATTGAGTAAGTGGTACTTGAAGTCACCATTGGATAAATAGATGAAAATAAAATGCTCAATAGATCCCATGTTGATAAATCAAAGAAAATATATCGCATGGAGAAATTATATGAAATAATCATCGATGATGATGAGATTGTATTAATATGAGAATAAAATGCTCTTGAAAGAAGCATAATCACTAGATTTACGTATTTGAATAAAGCGATATGATATTATTATTACTCGGAAGAAGTACAAAGCGTCAGTGAAACATATTGAGAATATCAAAAGATGGCATTAAACACTCGAAAATATAGAAATGCAAAAAGAATATACATCTTGAATCCATAAATGAGGGATGTGTCTCGAAATATAAATACTACAGCACTCTACCATCAACATTAGGATTCATAATGAAATATTTAAAGGATCAATTTCTTTTAAAGCTTGACACCGATGATCTGTATTTGACCAGGCTTCCCTGATTCTTGAACATATGCATGAAATTTGATGAGTAGTTCATCAGGTACTAGCAGGAGATAAGTATTTTTCTCATTGAATGAGAGATAAACTTATTATTTACACTGCACGATCTAGAAAGCTAGTAAACCATCAAAGAAATTATTAATATTCAACAAACCTATTGGTTTTGACATGAAAGTTCATGTCTTGCAGGCTATATTAAATATTTCTCCGGTGTGTTGTAGCACTGGAAGGACAATGAAAAGCATCACTATTATTCATCATATACATCATGCTTTGGTTGTGGATGGATTGCGCTTTGTAGCACCAACCTCTTTGGACCCATGGTAGAAGCGGCTCCAATTAATTATTAGATCCAACTAGATGGAAAGGTATTACACTCGAAACTCTTATTCCCCATGATTGTGCGGCTATTATAAGTCCCTAAAAGTTTGTTGTTGGTTCCTCAGTATAGTATATTGATTTCTTGTCTCCTAACTCTTTTACAAGTCGGTTTGCCATATCCACATATTGGATATGGCCTACGATTAGATCCCACCAAGAATACATCACGGTTTTTAATCTGGCGAGAGTAAAGGTACGCTTGTATGAGATGATTCTAAAATCTCCATATCCATCTCTACTCCTATCTCTCTTTTTGCACTATACTTTTAATGTATGAACATAGAGATATATGAATCCTCTATTTAAAGAAAAATTTTAAAACCAATAATTGAGTGCACTATTTACTTTTTGACAAATATGAAAGAGAAAAAGGCAGAAATTTTTCTTTAGTGATATGACATATATTTGTCATTGATTGAAAAATAATATATATATATACATATATATATATCTTAAAATCGAAAAACAATATTTACAATTACAAGAAAAACATTGATCTTCGTTATTACATCGAGTTTCCTTATATTAATATGAGAAAATTATTATACTAAAATTTTCTACTAAATTTACAAAGCAGATCTTCTAAAGTAAGTTTTCAAGGTATATAACGTTTGTTGATCTTTGAATTTGGCCCATAAGGCCATTAGCTCACCTTATGCGTGTCCACTGGGATGTGTCTCAAGAGCCTGTTGAATATCATCCAAAGGCTCCTTACTCAATCCATCCTTAATGAATGCTATTTTATCTTCTGGATTTACGGACAAGTACCCACAGATTTACATCGAGTGTCACATGTCCATCGAGCACACTTATAGCATCCTCCTAATCTTTTTGCTCTCGTTTCTTTGAAAAACTACTTTTACCCATACCAGGCATGTATTTAGAAGGAATTGAAACCTCACGATAATCGAACCTTTGCTTCAATCAAGTATCGGATATCTTGTGGGATACCCTTATTCATTAGCATCCTTAATCTTTCCACCTTCGATAAAAAATCCTTTTTAGGATTTTGATTAGTAGTGATGGATAGTATTCGAAGATTTGAGAGCATATGATCCATTATAATGTATAGACCCTTGTTAGGATGAATTTTGCAATAATTTTGATGATTTATTTATAGAATAATACGTGCGTATGAAATAAGACTCGATTTTAAATAAATAATATGAAGCGTAAGAGCTCACGATTTCGGAATTAAATAATAGCCGGATGTGATGCGTATGGTAGCCGTCAGTGTTTGAGCAAAGTAGACAATAATGTCACCAAAAGATGATGGAATATGTCGGTGAATTGTTTCTATGATAAATCATGTTGAGTACTATCACAGATACTAGTGAAATCGATATAAATTTCTTGAACTAGAAGTTCAATAATACTCGTTTGCAAACCCGGATGACCATCCCGGTTTAAATAATTATTAAATCAATATTTCAAGTGAAGAATTAAAGAATTCTTCAATGATTGTTCTCGATAAATGATGAAATCATTCTTAGCCAATATTAGGAATAAATCCCAAATATATACGGAATAAAGGATGAGAAATATATGGGCCCACTCATCCTCCATGGACTACTAGATATTATAATATGGATCCACTAGATAGTCACATGTGTATATGATTCGAAATTCTGAAATATTTGCTCACGGTATGAGCGTATGATTTTGATTTAATGATAAAGCTAGCAAATGTATATCCCAATACTTGAATAAATCACTGAAGGATTTGAGTATGCGCTACAGTGGGATATTATATGGTAAATTATTTAAAGTCCTCAAATAAATTGCCGATATCGAGAATAGAATCACTGCAGTCTAAATTCGTATTAAAAGTGAATGATGAGAACATATATGATTAAAATCATACCAATTTGTATGAGTTTTGGTGTTCTAAATTTCTCAGCATGAGGGGAGTATTAAAGGTTGAAAATGATATGTGAAATGCATAATGTTATATCCTCACAACATGAACTTGAAGTTCAAAGATGCATAAAGATGCTATGAACAATCACATATATCGATTAAGATGCTTTGATAAGTTATGCCTTGAAGCGTTGATATTATGAGATTTCCTAAACATATATATCAAAGCAAATTATAAAAGATGAGTCTTAATAACTTGAGGCATATGCTCTTGAAGAGTATATGACATAACTATATTGTAGTAATCCTACAAGAGGATTGATAATGAGATATCTCGATAAGTTATGTCGATATGGGGAGAGAAATGAAATTGAAAAGTGTCAATGAAGATATGAAAATGTAGTAGCTACATATGATCAATGATAATGAAAATATTGAGATATATTGAAGATGATAAATGGTGAATGTGAAATCCTTAACTTATGAGATGATGAGATGATGATGACTAATGCTCCAAGTTTAAAGATAAGCATGGTGGTCATTATATGTTGCATGCTCATGAGAAGTTAAATTACCGATCGTGTGTGTAATGCAGAAAAGGAAATTAAAGGATCGGAGTGAGCTAAGCAGTGTTTATATGAGTACCCTAAAAAGGGTGAGCTAAGCCCACAGGGAATGAAATAACCTATTAAGTGAGTATTAAATGTTAAATGATATATTTTAAGTGTTAGTTAGTTATGAAGGTTTACTTATATGTTTACATATTTTACGATGAATTTATATGCTTTAAATTGTGTATTTGGAGACATGTGTTCATGGTGAATGTTTTGTAGTTGTGTAAGAAAATTGATGCACTTAAATGACGAAGAGTATAAAATCAATGTATATGATACTCATACAAATGTATGAAAAAGATTTTGAAATGCTATTTGACATACTTTGTATAAAATACTGCGTTCTTTCTTTTAAAGCCCGGTGAGGGTTTTATCCCATTGGGTTTTCTAGCAAGGTTTAATGAGAGCAACTTTAAGGCGTATTCACATGAATAATGTACTCTTTTTTTCATTGGGTTTTTAAAGCAGGTTTTTCTAATAAGGTTTTAACGAGCGTATTCATGGTATATTGAAGCGATAGGAGAAATTGATACGATGTATCTATTGGATCAGGTTATAATGGAGGTAATCTTTGGGATCCAAGCGATGATGATATTGAAATCATTTCTGAAGTAAAGATATGATTACCAAGATATGAAATCAAGCAGGCATTTGTACTCTTTTTTCTTCAATCAAGTTTTTTTGGGTTTTTCTTGTGAGTTTTAACGAGTGACACATGAATATACTATCTGTGGAAGACATCGTGGAGGGAAATGTTTTGATGAGCGGTATATAACCGCTCCGAACTATCCATATGCAATCGGTTTGGAAGTTTTTTTTCATTGGGTTTTTATAAGCAAGTCAGGAAAATTTGTATTAATAGTCGTTCAGAGTGTTATGAATAATTGAGAATAATTTGGTGGTTATGAATTATGAGAATAATTTGGTGGAGGAATAATTTGGTAAAAGATGTAATTATTATATGTGAATGACTATTATACCCTTGATGAAATTATGTAATTACGGTTATGCAATTCAAGTTTCTATAAATAGAGAACTGATTATTAATGAAATTCCCAAATTCACCGAGAATTCATAGAATTCATTCTATACAAGTCTCTACATTGTTTACATCTTTTATATGAGAAGAAATTTTTTTTAGAAGTTTGACCAACCTAGCTTTCCTGCAGGCCGCAGAGCTTGGAAAAATAAATATAAAAATAAAAATAAAAAAATACGCAGATGATCCTAGCCATTAACCAGGCTCTGTCTGTAATCCAACGGTGAGAAACCCGCACTGGCGGCGAGGGACTTTCGCACGTGTAAGGATCCTCGTCGGCCGCACTCCTTTCTCTCACATCCCCCCAACACAGAAAACACAGTCAGCCTTGAGCTAAACAATCCCTAACCCTCGTTTTATCGCTATTCTTCTAATTCATCTACGATAATCTACAATCATCACAATGTATAGAACCGCAGCTTCTCACCTCAGGGCTCTCAAGGTTAGCATTCGAATTTCATAGATTTGCTTATGCATATCTACGTTCTTTTGTGTGTGCATATCCATTTTTTGTTACATTGATCTGAATATGTTGGTGCGATTATTAAACATCTAATTGTTTTACATTCACGTTCGAATACTGTTTCTTGTTGCGCAATCGATAATTTGTCTGATGGTATTTGGTACGGATATTTTAGCACGGTTCATTCACAAGTGTAAAAACTGGAACTTTTGGGAATTGGTCGAAGGATGAGGTACAGATACGATATGTTGCAACATGAAATTGTGTTCCCGGGAAAAAGGGATTTGGTTTGAGGAATAGTCGAGATTATTCCAATTCAATATACGGGAGTATAGTCGAGCTTTTTGAAGTTTGACAATTGGATTTTGCAGGATGACATATTGAGATTCCTGATCACTGTTAGATTTGCTAACTATCACACGGTCTCGTTGATTTAGAGGCCTTTTCCTATTACTCTTTTGTTTTTCTCTAAGCATTGAATCACATGATAGGGCCGAACAAGTAATAGGGGATTGACTAGATATGCAAGTACAAGTGCGGTTGCTGCCAACACATCGTCCGGGGGTCTATTTAGCTGGTTGACTGGCGAGAAGTCCTCTAAGCTTCCTCCTCTGGACTTCCCACTCAAGGATGTCACACTTCCACCTCCATTACCTGATTTTGTTGAGCCAGGAAAGACCACTGTAACGACACTTTCAAACGGTCTCAAAATCGCGTCGGAAACATCTGCGGTATGTCATAGTAGCGTTTGGCTTAGCTTAAAAAGGTTCTTATATCACAATTTAAGCTTAGCCTGATATGCTCCATATTGCTTTTATCTTAATCTGAACAAAGTGATGATTTTTTTGAGTTTGTTGACTAGAACCCAGTGGCTTCAATTGGGTTATATGTTGACTGTGGGTCAATATATGAAACTCCGGCGTCATTTGGGGCCACACATCTCCTTGAACGTATGGCCTTCAAGAGTACAACAAACCGGAGCCACTTGCGTGTTGTTAGAGAAGTTGAGGCAATTGGTGGCCACGTCATGGCTTCAGGCTCTAGGGAACATATGGGCTACACTTACGATGCCCTTAAGACCTATGTTCCTCAAATGGTAGAGCTCCTCATTGACTCTGTGAGGAACCCTGCTTTCTTGGATTGGGAGGTTAATGAGCAGGTATATTTCACCTATCTTTTATGCGAGTCAGTAGTCATTCTTTTGGCTGTTTTATATAACTATGTGATGTTCACTGCAGCTCCATAATCTGAGTGCTGATATTAGTGAATGCTCTAAAAACCCTCAACACTTGCTTCTTGAGGCTGTTCATTGTGCTGGTTACTCTGGTCCCTATGGGAATGCTCTTTTAGCTTCAGAATCTGTGGTGAACAGATTAAACAGTGCAGTTTTGGAGGAATTCGTTGCTGTGAGCCTCAAAATTGATCCTTTCCCCCTTCACTTTTCTCCCCCTCTACTTTTTGGGACTCTAACCCCGTTAAATTCCCTGTCCTTTGATGTTTAACAGTCCTTTCTTCTCCTGAACGGTATGTTTTCTGTGTAGGAAAATTACACTGCTTCTAGGATGGTCCTTGCTGCATCAGGTGTTGACCATGATGAGCTGTTAAAATATGCAGAACCACTTCTATCTGACCTACCCAGCGTGCCTCGTCCAGCTGAGCCAAAGCCAGTTTATGTAGGTGGAGATTATCGCCATCAAGCTGATCCAGGGGTGCGTATCACAAGGATTTCAATTCTACACCTCTTTTGGTGCACATTGATCTGAAATATGACAGTATATTTTCTTTTCCTATTTGTGAGCAGACAACTCATTTTGCTCTTGCCTTTGAACTTCCTGGTGGTTGGGTCAAGGAAAAGGAAGCTATAGTTTTGACTGTTCTTCAGGTTATCTTTTAAGTGACTGTACTACTTACCATGGCTGAATACTTGGCTCAGGAAGTTATGTTGTTAAGTTTGTTTACCACCTTTCAACTACAGGATACATGATTGCTTCATTTGCTTGTGCTGTATTGTTTGTCTGATGTCTTTTACAATCTTGGTCACTTTTGGATGCCATCTTGTAAGGATTTGCTTGATTGTATTAAACTTGTAGATGCTTATGGGAGGAGGTGGATCTTTCTCAGCTGGTGGTCCTGGAAAAGGGATGTACTCTAGACTATGTGAGTTGCTTTATTGTCCTGATCAGTCTTGTAGGTGAACATGTTTCTTGAAGGAAACAATCAGTGTCTTCCCTCTACATGTATGTAATATTTACTTCAAACATGGATAAATATTTAATTGCATTCACATAAAGGAGATAAAAGATAATCATTGGTTCAATAACTAATAACACTTATTTGCGTCTCTTAGTTATCTAGACTTGCTTGTGCTTCATTGTCTGATTTCTTTGGCATCTCTATAACCATCTCCTAATTTCTGTCTTTTCTTCAGATGTTCGAGTCCTAAATGAGTATCCCCAGTTTCAGTCATTTTCTGCATTCAACAGTATTTACAACCAGAGCGGAATATTTGGAATTCAAGCTAGCACTGTAAGGCCGCTGATTTGTTTTGTGAACATTTTCTTTGTGCTCAGCTTTTACTTGCTAAATTCATCATGGAGTCCACTCTATAGTATTTCTTGAATTTCGGTCAAGCAGACTGCTTAAACTTCAATGGATTTTTATTTTCATGTCAGGAATCTCAATAACTGCTTATCTGTTCAATCACTGCTCTTGCTGTTCTATAGTTTCATCATCTAGTGGCTGTGCTTTTTGTGCAATTATTTACCAGTCTCTATTGCTTTTCAAGAATTAGTTTGGTTTTGAAAAACGATTGCTTTTCAAGAACTAGTCTGCTACGTTGTGGTGGTTTCGCTGAAGCATGGACTGCCTTTTGTGATATTTTCATTTGGTCTCCACTTTCCAGTTATGCTCGAGTAATTTTAATGGAGAAATGAACAAAATAGATCAGACAATCCCGCAATTTGTTTTAGATGAGGTTTAAAAATCTGTCCTTTTATAATTTCTATCTCCAGCTGCCCTTTTGAATTAATAACAGTTATTTGAAAGTGGTTTATTTCACATAGATCAATACTTATGCATATTGTTTATTGCTCTTATTGCCATGGTTAATATTGCAATTCTGTTTAATAGAACAATAGTAGATTATAGTGCAAGACGAAAGAGTCGAAGATTTATTTCACTGTGCACGGTCCCTGCTAGCCATGACTCTTCCTTCTTTCCCAGTTTACTATATTTTGTTCTCTTTTTGAGTATTTATGGCTTGCTTAGAGTTGAAGCTTACTTCTTTGGACTCAGGAATCTAACTTTGTAACGAAAGCCATTGACATAGCAGTAAAAGAACTCATTGCGGTTGCAACCCCTGGAGAAGGTTTGCTATAGGCTTTTGAAGCTTGACTATTGTAATTTTTTTTTTTAATTATTTATGTGTCATCATCATCATCATGATTATTATTATTATTATTATTATTATTATTATTATTATTATTATTATTATTATTATTATTATTATTATGCATTACATAGTTTTGACCTCTTGTGACTGTCAATCTTGAAATAAGCGTGTCTGACATTAATAAATACTTCTCAGAAAGCACTTCACAATTTTCTAGCCCCGCCCCCTCCTGGTCTACATCCAGCAATGCATACAAAGCAACAAAAACGTTCTGCATTGATGTCATTTCACATTAAGCTTGTACTTCATGGGAGCAAAACTCTCAAAAATAAAAAAAAAAAATTGCAAGTGTTAAATCTGGCTATCTGCAGTTGGTTCCATGATTTTTTGATTCCTTCATGTTTTTCATGCAGTTGACCAGGTACAGCTAAATCGTGCTAAACAAACAACAAAGTCTGCCATATTAATGAACCTGGAATCCAGAGTATGTAACATTTTCTCACATCCTTTAAGTTCTCTCGCGAAAGTCAAGAAAAAAAAATGAAGAAATTATCTTTCGTAGAAATTCAGGACATTTCCTTTTGTGTATGTGTTACATGTTTAGCATTTGCATGTTTGACACAGATGATTGCATCAGAAGACATTGGAAAACAAATTTTGACATATGGAGAGAGGTAAGAACAATAATAACTGTTAGCTGAAAAGAATTTCTTATTACCTTGTACGTTGGGATGATTTATAAAACGTTTATACAAACAGTAGTGGTGGATAAGTGGATACTACTTGTGGGTCCATCACTCTGGTTGAAAATAATCATTTATTAATGATTAATAACAAATACATGAGCTTTTGCATCTTCAGGAAACCAGCCGAGGAATTCTTGAAGGCTATAGATGAAATCACAGTGAAAGATATAGCTTCTACTGTGGAGAAGCTATTGTCATCTCCTCTCTCAATGGCATCTTATGGAGATGGTAACTACTTTGTCCCAATCATATCTCCTATTGAGAGCTTGCTTGGCATGAATTTTCCAATAAAACATTTTTCTCCAAAACTCATTTCAATAATGTGACAACCATTTCATATTTTTTAGAAATTTTTCTTAACTTTTCAATCACTGATAAAAAGGTCATTTCTTCAACGTTGTATCGTTTATTCTCATTTTGTGTCCTTGTTGCAGTTGTTTACGTTCCAAGCTATGATGATGTTAGCCGAAAGTTCCGTTCATAGAGAAAACATCCTTCTGTTGAATGTTCGTGGACCTTCCAAAGGAGCCGTTTTGAGTTTCCTCAAATTTTGTCCACCTTTGGGTCGAATAGTCGTGAAAAATAAGGAAACTTCGGTTTTTTTTTCTCTCTCCCCTTTAAATTATAAATAACAATAATTTAGTCAGGGGCATTATCATCCCTTATTGAATATTCACATGATTTGTAATTTTGATTTTGATCTGATTTTTTTGTTTTTTACTTTCAGCACTGACGAAATTTTTTGGTTCTATCGTGGTTCTCTAAAGCCTGATAGCTACTCAGTTTGTTTGTATCCATTCCTTCGTTGCAATGTTCATCAATAATTATTACCAATAATGTTATCTGTAAACACAAGTTTAGCGAGAGTTGCATTCATGTGAACTATCAAAATTCCGTAAGGTGAGTAGAGTTGGAAATGAAAATTTTGAAGGTGAAAAATGAACTATAAGGTCTTCATTAGATAAACCTAACATCGAGTTTGCTTCTCATTCTCTTGGGTTCTCTGATTCCCACCCTATCGGCAACAAAATCTTGATGCCGTGACTTGTAGGTCGCAATTTCTTTACAAAATATTAGAATATGTTATCTGTTCAATCCATTTTCGTATGCCTTTCCCTGTTGGGGTCTAACCTATCTTCATTCAAATTAAGTCTCTGAGAAATGAGTTTGCATCTTGCTATCTGATTTGCTATTTCATAGCGTGTATTTTAATATGTCAGATGTAGAATTAATTGGTCATAAAAGAATATCATTTTTATCCATTGGTGTGAGTGGAATCCAACATCCACTAATAATATAAGATTATATCAATTGATTGTAACACTATATTGCATATTTAGCAGTACTCTCGAAATCGTATGTATACATAACTAAGTATGTCAATTTAATATCATTAATTTGTTTAATTGAATGAAATACTTAAAACAGGAGGAATAAAGAGTGGAATAATGTAATGATTAGACTACAATGTTGTTCTAATGCTCACTTGTGAATATGATAAAGTGCAGACAAGTGGGCAGATTTCTGATACGCAGTGCTCCAATGCCCAGGAAAAGGGTTGAGATGGGACAGAGTGGGATTTTTGCCATTCCTAACTATGGCAGAAAAGATGTGAATGCATAGCCGTAAAGTGTAGAGAAAACCTGAATAGCTCGAGACATTTGTCCAATTGTCCCTATTAGTGAACTCTTTTTGAATTTTCTTGTGTAAGACCTGACATTGTATTTAAATAGAGTTTGAAAAGTTTACAGTTTTCTTTTCTTTTTCTTTTTCTTTTTTTTTTTTAATTTCTTTACATCCATTCGATGGATTAATAATATTTATCAGTAATGCAACAAGAATAATCAATGAAATAACACTACTACATTCATCGTTACTGTTTATAAATAGTGACACTCTTAGGAAATACATACATCATACAACTCATTTTGTAAATTTCTTCCTTTTCCTCGCCAATGAAATAGGTTGAATCAAGCACAAGCTTGGCTCAACTTTATGAACAAGATAGACGATGGGCTCGTTTGTGAAGCAATATGTAATCCTAAGCCTATTGGGCTTGTGGGTAGCATGAGTTGGGTTTGTTAATTTGGGCTGAACCTAGGTGCACACACGAGTTAACAGCACGCATTTAGATATTTTTAATTTTTTTTGAAAGAAAAATATTATGTGTACATTCTTGTTATTATGGAATGCACTTCATTTTTAGTTTTATTTTTTGAATCGGCACTTCATTTTTTTTAACTGATGGAATACACTTTATTAGATAGAGAGAGTAAAAGACTATTTTATCTTATTCTTGATGCAGTAATAGTGCACTCGATAATGAGATATACTAATATAGTATTACCCTTTTTTTTTTTGTTTTGAATTGAAAGTATTTTGCTTCTTAAAATTAAGATTAAGGCTCATAAGGGCATCTTCAATGGGGTGTCCATGACCAAATTTTCAATTTAAAAGAGAGAGACAGAAACAAAATTTTTAAATAGGCCCACAATTTCTCATTTTTTAGTTTTTAAATCACTTTTTACTCATTCTCACTTTTTCCATATTTTTTCTGCATTGTTTATAATATCATATCCAAATTCAAATATCCAACTTTATATATTCTATTATTATATTATTATTATTTATAAATTTCTTTCTATCTCTCTCATCTTTTTTATTTTTTTCTCTATTTTTTATACACATATATTTTTAAATTAAAATAGGGATTTTGGCGCAAATAGTCCCAAAAAACTAGCCATACTGCAGATTTAGTCCCAAATAATAAAAGGTAGCGCAAATGGTCCAAAAAAAAAAAACTTTGGTCGCCATGGTCATTTGGATGGAATCAGATCCTTAACAGTTAATTAAAAGCTATCATTGGAAAACTTGGATGCGATTTGGTCCATTTCATTTGAAATAAATTTGCACAAAACGTCCTAACTTTAGATATTGTTACAATCAAGTCCAAAAGTTTGAAAAATGTATACTTTAGTCCCAAATTTAGTTAAATTGTATAATCTGTTATATTTTATTTTCTATGGGTGTTTATTTGATCCGTAATTAATTTTATTTAATTAAAATTAGTCCCAAATTTAGTTAAATTGTATAATGATTTATAATAAATATAATTATTGTACCTATATAAAATTATTATTATGAATATAAAATTATTATATTTATTATTAGCTATTAGTTAAAAATCAAAATGTACGCATCTCTAATGCTAAAGAAAATTTTAGAAAGTTGTGATACTATATTAATACTGAATAAATGCTACTTGTGTTGAAAATTTTGATAAAACCATTCAATCGATATCAAATTAATTCAAAAAATTAATTCTGAATCAAATAAGCACCCATATTTATTAATACGAACAAATGCTCTTTGTGTTGATATGGGTGCTTATTTGGTCCAAATTAATTTTATTGAATTAATTTGATATCGATTAAATAACTTTATCAAAAATTTCAATCTGATAGCATTTATATAATGCTTATTTGGTCGTAATTAATTTTATTGAATTAATTTGATATCGATTAAATGGCTTTTATCAAAAATTTCAATACAGAGCATTTATATGGGTGCTTATTTGGTCCATAATTAATTTTATTAAATTAATTTGATATCGATTAAATGGTTTTTATCAAAAAATTTCAACACATTAGCATTTGTTAGTATCAATATAGTATCACAACTTTCGAAAATTTTCTTTAGCATTAGAGATGCGCACATTTTGATTTTAACCAATAGTTAATAATAAATATAATAATTTTATATTCATAATAATAATTTTATATAGGTACAATAATTATATTTATTATAAATCATTATACAATTTAACTAAATTTGGGACTAATTTTAATTAAATAAAATTAATTACGGACCAAATAAGCACCCATAGAAAAAATAAAATATAAAAGATTATACAATTTAACTAAATTTGGGACTAAAGTATACATTTTTCAAACTTTTGACTTGATTGTAACAATATCTAAAGTTAGGGCCTTTTGTGCAATTTATTTCAAATGAAATGAATTTAAATACGCTGAGTTTTAAATAGTTGTTTGTAATTAAGCAGACAATTAATCCAAAATAGATGATTTACTACAAAGTTTTTTGGGGCCAGATTACTTGCCTTCACCTTTTATTATTTGACTAAATCTGTGATATATTTAGTTTTTGGGGCTATTTGAAAATAAAATTAAAATAATTATTTTCTCTCAAGCTCCCTCTTAAACATACATTCGAAGACATTTCCATTGTGAGAAGCTTAGCGGTTAAAAAAGATTGCGTGTTGGTCGATGTCTCTGGTTGGTACAACACATTTATATCATACAATCAATTGACCAAAAATTTTGTTGCCATGCACGGAATTCCAAGATGATTATTGGTTATGGGTCCATTAAGTGTGGACTCCACTTCCTTAGTCAACATTCAACTCGACCCTCAGTCACCTTTTTATTTTTATTTTAAGTTTTCTCAAGAAAATCTCAAGTGCCTCTTTGGTTGGAATAGACTAATGCCCCCTTTGATATCCAAAAAGAAAATAATTGTCCTAAAAAGTTTAATAGTGTTCACCATATGCTAAAATTTACATGCAAACTCTAATCATTGCTCTTGATATATATTTTTAATTTTAAATAATCAACATGAATTATACAAAAATATGAGTTTGTGGGTGTACGTACGTATGGGGGTATATTCCATTTACGTGCAAGACGTGTGTTGAATAATGGCGAGAAAATTTCACATCCTCAACAATTCACGTGTTACGTACCCAAATTTGTTAGTTAGGCCAATGAACGAAACAATTTATTGTATATATATTGACTTATTTTATCTTCGATATATACAATTGTTACACATTCCAAAACTAGTGATCGACCTTAATCTATATATATATTTATATATATATAAAGGGAAGAAGGTGTGATGGCACGTGAGATCTTTTGCAAAAGCGGTAGGGCAATTAATAGTATATATGTTTTTGATTTTCCATTGATGTTTATACAAGAGTACTATGAGGTAGATAAAGTAAAAATGTAAAATATTCCCTAATCGCACCTAAGAAGTGTTTACATCATAGTACCTAAAAAATTTTGGTGTGTAGCATAACTTATCGTAAAATGTAATTGGAAGTGATAAAATACCAAACCAACGTGACATAGAAAAAATGGATGATATATAGGATGAATCGGAGGATAACTGAAAAATACAGAACAACATCAAACTGTACAATTTAGAATCGTGATCATAATATGGATTTGATTAATTCTACGCGACATTCTAATTTGACATTTTTAGCTGATACAGTATATTCGTTAGATATATATAGATAAATGAATTAAGATAATAAATCGCATGGACATATATTTATCGCTTAATCCAAAGCTGATACATTATCATGTCAGTTAAAAATGTTAAATGACAATGTCTGTCTGAAATTATTTTATGGATTTTGATCATCCGATCCAAATTTGTTTAGACGTTGAATAGAAAAAATAGAATTTTTGTTTTATGCTATTTTCTTCGATTTTATTTTTATGTCCTTTAATAACTGTGTTTTTTACTCTTTTATTAGTTACAGTAGTTTTCTAGGTTTCTATCTTTCTGCTTTCACACCGTATTAAAATTACCAGGACTAATAGAAGTTCGAACTTTTGATAGATTCTAATATTCGAGTTGTTTTCTATTGACAAATAAATAAATATTCGAGTTGTCTAAAGATTTTGCTAGAAGATCCTTATGTGTTGCCTTACGAACTCTGAATTTAAACGAAGCCATATGAGTTAATTTTAACTCTTTTGATAGAAGTAGAGTTGATTTATTTGATCAGTATATATTTGGAACACTACAAAAAAATATGACTTTTAGGAGTGATAGTCGCCCCTATAGCTTTGTACCTGTAGAACAATAACAGCAATATACTCGTACTATAGAGTAATAGCAGTAATATCGCTCCTATTACTTTATAGGCGTGAGGCTATAGGAACAACAGAGCCGTCCCTAAATGTCAAATTTTCTGTAGTGGAATTGAATTTTTTGTTTTATATATATATTGTAATGGAAAAATGTTATAATTTTTAGCAATAATAAAAATAGATGGTGGGTTGTCCATCAAGTATACTGGTGCATTTGCCTTGCGTATCAAGCAACATTGTCCCCTCACCCCTTCTCTTTTTGTCATCATCAGTCCTCCAGCTCAAAATATACTATTGATCATGTGAGATCTGACCATATAATTTTCCCAATTCTTTTTTTTTTTGACCAAATAATTTTCCCAAGTCTCTTGCTCCTTCTTCCTTTTTTTCTTTTCTTTTTTTTTTCAATATTCATTTGTTTTTATTTTTATATATCTTCTAGTTTCTACGGTTGAAATTTAGTGTTTTTATTTAATCTTTTTATATAAACTCATACAAATTAATATACATTATATTTATTAACACATTGCTAGCTAATGGATGAATTTTAGTGTTTATTATAGACACTAATATACAACGTTACAACACCAAGTAGTGTTAAATTACTCCAATATTGATCTAATCAGTACCGCCGATAAAACAATATTATTCTGTAACCCAATTTTACGACTTAGATACATTGATCGACGTCCGTGAAGTGCGAAAAAGCTAAAGTCTGCAAGGCTGCAAAACTAAATTTTTTACGTCTAGACATCATTGAAGTGAGATCAAAGCGAGCTTAACTTTCATATATAACAGATTCTTTTTATTGACAAAATAGTAACAACGTATGGTTGTGTATCATGTTATGTTATTGTATGGTAGTATATATATTATTTAAGTATATATGGCTATATTATGAAACAGTAAGAGGTGAGACTAATGTTTGTTTCCTCTCTTTTGCTTTGCCAGTCAAGAAGACTCAAAACAAAGGCGTGGCTGCTCATAAGCTTTATATACAAAAATCCAATCTACATATACTCTAGATATACATACAAAATCTGTCTCTATAGAGAGAGAGAGAGAGAGAGAGAGAGAGAGAAACGGTGTTATATGTGTTCTTAAAATAGGAAAGAGTTAAAGGAGGTATATAGCGTATGTATGTGACACCCACCTTTTTCTTTATCTCACTGTCCTTCCGTTAAAGTGTTGAGAGAATTCTGCTGTTTTTCCATTACTAAAGCAGGTTTTATAGCTCCTCTCTTCCTTTCTCTCTCTAGCTTCATAATAACTTCATCTCAATCTTCTTAATCCATTCCCATCTTTATCGGTTATTCAGTTTAAAGCTACGATCTTTTTCATGGGTTTTTGATTTCTTAGATGTTGATTTCAAGAATTCTATTTTTCAGAAAACATATGGTTAAGGTTTCGTAAGAATTAAGGTTTCATTTCAAGAATTCTGATTTTAAAGCTGCAGCCATGGATCTCATTGATTCCAAGCTTGAAGAGCATCAGTTATGTGGATCCAAACACTGCCCAAGATGTGGACAAAAGCTCGAAATGAAACCAGTACTCCGCGTTTTAATTTGTAGTTATTCAGGATGTTTAATAATGTTTTTTTTTAGAAAAATTATTTTTTGATTGATTATAATTTATAAGTATTTGCAGGATTGGGTAGGTTTACCAGCAGGAGTGAAATTTGATCCAACAGACCAAGAATTGATAGAACACCTTGAAGCAAAATTAGTAGAAGGTGGTAAATTAGAAGAAAGGAAATCTCATCCGTTGATTGATGAGTTCATCCCCACAATTGAAGGTGATGATGGGATTTGCTACACTCACCCAGAAAAGCTTCCAGGTATCATCACAAATTCATCAATTATACTATACACACTCACTGTGTCTGTACTGTGTGTGTATATTTTGACACAATTAATTGCATGCTTTTTATAATTTCCTTAATTGATTCAAAGACTTACTTGGGTTACACACTTTCTTGCTTACAAGAATTCTAGCTAGGGTTTGTTTTAGTTATTATCATTTTCCTTTTCTTTTCTCTTTCTCTGCTGTTTCAAGAAATTTCATAAGTCTCATAGTTTGTTACACCTAAGTAAACCTAACTTTGATTTTGTTAACTTTAGACCCTCTCCAGTACTCTTGGTTTGTCCTTTTCGATAAAATTCGATCACGAGGCACTCCCAATTCCAGTTCTTGATCAGGGATGCGACAATTATTTGGTTGTAATTGATTTTTAATCTTAATTAAAGTTATATATGTTACTGATCGATGATTGATAAGCACTGTTAATGAATTACATTGTTGTTTATTTTCAGGAGTAACAAGAGATGGATTGAGTAGGCATTTCTTCCACCGGCCGTCAAAGGCATACACAACGGGGACAAGAAAAAGACGAAAAATCCAGACTGAGTGCGACCTACGGGGCGGAGAAACGCGGTGGCACAAGACGGGCAAAACAAGGCCCGTGATGGTGAACGGAAAACAAAAGGGGTGCAAGAAAATCTTGGTTTTATACACTAATTTTGGGAAAAATAGAAAACCTGAGAAAACAAATTGGGTGATGCATCAGTACCACATAGGACAAAATGAAGAAGAGAAAGAAGGTGAACTCGTGGTTTCTAAGATATTTTATCAGACTCAGCCTCGGCAGTGTAATTGGTCTGACAGAAATAGCATCAATAATGTTGCTGTTGAGTTAGCAGCAAACAGTGATCCAAATAGGGATAACAGTGGGAGTACTTCGGTCCAATCTTCTAGGGAAATTATTTCAGACGACTTCCATGGTTGCCGTGGCGGTGGTGGTGGTGGAGGTGGCAGCGGTGGCGGCTCTCCTATGTCTAGCTATGGTGCATTGGATATCCAGCAGTTGAAAGCAGACCATTTCAGCTTTCTTCCTTATAGAAAACCCTTTGATGAGGTATATTCTAATTCTCTCTCTCTTTCCGAACATATGGAATTATTATTTTTTCAATCCCCGAATTGAATTTTTGAGGAAATTCTCTTTTTTTTTTTTTTTTTTTTTAAAATTATTTTAGAATTTGTTACTATATTATGATATCAACAAAATCGATTTCTTATACTATATATATATGTGGTCTTACATGTGATCGAGTTCACGAGGAATGCTCCGTAACAATAAGCTTCCCCGTCATCTTGTCACGTGAGACAGTAAGTGAGATAACTTTAATCACGAATACGATAGGAAATTTGTTCTGGTGACAAATACGTTATAATTATAATGACGAGTTAATTTAACTTTTTTATCTAAAAATAATATTCAGTAAAAGTGATCAAAAATTAATCTTAACCACATATTTCAAGTCATTACTTATTATTAAATTATACACATATTTAATGATCTTTAGCACTATTCAACCTAGAAGTTTACTACTAATTTAACAACATAAAAATATAATTTACCTAAACATGCCCTTATAATTTCAAGCAGGGACGGATGAAATTTTTTTTTGAAAATAGTCTTTTAAAATTTCTTTTGTTACATTATGTTTTACATTTTTTTTTCCAAAAAAGTTTTTGAGAATGCGTGTCCATTACATTTTGTATTTAAAATTTCTTTTTTTACGCTAAAATTTTTATTGTGATGAGTGTTAATCCCCTTGTAGGCTGCTATATATTCCTAGCTCCGTCCCTGAATTTTCAATAAATTAAGCTATGCATGCATGCAATATATATATATATATATATATATACACATATATATTTATATAAATAGAAGAAAATTAATTTTTTAAAAAATTGCTTTGCTCATTTCGATGCTTGTTGAAAATGATATCAGATTTGCTTGATCATTAATTTTAAGACTCACCTAATTAACGAATAATTCACCAACCAGAAAAGAGAAAAATCAAAAAATGAACAGGAAAAGAAAAGAAAAGAAAAGATTAAAACAAAAAAGTCACACTATATTATACATTTTTTATTATTAAATATAAAGAAAGGAGGGTTAACAGTTAATTATGGGATAATTAATCTTTGTTAATCAACATAGTTGCAGGCTGGAATCGGAGAAACTTCAATTGCAAGGGACGTCTCTGTAGCTGCCACGTGTGAGGAGCATCAAATGCCACCAACTCACGTGACCCATGAGGCGAAACAACACCAGCACCACCAGATCTCAACCACCGCATTCCACATCAGCAGGCCTTCACTCTCGATATCAACCATAATTTCTCCACCGCCCGATCTTCCTCATCATCATCATCACCCCTCCATTATTCTCGATCAAGACTCCTTCAGTAACCCTAGAATGATTCTCCAAAATCAAAATAATTTTCAGGTAATTTATTTCGCACTCACCCTTAAGAAGTTAATTTTAATCACTCATTTAACTGATGTGATTTTTTAAAATTTTTTTCAAACTTTTATGTACTTTTTAACATTCAAGAATTACTGCTTTTTTTTTTTTGTGGGTGGGGGTTGAGGGGGAGTTTAGAAAACGTTACATGTTTAGTTTTATATATATATATATATATATATATATTCAATAACAGTATGTTTGGTAAGAAGGATTAGACAGTAAAATCCTGTGACGGTTCATAAATGAGTAATGAAAATGTACAAATGGTTACTTAAGCAGTTAAGCCAAATGAGTTATGGTTATTAATTTATCATGATTTTATGTCTTCCGAGCTCCAAACATGTAATTATCTTTTCTCCTTTATACTTGTTGCCTTTTACAGAGACAATAGATAATCTTAAAGATGATTATGTTTTTGCCTTGTTTTAATGACTAGGGTTTTTCATTTTTTACCAGCAGCAACATCATAAACTAGGAAGGAGGTCTGCATCAGGATTGGAGGAAGTCATTATGGGCTGCACGTCATCTGATCATATCAAAGAAGTAAGTACACATAAAATTTTTAACAGAGTAGATGATCTGTAAGGATGATCAAGCACCATCGAGAGTTCCATAGCTTCAGGAATGCTCGGCCCATTTTCAGGCCACATCCGACATCCGTTTTGAAATTCGAGATTAGATCTAAGTCTAGCACGGCGATGGGGAGTTCCAACAATTTGAAAAATTTTCCGACAATATCGTGGCCACGGGTCCGATCAAAGTTTTTTGTCATATTTTGGCCAAAAAATGGCCAAAAACTTTGAGTGCCATCAGTATAATCGAAAATTTTTCAATTCTTTGGGCTCTATCGCCGTCTTTGGATCTAATTTCAGTATCGGATTTTAAAATGGATTTCGGATGTGTCTGAAAACAGCCAAAGCGCTACGGAATGCTCGATAGTTCGTGAGACTTTCTGAGATGATCTGTCACCATGCAACACAACTTATTCTTTTCATGATACACATGTTTGCTTGACCTTGAGTGATCATTTTGATACCATCCAATAGCTAGTGACATATGTCCTATGAACACAAATAACCCGAGCCCACTTAAGTATTACATCACTTAAAATTACTCTACCGTGAAAAGATTGTCGTTTGGGTCGAGAAATGATAACAATGTCAATGAGTTAACAAGCGGTTTAATCATGAAATCAAGATACTTATATTCCAAAATCTTGACAGATAAACAGAAAAGGAAGATGTATAGCATCATTAGTTTAATTTAAAGATAGATTGGGAACAAAACATAAAGACTAGAGTTATCAGAAGCTTTTTTACTTTATCCCCTTTATCTTTTACAATCTAGTCTAAACACTATATCTTAACAATGCAAAAGCTAATCAAACAATTTGCACTTCTTGCTTTATCAATATAGCTAATTCGCAGCTGTCTATACATACATTTCGGTTCTTTCTTTTTTTTCTGTAAAAGAGTTACTTTTCTGTTGGAAATTTGTAATCAAAATATTTGTACATAATTAATTTGTGCTGTGATATCATATCATATTAGGTTTACGCTTTTGAAAAAGCGAAAATAGGTTTAATTTGTGCACATGTTGATATTGTAATTGCAGGAGTCAACTATTACAAATCCACAAGAAGCTGAATGGTTGAAGTACTCCACCTTCTGGAATGACCCCGACAACCCAGGTCATCATGGGTAGCTCAGAAGAGAAAACACAAAAGACATTCCCCACATAGACAACATCATTAGTATACCCGAAAGCTTTCTCCAAGTGACAATGGACCATATATATATATATATATATATACAAAGTGCTAGCTAGCTGCTCTTCATCAGCAATGATGATAGATCAATAGTTATGTGATATTTTATTATTGGCTGGTATGGAAGTCCAGACAATACCCTAACATATAGGCCCACAATACTCACTAATGCCAAAGTGTTACATCGCTACTGATTCGATCTCCGCTGCTAGTGTGTATATATACATACAAACACACACCTACCTAGTTGGAAAGGAAAAAAGAAAGAAAGAAAGAAAAAAAAAGGCACAAGAACAAGCAAGAAAGGGAAAGAAAGAAAAGCTGTTTTTTCTTACAAAAACAAGTTGCACAGAAAGCAATGAGAATCACAACATTATGATTAGGGTATCATGTTTATGGTTCTATATATATATATATATATATATATATATATTTTTATATACTTTTTGAAATCGGTTTTTATGGTTATTTGTAAGTTTTGTTTCATTATTTACAAAGAAGAGGATGAAATTAGTTTATAGGTTAAACATAATCAAAGTGAAAAAAGACACCCTTTTTGTTGTTGTTGTTGTTGTTGTAGTCCTCCACAAGTCGTTTTAGATGGGACATGGAGTTAAAGTGACAATTCATGAATTATATTTCGTACTATTTATTTAATTTTTTTTCTACTCTTTTTTGGTAATATTCTTCTTCACAGCTTTTTGCATCTGAAGACTAGTTAACTAATAGTTAGATCTTTCTTTGCCTAAAGATCTCATACGAGGATCGTGGAATCAGAGCCGTACCTGTCATTCTTAGGGCCCAAAGTAAATTATATATTCTAAGGAGAATTGGGCCCTTCCTAGTCAAAGGCAGACTTGTAAGGAGGGGGGAGCCTGGGGCACTGCCGCTCGAATTTATTTTTGATAAAAAGGTAATAATATGAGAAAATTCAAATTCGCAAAAGACAAATATGCTAAACGATATGAAAATGCACCACAACAATTGCCAAAATATAATAAATATCAAATGTATTAACTAAGTGAGAATACAAAATATGATAATTATTCGGTTCACGGACTTAATTTCAAGTCATGGATAATTATATTAGTCTTTTACATCAAAATGGCCCAAAATAATTTTTTTTTTTAATAGAAGCTAGGCCTATCAATAATGGGCCCTTAATATTTGAAGGCCCAAGGCACAAGCCCGTTGTGCGGCCTGTGCTCTGGTACTTCTTTGCTTGGAATATAAGTCTTTTTAAGTTGCCTTCTCTAGGTTTTTTCCTCCTCTAATTAAAGTGTGTGAATATGTTGTACTAAACTCAATTTTGTAATATTATATATATGCAACTTCTTGACTAGTGTGACCTTTTTGTGTGGTCTTGTTTCATGCATATAATTTCAGTATAGAATATATAGTACGCATTCTTTCTTGGCCACTAGTAAGATTGAAGTAAAGATGTTAATTAAATGGCACCAAAAACTTGAGCCTATCACATCATAAGATTGTAATTAATTGTGTTACAAAAATTATACCCAACAATTGTTTCTTGTTCAAATGTTCAAATAATTTTTTACCTTTAAATTTGACCGAGTGTGTGCAACTTCAAGAAAACATTTATATGTTCAATAGATTGACTCAAAACTTTGGCTATTCTGAGGAAAAACTGTCCGATGATCAATTAGTGACTGTCCTACTAAATTTGAGTGTTGAACATTATATTGACGTATGAACTACTCCATGAAAGTGATGCAACTCTCCTAAATTGGCCATTTAAAATTGATCCATCACGGACAATATTGATTCAGTTTGTTATGAATAATTGAGAATAATTTGGTGGTTATGAATTATGAGGAATAATTTGGTGGAGGAATAATTTGGTGGAGGAATAATTTGGTAAAAGATGTAATTATTATATGTGAATGACTATTATACCCTTGGTAGAAATTATGTAATTGCAGTTTATGGTGAAGTTTTCACATAAATAGAGAGCAGTTATTAATGAAATTAAATTCACGAGAATTCGCCGAATTCATTCTCTCTAAATTACTACATTGTTTACATCTTTTATATAGCGTTATCGGCCGATGCTCTAACCGCTTTGAGTAATATGAAGAAGTATCTTCTACCGATTCAAATCTTATAGATGATCTTACATGTCGGCCGGATTATTACCAATGAATTAATTCATCCTCATCAATCATAAATAACTCTCTCTTTTGCAAATCATCATTGAAAATTAAACTTTTGTTCGTATTCATATAACAATTATAGATTCTCTGCAGCATAACTTTGGAGATATACGAAATCACAAAATTGGAAGAATGGAGTCCAAAGAATTTTAGATCGCGTAAATGGATTGCAAGTAAATCTCATCCATTGGAATAATTAGAAAGGGAAAAAGGTAAATCATATGATTTTATAATATAATAATATATTAAGCTATAACATTCGTTTTATCGAGATATAAGGAAGCATACATTATCAAAATCAAATTTTCTCGACTCCATTTATACTCGATTTAGCGAGAGCTTAGATTTGACACCAACATTGATAGGGTAATAAGCTCGTTTTGAAATATGTTATCATCAAACTTTAAAATTTACAAATCATTACACCAACTTTTGAAAAAGTTACAAAATAGTCCTTGAACATTTTGATATTGATAAATTGAAGTAGAAAGGAGATAATTTTCAATCGTAAAACATGGATAAAATATTTTTGACAATTTTACGCTGCGGTGGAATGGACAATTTTACCCTTAGGGTAAAAGCCAGGCCTAATTTTGACGGCGGTGAAAAATTGATAGAATATTCATGAAGAAATTCTAAATCCATTGATTATATAAAATGACTTGAAGTCCATTTGAGTTAAAGATCGAATATTATTTTAACTCAGAAGAGTTCAATTATATAATGTACTTATTCTAGAAGGATAAGTGTGCTCTTGTAGAAGTAATGAGTATTTGTTACAGAAGAACAAATTTGCTCGTAGAAAATTTGATATTTAATTCTACTTTATTTACTACAATTTAATTCTTTGCCAATACCTCCTACTTGATGATGGGTTCAAGTCACTAAGCGGAAGGTTTATATATATTTCTGCACTTTATATGCTTTAAGTGATGGAGTAATACCTACTTAGCGAGATCTACTCTGAAAAGTAGTTAAATATTAAGCAATTTAATTCTTGCTATTTAAATTCCGTAAATTTATATTTATTGCAATAATTCCCATAAGGTAGGTTCGACCACCTATTGGAGAAATTTAATTTCTATGCAATTTAAATTTATGCACTTTATAGTTTGAGTATATTTCCAATGTGGTGGAGTAATACCACACGATTGGTGTGCATATTTCCAATGTGGTGGGTTATACTACGATTGGTTATAATGAATCTACTCGAGAAGAAGTAGTTGATCAAATATTCTAATCGTCTCTCGAAGTAGTAGGCGATGAGAATAAAATTACTTCCCCATATACAGAATATTAATGGAGAAAATTGAGTAAGTGGTACTTGAATTCACCATTGGATAAATAGATGAAAATAAAATGCTCAATAGATCCCATGTTGATAAATCAAAGATAATATATCATGGAGAAATTATATGAAGTAATCTCATCGATGATATGAGATTGTATTAATATGAGAATAAAATGCTCTTGAAGAAGCATAATCACTAGATTTACGTATTTGAATAAAGCGATATGATATTATTATTACTCAGGAAGAAGTACAAAAGCAGTCGAAATGGAACATATTGAAATATCGAAAGATGGCATTAAACACTCGAAATATAGAAATGTAAAAAGAATATACATCTTGAATCCATAAATGAGGGATGCGTCTCGGAAAGTATAAATACTCAGTAACTCGCCACCATCAACATTAGGATTCATAATGAAATATTTAAAGGATCAATTTCTTTTAAGCTTGACACCCGATTAGTAATGGCCAAGCGGACTGACTCCAGATTCTTGAACATATGCATGAAATTTGATGAGTAGCTCATCATGATTACTAAGCGAGAAATAAGTATTTTCTCATTGAATGAGAGATAAACTTATTATTTACACCACACGATCTAGAAGCAGCTAGTAAACCATCAAAGAAATTATTAATATTCAACAAACCTATTGGTTTGACATGAAAAATTCCCTTTGTGAGGCTATATTGAATATTTCCTCCGATTGTATTGTAGCGCTTTGGAAGGACAATGAAAGCATCACTATTATTCATCATATACATCATGCAATTGTGGATGGATTAAGCGCTTTGGCAGACCTGCTTTGGACCCATGGTAGAAGCTGGCTCCAATTCGAGTATTAGATCAACTAGATGGAAAGGTATTACACTCGAAACTCTTATTCCCCATGATTGTGCGGCCATTATAAGTCTGGCTAAAAAGTTTTGTTGTTGGTTCCTCTAGTATAGTATATTGATTTCTTGTCTCTAACTCTTTTACAGTCGGTTTGCCATATCCATATATTGGATATAGCCTCTGAACAGATCCATCAAGAATACATCTGGTTTTTAATCTGCGAGTAAAGGTGACTTGTATGAGATGATTCTAAAATCTCCATATCCATCTCTACTCCTATCTCTCTTTTTACACTATACTTTTAATGTATGAATATATAGAGATATATGAATCCCTCTATTTAAAGAAAAATTTTCAAACCAATAATTGAGTGTACTATTTACTTTTTGACAAATATGAAAGAGAAAAAAATCTGAGAAAAAAATTTTAAGTGAAAATGACATATATCATCAGGTGATTGAAAAATAATATATATATACATATATATATCTTAAAATCGAAAAACAATATTTACAATTACAAGAAAAACATTGATCTTAGTTATTACACGAGCTTCCTTATATTAATAGAGAAAATTATTATACTAAAATTTTCTACTAAATTTCTAAGCAAGGATCTTCTAAAGTAGTTTTCAAGGCTGTATGGCGTTTGTTGATCTTTGAATTTGGCCCATAAGGCCATTAGCTCACCTTATGCGTGTCACTAGGATGTGTCTCAAGAGCACATTGAATATCATCCAAGGCTCCTTACTCAATCCATCCTTAATGAATGCTATTTTATCTTCTAGATTTACGGACAAGTACCGCAGATTTACATTCGAGTGTCACATGTCCACCAAAGCACATTTGTAGCATCCTCCTAATCTTTTTGCTCTCGGTTTTCTTTGAAAAACTACTTTTACCCATACCAGGCATGTATTTAGAAGGAATTGAAACCTCACGGATAATCGAACCTTTGCTTCAATCAAGCATCGGATATCTTGTGGGATACCATATTCATTAGCATCCTTAATCTTTCCGATTTCGCCGATAAATCCTTTTTAGGATTTTGATCGATAGTGATGGATAGTATTTTCGAAGATTTGAGAGCATATGATCCATTATAATGTATAGACCCTTGTTAGGATGAATTTTGAAATAATTTTGATGATTTATTTATAGAATAATACTGCCAGCGTATGAAATAAGACTCAGTTTAAATAAATAATATGAGCGTAAAACTACGATTTGGAATTAAATAATAGCGGATGTGATGCGTATGTATGATGTAACTCCGTGTTTGAAACGATAGTAGACAATAATGTCACTAAAGATGATGGAATATGTCGGTGAATTGTTTCTATGATAAATCATATTGAGCACTATCACAGATACTTAGTGAAATCGATATAAAATTTCTTGAACTAGAAGTTCAATAATACTCGTTTGCAAAGCCAGATGACCATCCGGTTTAAATAATTATTAAATCAATATTTCAAGTGAAAAATTAAAAGAATTCTTCAATTATTGTTCTCGATAAATGATGAAATCATTCTTGCCAATATTGAAATAAATCCCAATATATGGAATAAAGGATGAGAAATATGGGCCGCTCATCTTCCATGTGGACTACTAGATATTATGATATGGATCCACTAGATAGTCACATGTGTATATGATTAAGTAATTTGAAATTTCTGAAATATTTGCTCACGGCATGAGCATGATTTTGATTTAATGATAAAGCTAGTAAAAATCTATATCCCAATACTTGAATAAATCCACTGAAGGATTTGAGTATCTTTGCATACAAGTGGGATATTATATATGGCAAATTATTTAAAGTCCTCAAATAAATTGCCAGATATCGAGAATAGAATACCAAGCGGTCTAAATTCACATATTAAAAGGCTGAATGAGTAGAACATATATGATTAAAATCATACCAAGCTGTATGAGTTTTGGTGTTCTAAATTTTCTCGGTATGAGGGAGTATTAAGGTTGAAAATAATATGTGAAATGCATCATGTTATATCCTCGAAATTGAAATCTGAACTTGAAGTTCAAAGATGCAAGAAAGGCTATGAACAATCACATATATAAACTCGATGCTTTGATAAGTTATGCTAGAAGCGTTGATATTTCCCCAATCATATATATCAAAGCAAATTATAAAAGATGGTCTTAATACTTGAGGCATATGCTTGAAGAGTATATAGACATAACTATATTGTGTAATCCTACAAGAGGATTGATAATGAGATATCTCGATAAATTATGTCGATATGGGGAAAAGAAATGATAGAGTGAAAAGTTAATAAATACGATATGAAAATGTAGCGCTACATATGATCAATGATAATGAAAATATTGAGATATATTGAAGATGATAAATGGTGAATGTGAAATCCTTAACTTATGAGATGATGAGATGATGATGACTATTGCTCAAGTTTAAAGATAAGCATGGTGGTCATTATATGTTGCATGCTCATGAAAGTTAAATTACAGATATCGTGTGTGTAATCTGAAAAGAAATTAAAGGATCGGATGAGCTAAACCAGTGTTTATGAGTACCCTAAAGGATGAACTAAGCCCTGGGAATGAAATAACCTATTAAGTGAGTATTAAATGTTAAATGATATATTTTAAATGTTAGTTAGTTATGAAGGTTTACCTATATGTTTACATGTTTTACAATGAATTTATATGCTTTAAATTGTGTATTTGGAGACATGTGTTCATAGTGAATGTTTTGTAGTTGTGTAAGAAAATTGATGCACTCTAAATGAACAAAGTATAAAACCAATGTATATGATACTCATACAAATGTATGAAAGATTTTGAAATGCTTACTGACATCTTGTATAAAATACGCATTCTCTTTTCCCTTAGTGAGGTTTTATCCCATTGGGTTTCTAGCAAGGTTTTAATGAGCAACTTTAAAAGAGCGTATTCACATGAATAATGTACTTTCTTTTCCTTCATTAGAGTTTTTCCCCTTTGGGTTTTCCTAATAAGGTTTTAACGAGGCATATTCATGGTATATTGAGAAGCGATAGGAGAAATTGATACGATGTATCTATTGGATCAAGTTATAATGGGCTAATGCTTTGGAGATCAAAGCGATGATGATATTGAAATCATTTCACGAAGTAAAGATATCGATTCTCAAGATATGATATCAAGCGGGCGGTATGGTATCTTCTTTTCGCTTGATCGAGTTTTCCATGGGTTTTCTTGACAGGTTTTAGCAGTGACACATGAATACTCTATCTGCATTTGGAAGACATCGGGAGGAGCAATGTTTTTGATGAAGCGATATATAACCACTCCAAGCTATCCTGATCGGTTTGGAAGTTTTTCCCACTTGGGTTTTTCTCCAATGGTCAGGAAGGCATTGTATTAATAGTCGTTCGAGGGAGTGTTATGAATAATTGAGAATAATTTGGTGGTTATGAATTATGAGGAATAATTTGGTGGAGGAATAATTTGGTGGAGGAATAATTTGGTAAAAGATGTAATTATTATATGTGAATGACTATTATACCCTTGATGAAATTATGTAATTACGGTTGTACCATTCGAAGTTTTCCTATAAATAGGGCTTCAGTTATTAATGAAATTCATTCCTGAGAATTCCTTCGAATTCATTCTCTCTAAATTCTCTCTATTGTTTCTATACTTTTATAACACAGTTAACATATTTAAATCATTTCGCTCAAAAGTAACTAAGTAAGTTATCAATATGGACACTTATAAACATAAAAATATTATTTTATAATCTATCTGATTAACCATTTCATTCAATTAGAATAATAAAAAGATACTAAATGAGATATTAGACTTAATTCGTTTCCATTATCCTTTAAAAATGATTGACGACTTGTTTGATTCACATTAAATTTTATGAAATTAAATTTATTTTATCTCATAATTTTTAACCATTTATAAATAAATTTGACATTTTTTTTTATATTTTTATTATATCTTCTCTAATTTTCAACTGCACGTTAAAAAGTAAATTTAATTTTTTCAAATTTAATGTGAATCAGACAAGCCCTTGTTTTTTTATGGATAAAATTCAAAGATGAACACGGTTCGATTGGAGCAGTTTGCAACCTATTTTCAAACCAAACCATTTTGAGAGGTTTGAAATTTTCCTAAGCCGAACTAAACCATTTCATTTTCCAAACCTTTGGCGGTTTGGTTTGGTTTTAAACCGTAGTGTATGTATGGACATAATGAAATGTGTAGAAACAAGAATTTGAAGCTTGGTGCGTGTTTAGTGTTCACCCTAATGCATTGACATAATGAAATGCATAGAAACAAGACTCTAAAACTTCTTGTTTAGTCAACCATTACAACAACGATACCTTTTCAATCCCCTAACTTTTACTAATTACTATATATATTAATTGTAATTGATAGGCTACATGAACTAATAATATTGGGAATAGATAGAATCATGAAACAAACAACTATGTTCAGTAGAAAAAATTCTACCAAGAAATAATAAGGCAATAGATACAATATAATTACTTTAAAACTACATATCTGATATTAATGAATTGTATCAAAATGTGATGTTAAGTTATATCATTGATGAGCCAAAGTCTAAGACAGCCATCTACAAGCAAAAAATCTCATGTTTGAACAAACTACATTAATGTCCAAAATGAATAAATTGTTCACAATAAAAATAATTTTACCTATATATGACTTTGGTCTAAGGTTGGAAATGAATGTTTTAGCATATGACTTAGTACATGACTTAGATTTTAGGTTGGAAAGAAATAAATCTCTAATTTTTAAACAAGTAAAATTACTAATTAAAAAAATTAAAATCTATATCTATATATTATATAAAGAAGAAGTGATTGGAAGTTAGAAATTGAAAAACGGTTATTTGGACACAATTTTGTTATTAATTTGTTGTACAAGTTAAAAATTGACATGTGTCATGTTATCTTTTCACTTTTTTTAATTTAAAATAATCAATTTGTTACACAACCCACTAGATATAGTGGGAAGTTATCATATTCAAATATAATATAATATAAAGCTAATTTATAGTGGGAAGTTATCATATTAACATTCTAATATTAATTAATTTAGGGAATTAAATTTATTATTACTATTATTACTTTCCTCTTTTCCTTTTTATTATCACGTATACGGAGATACCTAAAAAAATGAAGTGGTGTTTGTGAAGGAATTTAGTTTAAGGTGGATTATGTATATTTTCATCGGGTTTTAATTTTCAGCTTCATATTGGTATTTCTTCTAATTGTTAATAAGACCATTTTATTTTTTCTTATTCTTTTGTACCTTTAATCTTGATCTTAATTAAATTTTATTGTCTCTTACTATCTGTTGCAAATAATAACTTATAATTCTTTAAAGAGAATCAAACATATACAAATAATGGTGCTACAAAATAATTCTTCAAGGCCACTTTAACGTTAGTGCTTCAACTTCAATACATTATATTGGTTTTGAAAACAACTTTTAAATCAATGTGCTTTTTTGTAATAATTATGTACGTAAATATTGCTACCAAAACGAAACGAAATATTTTATTTTTAGATGATAGTTAATCTATCGAAATGCATTTTTCTTATAATGCCATTATTATCAACAAAAGTCAGTGTTTAAATGGTTGAAATGAGAATTGACCCATTATTTTAGAATTTGTTATTCATCTTAACTATTTAGTAAAGTTTACATAGACTCTAAGTGCTGGATGTTGTAAATGAATATAGACAAACTTTATCTATCGATTGTCTTAAATAAAAATTTTTCTACATCATTAAGTTTTTAAAACTTTTTTGTTTTGAATGATAAATTTTTAATCTTAATTAAAATGCTTTAAAAGGTTATATCCATTGGCCCGTAAGTATTTTTCCCAATATTTTGTACATTTGATGGAAGATTCACTCATTCAGAAACCTTTGGAGTTTTATTGGATACGACGAATTTCATGTGTTTATAGATAAAGATATTACATGATCAATGATATTTGAATTTCATAAATTACTAATGTCGGTCTCTTATTATATTATTGATATTTTTACTTGCTGAAACCAATCATGGATGGCTCTCTTATGTTGCTTTTATTCAATATATTGTTATAGATATCAAACAAAATATTTTCCTTTTTATTTTCTTTTTTATCTTTAGATTATAAATTAACTCTTTAAAATGATCCATAAAATTATGAATGTGTAGGCGTATATTTGCATATAAAGAATGAAGTAGGATATTGATGACTATGTTCAAAAAACGAATAGTCTTTTCTCTATGAAATTGTAGAATTCTTGGAGATGGAGGTAAAAACTTATATGTTTATTTGTGTGGATCTAAGAGTTAGAAGAGATAAATCACGACGTAATTAAATTGCAACATTTGCGGAAGTTTATAAATTCGGTTTTGCTAATATAATAAGGGATCTTTACATGAATGTATCTAATTAAGGCCGTGAAAGAATAAACGAGAGTCAATTAAGTTGAATACAATCAATATTAACAAAAAACTAATATTGCAATATAAAGTTGTGGCAATAAAATTATTTGTTTTATTATTTATTTGATAAGAAAATTATATCTAAAGTTGTGACAAGAAAATTATTTCTAAAGCATTAGATATAAAAATTTTATGTTATGTCATTAACAATTCCCTTTATATAATGCAAGTGATTAGAGAAAAATAAAATAAAAATAAGTAGGAAATTAGGCAATAACAGTGATTGCTCATTTAAGATTTATGTTGACAATTACTGATTCATTTAAAATATACCTTAACTTTAAATAAATTTATAATGTGATATGGTATAAAATCTTTACTTTTATATATCTCATATTACCATCAATTAAGCATAATACCATAAAATTTAATATACAAGGTTTTACTCCCATGCAACGCACGGGGGTGAAAACTAGTAACATTGAAAAATGATTGTGATTCTACGTGGGAGTTGGATTTGCAATTTCATTTTTTTTTTTTTTTTTTTTGCGGTCCTACTAGAATGAAATCCCCAAGGGGCAAAAGTGACATTTAACCACATCGAGTCGCACCAGCATAAAACCTGAGCGATCTCAATTCCTTCGAGGAAAAAAATATTATCCAACGCTCAAATCTCACATCGATCTGACTACAGACAAGAACAAGAAGGTTCGACAAAGAAATCCAATCGAATCAAATCAAAGATGTCGTGGCAATCATACATAGATGATCACTTGATGGCAGATATCGAGGGCAATCACCTCAGCGCCGCCGCCATCCTCGGCCATGACGGCAGTGTCTGGGCTCAGAGCGCCACCTTCCCTCAGGTCGTTAATTTCTGCTTTGCAATTTATTTTTATTTTTATTTTTATCGTGTACTTTTTGTTTTCCAATTCAATTTCCAGATCTATTTGGTACTTGATGAATTTTTTATTGTAAGAATGCTGATGTCGTGATCTGATCCGATTTTGCATATCTTATTTGTTCGTCTTTTGGTAAAGTTACCTGGTACCTCGATCTGTTTTGTAGATTGAGCTCGTATATTCGGATCTTGATTCCTGTTTAAAACTTGTAGTTTTTGGTGGATTTGATTATTAATTGTTAATCGAAACTAGATTTACCTGATTTTGGAGACTGCAAAATGGGGTTACTTTTGTGCATTTTGTTCAACTTAAAAATTATTATATATCTTGGAATGAGCTCGTAATGGGTTGATCCAGCTTTACCTGAGTAGTTTTCTGTACTCTTTGATGCTTTTGAGTTTTGATGCTGAACTCCCGATTTTAATTGTTTTCACCATCGGATCCAAATTAGAGACCATTTACTTCTGTACATACTTCTACTAAGAAAGGGGATTCTATTCTTTTTATTTTTCAAAGATGTTAAAATACTTATTATTTCTTTGGGGGAATGAAAATGAAGATATTGTATTGAGTTTGAGTGTGGAAGCTCTCTGTGGATTAGTAATTCCATTAGGGTTGTTTGTAACCGACAGCAATTTATGAAATATGATATGACATCCAATATTACAACATTGTGGATATTGGAATATATTAAACATAAGATGGTTAGAAATTGCTGGTACTAGCGATTTTGTTTATCGAAGTAGAGGATGTCGATATTACAAAATGAGCATACAGAGCTTTTTACAGTCAGCTGTTTGGCTGTGATGATTTAATCGTTAAGAAAATGTGTATTTCAAAAGCGATGGAAAAGTTACAAGTGATATGAAATGTCTGGATGGAGGAAATAGCTCGACCACCAATGACCAAACAAACACTAATTTTTCATATGATATCTTTTCCGTATGTTAATCTATTTACGGGTGAACTAAAGTTCTTTCATCTTTTTTTTTTTTTTTTTTTTTTTTTAATTAATGCTGTGTAGTTCAAGCCTGAAGAAATTAGTGCTATCATGAATGACTTTGAAAATCCTGGTTCACTAGCTCCTACTGGCTTGCACCTTGGTGGTTCCAAATACATGGTAATTCAAGGTGAGCCAGGAGTTGTCATCCGAGGGAAGAAGGTATTGTTTTTGTCTCTCTTTCTGCTTCAATTTTTAGCTTGTATACTTATTTCTAATTATCACTAGAGAAAATTTAGACGAGGATACATGTAGCTTTAAGATACCACTGACCATAGTTTTTTCTAGATTTGATTTTGATGCTAGTTGTTGAGGATTAAGAACAAGACCAAATCCTTGGTATATCATCTAGCGCATTTTGACAAGTCTATCAATCACTACAAGTGTGTGCATGCTTATATTTGGATTCGATTATAGAGTATGAAGTAGTGAGAATACGACCTAGTCCTGTTATCTTCGACAACCTATATCAATCATTTTCTCTTTCTTTCTCTTCAGGGACCTGGCGGAATTACAATAAAAAAGACCAGTATGGCCTTAATCATTGGTATATATGACGAGCCTATGACTCCAGGACAGTGCAACATGGTTGTTGAAAAGATTGGTGATTATCTTATTGACCAGGGAATGTAGTTGCTTTCGGGTATCCAATGTTGGAATGGTTTGTTTGGTGATGACAAATAGTCTGGTGTTTGAGGAGTGATACATACTGTGATCTGTTTATGGATTCAACAAGAGTTGTCTTTGCATTATCTGGTTATGAAAATGGTTGTCAAGATTTCATTTGAATAAATCTTATGTATTTTTGAAATTTTTATGGGTATTTGGATTTGATTGACATACATTTCGCAAGTATAGTACTTGGTGTTCATGTCATGATCATCGTTTTTTCTGCAGTTGTCATTGCAGAGAGAGTATTGTCGGGTTTATTTTTCAGCTATTAGAATCTCGAATGATAATTATGAAGTGTACTAGTGTTACTGAAAACTCTCCTATAGAAGCTCATTCAAACTCTTGTGTATTATTTTTACTTTTTAGCTACTGAAATAATATAAGCAAATAATAAAGTTGATTTTATCAGTCAAGGCAGCATAATTTTTTTATTTTTATTTTTTGAAAGTGAAAAATAATTATCGCATCAATTAATTATTTGGTGATGAATTATTTCGTAATCTTTATTACTATCGAAACCAAAGACATAAATATTATAGTAAACTAAAAAAAATTTACTCAACACAAACTTCAAGTTCTCTCTCGGAACCAACCCCCCACCCAGGGTGTCCTTTTTTCTTTTTTTTTTTTTTTTTTTGGGGGGGGGGGGTGTGGAGGTGAATACGCACAACACACGCACACAGGTTTCTCTCTTCAATAAATTTAATTTCATAATAAACCCATTAAAGATGAAATTAAACTTACGTCTGGTTTAGTTTTTTCTACATAAAAATTAAATTTCCCTAGGTAACTCAATCAAACCCTAACTTCAATGTTAGCAACTATATTATCATTCACTCATATCAACATTCTCATCACAACATAAATAAATAGATTTTAGCAAAATAAAAATTTAGCCCAATACAATCCAAAACTCCAGCATCAATCCACTACATATCAGTTCAAGAACCCAAAATCTTCTATTTCTTTTTCATGGAATAGACAACCCTACAAGAATGCAGTTCAATATAGCAAAATTGGCTCAATTCTAGGCCTGAACTAAAATACTTGGATTAGCAAAACAAGTATCTTACAACACTAACCTAGATCATTACACAAACTTGAGCAATGAGTCCACAATTACAACATTACAACACTACTAACCCTTACAATTTGGGTCTTCTTAATGCCCATTACAATTTCATCATCTTCCTCTCTGTCCCATTTGCTTAAAGAGACTGGGGATTTTCAAAATGTAGACAGGCTGATTGCTATACAATCTCCAAAAAGCTGCCCTTTCTTGTTTGCTAAGTGGGTTTCTGCTCTTATCTGCAAAAAATAACCTACTGCCAAAAATAACCTACAGCTAGGGATAGAGAAACAGAAGAAAAGCCATCAGCAGATAATATCCTGGAATCCAAACAGGAACTTTCTCTCCAGATGATGACGATGATCTTGAATGACTTGCTGTCGCATTTCTTGCAGTAGTTATATTGCTCCTAAGGTATTTGTGAAGTAAATTATAGTAAAGATCGACAGTGAAGGAGTATAGGTATAATCCTGGTACATAAATTTTGAATAAAAAGGTTAATTTTGACTTACCCCCCGAGTGTCGCATACAAACAATTGTCATAGCCTGCACAAGTAGAGAAAGACTCACTCATTCACCATGTTTACACCTAGCCAAACAGACCCTGAATAAAAACTCCAAGAATTTGTTTGGTATAGATTCTTGAAGGTTATGATTGGGCATTTTTTGGGAGAATGAGTTGTTTTCACTTTTAAATGAGTTTGACGAAAAGTAGAATTTGCAAAAATTTGGACCCAAACAAGCTCTAAGAATCAACTTCCACTACTGAGTCAAGTCGTAACAATCACACATCCCAAATAAGAACTCCTTATTATCTACAAGTAAATAAAAATTTACCCGAACCATGCAAAGTGCGTTACTAGAAGAGGGAAATTAGATAACATACTTGGATTCTTGTTTGTTCTCATCCCAGCTCCATCAAAGCTGCAAGCAATATCAGTAGCTCCATTCTGCTGATAATAACTATTAAACGCATATGAAGCATGAGAAGCCAGGTTGTCCGGCTCAAAACACGGCTGGCTCGGCTGAATAGCCGAGCAGTCAACATTCCCTGACCCACAAGCCCAGTCGAGCCCCTTCTTAAGCTCATCCTCACTAGCATTAGCCGAAGCAACACACCACGTTGTTCCATTCAAACTCGTCACATTAGAATTCACAATCCCATCCAAAGAACCTCGTCCCGTGAAATCAAGATTATAAACGCTTGTCTGGTCGGGAAAAAATACACCCCAATTCCTCTCAGACTCTATCCCAGGCTTCCTATTTTCATTAAACAATGAAAAGATATATACATCAATCTCTCTTCCCGGCTTGGCTGGAGTGCCAGTGTCATTGATGACATGGCGGATGAGGTTAGTATTATAAGTTTGTGCGTTATCAGGAGTGGCAGCAGTTTCCTTCGCCGCCCCTTTCGATGGCCAACCCGTCTCAGTTACCATAATCTTGATTGTCCGGAAATTCAAAGCCGTTAGGGCGAAATATATCGCGTCTATCTGAGCGTCAAACATGTTCGTGTAGAGCAAGCCTGTATTGGGATCTATAACTTCAGAAGATGACTCAAACAAAGCATAGTCAAGAGAGACATTGTTCGATGAATCTCTATATGCATAGTAAGGATATATGTCAACCATGAAAGGCAATTGATTTTCAGCCAAAAACTCCAACATGGGCCTTAGAAAAAATGCGTGGGAACTATTAAACGCCCCGGCAGAGGGTGGGAAAGATCTGGATAAAATTCCTAAAGAATGAGTACTTGACACTTTGATTCTCCGGTGAAGGCCAGCTTTTCTTAGGGCAGTGAAAACATTCCTCATAGCAGGGACGACCAATGACGAGACATTGTTTGGGGCTTCGGTGACTTCGGCTCCGATGGTGATGTAAGAGATTTTGGTTGATGGATAGTAAGGAAGGATGTTGTTTTTTAGCCAAGTGTCGGCGTTTGATTGGAACTGAGCAAAGGGTAATAGGTCTAGGTTGGAGATTCCAATCATGAGGTTGATTCCGTGTTGGGCAAATGCCTTGAGAAGTTGGATGTTGGCGTCGTATATTCGGACGTGCTTGATGTTGTGAAGTTGGATGAGTTGTACGACTTTATCGGGGGTTGGGAGATCGTCCGCGTTTCTCCCGTAGCACACTCCCACCGTGCTGCCTCTGCAGATTCCTAGCGAGAGATTGTAAAATCAACTATTATTATCCCGACATCTCATGGTCCCCACTTCTATTCAACTTAAAATGTTAGTTTTTAGCCGAAAGAAGTGTACCTGAACACACTATATATAAAGAATATATAAACTCATCGAGGTCCTCTTCTTAACAAGGTTAATCTTTTAAGATAGAATCCGACGTTTTGGTATGATATTACTCCATCAGAGCTTGTTAAACTCCAAAAGCTATTCAGTTTGATTAAATAAGCAAAGATTAATGTGCTAAAACGAACCCACCAAACGCAAATTAGGCTAGATAAGAATATGTTTGGCAACGCTTTTATAATCAAGAAACTCCTTACATTTCTCTGAGCTACTTCTCATCCTCAAGCATTTCCATAAAGTTGTTAGAGAACACTCTGAAATATACAGCATGAATAATGCCATTGATTCACTTAAAATGCTGGTATAATCCAAACAGAGCATGGTAAAAAGTAAAAGCAGCGAAAATCTTGGACAGATACATTCATCAGAAGCTCAAAACAGAACCAGCCAAACATGGTCCTACACTCTTGCTAATCAAGAAACAACATTAATCTTGACAAAGGAAGCCTGCTAATCTAAACTAAGAAACTTCAAAATCCCATAAATGATAAAACAGAGAAAATACACTTCAAATCATAAGACCTAAAACAGGTAAATCAACGATAAATAGAATGTGGGCACATACCAAAAACCATAAGAAGCAAAGAGAAACCAAAGATGAATCGAAATCCATTTCCCATTTGCTCTATCCAGTGGCTGGAATCTTCTTGTAATGAAAAATCGAGGCTTTGTAATGGATTTTTGTACTATTTTTCTTGAGCTAAAAAGAAATTGCAACGTCTCTATTTCTTTCTGGAGCAAAGGGCCTCTGTCCTGGGATGCGTTGTCGGGCAGAATGTGTCAGCAAGGCAGTGTTTGGGTCCGGATTCCAGACGGGTTTATTAAACGGAGTTGAGAAGGTTTTGTCTCGATTCCGCAACTTATAAGCTATTTGGCGCATATTGGGATGTCTTCTTGTCTGACCTCTGGGTTACTGTATTCTCTTCTCCACAAATATGCCCTGATATTATTAATTCTACTTTCTTTTTTTGTTTTTTTAATCTTTTAGTGGATGTTTTTGGTCCATGGGCAGATCAACGGTCAAGATTTTATGGAGTTATTGGAGGAATTGTGGGGATGCAACTTTGTTTTATCTTTTTCACGAAAAAGCATTTTCACCTAGGTAGAATAAAAGAATAAAGTAATCTAGGGAACACAAAATAAACCACATTTTTTTAAGGCAAAAAGAAAAAAAAGAAATTTATTTGTATATTTAACAATACTAGGAATTGCAGTTTGCGTTTTTATTTTATAATCTTACTTTGGTACTTTCAATCCTCAACTTTCTTTTGTCATATGAGATAGATCTTTTAACTTTTGAGAAATTAATGACACAGGTTAAAGACTTCAAGTACATGGTTTCGGCCCATTGGTAATCATCAAGTGTTCTTAAAAGCGCCGTAATTATAAAGCCTAATGACCACCACCCAGCCTACCACGGTGTTAAAATTTTTCAAATCGCTGAGCCTTCCTCGTCAGTACGGATCTAAATCTCATCTCAATTTCAAAACAAAAGTCGATGCTACAGAATCACCCCAAGAATGGCCAAGAATTACAACCTCCTGGGAGTATGGGAACATGCCTGGTCTATCAATATGTTTAGTGGTGGCAATAAGTCGGGATGGCACGTGAAAACACTGTTACCACTTATTTTTTTGCGATAATACATTTTAAAGTCACGTATCATTGAAATTTTCACAAAAATAAATATCTGTGAAAAGTCTAAAAAATGGAAAAACGAAAGTCTGTCACTCATTTTCCACAAATTTTGATACGTGGGCATTGGGCTACATCAATAATTTTCTTTTACAATCATTAAGGGTTTAGAAAGTCTCCTTGAAATCAATTCCCATCAAAACTATAGTCCATAGTAGTCATTGTGGTGCATGGAATAATGATGACCCCTATCTCTAAAATATATAACATCTTGGGCTTGTGAGCAAGACCTTTGCATTCTAATCCCACTATGACTACTTCTCGACTCCATCATTTCAATGAGTTGAAGCCTTTTCTTGGCTCCCTGTTGAGGCCTTTGTCTTGGAGCACTATGGGACCTCACTTTAGCCTTGAATGATTGTGTGTTCACCATGTAATTTGGGTTGCTTCCTACATTATTGCATCCACATGAACTTGAAAATCTTGGAGTGCTTTGGGCCGTCCAGAAATGGCATTCCTCGCCTGTTAGGCCCCACTCATGGTGGTCTGGGAACCTCCTTGAGTTGGGTGTCATTAAACGTGCACGAATCCCATCAGGAAGTGGAGATGATAATGATTGGCTTAACGAGTCGTTATTTCCTGCATCTGAAATCCAAGAATTTGTTCTTCGGGATCTTGATTTAGGCCTACCAGTGTCGACCTCCACAATTTTGGGGCTTTCTTCAAATGTGTTGATAGCACTCTCAAACGACGAAGAAAGCCTTTGACTATGGATTGACATTGAGTGCTCACTCCTCTCATCTTCCTACAAAAATTATAATCAATGTGAAATAAAAACAATTCTTTTCCTGCATCTTATGTTCTATATTTCTCCGCACTTTCTTTACTGTTTAATTATAGTTCTCCTAGAAAATCACTTTTTCCGTCAAAATAACTTTGATCACTAATTACCTCCAATTTGAGAGTACGAGCTTGAGGCTGGAAACACTCGGTAGAGTTGATGTATCCTCGAGCTTTTTGTGCACGAACGCTGTTTTGCACTCTAATGAGAGCTTGCATGCTATGCAGCGTAGCCGCAGCTTGTTTACGCACAAAATATCCCCTCACCACGGCTTGAAGCTTCACTAATCCTCTCAATGCCCTTAGTGCCTTTCTTGCCTGTTTTCCCAATTCAAAGTTTCAAACCTCAAACTAGTAGAAGAGTATGTAAAAGTTCAGTATAAATTATAACTTCAACTATGTAGCAAAATTTAATTTATATAAGCTTCTCTCCAAATATATTCTTTCCCCCAATGAGGTAAAAGCACACTTCCTCTCTTTCTTCCTTTGAGTTTCAAAATGAGGTCACCTTATCTCATTAAACAGAGTGACATCTCTGAAATTGAACGAATTAAGCAGTTCCAAGACCTCTAACATAAAATCGTTTATTGAAAATTAGAGCTGGCTAAAAAGCTAAAACTTGTATGTAAATGAAACTTTAACATCTCAAGATCGACTCTAACAATATATGTACTTACCAAATATCCACGAAAGACTGTTTGAATCTTGATAGCAGCCCACTTTTCCCGGGAATCACCAAACATAGTACCTCTTCCATGACTAGTGAGCCTCACCACTGCGACAGCTGCCTGTGCAGCGGCGACAGCTGCATCAGCAGCTGCGGCAGTGGCGGCAGCCACCGCTATTGCATGCTTACTCTGCTCATTATCCGGCTCTGCATAAAAAGACCTCAACCATGCAGCCTCAGCTGGTGTAATATTTGGTGGTATAGTCGTCGGATTGTGACATAATCCGGTGGTGTCATTGCCGAACATCCGCCTGTTCTTGGTTTCCCAGCCACCGGAATTTGAGTTGTCCTTTTTCTCCTTCTCTTTCTTTGTTATTCCAAACCCAAAAAGACCCTTCAACCACCTTGTCGTTCTTCCCATTTCCACTTGAATTTCAAGAATCGATTTCAAGAATTTATGGACAAAATTTATGCAGGATTTTAAATTTAGGTATGAACAGTAGAAGATTCTCAGTCCAAAAACAGTGTATACAGCTATAATCTAAGCTCTTTCCATTTTGTAGAAAAGCTGCCATAGAAAAATCAGAAACTTTTTACAACAGCTAAGTAGTTATGAGTGAATCTCCTATTTGCAGCATGGAATTACAGCTTTGACTTATGTCTTTTTCTTGTTGTAGAAATTTGTCATACAAAGTAAATAATTATTGGTGGAATGGAATATCCTAAAAAAGTTGAGGCATCCCTTTTTCAAATTTACTCGTGAAGTGTCATTATTAGAATTTGAAATTTTGAAAAGTTGTAAACGTGAAAAACATAAAAAGGAAAAAGAAATGTAAACATCATTCTGATACATTGATCAAGAAGAAAACAATATGTGACAGATCTCGTGAACCATCTGTTGTTATAAGACAAAAAAGTAAGGCAAAGATCAGCAAAGGAAATTACAATTTGAGGACAGAACTCAACAACATTGGCTACAATCACCAAAGATCCGATGCCCACATGTTGACCAATGATTAGTAAAGTCGTGTCAATCATCAGCCCAAGCCTAGCTACAATTCCCTTTCTTGTTCTCAAATATAAAAGACGGCTCTACATCTACTGTTTGATTTTCTATCGTCATAGCACGAGATCACATTCAATCAAAGCAACATGTTTTTGTGAATTGATACATTTAGCTGCGTATGTAAAGTTGCGAGCAATTTCTTTAAAAATGTAAAAAATTAGAGATCCAACGAGATAACAAATACACACTCATAAAATAACCTTATGGGGTATGCTTGCTAAAGAATCTTTTTTGGCTGAGATGGATTTTGTTAATTTTGATACGTTGTGGGGTAGTCAAATTGACCGAAACATATGTGCATGGACTTGCTTGCCAAATGAGCTACACAGCCCTACCCTATAGGAATGTTCGATGAACAAGTGTGACTAACAGATTCATACAGATGCATCAAACTACAAGCCTTCATAAGCTACACCACTCTTAAGCATGGTATAAATCGAAGAGAGAAACAATTACAAATCACTCTAATTGTGAATTGTATGATGATTAAAGCATGCTAATCTATTGCAGTAACTGTACAAATAGCTGAGAAGGAATTTAAAAGATATTCACAGAACGTACATATTTTACTGGCGTGTGAATAACATATTTCCAACATATTTCCATGAAACTACGACTATGTCACAGTTTGCTACTTCCAAACCTTTATGGCGCCATCTCTGCTACCTGATATCAGAAGTCGCTGATTCAACTTGACAGAAGCTAAAGAAAGAATAGAATCATGGTGACAACCTGCAGCACTGGTGGCCGCCGCTGCAAGAATGGCTTTTTTAGTTAAGCTGGTCGCAAGAGGTCGTCTTTTTGTCTCCTGTTTGTTCAAAGAGAGATTCAAATTATCAGTCTAGTAATCTTCAACGCAATGACTGATCAAGAATAAAAGTTTATCCACACACACACACTCTTCTACCTGTACAACTTGCACCCCGAAGCTAGATTTTGTCTCGTAAAAATCATCATTTCCAACTCCTTTTATCGGTGGTCCACAGACACAATAGGTTTTCTCAGGGCTGCAGATTTGTGGAGCCCAATAAAATGATAAAATCATTACCAAAATAGTTACAGGAAGATAGAGAACAAAAAACTCAAGCAGGGAACAAGCAGTAACCTGGAATGATACCACCGACGTATTTTCAAGTCAGTACCCCCCGTTAACAGATCTCCACCAGGTAATGGAAGCATTGCTCGGATACCAGGAAGACGTGGTGGAGGTTCATTCAACTCATCAACTCTGTATTTTGAATTAACATTTCTCCGAGGATCTGATTTAGTATTTGCATTACTGGATGGTCTTGCGAAGGCCCATGGTGAATCAGAGGTTTCCACATCACTGTCATTGCTTGCTGCCCTTAATACCTGCAAACAAGAATAGAATGATTTAAAACTGAACCTCAGCAAACCAAATGTTCTTCCAACGTTGTGATCTTGTACTATATCATGCATAATCACGACTATGACAATGTATTAAACCAATTTATGATGTCACTTTGTGGGTTATATACAAAAACATTATCTTTACCTGGTGACAGCTTCCATTTTCTGCATTCCAGAGAGAAACTTCATTACAACCAGCTGCAGCATAAACCAGGGGCCTTGTCACAGAAGATAAAGATGTACTGTTAGGAGGAACAAAAAGACAAAGTTTCTCAACAGGGCAGGTGAGAGAATTTTTCCATGAGTGGACAGGTATACAGAATCTCAGATCCCAAAGAGTAAGTACGCCTCTGGATGATCCACTCACAAACCAATTCCCACAAGGGTCTGCTACCAGTGAAGATACATAACCTTCCTCACGCATAACTTTTGTACTCCAAGCATTAGAACTTGTACGTGTATCTGAGAGATGAATCCCGCAATTTTGAGTACTGTATAAAATCATTTTGCTAGCACCAGAGTCTGGAGAGTAGTTCAAGAGGCTGAGTATAGCACCTTCTCCTACGCCACTCCTTTTCACATCAGCTATACCTGAGTATTTCTCAACCACATTGCCGAGTCCTCTTGATATGTTGTCAACCGAAAACATATGTAGTGTTCCATCACTTGTTCCCACAACTACTTGAGTAGACCCTTGAAGCACAGTCACACACAGTGCTCGACTTCCCCCTCCCAAGGAATAAGTCAGTCGAGACCTAAATGAGATGTCTTTCTCCAGCTTCTTGGAATCCCAAACCTTGACAGTAGAATCTTCAGAAGCACTAACGAAAAAGCTATGGTCCATTGAAATGGAAACATCATTGACAGCAGAATGATGTTCTTGTAGATGAGCGACCAGCACCCCACGAGGCCTCCACCCCGAGTCGGGAATTGTTGATGACCATGCTGAAGAGGATGACATACCTGATCCTTCAGTGGATGTAGAATCATCTTCCATTGTTAAAGAATGTCCTTTTGTACTCCCAGATAATCCTGTTTCACGAAGTTTGTTGGTCATATATGTTGTTTGATCAGTTTCTTTGTCTTCTACTTCATGCACAACTCTCCGTAATTGCGTAGTGCCATTTCCGAGGTAGATTGAACCTGAAACGAGCTTAGGGGATGGGACTGAACTGGCTAAGCCAAATGATGTACTTGTTGGATCCATCCAAGGTAAGGATGAAGACCTCAAACCGGATGAATTATACTGTGATGGAAATTCAGATGCTGTATTAGCATTCCCTGCTGTTCTCTTTTTTTCAACTTTAAAGTAGTACAAAGGTATGCCTTCTGATGATTTATCAATTAAGCTATTCGTGCAACTAACTTGTGGAGACATGAAACCAGACAACTGTAACTTGTCTGAGGTAACACGGTCGTGGGAGTCCATTGCACTTGAAGAATTTTGCATGAGGCTTCCCATAGATTTCAGCTTACCATCATTATCATCAGAATTGCTAAAACCCACAAACCTAGGACCTTGACCATCGAGATGTCTGTCAGACCAGGTTTTCACTGGATCCAATTCCCCGGTACTGTTTGGGAACAAGTCTAGAGTCTCCCATTGTTTAGAGAGTGATGATGGATTGTACCAGATCTTTCTCTGTCTCTCTAGCATGTTTGAACTTCTTGCAATTTCTAAAGCTTCATAGTACAGCTCTCTTGAAACTGGTGGCTTCAGACAGGAAAGAAGAGCCTTTTCAGATGCTAAAGATGCTGGTTGTCTACGGAGAAAAGGGCGAATAACGGGGGCAAGAAAGACATAAGAATCTACTGCACCTAAGCTTTCACTGCTAGCTGCAATGAAGGCAACAGCTGATCTCCTTACCCATTTACTGGGATAACATAACAGCAGAAAAGAATGCTCAATCATCTCAAGCAAGATCCTCTTTCTTAGAAAACCACTTTTGCACAAAATAGTTAAGCAGTCCAATGCATTGGCAACAACGCCCTCAGTTATATCATTCAATGCCTGCTCAATATAAGGTAAGAGATATTCCTCCACACTTCGTTGGCCCACAGAAAAGCAGACATAAATTATCTGTCCATAAAACACTGCCCTAAGTTGCTCATCGCGATCATTTAGAAAAGCGGGTAGTATGGGCAACAAAAAGTCATTGCTTTGCCTGTGGCCGAAAAACCAACAAAGGTTCCCAATGTCCTGTAAGAGAGCTCTCCTGATATTTGGGGTCTGTTTGGGTCCCATTACAAGTTCTTGAATGACCTCTGCAATAGATTTTCTCAGCTGTGCAAGTTGTACATCGCTGTTCAGATTCTTAGGCTGTTTAGAGGTCTCGTTGGCTGGAGTAGATGACTTCTGCAACAATTTTGTTTCATTAAGAACCCCTGCCTCTGTTAAGCTTATTGAGTGGATTAAGAACCCATAAGCAGTCAATGCCAGCTTGGATATATTGCTGGCATAACATATCCTCACACTTTCCTCGGGATCATCAGGCAGCATGGAAAGCATTGGAAGAATATACTCTGGAAAAATTTTGGCATCGCTGGGAGGAAAATCTCTAACTAAAGGAAGAATGTCACATAAAGTTTCTAAGGCAGCACATCGAACAATAGCAGCTGGATCTGAGAGCATCGCTACAACATATGGAAGGATCCGCTGTAAGCGAGCTTCATCGTCAATATACAAGGAGCAAGATTTCAACAGAAGTATAGCACCCCTCCTCATAAAAGGCAGTTTGACGTTTCGTATGCAGGAGCAAAGAAGTGAAGCAATTAGAACCATTCCCTCGCAGCTTATAACATCCTGAGGTAAGGGTAGAAAAGGCATTCCAAAAGTGTCTGATTGATTATCGTGGTCCAACATCAATGAGCTCAAATCAGTCATTGTGATTTTCTTCAGAAAGGGATGATGACTTCTCTTGAACACATTGGAGATCGTTTGGATTAGCTCACCAGGAGACTGCATTCCAGATAGCTTGTGATTTTTGGAACATGTTGAATTGGGAGCATTATCTGGCATTGTCTTCGAATGGCAATTATTTTGTTTTACATCTCTGAGCAGGTTACTGACATCACCAAGAAGATCAAACCGATCATGAACGGAGCCTTTCTCAATCTCCTCTCTTTTGCTCAAAGACTTTTCTGAAGAGGGTTCCAATTCAGAAGCAATTTCCTCTTTCCCCGTTTTGCCCATCAATTGTTTCAGTATTTCCTGGAAGGAGGTCTGGCATAGTAATACCTACAGCAATCACTAGAGTATGAAGAAACAAATATTGGAGTGAAATTGCAGAAAACACAGAAAGAACTGCCCCACTAGTTCCTTACCCTTGCATCAGAATTTAAGGGATTCAAAACTGAATAGAAGTCATGAAGAAATGGTGAAAAGTAACTTGGGAACACAACACCGGCGAAGTTTTGCAGGTAGCTTTCAGCAGAGCATCGTGACTCCGAATCCAATTGAATCATATGCAAGATCATCTTACGGATTCCTGAATCTGGAATCTGCACTCATGAGTATGATAAATCAATCACACAGCATTCCGATGAATCTAAGGACTTGAGAGAATCTTCAATTGAAGGACTAAGGAGCGCAAGATAAGACAATTGCCAGGACACCCCTTTAGTAAAAATCAATGAATAAGAACATGGTGCATGAGAAACAAACCTTTTCCAGATGTTGGCTAGGATCATATTGTCCTCTTCGATACGCAAGCAGTTGAGAGAGTTCAAACAAAGGCTGCCCTTCAAGAAAAAGCTCAGCAATTACACACCTGCGACAAAACATTGTAGAATTCAGGAATCTGCATGCATAATGCATGATATAACTTCATGGGTACATAATAATGTCAGAGAAAGTTTATCACATATGCAAGAGATATTATTGTCAATTTAAACCAGAACCATCGATTAATCATCAGATAAATAAAGCATATACGTAAATAAAATACCATAATATGAAAGCGGTTTATCAGGTTTATTTGTGTCTCTATTGAAAACAGGCAAGCATTTGAAATAATTGCTTTAACAAGAGGATCTGATTGATAAGTTTATATTCCAGTACAAGATATAAACTGGTTGAGAGAATCAATTCTTGCCACCAAAAGCTCCCCGACTAAGAAATAATGACAGAGACAAAACTAAGAGAACAGCTAGATAAGTAGTGAAAGTCCAGTTCATCACTTTAGTTATACCAATATTCAGTCATCAATAATGAAACATATTCTTCCAAGATCATCACTCTAATCAAGAAAATGCTCACCCTACGGCAAAGATGTCCATAGAGGGCTTTAAAGGTAAATCTTGGGAAACTTGCATCTCACCTCCATGCTCATAAAACCTCTAATAACGATTGAAAACACAGATGATCAATAGCCAAAAAATAATTGCACTTACTAAAAGGAAAATTATCACCTTTGCAAGTACATAAGTCAAATTAAGCCGCTGAATCCATAATCAACAAAGAAGGCAACAAACAGAAAACAAACCTCAGGGGCAAGATAACAACGTCTTCTTCCACCAGTGTCAAAGAAAAATGAAAAATCAGATGGATCATCGTGTGGGATATATGTTGGTTTGAATGAGGCAAAATCAGCGAGATAAAGCCAATTCCAGGAAGTCACCAGAACATTCTCACATTTAATATCACCTGCAACAAGTTCAGTGGTTTCATAAAGAAAATTAAATACAAGAAACCTATCAATTACATGGATTTTAGAATCATTGTATGTATAGATTATCTCACCGTGGCACACTCCATGCTCATGGCTCTGCTTCACTGCATAAAGCAACTAGAATACCAAGACTTTGTGAGACAGATGCCAATTCGTACCCACCAACAAATAAGGAAAAAAGGAGGAAAAGAAGAACCTGAAAAGCAAGCCACTTCTTTTCTACGACACTAAGGAAAGGCCGAGTACTCAATCGGTCATGAAGATTATTGAAAAAGTATTGCCTCAACAAATAAGCAGCTTTATCAGTTTCAAGCCAGAACTGCAAAATGTATTTAAAAAGTCAGCATTTATATAAATGCTTATTGCGTTCAGATGTTTCAGAGCTTCGATCCTCGATTTTCTACCGGTGAACTCTCTAATATTAAAAGTAAGGCCAGGCATAACTTATTGATAATCTATTATTTATCACTCTCAGATGGTATGCATATTCTGAAATTCATTCACAGTAAAACAACGGGAGAACATGACATATTAGCATACTCATAAACTGATCAATAAATCACCAAATATAGATAACCTGCTGTAAAACCGGTTAAGAAGGTTTGGGCACATTCAATCATTAGCATACTCATAAACTGAAATATAGATAAGCTACTGTAAAACTGGTTAAGAAGGTTTGGGAACATTTAATCACGGCTGCTAAATGAACCGAAAAGGAAATCTCAAGGGAGTCATCTTAATGGTAAACAAAAGAGGAATATCCAAATTACAAGGAATGTGAACCTGAAAAATGGATTTCATACTTTCAGTTTCTCCATGGAAACTGCCCCTGAAAAAGCAAGATTCATGTGCTTACTCGGAAATAAATATAGCACAGAGATTAGTTCAGCTGACTGAGAACACTTAATCCTCGAGTGCCAAAATTTTGACAAGTTAAATTTATTCTATGCATAAAACGGAGAATTGTTGTCTATTGAACATCGACGGTCATCACTGAAGATTGCAAAGTAAAAAACGTTGATCACCATACATCTTTGAACCGGCCATTATAAAACACATAGTTCAAATTGTCTGTCACTTGCCTAAATCTAGCATTTACATCCCTCCTAACAATCACAACAAACAAATAACAATGCCAGAGTTTTAAAAGTTGATTCTTTACCCATCTCTCTTCCCACCAATTCTGAGAACCAAATTGAAAAATTGGAATGTGTTAATTACTCAAAAGAGCAATTTAGAACCAACTAATGAATGGAGGACTCACATGAACTCTTGCGGATTAATTATCTTAATCCATAGGGATAACCGAAGCTTGAGCAATGAATGACGCGATTACAAAACTAGCCAAAAATGAATCTCTTAACATTCTTCTCCTACTTTATTAATTCTGAAGCAATTGTAAATTGTAACCCAAATTAACCTAAAATAACCAACTTCGATCCTTGAATTAGTCACAGAAATGACAACTGGAAGTGATGGGGAGGTGATAGGAACCTGGAATGGCCAGACATGTGGGTGATCGATTTTTGAGAATTGTTGGCGAATTTCAGCAAGGCGACGCTCGTACTCCCGCAAATCAATTGAATCGCCCCTCTTGAAGTAAACCTTCACCAGCACCAGCCCCTCATCGTGCTTGCAGAGTATCGATTTCAAAAATCGGCCCCTTCCTAAAACTTCCTTCAACACCAGATTGTAGGATGATGGCAAATCGTGTAAATAGTATTCAGTCGCCGAAGCTTGAGTCGTTTTCGCGATCTTGTTACCCATTATTCCAGAAAAAAATTAGGCACTATTTGATTAGTACAGTATTGTATTGTGTGGATTATCGCTAGTTTTTCTAGATTGTTGATGAGCTCCAGAAAAAGGGAGAGGGCTCATGACTGACTCTGGAATGTAAGGGTGGGCTTTGATTCCAAACCCGTAAGTTGATGGAAAAGACGATTTTGAGGTAAATGAATTTTAACGAAAATGTTTTGGGAAAAAATGGGTTTTGAGGTAAATGAATTTTAAAGAAAAAGTTTTATAGAGAAAATGGTAGAAAATAATAATTATAGGTGTTTGATTGTATTAATTTATAAATTGAAAAATAATAATAATTTTATTTTTTAATAAAATTTGATTATTTTTTTTGTTTTTATAATTAAAGTAAATTGTCCATTCCAATAAAAAAATGAAGATAAAATTTTTCGAGAAACCAGAAATCCTCTCCCCCAAAGGAAAACCTTTTCCCTTGAAACAAAGAAAATTTGGTCATGTGACCAAAGGGTGGAAAAGCTTTGAGATAAAAGTTATGCAATCAAACAGACCAAAAGATCAAAAAATGAAGAAAAAGTTGGTATTTTCACACAAATGGATGCAATCGGACACACCCTAATTGAAATGAAGCCCGTGGAAAAGAAAAGGTATTGTATTTTATTGGTTTTGGGGTGGGGGTGGGGGGATCTAAATTAAATATGTCAAAAAAGCTCACGAGTTCGGCTTGGATTGACTCTAGCTCGAACACCAATATACACAAGTCGCTCAGCATGAGCTTGCCCGCTCGCGAGCGGTTCATAAAAATGACAAGCCGAGCTCGAACAAGCTTTTAAGCTCGTTGAGCCGACTCGTTGAGCTTGTTTGACATCCCTAATCTAAATACATCCACCCATTCTACTAATTACACCACTTTTCTCCAAATTTTCCATTGTAACCTTGTACCCCCCTTTCTTTTCTTTATTCTATTTTTGCAAATGTTCTGCCTGAACGCCTCTCCAGTCGAACATTCAAATAAAATAAAATAAAAAAGAAAAGAAACAAACCTCCCTCAACAAAATCCATATATTTTTTTATTAATCGTATAGGTGTTCGCTCTCATTGGAACCAACACCCATTTGGGTGTTTACTCCACTTCCACGGGGTCCGTGGGAGCGAACACCCAAAAGGGTGTTCGTTTCAATGGGAGAACACCTTTTTATGTGAACGAATAGTGAGTTTAATTTTTTATTTTTTTAAATTTAAGAATAAGGGTAGAATGGAAATATTGGTAAAAATGAGGTGTAAGCAAATGAGATGGGTGCATTTAAAATCACCCTTTATCGGGGGAAGAAGGCCTTGAGGGTAGAGTTGTAAAATACTTGTTTCAATCAAATAATTGAAAATTAATCGAGAGTTTCTGGACTATAAAACCTGCATTTAAATAAATTATTTTTGCAAACTTTGATTACTAATAATATTCCCTATTCAAAAATAAATAAATAAATAACTAATTTTTGCTATGAAGTAGTTTTATTCATTATCAAAACTACTAATAATACGATAATAGCAAAAGTGTAATAGTAGTTTGATAAGTGCTAGAAAAGCACTTAAATAACTCTTATATTTTATGTATTTGTGTGTTTTATTAGTATTATATGTTTATTTTTATGTGTTTTCTTTTTATTGTGTGTTTAGAGTCACAAGAAATCAAAAGGAGTCAAAATGGATGAAAATGGAGCGAAAACGGAACTTGGGACCGAAATGCAAGCAAAATCAAAGATGGAGGGCCTCCGATGCAATTTTATGAAAAGTTGTTTTTACAATTTTTCTTGTTCCAATATTAAAGAATATCAAAAGAGGATTTCCACATTTTTGTCGGATCCCAAATCGGAGTTTCCTAGTGAAAGTTATGGTCATTTGAAGAGAAAGGACAAAGTATAAAAAATCAGCAGCTCGAATTTACCGCCGCAGTTCAGTAATTTGACCATAACTTTTGCTACAAAATTTGGATTGACCTGCACTTGATATTGTTGGAAAGGACACTCAGAGGGCTACAACTTTGATGTTGACCTCTTCAAATGATTCGGATCATATCATGGTCAAAAATGAGCAAAACCGAGAGTGATGTGAATGGAGGATTTCTTGGGCCATGTTTTGGTAGAAAATTCATAACTTTCTATTAAAATACCAAAAAAAGGAAATTCCAATTGCACAATTCAGTCAAGATGCTTACCTATACCATGATACAATATTTGAACTAATGGAGCAATTTAAGATCATGATTTGGTGGTTACCAATTAGTGGAATCATAATGGAGTAGTTGTACAGTTTTTTATCACGTTTTCTTGTGAAATTTTACCTATAAATAGAGGCATTTGTAAGGAAGGAAAGACACAACTTAGTAGAAGAGAATTAGCTAGTAGTTCTCTCCAATAAAATTTTCTTCTTCATTTGTTCTTAGTTTTAGCTTGAAGATTTTAACTTTTCATATTCCGGCGGATCAATTCTTCGCTAAGTTTTCTTTTCCCTTTTATTTCTCTATTTATTTCTTAGTATTTATTTACTTGTTCACTATATTTTTCATAATTTATCATATAGTGGTGGCGATACAAGGCGAACACTCGCTAAAAAGTATGAAATCCCGCAATTATGAGTAGTTAGACTTTTCTATCTAGTTCGAGGGGGACGTTGTGTTCAACTAACATGTTGTTATCTTTTCTAACTCTTTAGTAACGTTTTATCTATTCCTCTACTTCAATTTATTGATTTGTTATGCTTGTAAACCCCTTTTTGAGTTTATATGATTATTGCATTCACTTTGACCAATTGAATCAATTAATCTTTAAATTCAAGTTACTTGCTAGGATTGAAACTTTTGATCCGTAATTGTCATTAGATTCCAATCCAAAGTAACAAATGAATATCGTGCGTATTTATTAACAAATCAACTTAGATGCATTAATTCGAGCTTGTGAAATTATTCATCTAATTCAACTCATTCTTCTCGTTCATTTCATACTAGTTTTGCATTAAATCCTAAGAGCTTGTTTAGGGTTATCCAATAGCTAGATGTTAAGTTAAAGAGCTTACTTTTAACTTAATATACTTAAGGAAGAATTCGTTAATCAGAGCTTCTTGGTTAATTGAGAGTTGATAAATTGAAGAAGGAATAGTAACACGTTGCATGGGAAAGATAAACACAAGTTGTTAATACAACCTAACCCAACTAGATATTTATTTCAATTGTTTTATTTGATCTTATCTTTTGTCATTTAATTTTCATTCAAAATTCTCAAAACCCCCACTTTCCTATATTAATTGATAAAGACAACTAGATTAAGCACCGTTCCTCTTGGGTTCGACCATTACTTACCACTTCTACATTAATTTGTAGTTTTGAAACCGAATAAGGAAATAAAAATTAAACTTTGGCGCGCCGCGACAAACGCGCCCATAGTTGATATTTTATTTTTCTTTGTGTTAGAATGAGGAGATAATTTTTGTTAGGAAACCTTTATAAATGTTATCAAACTTTGATTTTGCATAAGTAGGCTATTGGGGGCATGTTATCCTATCCACACTTGGGTATGGGAATATTACCGATATATATATATATATATATAATATCCTTTATTGCGATCGAATCTGAGTGACAATTTTTAGGGTTGGACATGGGTTGGGTTGGTTTTGGGTCAAACATGAAACCAACTCAAACAATTTCGATTTGAGAAAATCAAACCCAAAACCAACCTAATGGTTTGGGAACCCAATCCAACTCGAACCATGTAATTCGGTTTGGGTTAGATCGGTTTATTCGGTTTAGTCTTGAATACATAATAAATGTTATTGGATTAAAATTTTTCCATAAAAAATAAAGATAATAGCCCTACAAATCTAAGATAGGCTCATAAACAAATGAAAATAGAAATTTTAAATAACATTGTACTAAAATAATCCAAATTTGAGGTATTACAATAATCCAATCTAAAATAATAGTTATTGAAAAATAAAGTGATAAGCGTTTGATATTAAACAAAAACTAAGTAGCAATCATTATCCATATACATAAACATAAATGAATTTGATTCTTGCTTCCAATTTGCAAGTAACTTCTATATTCATATCCGAGTTTAGTTGGGTTGGGTTCGATTGGATTGGGTTAGGTTTTGAGTAAAACCCGCAAACCAACCCCAACCCAACCAAACAGTTTAATAGAAATTGCAAACCAAAACCAACCCACCAAAAGCTAAAACCAACCCAACCCAGGCAGTTTGGTTTGGGTCGATCGGTTTTGTTGGGTTGGGTTGGATTTGGTTATACACAGCTCTCTTATAATTTTGTGAAGAACCCCAAAAAAAATGTTACGTGATTGGAATTGTGTAATTAATGTAGAAAGATGAAGGGGTTATAAAATCTGAAATATTTCTAAAATTAAGAAAAGCAACAAATTGTAATGTCATTCAGGAAAAGGAATTCGAGGTTCTTGTGAAAATTGAGAAGAAAATTTGATGAGTTTTTTGGTGAAATTTGGGAGAACAAGATTTTTTCATGAAGATGAAGGTGAAGATGGATATACATTAGACTGTATGTTTTTCGAGATATCTCACTATTATCCTGATTCCATAACTTGAAAATTCTACAAAATTAAGAAGAATAAAAAGTTGCCACAAGCTCCACAAACCAGAATTTGAGAATTTCTGTGTAAAAGATTGATAAGCTTTTAAGTAAGGAGAAAGAAAAATGTTCTATAAATTGTGAAAAGATCGAACGTATGTTTGTCTTTTGACTTCCGAGTGCGTGTGTTCGTATTCCAGAGTTTGAAGGTGCTGCTTCAAGCGCTAAATCTTGTTTAAGGAACATTAAACTTTATAATGTATACAATATACACTCAATTTATAATTCTTCTCATGTAGTACAATCAAACATTACAAGATTGGTTACTCGATGCGACAAATTATCAACTACATTCTAATGTATACAATATGAACTCGATTTATAATTCTCCTCATGTAGTGGAGTAATCGACACTATAATTAAGTTTTGTACTCACTACAAACATTAAAACGCGGCTTATAAGTTACTAACCGATCCCATGTATATGTGTGATTTAGAAGTTGGAACACTATAAAGTTGTATTTTTGAGTGACTATATAATCTAATCTAATCTAATTATAATTAATTAAAGTGCCTCTTGGAAAACCTCTTTCTTGGCTATGCTTGCCTTAGGACCATACTTTCGACCTTCCAAATTCCCTACAAAGCTATTACATGATTTCAACCTTTTACTATAAGAAGACATCCCTTTCTTTGCAAGGTCTTCAAGATTCATCGCACTTGCCAAGCATGTAAAACTTTGGGACTTCCCTTGATAATACTTCGATAGACCTTTCCTGCATTTTCTTGACAATGTAAGAAGACAAGTAGAAAATTCAAAAACTTGCAAAGTTTGTCTTAAATTAATATATATATATATTCAACTTACTTGATTGGAAGATAGCTCATCAACTCAGATAATTCATAGAGGGGCCCGTGTGGAGGCGGTGACGACGATAATGCATCTTCGGTGAAATCCGATGAAGATGATTCCATGGAATCGGAATCACAACTATCCGTCGACCCCCCTTTCTCGATCGCCCACTTAATGTGTGACAACTCGTTATTTTCATTTTTTTTGTATTCAACATCTTCACAAATGAGACTCGATCCACTCATTTCTTCAAAGCTCAAACAATATATATATATGTCACGAAAAGCACAAAAATGGCAAAAGAAGGAAGCTATGTATATTTGATAACAATGAGATAAGATGAGAGAGTTTGTACTTAGGTAGGCGTCATTTATGGGAGTATAAATATATATATAGATGTGTGTGTGTGTGTGTGTGTGTGTGTGAATATTGTGGGCTAGTAATTGAGGATTTCAGAGTTGTGTGGTTTAAAATTCATTGCCATATCGTTCTACAAAGGGATTGGATAAGGTTAGACTTTGAAGACATCCATATCTGAGTCACCCCAACAAGCACTTTTAGGAAACTCAGGTCACCATCTTGGGCATCTTTTGTCCCCACAAATTAAGGACACAAACAACTTTTCTTTTAACATCCATACTATAAAGATTATGCTAAAAGTCCCCATTTTCTGCCATATGTTGAATATTTTAACTAAGCAGACCATATCCACCGTTAGATATATCATATATATGTTACTTCATTAAAAAAAAAGGGGGGAAAAAAGGGGGTATGGATGTTACTTGTTAAGTTCAAATTTGGATCTTGTCCCATGTATTTTGGTACATCTACTTTGAACTCCTTTAAAAAAGAAAGACAAGTCGGTTAAATTAGTTATTAAGATATATAGTCATCCTGTATAGTTGCAAAGTCAACTACTTCATGGAATCGTTAAGAGTTAGAACTAATAAGTCAGTCAATTAGTTATATGTTGTTCTCTATTTGTTGAATGATGTAATCAGTCGGGGTGTCAGGCCAGGCCATCTCACGACCCCATAAACAAAAAAGATGACGCTCATTTAAGGGTTGCGAGTACTTTTTTTTTTTTTTGGGAGAAAAAAGGGTACAAGGCAGAAAACATTCCACATGAGGGAACGATATTGAGGAAATGAAGAAATTAAACACGCCTAAAGAGAATTAGAGAAAGTGACATATATATGTTTTGAGAGGAATAAAGGGGTTGCCAACATATTCGTCCACTGAAGACGACAAAATAAATATTTGTTGTATAACAAATTAAGTTTGAATTTCTTTTGAACAAGCACTAGGTTTCAAGTGTTTATGAATAGGATTAGATTAAATTTAATTATAGAAAATTAAGTTGATTTTAACGTTGACATACTTTAATTTAATATATGCAATATTAATCACTTATACACTATTTATTTCGATCTATTTATAAATACTGCGATTTATAGCATACAAATACTTTGTTGCATACTTCCCTATTAAAGAATAAATTTATCTTTTTAAAAAATAAATTAATTTAAATTCATCTCAATATTAATAGAAAGGCAATGGGAGAAAAGAAGTGATAAATAAATATATTCATTTTTAAATGCATATACATTATAAAAGCTTATTCTTCGAGAAAAAAGAATAATTCACTTTTTGGTTCAAAAATAATTTATCAAGAAGTCAAATAAGGAGCTAGGGGTTGGATATGATTGTGTATTCAATTATTCATTTCTTTTGTTTTTGTATTTATTTTGGGCCAGGGCTTCAAACCTTCAACTAGAGCGCAGCCCAAGCCAAAGTGTCCCAAGTGTTTTGTTGATCCATGCCCAGTCGTAAATGAAAAAATTTTAAATCAAAAAAATAAAAAATGTTATAAAAAGATTAAACAATAGTAGAGACTTGTAGAATGAATTTTAAGGAATTCATGAATTTAATTTCATTAATAATCAAGTTCTATTTATATGAAACTTCGAATTCAAGACAATCGTGAATTACATAATTTACATCACAGATAATACTATTCACATATAATTACTATCTTTTACTAAATTATTCCTCCACCAAATTATTCCTCATAATTCATAACCACCAAATTATTCTCAATTATTCATAACACTTCAATTATTATTCATAACACTTCGAACGACTATTAATACAAATGCTTTCCTGACCGTTCTAAAAACCCAGTTTTAAAAACTTCCAAAACGATTGCAGGATAGCTTGGTTTCAAGGCTATATCGCTTCATCAAAATATCGCCCCCTCGATGCCTATCAACAAGATACGAGATTCACGCCTACGCTCGTTAAAACCTCACAAGAAACCCACGAAAAACTCGATCGGCGAAAAGAAAGATACCGCCTGCTTGATTTCATATCTTCGGTAATCGAGCATCTTTACTTCAGAATGATTTCAATATCATCATCGCTTGGGATCTAAAGCATTAGCTCCATTATAACTGATCCAATAGATACATCAGACAATTTCTCCTATCGTTTCAATATACCACTAATACGCCTCGTTAAAACCTTATTGAAAAAACCCAGAAAAACCCTAACGGGCATGGCTGAAAAGAAAGATATTATTCATGAATACGCCTTTAAAGCTGCTTCATTAAAAACTCATAGAAACCCAACGGGATAAAAAACCTCACCAAGGAAAAAGAGTACAACGCCGTGATTTTATACAAAGATGTCAGCAAAGATTTCAAAATCTTTCATACATTTGTATGAGATTACATATACATTGATTTTATACTCTTCTGCTCATTTGTGAAATCAATTTTTCTTACACAACTACAAAACATTCACCTATGAACACATGTCTCCAAATACACAATTTAAAGCATATAAATTCATCAGAAAAACATGTAAACATATAAGTAAACCTTCATAACTAACTAACATTTAAAATATATCATTTAACATTTAATACTCACTTTAATAGGTTATTTTCATTCCTGGCTTAGTTCACCCTTTGTGGTACTATAAACACTAAGCAAAATTTAGCCTATCCGATCCTTTTAATTTCCTTTTCTACACTACACACACGATCTGCATTTAACTTTCATGAAGATGCAAATATATAATGACCACCATGCTTATCTTTAAACTCGAGCATTAGTCATCATCATCTCATCATCTCATAAGTTAAGGATTTCACATTCACCATTTATCATCTTCAATATATCTCAATATTTTCATTATCATCGATCATACGTAGCTAGCTTACATTTTCATATATCGCATTTACATTTAATTTCTCATTTCTTTCCCCATATCGCATATAACTTATCGAGATATCTCATTATCAATCCTCTTGCAGGATTACACAATATAGTTATGTCTATATACTCTTCAAGAGCATATGCCGCTATTAAGACCATCTTTATAATTTGCTTTGATATATATGTTTGGGAAATCTCATAATATCAACGCCTCATAGGCTAACTTATCAAAGCATCGTGAGATATATATGTGATTGTTCATAGCCTTCATGCATCTTTGAACTTCAAGTTCAGATTTCACCCCCGAGGATATAACATGATGCATTTCACATATTATTTTCAACCTTACTTCCCTCTACGCCGGTAAAATTTAGAACACCAAAACTCATACAATGGATGATTTTAATCATATATGTTCTCATCATTCACTTAATATGGGAATTTAGACCGCTTGCAGATTCTATTCCTCGATATCTGCAATTTATTTGAGGACTTTAAATAATTTTGCCACATAATATCCCACTTGTATGCAAGATACTCAAATCCTTCGCGATTTATTCAAATCATCGATATACATTTACTAGCTTTATCTTAATCTCTAAATCACGCCATACCACAGCAAATATTTCGTGAAATTTCAAATTACGAATCATATACACATGTGACTATCTAGTGGATCCATATCATAATATCTAAGAGCTCACATGTGATGAGGCCCATACTTCTCTATCCTTTATTCCGTATATATTTGTGATTTATTCCTAATATCAAGCAAGAATGATTTCATCATTTATCGAGAATAATCATTGAAGAATTCCTTTAATTCTTCACTTGAAATATTGATTTCAATAATTATTTAAACCTGGTCATCCTTTTGCAGAACGAGTATTATCAATCCTAGTTCAAGAAATTTATATCGATTTCACTAAGATCTCAGATAAATACTAATATGATTTATCATGTAAATAATTCACCGACATATTCCATCATCTTTGGTGACATTATCATGTCTACCACTATTCAAACACTGAGTTACTACCATACGCATCACATCCCGCTATTATTTAATTCCGGTAAATCGTAGTTTTACGCTCATATTATTTATTTAAAATCTGAGTCTTATTTCATAACGCTATTGATTATTCTATAAATAAATCATCAAAATTATTGCAAAATTCATCCTAACAAGGGTCTATACATTATAATGGATCATATGCTCAAATTCAAAAATACTATCCATCACTATCGATCAAAATCCTAAAAGGATTTATCGGCGTAGTTGAAAGATTAAGGATGCTAATGAATAAGGGTATCCCACAAGATATCCGACATGCTGATTGAAGCAAAGGTTCGATTATCCGTGAGTTTCAATTCCTTCTAAATACATGCCTGGTATGTAGTAGCTTTTTCAAAGAACGGAGAAGCAAAAAGATTAGAGGATGCTACAAGTGTGCTCGATGGACATGTGACACTCGATAAATCATGCGGCATTTGGCTCGTAAACCGGTACATAAAATAAGATTCATTAAAGATGGATTGAGTAAAGAGCCTTGATGATATTCAATGTGCTCTTAGACACATCCTAGTGGACACGCATAAGGTGAGCTAATGGCCTTATGGCCAAATTCAAAGATCAACAAACGTTACATGCCTTTGAAAAACTTACTTTAGAAGATCCGTCAGGAATTTAGTAGAAAAATTTAGCATAATGATTTTCCCATATTTATGTAAGAAAGCTCTGTAATAACAAAGATCAATATATTTTTATTTGTAAATATCGCTTTTTCAATTTTAAGATATATATATTATTTTTCAATCTCTCGATGTATATATTGGTCATATCACTAAAAATTTTCGCTTTTTCTTTTCATATTTGTCAAAAAAGTAAATAGTACACTCAATTATTGTTTGAAAATTTTTCTTTAAATAGAGGATTCATATATTTCATGTTGAAAATATAGTGCAAAAGAGAGATAGGAGTAGAGATGGATGTGAGATTTTAGAATCATCTCATACAAGTCAACTTTTACTCCGCCATATTAAAACCGTGATGTATTCTGGTGATCTAACTGCAGAGCCATATCCAATATGCTGATATGGTAAACCATCTCAGAAAAGAGTTATGGAGACAAGAAATCAATATACTATACTTGAGGAACCAACAACAAACTTTTAGCTAGACTTATAATGGTCGCACAATCACGTGAATAAGAGTTTCGAGTGTAATACCTTTCCATCTAGTTGATCTAATACTCAATCGGGAGCCGCTTCTACCATGGGTCCAAAGAGGTTGAAAGCTACAAGCGCAATCCATCCACAACCGCATGATGTATACGATGAATCAATAGTGATGCTTTCATCATGTCCTTCCAGCGCTACATAACACAATCGAGGAAATATTCAATATACCACGGCACAGCGAACTTTCATGTCAAACCAATAGGTTTGTTGAATATTAATAATTTCTTTGATGGCTTACTAGCGCTTTCGATTAGGGGTGTAAATAATAAGTTTATCTTCTCATTCAATGGTAAAAATACTTATCTCGCTAAGATCGCTGATTTAACTACTTCATCAAATTTCATGCATATGTTCAAGAATCAGGTTCTCATCCGCGCTGCACATCATCCCACAAGCTTAAAAGAATTCTGATCCTTTAAATATTTCATTATGAATCCTAATGTTGATGGTAAGGCAGAGTTACTGAGCATTTATACTCTGCACGCATCCCCTCATTTACGATTCAAGATGTGATATTCTTTTTGCATTTCTATATTTTCTAATGTTTAACGCCATCTTTGATATTCTCAATGCTCCACTGATCAACGCTTTGTTTCCTGAGTAATAATAATATCATATCGCTTTATTCAAATACGAATCTAAAGGATTATGCTTCTTCAAGAGCATTTTATTCTCATATTAATACAATCTTCATATCATCGATTTAGACATTTCATATAATTCTCTCCACGCGATATATTATCTTTGATTTATCAACACGGGATCTATTCAAAGATTTTACTTTCGCCTATTTATCCACCCAGAACTCTCAAGCACTCACTTGCTCAATTTTCTCCATTCATATTCTGTGATATATGAAGAAAGTTAATTTTATTCTCATCGCCTACTTCTTCTCAGAAAGATTGATTAATATTTCGATCAACTACTTCTTCCTGAAAGAGATTCGTTATAACCAATCGCAGAAGATAACCCACCACATCGGAATATGCACACCAATCGTGCAGATACCCACCACATCGAAATATACTCAAACTATAAAGTCAGCATAAATTTAAATCGTAAATTAAATTTCCTCCAATAGGTGGTCGTAACCTACCTTATGGGAATTATCAGCAATAAATATAAATTGACTAATTTAAATAGCAAGAATTAAATTGCATAATATTTAAACTACTTCTTCAGTGAAAGTAGGATCTCGCTTAGGTAGAAGGTATTACCCATCACTTAAAGCATATAAAGCGTAAATATATAAAACCTTCCGCTTAGCTGACGCTGAACCCATCATCAAGTAGGAGGTATTGCAAGAATTAAATCAGCAGAAATAGCGCAGAGACTAAATATCAACTGCTTATTTACGGAGCAAATTTGTTCTTCTGAACAAATACTCATTACTTTACAGTTAACACACTTATCCTTCTGTAATAAAGACATTACGAATCGAACTCTTCGTAGCTTACATTAATATTTCGATCTTTAACTCAAATGGACTTCAAGCCATTTTATATAATCAATGGATTTAGAATTTCTTCATGAATATTCTATCCATTTTTCACCGTCACAAAATTAGCTCGCTTTAATTCTAAGGGTAAATTGTCCATTCCACCGCAAAGGTAAAATTCGTCAAAAATATTTTATCAATGCTTTACGATTGGAAAATTATCTCCTTTCTACTTCAATTTATCAATATCAAAATATTCAACGACTATTTTGTGAACTTTTTCGTGTTTCGTACTCGATTTTAGAATTTTCAAAGTTTCGATAATAACATATTTCAAAACGAAGCTTATTACCCTATCAACGCTTATTAGCCAATCGAAGTTTCTCGTTAAATCGAGATAAGTATAATGGAGTCGAGAAAATTTGATTTTGATAATGTATAATTTTATATCTCGATAAAACGAATGCTATAGCTTAATATATTATTATATTATAAAATAATATTTTATTTATTTTTTACCTTTCTCCTCGCTTCCCCAAAGAACAATCTTGCCTTACATTGGGGTAAAGAACAACCTTGAGGCTGCCATCTTCAATTCTCGTACATGGTATGGTCGTCACCATTTCGATGCAAGTCAACTGTGATGTAAGAAACCCACATTCTTCTTCTCTATACAAACGCTGCAGTGATATATTTGCAGTATTCAAAATATACGTGGAGGAAGAGAAAGGGAAGAGAGAGAAGTGATAAAATTTATTATCCGACTAATATGCTGATACATAAGTGCTCATCAATAGACAACTGCAGAAAGATACTTCCTTCATATTACTCAAAAAGCAGACTCATACATAACGCTATAAAAAGATTAAACAATAGACTGTAGTAGAATTTAATTCTACGAATTCACGTGAATTTAATTTCATTAATAATCAGTTCTATTTATGTGAAAATTTCGAATTAAGACAATCAGAATTACATAATTTCACTGCTATATAATAGCCATTCACATATAATAATTACATCTTTTACCAAATTATTCCTCCACCAAATTATTCCTCCACCAAATTATTCCTCATAATTCATAACCACCAAATTATTCTCAATTATTCATAACACTTCAATTATTATTCATAACAAAAAAAATAAAATTTGAGGGCTCGTTAAGCATATTTTTACACACTGAGAGGTTCAAAAGTATGTTTGTACACACTTTACACAACTTAAAATTTTCACTGCTTATTTTTATGTATTTTGAGCCATAAAAAATTCATTTTGCTCAATAATATTATATACTGAACAGAAGAAGTTTCAATTATTCATTTTTTTAATCCAATTAAAAAAATCATTAATCATTCAATTGTTAGCTTCTCGAAAAGAAATTATCCACAATGCTATTTGTCATGGCTACTTTATTATTATAATTACATATACTCGCTAGAGCTTATGAATATCATATAGAGCAACAAATAAATGATAGACCTTTATGAATTCGTTTTCAATGAATAAAATCAAAATTATATTAGCAATAATTTATTAACAATAACAATTCTGATTGATAAGATTGATATACAGTCAATTAATACAAATACAATGTAATTATATTAATACTATCGATAAATAATATAATTTTGATAATAAGTTTATAAAAGGAAATTAGAGAGCGACGAGTACGAATTGTCTACGATATCATTAATTGTAGAGTAGGCACGTAGGTATCCAAAACAATCATGCATATAAATGCAGTCCCAAGGTGTCATAGTTATATATAGTGGGGGTTGGATAAGTATGCATTATAATACGACTACGGGTCTACAATAGAATTGAGAATTAAAACGTGGAGAAGAAAACGACGACTTTAAATTAAATGCTTGAAAGAGACCATTCTTTAATGATGATTGGAGCCTTAACAATTTTAAACCACAAAACCCTTCCAAGTTCCAACCAACTCATTACTCGTGGCTAGCCGGGACGACCATTAATTGTAGAAGTTGAAGTTCATTTGAAACTTCCGTTTTTAATTGTCAAGTTACAACCTGCAAATCATCATTTTTTTATTGGGAAATACTAGACTGTCATAATGAATGTTATAATGGTTGACATAATAACAGTTGACATATTTAATAACCATCCATCTAAAAGTGATGGAGTAGTTGAAATTATAGTATCATGCCACATGTCCATTATATCAACCATTATGACATTTATTATGGTGATGTAGCAAGATCCTTTTTTATTTTTATCACGAATATTCTAGAAATATTCGGGCTCTTGTCTAAGTATTTTTGAGACGATCTTTTACAAATTGGAGAAAAGTCATGTGTTCTAAGCATGAGGAAAATTTTGCAACCAATCAAGTTAAATATTGTCTTTAAAAAAAAAAAATCTTGCATTGTTATCGAAATGGTGCTTTTGAAATATACTTTCGATCAATAAAAGATTCTGGGATTCTTGATATATTGAGTACTAAGTATTCTTAGCTATTATATATTTGTTATAATTTACACGCAAAGAATGATATTTAATTTAATTAAATAATGGGACTCCTTAATTATATTGTGTGTGTGTATATTTATACACAAAATTTTCAGTGTTGTGACTATATATATATATATATATATATATATATATATATAGATTGGAATTTGAATACAACACGATAGGAATATTGGAAATTTTTCTGCACAATAATATAGAATAAGAATCTACTTTTTATATAAATAACTTTTATTGATGGAATGACAAAGCAAGTTCTAAGACAAGTATTACAACGTCGTGGAAGTTAAAAAGCTACTGCTACACCATGCGAGCTAAAAGTTCTCAAAAATGATCATGCACGGCCTAGTGTAGAATCTCTTTGACTTATCATGCATAATCACAATATCCAATCCTATAGTATTAATCATTTCAGACAATGGAAAACCTAATTCCAATATTTTGGAAATTTTCTTTTCTAATCATATCATATATATTAATTTCATACAGCCCATAAGTGGTATGGCGATGGAGAATCCAAAGCAGCCATCCTCTTCTGTTGCTTCAAATTCTTATAAAACTTGTTAATAAACTCTTCTGCCTCCTTGTCCACTTGATGATTATAATCTTTCTCTTCTGCATCTTGTAACGAAAACGGTGAGTCAGTTACCCTCAACTGGGGCACTAACGGGCTGCGTCCGAACCCTGGCAGTGTCACCGCCATCAACGGTAGTGGTTCCATTCGGTGGTGGCTGTAGCTCCGGCTGTGTCGGCTGCGGCGGCGGCGGTAGAGGGGGGTGGTGGGGCTGTTGCTGCAGCTGAACTCGTATTCTCGGGGAGATATGAATGACGTCAATACGTCGTCTGACTGGCAAGTGAAGGCGGAGTAGTGTTGGTGGAGCTGTCTTAGGTTGCCTATGGCTTTGATAGCTATGTGGAGATTGAAGACCATGACTTTGCTCTTTGATATGCCTTTTCTCATCATGTAGATGATTGTTCTTATGATGTTATAGAGTTTCTTGGCTAGTATTTCTTGCGGGCTTTGTTCTATCTCCATTCTTGTTTGTGGGAGAGAGATCTGGTGATTGCAGTGGAAGGGAAAATGAGATGCCAGCTCTATTTATAGGAGAAATTTCTAATGTTCTTGGCGGCGGCATTCTATGTATTAGTATTCTTCAATAATGTAATCTCAATTCATATTTTTTAAGTTGTCTCATCAAATCAACCCACTTTATTGTTTTTAAAAATAAATGTTTTATGTACTACTTAAATAGAAAAAATCATTTCAATTTCTCACTAAAACCAAGAAGCTCCTGGTTGAAAACAGAGTCGGTCCTAAGATTTGGAGACCCTTAAACAAAATTTCACAGGAGGCCCTGAATAAATAAAATTTTGTCCCCAAAAAACTTATATATACTACTTTTAAATAAAAGATTTTATTAAATAAAAACTTTTGTAATTGCAATAATAATAATATAATTTATTAAGAGATTAAAATTGAACTTTCTTTAACTGAATAAGTAACAACTTAACTTTTATTAAAACAAAAATCACCATAGTTATATAGGCTTACAAATTTTGGGGCCCTTTTATTTTAGGGGCCCTAAGCAGCTGCTTAAGCGGCTTAAACTTAGGACCAGCTCTGGTTGAAAATCGTTAAAAAGTCTCAATTGAAACCCTACCGACAACATCACGCTCTACGAACTAGCAAACCACGGGGCCCCCAATATTTTTCCTTGATATAAAAAGGGACTTAAAATATCGAACTTACAGATATTAAAGTTTCGTCCAAAACCCTAACATCTCAAGACCGACTCCAAATAGCAAGTGTTTGATGAAAGAACCATGCAAGGCCTAATAGCTTCCATATTCAACTCCAGGCAAGCTATAAGAAGGAACCTTAGAGAGTTTTCTATTCTTCATCACCTCCCTCATCCTCTCTACTTCTTTCCACATACCATTACTCGCATAAATATTCGACAAAACGACATACACGCCATCATTCCAAGGCTCAAGTTCTATCAAATGCTTAGCCACCCACTCCCCCATCTTCACATTCGCAAATTTCTCACAAGCACCCATCAAACAACCCCATATCACAACATTCACTTTCATCGGCATAGTCTCCACCATCTCCTTGGCCACGTTGAGCATCCCGACCCGCCCAAGCAAATCAACCATGCACCCATAGTGTTGCAACATTGGTCTAATTCCATACTCATTTCTCATCATGTCAAAATAATAGCTCCCATCTTCAACCAACCCTCCGTGCACGCAAGCCATTAGTACCCCAACAAACGTCACATAATTAGGCGTCACACCATGTTCTCTCATGCAATGGAAGCACTCTAGTGCTTCTTTTACATGTCCGTGTGAAGCATAACCCACAATCATTGATGTCCACGATGACACATTCTTCACCTCCATTCTTGAAAACACCTTAGAAGCTAAGTCCATTCGACCACATTTTCCATACATATCGATGAGCGAATTCATCATTAGAATATCTGATTTTTCCAAGCTCTTTGCTTGGATCACACACTTGTGTAATTGGAGAGCCAAATTCAAATCACCTAAGCTTCCACAAGCAGATATCAAGCTCGCCATTGTGATATCATCAGGTTGAATCCCAGTTTTCATCATTTCGATAAACATCCTTAGTGCTTCGTTACCACGTCCTGATTGTGATAGCCCTGCTATAACAGCATTCCACGATCCCAATTTTCTCTCAGTATTTTTATCAAACACCTTAAGCGCATCCTCAGATTTCTCCGCTCTGAAATACAAACTGATAAAACCACTCTCACAATGGACCTGAGTTTCCAATCCACGTTTCACTGCGATCCCGTGAATTTGTTTCCCCAAAACATAATCCGAATTCTGGCTTGCAGCTTTGAGAACAATTGGAATCGTGTATTCATCCGGCTTCACGCCAGCTTGGGACATGGCAAGGTAAACGTAGAGAGCTTTAGCAGGTGAATCTAGCCTGGTGTATGATCTGATTACAACGTTGAAATGGAATGAAGAAGGGTATAAGTGGAGGAATTGGATTCGAATTACATGAGCATATATTTGGTTTAGTTGTTTTAAATTTGTGCAATTTGAGAACAGAGTGCTTATTGTTTTGGTATGAAGTGACTCGATTCTCGCCCCTGTGATCAACAATGGTGGAATTCCCTGAGCTATAGAGTAATTCAGATGGCCAAAGATGGTTGAATGATCGAATTTTTGGGATCTGAAAAGTTTGTTGAGGTAAGAATTAAGGAACTTCATGCGAAAGACTGACTTGGACTCAGAGTTCGACGGTAATGATCTACTCGTTGGGAAGAGATCACGTCCACAAATACACATAATTCCCTGAATTTAATCTACTAAACCTACACGCATTTAACCTCTCACCAATCTGACATGATTTTTACGCATTTATCTCCTCCCCATAGGAGATCATTACCGCAGAGTTCAATGGATGATTATGGCAAGTTTTTTTTTTTTTCCTCATATGAACTCTTAGAGGTCTTTATGTATTTACTCCGTTCCCTATTTAGGAGAGACTAGGGGCCGCTCAGTGGATGTGTAAAAACAAATTTATATGGATTTTGATGTGATATATGAAAGAGAATAAGTGAAATTAAATGGTAGAAATTTGTGTAGTACATGTATATTACACGAGATATGTGGGTATAAAATATGATAAAGAATAAATATAGTTGAAAAGAGTGTATAAAAATATATAAAAATTTGTTAAAATCTATACACTAATGCGCACTAAATGTGTCGTCTTAATTTGTGTCCCTATTTATCATGTTCAATCAAAGCAAATATACGTAATTAGGTGCGTTAATTGTTAGATTTCAATTGTTTTGATTGGATAAAATTGTCAAAGAATACAAATTGAGACAACATATCTGAATTCCATTTAGGTGCTCGTTTCTTTGTAATAAAAATCAAGGGGTTCTTGTATTTCTTGTCTCGATTGTTCGTGTGAAATTGAAATTGAGTTTGTCATTAAGCATACATTAATATTCATAATGACAAAAAGAGTCACATGCATATGTGTAAATAATGAACATTTTAGTAACTATTAGTACCGAGCATTAATAGTTTATAAGTAGTAAAAATTCGTTTAGACGATTATAAACTGGTCGATATTTTTTATGAGTTAATTAGGACGATGACGCTCCATTAAGAGCTCACACGGGAGGATGGTAGAAGCAAAAATCATCCACATATAATCTTATATATAGTAGCAAAACCATACTGGAATTCTTGAAATAATTGCAACCCTATCACTCACAACAGGCTGGAGTTTGACCTCCCCTCTATTAAATGGAATCGGCGGATGCTAAAACAAGAATTACATCAAACTTTGACACATATCAGCACCATCTTTACTACTTCCAAAATCTCACTCCTAAACTTTTTGTTTGTTTCCATTTTACTTCTTTGGCATTTTGTCAAGCTGTCAGTCTCTATTCTTTGTGTATGGTGCAATTAAGAATGCAAACTGCAGAGAGCCACTATATTGTAGTCTCCCTCTCAATCTCTAATCTCATCTCCATTGTGACAAATCAAACATGGGGTTGAACAAGAATAGCATCTTGCTCAACCTCCAAGTTCTAATTTCCATCATGCAATGGGTTCGATTGCGGGCGATGAGACTTCCTTCTATTATCAAAAATGCATCTAAAAAGTTAAATCGAGAGGATGGTAAAGTGGTACATTTTTACAAATCGATCGAAAATTCTCTACCAGTATCATCTTCGTCTTCATCTTCATCAGTGTCATCGTGTGCATCCCCATTGATATGGGCCAATTCCGCCAATGGTGATCTACTAGGAACTGAGAGTGGTGTACACTCTACAGTAGATATTATCATTCTACAAGAAGAAATGGCAAGATCGTCCCACAAGTTTATAAATCAAACGAGGCGAATTCGGGAAGAGAAGAAGGTTTATCCACCGCCGATCCTTTCATTGGCCCATTCAACCGAAAAGCTCTGCTTTCTTTCAAGAAGCTATTTGGATGACAGGTTGATTCTTCGACATGAAACTGGGAAAAGTTACGAGTGCTTCGAGGCTATCAGAGAAGATGGACGTCTGCAGTTAAATATTAAACATTTCGAGATGGAGACTAATGATGATGACGATAATGAGAATTTTGAGGAACGAGAAGATCATCTCCATTTCCAAGTATCTGCTGGTCAAGAAAATTATGATCCTTTGATGATGTATGACTCTTCACAGAATGGATCAGTTTCTTCCTAACTGAATTTGTTACATTCAAAGGTGGTATATCAAACACTTGGGTAGACATGCATGGGGGTAGTGTACACGCAATGACACATGTTTAGACTTGATGATATTGATTAAAATCTTTTTAAGTGCTCTTGATTTTTGTAACTCTTTTCTCTTCTACAAAAAATAAATTAATCTTCTAGTTGCTTCCATTATTTTTATTGTATTTCCCTCTGCGATTCATGACAGAGTTACTATCTTGGATAGTAATTTGAGTTACCCCATATCCTGAAATTTGACATTAAAAATGTTTCAATAGTTATAGATTACTTGTTAAATCGTGTAATTTTTTCTCTTTCTTTTTTTCTTTATGTAAAAAGATCATGTAGTCCTAATCTAATTGGCAAATGAAATTAGCTAAATGGTTAGTAGAAATTAGCTAGATGGTTAGTAGAAATTAGCTAGATGGTCAGTAGAATTAGTAATTAATTTTCAATAAATGTTTTTAATTCATTGAGTGCCATTGTACATATTCAATAGCGCATATGGAGGTGGAATTGAGTATATAATTATATATCCAATATGGAAACTACATCATTTCTATAGTTGACAATGGAAAGTCAGGCTAAGTGAAAATTAAGGTTAACTCATCTTCTAATAAACAATTAACTGAATAACATGGCATTTACCTCAACAATTACAATATGTGCAAATGAGTAAACTTGGAGTTGAAAAATTCATTTGCTGCCTTTTGGTATGTTTAGAGTTTGAGATACTATGGTAGGTTTAACTGATCTGTCTTCAAAGTGATATTTTTAGATATATGCTATGTAGTCTTTATTGTTTTGACTTGAAATTGAATTAATTAATTTCATATTTTTATCAATATGGTTCTTTATTATTTTATACTTTGACGTGATATATGGATCTATTTGTTTTCCAACAAAGAAAGCATTTGATGAAGATGGTATCTTGAAGCAATTAACTCTCGATCAACAAAGTTGGGCATGGTATATTGTGTTAAAAAAAATTCATTTGTTTATAAATTGAACTATAAAATATTTTTCTCATTTGTAAAAAAAAAAAATTATTTGGTAGTAAAGAGACTATTTCTTCTTGTCGCTTTCGTTCTTCCATGTTCTCTGTATGTCACTTCTCATCTTATCAGGAGTGGATTTGCCTTAGATTTCATCTGGATGCGGAAGAAGTGCACGACACAGCCAGTTTCATTCTCAAGGCATTTCATATTGCCTTTTATCTTCACATTCAAAATTGATTTTAACTGAAACCAATGAAAAGGGAGAGAAGATTGAGCTTGACGGAGCAATAGACTGGGACGGAGATTTGGTAGATTGATTATGAGATCAAATAAGATTAATTGTTAGTTGATTGAGCAAACAGATTGGGGCAAAGATTAGGAATATGATTTTTTTTTTAATTAATAAAGCAGTAACCGCTTAATTGGATTCCAAAATTGGATTTTTTTTTTAATACTAAAGATATCTCTTAATTTAAGAATTCAGCAATTAATAGTATATAGTAATGCTTAATTAATCGAGTGGTTAATTAATATTTGATAGTCCTTAATTAGATATTAAAAAAGAATAATCATAATTGTCTTTACATTACATCGAAAATGCGGTTTCATTTAATGTTTAAATTCATGAATAACTAAATATCTAAAATGGAAATTATATATATAGTTTGTTTCTAATTTTTTTTTTAAAAAAAATCTATAAAGAGGTGGCACGTTGGGACTGCTAATATGGCGCTTTGCCAAAGTGACACTAAAAATTTTATTAATAGTTAGATTTGATTAAGCTAAAATTTAGCTTAAAAATTAGTTAGCTAATCAAAATTTATTTGAAATAAAAAAATTAAATGTTTAAAGTTTAAATGCTAAGACACAGTATTTTGATCATAATTATAAAAATATTGGTATTTCTATTTATTTGGTCATAATTATCTGAGTAATGTTGTCCAATCATATGACATTAGTTGATTTTTTAATCTTAAATATTACATTTTTTTAAATGATGAATGAATATCAATAAACTGTTTTTTTTTTTATTTTTTCATCAAATATCAATTAACTGTTGTAACTTGTAAGCATCTGATTATTAAAAAAAATAATGCAAAAATCAGTCAATTTCACAAAAAGATTATAAGAAAACATAAAAAAATAATATTTATTTTAAAGTGTATAACTCTTTTTCCCTTTTTTTTAATGATTAAAGTGTATAACTAAGGGGTGGGGTGTACTTCCCTTTTTTCTCAATGCACCCTCCAACAAACCCACTCCCATTTTACCTTTCTTCTTCTTCTTCCTCCTTTGTTTTTATAATTATTTTTCTTTTTTTTTTGGTGATCACTAACAAGTGGTTTTGACCATCAGCAATGGTGGTCGAAATGGTGGTCGAAACCACCTACAATGGTGGTCGAAACCACCATTGTAGAGTTGCAGGTGGTTGAATGAAGGCTGTTCGGCCATCTCGCCGAACATACCAAAAAAAAAAAAGAACAAAACAAGAAAAAAAGAACAAAAAAGAGGAAAAAAGAAGGGGACAAAATGGGAATGGAATTGTTTGGGGGTGCATTGGAAAAAAAAAAAAAAAAAAAAACGAGTTGCGTTTAGCCCCACTCATGACTGAAAAGTAATAAAAAGGAAAATGATTTGTGCTCGTATACCTGTGACGTGACCAAGCAACCTTTGATCAAACGAGATGGACACTACGACTGGAGCGGCCAACCACGATCCGCCGGGAAATGATCCGGCGGAGGCAACCGAGGAGGAGTCATCCTCTTCTTTAACGGTGCTCGACCTCACGAGTTTCCAACTGCACGATCTCGAATCGGTGGAGATTCCACCGAGTCTCACCGAGTTAGACTTGACGGCGAATCGCCTATCGACCTTAGACCCCCGAATCGCCGAACTCTCCAATCTCAAAAAGCTTTCTCTTCGTCAGAACCTGTTTACTGATGACGGAATCCAGCCGCTCTCCACGTGGCACCCCATTTCGGGTCTCGAAGTACCAATTCTGTCCTTCTCCTTTGTGTTTTCCTTCTAATTTCAGCTAAACCGGTGATTTGGTGTATTTGTCATTTACCTTTTTAGCGGTTGATGTGGTTAAAATCATCAGCTTGTTGCTTGTTTAGGAGCTTGTTAGGCATAGGTGGTTAGAGATTGTGAAGGAAAATGTGTGTTGAGAAGCTGTTGAAAAGATATGAGTCCATAAAAATATTTTGAAATTAAATTTGGTGGAAAGGGATGGGGAAAGTACGATTCCAAATGCTGTTATTTGTTGATGAAAAAGGTCAAGTTTTTATGTCTCCCTCTGAAGTTCTTTAAAGAAAAACGAAGATGATTGTTGCTTATCAGCATTTACTTTTGTTATTGTTGTTCTTGGATGTTCTTCGATGCTTCATTTTGCCTATCATTAGTCATTGTTGATTGTAGATGCTTAATTTTTGCATGTTGTCATGTTAAATGATACACATAATTTCACTTTTCAGACAGTTGAACAATGAAATTGGGGAATATGTTTTCCAGGATACATGATCCAATGATTCATTGATGCTGAATTTTGATGCATATAACAAAGAGTTAAGCTAAACATGTTGTTGAAGTAGATATATTGTAAGTCTACCAACTTCCTCTTGGAGTAGATATTATTTACATCTGTCTAAGAGTGAGTGAGATCTTCAAGTATATTGTTGTGTTCTTTGCTTCGATTTGTTAGATTTATTAGTCACTTATTATTTCGAGCCAAATGCAAATATCAATTTCAAAGAAGCATTTGCAGCTACTATCCATTTATCCACACATCTTGACCACTACCTGTTCCTCCTTATTAGTCACTATAGCTTTACTCAAATAGAGGCTTGGTCTTTGTTTAAAAAGGCGGGTTCAACTAGAGCTAACATCAGATTTCCTCAAATTTTAACTCTTTACCAGAGATGGTCATTGATGAAATTTTAGAATTGGTAACGTGGGCAAGCAGCATTAAACTGATGGGGCGTACGTGCCCTCTGATATCGATGGAGTTGTTTGTAGTTCACTTGATCTGTTAATTTATGTGTGCTTTCACGTTCTTCTTCCCAAAAAAAAAACTCTCTCTCACAACGAGAATAGACTGAATAGTCTCACAACGAGAATAGACTGAATAGTTGTCTCATCATATTGCATTTGACTGTAGTGAAATAATGCTTTCTGGAAATCAAAATGCGACCTTTTTCAAGAATTCTTCTTCTGTCATGTTGAAACAACAAGAAACACATTTTCTTTACGTATATATGCAGGAACTAGTCCTCCGGGATAATCAGTTGAAGAAAATTCCTGATGCTAGCTCATTCAAGCAGCTTCTTGTGTTTGATGTTTCTTTCAATGAGATCACATCTCTTAATGGGCTGTCTAAGGTCTCCAGCACCCTCAAAGAGCTCTATGTTTCTAAAAATGAAGTTACCAAGATGGAGGAGATTGAACACTTTGCCTCACTGCAAAGTCTTGAGCTTGGATCAAACAGACTGCGGGTCAGGAATAATTTCTCAAAGAAGATTTGTAAAATGCTATTATCTACTATATCTTGAACTTTCAAATGACATATGCTTCATTTTTCCGTAATATTTTTCGTTTTTAGATAAACTTACTCATTTTTAAAATCTACCCTTGAGCATATCTATCCATTACATGGGATAGTAGGTGTAAAATATACTTCTTTCAGAAAGCTGCCCAACTTGAAGTATATAATGGTTTTAATATGGTTACCTTACTTTGAAGTCTTTTTCATATAGGTGATGGAGAACCTTCAAAACTTAACAAGCTTGCAAGAGCTATGGCTTGGACGGAATCGTATTCGAGCAATTAATCTATGTGGGTTGAAATGCATTAAGAAGATTAGTCTACAGAGTAATCGTTTAACTTCCATGACAGGATTGGAGGTATTTAGTGTTGATGAATTTTGTGCTTGAAGGTTTACCATCTAGAATTCTTTTTGCTTTACTCTAAGCGAAGTTGCATCCCCTCCTCCGCCTTTTTTTATTTTATTTTTTTTTAATTTTAAATTTAATTAAATTAAATTTTATATTATTTTTAATTCTTTACAAGGAGTGTGTTGCACTGGAAGAACTGTACTTGAGCCATAATGGTATTGCAAAAATGGAAGGCCTATCAACATTAGTAAATCTCCGGCTATTGGATGTGTCAGCTAATAAGCTTACAGAAATTAGCGACATTGGGAAATTGGAACGGTATATTATATATTTCGCACATGCAGTTGTATTATTCATCCTCCTATGCATTCTTCACTCTACATTGGCTCTGCAGGTTACAAGATTTGTGGCTTAACGACAACCAAATACCGACACTAGAAGGAATAGAGCATGCGGTTGCTGGTTCCAGAGAGAAGCTTACTACCATCTACCTTGAGCGCAATCCATGTGTATGTATATCTCCCTGTTGTTGGAATGTTCCGCGTTATTCAAACTGCAAACATCTTTTCGATATAATGTTGAGTCTGAGTTGATTATTCGTTTAGAAAATTTTCATATGGCCTTTCTTTAGTATTTCTATTACAACAACCTTTCATACGTATTATGCTAAATAAATCCATTTAGTCTAGCCATAACGTGTCAACAGACAGTTTGTATGGAACCTTGCAAATGAACAATCCCCCAAGCTGCTTGCTCTTAAGTTATTTTGGAGGTTGCGTAGAAATAATTGTATCATGCCTTGACTTTGTGGTATCATACTTGATTTTGAATAGTTAATGTCCTTACTTGAATTTCTGGAGTATAGTAGAAGATTTTCAGATGGTAGTGATTATGGGCACAGGATATGTTTCTCCAAGAACACCGAATAAGATTTTATGGCCACTATTTCTGTTGAAATTTGATCTCCCATGACATTTTCGTGTGTATTGCCATTTTTCAGGTACTTGTGAGAGGTAATTTTATAACCAAAACGTCAAGTATTTTCTTGAAACTGGAAATTTAATTTTGTTGGGCTAGTATTATCCAGCCCATATCCAAAATGATTTGAGCCAACTATGATTAGGCCCATTAAATGACCTACTATGTTGGATTACTATTTATATATGAATTGAAGGCTATTGGGGCGGTCATTCTTCTCGGCAGAAACAGTGAACGAAAAGAAAAGCCTTGTTTTGTCTTCAAAGTTATAAACACACACAGCCAATAATTTTGGGAGAAACCGGTTGATAGCCTAGTTTTATCTTTGGAGAAGAAAGTGGTGTTTTTATTTCTAGTGGGGTTCTCTTCTTCAAGGGTTAGTATTGATTTCTCCAAGTTTTATTTTGGAACGGTCTATTTTGGTGCTATTGATTTATAATCTCTATTGTTGGTTGTTTATTTGGCGATTACCATCTAGTGTTTAGATGAGATATATTGTGGATGCCAAGATTGTATCTTGAAGGTGTGTGTTAGAGTTACCTCTTGATTTAGGGCAAAAATCTTGAGAAGAACATTGTACTATTATTATTGGCGATAGTGGATTTGTCGGTTTGCCCCGTCGATTTTTCCCTTCGCATTGGAAGGTTTTTTACGACGTTAAATAATTCTTAGTGTTCTTTTGCATTTCTACTCCGTTATTTTTCGATTGCTTGTGTTGAGTTGAATTCCTCTTTTAACCACACGTGGAAGGGGAAATTACTCTAGTTGATATTAGCTCTAATTTCCCAACAAATTTAGCATTTGCTCCTCATTCCACGTTAAATTTTCATGTTGTTCTCAATCATAGGCTTATAGCATATCGAGGAATTATGTTGTGCCAATTGACTACAAAGTTGGCACTGTTTCCTGAAATAAATGATTGGGTGTAACCAGTTACAATTTTACTTTTAAATTCTCTGTTTTAACCTTTTCCATGTCAAGTTTCTCAGTATTTTGCCTTTTCTTGGTGCTCTTCTCTGCAGGCCAAGTCTCCGGATTATATTGCTACTTTGAAGCAAATCTTCCCCAACGTTGAGCAGATAGACTCAGAAGTTTTTGCCTAGTGCATCTGATTTTTCTCTATGGATGAATTTTGCTATAAACTTATACAAAAAGTGGAAGCTTGATGGTGATGGGGGAAAATGCTCAAGCTAACTTATTTTATGTTCGACTATAAAACCGATATATCTCTCAAATTTGCCATTCCAGGAAGAGCTCACTTGAAGTTTTGAACCTTCTCTTCAGGAGCAGAAAAGCGAGGGACTTGCATTGCAGAATTATATTGCACATTCCTTGTGTATAACTCGTGCGGTCTTACGTTCTTTATTTGAAGATTTTTGTTTCTCAAAAAAGGAAAAATTATGTGGTCTGGTTTTTTATTTGAGAATTATACTTTGAGGTAGTTTAGATGTCAGAAATCGAATCATGTTGGCCCTTAGCAAGAAGTCTGGAACTATATAGAACGTTGCAGTCTTGCAGAGGACTCTAGAGCATTGCATGGAGGAGCTCGTTAAAGCATTGAAATTATGAAATCATGTTAGAAAAATTGGAAATGATAGGTGAAAAAGTAAATTTCATGAATTATCAAACAAGCCCTAAAATCAAAATTTCCGGTGGCTGCTCGGCCCTTCTCCCCAATCCACTCCCCCAGAATCCCAGAAGTATGAGCAATGATGCTCACCAGACGATCATATAAACAAACAGAGAGAAATAACGCACACCTACTGTCATGTTCCTTAAATCCTTGTCTAGTGCCGATTGGAGGAGAGAAAATAACCGAAGCAAATGCGATGCGAGCAAACTAGCAATAAGGATTAATAGAACCAATAACACCTTCTGAGTTTTGTAGCTTCCATTGGTGCCGGATCCTCCTTTTTAAGGAAAACTGAAATAAAATCGTTCAAGAAGAAATGTGAGATCTCGAATAGAATAATTTGATAGAGTTATGAGATCAATTCGAGAATGGATTTTTCAGAAGAGTTTTGAATGGTTGAGCTGGAGGGATGAAACGGATTCGACGGCTAAGAAGAAGTTGAAGCGAAACTACGAAGGCTGAACTCCGAAGTATAATTGATGTTTTTAGGAAAAATAAAATAAAATAAAGGACGGATGTGATTATTAGTTGGACATAATGAAGGAGTTGAGTGAAACTAATTGCAAGAAACTAATTTAGTTACATGGCAGCCTAATGCTTGAGAATGAGAGCAAAAATAAACGACAGTACAGCGCTATGGGACGCTAATGTATTACTTGTGTTAGTTGTAATTTGATTCCTCCTCCTTTTAGTTACTTGTTTGCTTTTACCCTATTGGATACTTCAGTATGAAAGTTTTATGAAGAGTGGTTGACATGACCTATTCAAAAGCAAGATCTAAACGAATGAAAAATTGAAAGAGAAGCATATGAAACCTGTTATTAGTGGCGTATCCAGGATTCCGGGCGGAATAGATAAAATACGAGAAATTTTAATTCAATAATATAGTATACCTACTAGTATGGACCCCATTGATTACCCCGTAGCTTAAAAATTATGTATAATAGAGTTTATATTTAAATTCATTGTATAGCACGTCTTTAAATTTGTCGATAACAAACATCAACGTCAAATACTTATGTAAAAAAAAAAATATTGATATCATATAGAAAAATGATAATAATTTTTTTCATCTCTTCAGGAATACTAGCAAAGAAAATCACTTGAAAATGAAATATTTCCCATAAATTTCTTATATAACAATTTTTTTTTTCGTTTGATGTTACTCTTCTCGTTATATATGTGAGTGATTTAATGGATGAAGCCATTGAAGATAAACTACAAACTAGGCAAAAAACTAGTAAAAGAAAACAATCAAATCAATTTTAAAAAAAAGAGTACTCAAAATACAAAATACGATGCACATGTAAGTTGATTTCAAAACAATACGATTCATAAACTAATTTACCGATATATTTTTGCAAACACCAAGTTGCAAATTTCAAAAGTTAGAGCAACAAATTCGGTGAAATATAGAACTTGATTTCTTGAAGGAAAAAGAGTAACCGATGAGTTTAATTTAATTAATAATTGAATAGGAAAGATGATTATTTCATATTACCTCTAAATTTAAATTATTAAAAATAAATTATATAAATGAAAAGGTGTTATGAATAATAATTGAAGAATAATTATTAGGTGTTATGAATAATTGAGAATAATGTGGTGGTTATGAATTATGAGGAATAATTTGGTGGAGGAATAATTTGGTAAAAGATGTAATTATATGTGAATGACTATTATACCCTTGATGAAATTATGTAATTACGATTATGCTATTCAAGCTTTCCTATAAATAGAGTCGATTATTAATGAAATTTATTCCCGAATTCCTTAGAATTCATTCTCTCTAAATTCTCTCTATTGTTTCTATACTTTTATAACACGTTATCGACGCAGTCTCTAACCTTTTTGAGTAATATGAAGGAGTATGCTTCTACAACAAATCTTATAGATGATCTTCTCATATCGAAACCTAATTATTATAAATAACTTAATCCATCTCCAATCAATACTTATCTTTCTTTTCTCTCTTATCTTTTTCCCACTTTCTCACGCCTCACTCTCTATCTTCCCAATCACTCACGAAAACATTTATACTGAGACAAAGAGTTGTGGGCAATTCAAGAATTGGCAAATGGAGGAAATACGTCATGCTCAATCGCTTCTCCCTAAGAAAAAGGAAAAGGTGTATATATTATATTACTTTATAATATAATAATATATTAAACTATAATATTCGTTTTCTCGAGATATAAGGAGCATACGTTATCAAAATCAAATTTTCTCGACTCCATTATATTCGATTTAACGAGAGCTTCAATTTGACACCAACATTGATAGGGTAATAACTCGTTTTGAAATATGTTATTATCAAACTTTCAAAATTTACAAATCAGTACACTAACTTTTGAAAAAGTTACAAAATAGTCCTTGAATATTTTGACATTGATAAATTGAAGTAGAAAGGAGATAATTTTCCAATCGTAAAACATTGATAAAATATTTTTGACAATTTTACCTTTACGAATTGGAATGGACAATTTTACCCTTAGGGTAAAACCGACCTAATTTTGACGACAGTGAAAAATGGATAGAATATTCATGAAGAAATTCTAAATCCATTGATTATATAAAATGGTTTGAAATCCATTTGAGTTAAAAGATCGGAATATTATTTTAACTCTCAAAGAGTTCAATTACATAATGTACTTATTCTGTAAGGATAAGTGTCTCTTCAGAAGTAATGAGTATTTGTTCTAGAAGAACAAATTTGCTCCCGTAGAAGCAGCTCAATATTTAATTCTCGCACTTTATTTACTGCAATTTAATTCTTTGCAATACCTCCTACTTGATGATGGGTTCAACCGTCACTAAACTAAGGTTTTATATATTTCTGCAATTTATATGCTAAGTGATGGGTAATACCTTCTACTAAGGCAGATCCTACTCCTCAAGAAGTAGTTAAATATTATGCAATTTAATTCTTGCTATTTAAATTCCGTAAATTTATATTTATTGCAATAATTCCCATAAGGTAGGTTCGACCACCTATTGGAGGAAATTTAATTTCTACAATTTAAATTTATGCACTTTATAGTTTGAGTATATTTCCAATGTGGTGGGTAATACCACACGATTGGTGTGCATATTTCCAATGTGGTGGGTTATACTACACGATTGGTTATAACTAATCCTACCTGTAAGAAGTAGTTGATCAAATATTCTAATCATACTCTCGAAGTAGTAGACGATGAGAATAAAATTACTTCCCCATATATACCGAATATTAATGGAGAAAATTGAGTAAGTGGTACTTGAAGTCACCATTGGATAAATAGATGAAAATAAAATGCTCAATAGATCCCATGTTGATAAATCAAAGATAATATATCGCATGGAGAAATTATATGAAGTAATCTCATCGATGATATGAGATTGTATTAATATGAGAATAAAATGCTCTTGAAGAAGCATAATCACTAGATTTACGTATTTGAATAAAGCCAATATGATATTATTATTACTCCGGAAGAAGTACAAAGCAAAGTGGAACATATTGAGAATATCAAAGATGGCATTAAACACTCGAAAATATAGAAATGCAAAAAGAATATACATCTTGAATCCATAAATGAGGATGCGTCTCGAGAGTATAAATACCCGTAACTCGCCACCATCAACATTAGGATTCATAATGAAATATTTAAAGGATCCGAATTTCTTTTTCGCTTGACACCAGTGATGTCCGTGACCAAGACGGACTTGGGCTTCCACAGATTCTTGAACATATGCATGAAATTTGATGAGTTGTTCATCAACAGTACTAGCAGAAATAAGTATTTTTCTCGCTGAATGAGAGATAAACTTATTATTTACACCCTTATCTAGAAACGCTAGTAAGCCATCAAAGAAATTATTAATATTCAACAAACCTATTGGTTTGACATGAAAATTCCACTGTGCCAACGAGGCTATATTGAATATTTCCTCTAGTGTGTTGTAGCCGCCTGGAAGGACAATGAAAGCATCACTATTATTCATCATATACATGATGCAGTTGTGGATGGATTGCGCTTGTAGCACCAACCCTGCTGGACCCATGGTAGAACTGGCTCCAATTCGAGTATTAGATTCAACTAGATGGAAAGGTATTACACTCGAAACTCTTATTCCCCATGATTGTGCGGCCATTATAAGTCTAGCTAAAAGTTTGTTGTTGGTTCCTCCGTATAGTATCTTTGATTTCTTGTCTCCCTAACTCTTTTTAGTCGGTTTGCCATATCCACATATTGGATATGGCCTACTGCTTTAGATCCACCAAGAATACATACGGTTTTTAATATGGCGAGGTAAAGTGACTTGTATGAGATGATTCTAAAATCTCCACATCCATCTCTACTCCTATCTCTCTTTTTGCACTATATTTTCAACATGAGAGATATATGAATCCCTCTATTTAAAGAAAAATTTTAAAACCAATAATTGAGTGCACTATTTACTTTTTGACAAATATGAAAGAGAAAAAAAAATGCAGAAAATTTTTTTAAGTGAAAATGACATATATCTGTCGGTGATTGAAAAATAATATATATATACATATATATATCTTAAAATCGAAAAACAATATTTACAATTACAAGAAAAACATTGATCTTCGTTATTACACCGAGCTTCCTTATATTAATATGGGAAAATCATTATGCTAAAATTTTCTACTAAATTTACAAACATGATCTTCTAAAGTAAGTTTTTCAAGACTGTAATGCGTTTGTTGATCTTTGAATTTGGCACATAAGGCCATTAGCTCACCTTGTACGTGTCCACTAGGATGTGTCTCAAGAGCCTGTTGAATATCATCCAAAGGCTCCTTACTCAATCCATCCTTAATGAATGCTATTTTATCTTCTCGATTTCTTGATAAGTACCCCACAGATTTACATCGAGTGTCACATGTCCACCGAGCACACTTGTAGCATCCTCCTAATCTTTTTGCTCTCCGTTTCTTTGAAAAACTACTTTTACCCATACCAGGCATGTATTTAGAAGGAATTGAAACCTCACCAGATAATCGAACATTTGCTTCAATCAAGCATCGGATATCTTGTGGGATACCCTTATTCATTAGCATCCTTAATCTTTCCAGCCTACATCGATAAATCCTTTTTAGGATTTTGATCGGTAGTGATGGATAGTATTTTCGAAGATTTGAGAGCATATGATCCATTATAATGTATAGACCCTTGTTAGGATGAATTTTGCAATAATTTTGATGATTTATTTATAGAATAATACGACGCGTATGAAATAAGACTCAGATTTTAAATAAATAATATGAAGCGTAAGAGCTACGATTTGAATTAAATAATAGCCGGATGTGATGCGTATGAGTGTAACTCCTGTTTGAACAAGAGTAGACAATAATGTCACCAAAAGATGATGGAATATGTCGGTGAATTATTTCTATGATAAATCATATTGAGCACTATACGCATACTAGTGAAATCGATATAAGAATTTCTTGAACTAGAAGTTCAATAATACTGTTTGCAAAACCTGATGACCATCCCGGTTTAAATAATTATTGAAATCAATATTTCAAGTGAAGAATTAAAAGAATTCTTCAATGATTGTTCTCGATAAATGATGAAATCATTACTAGCCAATATTGGGAATAAATCCCAAATATATACGGAATAAAGGATGAGAAGTATGGGCCCACTCATCCTCCATGTGGACTACTAGATATTATGATATGGATCCACTAGATAGTCACATGTGTATATGATTCGTAATTTGAAATTTCTGAAATATTTGCTCACAGTATGAGCATGATTTCAGATTTAATGATAAAGCTAGTAAATGTATATCCCAATGATTTGAATAAATCCTTGAAGGATTTGAGTATCTTGCATACAAGTGGGATATTATATGGCAAATTATTTAAAGTCCTCAAATAAATTGCCGATATCGAGAATAGAATGCAAACGGTCTAAATTCCCATATTAAAATTTGAATGATGAGAACATATATGATTAAAATCATACCAACTGTATGAGTTTTGGTGTTCTAAATTTTCTCAGCATGAGGGGGAGTATTAAAGGTTGAAAATAATATGTGAAATGAATCATGTTATATTCTCGAAATTGAAATACGAACTTGAAGTTCAAAGATGCATGAAAGGCTATGAACAATCACATATATCAGCTACGATGCTTTGATAAGTTAGCACGCTAGAAGCGTTGATATTTCCCCAATCATATATATCAAAGCAAATTATAAAAGATGGTCTTAATAACGGAGGCATATGCTCTTGAAGAGTATATAGACATAACTATATTGTGAAATCCTACAAGAGGGTTGATAATGAGATATCTCGATAAGTTATGTCGATATGGGGAAAGAAATGAAATTGAACCGTGTCGACACGATATGAAAATGTAGCGCTACATATGATCAATGATAATGAAAATATTGAGATATATTGAAGATGATAAATGGTGAATGTGAAATCCTTAACTTATGAGATGATGAGATGATGATGACTAGTGCTCAAGTTTAAAGATAAGCATGGTGGTCATTATATGTTGCATGCTCATGAAAGTTAAATTACCGATCGTGTGTGTAGTACCGAAAAGGAAATTAAAGGATCGGATGAGCTAAACCCGTGTTTATGAGTACCCTAAAGGGTGAGCTAAGCCCCTGGGAATGAAATAACCTATTAAGTGAGTATTAAATGTTAAATGATATATTTTAAATGTTAGTTAGTTATGAAGGTTTACTTATATGTTTATATGTTTTTACGATGAATTTATATGCTTTAAATTGTGTGTTTGGAGACATGTGTTCATGGTGAATGTTTTGTAGTTGTGTACGAAAATTGATGCACTCTAAATGAACGAAGAGTATAAAACCAATGTATATGATACTCATACAAATGTATGAAAGATTTTGAAATTCTTGCAGCATACTTGTATAAATTACGCGTTGCACTCTTTTTCCCTTGATTGAGGTTTTATCCCATTAGGTTTTCCTAGCAAGGTTTTTAATGAGGCAACTTTAAAGGCGTATTCACATGAATAATGTACTCTTTTTCCTTCATTAGGGTTTTTCCCACTAGGTTTTTCCTAATAAGGTTTTAACGAGGCATATTCATGGTATATTGAGAACGATATGAGAAATTGATACAGTGTATCTATTGGATCAAGTTATAATGGAGCTAATGCTTTAGATCCAAACGATGATGATATTGAAATCATTTACCAGAAGTAAAGATATCAGTTCTCAAGATATGAAATCAAACGGAGCAGCTGGACTCTTTTTCCTTCGATCAAGTTTTTTCCCACTGGGTTTTCTTGACAAGGTTTTAACGAGGCAGCACGTGAATACTCATATGCCGCTGATAGACATCAGGGAGAGCAATGTTTTGATGAAGCAGTATATAACCACTCCAAGCTATCCTGCAATCGGTTTGGAAGTTTTTTCCCACTGGATTTTTCTCCAAACAGTCAGGAAGACATTTGTATTAATAGTCGTTCAAGAAGTGTTATGAATAATAATTGAAGAATAATTATTAGGTGTTATGAATAATTGAGAATAATGTGGTGGTTATGAATTATGAGGAATAATTTGGTGGAGGAATAATTTGGTGGAGGAATAATTTGGTAAAAGATGTAATTATTATATGTGAATGACTATTATACCCTTGATGAAATTATGTAATTACGATTGTACCATTCGAAGTTTTCCTATAAATAGGGCTTCAGTTATTAATGAAATTTATTCCTGCGAATTCCTTAGAATTCATTCTCTCTAAATTCTCTATATTGTTTCTATACTTTTATAACAAAAGGAAAGAAAAACAAACTAAAAGTAGCCACAAAAGAAAAGGCAAGGGACAAAAAGAGAGGAGAAAACAAAAAGGAGAAAAGGAAAAAAAAAAAATTAAAGTTTGGAGGATGTGAAGAAGGCCCGATCCTAAGACCTTGAGTATAAATTACACATCTCCTACCAACCACCTACAATTGTTACTCAAGTAATAAGTTTAAACTTACAAGTATATAACATATTTTTCTAGGGGTAGGATTGGGTTACAACACAGTCCACACACCCCATCTACGCCACTGCCTCTTATTGCATTCAATCAAGCCTCGACATATATAAATTTAACCTGGAAATGTTCAAGTGCTCCCAGGAACACCGTACTCTCGTAGTGATTTTCGGCTACGGCTACATACAATCTCCGTTTTGAAATCTATAACCAGATTTAGGTCTGGCAAATTATGGTAAAAAATTTTGACCAATCGCCACAGATCGCTACAGTATCGTAGGAAAATTTTTCTAATTACTGGAGCTCTATCTCATTGTACCAAATATAGATTTGATCGCGAATTTCAAAATAAAAATTGTATCTTATCAGGAAATCATGCCAAAAATATTATAATTATGGTACTCCCGTGAACACTAGAAATTTGCTCTAATTTAACCTAGTTCCGTTCAGAAGAAAACACATCGCGGACTATTTCTACGTGTCAAATCAAATACTCTTGAGACATTAAAAAAATTTGCTAAATTATTCCATACAACCAAATATAAAAGTTTTAACTGTCCTCCAGTCAACCCAATTAACATCAAGTGAGGGTCACATCGATAAAGCAAAAAGGGCTGCAAGCATGAACTGACCGTCGACAAAAAACATTGCTGAGATAATTGTACCAATCATCTCCTTATGCATTGGAATATGGAGTGTACGTTGATTATTTTACTACGCTTGTCTTTTTTTCTTTCCCTCCCAACAACATGAGAGGATTTCAAAGTTGAAATGAGAAATGTACGTGTACGGGTAGTTTTATTGTCATATGGCCTAAATAGATATCATTGTGTCAGGAATGTCCTTAAATATACGAGTGTGCTATAGTTATGATATTTTTGTATATTTTTTGGTTATAGGCGATATTTATTGGGAAAAGTGAGACCTGATTCAAAACTAGCACAGCAACGCAAAATTCCATTAATTTGAAAAAATTTTCAACGATGTCGTATGCTCAAATCAAAGTTTTTAGTGAAAATCAGAGTTTTTGGTAAAAAAAACTTCGACTTTTAGTAAATTGCATCGTCGGAAAATTTTTCGGGTTCCTTGAGCTTCGTTGAGCTCAAATCAAACTTCGATTTTTCCCAACAGAAGTCATATATGATCCAAAAAAATACAAGAGTGCCATAACTATAGCATGTTCTGGTGTGCTGGATCATTATCATATCATTGTGGTTTCTTATTCTTGTCAAATTTGTGGTTGAGAAGTAGTGATTATCTTGTGAATTCGTATATTTATTTTATTCTAATTTTTCTTTCTTTTATCAAAATGATTAGTGGCATGAATGATTAAATTGTATGCTTTGAACAGCTGAAAATGCAATAACGTACATACATAAACAAAAATGAACTAATTCTAGCTATTTAATTAGAAAGCGCATGATCTCTCAATATCACAACCTCACAAGTATGTGGAGTAACATAAATGGGCAAAAAGGTTTTAATGGTGCCATTTGTACCAACACTTATCCTAAAAATTTCCATACAATTGATATAACGTTATTTTATTATCAGTTTACACACAAAAGTAAACACTGAATCATCAGTTGTGTGTAAATTTTTCAGTAATGTTGTCAATATAAGTAACATTATTGGAAATATATATTTTGAATTATGCCAATGTAACTTTGAGGGTTGGAGACTAGTGAAGAAGAGAACCACACGTGCAATGAAGATTCGACTCTACTTTCTAAAGTTGAAAATAGAAATCTCTGGGGATAAATCGTGTCTGAGACTCTGTAGACGCCTCAAATCTTGATGCTCCCCACCACCATGGCCCTTCCACCCACCGCCCCATCTTTTGATTTCCCAAATATAGGGACACAAATCTCCATCAATATATTGTTTCTAGTGACATTGGCATAGGTCACTAGTACGGGGGTCGGGGGATATGATTTCTTTGGTGTTAATAATGTTCAGCATTATCGAATACATCTTTATATTTTTTAAACTATCAATACTACCAAGAAAATTCACTTTTAACTACTGATATAAAGTTTACTTAAAAATTGTTCTACGACTATCCTTTTCTGACAAAACAATTCAAAAATATCTTCTCCTATGAAGTTGGTGAGTCTAAAGTGTTAATTGTTATATATGTTATGTGAAGCGAGATACACTCGGATCGATCTTTTCATGGTTAGGATTCCATACTTGTATTAGAGCACTTGTTCTATAATTTAAGTATAACACGAAAATTGGAATAGGGTTGTCATAGCTGATCTCTTTTATATTTTAGCATCATCACCTCATATATTGAATTGTAATTGTTGTACGTAGAATGTTGTCTCTCAAGATGAACTTGTATAAATCATGTATAGTCTTAGCTTATATCTTTTATATTCTACTTACATTTATAGTCCATGTTCAACGTTTAATATATACGATTAGAATGTTAAATTTCTTACAGTGCAAGCAGAATATCCACATGTCAAACACATACCTCATTATTATCCACATGTCTCATTTCTATTGCTCGCAAGCACAGTCAATCTTGTAAAACAACCTTCAACTAGTAGCTGATTCATATTGGCAAACTTCTTGAGTGTCGATCTCACTGTTAAAAAGTAGATGGGACCATTATATCCAAAGACGACCTTTTTTTCACCTAGCATTATTGTATTACCTAGGTCTTTTATATTGCAATAATGTATCTATATGTCGGCAACAAATAAGATATTGATTTATATGGGTCCCACCTATTTTAGTCATGCATGCATGTCCAAATTTGAGGTGTACATGTCTTACCAACCCAGTCCATTAATTAGTTCTTCCCCTCCCCCGCTGGCCTGTACTTTTTCTGTCCCCTTCGTCGTGACGTAGCTGATTACGCGTTGAAACCGAGTTCATAAATCCGACAGAGCATTTCCGTTGCCGTTGTCACTGTGGGCGTGAAGATAATGTGCATGATTAATATAGAGAAAATAATTATTTTAATTGAAAAAAATTAGAAATAAAGAAGAAGAGAGAAAAAATAGGAAAAGATGAGATATATAAAAATAAATTAAAAAATAATAAAATAACAGTGGATAATGTGAAATTGAATGTGGAAATATAGATATGGCACAAGAAACGATGAAGAAAAAGTGGAGAAAAGTGGGAAAAAGTGAAAAAAGTGAGAAGAAATGAAAAAAAAATGTGGAATCCACAAATTTTTTTGTGTCACTATAGGATGTACAATAGACATTTACAATGGAGATGCTCTTCATCATTGTGTAAATTTTGATCCAGTACCCAATTATGATGTAGAGGCACACAATAGGTTAACTATGTGACAATATGACTCGAAAGTACTGGATCCACGCACTTAATCTGTTGTGTGTCCACATTAACAATGGACACAATATTCTAATTGTGTCCAATTCGATACTAGATCAAATTCAACTATCGCATATCGAGGTACAATTGTTACAATATTGAATACTGATATAATATCTATGTGGGCACAAGATTATTATGTTCACAAAATACGTGTTATCTTGATATTAAATATTGTGATTGACTTTATGATGTGATCATTTCAACATCATACAAGCCTGATTGTAAATGAGTAATTGATTGAAACACATTATATATTGATTATTAATTTACTAACAAGATTGACACACCTTATCGAACAAAAAAATTTAATTTAATTCATGAAAAACTTTAAAAGTGATCTAACCATCATGACAACAAGTCTAAAGAGATGCATGTCCAAACGAATAGAGCTTGAATATTTAGTTTAAACCTAAAATGGACTTAAATTTACTGGGGAAAAAAAGGACAATTGACAAAAATAATACTAAAATTGAAAGCACGTGTTATCTACAATACGACGAACTCGATGGGCTGAAAGTAATTCATCATGGATTGGATGATCACAAAGGCCAATGCAATGAATTTGATATGGCTAATTATTAGATAGGTGAAAGAGGTAACACAAAAATTCCTTTGACTAAAATTTACACATGTTCGTTTGTGATAGACAGTTCAAAATTGCATTAATAAAAAGTGGACAATGACGTGTTTGGAAGAAATTATATAGAGAATAAAGCAAATAGGATTGATTAATTATTGATCTTGTGGAATAAGTGAAAGCTTCGTTCTTCCACTTATTTTCCCATGCAAGACAAATTATACTTTATGAATCAAAGCTTGTGGTGACAGTGCAGCCAAGGCTGTGAATATCATTACACCTGTGATCGTCAGTCCAGCTAATGTCGGAGGGACAGTCTGATTTTGCATAAGAGACAAATATCACTTCGCTATTAATTATAATTATTTTAATATAATACAATTAATACGACATCATTCAATATCATAGGTGACATGTATTACATACCATTGTGTGCATAGAACAAAATATATATATTGGTAATATCTATTGTCGGGGAAAAAAAAAAAAAAGAAGCAAATGCAAGTAAGAGAGCCCCTGATGGTAACGGCCCGCACGCGGGGGGGGGGGGGGGGGTCTCACTCTCCTGCTAGCAGCAAAAATTTGCTGCCAGCGCTGGGGTTAGAAGCTAGCCGATATATATATATATATATAGCTAGTAAAAGTCTAACTATTCACTATTTTGATTTGTCACTTTTTGGCAGACAATCACATCAGAATTCAGAATCTTATTGGGACCAGCTGGTGATCTCCTGCCAACTTGGGAGGAGAGTATGCCAGCCCACATCATCGTCCTCGTTTTTTAAAAAAAAATATTTTTTTAGTATCTACGTTAAATGATATGAGTAATATATAACTGTTAACACGATTTTCCCCCCAAATTTTGGGGGTGTTGGCACCTGCCAATACTGCTGGCAGGAAATCTTTTCTGTATTGGGACCTTGGAGGTAAATAAACCATATATACATACCACTCATTTTCCCATTTTGTAAAGATTATTGTCTTTCATGGGAGATATTTATCAATTATTGAAGAGGTGATGTATATTAATTAAACTCAAATCTTATATTCAATATAATAATTAAAATGATAAATTAATTGCAGTTAAATCACTATTCACCACCGAATTTCTAAGTGTTTTCTTGGTCTTTATACTCTAATTGTCTAATTGACTCAAGATATTGAAATTAACTAGGTTACCATTGCAAACATCCTATATGGTAAGGATTAGAGTTTGCTTGGATAAATTTTAATTTTTCCAAAAACTAAAATTTTAAATTTGAATGTCAGAGATTATGAAATGATACAAATAATAATGAACAGCGCTCTATGATCTGTAATTGCTATTTATGTCTCATTTTTTTTTCTTTGAATTATAAGGCTAAGATAAAGTGTAGGAGAGGAGAATCGAATCCTATACCTAGGGAGTGGGAGAGGAATTCGAATACCACTAAATCACATACGTCTTGGCTTTGTGTCTCATTTTGATTGTATAGTATATTTATTTTTTAAGTTAAAAAAAGACTAGTGGAATTAACACAGGCTTAGTGTCACATCCGGTTCTCCTCAATGTCAAATTTCATCTACTATACAGTCCAATTTCGTTTAATACTAAATATCAAATTAACGCACCTTTGTATTGTAATAAAAGGTATTGCAGTCGTGCAAACTGTCTAACTGAGGTAGCAATAATGTGCTTCATATATTAGAAATCGATGGTTGTAACATCATTCATTCATTTAATACTTTTTAAAATTCCAGTCTAGTCCAACAGATTACATTGTACAATTATGTTTATACGCTAGTTAGCCATGACGGTGACCACTAAAGGCTGAAAAAAGCCTAGATGCTGGCAAGTGTTAAGATGTGTGTAAAAATAAATTTTTATGCAATTTTTATGTGATATAGGAGAGAGAATGAAATGAATTGATTGGTAGAGATTTGTATAGTACAGGTAGATTCGACCAGATACGTAGATGTGAAATAGGAGAGAGAATGAGTGAGATTGACAAAAATGTCTAAAAATATGTAAAAATGTACAGAATAACACCTGCTAACTGTTGCCTTTGCTAACATTCTGTATTTTTTAACTAAGTATTATTATTTGCATACCTAAGTAATCAGTACTCACTGATTTGGACTCTTAAATTTATAACATTTATTAGAAACTAATCATTATTATATTAGGGTATGTTTGATAAAGATTATTGAAGAAATGACTTTTAGATATGTATTAAAAAATATAATTAAAAAGGCTCAAATCAATATTATGTATGGTTAAAAATGATGAGGGGGAAATTTTTATCTTTTTATTTAAAGTTGCACCAAACGAGCTTTGAATGTCTGGACTATAGGTGGTATCTTATGCTTTTGGCCGAAGATTTTGTGTTACTGCAAAACCATCTCTATTATAGGATCAAGATTAATTATATTGACTCTTCCAGCAAAATTAAATTTTATATCATCAATAACGATCGTTCAGATCTATTGTTTTAGTTCATGTATCATTGGCTCTTCCATTCAATTAAAGCAATCAATATCATTGAATTGATGCACTTTGGTTGTATGTGTGGACCGTTTTGACTAGATAAAACAACTTAATAATGAAAATTAAGACAATAGATCTGAATTCATCGACACGAGATCGAGATTGGCTAAGCACGTTGTTATTTTTTTTGAAGCTTGACATCATCAACACAGCAATGATTCTTGATTCTGTTTGTTTGCATAATTAAGTTGAAACATCTTCTGCCAAACCTTTTCCGAAGCCGCAAATCTTGAAAAGGGGTTGGGGCAATCCTAGTTGAAAAAGAATAGTAGGACACAAGAAGTAGGACACTAGTGGCCACTTACATCCTACTTACCAAGGCCCTTTTTGGAACGACGACCCCTTCTTTGTTCTTGTTACTCATGACCTCAATATCAATGTCAATTCTTCGTAATTTAATTTTTTTTTTTCTTTTTGGGTAGACTAGCCCAAGTGCCCAACCCGACAGTCAATGTATGCCAGTTAAGTTTCATTTGAAATAAATACATAGCTCCGGACACATGTGAAGGCAAGAGCCAAATGTTCGCTGAAAAATGAGAAGTTGGTCATGTATGCATGTACGAATGTGCTACTTTATTTTCGATAAAAGTGTTTCAACTACGTAAAAATGTATGGATGAAAATAGTATAAATGATTCAGCACCCACTCCCGGGTGTTTTCTAATCACATACAACTTCCATTGGCAAAATCGAAACCAGATCGAGAACAACAACAAGACAAAGCTCCAGCAGTCTAGAAAAGTTTCCGGCGACGTCGTTTGCCACCGGTTAAAAACTTGACTAAAAAATGACCAAACTTTGACCCGTGGCCAATGGCGTCGACGTAAAATTGTCCGAACTACTGGAGTTTCGCATCGTTGTGATGGTTCGATCTAGTCTTGATTTTCGAACGGAGGTTGAGTGTGGCCGAAAAATATTCTCGAGTGTGTTGGATCATTGTTGATGAAAATACTATATCGACACTTAATTAAGTGTATTGTTCCTTCATAATATCATTCTATTCCTTTGTGTCTAATCACTAATGTTGTATACCATGTAGTACATGATGATAGTGTCCGCATAACATTTCTCTTCAACCAACACTTTAATACATAGGTTTTGTGCCACAAGAAATGTAGATCACAGAACTATATAGTAAAAATGTAAACTTTTTTATCCTACACATTTTTCGTATGTGTGATGTATTTTATTTTTTATGTTTTGTTTTTTAAAGAGAACTGATCCTAATTCGAAAATCTAAGTTTAGGGTAGAAATTCTATTGATATCAAAATGAAATATAAAGATGGGGAGTTTTGGGCCAAGATCTCCCAAGAAAGATTATGCAATTCTCCTGTTCTTACCACATATATATATTCTCATACTTGTGATGTATTTAAGACTTTAAATTTAAATTTTTATTTTTCTATGGGAGTTAATTTCACCTACGGTTGCTTAAGTTACATAAAAATAATGGAATGGTCATTGAAGTTTTAAAATTTCATCGGCGGTCACCCAAATTTATATTATTTTTGCCAATGGTCACCAATGGTCGAAATCGTTCTAAATAAAATTTAAAGGACTAAAAGTGCAATTTATTGTCGAAAAATAGAATTGTAAGGAAGCTCTCATCTTCATCGATTTAGACATTACCACTGCCACCTTGTTCGACCATGTTTTCCGTAAAATTTGACCATCATAAGCAGTCGCTGGTCTAGACCTTGATCAAATTCAGGGGGTCACCATCGAAGAATTCATTAAAGAAGAAATATCTCTCTAGCATGAGGTAGACTTACGTTAATTGTTATTTTGCTCGTCACAAGATGAAGCAAACTTACATTGAAGAGTATGTTTAGTAGAGATTTTTGTAAGTGTAGTTGAGATGTAAAGTAAATATATTAAACTATATGAAAAGTCATCAAATCGGTGGTTGGAATTGATGTTGGAGAAATGATTGTAGAGATAATGTGTAGTAAAGAGGCTCTAAACTCTCTCTCTACAACTGAACAAGTAATAGATTGAAATAAGTGTAAGGAAAAATACTTGACAAATTCACAACTCAACTTCAACAAATTTACATTAATAATGTAAGTATTATAAACTTGAGTAACTGTGGGTGAAACTTTGAAATTTCAGTGAGTATTTGGTTACTTGCATATAATTTGAGTGACCATAGATGAAATTAACTCCTTTTTCCATCGTATTTGTTTAGAAGATTTAATATTTGTAAAACTTATATAGCGAATTTTGAATTTTGAGTTTCATATAAAAGTAGAAGTTGACAATACACTTGTTCAATAATTATTTATTTAACTCATAAATTTAATTAAAAAAATAAAGAGGTAATGAGAAAAACTAAAATATACGGAAAAAATAGTTGCCAACATATTGATCGATAATTGATACATGGCCACCATTTTGATGGAGGTGGTGAGAGGCACGTGTCAATCATTGATCAATATAATATGTTGGCAATTTAAGTTACCAATATATTGACATTGGATCATTAGTGCTAAAATATAAGGTTGTTCAATAATTAAATATATTAATAGAAAGAAGAACAAAAAATAAGATGCAACTGAGAGCATTTAGACACACCTGAAATGGTAGGTTATAAACGTTCTCGATTTAGTGCTGACATGTGGCCGGATGATAGGCACATGTTCCCCTCATTAGGGGATCCGGTCACATGTACAGATGGTTTTTCTTTTAAAATTTTATATATTTAGATGTCAAAATATTTGTTTATCCATGATAATCTATATATTAATAAAACCAGGACATTTTCCCGCCACTTTCATATATTTTTCTGAATTAAAAAATCAATTTTTTATTCTGCAATCATAAATTTCCACACGCTTCTTCACGTTCCAACCCAAAATCAAATTTTTATTCGTCATAATCTCTATTTCTTTTTGTGATTATCGATGACTTTGTCATTATTAAAATCACCTAAAAAGTATGAGAAAAAGTAAGACAAAAGAGTGTCAACCTATATGACAACAGAATAAAAATTTATTAATAATCGGAGAAAAAAGGAATTTATATCTTTATCTTGACAATCAGTTAACCAAAATGAAAAACGAAATGTCGACCACAAACGTAAACTAATGGAAAATTTATTGTTCAACCAAATAATAAATAACTTTGATTTTTTAATTTTTTAATTTTTGAAATCTAAATAACTTCTATTTAATTATAAAATTTTATGAAATTTGAAATTGATATTAATTACACATAAATTTTTTTTTGAATGGATTACATATAGGTTTTATATTAATGAAAAAACGTACATATGCTATAATTTATTTGTTCCTTTATATATTTTTACAATGACAACCAATTAACCTAAATGAAAAAGGAAAATGTCTGACGACAAATTGTTCAACTAAATTAATAAATAACTCCAATTTTAATCATAAAATTATATGAAATCAGAAATTGAAAATTAATTCGATGTATAAGGGGGCGTTCTGTTTGTTTTGTATTTTCTATTTTCATATCCGGCCCGCCCACCGATATTCACAAATCAAAGGATCTTCACAAATCAAAAATTGATATTCACACCAATCCTCCCCTAATCTCGAATCCTTTTTCCTTATCGCTGCCTGCACACGGATCTTTAATTATGGTAACGAGTTTCACCGCTTCTACATGTCTTTCCCTATTCGACTTCTTCTTCAGCGTGCATATATATATATACACGCATCGTGTGTTGAGCATAAATCTCCCCGTGAAATACGCGGGTGGAAACACTAGTTTTAAATAATATAAACTATAATGTATAGAAAACACAAATATTACTTGTTACTTTCAAAAGATGCTAATACAATATTTAAATATAAATTAATAGTTACGTAGAAAGTAAGTTAATTATTAAAAATTAATTATAAAAAATGTAACAAAAATTTGAGGGCATATATAATTGCAGTTATAAACAAAGTTGAAGCCCTTTTTGTGCAATTAAATGGTGGTGTGCATAATAAATTGTGTAGTGTGAATATAATTAGTCTAACGTAAAACTTGTAACTACAACAATAAAAGATAATTGACAAAAATATATCACTAAAACACAAAATACTATAGATATAACTTTTAACAGTATAAGTTTTATTACTTACAACTCTTATGATCTTTACCCTTTCAATAGGTTAAGGGGTTTACATACTTTTTTTTTTACACTCGACACTCGACACTCGACCCTTGATTTTCTTTTCTTTTTTTTTCCCCCTTTTTTGTAACTATTATTATTATTATTATTATTATTATTATTATTATTATTTGTTATGAATATAATAATAATATTAATATAATATAATTAATGAGGGAAGTGAGGGAAATAAATTATTATATTTTATTTATGTGAATGACTATTATACCCTTGATGAAATTATGTAATTACGGTTGTGCCATTCGACGTTTCCCTATAAATAGGGCTTCAGTTATTAATGAAATTCATTCCTGTGAATTCCTTAGAATTCATTCTCTCTAAACTCTCTCTATTATTTCTATACTTTTATAACACGTTATCAGCACGAGTCTCTAACCGTTTGAGTAATATGAAAGAAGTATGCTTTCTACAACAGATCTTATAGATGATCTTACAGACGTAAACCTGGATTATTACAATTTGAAGTACTCATAATTCTCACATCCCAATATATGATATACTCTCTCTCTACAATGATCTTATCTTAATCCCAAATTCATTTTCATTTCCTTTCCTAATTCTCCACTTGTGTAAAATTCCAAGAATCTGGAAAGAAAAGGAGATAAAAGTCAAATTTCTATACATTTCAATTTCAAGTTTATCCATTTCAAGCACACTTTTCCCTTCAAATTTCTTGGATATTTTGTTCAATTCAATATTGACTATGTGATTGCGTTCTCATCATTTTCGAATTTCAATCCCTTTTCTCTCGAGATGGAGAAAGAAATTAAATTCATTGAAAGATTATGCCATTAAAGCTCTTGTCAATACAGTGGATTATTTGGACAAGGTCAATGATTTCTTGGATGAAAAGGCTGATGAAATTACAGGAACTGAGATCAGAGTTTCTTGCATTGAGCAGATTTTGATGAAACGGAAAGGTATATAATATATATATATATATATATATATATATATTGTATTATATTACTTTATAATATAATAATATATTAAACTATAACATTCGTTTTATCGAGATATAAGGAGCATACATTATCAAAATCAAATTTTCTCGACTCCATTATATTCGATTTAACGAGATCTTCGATTGGACACCAATATTGATAAGGTAAACTTTTAAAAATTTACAAATCAGTACCCCAACTTTTGAAAAAGTTACAAAAAGGTCCTTGGACTTGTGAATATTTACATATTAATGCTTATAATGTCAAAACTTTATAAAGTGATATGTGCAAATACACGCACTTGCCAGCGCATCGCCACAAGAATCGGTAGCGATTAGCGGCGAGTATGTATTAATGTTTTATAAAGAAATATTTGTAGCGACACGCACCTGCCAGGCGGCACTGCCGCCGGCAACTGGTAGCGGTTGGCAGCAGCAGATATTTCGATTTACGGCCGTTTACTTTGACGATAATTATATTTTGAAGAAATAGTTAGAATAAATTTACTGCTATAGATATTTAAGTCTCGCACTTTATTTATTGCAATTTAAATACTGCAATACCTCCTACTTGATGATGGGTTCAACCGTCACTAAACAGAAGGTTTTATATATTTCTGCACTTTATATGCTAAGTGATGGGTAATACCTTCTATTAAGCAGATCCTACTCCTGAAGAAGTAGTTAAACATTATGCAATTTAATTCTTGCTATTTAAATTCCGTAAATTTATATTTATTGCAATAATTCTCATAAGGTAGGTTCGACCACCTATTGGAGGAAATTTAATTTCTGCAATTTAAAATTACGCACTTTAAATTTCGCATATATTTCCAATGTGGTGAGTTATATCACACTATTGGTATGCATATTTTCAATGTGATGAGTTATACCACACGTTTAGAATACTTATTACAAATGTGGTTGGATTAAACCCCACAATTGGATAACTGATTTATATATGTTCGATATGAATATTCTATTGATATTAAAGAAGAGATTTGAGCAAGTGATGTCAAAATTTACCGTTGTATGTATTGATGAAGTGAAATTGCTCAAAGAATCCCATTGTGATAAAAGAGAAAGAAAATATACCGTGGTGAAAAATCTCATTATGAGATTAGTATATTGTGATATGATGAGAAATGCTCTTAAAGAAGCATTTAATAAAGGAATGTTCACTTTCCACGTCTATTGAATATTGATGGAGAAAATTGAGTAAGTGGTACCTAAAGTTACCATTGGATAAATAGATGAAAGCAAAATGCTCAATAGATCCCATGTTGATAAATCAAAGAAAATATATCGCATGGAGAGATTATATGAAGTAATCTCATCAATGATATGAGATTGTATTAATATGAGAATAAAATGCTCTTGAAGAAGCATAATCACTAAGATTTCTGTAAAGACAATATGATATTATTATTATTACTCCAGAAGAAGTACAAAACAGCCTAAGTGGAACATATTGAGAATATCAAAGATGGCAATAAACACTCGAAAATATAGAAATGCGAAAAGAAAATATATATTGAACCCATAAATGAGGGATGCGTCTCGAGAGTATAAATACTCCGTAACTCGCCACCCCAAACATTCGGGTTCATAATGAAAGATCCAAATGATCTCTTTTTCGCTTGACACCGATGGTCTGTGGACTGATGGGTTTCACTTCCATGATTTTTGAACATATGATTGAATCTTGATGAGTAGATCAGAATCGTATTAGCGAAACAAGTATATTTCTCATTGAACGAGAAATAAATTTATGTTCTACACCGATCTAGAAATGCTAGCAAACCATCAAAGAAATAATTAATATTCAACAAACCTATGGGTTTGTTATGAAAGTTCCACTGCAAATGACGCTATATTGAATACTTCCTCCAAATGTTATAGCCGCCGAAGAACAATAAAAGCATCACTATTGCTCATCATGTACATCGACGATCGTGGATGGATTGTGTTTGTAGCATCAATCCAGCTGGACTAATGACATTTCTAACTCCAATTCGATTACTGCATCCAATTCGATGAAAAGGTATTACACTTGACACTCTTATCCCCCATGATTGTGCAGCCATCATAAGACTCCTTAATAGTTTGTTATTAGTCCCTCCATATAGTATATTGATATTTTGTTTCCCTAACTCCCTTACAAGTTGGTCGGCCATATCCACATATTGGATATGACCTACTAGTCTGGAGCCACCAAGAACACATATGGTTTTAATATGGCGAGGTAAAAGCTGACTTGTATGAGATGATTCTAAAATCTCCATATCCATCTCTACTCCTATCTCTCTTTTTGCACTATACTTTTAATGTATGAATATGAGAGATATATGAATCCCTCTATTTAAAGAAAAATTTTCAAACTAATAATTGATTACACTATTTACTTTTTGACAAATATGAAAGAGAAAAAAGCAAAAGAATTTTAGTGAAATGACATATACCTGTCGGTGATTGAAAAATAATATATATATACATATATATATCTTAAAAATTGAAAAACAATATTTACAATTACAAGAAAAACATTGATCTTCGTTATTATACCGAACTTCCTTACATTAATATGAGAAAATTATTATACTAAACTTTTCTACTAAATTTACAAACAGGATCTTCTAAAGTAAGTTTTTCAAGACTATAACGTGATTGTTCATCTTTGAATTTGGCCCATAAGGCCATCAGTTCACCTTGTACATGCCCACTAGGATGTGTCTCAAGAGCCTGTTGAATATCATCCAAAGGCTCCTTACTCAATCCATCCTTAATGAATGATATCTTATCTTCTCGGTTACTAGACACGTACCCCACAGATTTACATCGAGTGTCACATGTCCACCGAGCACATTTGTAGCACCCTCCTAATCTTTTTGCTCTCCGTTTCTTTGAAAAACTACTTTTACCCATACCAGGCATGTATTTAGAAGGAATCGAAACCTCACCAGATAATCGAACCTTTGCTTCAATTAAACATCAAAGATCTCCTGGGATGCCCTTATTCATTAGCATCCTCAACCTTTCAAGCCTACTTCGATAAATTCTTTTTAGGATTTTGATCGGTAGTGATGGATAGTATTTTCGAAGATTTGAGAGCAAATTATCCATTATTATATATGGACCATTATTATGGTGAATACTGTAAGTGCCCGGATAATTTATAAACGCGTATGAGGTAAGGCTCCGCGTTGGAACAGTATTGAAACATGAAGCGTATGTGCTAAGATTCCACGCTGAACAAGTGATGTGTAATAATGCTACCAAACATGATGGAATATGTCGGTGAGCTATACATATGATGAAAGTAATAAATCATGTTGAGCACTATACGAGATACTAGTGAAATCGATATAAGAATTTCTTGAACTAAAAGTTCAATAATACTCGCTTGCGTAACTGCATCGACCATCCCGTTTAAATAATTATTGAAATCAATATTTCAAGTGAAGAATTAAAAGAATTCTTCAATGATTGTTCTCGATAAATGATGAAATCATTACTAGCCAATATTGGAAATAAATTCCAAATATATCTGGAATAAAGGATGAGAAATATGGGCCAACTCATCCTCCATGTGGACTACTAGATATTATGATATGGATCCACTAGATAGTCACATGTGTATTTAAGAAATATTTGCTCACGGTATGAGCATGATTTCCAGATTTAATGATAAAACTAGTAAATGTATATCCCAATACTTGAATAAATCCCTGAAGGATTGAGTATGCGCATACAAGTGGGATATTATGTGACAAATTATTTAAAGTCCTCCAATAAATTGCCAATATCGAGAATAGAATGCAAACTATATAAATTCTCATATTAAGGCTGAATGATGAGAACATATATGAGTTTTAGTGTTCTAAATTTTCTTAGCATGAGGGGGAGTATTAAAGGTTGAAAATGATATGTGAAATACATCATACTATATCCTCACAATTGAAATATGAACTTGAAGTTCAAGGATGCATGAAAGACTATGAACAATCGCATATATCAGGTAGGATGCTTTGATAAGTTAATATTGTTAGAAATGTTGATATTATAAGAGTTCCCCAATCATATATATCAAAGCAAATTGTAAAAGATGGTCTTAATAGTGAGGCATATACTCTTGAAGAGTATATAGACATAACTATATTGTGTAATCCTACAAGAGGATTGATAATGAGATATCTCGATAAGTTATGTCGATATGGGAAAGAAATAAAATTGAAAGTGTCGACACACTATGAAAAGATAGCGCTACATACTATCAATAATAGTGAGGATATTAAAATCCATCGAAAATGCCAATCTTTGAAATATATGCCCTTATGATTAAAGTGTTCATATCGGTTTAATGAGAAATGATAATGAAACTCTTGAAGAGGTTTCAAATGTATTATTGTATCAGTGCATGCAACGGCTCAAAATATCTATATTGGTATTGTTGAGAAATTTATATGCTGTACTCTTTTCCTTGATTGATGTTTTTGTCCCAAAAGGGTTTTTCTCAAACAAGGTTTTTAATGAGGCAGCCCAATCTCAACTAATATGAAATCTCCAGAAGAGATTTAGGTATATATCTCGATATAGTGAGAAAATGAGATCGAAGCTGTTGATTGCATATATGCACTGAATATAACATGATATTGTATAACATCTAAAATTTCATTCACGTGGAAATGAATGAAGAGTATCAACCAATGTATATGATACTCATACAAATTTATGAAAGATTTTGAAATGCTTGCAGCATACTTGTATAAAATATGCGTTGCACTCTTTTTCCCTTGATTGAGGTTTTATCCCATTGGGTTTTCCTAGCAAGGTTTTTAATGAGGCAACATTAAAGGCGTATTCACATGAATAATGTACTCTTTTTCTTTCATTAGGATTTTTCCCACTGGGTTTTTCCTAATAAGGTTTTAACGAGGCATATTCATGGTATATTGAGGACAACAAGAGAAATCGACACAGTGTATCTATTGGATCAAGTTATAATAGAGACAATGCTTTAGATCCCAACAATGATGATATTGAAATCCTTTACCAGAAGTAAGGATATCGGTCCTCAAGATATGAAATCGGATGGAGTAATTTGTACTCTTTTCCTTCGATCAAGTTTTTTCCCACTTTGGGTTTTCTTGACAAGGTTTTAACGAGGCAGCACGTGAATACTCTTATACCGTTGATAGATATCAGGGGGAACAATGTTTTGATGAAGCAGTATATAACCACTCCAAGCTATCCTGCAATCGGTTTGGAAGTTTTTTCCCACTGGGTTTTTTCTCCAAACAAGTTTAGAAGACATTTGTATTAATAGTCATTCAAGGGGGAGTGTTATGAATATAATAATAATATTAATATAATATAATTAATGAGGGAAGTGAGGGAAATAAATTATTATATTTTATTTATGTGAATGACTATTATACCCTTGATGAAATTATGTAATTACGATTGTGCTTATTCAAGCTTTCATATAAATAGAACTTTCGATTATTAATGAAATTCATTCCTGTGAATTCCTTAGAATTCATTCTTTCTAAACTCTCTCTATTATTTCTATACTTTTATAACATTATTATTATTATTATTATTATTTGTTTTGATTGTTTTCGGAAGACATACCTACTATCAAATTATTATTGTATAATTAAGAAATGCTATTAGTTAAGCATCAAGTCATGCTATAGTAGACATTATTAGTCATTTAATATTATGTCCTAGTATTCACCTAACCAAGCTCAAATGATACACAGTACTGCCATGCCCGAAATGCCAAAAATTAATCATTTTTATATTAATTTATGATCGAATGTGACGTGTAGTTCTTTTAATTAAAATATATATATTGTCTAAGAAGCCTCTAGCGTAATTAAGGGAATTCTAAGTTCTAACAACCCTTGATTAAGACTAAGATGATTGATGGATTACTAACAAATCCTAAAAATCCTTAACATCTTGTCCTTTTTCAGGTTTTTATACAAACAAAAAAAAGCATGGGGCGGCGAGGCCAACTTTGCAACTAACTCAAAGCAAATCAGTCATTCTATTGTGATGGATTTTGATAACACGACCAAAATTCAAAATTCGTTAGGATTGGTCAGTTTTTAAGGTTTTAAGGAAAATTCAACCTATTGTGATCAAGATTCAAAATTTGTTGATGTTAACTAATTAAAATTTACCAATCTTTTAGAAAGAATTTATTTTTAGAATTACGATTTGCGTATCAATCTTATTACGTACGCACCCTCCCCCATTAAAACACTTGTTTGTTTTATTTCGCATTTTTGTTAATTCTACGTACACGACTTAAAATCATCATTCTAGCTAACAACCTTGACAAAGAAAACATTCTATTTAAGATTATTATCGAAGAAGATTCGTTAAATTATTCAAAGAACTTGGCAGAAAGATAGAACGGCTGACTACTAGGTGTTAGATATGTAAAATTTTAAAATCCATCAACTAGAGAAAAGAGAACAAAATTTGTCCCCTATTAAATGACCATTAAAGTCATGGACCTAGGAGTAAGACGATGACAGCTCAAAGGATATTATAAATACAGAGGTCCCTAAGAGTATCCATCAAATCTTGAATTATTGTCTCTTTTTTTTTCCAGTGATATTCAATCAAAACAACTACGTTGTTAAATTAATTATATATTTGCAGGTTGTGAATGTGTGATATTTTCATTGGATGGATCGCTGAAACGATATGAATTAATTTAAACAATCTATTGAGGCTTGTATTCATTCACAAGTTTGGATATTTCTATTCAGGATAAATTTCTATTACTATAGACATATTCAATTCAATGCTAGAGGTATAGCTAATATATATATCAGATTATATTATTTATTTATTTTGGTCTTTACAATTAAGTTAATATTTTTATTTAGTAACCCACATTGTGTAAGTAATCAATACTGATTATCATATAAATAAATACTTCAGAAATTCAAGTGTTCAGTATTTCTTCGTAATTATTTGAAATATATATATGTTACATGATTAATAAATTGGTTGAATTTTCAAACATGCATTAATCACTAATATATTGTACACACAATATATATATTGTACACGTACACAAAACATATGTAACATTTTCTTTAATCCCAAGCACTCTGAAATTACAAAACCATAAAAGAAATATATAAATTAATATTACACTGACTGTAAGAACTTCAGATGCAAGGAAAGTACATATATTTGGACCAATCAAAGAGTGAAGTGTAAAAAAGAGACTTGTATTCAAAGAAAACAAAAGGCCTCAAAATTAAAATAGTTATACCCTAAAAAGATCAAAGAAAATAAAAAGTAATACAAAATTGTCACACCCTTTCAAGCTAATAATAATAATATTATTCATAGTCGCCGTTTTAGTAAACATGATACGATGTTGATAAACAACAACTATGAATAACATTATTTTTTACGAAATTTTCTTTGATCATGTTACCATAAAAGCCTCGTGTTACGAAATTTTCTTTGATCATATTACCATAAAAGACCCGCGTAGCTGTCCGATATGATATCTTCGATCACGTTTTCTTTGAAAAATCCACAATCTTGTAAACTATGCAAATTATAATCCCACTCGGAATATTCTCCAAACACGAAATCACCTCGAGTCGACTCATAACCTGGCTCTAGACTCGGCAACTCGACGATCTGACTCAACTCATCCGGTGTTTCCAACTCTTCATTCCCGGTCGAAAAAACTTCGGATGAAGGCGATGAATTAACTAACGATGCTGATGACGATGATGATGACGACGATGATGATGGTGTTTGTTGAAGGTCGAGGTGGTCCATGTTGGCGGCCTTAGTGGCAGCCGCCTGGACATCACGAGGAGAAGAAGTGGCGGGTCGAGGCAACAAATGGGAAATCTCCGGGAAGTTGAGAATGGCAGAGCTGCCCTTAATGGCAATGGCCGCCACATCATGGGCTCGAGCCGCCATCTCCGGCGTGGCGAAGGTCCCGAGCCAGATCCGAGACTTCTTCTTGGGCTCTCGGATCTCGGACACCCATTTTCCCCAGGCCCGAATTCGAACTCCTCGATAAACCGGATGCTTACTATTAGCATTATTATTAATGCCACCATTGCTTGTGTTGCTTCTCTTAGTGTTACAGCTTGTCTGGATCGACTCGGAGTCGCTGATACTTCGTTTCGACCGGTTTTGCGGGCTCGTTTCCGAGTTTGGTGACTCAGCCATTGGAGAAAGAAAAAGAAAATGTCTTCCCAACCCTTGATCGACGATGAGATTGAAGAGAAGAAGAGAGTGATAAGTACTAATAGAGAAAAGAGCACTAGCTAGTATTTATATATGATGATATGAAATATGTGTTATACATATACATATATATATATATATATATATACATGTGTTTTCAGTGTGATTAAATAGAGAGGGGCAGAGAGAGAGAGAGAGAGAGAGAGAGAGAGAGAGAGAGAGAGAGAGAGAGACGGGGGGAGACAGAGGTGACCCCAGGCTTTAACGCATCATTTGTTAATGACCTTGCATGCACATATTGAAAGTCGGTGTGGTCGACCTGCAAATTATAAGGGGCCAATGATTAAAGAGTCAATTTGGAGTTGAAATTACAGTAGTATTAATTAGATACAGAGTTTCAACAGTTAATCTCACTGTGTGTGCGCGCGTGTTTTTTTTTTTTTTTGAAAATATATAAACGTTTCCTCCTCTTTTTATAAAGTACTAAATCTTTCACCCGTGCGTTGCATGAGAGACAATTTTTTCAACTGATAACGACATTGATATATGTTAATAATATTAATATAAAATCTAAAAAAATAATTAAAAATAAAGAATGAGTTACAATAATAAACTTAAATAATTTGACTTGAAATAATTCTATAAAAATTTCGAAATAGTTTCTTCTATATTTCGTACTAATTCATCCTACCAGTATGCAAGAAATAACTTACGAAAACCCACACAACTTAATTTACTATTCTCCATAGAATAGCAACTTAATTCGCACTTACACCTGTACTTTGCACGGGATGATAATTTGTGGTAGTGATTGTGATAATATATAATATTTTGCACATTACAAGATTAATATACTAATATAAATCCAAAATAAAATAACCTTAAATATTATAGTTATCAAAATAACTCTACTAACATTCGCAGAGCTGATTGTTTTTCTTAAAATTGTTTTACATTTTATTATATGTAATTATAAATTTTGAAAGATATTAATTATATATCAGTATGATGTATGTTATTAATAATTAATATATAAATAATAATTTTTAAGTTTTAATTATGAAATATAATCAGTATAGAGATATATTATAAAAATAACAATGTAGTGAGTAATATCCGACGGACCCTAGCACCCCGTTCCTACCATGTCGGGAAACACTTATCCACATTCTAGCCCACCCTCATTTACTTTAGGGTGAGTGAGGATGATATGAGAATTACAAACTTTGATTCCCCGTTCATGCCCCGCTAGAAAATTCTCATCCCCGTCCACGCCTCATCATGATGGTTTAATTAAAAACTTTTATTTCGATATTTTATTTTCTCAATAAATACTTTCTAAATATACTAAACACGTGTATTAACATATTATGTATAAACTTACTAATTTAATATATTCGGCATATTAAATATTGAATGATTTGATATAACATTTAAATTAATTTGGATAAGACAAATAAATTGAAATATATATGATTAATACTTAAAATATACAATCTATTTGATGATATTTAAAAATTAAATAAAATCTCAATTGCCAAAATTCGATATAAAATAAATAATTTAAAGTAGGTGGGATTTTTAATATTTATTTAGGAGATAGAAACTTAGATAAATATTTAACATAGTTGAAAGCCAGTTAAAATATTCTAATTGAGTCATATAATTCCAATAATTGATTGAGTCGATAACCAATTGTTTAGGAAGAATTCTTAGATTTATTCCCTAGTGAAAGCGACATATTGAACCAAAGAATTATTATATAATTGTTGGTTTGAGTAGTACCAAAATAAAAAATAATATTATTTAAAAACCTATTTTTGGAGCTTTTTACTTTAAAAAAATGAGTAGATCCTTTGAAACACCGGTAACTATGCAAAAAGAAATATTAATATTTTGTCATCAACTGTAACTCAAAAGAAATATCATAGAAAATACAAAAACACATGAGAATCAAAAGAAAAGCATGTTTTGAAAAAAGCATGATACTGAAAAAAATAAATAAAGTCAATTATAGACTAATGATCAGTTGACTTGCTTTGCAATAAGATGTAACACCCCAATTTTAAGAATCCAGAATCTTATAGGTGTTAACTTAACTTTATTTTAAAATACGTAAAAAAGACAAATTAATTTCGTAAACATATTTTTCTTCCCCGTAGCAATCTAATTAATTTTAATAATTTTTTTTTTGAAATAATTATGTTTCCCCATTTTTAGTAATTTAATCAATTTTGACTAATTTTCATCTAATAAAACTCTCTCAATTTTCATCAAATGAAAATATATCCAATTAAATCTAAGAAATATATTTAATTGTAATATAATTAATTCTAATCAATTCTTGCTTTTAACAAATTATTTATAAAAATAATTTATTATCTCTAAATAATATATTTTTTAACCACAGTTTTAAGAATTGTATAAATCTAATTTTAAAGATATTTTATAATTAAAAAGATATCTTACCTGTCAAAAGATGTCTTTCATTTTTTAAGAAAAATCTAGCTAACCATGATAATCTAATAAATTTTAATTATTATTTATTTTTTAATTAATATTATTTTTCTATTTTAACAATACAATTGATTAATTTTCATCCAACGAAACCATGTCAATTTTCACCCATTGAAACCAAGTTCAATTAAATAATAATAGTATTACTAATTTTAATTAATGGTATAAGAATTCATTTTAATTGATTTTCATTTTAGCTAATTATTTATGAAAATAATTAATTATTTCTGAAATTACCATTTTAATATTTATACTTTTAAGAATTGTATAAATTTAATTTTAAAGAAATCTTATAATTTAAAAGATATATTACAATCAATTTTTTTTGTTTTTTAGGGAAAACCCGCATCAATTTAATGATTTTTTTTAAAAATTAATTATATTTTCCCCTTTAAGAATGTAATTAATTTGGATCAATCCTTGTCCACTGAACACATGTATAGCAAAATATTAGCAACGGAATTTATTATTTGAATTAATTATTGTTTAAATAATTATAGTTAATTTTTTATTTAATTTAATTATTTCTAAAAAATTAATTATTTCCAAAATAATTTGCTTCATAGTCATAATTTTAAGAATTATATGAATCTAATTTTAAAAATATCATATAGTTGAAAAGATATCTTGAAATTTAAAAGATATAGATATAGATTCAATTAATTAAAAAATCGATTAATGTTTCAATTGAATGATTAATCAAACAAAATTGATGTTGCACATTTCTTTTAATTTTTCTGTAAAAATTAAATGAATTAAAATTTTTTATCCCACCAAAATTAAATCTTAGCAAAATCGCTTATTTTTATTAATTTTGATATATTAGCTAATTATTATTTTCAAATTTAATGAATTTATTATTTTTTAAAAATTGAATCTTACAAAAATTGAATCAGACAACAATTAAATCTTACAAAAATTGATAATTTTAATTAATTTTTTTCCTTAGCTAGTTATTTATAAAAATGATTGATTGTTTCTAAAATTAATTATTGAGTCCAACCTAATTTTTAAATTTTTTAGTACAAATCCGGAATCATAGTGATGGGATTTTTCTCAAACTCGGGCCAACTGCCAGTATATTTCCTGTTTATGTAAAACTTTAATGAATCTTAATTTTGTATCGCAAAAAAAATTGAATCTTAGTTTTAATTCATTTTTGTTTGTTAGCTAGTTATTTATAAATTAATTAATTATTTCTAAAATTAAGTAACGGGTCTGATGTTATTTTTTGATTTTAATGTTAAACTTTTATTTGAATTTTGGTGTAAAAATTTAATGAATGGGAATTTTGTATGACATAAAAATTAAATCTTATTGGAAATTGTTAATTTTAAATAATTATTTTTTTAAATACGAAAATTATGAAAAAACGATCAGTCAAAAATTCATTCTAATATCTAGAACACCCGTATATTATTCAAGACATAAACTTATAAATTGAAGATTTGAAAGAAAAAATAAGAAAATTTGAAATTTGCTGATTCAAAATAAAATTGAAATTTATCACAAATATATAATATTTGTCAATTTTGTGTAATTACACGAGAAATTGTATTTAAGTACTATATCAATATATAAATTATTATTTTGATAAATGAAATATTTATTAGGAAAAAAATTATCTAGTTTTAAATATAAAATAAAGCTAGCTTTACTATATATTTGTGAGATAAACAAATTGAAACATTATTTTTCATTTAATTTATTTTCAAGGTATATCAAACATGGAATAGAATTAAAAGTTAAAACAATTTATATATTTCATTATATTTGAATTTTACACACAAATATCGATTAAGTGTGGTAACAAATCATTAATTTATATTTAAGTGGGACACTAATTTATATATTTGTGGTAAATTTTAATTTTTTAGAAAATAAAAATTTATATATTAATAGTATACTTATTTTAAAACTCTCATCAAGTCGAGTAAAATAGAATCACATTTATATATATAGAAAATGAAAATGAAAAAAAAGAGAGAAAATGATAGAGAAAGTATTTAGATGTTATGAGATTGGATAAAGTAGGGTAGAAATAATAAAATAAAATATATATACATTAATATTAATATATTGGGGAGGGAAAAAATAAAGAAAGTTGGATATGGACTCGAAAATAAAAAATAAAAAGAGATTTTTCTAAAATGGGAAGACGAATTTAAGACAATAAAAAATATAATAAGAAAAAATCATCATTTTCTATATATATATATATAAATTATTCTATATATAGATAGAAGATTATATTAGTAAAATTTAATAGGCGGGAAAAATTGAGGATGCATTTAAGCGGAAAAAATGCTCCTTTTATATATATATATATATATATATATATATATATATATATATAGATATATAGATATAGATATATGCTCATACACATTAATTCCTATATATCATTGAAAATTCATAAAATGATTCTCGCGTACTATGTACGAGAACTAAAATCTTATGAATATAATTATATAAATTACCTCGTATTCTAATTTTCTTTAGTCTATATGTGATTTTTAGAGGGAAAAAAATAAATTAATTAAGCTATTTTATACGAGTGTGAATTGATATAAATTAAAATTAAAAGCATTAGAAGATCAAAAAGTCTTAAAATTTATTTATATAGAGTAATTAAAATTTATAATTTAATATTTTCAACTTCCAAACATTCACGAATACATTTATTTGCATTAAATTCATGAATACATGTATTTCCATTCGGGTGTGCATTGATTAATTTGTAATTTAAACTTAAAATTCATGTATTTGCATTAAACTAATTAAAACTCAAGAAAAATAAAAATGATAGGACGACAAATTTAAGAATTGTCAAAACTTACTGAAGACATTTATTGTCTATATATACATGATTCTCAAGTTATATGAGTAGATAATAACAATAAAAGATTCAAGGATGCATGACAATAATAAAATTTGCATAGAGACAAGATTCATATCGACGTTGGGGTAGTTATGACAAAGTCATCGCAGCATATATATCGATATATATATATATATATATATATATATTGTGTTGATTCAAGCATATATATTGATGTTAAGGTACGTAGTTTGGTGCCTGTGGATCACTGACTCACTGTAACTAGAGAACTATTATTGCAACATATATATTTTTTGCGATGTCTTTTACTATTGCAACTATAAGTGAAGACCATAGCAACAATAATTATTATGTCATCACTATAGCTAGGTTTCTTTTTTCGTAGTGAATGCATGCTAGAGTAACAACTTGCAACATCATCTTGATCAATACAAGTTACGTTGGAGGTATATATGGTGATTGTACACATTTTGACAATCAAATTACATATTGAACGATAAAAATATAGGAGTTTGATGATCAAACCCTTTTGGTATATTTGACATGACTACACAACATACCAATGTTTTAACCTATTCCTTTTGAAATTTTAAAAATTTCTTGTATATACGTAAGAGATTAACTATTGAAATGTAATAATCAATTATAAATTAAGATATCAAAAATGTCATCATATAATCCTCTTTGGAGTAATAATCTCCAAAATGTAGCTTCACTTCCATACCAACAACAAGATTATACTACTACTAAAATTAGCGTCCATTTCCTTTAATTATCTTCAAATCCCAATTAATCACTTTCGAGTTCTGACCACTAGTACTCTCAATATGAGTCGAAATTTAATTACATTTACACGCTCTTTACTTTACCATAGTACTATTCATCAAGACGACATATTTAACCCGCAATTAATAGGGAATCACATGGAATCCATTTAAGGACTCGATCGATCGATATAAATTAATGGATGTCTATAAATGAGGGCACTTCCTCTTTCTGATCATGTCTTTCCACAATTAATATAAAGATTCAATATAGAGCGGGAGAAATTTCATATAGGAAAGTGATTTGAATTTTGATAAGGATGATTAGATTTAATAATGTACTGTTTATGTGATCCAAGTAAATAAATAATTATATAATGTGAATGTGAATGAGATCCAACTAAAAATAATGGAAAAGGAATCTGAAAGCATAGGGCAATGGAAGTTGGCGTTACAGATTTACTATGTTTTGATTCTGTAGAATATTTACTTATTAACACGTTGACTTAGCTATTATCAACATATTCAACTAAAAAAAATAAAAATAAATCAATAAAAATATTAATATTAAATTTACTACTTAGTTAAAAATAAAAATCATAAATTCCTTTTTTTACATAGAGAAAGTTGTGACTGGTTTAATGAGTTTCTTCTCATAGTTACGTTTTGGAATTGATGCTATCATGCTAGTCTAGTAGTCTTCAAGAGTCCCCATACACGTGCTCTTCTTCGTCTTGTCTCATTTTTTTGCCTTCATGGTACATCTCACATTGAATTTTCCATCTTCATTAGTGCTCCTTTTTTTTTTTAAAGTATATCTTCATTGCTTTTAATACATATGTATAATCTGAAAGCGAGAAAGGATTAATATAAGGATTTTTAAGTTAAGAGAAACGATCTCCTATTCTCATGGGTAGGATAAGACATACTTTTTAGTGATGTGACAATTTCATTTCATATTAAGGGATAATGTATTGCTGTCACATTATCATTTCATTTGCTAATGATAACACGATAGTGCGATATTACAATTTATTAAGAATTTTTCTAAAGCTAGTACTCTCATTGGGCATTTACACGAAAAAGAAAAAAATTGAGAATACCGTTCAAAATCACTAGTTACAAATCAAATTATTTATGACACTCAATGAAGAGATTACAATCTCTCTTAGTCTAGCCTAAAACCTCTGAAGCTTGCAACTATTTAAGATCACTATTCACACTTCACCAAGACACTATTGGCCTCATTGTGCAAACATTTCTAGCGTTTCTAAGGTATATATTAAGACGTGGTATTTCAATTAAACGAAAAAAAATGTAATTATCGTTTTGTATATAGTGATTAGTGCTAATTAATTCGAGGACAGACAATAAAATATATGGTCCGTCTCAAAATGCTCACTTGTCATCGACTCATCGTCTAATTAATAAACGTAGCAAGTCCCTCACAATACATAAGCCTCATCGATAAGCAGTATAGTCATGTTTGAAATTTTAACACCACCGAATCTAGATTTCGATCATAAAAAGAATAATGTTACGTAAATATCATTGTAATTATACATAGCACGTGCTATTAAATGATTTAATCATCTTAAATTGTGACGCGTGTAATATATTAATGATGACTTAATCAATTAATGCATGACAGAAGCAACGGTAAAGGTGAGTCGAAAAGTATTTTTAATTTCACTTGAACAAATTTACTATGTAAAGATATATATTCTTTTTTTTCTTTTTTCTTTTTTTGGGTCAAAGAAAAAGTTTCAATGATAGGCAAAGAGGTCCCTCTTATTCTCGTCCATAAATATGTGACGAGTGTTTGAATTTAAGCCATGGAGACATGTGACGTGGATCCTACCATACTTTAGATATCATGCAAAGAGGCTGTTGGCTGTCACACTGAGAACGTTACATTTCATTTCACAAATTGTTGGGACGACGCAGCAAATGCGCCCTCAGCCATTCTTACATCTTAGTACTGGCAAACTAGGGACCCTATGTATCTAAATGTCGTACATGGTCACTATACATTTCGTCGTCTAGGAATTTATGCATATAGTCTACGTTTATCTGAGCAGTGTTTAGAACGTGTTTGATGGACTCGATCGATTATGACTTTCGAAATAAGTAAATGACAAATTAAATTTCTATTTTATTCTATTTGCGTAACATGAGGATTAAGATTTTGCACAACACGGTTTAGCATTGGCGGGTGGATCTAGGGATGGGTCAGCACAGGTTGTAATCCGTGTCGGCCCTAAAAAAATTTTAAAATTTTACATAGAAAATAACTTTTGTATACGTAATTTTAGTCAAGTTTAATTCTTTTTTTTTAATTATAGTCCGTGTCAATAAAATTTGTTGATCCATCCAATTGCATCAGAAAATTGTGACAAGTCGAAATACCCATAACCGTCACAGTAGCTCATTAAGTGTTTGTTTGATAGAGATTATTGCAAAATTAAATTTTAACTGTGGGGATGAAAAATGAAAAAAGATTTTTAAAAAATATAAAAAATTATTAAATTATTATAATGAGTTATGAGTTATTAGAAATGATGGTGAAGAAGAATGATTTTCTTTGGATAATCTCTCTCAGACATACCTAAAACTATATGTTATAGAAAGGTAACAATTAACAATTTAGCTTACACTATTTAAAAAAAAAACACACTTTAGCTTTCATAAAAATAACAAATTACATTGTATTTTAGATAAGAAAAGAAAAGAGAAATACTATTTGAACACTATTTTTTAAAATTCAAATAAGAATGATAGTAAAATAAGAAATAATTTGACTTTTCAAGATTTTTTTTTTTTTTTTTTGATATTGAGAAGGTAGAAAATCAGAATTGAACCCTTAATCAACAGTGTGAGAAATTCCCTCATATGTGGTTGGATCACAAGGCAAGTAAAAGTATTAATAGGTGCACTCTCTCTTAAAAAAAAAAAAAAAAGCATTAATGGGTTCGGCGCATGTATCTGGTGATTTGTCTGTTCTCCTATTTAGCCCAGCCCAATTTTATATTGGGCTCAAGACTCGGACTCGGTTTGTGAACCCATACTTTACAGTTTACAGGCTACCACGAGTCTGGTTTCTGGGCTATTTGCTTGGAATGCCGCTGAAGACCCGGCCCATAACTTATAACTTGTCAATGGCGATTGGCGGAGCTGTATTTATTTACCCGTCTACTTTGAGGTAACGCCGTAACGCAGCTAGTTCGCCTGTGCTTGCTGGTTTGCAGTTTCACTTCCCAATTCTGACCACCCCGAAACCCTAAATCGACACCGTTGGAAAATGACTGAAGAGAACGAAGACGACCAGAAGAAGGCAACGGAAGAGCCACGTAAGGTGGAACAATCCTCTAAGAAACGGAAGCGCAAAGAAGTCGCGATTTTTGGAAACTACAGAAATTACTATGGATACAGAGTACCTATTTTCTCCTTTATTCTCTTTATATTCCATTTACCTTTTCGGCAGTTCTGTTTGATTGTACGAGTGAATTCTATAATTTTGTTGTTAAAATTCTAGTCTGATAATTTGTTGAAGGCTAGGGGTGTGAATTTTATGGATATGCAGTAGTAAGCTACTCCCTCGTCATCTAGAAGTCTTCCCATGTTTTATCCATTTATCCGCAATTCAATTTGATTGTATGAACGAATTTTATATTTGTTTAGGTGTACATATTTTACATCTGCCCGTACATATTTTAGCATGTGTTAAGGATTGAGGTTCCATCCAGATGTAAATATTTTACATCTGCCCATTTAGGAGAAATGCTCGTTGAATTAGTTCTTTGGCCGTTTTGGGTGTGTACTTTATGGATATGGGGTGGTACTCATATCTTTTCTATTCCTTATTTCATTTATTTTTCAGATATGTAATTGGATTTTTATAGTTTGTTTAGATTTGTTCTTGAATTTGTTAATAAATATTTTAGCAAGATAATTAGTTGAAGTAGTTCATTGGACCTTTGGTTGTTCATTTTAGGGGAAATTACTTAAAAGATTCAGCTTTGTTGCAAATTTGTATGTGCAACTTACTTACAATCTATAACCTATGCTCCTTTAACTAAATGCTCCTTTAACTAATTGCAAGAGGTCATTTTTGTCAGAATTTGCCCAAATTAATAACTTCTAGGGTGGATATACAGTTTTTTAAGGAATTTTTGCCGATAGTTAACCCAATTTTGCCTTGTGTTTATAGGCTTAAGAATAGAAAAGCAAATAGAATATAACCTGGTCGTTTCTCAAATGGTAGTTGGCCAATGGTTGAAGAGATAAATTCCACTTTGGTTTTATGAAAGTCTTTTGCACAACACAATGGTATAGATGAAGAATACAAAAACCATTTCTCAGGTACTATTTCATATGAAATTCAAGGCACTGCAAGACACACTATATTGCGAGCTCGAATTGGCACCTGAAGAGAAAGCACACTTTGTTTTTAAACGTACTTTCACATTACTTGCTATATATCTTGCTTGATACTCCTCGAATGGCAGCCATAGCTACAAATTGTGATTTCATTTCTCTACTTGCTGTTTTCTCGTTGAATTTAGTTATGGTTTCCAATGTGATGATTAATGAGATCAATAGGAGAGTGCGAAAGTAGCTTCCATGCTGATTAATATGGAACTAGTGAACAAGAGAGCTAGGGAAATTAGTTATTGAAAAAATTACAAAAATGTTTCACTCAGATTTGAACTTGTCCATTGAAATAATGAAAACAATTTAAAATTTTTTGAAAAGTCCATTTTATCTTCTGCAATATTGAGTGGTATATATCTATACATACAGTTGTATTATTTATAACATATATGCCATGATTATGCTGTTGTCAGGTTGGACAAGACTTGGAGGAAGATCCTAGAATAAAGGTGTTGAAGAGAGAATGGTTTGAAGGCAAAAAATGCCTTGACATTGGCTGCAATAGTGGGGTCATTACAATCACGATAGGTAGTAAATATTTCTCGTTTAATTTCATTGCTGAATTTCTCTAAGCCATGATGATGAATGTTTTACTGTTTCCCATACATGCACAAGTTTTGAGTCATCTGACCTCTTGGCTGCTGTTGTCTTGAATTTTGAAGTTCACACGATTCTTCTTTGTGCAGCAAAAAAGTTTTGTTGCCACAGCATTCTTGGAATTGACGTTGATGGTGGTGAGTATTTCTAGTTCTATGTTATTTCTTTGCACATTTCTTAACTAGGTTAGATGTTATGCTAGGGGTACGGGGTGTTATGCTCTATAGTCACCATGTTAGCAGCAGAAATTTGCATTTATATTTTATTCTTGCAACTTTCAAGTGCATTTATGTTGTCTTTGCCGACGTCGTCTTGACATGGAATGAATTGTCTCAATCACGGTGCCTACCAGACAGAATCAAGGACGCACAATGGACTCTGAGGAAAGTTGTGAAGACGAGTGCTCGTAAATTACCTTCCAAGATGCCCAAATCAGCAGATGCAGAGTTAGTTAATGGGCTAAAGAACCATACAAATAAATCACTGACTGAAGTGACACTGGGAAAATCTGTTGATACTCCTTGTTTGCAGGGAGAAGCTCTCTTTGATGTAGTCTCTTTTGAGAAAGGAAATTTTGTTAAGAATTGGAGGCCGCCGGAAGAAAACTATTATGACACCATAATTTGGTAAGATTATTTTTGATTTTTTTCTCTTTGTTCGCTTTTTTATGGCTTCTATGTCTAGTTGGTGAGCATTTTATTCTATTGATTTAACGTTTACAAATGTAAGAAAGTGTTATTTATATATATATATATATAATTCTGAGTCTTGTGATGTATTTCTTCAAATGTAGGAAATGCATCTTCAATTAAAATAATTCTGAGTCTGATGATGTGTTCGCCAAATGCATGTTAGCAACTTCTAATCCATTAGGAGAAAAGTCCACTTTGAAAACATAATAAAGACTAGGTGGGGTAGGAAGAATGGAAGGTTGATAGTGAAATGATTCTCTTCCTCCTCTTTCTTCTACCCTTGTAGTTGTTGCTTCCCTTGGATGAACAAGTATAGTTCATTATGATATTATTCAGGGGATTAGATATGATTTCACAGTTTCATATAGGGTAATTTGCTTTTCATTTATATTTTTTCCCTTCTTTCTGTTGGTTTTTGTGGGTAATGATGGATATTTATTCTCATTTTTCAGTTTAAGCGTGTCAAAATGGGTACATTTGAACTGGGGAGATGAAGGGTTGATCACTTTGTTTTGGAAAGCCTGGAAGCTTCTTCGACCGGTAGATCCATTGTTCTGTAGTTCTATTTTCTAAAGAATTGAGTGATTTCTTACTCATGCTTTCCTGAGCACCTTGACTATGCATGCTGTGGGCAGAGTGGCGTTTTCATTTTGGAACCGCAACCATGGAGCTCGTATCATAGTAACCGCCTCGTCTCTGAGGTATTGCTTTATGTGTACCAGTCAAAGTTTAAATCACACGAGGGTGATCATTGCTAGGAAGCTAAGTGAAGAATGTGTCCTCAGCTTGTGTTCGTTTTATCATTTTTCTATTTAAAATTAACTGCAAATTCAAAGTTAAACTGTAATATTAATCACATATTTTAAATCACTATTCATTAATATACACGCAGTGTCATCTATGTTTATTTAATGAACTCTTTTAGGAGGAAGAACTAACATTCTTAAAGCTTTGCTGTTCTAAGACAACCGTTTGTTTCATATCGTGCAGACAACGTCAGCTAATTATAAAACTATTCAGATATCTCCAGAAAAATTTCAGGATATACTTCTAGACAAGGTAAATCTAGCCTCAAAGTACGTTTCGGTGTAATGTTGTACTTTAATTTGTTTCACAGTTGTTCGAAAATCAAAATCTGCTATATGGAAATTGGAAGCACTCGCGAGGATTATCTTCTTGACAAAACTGTTGACTGTTTCATCTTTAAATGGTGTTGCAGATTGGATTCCGCAGAGTAGAGAACCTAACTTCCAGCTTAACTGGTAGCAAATGTGGATTTAACAGACCAATCTTGGCTTTCTGGAAATGAATAGTTGCTGCGCCTATGGGAGAACATGGTTTCTTGTCAAAAGTTTTTAAGTTCTGTAAATACACGAGGTAAACATTGTTTAAATAACCATAATAGAATTGAACCCAAAGACACTTTCCCATAATCACTGCAAAATCCTAGTACCCGTGCGTGCGAGCATTCAATGGTTCTCATCAGTGAATGTTAGTAAAAGTCAGTCATCTATCTAGGGGGTTACACATAATTAAAGAAATGTGCCCTTTTAGATGTAGGGTGTTGGTTGGTTTGGAGCACTGAATATGGTACACTACACGTAGTAGAGATAAAGCCAAATGGTTCGCTAACTGGTGAAAATTGTACAGGATGAACTGCACGAACTGCAGGTTACATTCCGTTTGGTGATTACTACAAATTGCGGCCATGACCCTTGCAGAAATCCGCCTGTTTTTGTGCTTTATCTTACATGCATTTTGATTCTCTGTTTTTGTGTCCCACAATTTTGTAACGTAATATATGTATTTGATAATCGGTAATACAGATCCAGACATTATTTTGGAACTCCATATATTTGATAATCAGCAATACAAGATACTGTACCATGTTTTGCCTCAGCGATCAGACCGTTAATGGTTGAGGAGAGCTAGTGTTTACAACTAGTTCCAGACCACATGCCTTTATGACTTGGATGTGATCCAACTTCAATGATGACCGTGGGAAGAAAATTGGAGGTGACATCTAACACATGACCTAGAATTGATTGCTAATGTCTGGGAATGAAGTTGCGCGGAGGCCACGTCTTTTAGTGCAAACAAACACCAGCAGATTAATCCTATATGGAGGACATCTACGAATATATTAATTAAAAGTGATGGAAATTGACCTACATGATTGTAGTTTACAGAATGAAGCATAAAATGATCGTTTCCAAGGAATGAAGATTCTGAATCTCATCATCACACAGGAACATGATAAGTTATCAATATGTTTCTTAAAATGAAACTGATTCTTGTCAATCAGATGTAATGCTATAATGATGAATGCTAATAAAGCATCCAGAAATATATGAGATGTATGTACAAATGGTACTGTATGGTCTGCCAACAAATGCGACAGCATAACATATCCAAGTTGCAGCTGCTTTCTACCTGGAGCAAGAAGGGAGTGTGTAAGCAACAGAAAATTGTCCATCAAAATGTACTGACAGTAAATTGAATACTCAAGCAGGGAGAAGACCTATGATTCACAGGGGGGAGAGAGAATGCATCGGGGTTATACCGCATGAATCATTTGGACGAAGAAATGCGCCGCAGGGAAGAAACCCAACTGCTCGAAGGGCCGGCGTCATCATTGTTTTTATGATTACCATTTGTGGCTTCAGAAGATTCTATAGCTCTGGAGGCATTCCCTTTTGGCGTGCTTGGAGAGAATGAAGAAGATGGCACGTGTGCATTGTTCCTTGTCTGCAAAAAGGAGTACATTTAAGTGCCCAGCTTAACTGAAATGAAGTACCAACTTACACTCCTAATGACAGAAATATACAAAACTAGACAACAGAATTTAGATTCTGTTTCTTTCCATTCTCTCTGTCCTCAATAAAAATTTTTATTTTCTACTAAATCAAAATCAATCTTTAATCTCCACCATCCATTGAAAACTCTACCATTAACCACAGATTTCATAGCTCCAGCCACTATCTTTTTAGCTAAAAAGACACATAGGCTGTGTTCAACAGACTTCATTTCCTTTGCTGCTCCCTTTGAACTTTTAGGATCGAAAAAGTGTGCACTCATTTGACCAAACAAATCAAATATATTTCTATCAAGATGATTTCCAGCGGCTACCTTCCGATTTGATGGTAATTTAAATTGCATGCGGAAGCCAGTAGTAGTGTCATTCTTTAATTTCATACGTCCGGTCAACTCAGCTGAATTCGAGGCGTTATTGCCTGCAGACATCAAGTAGATTAGTTTCCTCATGCAAAGAGGCAGACATCAAGTAGATTAGTTTCCTCATGCAAAGAGGACAAAAATAATCATCTGGCTATCGCATGTAATTCTATGACATTATTTTTTTTCTAGTCTTTACTACAATATTCTGGCCCTTCTTGGGATGCTTAATGATCTTTTTTTTTTCCCCAGTCTTTACTACAATATTCAGGCCCTTCTTGTGATGCTTAATGATCTTTTGGGTTCAATTTCAACGTTGCTCACATCCGTAAACTGAACATTACAGAACAATTTCGTCTCCTCATATATGTACAGAAACCAATAGATTCAAAACATTATTGCATAATTTTTCAATATGACAACTAGTTCTCCTGTATTCAATAGAAATTTTTTCTGTTCCCTTGAGTTATCCAATTAGGTGAATTACACTGAAGGGCACTTACGTTGATGTTTTTCCATGTCCATCTGAACTGCACGACTTCTTTCTCCAGCAGTAGGCTGCAAAACATTACATTACGGAAAACATAAGCTATGACGAGACAGATTAAGAAAAACCGAACAGAACAACCATTGAAGTTGTATGAGTGTGAGAAAAAGTAACAAATACTAACGGATTAAAGAAAGACCCTGACCGAAGCATCAGTTCTAATTGAATAGTGACATCTCAAGCTCACAGAAATTGTGGTTTGGGCACCATAAAATGAGAAACTAACTATAGGGCAAAGAAGGACAATTTGATAGTACCCGTTGCTGTGTTTTACTGGCTTGTGCCTGTTGGTACTTCAAAATGGTCCAATCAAATATGTAATCAAACTCATATCCTGTGGGATTAGAGAAAATTATTAGCTTTATACTTCAAGACAGTGGTGAAAACTGCATAACTTCAACCAACTTTTTAGAATAACTTTACACTGTCAATCAAGCTACAAACTAAGAGGATTATTACTCATTAAAGCATCAAAGTGCCTCATCATTCATTAAAGCATCAAAGTGCCTCATCATTCATTAAAGCATCAAAGTGCCTCATGCTTGAACTAAAGTTTTGTAAAATGTAAAGCCCAGATAACAAGACAATAAGTTATACCTTCACGAGTGAATAGTTCACGGAAGAGGCGTTTCAAGAATCCATAATCAGGCCGTTGGTCAAATGTCAATGAATGACAGTAATGGAAGTATGAGGCAAATTCCACAGGGTGGAACTTGCATAACACCTGATGAAGAAAACTATACATAAAGAACAGTTCGGAAAGAGAATTAGAGAAAAGTAAAGAAAAAAATTGACACGTGTATCTACCTCAATAGGAGTTGATACTTTTTTCTCACATATTTTGTCATACTTCTGCTTTTTCGTGGCAGCTTTCAAACCCTGCCAGGGAAGGCTATATATCGACTGGTGGTTGGTTAAGAGAACCATTGTCTATCCCTATTTGCTAAAAGAGAAGTAAAACAAAACTTGACATACCTTCCTCTCAAGAAATATAAAAGTAAATATCCAAGGGATTCAAGGTCATCACGCCTGCTTTGTTCTACAAAACAAAGAGAACTTGATCTGAGCGTCCATCATGCAGATAACCATTATTGATCTTCCTTTTCTCCTGGATTATTACAAGAAAAGGAAGTTTCAGCTTACCAATTCCAAGATGGGTATTACAACTTGCATAGCGTGCAGTTCCTGTTAAACTTTTGTTCTCCCTGCACAGGGAAAAATAAAGCAATGTATCCTGTAAGTTTATTATATATTTACTGCTTAAAATGAACTCAAATAAACTACAAACTAAATCACATCGTCATTCAAGTCGTAGTCACAAAAAAGAGTCGTATCTTGGTATTTTCCAAAATAAGTGTGAAAAGAAAATGGTTCCTAACCAAATAAGATAAGGTGCAGAACACTTTAGTATCTGCAAAACAAAATTTTGATCAATCAAATCCATAGACGAGTATTTGGAAAAATAAATCAGATAACAACAGAGTATTCAAATTCTGAATGCAGCACATCTTGATAGAAACCACACCTGTAAGGGATATGCCGGTTTGTTGTTGGGTCTCGGTATCTTTTAGCAAGACCAAAATCAATAATGTAAACCTAAACAGAGTGTTGTCCAATGAGATTGTGGACAAAGAAGGGGTGACAGACGCAAAGCAATTATCATAATTACCAAAAAGAATAAAATAAAACAAAATTATATTTGAGCCTACTCTGAAAAAACAACAGAACAATGTGCTGTAGATATGATTACCTGATTTGCTTTCCGGCCAAGACCCATAAGGAAATTATCGGGCTTAATATCTCGATGCAGACACCCTTTAGAATGCACATATTCAATCCTTGTTATCTGTATAAAACAAATCCTCAATCCAAAAACTATGCATAACCCATGAAATAAAGTCCTAGGCTTCAGGAGCTGGTGTTTTCTTATTAAATAATTCTCACCATTTGATCAGCCAACATTAAGACAGTCTTCAATGAGAACTTCCTACCACAGTAGACAAATAGATCCTCAAGGCTCGGCCCCAATAAATCAAGGACGAGAACATTGTCGTCTCCATCCACACCAGACCACTTTATACCCGGTATGCCACCTATGAAAAATGAATAGACGAGGAAGACTATCAAACACAAATATTAAATATTAAATGCATTTACTGCACTTATCATGTCAAAAGAAAAGAGTGCCACATGATAGTTGTGACATTTATCCGTTCTCTTTCAATCATGTTGGCATACTCATGCATACGAGAAATACAAAATTTACGCAGTTCAACTCTCTTATGGTAACTTACTTCCTCCTTGAAGAATATTGTACAACTTGGCCTCATAAAGAAGTTGGGGATGCTTTGTTTTATTATTTTCCTGCAGATATACGGAAAATATAATTTATTAGCCAATCCTTGTAAATCCATATAAATCATTAAATCAATTTGCGTTGCTTCTGTACTGCCATTTGAACCTCATAGATTTCTCCTTGGGTTTAACACTATTACCACTCTAAACCATTTTAACACTAATATCTCAGCACTTTCATGTTGCTTTTAAAAGATAACATGCTCAATGCATTAGCCTGCGGCATTTTTAGTCGAAGAAACAAAATAATACTCCTGAAAAGCAAATTTAGATGCACGCAAAAATTACAATGGATTCAAGTCATCATGGAAACTGATATAGAAAACATACATAAACAGGATTAACAATACAAGTTTAAGAAAGTAATTTGCACATTTCCGTTTTACTCGAAACTTACTATCTTGACGGCAACGATCTCAGATGAATCAATATGAGTGGCTGCAAAACAAAAACTCCACGTTAAAGGATCAAACGAATAGATTCAGCTCAAATTTTACCAAAAATCAACACGAAATTATACAAATAAAGAAATACAAATTTACAATTAAGATAGCTTACCTAGATAGATTTCACCAAAAGATCCACTACCGATTTTACGGCCGAGCTTGAATTTACGTCCGACGATCCTTTCCATTGAAGCTTCAAATTCAGATTCAGATTCAGATACAAATTTGATTCGATCTCAGCAATCATCTATAAACTCTATGCTGCATCACAATGACGCACACACAAAAAGAGTACTTCGTCGAAAGCGGGGCAACGACGTAAAAACGCCAGACAAGTAGGGCTTTGAGAATCGTACAACCGGTTTACACCGCCGCCGTATGGACAGGGGATAGGGTGAGTCGCCACGTGGATGACAATAAGTGGAGGGTACTTTCGTATATCAACGCGTTTGAATAGGTGCGCTGTACTGTGAGGATGATGAGTTGTACATCGTGCCAAGAGCATTTGGGATGTGGAATTGCTTGTGTTCGAGTACTTTTAGCATGTGTCTATATATATATATATATATATATATATATATATATATATATATTTTATCGAAAAATCCTCTGCTTTTAAAAATTAAAGTCAATCATCACTATTAATTATACATTTTATATTATCACTTATTATTATTTATATATCATGTGATTCCCACCACTATTTATCCAAAAAATTAAATTTTAATCAATTTTTAGACAAAAAATACATATGAAGACACGCTTATTTTGCAACCGGAAGCTTGTTTTGTGAGGGTAACTATTTCAAGGGCTTGTCCTGTATATCATAAATTTTTATTAATTTTCATTAACTTTTTTTCTTATTATTTTCAATTAATCATATAATAATTATTTTATATTTTTAATATATTTTTTAAAAATTTCAATTATTACATATCTAATATATCGTTTAAGTAAATCTATATTATTGTGTATAGAACAAGCCTTAAATTCGGCTTATTGAGACAATCAAGATCCAATGTTTTAACACGTTGTGTATTAAGGACCTATCATTTTTTTTTTTTTTTTTTTGCATTTTCACCCACAACCTAATGTTTTATTACGAGATAAGGACTCTTTAGGAAAGAATAATACTACCCATTTATTTACATTATTTTCATTGAATTAAATAAAAATATTTATAATCGAATTCATAACCTTTCAATAAGTAAAAACTAATCATCATCTTCAACATGTTCTCCTCTACCATCACCACACAAAGTCCAACGAAAACTCCAATGAGAAGTAAATCTAGTGATCGAAAATCACCAGATCTAGTGGTTTTCGAACCACCTTGAACCATCAAATGCGAAGTCCAATCGCAAATACAATACCCTTTGAAGTGAGATAATATTATCAATATCTCACTTCATAGAATTCTAACTTTTTCACTTCACAATGTTTCGATACCTACCTAATATTGGAGCATCTTTAATGTAATAATGTGTACTGTGTGCACATGACATATGAGAGATTAATACATTGAGAGAAGAACATAATATTTTGAGCGAGTGGATAGAGAGAGAAAAAATAGTTCAAAGTGAAAAAAAAAAGGAGAGAGCACAATTCCAAAAATATTAATAAAAAATTATCTATTATTATATTAAAATAGAAGTGATTTTGCTCTTTTCCCACCTAAATGCTTTGATTTTAGGTCCAACATATTTTGGTGCCAACCTTTCAAAGTGTCATTCATGGAGATCACATCCATGTACTTTCTTAGGTACTTTGCTGGATGGTTGATCTCGTTTGTCTCTAAAGAGTTCATGGAATACATCTCCTCCATGCTTGGACTCATTTGTGCAATTAGCTTACTAGTGAGTCCCATCTCTTCAACAATGGATGCAATTATGCAAACTCTTCGAAAACACTCAACTTCTTCAACTTATTATATAGTTGAGGCTTAGCTGCTTCACTCCCCAACTTATGAAATCTGTTGCAACTTGGTCCTCCCAAATTGTTGATCTCTTACCATTCCCTAGCAATTAGTGTTGCGGCAATGGGGATGTGAAGAGTATTTATTGTGGATACCCAGGCTTATACTCGTGTGATGTATCAAATAGTGGCAGACCTATTAAGTGACTAGTGAGGCCAATTGCCTTTTGATGATTTCCATTTTTCCTCCACACCCCCTCCCCTCCCCCCGCCCCCCCAAAAGGCTACCAATAGCTCACACCATTAGAAACCTTATTGTTTTCTGCCAAGTATTAGTTACTAATTAATTGATTCTTTATTATTTAGGAAGATGTATGCTGAGATAGCTTAGTCGAGATGTTGAAACAGATGTATTACAAAGAATCCATAATGAGATTATTATATGGCATTTCAAGGTATAAGAAGCTGTAGAGAATTATTGTAAACAAATATGTTGTATTATATGATTTCGTTCATCATTTCACATTTCACATCTTATAAATCATAAAAATTTTCTAGCATATATTTCATTAGTATATCTTTATTGATAAACATATAAGCTTGTGCTATAACATTGTATTGTTAAAAGAAATTTGGTGGCACTGTTCCCTAACCCCTCCGAAAGCGGGCTATGTCCCACTCCAACCCCATGCTAGTGCACCAATCTTGCCCCCATCTAACAATAACTCTGGGTCCGCCCTGGGTATCAAAATCTTGTGAAATTGAGATGTTTCCATCGCATTATCTTGTTTCACAGAATTTTGAGTGACGCATCAACCTATATGTATTGTAAATATACATGTACAAGTAATTTATTCTTACGTCGTTGCTTTTAAGAGATGAATAATGCTAATTTTATACTCATACTTACACCTAGGCCTGAGCATGGTTTGGGACCTATCTTCGTTGTTCGATATAAAATATTTTTAAGAGAATTCAATTCTAGGCACAATTCTTTAAAGCTTGTTTTGGTTCTTTTTCAATGGAAAATTGATTCTATCTTAGTAATTTTTAATTATTATTATTATTATTATTATTATTATTATTATTATTTTGGTTTCTCCACATTTTTCTAACAAACACAACCTAACTGTGTAGATTGCCCAATATTTCCATACCTAGAGATACTACAGATATCATATATGGTATTATAAATGTATGTGACATAAGTCATCCACCATTTATAATACAGGAGAGTTGACTATTTAAGAGATACTAAGGGTGTGTTTGATAGGATTCCAAGAAAGGGAATTCCGGGAAAACGTTTTCCTGGAAAACGGATTCCTACATTTTCCTTGGATTGAGTTTTCCAGGAAAACTATGATTTTTGTGCTTTAAACGCTTGTACCTGAAAAATATTTTCCTAGAAAAAAAACCAATCAAACACCCAAAGCTGGAAAAAATGGTTGGAAAACTCGTTTTCCAGGAAAACTTTTGTGCAATCAAACACACCCTAAATACTATACAATAATCTAAATAACCTAATACATGTTCAATGCATACATTAAGCAATGCCCAAAATCAGAAACTGACTTGAGCCAAGATATATATCATTTGCTCTTTTCAAGTATATCCCAGACTCTCTTATCTCGTATATCTTAAAATGATCGCAGCAGAAAAGTTACATGGTAAACAGAGCTTCAAGCAAGTAATTGCCCTTGCTTAAATAATCAATAGCAATGTCAAAACCATAGCAAAATTCAAGTGAATGTTGCTCTAGTTTAAATGCTAGTACTCGATACCTAGGTATCAGCTGTAATACCAACAATCCCACATTGTTTGGGCATAAGAGATGAGTTCAGTTTATAAGTTAAGAGACCAATTCAACTAAGCATGAAGCCTTTTGAGGTGAGTTCAAGAATAAAACCGTGCGGGTTAGGTCCAAAGCGGACAATATTATGCTAAAGTGGATCGGATCTCGAACGGACCGTACGCAAATCCGTATGGTCCTCCCTGGGGCACAACAGGCTAGATCCGAGTGGGCCATGACGGAGGTGGGGTCGTCGCAGATGGTATTAGAGCTACATCCTAACCGAAAGTGTGGCCAACGAGGGTGTTGGGCCCCTTTAGGAGGGGAGGGGTGATTGTAACACCCACAATCCCACACCGCTTGGGCATAAGAGAGGAGTTCAGTTTCTAAGTTAAGAGACCCATTCAACTAGGCATGAGGTGAGCCCAAGAATAAAACCGGGTTAGGTCCAAAGAGGATAATATTATACCAAAATAGATCGGATCGCTAACGGACCGTACCTAAATCCGTATGGTCCTCCTCGGGGTACAGTAGACCAAATTCGGGTGGGTCATAATGGGGTCGGGTCGTTACATCAGCTACCGATTGTAGCAACAATATGCTCCGTTTCTAATAACTATCTGCAACAGAAATGATATTTTCATGAACTGATTTGTCAGTTCCTAAATCGTCTTATTCTAGTAGTGTAAATACTAACCATCTATTATCTATATGTAGAAAATCACGATTAACGAGCACACTAAAAACATACACAACTTTTATGAACAAAAGGAACTTATTTCCTTGACAATCAAAATCCGTATGTCAATATTATTACTCAGAGGAATGAAACCAATCTGAAATCCCAACTGCATATTTTGCTATTTCATCAATATGTCATAAGAAAAGAGTGTCACATGATAGTCGCGTATGTATTTGGTCTCTTTCAATCATGCTGGGATGCTCGTGCATAAGAGAAATACAAAACAAAATTTACACTGTTCAACTCGCGTTTTGTAGTGACCGCGAATTTCCTTAAATTAAAAATATTTAATTAAAGTAAAATCTCAAACGTGTCGCTACAACTTCACCTATAGAGTTAAATTGCGTACGCTCGTCTAGTTAAAATTTTATAAAATTTACTATTATATTGAATTATTTAAAATGAAAACAAAAATAATAATTTATAATATATATATTTAATTATTTATAAAAATTTATTTATTTTCAAAATATACTTTTGAGGACCAAGCCTTGAAATTTATTTATTTTAGTCCTCGAAGATTTTTAACTACTAAAACCCAAATTTAAAGTCCAAATACGGTCCAATCCAATTTGAAACCCGTCTAGAGGCTCTCATTTGCAAATGCTATTCTAACTTTTACCCTTATATACTCTTTTTGAGTATGCTTAAACCTTAGCCCCATTCTCCTCCATTGTCAACCTCAAGATCAATCTATCCATTCTTATCCAACTAATCAAACTTCAAGTGGTAAGATTTCTTGATCTTTCCCATTTTATCTTATTTCTATTTTATTGTTTTAAGTTCTTAATCAAATTTTTGTAGTGTTTACTTGATCATTAATGTAAGTAAGATAGATATATACATACATACACACATCCATGGGCGTACACGCATACACACCACCCGCCGTTCACCACCGTCCACCGCCGTCACCCACCACCAGTAACACCATCATCCCCATACAAACACACAGAAACAACCAGAACACGCACGCACGCACGCATATAGATACAATATACATTCACTCCATACATACTCGTATCAAGCTCGGCCCAAAAACATCACCATGTCCAAAAACTCAACTTCACAACGCAAAAATCATACCTACACCTTCCTCTCCATCCCTAGAACATCGTAGTATAGTTTAATTCCAAAAATTTTCAACGAATCAAACCAATTTTGAAAATACCCAAAATTTTCCTCAACCTTCAACCACCGATTTTGAGCTCAATAACCAATATTTCTTTGATTAAAAACCACCAATAGGACCACCACACCTCCGTCCACCTTCGCCGGCCGAGACACCGCCCAGAACCGCCAGAAAACATGGTCCATTTTTCACCAGTGAGAACCGAGAGCTAGCGAGAAAGAGAGAGAGAGCCGAGTCTTCTTGTTGTTGTGATGTCTGGTTTTGATTTATTTGGATAATTGCAAGACAAGTCCCCCACCTTCTTTACTTGATTTAAGTTGGTCCCCGTGTTTTATTTAATTTACAAATCCTCAACTTTTAATTGTTACAATTTAGTCCCTCAATATTATTTACAAATTTAATCCCCCATCTTATTTATTTTGTTTAAATGAGCCCTCAAATTTTATTTAATTTCAAGTCCCTAACTTTTAATTGTTGCAATTTGACCCCTAAACTTTTATTTCACTTTTAATCCTTCAATTTCTTTTTCATATTCAATCTAACCCCCAAAATTTAATTGCATACTAGTCCCCCAAGTTTTAAAAACCTTATAATTGAGTCCAAAATATTTCTACTTCAATTTTATTGCATATTAGGTCCTCAAACTATTAAATTCTTTCAAATTGACCCCCAAAGTTTTATATTCTTTCCATTTTAGTCCACAAACTTCTATATTACTTATAGATACTTAATATTTAAGAATATTAACATAAATTAAACTCGTTATTGGCTAGGCAGAGGCGTGCATCTGACTAGAGGACTGATTTCTCACCGTTAGTAAGCTCAATACTTGGCTAAAGGTTAAGGTATATCCATTTTCTAAAAAGTTTCTTTTAAATGTGCGCAATTGCAATTAATATTATTATAAATGCTGCATGTAAATATTATGTGATGATAGGCTTTTTAGCCTACTTTTGACGTGTTTCCTCGGCACTATGACGATAGGCTCTTGCCTAATTACGACGTGATTTAATAGCATTATGACGATAGGTCTTTGGCCTAGTATATTATATTGACGTGCTATTAATTACTATGATGACGTGCACGATTAAGAGGGATGATGAACGAACTTGTATTTTATACCTGTTCGTATTTTATGAAAATGATGATTATGTGCATTTATTTTGTAATATATATTAATTGTGGTGCGCGGGATCTACTGAGTATTTAAAATACTCACGATTTTCTCTATCAAATGAACAAATTGCAGATTAAGGAGCCGGAGGCTTGGCGAGGCGTGGGAATCTCTTAGGGACCTTTAAATAAATTCGTTTTAATTACATTGACAATTGAGTACTTTTAACTGTTGAAGTAATGGCTATTGAATGTTTTGAATTTACTAGTACTTTAATTGGATGCTTTTGAGGACAGTGTTGAAACTATCGTGAGACACTCTTTTGATTTTATTAATTTAAATAAATTTTCGCATTTTAGCTATTTGTTATCTTTCCGCATTTATTTATATTATAAAAAAATGGTTAATTTTGAAAGAAAGAACTAACGTTTCGAGTTCTTCGAATTCGGGGCGTTACACGTTTGGTTTTCCACAATTCCGTACCTCGTCCTCGTGGATGAAGGCAGTAGTGAGCTCAACCGAGCTGTAACTTGGTGCAAAGAAATGTTTACTAGAAAAAGGTTCAATCACTAGCAGCCACAAGGTCACACTGGTTCAATACTTGAAATTCAGCATAGCGGCGGCTGTTCGAATCTTTCTAGTAACAAAACTTTTGCTTTTTATCGCTATTTTTAATTGTATGCATTTTAGTGCGTTTTTTTTTATTTTAAACAAGTTTTTTAAATGTAGTGTTATACAATTTAATTTTCACATAATTTTATGCATTTTAGTGCTTTTTTTATATTTTAAACAAGTTTTTTAAATGTAATGTTATACAAGTTTATTTTCATATAATTTTGCATTTTTAAAATTTTAGGTATTTTTTATTTTAAAAATTTTAGTTTCATACATTTTTATATTTTCAAAAAATCTTAAGTATTATTATATGCGCTTGTAAATTGGTTTTAATTTATTTTCATGGTTTAAAACTAAAACTTTATCATTTTACCGTTATAAGTTCATTACGTTATCATTTTAAAAGTTGAACTCAATCTAATAGCTAGTTCAATTTTTTCTTAACCTCAATAGTGCAATGTACCAAATAAAACCAAATCAATTAAAATCATCATGTAAATCAATCTAGCAAATCTTGATTTTTAATAATATTTTGTAAATAAGATTTATAGGAAAAAAAATTTCAAGCGGCCTCCAAACCCCTGAAAAGAATCCCTTTTCGATCTCCCTAACTCCTATTGAAATTCAGCTTGGTGTTGTATCAAATCTTGGCTTCGTCCCTGTTCGTCCTTGAAGAAAACTGGCCAAAGTTGTATTTTGGAACAATGTCTGATACTCCTCGTATCATATGGGACGTTGATTAATATTCATGGGTCTTTTAAGTACCCTCCTATGGAGATTGTTGGTTGCTCGATGGTCTTCTGACTTTTCTTATCTGGCGACAGTTCATCTTTTTCTTCGATTCTACATTTTCATTTTTGTTTTTGATTGCTTGGATGTTTTGTTGGGAATTAAGACGCTACTAATTCCGCCCAACATTAGTTGAAACGCAAAAATTAATAGGCAACTAAGAAAAATAATAGATACTAAAATAAGCACAAATATAAAACACCAAGATTTAACGTGGTTCGACAATTCGTCTACGTCCACGGACCCATACCAATATATTTCACCATCTTAAAATGAGGAGTACAAAAATAAAATACTGTATTTTTATCTGCCTATGCAAAGGCTTTACACTCAACTTACTTTCTTTTCTCTCGTGTATAGCTTCTACACTGAAACTCTAAGGGTATATTTGATAAACCAAATAAGTTAGCTTATAACTTATTTGAGAGCTTATAAGCTCCTCCCAATCAAATAAGCTTCGTTTAGATGGAAGAGTTTATTTGAAAAGTTTTTTATATTAGTTTTTCAAATAAACTCATAAGTTTTTCATTTTTTATTCCATTTTTACCATTTTCTTTTTGTAAAAAAATGAAATGTTATTATTTTAAACATATCCTTTTCGGTCATTTTTGTATTTTTTGCATAACTTTTCAGTTAATTTTACCAAATACTAATATTTAAATCAGCTAACTTTTTAGCCATTGGTTATAAGCTATAAACTAGCCCATCAGCTAGTTTTTCAGCTTGTTCTACCAAACATAAACTAACACTCACTACACAATGGCTATTGTGTTGGTGTATTCTGGTGGTGTTGAGATGCAAAACTAACCCACTATTTATGAGTAGGGGTGAGCATCGGTCGGTTCGGTCGGTTTTTCCACCCGAACCACAACCGACCGACCGCAGTCGATTTTTTTTTTTAAAGCGAACCGAACCGACCGGCTACCGAACCGACTGAACCGAGTCAGTTCGGTCGGTTTTGTCGATTTTTCTGGTTTTTTTTTCGGTTTTTTCCATTTTTTCTTTTTTTCTTTTTTTTAACCGACCGGTTTTTCGGTTTGGTGAAAACCAAACCATCAACCGAACCACCCACCCCAAAAAACCGAACCGAACCGACCCGATGCGGTCGGTTTCGGTCGGTTTGTCGGTATGACGGTTGAAATGCCCGGCCCTATTTATGAGTGATGATTGAAGGATAATATGGGAAAATTTTTTCACCAAAATCTTCTACGAATTTTATATTTGTGCAAGTCTCGAGCCTCAAAAAAAAATCTGCAGAAGCTGCCAACAAAATTTTCACGTGGAGGCTCCCAGTTGCAAATTTCCTTATGACAATTATATTGGGTCACGCCTTGTTTTTTCCTTGTTGACATTTGAGGCTTGATAGGCCAATTTTTCTCCATCTCTAACAGTCATCAATAATGCAGGTTCGAAAGAGGATGGTTTCTTGGTGGACCTTTGTATAATAATCATCTTGGTTGGAGTAGAATTGTTAGGTTTGGGGGCATTGGTAACTCCATTCATTTACTATTGTAAAATATATGAATTATATATGCTAAATATTAGCAATAATTTTTAATGAAATGCTCAACATGGATACAGTTATTTCTTAGGATCAAGGGATTGGCCCATTGATTAAGAGCTCAACTCTTTATCAGGAAGGTTCGGGGTTCAAATCCCATCCCCATACATTGCGCTCCGATTATTAAAAAAAGAAGAAGAAGGATATTTAGGTGAATTGCGGGCTCCCTAAGGGGGCATTTTATGTGTTCTAGTTCTAGTTTTATTTTTTAATTTACCTTAAAAATTTACAATTGATTCTCCAAGGACATTATGCGCTAAGCAAATAAAGTGAATCATCATAGCGCCTTGACGCATCAATAGCATTATTTATCTCAAAAAACACGACTCATTAAACTCGTAAGCTCATAATTCATGGTTTAAAGGTCAAAAAATGTAACTCATTTTGGTATCACAACTGAAATTTACATTTATTTGAGATACTTATCCAGACACTATAGAATTTTATAGGATACTTTTCAAATGTTTCATTATCACAATTTGATACTTGATTTTTTTTTTTTTTTTTTGTAATACTTCTCAAAAATTTTATAATAATATGACATCTCTCATCACATCAATTATTATTTATACAAATAATTTTTATTTTTTTCCCAAGTGCTACATATTACGCTAAAGTTCAAATTAAACTTAACAATTATAAGTACTATAGACGTGCATACACATCAACCACAAGCATTAAATAAGACAATATTATAAATATTTCTAATTAATACATCCTTCACTAAAACAAGCCAACATATTACATATAGATTATAGAATCAACCATACCACAAACTTCCAACTGTAACCCTTATTACACATAGTAGAACACACGCACATGTACATTTTATTGAAGCGCTAGTAGCAAACATTATATGTATATGTAATTATATATATACACACACACACATATATATATATATATATATATAGATATTATCAATGGTTGGCCTCAATATCTTTTGTGATATTAATTAAGAGAGCCAGGAAAGAAGTTGGATGCGTTACATCTTCATTCAGCATCTCGTACTCCAGAGTCCATGTGACCATGTCGATATTACCTTTGGATTCGACATGACAGGCTATGACGAAATCCCTAAACTCAGCCATCAAATCTCCTTCAATCACCCTAAATTTGATCAACTTTGTCTCCTCCTCTACGGCTTCGATTATCTCTTTTGCTTTCCTTACTTTTCCATCTGTTATTAAAAACCAGAAGCGTTCCGGTCCGCCGGCGATAGCTCTGATCGCCGCGATTTTCTCACTCGTCCACTATTTGAAATTCGAAAATTTTGTTGGGTTCACGGCGAGGCGGAGCTCCAGCAATTTGGAAAAAATTTTGGACACCGTGGCGGTGGTGACGGTCAAGATCAGTCAAAGTTTTTGGCTAAAATTAACCAAAACTTTGACTGATCTTTGACCGATCACCACGCCGCCACGGTCTAAATTTTTTTCCAAATTTCTGGAGCTCCGCCTTGTCGTGATGAATCCAACAAAATTTTCGAATTTTAAAACGAAGTCCGGACGAGGGAGAAAATCGCCCGGGCGAACCGTAAGCTATGGTCCGCCCGGGCGGACTAGAAAATTATTGTATTAAAAACATCATTAGAATTCATCATTCATGTGTGTCACAATTATATTAATTACCAGGGGTTGACTCAGTCTGTGTGTTTGGTAAACTTTTGTGATTTATGTTTCAAGCATGTACACACACTTTTAGGCCGATACTACACAGCCGTATAATGTATCAGAATCTTATGAAGTTTGATGTCAACATCATGGTCATATTTCTTCACAGGATTTTCACGCCCCACGTAAGTGTAAAGGAAGGTGTAAGAATCAGTTTACAATAAGCATTGAGATTGAGTTAGGATGTGTGTTTTTATGTGATTTGATATGATATAAGAGAGAGAATGAGTGGAATTAAATGGTGGAGATTTGTGTAATACAGGTAGGTCCCACGAGATTTGTGTATAAAAATGTGTTAAAACTTATAGGACAACACGGGTTGAAGTTTTATTTCTTCGCAGGATTTTCACGCCCCATGTAGGTGTAAAGGAAGGTGTAAGAATCAGTTTACAATAAGCATTGAGATTGAAGTTTGAATACTTTGACTGAGTAATATATTGAAATTAATGTTCGGATGCAAAAAATGTTGAAATGATCTAAAATGAAATCAACAAAACTATATTGAATTAGATTCGCTTAGATCTATCACTAAATGGCACAACAGTTCATAGAAAAAAATTCACGTAGTCGATGACAAATTTACTGTAACATAAAAAAAAAAAGATTACTAGTGAAAAGTTGATGTTACGGTCATATATAGACATCAACGCATCTAATAGTACGTACCATGAGTATAGGTCCAACATATTTTGGAGCCAACCTTTCCAAATTGGCCTTCATGGAGATCACAAGCATGTACTTTCCCAGGTGCTTTGTTGGATATATCATGTGGTTTGTCTCTATAGAGTTCATGGAATACATCTCCTCCATGCTTGAACTCTATTTGTGCAATCAATTTGCCAGTGAGCCCCATCTCTTTAACTATGGTCTATGAATGCCAATAGATGCAATTATGCAAATACTGTCAACTTCTTTAGCTCATTATATAGCTAGCTGAGGCTTTGCCGCTTCACTCCCCAACTTATGAACTCTGTTGTAACTTGGTCCCCCAAATAGTTTCCTACCAATAATTAGTGTTGTTGCAGTAGGGGTATAAAGAGTATTTATTGTGAATGCACAGATTTACACTTGCGTAAGGTATCAAATAGTGTGAAATAGAAAAGTTTCTGCCGTATTATCTTATTTCATAGAGTTTCGACGTATTAACTTGTGTATAACCCTATTTGTAAACATGTATATATAAGTAATTGATTGATTGTATTCAATCAATTATTTTTTGTTTTTCTGAATAAAGATTGTATTCAATCAATTATAGAGAGTCGAGTTTGGCTCTTCAAATTTGAAGAATCAAACACACGCTCTATTTAAAAAAATTAATTTAAAGAGTCTCTTCAATCTCATTTTTACACATTTACTCTCTAAAATAGAGAGTATAATGTATTTAAAGAGCCCATGGAGAACAAGTACAAAAAGACTTGCTTGTGAACATGTATACAGATCGATCCTTACCTAATTATATTTATGGGTCAGAAAGTAAGACAACAATAATATCAACATTTAAAAATCATTATAATCTATTTCTTATCATCCTTCCCACTTCATAGAATTCTAACAACTCCACTTCACAAATTTTTGATGCCTCTTAGCTAAACCTTGGTTTGTCAGCGAAAGGTAGGGTATCCAGAGACATTACACGCTAAGCAAACAAAGTGAATCTTTATTTTGTAGCTTTCCCTAGATTCATCTTTGATGAATAGCGTTATGCATCTAGATATATAGCACAACTCATTAACTCGTAAACTCATAATTTATGGGTTAAAGGTCCAAACACATTACTTTTGGTATTTCAATTGAAATTTACAGTTTTTTTAGTATTTTTTACTTTGAGACATTTATCTCAATATTTTTTAGACTTTTATAATACCTTCCTATGTGTAAATATCACAATTTGATACTTGATTTTTTTTTTTATTATACTTCTCAAAAATTTTATAATAATATGACACTTTTTCATCACATGCAAAGTAATTTTAATTTTCTTTTTTTTTTACCATGACGTTAAAATAATTTTTTGCAAATAATGTAAGTAATTTATGCAACTAATTGTAACTCATCGTGTTTTGGGGGGTTTTTGAACACGCTCCTTAATTAGGGTGAAATTGAAACCAACGATGTAGATAGTAAGAATTTATTATTATTCCCTTTACGCGCGTTATATCACTTTGAAAGTTATAAGATATCCATCATTCTTTTTATGCATTATAGGATGAAGTAGTATCTCGAACCTGAGTAAAATAACTGATAAATGAGTGTCATTTACACTAGGATAAGCCCCTTTGAACACATCAATTATTATTCGTACAAATAGCTTTTTATTATTTTTAAAAAACTAAATATTACGCTTAGTTTAATTATACTTAAAACTATGAATACTATAGACTTGCATATATACACGTCAACCACAAGTATTAAATAAGGCAATATTATAAATATTTTTAATACATGCTATATATATAGATTACAGAATCAACGATTCCACAAACTTCTACCTGTAACCCTTATTATACATACATCGCAGAACACACGCACATGTGCATTTTATTGAAGTACTAGCTAGTACGTAGCAGACCTTATAAGTTACACACACACACACACACACATATATATATATACTAGCATTACCCACGTGCGATGCACGTGACGATTTAAATGGTATATTTATATAAAATAATATTATAAAATAAGAAAATTATTTTTTATGAATATTTAATAAAAAATATCTAATATTTTAGATTTCACTAACGATCTATATATTTTGGCCCGAATTATTATCTTGTAAGAAAAAATATCATATCAATTATCATAATTAATGATTTTAAGTAAGAATATAATATTTGGGAACAAAATTTAGATAATATACTTATTTCAGTAGAAAATGATCAAAGTTATTTCAAATAAGACTAAAAATAATCTTACGGTCAACCTATACATACATATATATATATATATATATATATATATATATATATATGGAGAGAGAGAGAGAGAACGATCCAAATAAGACTCAAAAGGGATTATACAATATGCTAAATTTAGAAAAAAATAAATAAGTAATATCACTTGGTGAATCGATAAAACCCTAAAGAATATTCTTTTTTTAAAAAAATACTATAAGCAAAGTATCTAGTTGGCATTTCAAGTCTTATAATATATAGGTTTCAAAACTCAAATGTGTATAAAATAACTAAAATGTAATATCCAAAAATTAAAATGTATATAGAAAATGATAATTCTCATTTTCAGAATTAATTTAATAAGTATTGTAAATTACAACTTTTATCTTATATCACATTTACATGAATGATGCAGCACTAAATATAGAAGAAGTAAAAGAATTTATAAATTAATTTGAAAAACAGACTACATATAAAAATAATAAAATATATAAAAAATTAAATAAGAAAAATAATACTAAATAAGGAAAGCAAAATAAATTGAATAAGAAAAATAATTAATCCTAAAAACTAAACCAAACATGGCACTGCCACCTAGACACTTTGTCTAGGTGGCACTCCTCTTATTATTATATTAAGATATATATCAATGGTTGGCTTCAATATCTTTTGTGAGATCAATGAAAAATAACCATTTGGTTTTCGACTCGCCATCTTTCGGTTGCAGTTTTTTCGGTTCGGTCAATTCAGCTCCAGTTATTTTGTTCAACCCTAATTAAATGTTATCAGTAATAGTTGTTCCAAAAAAATATCTATATAATAAATCTAAATTTTAAAATAGTTGTTATCATCTAGAAAATATAATTCTTTTTTTTTAAGTAAATATAATTCCAAACACAATATAGAAAATAAATTATCAATTAATATGTTAATCGGAAAACTATATTATTGTAACAAATGTTTTAAAAACATTCCAAGCGAATGCTCGCGACAAATCGTGTTTTGCAATGGGCAATTGCGATCAACTCCTTCGCAAGCCTAGGCCACTGACTTACAAAGAAAACAAATTTAAAAAAAAATTACAAAATTTATAACGAGTTTTTAAAAAGTCATACACAAAATTAAAGATGTACGTATACGTGGCCTAGTCATTATTATTATTAATAAAAGTGTTGTTTTTATAGCCCAAAATTTTAGTATTTGTCTTAAAATTTTGTGGTCAAAGGCTCGAAGCAAATGCATTATAACCCAAAATACTTTCGCTAACTTAGAAAGAATGTTCAATACAAAATTTGACCCACTTCAATGAACTTTTATTATCAGTTTATATGCTCATATTATTATGTTGTGAAATTGGCAATTTGAAAACATTCCATATTAATAATATAGAAGAAAAATACATTTTCGGTCATTTAAATATTATTATATAGATAGTAATTATGATAATTAATAAATTATATTTTAATAATCATTATAATATTTTATTATGCAATGACTAATAAATTGAAAAAAAATTGACCGCAATATAAAAAGCTTAAATGAAATTAACCTATTCAACTTATCTCAACCAAAAATTATTTAAAATATTACTAACGATCCAAAGTAATCAAAGCATTATTTTCAAGGCAATTGTTGAGTAAACTCTCATAAGTCATAATACAATATTTTGCTCTTCATGACACACAATACAATATACATAGTGTAAAAATAAGTATAAATACCTACATGCAACTATTATTCAACTTCCATAACTTTTAAAAACAACGTCTATTATATATAAAATATATATGAACTGTGAAAATAGACAGACTGGTGATGGAAGTCCTCAATTCGAACGAAAACATTAAAAAAAATGTAATTTGTGAGAAATTCTTAAACCGGTTTTCGATTTGCACAAACATCAAATGGTTGGTCCTTGTTGCACCAATTAACCATTATTCCATGTTTTCATTCAAAGAATTTAAAATCTCTCATGCGATGCAAATTAAGCAAAGAAAAGTAAAGTGGAGTTCAGAATGAAACCATAAAACCATGCATGAGATAAAGGATAGCTACAAGAAATCTCCCCCTACATTTGCTCCAGGGGGAGGGGACCCTTAGGGGGGAGAAAAACGCTTGTGTATCTTCATTATGGCAGTGCTTGTAGTTGTGGGTTTGCTCTATTCAAATTAAATTTGATGAAATTAAATTTATTTTTTTGTAGTTGAAAATTAAAGAAGTAGTTTTATAAAATATAAAATAATTATTAAATTAATATATGAGTTATTGAATGAAAAAAATGAAAACAGAATGAAATTTAATATAAAAGAAGCTCGTTGAATAATGTAATGGCGAGTTTGAGTGGGACCAAGAATGGTGTTGGTCCACTAGATCACTCTTTAATAAGGAAAATTGGTCCACCTGATCACTCTTAGGGTATGTTTGATTCACAATAAATGTCACAACCCTTAATAAGGAAAATAACGAGAGCCTGCACCATGGTTGATGGCGAACAAAAGACACTTCTGCCATGATAGTAAGCTCATGAGGTTGTTCCTTCACAATAAGAAATTAAATTTTTAGGGACAGCATGTCATTCCTATAACCTCGGACCTAAAGATCTTTAAAGACGATATAAAAACATCTTGCCTCTCAAGATCTATTATATCACCTCTAAAGATCTGTAGGCACGAAACTATATGAACGACATATTGCCCTAAAAATCTTATTTCTAGTACCGTGTAGTCTTCGTTAAAACTGCCTCTAAGAAAAGTTTACTTATCTTTTGTTTATATCAAATACAAATTGTCACAACCAGAAAGTTTTAGGAATAACTTTAATAATTATACTAATAATGGTATATAATAGATATATAATTTCAATTTAAAAATTTGATGATAAGAAAATAATACTAATAATTAACTTATAAAATCATATTTGACCACACCCATTAAATAAGACAATATTATAAATATTTCTCAATACAATCTTTCACATAAGCAAAGCCAATCAACCACACCAAACTTCTAAATGCAAACCTCATTGAACGTCACAACACACGCGCGTGCACATTTTATTGCAGTACTCAAAATATAGCAAAGCTTCAATATACAAAAAGTTACATAAATATATATATATATATATATATAGGTAGATTTCAGTGGTTGGCCTCAATATCTTTCGTGAGATCGATGAAGAAAGCCAGCAAAGAAATTGGATGTGAGACATCGTCTTTCAGCATCTCATACTCCAAAGTCCATGTCACCATGTCGATGTTACCTTTGGGCTCGATATGAATTGTTATGACGAAGACCTTATACTCCTCCATTAGATCTCCTTCAAGCATTTTAAATCTCATCAACTTCGTCTCTTCTTCTATCGCTTCGATCAATTGTTTTGCTTTCTTCACTTTTCCATCTGTTGTCCAAACATCGTTACAGTTGACCATCGACGTACATATATAAGCGTTACATCAATTATGAGGGGTTGACTCAATAGGGGTTTTTGTAAATTTTTACAAGTACCACTACATACACGTACACAGACCCTCACACTTATGTGATATGTCAAAGTCAGAATTATATGAAGTTGGGATGTTGAAATCCTCGTTGTTTTGTTCAGAGGATTTTGACACCTCATATAAATGTAAAGAAATATCTAAGAATTGGTGCACGATTAAAGAATTAGTGTACTATTAATTAGGGTTTTTCGGTAGGCGTCTTTAGATTTGAATTTTAACTTTGGTTGAATAATAAAAATTAATTTTCCGATACTAAAATGTTGAAATAAGAAGTTGTTGTACTCGCTTTGCTTAGATCTATCGCTTAATCACACAACAGTTCACAAAAAAAAAAAAAAAAATCGACATATTTACTGTAGTATAAATAAAAAGTAGAAAAACATGAAGGGAAAAAAGTAGATATATATTAGGCTCATGAACGTGAACGTATATGATATTGAAACAAGTTATACGTACCGTGTGTGTAGTGCCAACATATTTTGGATCCAACCTTTCCAAACTCCCCCTCATGGAGATCACAACCATGTACTCTCTCAGGTACTTTGTTGGATATATGATGTGGTTTGTGTCTGAAGAGCTCATGGAATACATCTCCTCCATGCTTGAACTCTATTTGTGCAATCAACTTACCAGTGAGTCCCATCTCTTCAACAAAGAACGCAAATTTATGCAAACTCAAGTGAAATTGCAAATACTCGTTCTCTCTTTAGCTCATTATATAGTTGAGACTTAGCTGCTTCACTCCCCAACTTATGAATTATATTGCATCTTGGTCCCCAAATTGTTTTTCTCCCGCCATCCCCTACCCAATTAGTGTTGTGGCAGTGCAAAGAGTATTTTATTGCGGATGCCTATCTGATCGAGTACTGACTGCTACGTACAAGAAGGTTATATATATTTATGTAAGGTACCAAACTCCCACCAAACCGATATTTCTATCCTTATCTCATTTCACGTAGTTATAACGTATCATGTGTGTTGTGCATGACCCATCTGCATGATTTTCACTAAAATTGTATATTAAATTGTGTTTGATTACGCGTGTTAGATTGCAGATCTTGCAGTATCTAGACACAGTATAAAAATGGTAATCAATATAGAGCATTAAATCGTGTGCCAAATAATTCATCCACAATTAATACTCTGCACGTCCCAACCAGATACTTGGTCAATCCAATAAAAATAACCTTGTGTTATATTTTTGTACATTCCACAAGAATAGTCCATTTTTCTAATAAATTATAATTAAAATATTAATTTTCTTAGATATTTTTATTTAATGTGTATTATTATTAATAAAATAAATTTATTAAAATAAAATAACTAATAAATTAAATAATATATTAGAAAAATACTCATAACTTTTATTTTTCCAATGATATTAACTGAGTTTTCTTAATCCGTGTAAAATAGATATAGGTTTGTTTTTTGGAACAGATGGAGTATTTTTTTTTTTTTGTTTACACGAATTAATGTACTCATTGAGAAAGCAAAAAATAATTTTTTTTCTGAGTCTAACAAACTATCGTAACTATTAGATGATTTTGAGCTTGCAAATTCAATAGAAGTATAATGGTAAATAAATAAAGAAAAAATAAAAATGAAAAGACCAGGTCAAAAAAATGAAAAGACAAATGACACAAATATTTTTACTAATAGCAATATTTTTGCATTAAAGGTAGAAAATGCCCGAACCCCCCTCCCCCAATTGATCTCTCTCTCTCCACCCTTCCCCACCCCAACCCAATTGATCTCTCTCTCCAACTGCCCCACCTCCCCCGGGCCCCTAGTATGGTTAAAAAAATCCATAAAAGCCGAAAATCGTAAATATCAGAACCGAATGGATCAAAAAAATTTAAACCAATGGGTCGGTAGATCTGATATAATTTTTAAGAGTAAAATTCAAAGTCGATACGGGTTGGATCGATATGGATATCAGAAGCATAATCAAACCAAAACCGAATATGTACATGCCTATTAATTTTTTGTTAAATAATATTTAAAATTGTTAAATTAAAATATTGTGCGAACTTCAACCTACAATCACTTCATTACTATTTATCAAGTAGTCGAATTTCATCCAATCCATCCAAGGATAGAGTAGCTCATTAACTATTTTAATTTTAGCTTTGTCGGATCGCAAAAATATTCCTGAAATCCGAAAACTGCGAGTACCCGAACCAATGGATATGGAAATGCATATGATTTTCAAAAATAAAACCCAAAATAGATATGGGTCATACATGGATCATGGATCGGTTCAACGAATCAGATATGATACGGCCGACGCGTACCCAAATCAACCCGTTGCCATCACTAACCCCCCTCCCCACCCAACCCACCAATCATCGGCAAACAATCGCTCCTTTCTCTCCCTACAGCTGTCTTCCGCTCCAACCCCACCATCCTGGTCAGAATGGGAAACCACCGAAATCTAGTTCTCCATAGCTCTTGCAACCAGCAACTCCAACTCCATTGCCCTTGGTGAATCAAACATGGTAAAGAAGAAGCTCGGATCTAATGGTGAAGAGAAGAAGTTCAGAATAAGAAAAGAAATTCAGATATGATATTATGAAATTCAGATCTAGAGATGACCGCCACGAATGGAAAAGCTATCAGAGAAACATTATTGTTTGTGTCGCCAGAATTCCTAACAAAACTTTTATTTGTAGAAAATATCGGTATCCTATTTTATAAAATATGGAATTGGTGGCTATTCATCTTCTTCGGCGAGTTCGCCAGAGAAAATGATCAGAATTCCTAGGAGAAAATGATCAGCGATGGAAAAGGTAATCGGAGAAAATGACTCTTTTTTTTTTTCCTAAAGGTAGGGACATATAAGAAAGCCCAATCAAAATTATTGCTGTATTTGTCTTTACAACAATTGACTTGACATGCACGCATGATATTATACAAAAGTAGTAAGTTGCTTTTTTAATTGGACCATGCGACAATACCATAATAGATGCTATAATGATTGACATAATGGATATGTGGCATGATCTTACAATTTCAACCACTCCATCACTTTTAGATGGACGATTATTAAATATGTCCAACTACCATTATGTCAACCATTATGACATTCATTATGGTAGTCTAGCATTTCCCTTTTTAATTTTGTCTTCCACTCACAAATAAAAGCATGCCCTGGGACTCCCAACCGAGCGTCCCCGCCTCTCGCTCCTAGATATGATAGTGTTCACGTTCAAATCGATCGAGTTTGGTTAGAATTGCAGGGATATTGTGATTTATAATTAATTGGAAATTATTTCTGAATAGTATTGCTTTTTAGCTACTAAATATTAATTAACTCTCATAATTGCAATTGAAGTCAACTTTCTCTGGTTTCGGGTTAACCACTCCATGATCATCAGTTTATATAATATATTTGTACTCCATATAATAATTCATGAGGTCACGTCTGCACACCCCTCCTCCCCTGCCCACAGAGATGCCCACACTTGAAAATTTTAGGGGAAAAAAATCATGGGATCCATAGCAACCTCCTCATCATTAGGGGACTATTATGTATTATTCATCTCACTTAATTAACGTAAATGTTAAAAAAAAATAATTTAGATGACGTGACGCCATATGAGAACCCCACGTCATGCGTTGGCATGACCTCAAGAGAGCACTAGCTCACGTTTGCAAGGGATCAATAGTCTATACCTTTAAATATAATTAATGTCTGTTAAATATTCATTCTCCCTGCCTAAAATTCTCCATCCATCTTAATTAAATCCAACAAAACCCTTTACATTATTTGGCCTTGTGGGGAAAGGGGGAAAAACTCATATTCCCCTCCACGTTAATTTTCCTCTAAGGAGTGAAGGATCTCAACCTTTCGAAATACGTGTAATTTCGTCAATTCTACCGCTAATTCAATTTACTTTTATTATTTTATTCAATAAAAAATGACAATTTAATAGTTTAACATTTATATATGAAACTTTAGTCAATAAAAAAAATCAAGTCATTGTCCTAAAATTTAGACATTGATATGAAATCGCAATAAATTATTTACCATCCGGTATGAACCAATTTGCATTGCACTTTCTTTTTTTAGGACATGAGTTAAAGTCTTTAGTTTTCTAATATAGTCCCATGAAATGTTCATATTTTACCAATTAAAATTAAATAACATCATTTATTTTAAAGATATATTTGAAAAAAAATACAAGTAAATATTAACTTTAATTTCCAAAAAAAACTAATTACAATTTTTTTTGATCGGTGTAAAATCATAAAGAAAACTATTTTTGTGAGACGGAGTAACTGTATATATATAATAGTACTGAGTTCTAATGAGACCAGGAATGATGCAGACCCACCTTGATCCCTCTTGAGGAGGACCGAGGATGACATGAGGCTCGCCTGTGTTTGATGGCGAAGAAGACACCTAAGGCCATGGACAGTGAGCATCTGCTGTAGTCCTTAACTATCAGGTATGTTCATTGCACAACCATACCCATGTTTAGTTATTATCATTTTTTTCTTTTCTTTTCTTTTCTTTCTTTTTCGTGATTTTTAAATATTGGTCTTTTTTCTTTTTCATTTTTTTTTTAACTTCTAAATTATTACACCATTCCTCTATCGCCATCTCCCAAATAAATGATAGTGAAAATATTTGACAAATTATATTAAATTAACACTACAATTTTTGTACCAACTAACACCACATTTTATTTGTGTTAAAGGTTCTCCATTTTTGTGAACGATAATATCCAAATCTAATAATTTTTTTTGAATTATAATATTTTCCCTTTTATTAAATAACATAAATAGTCCATGGTAATTGTTTTTGTCAAATTTACACTCTTGAAATTCTAAGAAAATATATTCTTTCATTGTTTAATTAATTATTGTTTCTCTATAAGTAGTACAAATAACGTATTTTGATTCCTTCTTATGAACACTGTAACGAAAATCCATTATTAGAGATAATATGTCCTATATAATCAAACTAAAGATAAAAATTTGTCTCAAACTGTATTTTATTTATTTATTTATTATAATTATTTTAAGGAAAAGTTTATTAAATATGATTGCTTGTTGGTGGGGCGTGTCGCGGCGCGCCAAAGTTTTTTTTTATTTCCTTACTCGGTTTCAAAACTACAAATTAATGTAGAAGTGGTAAGTAATGGTCGAACCCAATAGGAACGGTGCTTAATCTAGTTGTCTTTATCAATTAATATAGGAAAGTGGGGTTTTGAGAATTTTTAATAAAAATCAAATGACAAAAGATAAGATCAAATAAAACAATTGAAATAAATATCTAGCTTCCTCAAAGGTTGGTTTGTGTCAACAACTCGCTTTTATCTTTCCCATGCAACGCGGTTACTATTCTTTCTCCAATTTATCAACTCCAATTAATCAATACGCTCGATTAACCATTTTCCTAAGTGTATTAAATTAAAGTGAGTTTTAACTTAACATCTAGCTATTGGATAACCCTAAACAAGCTCTCTTAGGATTTAATGCAAAGCTGGGTATTTAAATGAACTAGAAGAATGAGTTGAATTAGATGAATAATTTCACAAGTTCGAATTAATACATCTAAGTTGATTTGTTAACAAATACGCATTTATATTCATTACACATGATTGAATCTACGACAATTACGGATCAAAAGTTCCAATCCTAGCAAGTAACTTGAATTTAAAGATTAATTGATTCAATTGGCCAAGGTGAATGCAATAATCAAATAAACTCAAAATGGGTTTACAAGCATAACAAATCAACAAATCAAGTAGAGTGAATAGATAAAACGTTACTAAAGAGTTAGAAAAGATAACAACACGTTAATGAACACAACGCCCCTCGAACTAGATAGAAAGTCTTTAACTACTCATAATCATGTATTTCATACTTTTTAGCTTAGTGTCAGCAGTATCACCACCACTATATGATAGATTATGCAAAATATAGTAAACAAGTAAATAAATACTAATAAATAAATAGAGAAATAAAAGGGAAAAGAGAACTTAGCGAAGAATTGATCCAACAAATATGAAAAAGCTAAGGGCCTCGTTTTCGCCGCTTTCACCGCTTTTCTATTTTCGCCAAAACGCTGAAAACGCTGCTCGCTCATTGTTTTCGAAAATGCTGCTTTGAAATCGCTTTCAAGATTTTAGAGAGAAAACACGAAACGCCTTAACGCTGCTGCCGCGTTAAATGTCAAAACAACGAAAAATGCATTTTCTGATTTTAAACTTTACATTTATTACATTTGAATCCCAAATTTTCATTTTTGTACATTTTAGTCCAACCACCACCGACTCACCACCGACCACCACCGAAAAAGTCAAACCACCGATTCGTGGTCAAACCACCAGATCTGGTGGTTTGACCACACGGTGGTTCTCCCACCAGAACCACCGTCCGTGGTGGTTCTCAGGTGGAGAACCACCATCCGATGGTGGTTCTCCACCATCGAAGGTGAGAACCACCCGTCGCAGGTTCTCCACCTTGGAGAACCACCCGGCAGGTTCTCCACTGCGAGGGTGGAGAACCACCTTCGCTCTATGGCCTCTCCGAGGTGGAGAACCACCGCGAGGGTGGTTCTCCACCTTCCCTGGTGGGGGTGGGGTTAGGGTGGGTGGGGTAGGTGAAGATGAGGGCCTATTTGAAATTTTTGAAAAGTTTGAGGACATTTTTGTAACTTTTATTATACGAAATTATATTTTTGTAAAAGTATAAACCAAACACATTTTCTATTTTCTCTTCCCAAAAATAATTTTTCAAAACAACAAACCCAAACGATTTTCAATTTTCTCAAAACAAAAATTGAAAACAGAAAACACCAAAACATTTTCGAAAATGAAAACAGAAAATACAAAACAAACAGAACGGCCCCTAAGAGCTCCAAACTAAAACTAAGAACAAATGAAGAAGAGAATTTTATTGGAGAGAAAGTTGGAGAGAACTACTAGCTAATTCTCTTCTACTAAGTTGTGTTTTTCTTCCTTACAAATGCCTCTATTTATAGGCAAAATTTCACAAGAAAATATAATAAAAAATTGTACAACTACTCCATTATAAATCCACTAATTGGTAACCATCAAATCATGATCTTAAATTGCTCCATTAGTTCAAATATTGTATCATGGTATAGGTAAGCATCTTGACTGAATTGTGCAATTGGAATTTCCTCTTTTGGATATTTTAATAGAAAGTTATGAATTTTCTACCAAAACATGGCCCAAGAAATCCTCCATTCACATCACTCTCGGTCTTGCCCATTTTTTACCATGATATGATCCGAATCATTTGAAGATGTCAACATCAAAGTTGTAGCCCTCTGAGTGTCCTTTCCAAAAATATAAAGTGGAGGTCAATCCGAATTTTGTAGCAAAAGTTATGGTCAAATTACTGAACTGAAAGGCGTGAATTGAAAGCCGCTGATTTTTTACGCTTGTCATTACTTTCTTCAAATGGCTATAACTTTCACTAGGAAACTCCGATTTGGGATCCGACAAAAATGTGGAAATCCTCTTTTGATATTCTTTGATATTGGCACAAGAAAAATTGTAAAAATAACTTTTCATAAAATTGCATCGGAGGCCCTCCATCTTTGAATTTGCTTGCATTTCGGTCCCAAGTTCCGTTCTCGCTCCATTTTTATCCATTTTGGCTCCTTTTGATTTATTGTGACTCTAAACACACAATAAAAGGAAAACACATAAAAATAAATATATAATACTAATAAAACACACAAATACGTAAAATAGAAGAGTTATTTAAGTGCTTTTCTAGCACTTATCACTTGTCTATTCATTTATTTACCATTTCCCACTGAAGTTGTCTCGACTTTAGGCCTTGTTCTATTCAGGATAATTTTTATCCCACAATCTTTTCTCTCCTCTTTTCAATCACATACATACTTTTCAATACAATATTAACCACACATTTTACACGAAATACCGCACGGATAACTTTTATTCACAATCAAACAACCCATTAGCCAAGCAACTTTTTCTTTTCTTTTCTTTTCTTTTTTTTTGTGACCAAATTTTAATACTTTAATTAATACTTGATTAATTTAAAAAGTACTAAACATTGACTTTTTTAGAATGTATACTAGTGCATCCTAATGTGCGAATAATAATAACTAGCTTTTTTCACCCGTGCGTTGCACGGGAGGCTAATGTATCAACAATTTCAGGATTGGATATACATTAATGCTATGTTAATAGCATCATCAAGATAATAAATCAAGTACTCGTGAGAGCATAAAACTTCTAAATTAATACAAGTGATGAGAGAATTTTATAAAAAAGTCAGCAGATTTTTCCTTATATATCGTACAAATTATTCCTGTAAAATATGTAAAGAACAAATATACAACAACAAAAAAACTTGATTTATAATTCTCCTCAACAACAAACATAATATAAAAACAACACCATCAATGCCAGAATTGAGTCAGTTAAATTTAAATCTCAACACTAATTTTCTCCAAGAATATCAACTTTATGTTAATTGTCAAATGCATTGTAATACGATAATAACATACATTCTTGTATCGAACTTCAAATATACCCAAATGCTCATAGCCTTATATGACAAACTTGTAAAAATATGAAGATATAGTATCAAAAGTCAGACATAATCAATCTAACTTGCTCTTGATGGTGGAATTTCCAATAATGAAGCAAGCCCACTTACTGTAGTCTCGGCTCATCTAAACTTTCGTAGAGCCAATGATTTTTTCTTTAACATTATTCTATATTCTATTACATGCAACTACAAATTTCAAGAGGTATTAAGTATACCCCCGTGCGATGCATGATATTGAAAATGAATATGTGAATAATAAAATTTTAAAATCTAATTATGAAATATAATTAACATACAGATATATTATATAAATGATAATGTAGCGAATACAGACTCTAATACCCTGTTCTCGATCTTGTCCTCGCTTGGAAGCGCTTATCCTCACCCCTACAACATCCTCATTTAATCGATGCCAACTGAAGATGATATAAGAATTGCAACAGGATGGAGATTCCTATTCTTTGTCCCTGTCCTGTTACAAAATTCTCATTCCCGTCCACGTTTCATCGTGATCGTTTAATTGGATACTTTGATTGCTAGTAGTAACCCCTGTGCACGGCAGGGGGAGACATATATATTGATACATGATTCCCATAAATATAAATAGAATAATATTAATAGTGTTAAAAATGATTACAAAAAAGTCACCACAATCTAGAATATTACACGATTTAGGTAACACATATTCAAAATTTGTAAGAATTTTGACAGAGTTTCACTTGTATTTCGGACAATTCCATCATGTAAATATCCAATAATTTAGGTATTTATTTACTGTTTAGCAATGTAATTAATTTTGATTAATTTTTTATTTAATATTTTATCACACAAAAATTAAATTTTAGCATAAATTTTTAGTTTTAATTAAACTTTATTTTTTAATTTATTTTATTTTCAAAATAATTAATTATATCTAAAATTAATTAAAGGGTCCAATCTTTTTTTAATTAATTTTAATGTTAAATGTTTCTTTCAATTTTTACGCAAAAAATTAAATAATTTAAATTTTGTATCACACCAAAATTAAATCCTAACTAACTTCGTAATTTTAATTATTTTTTATTTCTTCGCTAATTATTTGTAAAAATAATTAAGGGTTATTTTCATAAAATCCCCAAATATTTCGAGTTTATAACAATTGCAATGACATACCCTTTTTTCAATGTGGAACCCCCCCAATTTTTAGATTAAGTGTCAATGGACCCCCACTCAGCGTTAAATTAACTTTTTGTCAGTTTTCTGCACTAAAGTTTGGGGGTAAAACTTGAAAGAATATTTTATTTCACAATTTTAAATCTTTTTAAACTTTACAAATTTTAACATTAATGTACAATTTAGCTCTAAATCTTGTTCAACATTACAATTTTAACTTTATTTTACAATTTAGTCCTAAATTTTTTTATTTACAATTTCAACATTTTTTGAAGGATTGCAATTGGATGGGATTCCCATTTCGTTATGCCCCGTTGGAAAATTCGCATCCCTTACGCTACCCATCGTAATTATATTGTTGAATAAGAACCTTTTAATTATATTTTTTTAATATATGTGATAATGACATCTAATTTATTTTACGAATATCTTCTAAATATACTAAACACGTAAAACATATTCGATGTAAATTAAGCAATTTAATATATTTGGTAAATTAATATTTTGTTTAAACTCGTCAATTTAGATTTTTACTTTAAATCATTAAAATTGTACAAGATTTTTAATGTGATTGATAAAAGAAAATCTTATAGATTTTACATTTTCTTGATCAAATATTGAATGATTTGATATCAAATTTAAATTATTTTGGATAAAACAAATAATTTGAAATATATGTGATTAACAATTAAAACAAACAACTTGCTCAATGATTTTAAAAATTAAAAAAATCTAAACTAACAAAAATTAGTATAAAATAAATAATTTAAAGTAGCTAAAATTCTCAATATTTATTTAAAAGATAGAATTATAAATAAAAATATTTTCCATAGTCGAGAGCCAATTAAAAATTTCTTATTGAGTCCCATAATTTCAATCATCGATAGAGTCAATAGCCAAATGTTTATTAAATATGTAATTTACAAAATACATAATTTAGATATTTACTTTTCTACTTATTAAATCGTTATTGAAAAATATGCAATTTAGATATTTAGTTATTTGTCACTAAAATTAGACTTTTAAGTTAATATGAAACTAAATAATATAGGAGATGGAATCATTCAATCTATATATATATGAAACCAAACTTTTTAGTTAAAATAAGGAATGTATTTTAAAAATATAATTTTGGAAGTAAATATTATCAAAATTAAATATAGATTGATTAAATTCAAGCCAATAATTATCACCATACAGTTGAGTGATACAAATGGATAAACTTATTTTTAATTAAAACAAATTATTTATTTAGAAAAATATTATTAGAAGATAAGGAATTCAAATTGATATGAAATTAATATTCTATAAAAATCCAACTTATAAATATGATTTTGATAATGTAATCGGAAGATAATTACTTGTCTTTTTTAATTTGATTTTTTGGTGCTTTTAGTTAATTATCTTATCTTAGTGAGTTATTCAGTGATTGATTCCAGGTATTGCATGTAAATGCTATAAAAATTTTATTTCTTCTACTTTTTTTTTCCTATAAAAGGTTTTAAGCTGGAGATAGGGGTGGGCATTTTGGGTTCGGTTCCGGGCAGTTCATTACCTGAAACCGAACCGTAAATTCCGGTCCCTTGAAAAATGGAACCATTCGGTTCTTTTCAAATGAAGTACCCGTCCGGTTCCGATTCAGTTCCGGTTGCGATGCATTTTTCATTACTTGTCACTTGAAAAGCACAAGAATAAATAAAAATTTTGATTCGAACATAAATACAATAAAAAAATTAGATTTGCTCCTACTAATTAGCAAAGAATGCTGCCGCTAATAGCGAGTCGCCTTTGTTGCATAATAGCGGCGATTCTTTCGCTTCTTAACTTTGAAAAATAGCGATTATATGTCGCTATTTTTCAAATGACTAAGTAAGCCATTTAGCATTTCTGCCTGTTAGGTTTAGATTTTTAGAAAGGGCCCGTTCGGTTTTCATTTCAGTTCTGGTTCTTAATTTTTTTAAAAGAATCATTCGGTTTCAATTCTTTCGATTCGGTTCCGGTTCTACCCGTTTGGTTCCCCTTTTTTTGCCCACCCCTAGCTGGAGAGTTAGAACGATAACTTTCTTTTACATAAGATTTTTGTCAAAAATATTAGCAATTAATATGAAAACTAAATTAAGAAGATATTTTATTTTTTTTAAATAAAGGTATTATGCTAGCTAATTTTTAATGTACATTAATTAATTTATATGAATAAAAAATTAATTTGTATTTGTGTATAAAAATATTTTAGAAATCCAATATTCTTATTTTATTGGTTAAGCAATAAAATAAGTTTTTCTCTTTTTTAAACAAAATTTTTTAAAGCATAAACTATAGAGTATGTTTACACATTGAACATATCCGCACATCTTAATGTATTATTTTTTATAAAAATTTCAACCCTTGAGATTCCCTACAAATACGGACCAACGGAGGCAGGAATGAGGTTAGTATTTCAACCCCTGAGATTCCTCACATTCTTTGCTTTGATAATCAAGTCCCACTTAGAATATATATATATATATATATATATATATATATAATCATAAAAAGAGTTATTTTGTAGTAAATTATGTAAATTATAAAAAAGGGAAATTTTGGAAAAGCGTACATTTACTTTTCAACTTGCTAAAATCAAGTGCTTGGTTTAGAATTTAAAAAATCACGTTTTCCAAAAACATGATTTTAAAGATTATTATTATTATTATTGAATAAATAATTTATTATTTACATGCATATATTTAATATTTTTTTATCAAACCATCAATTGAAATGTTAACTAAAACCATCAAATGGCATGAGAAAATAAAAAATTCAATGGAAAAAAAATTAGCTATGCATCATATGAAGTATACCTAATATAAGAACTTAGACTTATATTTTGAAATAATATGTTCGACTCATCCCAATGATATTTAAAAAATCATAATAAAAAATTTATCAATTCAGAAAAGCAAATGTATTTGTTCACCATAAGCGATTTAAAAGAATGTAAATCAAATGGATGTAAATTATCTTCCTTGTTGTATAGGAATATCTCATTAGATGGAGATGCTAGCAACGTGTTGTCAACCACATGGGAAGGCTATTGAGAAAAGAAAGTAAAATCAATTCACAAAGTTACCTTCACAATTTAAAAAAAAAATGTGGAGTCAGTTTAGTGGTATAAAAAGTTAATGATAGAAACGACAAAAAAAGAGGAAGAAAAAAATTTATTGGTAAGAGGGAACAATTCTTTTAATAATTTATGACAAACAATTTATTAAATATGATTGCTTGTCTATTCATTTATTTACCATTTCCCACTGAAGTTGTCTCGACTTTAGGCCTTGTTCTATTCAGGATAATTTTTATCCCACAGTCTTATCTCTCCTCTTTTCAATCACATACATACTTTTCAATACAATATTAACCACATATTTTACACGAAATACCGCACGGATAACTTTTATTCCCAATCAAACAACCCATTAGCCAAGCAACTTTTTCTTTTCTTTTCTTTTCTTTTTTTTTTGTGACCAAATTTCAATACTTTAATTAATACTTGATTAATTTAAAAAGTACTAAACATTGACTTTTTTAGAATGTATAGTAGTGCATCCTAATGTGCGAATAATAGTAATTTGTAATTTGATATGTGGTAAATATTAATATTTTCCTTCTGGAGAGTAAAATTAATTTTTAAGAGAAAAATTTTCATTAATTCAACTAGTATCATCGATTGATCGATACCACTATCATCAATTTCTATCCAATATCGCCACCTGCAAAAATGAGTAATGTTATTTATAAATAGTGATATGATATTAATTATTATATTTAATACAACATTTAAGATAATATATTAATTAAAAATAATTATGATACATACTATTATTTAGTAAAAACCACCGCACAACTCACCATCATGGGCCTCACCATGGCACAAAAGTGAAAAGCCAAATAATTTCCACATTGCACTCATAGTTCCATTCCGTACCTTAAAATCAAGATGCCTTGATCTATTTTCCTTGCTCTCTCCCTCAGAGCCAGAAATTTTCAGGTGCACCCGAGTGCACCATAATTATGGTGCTCTCGAGTACTTTTACGGGCTTGTCCGACCTCCGATTTTAATTTCGGGACCGGATCTAGATTCATCACGATGAGAGCAAGGTCTTGCAAAAAAAAAAATTTTGGACATCGTAGATGCCGGTGGCGACCAGTCAAAGTTTGGAGTATAATTTTGCAGGACCTTGTTCTCATCGTGATGAATCTAGATCCGATCCCGAAATTAAAATCGGAGATCGGACGAGCCCGTAGAAGCACCCGGGAGCACCATAATTATGGTGCACCCGGGTGCACCTGAACAGGGCTGCCCTCAGAGCATGTTGCCCATGAAATTTGTTCGACCCACCCTAAAAAGAAAGGCAGTGTAAGCAGCCAAGAAAGAAATAAGTCATTAATTAGAAATATCATACGCATAATTAAGCGCAAAAATATTCAAAAGCTAGCGGTGGCGCCGTAACTACGGCGTTACCGCTAGCTTTTCTAGTCCCGTCTGACATCCGATTTGAAATCCGGGACAGGATCTAGATTCATCACGACGAGACGGAGCTCCGGTAATTTTTTCAAAATTTTTACGACACCGTTAGATGCCGTGGGACCGGTCAAACTTTTTGGCTAAATTTTAGGCTAAAATTTGGCCAAAAAGTTTGACCGGTCCCACGGCATCCAACGGTGTCGCAAAAATTTTGAAAAAATTACCGGGACTCCATCTCGTCGTAATGAATCTAGATCCGATCCCAAATTTCAAATAAGAGGTCGAACGGGGTTAAAAAAGCTAGCGGTAGCACCGTAGTTACGGCGCCATCGCTAGCTTTTGAACATTCCTAATTAAGCGTCATAGGCATACCTTTTTTGGCTCCCATTCCGGAGGATAGTAAAAATTATCTGCTCTTGCAATCAAATCGCTATCATTTCAACTGCCCCCACCTCCGGGAAATATAATTTAATCACTCCAGGAAATAATACTAATAATTTTAATAATACTAATAATTAACTTATAATTAAAATCACTCCAGGTATATAATAGAATAGATATATAATTTTAATTTAATTTAAAAATTTAATTTTGATGATAAGAAAATAATACTAATAATTAACTTATAATTAAAATCATATTTGACAACAACCATTAAATAAGACAATATTATAAATATTTCTCAGTACAATCTTTCACATAAGCAAAGCCAATCAACCATACCAAACTTCTAAATGCAAACCTCACTGCACGTCACAACACGCGCGTGCACATTAATTTTATTCCAGTACTCAAAGTATAGAAAAGCTTCAATATACAAAAAGTTACATAAATATAAATATATATATATATATATATATATATATATATATATATATATATATATATATATATATATATAGATTTCAGTGGTTGGCCTCAATATCTTTTGTGAGATCGATGAAGTAAGCCAGCAAAGAAATGGGATGTGAGACATCTTCGTTAAGCATCTCATACTCCAAAGTCCATGTCACCATGTCGATATTACCTTTGGGCTCGACATGAATTGTTACGACGAAGACCTTATACTCCTCCATTACATCTCCTTCGAGCACTTTCAATCTGATCAACTTCGTCTCTTCTTCTATCGCTTCGATCAATTGTTTTGCTTTCTTCACTTTTCCATCTGTTGTCCGCACATCGTTAGAGTTGACCATCGACGTACATAAGCGTTACACCAATTATGAGGCATTGACTCAATATAATATAATGTGTTCTTGTAAATTTTTACAATGAATGCTACATCCAAGGGCGGATCTAGTGGGAGGGCTCACACAAGCTGTAGCCCTCCAACTCAAAAATAATTCGGAAAGGTTCTATATAAAAAAAAAATTTATACATAGTTTTAATCGATTTAAATTTTTTTGTATTCCAACCCCCCGCTAAAAATCCTGGATCCGTCGTTGCAGCCTCCATCTACACCAACCCTTACACTTACGTGACGTTGGGATGTTGAAATCATTCTTGTTTTCTTCGAAGGATTTTGACACTTCATATAAGTGTAAAGAAAGATCTAAGAATTGGTGTACGATTAATTAGCATTTTTCAGTAGGTCAAAACGTGTCTCCGATCGGATTGAATTTTGATTTTGACTAAATAATAAAAATTAATTTTCAAATACTAAAAGTTGAAATAACATGTTGTACTCGATTTGCTTAGAAGTATCACTTAGTCACACAAAGTTCACAAAAAACATATTCGACATATATATTTACTATAGTATAAAGAGTAGAAAAAGATAAATGGCAAAAAGTAGATCTTAGGTTCATGAACGTGAACGTATATGATATAGAAATACGTTATACGTACCATGGGTGTAGTGCCAACATATTTTGGATCCAACCTTTCCAAACTCCCCTTCATGGAGATCACAACCATGTACTTTCTCAGGTACTTTGTTGGATATATGATGTGGTTTGTGTCTGAAGAGTTCATGGAATACATCTCCTCCATGCTTAAACTCTATTTGTGCAATCAACTTACCAGTGAGTCCCATCTCTTCAACAAAGAACGCAAATATATGCAAACTCAAGTGAAATTGCAAAAACTCCTTTTCTCTTTAGGTCATTATATAGTTGAGACTTAGCTGCTTCACTCCCCAACTTATGAATTATATTGCATCTTGGTCCCCAAATTGTTGTTCTCTCGCCATCCCCTATCCAATTACTGTTGAGGCAGTGCAAAGCGTATTTTATTGCGGATGCCCATCCGATCGAGTACTTACTGCTACAAGAACATTATATATATTTATGTAAGGTACCAAACTCCCACCAAACCGATATTTCTATCCTCATCTCATTTCACATAGTTATAACCAATGTTCAGAAAACCGAACCGGTCAGTGAATCGGAGAAGCCAACGGTTCAAGGATCAAACGGTCGAATCGGGTCGAACCGCGGTCGAACCGTTTTTAATTAAAAAATATAAAAAATAAATTAAAACTAATAAATTTATAAAAATAATTTTAAAAAATTAGAAAAACCGGTTCAACCGGTTGAACCGGTCGTTTGACCGGTTTTTGACCTGTTTTTCTAAAAACGAGTTTTTATAATAACCGGACCGGTTTCCGAACCGGTTCGCGGTTGAACCGGTCGAACCGGCCGATCCGGTCCGATTTCCTAAACATTGGTTATAACGTATCATGTGTGTTGTGCATGATCCATCTGTATTATTTTCAATAAAATATACTCCCTCCGTCCCACTAAGATAGGCAAGTATTCCTATTTTGTTCGTCCCAAATTATAGTCCAATTTCCTTATTAAATGTATAATTTATTTTCCATGTACTAAAATACCCCTATTTAAGATAATTGGAATACTAAACATCAAGATAGATATTTCATCTCTCAAGATATTTAAACATGTTCACACTACTTTTTCATCATTCAATATAGGGATAAAATTGGAAGAATATATGAATATCTTATAATTCCAAGAACATTTAAGATGTTTTCTTAATATGTGTGAAAAATGGTGGGTGCCTATCTTAGTGGGACGGAGGGAGTATTGTATATTTAATTTTGTTTGATTACGTGTGTTAAGATTGCAGATCTTGCAATATCTAGACACAGTATAAAAATGGCAATCAATATAGAGCATTAAATCGTGTGCCAAATAATTCATCGACAATTAATACTCTACCGTCGCAACCATATACTTGGTTCATCCCATAAATATAGTCCACTTTTAATTTCACAAAGATTAAGAAAACTGCAATTAATAGTATTGGAAAAGTAAAATTTAGACTTATTTTCCTATTATACCCATTCATTTATTAGATATTTTATTTTAATTAAATTATTTTGGTGATAACTATGTACATTAAATAGGGGCATATAAGACAACTAATATTTTAATAATATCTTTAAAAGGAAGGTGGCCTATATTTTGGGACTGCCTAAAAAGGAATAGTGGACTATAATTATGGGACGGAGGTAGTATATATTTATGTAAGGTACCAAACTCCCACCGGCCACCAAACCGATATTTCTATCCTTATCTCATTTCACATACTTATAACGTATCATGTGTGTTGTGCATGACCCATCTGCATTATTTTCACTAAAATTGTACTCCCTCCATCCCACTAAGATAGGCAAGTATTCATATTTTATCCGTCTCAAATTATAGTCCAATTTCCTTATTGAATGTATAATTTATTTTCCATGTACTAAAATACCCCTATTTAAGATAATTGGAATACTAAACATCAAGATAGATATTTCATCTCTCAAGATATTTAAACATGTTCACACTACTTTTTCATCATTCAATATAGGGATAAAATTGGAAGAATATATGAATATCTTATAATTCCAAGAACATTTAAGATGTTTTCTTAATATGTGTGAAAAATGGTGGGTGCCTATCTTAGTGGGACGGAGGGAGTATTGTATATTTAATTTTGTTTGATTACGTGTGTTAAGATTGCAGATCTTGCAATATCTAGACACAGTATAAAAATGGCAATCAATATAGAGCATTAAATCGTGTGCCAAATAATTCATCGACAATTAATACTCTACCGTCCCAACCATATACTTGGTTCATCCCATAAATATAGTCCACTTTTAATTTCACAAAGATTAAGAAAACTGCAATTAATAGTATTGGAAAAGTAAAATTTAGACTTATTTTCCTATTATACCCATTCATTTATTAGATGTTTTATTTTAATTAAATTATTTTGGTGATAACTATATACATTAAATAGGGGCATATAAGACAACTAATATTTTAATAATATCTTTAAAAGGAAGGTGGCCTATATTTTGGGACTGCCTAAAAAGGAATAGTGGACTATAATTATGGGACGGAGGTAGTATATATTTATGTAAGGTACCAAACTCCCACCGGCCACCAAACCGATATTTCTATCCTTATCTCATTTCACATACTTATAACGTATCATGTGTGTTGTGCATGACCCATCTGCATTATTTTCACTAAAATTGTACTCCCTCCATCCCACTAAGATAGGCAAGTATTCATATTTTATCCGTCTCAAATTATAGTCCAATTTCCTTATTGAATGTATAATTTATTTTCCATGTACTAAAATACCCCTATTTAAGATAATTGGAATACTAAACATCAAGATAGATGTTTCATCTCCCAAGATATTTAAATATGTTCACACTACTTTTTGACCATTCAATATAAGGGTAAAATTGGAAGAATATATGAATATCTTATAATTCAAAGAACATTTAAGATGTTTTCTTAATATGTGTGAAAAATTGTGGTTGCCTATCTTAGTGGGACGGAGGGAGTATATTTAATTTTGTTTGATTACGTGTGTTAAGATTGCAGATCTTGCAATATCTAAACACAGTATAAAAATGGCAATCAATATAGAGCATTAAATCGTGTGTCAAATAATTCATCCACAATTAATACTCTGCCCGTCCCAACCATATACTTGGTTCATCCCATAAAAATAACCTTGTGTTATATTTTTGTGCATTCCACAAGAATAGTCCATTTTTCTAATAAATTACTAGTATCACGCCCGTGCGATGCACGGGGCACGGGAACAATTAAATTTATGTATAATAAATAATTGATATAAAATTATAAATATATTGAATATAAATGTTGAATTACATAATTGATGTAATTTATATATAGGAGATTGTATAATTGTAAATAATATTAAAATCTATAATATTTTATATTTATATAGTCAATGCAAAAAATGCGGAGGAAATTCACAATTGTAAGTTAAAAAAATTCACGTGGATCGCATAATTATGAATTTTATCAAAGCATATAACTTTCATTCTAATTGTCGTGTATCTAATTGCACAACAATGCTTGTGGAGATTTATTAATTGTAAACGAATCATTGGAATAACCATATAAAAATTTCTTTAATTATCAAAACGTATCTTTCTCGTTGGTAAATATCAAATTTATATTTAATATCTTTTTTCTTTCTGAAATGGACATTTCGCACTCTAAACTCTAGCTGTAATTGTTACTTAATTTTAGCTCTATTGTCTAAGAAGTATTATACTTAATTTTATGTAACATAAATTTATAGTATCTGATAATGTTCCTTTGCATAATTTATTTGATTTTTCTCTTTACGTAAAAGTGTTTTAATTTTAGAAAGAAAAACTTTTTATTTTTAATTTTATATACTTAGAAAAGGCAAAATGCATACAATGCAAAATTTAGTTAATGAGCATATCACATCAGTTGTATTAAAAATCGAAAAATATAAATTAACTTTTTTAATTAGAAATCGCATGTCATGTTGGCACGCCAATATGGCATTCGCCAAATATAACACTTCAATTATCATAATATAAAGATTAATAAATTACTATTTATTTAAAAATAAATAAATTATTCGACATAAATCCAGTTATACTTATGACTACTCACCATTTAATTTTAAAATAAAAAAGTAAAAAATACCCACTATTTTTGAACGGTCCAATTCGCATAGCCAAGCAAAACTATCAAAATCAAAAATTTTAACACGATAAAAGTAAGCAGAAAATATTTATTATTTAATAATTTGAATTAGAATTAAAAAAAATGAAGTTATATTTAAATAAATGCATTCCAACGTGGCACAATGTCTACTTGCCACTTCACTTTTTATTGATAGTATAATTTTTAGTAATTCATGCATTTAGTTCATTTCAACTATATACATAATTCAAAAATTAATATATATATATATATATATATGAGATATCACGTACACACACATATATATACAAACACACTAAATAAGAAAAATAAAATTATTAAATGTACATTTAATGTTTGTTTGCGAGTCATTTTTTTATATATTTATAATAATAAATGAGTGTCGACTTGGAAATAAATAAGAAATAGTAAATATGTAAATGAAAATAAATTAAATAAGAAAATGAAATTATTAAATGACATTTAATATTTGTTTCTAAATAAGGTTTTTTTATAAAACAAATTAACTAAAGGAGTGCCAACATGGCAATGTGTCTAGTTGGCACTCCTCTTTTTATAATATAAAGATAGTTAAAATATTAATTTTCTTAGATACTTCTATTTTATGTGTATTATTATCAATAAAATAAATTTATTAAAGTAAAATAATTAGTAAATTAAATAATATATTAGAAAAATACTCATAAATTTTATTTTTTTAATGATATTAATTGAGTTTTCTTAATCCGTGTAAAATAGATATAGGTCTGTTTTTGTGGAACAGATGGAGTATTTTTTATTTTACACGAATTAATGTACTCATTGAGAAAGCAAAAAATATTTTTTTTCTGCGTCTCACAAACTATCGTAACTATCAGATGATTTTGAGCTTGCAAATTCAATAGAAATATAATGGTAAATAAATAAAGAAAAAATATTATGTATAGTAACTTTGAAAAATGAAAAGACCAGGTCAAAAAAATTAAAAGACAAATGACGCAAATACTGTTACTAATTCCATTATGTTTGCATTAAAGGTACAAATATGCCCAAACCACCCCCCACGCCAACCCAATTGATCTCTCTCTCTCTCTCTCTTCTCCACCCTTCCCCACCCCAACCCAATTGATCTCTCTCTCCAACTGCCCCACCTCCCCCGGGCCCCTGATATGGTTAAAAAAATCCGAAAACCCAAAAATCATAAATATTAGAACTTAATGGATCAGAAAAATCCAAACCGGTGAGTCGATAGATCGAATATAATTTTTAAGAGTAAAATTTAAAGCCGATATGGGTTGGATCGATATGGATATCAAAAGCATAACCAAACCAAAACCGAATATGTACTTACCTAGTAATTTTTTGTTAAATAATATTTAAAATTATTAAATTGAAATATTGTGCAAACTTCAACCTACAATCAATTGATTACTATTTATCAAGTAGTTGAATTTCATCCAATCCATCCAAGAATAGAGTAGCTAATTAACTATTTTAATTTTAGCTTTGTCGGATTGCAAAAAATATTCCTAAAATCTGAAAATTACGAGTACTCTAACTGATGGATATGGAAATGGATATGGCTTTCAAAAATAAAAGCCGAAATAGATATGGGTCATATATGGATCGTGGACCGGTTCAACGAATCTGATACAATTCGGGTTAGCTCGACATCATTAACGCTCGTGAGAAAGCCGGTCGAGACAAAGATGAGCTTGAACGGAAGTATTATAAGGTGAAGATGTCAAGAAAAGCCGGATATGCATGGAAGAACCCTCACTTTGGCTTATCTCGGGACGTGAAATGAAGACGTGAAGTCAAGAACGGGGTCGAGCTAGGGGAAACAAGCTGAAAAATTTGCAAAAGCAAATTTACTGGCCATAACCTTTTGTTCATACGGCAGTAACTCGATATTTACGGCCGTAACCCCGAGACGATTTTGGGCGTAAATCTTGAGAGAGCTAATTACGTAACCGAATATCTGGCCGTACTCCAGGATTTTACGGCCGTAACTTTGGTCATACGATCGTAACAGAGGATCCAGTTTTGGCCAATTTGAGGCATAAGGTTTTATACGGCCGTATCTTTCCTTCATACGGCCGTACCAGTGGATTTACGGCCGTAAATTTAGATCGACTCTAGCTTTTTGTCTCTACTTTTTAGATATTTCATTATTTTAATATTATTTCTTAGTCATAGATGTATATGAACAAAATTAGGCCTTGTAATACACAACTTTGGTTCAAAGAAGCTCTTTAGCTTTGAGTTGTAGCTTTGCTCCTCTTTAGGTTGTAGCCTTGCACCCCTCCTTATTTTCCTTGATCTTGATTGCAATTTATTGAGTTATAGCCGTGCTCCTCCGTTGCCATCTCGTCTAAGGAAGCTCCGAACTTATCAAAGGCGTGATCAACCTTCATGGCATTCATCCGCGTGATTTGAGGCGCAGTTGAGCCGAGTCGAGGGATCTTCCTCCTCGTCGTAGAGTTTCGGGTTGTTCTCGATCATACCGGATCCAGTCTAGGGGTTCTCGACCCACCACGGGCCGTATCAGAATCAGATATGATACGGCCGACGCATACCCAAATCGACCCGTTGCCATCACTAAACCCCCCCTCCCCAACAAAAACCCAGCCCACCAATCATCAGCAAACAATCGCTCCTTTCTCTCATTGCAACTGTCTTCCGCTCCAACCCCACCATTCTAGTCAGAATGGGAAACCTCCGAAATCTAGTTCTCCATAGCTCTTGCAACTAGCAACTCCAACTCCATTGCCCTTGGTGAGTCAAACATGGTAAAGAAGAAGCTCGGACCTAATCGTAAAGAGAAGAAGTTCAGAATAAGAAAAGAAATTCAGATATGATATTATGAAACTTTTATCTGTAGAAAATATCGATATCCTATATTATAAAATATGGAATCTATGACTATTCATCTTCTCCGGCGAGTTCGCCAGAGAAAATGATCAGAATTCGTCAGAGAAAATGATCAAAATTCACCGGAGAAAATGATCAACGTTGGAGAAGGTAATCGGAGAAAATGACTTTTTTTGAGGTAGGGACATATTGAGGAAGCCCAATCAAAATTATTGTTGTTGTTGACCTCTGGAAATGGGGCCCACAATTGCTCCACACCTCTGTCGTCTTCCTTCATCCGCCCACACGCTAAGACCAATCGCCGGGAGCATTGACTGTCGATAACCACCGTCTGAGCTATGGAAACGACGGCAGCCGCACGACTTCCGGCAACCGCGTCAACATTTCTGTGCAATATCAACGAGATTTAGCGTGGGCGAAACTATGAAGCATGAATGGAGGTGCTATGGAGATCCACTCGGGAGAGTTGAAAGCTCTTGGTGAGTGAATTAATGGGGGATGGGTTTTAAGCCTTTCAGATTTTCGATCCCTTCTTCTTTCCTTCCACCTTCTATTTATACTACCTTATGTGGGGGTGGCAGGTGGGATTTTAATGATGACTAGCCACGTGTCCAACAGCTGCAAGTTTCGGGTCTTATCACAGGTATGGCTGGATGTGACAACACACTGTTGCTTGTGTACTCTGAAAATTTTGTGGGTAGTTTTATATCACGTCAGCCGCAGATGGCCATTCGTATGCACGTGGGTGACGTCAACTGTCAAGACGGGCGTCCCGATGAAAAAGGTCCGCCTCGGCAAGGGGTTCCGGGGCGGCCCGGTTCGTAACAATGCCACGTGTCTGGGGGGCCGCCTGTGGTTCCCTACACAGCCGCACCGTGCCACGTGTATGGGGGCCACCACGTGTATGCGGGACCACTTGTGGGGCCCTTATTCTGCAGCACTAGTAACAGCTGTATTTGTCTTTTTTTTTTTTGACCGGGGAGAATCGGGCCGGGGGTAGGATTCAAACCCAGGCCACGTGCCCGGAATGTGATCGTCTTTATCACTGCGCCACTTGTTCGAAACCTTGCTATATTTGTCTTTATAACAATTGACTTGACATGCATGCGTGATATACTCCCTCCGTCCCACTAAGATAGGCACCCACCATTTTTCACACATATTAAGAAAACGTCTTAAATGTTTTTGGAATTATAAGATATTCATATATTCTTCCAATTTTACCCCTATATTGAATGGTCAAAAAGTAGTGTGAACATGTTTAAATATCTTGGCAGATGAAATATCTATCTTGATATTTAGTATTCCAATTATCTTAAATAGGGGTATTTTAATACATGGAAAATAAATTATACATTCAATAAGGAAATTGGATTATAATTTGGGACGGACAAAATAAGAATACTTGTCTATCTTAGTGGGACGGAGGGAGCATTATACAAAAGTAGTAAGCTGCTTTTTTAATTGGGTCTTCCACACACAAATAAAAGCATGCCTTGGGACTCCCAACGGAGAGTCCCCGCCTCTCCCTCCTAGATATGATAGCGATCACATTCAAATCGATCGAGTTTGTTCAGAATTGCAAGGATATTGTGATTTATTAATTGGAAATCTATATATATATTATATAAAAGCAAGGAAATTTCACCCCATTTTTTAATTAGATTAATTAGTTTTTCCACCGAAAATAAAGTCCTTTCTTGTCTTTTTCTTTTTTCTTTTTTTTTAATAATTAATAATTAATCTCCAACAATCAATTAACAAATCATTATCTCTATCAAATCTTATCCTCATCAAAATTAGATTTTTTAAAATCTCCACTGATTTGAACTTATCTTCCATATGTTTTTTGTCATTTGATTTTTTATTTTTTATCAATTCATAATCAATCCTAACAAAAAAATCAATAAATTATTATTTATATTAAATGCTAAATATTAAATATAAATTTTTTTCCTTACATCAGTATTGATAATTATGATTTTATTATACCTTTTTAATCTGAATCCAAAAATTTATATTTATATATAGAATAAGAAACTTTTTATAAATAATTAACTACGAGATGAAAATTAATTCTTAAGAAAATAAAATTAATTAAAATTAATAGTTTCATTAATATTTGATTATTGTGTGATACAAAATTAGCATTCATTAAATTTTTCAAAAAATTAAAAGAAATGTATAACATTAAAATTTAAAAATTTGATTCGATCCACTAATTAATTTTTTAAATAATTAATTATTTTTATCAATGTTTAGAAAACTGAACCGGTCAGCAATATGGAAAAACCAACAATTCAAGGGTCAAATGATTGAACCGGGTCGAATCAGGGTCGAACCGTTTTTAATTTAAAAAATTAAAAAATAAATTAAAACCAATAAAATAAAAAAATCGGTTGAACCATTACCAGGTCACCGGCTAAATCGGTTGAACTGGTCGGTTGACTGATTTTCGACCGATTTTTTAATAGTCCAATTTTTAGCTATAGCCAGATCTGATTTTGGGCCGGTTCATGGATGAACCGGCCGATGCAGTCAAGTTTTCTAAATATTGATTTTTATAAATAATTAGCTAAGGAATGAAAATTAATCTAAATTAGCAATTTCGCTAAGATTTAATTTTTGTATGATACAAAATTAAAAGTCATTAAAATTTTACACAAAAATTAAATGAACTTGTAACATGATTAAATCGGTCCATTTATTTAAATTTAGAAATAATTAATTATTTTCTAAAATAAAATTAGTGAAAAAAATTAATTAAAATTAGCAAGTTTTTACAATTTCACTTTGGTGTGATAAAAAATTACAATTCATCAAATTTGTACAGAAAAACTAAAAGAAATATGTAATATTAATTTTTTGTAATTAACCATTCAGTTGCAACATTAATCCAATATTTTTAATTAATTGAATCTATATCCATATCTTTTAAATTACCGATATCCTTTAGTGCAAATAATTAATGGAAACAAGTTTTAATATTGCATTTCAACAGTTATATATTTTAAACGGATTTTAGATTAGTTTTGATAGTTTTATTATTGGATTTAATTAGTAGTCAATCAACTTTGATAACGAGTTTTATTATTATATTTTCAACAGTTTATATCGAATTTGAGTTGTAGTTCTCATCAATTTTCATGGTTTTTGTTATTTGGATTTGATTAGAAGAATTGATAGTCTTCATTTCTCGAATATTTCATTTTGATTGATTAAGCTTTTATGGAAAACAAACACAAATTAAGCCTTTTGTTAGGCTATGTTTCTTCTTGATATTGAATATGTAGCTCTTGACCAATATTAAAATTCCACCATAAACTACAATGAAAATTGTCAATAATGGCATTTTACTGATTAACGTACCAATTAGATATCGAAAAATCATTTTTCAAAAACAATGAGCAACGATTACATGAGTGTCATTAACGACATTTTTAAAATTGTTAAGGTAAATTCATAGATTTATAGAACTTTCTTCGCAGATTCATAGAACTTTCTTCATACTCTTAAATTTATTTTCCTTAGATCATTTAGTTTTTATGTCAATATGTTCATTGTGAAAATTAATTATACTTCTTTTATATTTTTAATTAATATTTTTAGTTTACTTAACTGTTACAATTGCAAAAGTCCAATAAACTTTATAATTTTTATAAAGTTGATTAATTTGTAATGCAACTATTATTATTTAGAAGTATAAAATAAGTTAAAATATGAATTGATAGAATTCGGTGGATTGTTTGTTGTAAATTATTGAAATAATTATTTTTTCCCTATACTGATAAATTACTTTCTCTTTTTTTCATTAATTTTTTTATACCATTGCATTGAGAAGACACAATTTTTTAATATTAAAGGTAAATTCATGGATTGATTGTACTTTTTTCGCACTATTAAGTTTTCTTATCTTGGATCGTTTATTTTTTGTACCCATATGAAAAATACTTTTCAATAATGGAACAGAGTTTCAATCAAAAGAGTGTTGAACTCACTTATTATAAAGACACAATTGTAATTTCTTCGCACTAGAAAAGTTATATATATATATATATATATATATATATATATATATATGATCACTTTTTTAAGTCATTAATACAAATCGACAAAATATTTTAAATTATTAAGGTAAATCCGTGGATTTACCGCACTTTTTTCACAATCATTTAGGCTTTATGACAATATGTTCATTGTGAAAGTTAATTATATTTCTATACTTCTTTTATATGGTTGATTATATTTTTAGTTCACATAATACGTTGCAATTGGAAAGTCCAATATACTTTATAATTTTTATAATAAATTAATTTGTAATGCAACTATTGTTGTTTACAAGTATAAAATAAATTAAAATATGAATCAACCCAATTCGATGGAGTGCTTCGATAATTTTTTACAACAACTATTCTTTCTTCAAAGTGATAACTTTTTCTCTCTCTCTCTCATTCATTTCTTATACCATTATGTTGAGACGACATAATTTTTAAAATAGTAAGGGTAAATTTATGGACTGATTGTATTTTCTTTACACGATTAAATTTTCCTCTTGGATCATTTATTTTTTGTGCTCACATAGAAAATGTTTTTCAATAGTGACAGAGTTCCAATCCAAAAAGTGTTTGACTTACACTATTAAAGTTTTTTCTTTTTTCTTTCATGTTTTTGTATAATCAATTTCTTAAACCATTAATAGGAGTCAATAGAATATTTTGAATAGTTAAGATAAGTCGGTAAATTGATCGTACGTTCCTAACACTATTAATTTTTTCTTGGGACATTTGATTTTTATTCCAATATGTTCATTGTAAATTATACTTCTTTTGTATGATTGATTAATAGTTTTAGTTCACATACTTCGTTTCAATTGTAAAAGTCAAATATACTTTATAATTTTTTTAATAGATTAATTTGTAATGCAATTATTACTTTTTACAAGTATAAAATAAATTAAAATATTAATCGATCCAATTTGATGGATTATTTTTGGCAACTTCGAAACAATTAATTCTTTCTTCACGGTGGTAAATTATTCTCTCTCTTTTTTTAAAATTAATTTTTATACCATTAGGATGAGACAACATGATTTTTTAAATACTAAATGTAAATATGTGGATAGATCGTACTTTCTTCACACTAATAAATTTTTTTTTTTGAATCATTTATTTTTTGTGCCTACATGAAAAATACTTTTCAGCAGTGGAAGATAGTTCTAATCAAAAGAGTGCCGAACTCACTTCGTGTAAAGAAACAATTATAGTTTCTTCGTAATAGTAAATTTTTTCCCTTTTTTTGGATTTTTAATTTTTAAACTATTAGCGCGAGTCAACATAATCTTTTAAACTATTAAAATAAATCCGTGGATTGATCGTACTTTCTTCACAATATTAATTTTTTTGTTTTAGATCATTTAGTGTTTATGCCAATATATTTATTGTGAAATTAATTATACTTTTTTGTATGATTGATTAAAATTTTTAATTCGCATAATTCGTCACAATTGCAAAAGTCCAATAAACTTTTTAATTTTTTTTTCCGTAGATTAATTTGTAATACAATTACTACTATTTACAAGCATTAAAAAATTAAAATCTAAATTGACCCACTTTGATCGATTATTAGCGATAAATTGTTCAAATAATTATTATTTCTCGGTATTGATAATGTTTTTGTATCATTAATTTTTTATACCTTTTGGTTGAGTCGACACAATTTTTTAAATTGTAAAAATGAATTCGTTGATTGATTGTACTTTCTTAGCACTTTTTTGTGAAATATTTATTTTTTGTGTCAAAATATTCACATATTAACTTAGTAAATTAGTGTCTTATTGGTCTAGTGGACACCTCAATCATGAATCAATGTTATTAGGTACACAAAATTGAAGTGCAAAAGTTAAGAATATGAATTGTGTTCTTATTCTAATTGTATCATAATGAATTATTGAATGAATATATATAGGGGAAAAAATGAGATATTTAAAACTAAAAGTATAAATTTATTGAGTTAAATTATCAAAGATTAGATTTAAAATTGTAATTATCTAATGAGTACTTACACCATCATCTTTATAATGGATCAATTTGGAATGAGATAAATTACATTATATTTTATTATTTTTATTTTTCTAATTCATATATAGTTATTATAATTTTCAAGTATGAATCAAACCATAATAAGGTAGAGAAATGAGCTTTTAGGCAGTTATTTGTTGTTCTTATATTCTAATTCTTATGATGATACAATATTCAATCAATATATATGAAAAAAATAGAATTTGAAAAATTTGCTCCCTGTACAATACACGGGTGAAACAGTTAGGGTTTGAATAGGAAGGATATGCTGCAGTCTCGGGTGTGACGCATAGGAATGGTTTAAAGTTTGTGATATATGATGACGATGGTCGTCCAATGTGATATATGATGACGATGGTTATCCAACTACCATGACTATAAATGTCATCTATAAAGAAGTGTTTAAACTTATAGTTTTATATTTATTAATCGCATCAGGTACGTTGTTTATTTTATTTATTTTTTACACAAATCTTTTATGCCATTCACAGTTTGATATGTGAACTGAAGGATTGTATTTATATATTATTGTGTTTGTGATCTTATATTTATATAGATATAATGTTCCCATCACAAATTTGATGGATTTATATAAATTGATTATATGCACCATTTATGCATTAGGAGATCATGTACCCACACCGGAAAATAAATTCATGCAGGCCCCATCGTCCTCCCACCATCAGAGGACAGTTATGTATTATTAATCTAACCTAACGTAGATGTTAAAAAAATATTTAAAAAATTGGGTGACGTAGGGCACTCAGGCGACGTGGCGTGGGTACTGTCCCGACGTGGGGAACAAAGTATTGGCATATGTATTAGTGGCACTGTGTTTCAAAAAGGTAACTCAACGTACTTAGTAGTCGAAAATTACACTTTTGAGTGAGTTTTATTGATCATATTTGATATATGATGTTAGTTCTAATATTTTTATAGGTTTTTATGTTTAAAACGCCAGTGTTTGTGTAAAAATAATGTCAAAGATATTTCGCTCATCTACAATTTATTTATTATTTTAGTACAATTCAATTGTATAATAACATAAATTTTTATATTCTATGTGACAATTATGGATATGACTTATATTTGAGTACATTCACCATTTTCGGCAAAACACGAAGATGTTTCTATTTTTTGTCTTGTGTGTTGTTGTTGACTATTATTGATGGTATTATGTTTGGATTGCTTTAATTGTTGATGCCGTTAAGAGTATTGTACATTAAATTTATATTTTTTAATAAGTTTTCCTCCAGTTGTTTGCAGGATGATTTGATACAAAATAAAGGAAAACTCTATAGCAATTTTCCAAGCATTATTATTTCATTAGTTATAGTAATTAAGTTTATTATTGCGACTTATTATTTATTTTATTTTTTTGAGATCTTATGTTAATACGACTAACACTTATTAATATTATTATTAGCTAAAAAATTATACCCCGTATAATGCACGGGTGAAATAGGTAGTTATTTCTAAATAGCATTGCTTTTTAGCTACTAAATATTAATTAACTCTCATAATTGCAATTGAAGTCAACTTTCTCTGGTTTCGGGTTAAACACTCCATGATCATCAGTTTATATAATATATTTGTACTCCATATAATAATTCATGAGGTCACGTTTGCACACTCTTGCTCCCTTGCCCACAGAGATGTCCACACTTGAAAATTTTTGAGGGAAAAAAATTGTGAAAGTCCACACCAACCTCCCACCATCAGGGAATTATTATGTATTATTCATCTTACTTAACGTAGATGTTAAAAAAAAATTTAATTTGGATGACGTGACATCCTGTAAGGACCCCACGTCATACGTGGGTATGGCGTCAGGAGAGCACTAGCTCACGTTTGCAAGGGGTCAATAGTCCATACCTTTAAATATACATTAATGTCTGTTAAATATCCATTCTCCCTGCCTAAATTCTCCATCCATCTTAATTAAATCCAACAAACCCTTTACATTAATTATTTGGCCTTGTGGGGAAAGGGGGAAAAATTCATATTCCCCACCACGTTAATTTTCCTCTAAGGAATGAAGGATCTCAACCTTTCGAAATACGTGTAATTTCATCAATTCTACCGCTAATTCAATTTACTTTTATTATTTTATTCAATAAAAATGACAATTTAATAGTTTAACATTTATATATGAAACTTTAGTCAATAAAAAAATTAAGTCATTGACCTACAATTTAGACATTGATATGAAATCGCAAATAAATTATTTACCACCCGGTATGAACCAATTTGCATTCCACTTTCTTTATTTAGGATATGAGTTAAAGTCTTTAGTTTTCTAATACAGTCCCATGAAATGTTCATATTTTACCAATTAAAATTAAATAACATCATTTATTTTAACGATATATTTGAAAAAAATACAAGTAAATATTAACTGTCCAAAAAAAATTAATTACAAATCTTTTTATCAGTGTAAAATTATAAAGAAAACTATTTTTGTGAAACGGAGTAACTGTATATATATAATAGTACTGAGTCCTAGTGAGACCCAGAATGATGCGGAACCCACCTTGATCACTCTTGAGGAGGACCGAGGATGACATGAGGCTCGCCCGTGTTCGATGGCGAAGAAGACACCTAGGCCATAGACAGTGGGCATCTGCTATATATAGTCCTTAACTATCAGGTATGTTCATTGCACAGGCATACCCATGTTTGGTTATTATCATTTTTTCTTTTCCTTTCTTTTCTTTTCTTTCTTTTTTGTAATTTTTAAATATTGGTCTTTTTCTTTTTCATTTTTTTTAACTTCTAAATTATTACACCGCTCCTCTATCGCCATCTCCCAAATAAATGATAGTGAAAATATTTGACAAATTATATTAAATTAACACTACAATTTTTATACTAACTAACACCACATTTTATTTGTGTTAAAGGTTCTCCATTTTTGTGAACGATAATATCCAAATCTAATAATTTTTTTTGAATTATAATATTTTCCCTTTTATTAAATAACATAAATAGTCCATGGTAATTGTTTTTGTCAAATTTACACTCTTGAAATTCTAAGAAAATATGTTCTTTCATTTTTTTAATTAATTATTGCTTCTCTATAAGTAGTACAAATAACGTATTTTGATTCCTTCTTGTGAACACTGTAACGAAAATCCATTATTAGAGTAATATGTCCTATATAATCAAAGTAAAGATAAAAATTTGGCTCAAACTGTATTTTATTTATTTATTATTATTATTATTATTTTAAGGAAAAGTTTATTAAAGATGATTGCTTGTCTATTCATTTATTTACCATTTCCCACTGAAGTTGTCTCGACTTTAGCCAAGCAACTTTTTCTTTTCTTTTCTTTTCTTTTTAATACTTGATTAATTTAAAAAGTACTAAACATTGACTTTTTTAGAATGTATAGTAGTGCATGCTAATGTGCGAATAATAATAATTTGTAATTTGATATGTGGTAAATATTAATATTTCTCTTTTGAGAGTAAAATTAATTTTTTAAGAGAAAAATTTTCATTAATTCAACTAGTATCATCGATTGATCGACACCACTATCATCAATTTCTATCCAATATCACCACCTGCAAAAATGAGTAATGTTATTTATAAATAGTGATATAATATTAATTACTATATTTAATGCAACATTTAAGATAATATATTAATTAAAAATAATTATGATACATACTATTATTTAGTAAAAACCACCGCAAAAGTCACCATCATGGGCCTCACCATGGCACAAATTAAAGTGAAAAGCCAAATAATTTCCACATTGCACTCATAGTTCCATTCCGTACCTTATAATCAAGATGCCTTGATCTATTTTTCTTGCTCTCTCCCTCAGAGCATGTTGCCCATGAAATTTGTTCAACCCACCCTGAAAAGAAAGGCAGTGTAAGCAGCCAAGAAAGAAATAAGTCATTAGAAATATCATACGCATAATTAAGCGTCATAGGCATACCCTTTTTGGCTCCCATTCTGGAGGGTAGTAAAAATTATCTGCTCTTGCAATCAAATCGCTATCATTTCACATGCCCCCACCTCGAGGAAATATAATTTAATCACTCCAGGAAAATTCAACGACAACAGAAAAAGTTCAAACTAAGAGTGGGCATTTCGGGTTCTGTTTCGGGTGGTGCATTATTCGGAATCGAACTCTAAATTCTGGTTTTACAAAAAATGGAACCATTTGGACCGGTTCATTTCAAATAAAATACCTATTCGGTTCCGATTAGGTTCCGGTTATTTTGTGATATATTTTTTATTACTTGAAAATCGAAGGGGAAAAAAATAAAAATTTTGATTGAAATATAAATTTATCAAAAAAAAAAATTAAAATTGAAGCTTGCTTGCTGAACAGCAGTAGAAGCTGCTGCTTAAAGCTATTTAAGCAGTAGCTTGCTGTTTAAGCAGCAGCTTCTGATGCTTAAGTAATATTAAACATGCAATTAGGACCGATCTCTATATAAATTTTGATTTACCAAAAGAATTCACAGAAGTCGGCAATTAAGTGAAAGAAACAATGCTATTTCTCATTCTAAATCGGTTCCGATTCGATTTCCGGTTATTACAAAGGAACCTTGTCGTTATGTGAGACTGAGCGGCGAACAAGTAGACCAATGACACAACCTAAATGGAGATAGGAGGAGGCAATTTCAAACCTATTTCCATTTATATCAACAAGAATGCTTTAAATGTGGGAATCCTAAACTACCATTTAGTAGGCAACCAGGAAATATTTCACTATTTTATAAATTAACAGTACAGTAATAGTGATATGTCACGCTAGCTATAAATTGTGAGACACTACTAGCATAGTCAATTAGGATGCATGTGTACCATTAATGTGTTCAAACATTAATTGCAACTTGAATTAAGCCTATGCATGTTCATTCTAATCTTATATTCTACGTAAAAATTAAATTTAACTATTCAATCAGAGTCAATATTTAATAATAATTACACATTTCAAGCAATTAATCATTATTATTTAAATATTTACTACTACTATTCAATATAAACTTATTTTTGAAGGGTTGGTAGAAGTTTATTTTTAGATTAAAAAAGGGGGTTAAAAGAACACATGATTACTCTTGTCCACATAATACACTCATTTTCTGTAGGCTTTTGTTGTCATAATATTTACATTACATACTAATGTAGAATGCTATTCTTTATGATTTTATTTATTTATTTTTTTGAAATAATGAAAAATTAATTAATGCTTAGAATGTCATCACTATTGACAATCAAAATGAAGGCCAGCAGTTAACTCCTCGCCTTTGTCTCCTCCCCTCTCATCTGCATGTACACAAAGAAATGCGTTAGAGGTGCATGTTTGACCACCGGTTTCCTCCGTTTAGACGGAGGAGAGGCAATGATCGTGCACACTTCGACGATCAAGTCAATCATTATTATGGTCTATTTGAAGATAAGGGACTGGGGTAGTGGAGTCTGAACCAAGGCATTTTGGAGACCCACTAGGTATATGCTCCAGAGAGTCGGTGAGAGTTGAGAGTATTGGAGTTTCTTACCTTGTTCTGGAAGAATAAGGATATTTATATTGCATGGGAGTGAAGATGGTGGTTGGTTGACTACTTATTGCTCACCACCTGGGAGAGTCACATTTGCCTTCGATCAAGTCCTAGGTATGGGCCGGGTGACGGTACGTGGAGTAGCTTGAGGCTCCTCTGCTATCGTGCCTTTCATTTGATGTGATTAGGCTTTTGGTTTTAACTCTTGTTAACTATTTAAGTGTCTCACATCAGTCGATTCAACGTTGCCATGTGGATTCCCATGTAGCCCTCCTTTCTATTCTTGATCGGGATGCCTTTGCCCCAGCTAGCTAGGAATGTTTCGGAACAGTGAACACTTCGGAGGTAATTAATTGCCTTGGAAGCATATTGCTTGGTCGATGGGATAGAGGGGATGCCTCAATCACTTACTTAGCCTCGAAAATCTAGACTGGCAGTAATAATCACTATTTGCTGGATTCTCCAAATTATCAACAAATCATGTTATTGATATTGATATTTAAAATAGTGATATCTATTTCTAAAACTATCTACCTAATTTGGACATTGTTAAAACCATGAAGGACAATATATGAGGTAATCTAAAATTCCCATATGATGATCTCCTCGAACTTGGAATGGGCTTTTCTTGATACAGGACAACCTGATTTAGGACCTGTTTGACATGGCTAAATAGAGCTGTTAGTAGTAGATCTAACTTTTGTCAAAAAATTATTGATTGTTTGGAAATAAATTTTAAAATTGATATTTCATTATTTCGTTATTTCACTAGACTAGATATCAGAAAAATGCATTATGTATTGATAATGACAAAAATGGTATTATTATGGAAATTAAGTTGTTGAAAGATGAAATTACGTACAGTATATATTTCTTTTTTTAGTACTTGAATTGTGTCCCTCAACATAAAAGATCTACCTCCGCCACTTCCGCCATGGACAGTGAGCCTTTGCGGTTGTCCTCGACTAAGATTGCCCCCAAGAGAATTTTACTCATCCCTTTTTATATATGGAGAATACAAACATTAAGTAATATGAAATGATCACACCTCTCCCAAAATCATTGGTTATACAAAATTTAACAACTTATTTGCTACAATTTAAAATAAAAATTATTTTTTCAAATATTATTTTCAACCACTTATTTGATTCATTTGATGTTTTTTATTATTCTTTATATCATTTTTTTTTATTTTTAAAGGTTTCTAGTTTTTCTTGTTTTTTGGCGGTTGGTCTTCTTCTTAATTATTCGATTTCACATTTTCTTTAAAAACATCCTCTAAAATTGCATCCTATTTGTATGAACAAGTTTACTAACAACAAAAATGACAACAATTTATTTTTCTTATACATCGCATTACTTGAAAATTCATAAAACAATTACATTAGTTCTTATTTCTACATACATTGAAGTTTGACATTGACCATACCCAAACATACACTTCAACCACGTACAAATATTAAATAAGACAACATCGTAACTATTTTTCACTATATCCTTCACACTGACAAGGATGACGACGACAACGGAGATTACAATCTTATATCTAGCTGCAATCCACACGAGAACGCATGCAAGTGAGCATTTTTTATTGGATCACTCAACTCAACACGAGCAAAGTGCCAACTTAGTTGGCCTCAATATCTTTTGTGACATCAATGCACAAAGACAGGAAAGAAATTGGATGCGTTACATCTTCATTTAGCATCTCATACTCCAAAGTCCATGTCACCATGTCGATGTTACCTTTGGGTTCGACATGAATGGTTATCACGAAGTTCTTGTACTCTTCCATTAAATCTCCTTCAAGCACCCTAAACCTCATCAACTTCCTCCCCTCCTCTACTGCTTCGATCACCTCTTTTGCTTTCTTTACTTTTCCATCTGTTCTTCAAACATCGTTAGAGTTGTGAACATCGTTAGATCTAGAGTGGACCACTAATTAATTGACGTATATTAGAATTACACCCGCAATTATGCTAGCTAATATGATATGCCAGAATCAACATCACTGTTGTCTCTTTTTACAAGATCTTGATATAAAATTAAAGTATCATTTTATAGCATGTATAAATCTGTATTGAGATTGAAATTTGACATTAGCTAAGTATTTGTTCCATAACGATCACTCAAGGCACCCAAAAAAAAAAAAATCCTTACCTTAAATCATACTACAGTTTTCAAAAACAAATTCAACGTAGTTGGTGACAAATTTACTATAACCTAAAAAGGAAAAGATAAGATAAATAATAAAACTAAAAGCTAATATTACGATCATGTATGTGAATGGATCTAATACACTACCAAAAATAAGATATTTAACAGCGGCCTGTCACCCTATATCATTGTACCTGTAGATCTTTAGGGGGCAACATAATAGTATGTCGCTCCTAGAGGTTTATAGGTACGATGCTATTGGGGTCATATGCCACCCCTAATGGTTTAGATTTTTATAGTGATACAGGAAAACATGATACTTACCGTGAGTATAGGTCCAAGATATTTTGGAGCCAACCTTTCCAAATTGCCCTTCATGGAGATCACAACCATGTACCTTCCCGGGTGCTTTGTTGGATATATGATGTGGTTTGTCTCTAAAGAGTTCATGGAATACATCTCCTCCATGCTTGAACTCTATTTGTGCAATCAACTTACCAGTGAGCCCCATCTCTTTAACTATGAATGCCAAATTGCCAATGTATGCAAACTCCCACAAAAGTTGCAAATCCTCGGACTTCTTCAACTCATTATATAGTGGAGGTTTAGCTGCTTCACTCCCCAGCTAATGAGTAATGTTCAAACTCGGTCCCTGAAATGTTGCTTTCTTTCCATTCGCTGCCAACTAGTGTTTTGGCAGTATGGCGAGCAATTACCGTGAATGCCCTAATGCTATTTGATATATCACGATTGTATAATCGTGGTCAATATATGTGTACAAGTAATATATTGCTATTTAATTGATTTTATGGGTCGAAAATTATATATCTACCCATTTCTATACATATATGATGTGTCAAAATCTCTCAAAATAAGATAACAGTTAGCATCTCAATATATAGAATTCCAACGACTTCACCTCACCCGATTTTGATCCATCACATAAGTATAAACCTTCACATTCTCATCTAATCATTTTCGTCGACTAACACCGTTCTTCGCAAAGTACATTAGGTGCCAAAATCTTGTGAGAGAAGATAACAATACTCAGTTGATTATATGTTTGAGTATACATGATTACTTGTATAGGGTATTACCCTTATGGGCATTGGGGACAAATTAAAATTTTTTAGTTTTACCATCACTTGGAAAGGAGGTTTTCTTCATTAGCAGCCAAAATTTCATGTATATTTATCTTCACCAAGTATCACACTTCATTTTCCTCTACAAAATTCTTTCAAAATTCCATCAAAGCCTATCATTTTTTTTCAACCAGATTTGCATTATATATCCCCTGAAGTCAAATTTCACTATGGAAATTAAAAATAGTATACTGGTTCCATTCACATGTATCGAAAGCCAAATCGATCTTTTCATATCTAGAGATAGTATAAATATATAGTACTATTAGATGTATGTGAAATATTCGTCCAATATTTTTACAAGGTGGATGAATATTTAACAGATATTAAATACTATATGATATATAATCACTACTGTATAAACGGTGGGATATATGTAAAATATTCACATTCTCATCCTACCATCGCATATTTAAGGTATCGGTCAATGTGAAAATTGATAACTTTTTGTTGTTTACTTTACACTTTAATGCTCTTTTTTATCATGTTTGTAATATCATGCCTCCAAATTATAAAGTATTTGAAAACGTGCCACATGTCCATTTCGTGGAATTCTCTCTTGCATTGTTATCCATGCATATATACAATGGATATTAAATCTATTTCTTATAATTTTCTTTTTGATTAAACATTGCTTTAGGGGAAAAAATTAATTAAACTTAAATGGCAATTTTTACATTTAATTAACCTTTTACATGCACAATGTGAATATCAATATCGCTACTATATAAAACATGAATTGGTTTTCAATTTTGCCCATTTTTTTTCTATTAATTCCCACTTTGGCCTTCTATTAAGTATACATGTTTTGAAACTAATGCAATTGTAACTCATATCTCACTAATCATGGCTACCGATCTGTTGCCCACAGCAATATAAGGTAAAACCCACGCTGATGTAACACCATTTCCTAGCGCCTAGTCAGCGACCAAAAAAATTTTTTTAAAAAATATTTTATTTTGGTATCTACGTTAGGTTAGATTAATAATATATAACTGCCTCCTGATGGTGGGAGGCCCCACAAGCCCCTATGAATTTTTTTCCCCGGAGTGTGGGCATTAGAACATCACTACACTAATTGTAACTCTCCAATTAGTGTCATTTAATCTCGGTTATATAAACGATATATTTTGTAATTAATAATTGTACCTATCATTCCACTAATTGTCTGGGATTAGTATTGTATGCATTGACAATCGTGTTTCATAACTATTATTAGTATGAGATTCAATTATTTTATATAATAATCTTACACTACATAGTAATTTAGCATGCATTTATTCAAAATTTCCACACGAGTATGATTTGAGTAGAATGTGCTTTTTTTTTTTAAGAATTATATAGTAGAAATTACTTTTGTAGTAATATTTTCTAATAAGAAGTATATATCTTAGATATATTTATCGTACTATATAACATGCAATGTGCGTCTGAATGAATTCTATTAATTTCCACGTTGTCCTTCTCATCACACATTATTTACTACTTTCCATTAAGTACTCATGTTTTGAAATTAATACAATTGTAACTCCTATTTTATTAATTGTAACTTTCCCATTAGTTACTTTAATCTCAATTATATATTTCGTAATTAATAATGGGAAATGATCTCTTCCCCACAATGGGGAGATGATATCATACCCACAAAATACATGGTCTCTCTGATTGGTGGAGAGTCATGTGTGTGAGTCCCACCACTGGTCCTCCGCCAATCAGGGGAGCCATGTGTATTTATGGATATGATATCCTTCTCACTGTGAGGAGGAGATCATTACCTAATAACAATTGTAACTGTCGTTGCACCAGTTGTTTTTAAATTAGTGTTGTATGGGTTGACAATCGTGTTTTGTAACTGTTGCTAGTGTGAGATTTAATTATTTCATATAATAATATTATAGAACATAATAATTTCGAATGCATTTGCTCAAAATTTCCACGCGAGTACTGTGTGAGTAGAAAAATATTTTTATAATAATATTTTGTAATAAGAATTATATATCTCATATATTTATAGTCCTATATAACGTGAAATACACGTGAATGACTAGTTATGATAAAGGCAAAGAGTAATCGATGGTTTCCTTGCAAACGTGATAACCGTGGATTGTTTATTATAATGATTATTATTATTGAGTGGTTAACCCAAAAACCAGAAATAAGTTCACGTTAATTGCAATTAGGAGAGTTATTGTTAATTAATAATTAGTAGCTCAAACGTAATTTTCAGAAATAATTTCCAATTAAATAACAATATCTCTGCAATTGGACACAATAAACTCGATCTATCTATTTAAACAGTCCCAACTCGATTTTTTGGATAAATTGTGTGATTAGTCCTTAATGTCTAACATTATGCACTTGCACTCTCGTTTTCACTCTTTTTTTTCCCCTCTTTTTAGCGACGAGGACTCCAATCAAATTTTGAATTACAAGTGATGCAAATATTTATAATTCCGATTTCTTCAATTTATTTAATGTTTTTTTCTAATATAAGATAACGATTCCGATAAAAATTCTTAGAACATTATCGAAATCCATTTTGGTATTGCATATATTTTTCTATTTTCATCGTCAATTCATGAATAATAATGAATTTTTTATAGTATTATTATATGTAAATATACTATCTTAATTGTCTCCGTGCATCGCACGGGTGCAATACTAGTTTTATTCAATAAAAGACGGATATTTAGTTAGTCCTTTAATATAAGAATTTTCATCAACAAAGAAAATATCGGGTGATAATTATATTGACACGACACATTATTATAACTACACCACATTATAAGCACACTTCAATTAAATTATATTTTTTATAATTACCGGACAAACTCTTTTACAAAAATATCCTAATCTAATTAAATAAAAATAAAAGAATACAAAAAACCTGTAACCATCCATCTCTCTCACTCTCTCCCTCCTTTCTACAATTTGTAAGAAGCTTTAATTATGCTATTTTCTGCAACGAAATGAATGAAGCATTGGGAGTTTTATTTTATTTTATTATCATTTGAGAAAAATTGTAGGAATTTTCGGGATTAAAATGAAATATTTTTTTTACCTCTGTGATTGGTTTAAGTAATTATTATAGAAAATTTTTAAATCGAAGATAGAGTATTTAACAATTAAAATTCTTGAATTGATTAATTAATATTAGAAAGCCATTTTTATAAAAGTAAAAAATTAAAAAAAAAAAGAGAGAGAGAGAGAGAAAATACCATATGGGATTTGATGTGTTTCCGGTTGGACGCCCCGGCCCCTATCATTTTATTGATTCAAAAAATTATTCGCAGGAGGCAGCATTAGGCCAAAAACCTCCAACTTTGCAAGTTACAATATAGGATGTAGAAGTACTTGAAAGCAAGAGCTAAACAACAACATGAAAACACATTAAGCAAGAGGAACTGAGCCAGAGCCCAGAATTATCCCCAAAAATGCCACCACCAGCAAGTTGATTACCTTTGTATAATTTTATATTTTGTATTTTGGTAATTAAGCATATTTGCTTCGTTCTATTTTTATATTTATATGAATATGTGATTTTAATTTGAAATTCGATACTTCTTGTAAGTAAATTTGTATATGTTAACTAGTCTCCTTAAGTAAAAATTTCCTTACGGGGAGCCATCATAAATGTCCGTAAATTTTAGTCTCTAAATTCACCACTGGTTACAAAACTCACGACAAAAGATCACATACTCAATAAAACGCTCGATCAGCTCCACACATCATACCAACAAATGAACCCCTTTGTAGCCGATTCTACTCCGCAATCGTTTGTAAATAGTAAAATCCTTAATTTGTGTGGTTAAATAATTATTAAAAGTCAAATTTGAAGCCATGATCAATTATTCAACCAAATGGAGATCAAAGTAGTGGATTCCCACTCTATTTTCATATATATATATATATATATATATATATATATATATATATTTGCTATAAGTACTAATGTTGTTATTTTTGTAACAGTATAGTTTGAATTATAATTAAATGATGTGTCATAATTATGTGGATTGATAATACAATAATGGTGATACGTGATTTTACTAAATTGTGACACATCACTTTCACTTTATTATATAACTGTCACAAATCAAGTTGTGCAATTGGCATAATATTACATGAACGGCGGTAGATTTCGGTAACCTTGATCCATAAAATATCACAAAACACACTATTCTTCAATTTTACTCAATTCAAATGAGACACTGAACTGTACTTGAAGAAAACGGAACAGAAGATTGTTAAATTTTTTGTACAAGTGTAAGGGGTTCCACTTTAAAAGGTTAACCTCCAAGGGGAGTAATCCTTACACTTGTATTTATATTGGTTTTTTTCCTTCTTTTCTATTGTTGTGGGATTTCTCACTTTTTGCTCTTTTTCATCACGCCCCCCTTACGTGCAGGCGGGATCTTTCCAAGCCTTTGTACGTAAACCATCTTTTCGGCGACCATTTTTTGGCTGGGGTTGGCGCATCCGAGCATCGGTCCCGGGTCATCGCCCGCTCTAATACCATATTAAATTTTTTGTACAGGTGCAAGGGGTTCCACCTTAAAAGGTTAACCTCCAAGGGGAGTAATCCTTGCGCTTGTATTTATATTGATTTTTTTCCTTCTTTTCTACTGATATGGGATTTCCCACTTTTTGCTCTTTTTCATCAAAGATCAACTCTTTAAATCAACAGCTCATCTATTCGTTTCTTTATTCTTACTCATTTTTTCTTCCAATAAATTACAATTCTTTTAAACCCATTTCAATCATCTTCATCTACTCTGAACCACACAACAAAAAATAATTTTATTTTAAGAATCTCTAAAGCACTAGTAAAACTTCATTTCAACTACACATTTCATAAAATTCACAATGTCTGAATACTTTTAATTACATATTTCATTCTACATATCGACTAATTAGCCTCTATCGAAATTTTCTCAAAAAATCCATAAAATGATCGTATGTTTCATGTAAGCCGATATCTACTATCTCAATTTCTATCTCTTTGACTGTCTCATTTAATCAAAATAACCCACACACATAATAAGTTTGTTGATCCAATAATGTGAGTTATTTTGATTGAATGGGGCAATTAAAAAGACAAAAATTAAGATGACAGATCTGAACTCACTTATACTACTGGCTACGGCTATCTCCTTTTGATGTGTCCTTAATTTTGTGGCTCAAAGCATTCCCCAGGCAGCCAACCCCTAAACCGTTTAATGTCTTTGCAATAATCATAAGTCATATAGTCATTTCTAATCTTTTTCATTTGACTCTGTTTTTCAAGGCTCAATTGGCTGTACCCAGCAGAGTTCCACCAGTTGGCCAATGTGGGAGATGCACATTTAGTGACACCTTTGGGCCCATCATACTTACAAGCCCTTGCTCGAAACCCGCGAAACCGGGCCACAAAAGGTGACCCGGTCCAGTCGATTTTGTCCAACCCACCTCTTGTGGCCCAACTATCGGCATTCCAAATGCTCGAGTAAGCCCTCATCGCTTGTTGGCTTGGATAAGGAATTTTCTTGCTTTGGTAGTTCCGGAAGACTCTTATTGGAACACCATCGATGTGCCATCTGAAATCAAAGAAAACAAAGGTTTTTGTTCAGTCGAAAGTATCAAACAGAAACTAAATTTTTTATTAGTTACTATGCCATAAGTCCTATCGATAACTATTATTAATGACATGTTTTATATCATGGATTAGACCTTGGACAACATATTCAAGAGAAAGTACTAAAATCAACATATTTGTAAGAATTAGGCTAGGAACTCACACAATTTCACTTGGGTTCCAATGTATGGTGTAATTGTGATAATTCGTAGTTGGGTCGAACCATAGATAGAGTTGTTGTTCTCTACCTCCACCTCCTTGTGTATAAACATTTGTTTGGACTGTGTAGGGTTCGCCCGACACATTCCCTAGAAACTCAAAGTCGATCTCATCATGCTTGTCACCGGTCGAAGATAGCTACCCAAAAAAAAAAAAAAAAACACCGATTAATAATGTTAGAAATCGAACATTACTTTCAATCATGAACGAGCGCAAAGGCAATGCATGCACTTACGTAGAATGCAGTGACAGTTCCAGCTGAATTCCCCGGTGCTAGTTTGATAAGCATCTCAAAGCTTCCAAACAAAAACGAATCCTTTGACTCCATACCCGAACCTAATTAAACTCCCCAAAACAAATGATGTAGTGAATAAACAAATCATTTTCTAACAGTTTAAACTTTCGAGAAAGTTCCACAATCAACATTGACATGGTTGATTCACTAAACGAAAGGGAGCTTCGACTCACCGGAATATTGATCCAAGACGAGAACCGCATCGTCGCCATTGCCAAGAAACGAAGATTGTGGAGTACCCCAATATATTGACATGTTCTTTGCCAAATTGCAATGTACTAAACTTGAATGGAATCCCAAGAAAGAGATACACAAAGCCAAGAACATAAGCAAAAAATTTGCCATTTTTGACCGAATTCAAATTTTGTGTTTGCCTAGGTCTCGTTCGTTCTTTATTGTAATTTATTGTGTTTATATAGTTAGTAATGCCTGCCCGACACGATCCCTTCAATTTGTTATGAGTCACAATATAATATGAGAGACATAATTATTTTTCTGACATATGTTGAATTTCGAGATATAGTCTAATGGTTAATTTACTTCTGACGTAGAATGTTAAAATAACAATTTTTCTTTACTACTGAATACTGATCCCCAAAATATAGCTGGAATTGCATAGGATCTTATTAATACTGACGGTCTTTTCAATGCTAATATACATATAATATGGACTACAAATTAAAGTGTAGCTAGCTGGTACGCGGGAAGAGTTGGAAAAGGATACGTGCACAAGACTAACAGAGAGATGGTGAAAGGGATGTCACATATATTACATAGATAGACGTGCAAGACTTGGGATTTTCCTATCAATACCAAACTTTCAACTACACATATTTTTAAAAAGCATTATTTTTTATATTTCTCTATGAACTTTCTTATTTTCTCGTAAGTCCTCAAAAAATTATTTTTCTTAATTTCGGCTTAAGACTTGACTTGTTTGGTAATTGCTTGAAATAAGTAGAGAGGAATATTTAAAAGTATTCTTGATTAGACACCCAAAAATGCCAATTTGGACAATAAGCTTGCAGTTAGCCAACTGCACATGTGATTTTGGATTTTTAAGTACTAGTTGTGGGACAAGATTTCAGTATCTTGTGAACAACACTCATGCTATAAACTATGTGATTATGTTATTCTTCATAGCTGTTCCATGTTGTGCCTAATTAAAGTGGGAAAGTTTCTAATACTTTTGGTGTATTGTACTGGGTTTTCTAAAACAGAACTAATCACCTACACAGAAAAAGTCACATTATTTAGTGATATTTTTTTCCCCTTATATTGAACTCGCAGACATTTAGAGACCTATACAGAGCATCACTAATGATCTTCTCCCCATATGGGGAGGAGTTATTCTCTCCATATACCATGTGTCAGCAGATGGGAAGAACACATCAACAATGGGGCCCAATTTCTGATTATGTGTTCCCCCATCTGCTAACACATGACAGATGGGGAGGAGATCATTCGTATACAGAGCATTAGCTACACTAGAATGCTAGAAATTTTCCTATCAAATTACGTGATATTTCTCCAAATTAGCTAAACTGTGGAGATCAATCCTATATTTTCTCTCGATAGAAGGAAGAGGAAAAATTTTCCCAAGTATTTAGGATCAATGCCATATTTGATACTGCTGCTCACTCATACGTAAGAGGCCATGGGATGTAGTTAATTCGTAATTGTGACGGTAAGTTGCCAGTATTTGGTGGCAAATAATCCATTTTCACGGAGAGACTCAATGTGTGCATGAGAGAAGCACAGTGGTTGACATGTGACCTCCAAACAAAGGAAACCATATTGCTTTACTTGATTTGAAAAACCAACCACCGGAAACTACGTCCACACATCAACCACCACCCTTTGGGCCCAGCAACGGGCCCGGGGTGGGGGGTGGGACGACCCCTCGATGTCGTAAAGAAATGGCAAACCCACAAAATGAAAGAAATCAACAAGTGAAGCATCAATGACATAGAAAGCCAAAGGAAACTAATCAGATAACTAATTATCAGATCATAGCGTAGGTATATAATTAATTTCACCAACTTAAACAAGTTAATCTGACAGATATAATGAGTAGAATAATCTCGCTATAAACGATTTTCTCGATCTGCGAGGGACGAACCGCCAGAGGTCGACAGCCACATCAACCTCCTTCTTCTTGTGAAATTTGTACAGCTGGGGAACATCAAACCGCAGCTAGAGAAAAGAGAAACAATTCAGTCTTTGGTAAAAAGACGGCAACAATCTATGTTTGTTTTAATGTTTTTCTAACTAAAAAGGTTAACTTCTATTACTCAATCATATCAAACTTTAATATTCACCACACATCACGTGATCCCACCAATAACAAAATAAAAGTTTAACCAAACCCATGCTAAAATAGATGCCAAAATGCAGCTTTGGAACGCAAACACAGTACGAAAAATGAAAGTCAACTCTACGATACACACCTCACATAGAACCTCAGCGCCGATGGCATTATAATCCCGCAAGGCAGTCCTTTTCACGTGCTGCCATCATCAAATAAATGAGAATGATAATAATAATAATTTTAGGAGACCTATCAAACTATTAAAGTTATAGAATAGAAAACATATGACTCATAGATCCAATTGAAAAAAAAACCACCAGAATGATCAATAACCCAAGCTGACAAGGTCTAATGCAATTAGAAAATATTGGTGCTTGTTCACAATCTCAAATTCAGAATAACTACAAACTTACATCTCTAGTGGTGGTCTTGTGCAAGGAATAAACAGCTCGAGAAGCAACCTGATGCATTCAGAATTTAAGAACAAAGACCACCTTAAACGAACAAAATCAGAAACAGGGGTATGAAGAACTATAGAAGAGTGAGTACCTTCAAAGCCACAGAAAGGAACTCCAAGTCAGCACCTTTCCTCCTTGTACCAAATGGAGGATTCATTACTACTGTATCAACAATTCGATCTGTGGAGTAAGAGCATTAGACAACATTTTAACCTCTTCTATCCATCCAGACGTACAACACAAGATATACAGAAAGCCATATTTTCTCAATATTTAGAATCAATAAAGTTGAACAGTCGAGTGACTTTATTCAACAAAGTTTAATAGTTGGAGGACTTAGTTGCTATGATTACGTTACAAAAGTATGATATTGTATCTCGCGTTTGTTACTTTGTTTAATCTCCATATATATTTATGCATACACACTTTTGTGTATTAATTCATTATCTGAGTTTAACACAAAGTTACGCCCCAAGTTCTGTTCGTCTTATCCAAGGTTGCACGCACTTTTTCATCATAAGAAACACCGCTTTATACTATTCCAAAAGTATCTCTCTTTAAATAAAACAGTCCCATTTGCAGAAACATAAATCAAAATCTGAAGCTTTAAAAGATGAAGGGAAAGAGAGCTACCTCGCCATTTTAAGTTCCTGATATCACATTGAACAAACTCTGTGTCTAACTGCAAGTACAATTCGTCGAAACCAAGATATTAAAAGACCGTATAAAGGAGTGACAATAAAGCTTCTGAAAAGAAAAGCACATAAAGTTAAAGAAAAACAAACATACATCAAGATCATCGGCATTTGAGGATGCAATTTCAAGAGAATCTGTATCAATGTCGAGCCCAATAACATGCCTGTATAAACCAAACATCCCTTCACAACTTTCGTGATAAATACACTAATTTTTACTATTTATGATGATATTAAGGTATGGATAACAACGAGCAGTGATCTTAAGTTAATTTTCAAGTGAAAAAAGTTAATACAGTCATAACCTAATTAGAACAACATAAAACAGGTCGATTAAACAGAGTACTCACTCGGCCCCTAAAAGAGCAGCTGCAAGCCCTAATGTACCGCACCCACAACCAAAATCAGCAACCACCTTATTCTCCACATCCCCAAAAGAGTTCTCTGCCTAAAGAGATGCTTAAAATAAATAATTAAAGAAATCATTTTAATTTTGAGTCGAAAATTACATTTGATACTAAAGTAGACATAAACATTAGAGGAAAAGGGTATCTCCGAAAAGTAGAAAAAAGGGCGAATGGAATATAGAAAACTACTGTATACAGCAATCGAGATGCAATATGGGGCCCGGTTGGATATTGTTCCAATTCAATCTGTTGCAGCATCAGAATCATCGGTTTTTAGTGACGATAAAGAATAGGAAATAGATACAAAGAAAGAACAGAAACCACATAACGGATATGTGTATTTGTGCGAGAAAGAGAAAACCTTAGGGTTGTCGAACTGATCAAGAGAGCCAAGGAGACCTTCCAACTGCTTCAGCTTCATCTCAAAAATGGTGGAGTGATGGGGTTTACTGTTTAGACCACGCTGGGGATTGGGGAACGAGGGAAAGACTGTCGCCACTGCAATTTTGTGATATCACAGTTCTCATTTTTTCTGCTTGCTTTTCCCTTTTTCTTAAATATATCAATTTTTCTTGTATAAATTCATGGTCTAAAATGCAATTAATCATAATACATATTCATGTCTTCAAAATAATATATATTGATGTAACTTAAATGTGCACTTCTGTTCTGCTGAGGTGTGCCCACACTTGACGTGTTTGCCATGTCTGGCTGACGTGGTAGCCACGTTGGGCGCGTGCCAAACGAGGGGCTTCCTCTAGCGTGGCATGGTGGTGGTAAGGGAGCAATTGCTACAATATCATCATAAGCAATAAAATGATTATAAAATAAATTGTAGACAGTCACTGGAGATTATTCAAGTTGGGTTGGAAAAAGTATCAAAACGCATCACTTAGCCCATGTTAATATGCAAATTGTTGTCTCATCATAATAGTCTTTCCACTAATGCACAACTTTAAGTACTTTGATCATATCTAAAGTTATGGACGTTGGATTGAGACGATTCAAGTTGGAGTACAAAGAGGAGAGAGAAATCTACAATCTGTGTTAATCACTATCCAAAATTCAGTCATCCAAAATTGCCTATTAATACAACACTCGAAGAAAGATTGCATTGTCAACCTAGGTAATTCTTGGTTTAACTAGCAAATTAGACATTGTACTTTTCCAAATTAGTTGATTCTCCATTCATTGGAAAGCTTACTCAAGTGAGTAATTCATCTGGTGGTGAGAAGTCCCAATGCAGCGCATATCACACCCAAAAATGGGTCTCAAATTGCACATGCTAACTAATTACAAGATTGAAAAATTGCAGATTGTCCAAATGATTCCATTCAAGTTAGAAGTTTTGTTTGCCTTTAAAATAAGTCCTTAGGCAAGCGTTGAAGAGCATCAATCCTTGGCTATTTTTCATAGTTTTATTTCGTTCTCTCTTTGTTTATACATTTGAGGAGGAAACTTCTGATAAACTTGCATTATTGATCTTTGATGTTCCAATTTGATCTTCAATGTTGCTCTTCCTAATTGCTTGAAGCATATGTTATACAAATTGCTATGACCAACAGTCCCGAGTTTTTCGCTCTTTCAATACTTATTTTGAATTTGTTAAAAAAATAATAAATAAAGGTTGGCCTATATGAATCACATCTCTTGCCGACTTCAGCAAATGGCCATCAAACAACCTCTTTACATACTGTCTACAGCCGCGACCTTGACTCGGAAATTTCTGAAGCAGGTACACTCTGCATAAGACAACAATTTGCGTTTCAAAAAAGCCTTTGGCAAACAAGCTCTTTATAGAATTATTACTTATAAATGAGAAATGCTACGATATTCTAACCAGTAGACCAACATCATTGACCATCAGTGATTCACAGATAAAGAAGTGTAATGAACAGCACTGTAACAATAAAGTGTGACAAAGTATTTACCAATGGAATCCCTCTTGTTGCTCTTTCTTCCAAAAACCTTGATGGTTTATAGAAGTTCCCGTATTCTTCTGACCACTTTCTGAGACTTCTATATACATGGCCAGCCCCAACAAGGTCTGCCCAGAAAACGATACCACCGCTGCCACATAAAGATATACTTTGTCAGTGATCTTTTTCAAAATTAACATATTTCAATATTCCTTGAAATAACCATCCATGCAAACTTATCTAAAATATCTAAACTCACTCTCCCCCTTTATTCCATCAACCACTCCCTTTCCCTCCCTCCCCACAGGTCTTTTGTCTGGCGTTGCTTTAGATATTCCTATTTTATTTTAGTCAAAGATGGCATCCCACTTAATTTTATTTGTATATTTACTGACCGAAAAAAGAAAAAGGAAACAAAGGAAAAATATTTTTCCTCACTCTGACATTGAATTCATGTCTATGATTCCATATGCGCTACATAATTGAAATATTACACGCTGCTACATGCATATACCGTTTGCATAGAGGGATTGAAGATTTTAAGTAACTCACAAGAGTTTCTAGGAAGAGACAATCATGAACAGAAACTAACAAAATGGAACTCTTAATCCTAATAAACGACTATCATGATAGCACTCACCGATAAGATGGGAAACTCATGCCAAGAACCGACGCAATATCAAGATCTGAAGCTCGGACTACGACACGTTCGTCCAAAACACGGCATGCCTCGTTTACCACCGGAAAGAGTATCATCTCAACAATTTCTTGGTCGGTGACGGATATAGGCTGAACAGAAGTAGCAGAAGCGTTAATCTCTATTAGAAATCGTTACATAAAAATGAACATCATGTCAATAACTGAGCAGAATAGGTCGTCTCCACAACGCACCTTTCCACCAGGCATGATATTGGTGAGCCTTCTAGACTCCTCTATTATTGGTAGCACTGAAGGATCGGGTTTTGGCTTGCTTCCTTTTTCATAAATGTAGTATCCTTTACCATTATTTTTACCTGAACATATATCATCAAGTATCATCTGAAGATTGAGTCAACGCCTTCTAAAACTGAGCAAGAATAAAATACACAGTAGCAATAATCCATTATTACCGTTTCTCCCATCTTTCATAAGAAGTTCAAGCAATGGAGATTGGAAGGTACGATCAGCAAAAGATGTGGAAAATTCTTTACTCGTAGCCACAAATACTCCATATCCTGCTAGATCCTGAAGCCTGTGCACATAATTACAAAGCAACAAGGTTCTTAATCAGTCAACTCTATCCATCTCTCAGCTGCCATGCATGCCTGATATGAGAAATGGATTGTGACCACTACGCCACTAGTCAACTGTGTTGTCATTTTGTAAGCATTTAGGACCCATAAGAAAAAAGATTGAAAAGAAAGAAAGCTGTGCTTATTTCACACATAAATACGAAGACAAGTGGATTTATATGTGATATAGCCCAAGGAAAGAAAATTACTGGAATGGACCCATTGGAAGGCCAAAATTGCTAATGAGTTGGTCAATCCTGAAGACGTCCACTCCTAAGTGTACCAAAATATGTGCACTCTGTGAGTAGGGAAAGAAGGTTCTGTTGACAGCAAAGCCGGTGCAATTTCCCACAACTACAGGAACTTTCTTGATGATCTTCCCAACAGTCATAAGATCAAGAATTACTCGAGGAGAGGTCTTATTTGTCCGCACAATCTCCAAGAGTGGCATTACATGAGCGGGGCTGTCAACAGTTATATCATATTAAAACAAAATATAGTCACGATTAAACAGAAAATTAGCTGGTGATATTTCAGAAATCCACATTCACAACGATTTAGACTTTAGAGTAAGCTTCTTGCAAGTTGTGTGCACATAATTTATAGTAAGCACACCAATGCACAATTATTGGAAAACATATGTTTTTCAGCCTCACATATTTAGAAATGAAGGAGCATATTTGTGTGTATTTAGAAGAAGGGAAAGTGAGTGGAAAAGAAATATAAGAGGGAAAATGAGAAAGGAAACTTGTCTTCATCATGCATACGGTGAGGGAAACAACATGAAGGAAATGAGCGGACACCTGAAAAAATGTGCACCCACAATCCGATCTTGAGAGCTAGTCTTTTCTCCAATTATATTGAGGTCAATAGTAGATGTATTGGAAGCCAGAATACAGTGTGGTGAGCATGCCTTCTCAATGTCACTAAATATTTTTTGCTTTAGTGGAACATTTTCAATAACGGCCTGCGACAGGAAAATTACTGTGTTCAGAAACTCATAGCCAGCCGACAATTTAAATATCGGCCACAACAAGCATATAAAGAGCTTGTTTGATACAGCTTAAAACAAAAATCATTTTTCCAATTATCATTTTCAACCACTCATTTGACAACTTTTTATCTTTTTATATCACTGTTCTTTATTTTTCAACCTCACATTCAATAACTATTTTCCCAAAAATCTCTACCAGACATACGCAGACATACGCAAAGGCTGGTGCCATAACCTAGAAATTTATCTTTTCTGAAATTATTGAGAGTGACAACTGGTCTAATTTGTTTGTAGTTCCGGGCTTGAATTCTGGACCAGTTTGATTCATTGTTTTCACTTTTCAGACGTGCATTCTAAAGACTTTGCTGACTTTAGGCTTACCAGTGAAAGACTATATGAACTAAATTCGAAACTGATGTGCAGTATGAAATACCAGCAAAAGATACTGAAATATTTGGTATATTGTTTTCTAACTCATTATGTACTCCCTTTTCTCAATCATCTTAGCATCTCCTGAAAAAGATCATTTTTTTCCCCTAACACATTAATAAGAAAAGCAGTTACAATCTACAAGCAAAAATATTTTACAACTACTTAGCTCTGCTTAAGTGGAAAGACGTCCCAGCAACAAAAAACTATAAGTCGCCAAATCTATATTGATATTTGAAAAATTAGCTCTCTCTTAAACATACCTCTATGACCATATCCATGTTTTTAAATTCAGAGTAGTCTAAGACGCCTTTAAGCATCGACAAAGCTTTATCTGCTTTATCTTGTGACAACTTCTTCCTTGATATCAGACTTCTCACATTCCCTGCAATATAAGTAGTAGAGACAAATAAGCTAAGACAATAAACTGGAAGATTATAGTAGAGAAACCTAGACAACCCCTCAGCCAAATTATAAGCTATTACATTTTTCATGAGATATTCCAGAACTTAATCTTCCGTGGTTAAGTAGAAAACAGAAAGTAAAGATGGGAACCTGCATAACGTGTCAACTAACCTTGTATTGTGTTTATGCCCTTGAGAAGATACTCAGAATTGATTTCTTTGAGAACAACATAGATATTACTCAAAATAAGAGCTGTAGCAATGCCAGAACCCATAAGGCCACCACCAATTACAGCAACTTTCCTTACAGGTCTCGGTTTGAGCCCAAGATCAGTAACATTAGGTACCTGTTGGAATCAGAAATCTGAATCCTCAACTAGGGGAAGACTTGAGTTGTTTTACACTAAAAGAAGATACTTAAAAAGTTAGATGGCCGAAATAATAGAAGAAAGAAAATCAGGAAGTGTTCTTCACTTTGCATTGGACCACAGGATTTCTTCACAACAAAATCAAGGACATTCAAGTATTAGTCAAACAAAATGAGGTGACCTGGTAAAGCACATGCAATATTCTTATGACAATCCAAGACAAAACAAATAATGCAGCACAAAACATAAATTAGGGTGGCTAGAACATGATATCTTAAAAGATAAATGTTTCATTTGAAGTTTTTCAAAACCAATCACACGGCAACAGAATAGGGAAAACCCAGAGGACTGAAGCTCATAAAACGAAGCCCAACAAACTAACTCCAAGCAAGTAAAACAAATAAATAAATAAAGTATGCACATTATATGAAAGAAAATATTCAAAACTGCTAAAGATAATACATGGTTTTGTTCTGCTTAGTGAGAACTAACACTGGTCTATTACATAGTCTTGTTTTGCTCAGTGACAGCCAACACCTGTCTTTTATTTGAACATTAAGAAGTACTTACAAGAACTTTCCTAATTTACGCCATATCACGGATTAGTTTATTAACCAGGTAAACATCTGCTTGTTTATATGGAGTTCCCATACCTTTGTTATTGCCCGTTGGGCAAAAAACACGTTGACAAGACCCTTTGCAGTGTCTGATAGGACTAGCTCTTTAAACACTTTCGCCTCCTGCAAAATGATAATGATCATCATTATTTGAAGGTACAAGACTTCTATGCATAAGAATGAGTTCAGGAACAATTTTGCTTTCTCAAAATTCTTGTCCTAGAGCTACAATAGAAGCAAATGAGTCCAGAAGACAAGCCGAAATGATGGCCATTACAAAGTTGTTAATCACAAAACTAGCTCAAACATTGTGTTCCTACAAGGTCTGGAATTAAGATTCAAGTGGAACCAATGACCTAGCATGCCAGAGTTATTCTACAGAAATATTTAAGCCTACAAATTTTGTTCATTAAACATGTGCAGGACACCTACTCAGGTGAACCAAGTCACGCTGAAAATTACCTTTAAAACTCCATTATATCCTCCACGAGTGACTCCTTCTTCAATCACATCAAGGCAGGCAAGGTGTTGCGGCATATTTTTAGAGGTCTGTTTTACTTTTTCTCTTGCCATCTTTAGTGTATCACGAGCTTCAGATAGGGAACCAAGTTTGTCCGTCCGGTGAAGAGAGCGTATCCAAGGTTTGACCCTACCAGCAATGTCTAATGCCCATTGCTGAGATACTTTCAGCAATTCTTGAGAAGGAACAATAGCATCAATAAGACCAAGATTCTTTCCTTCCTCAGACATTATTGGTCTAGATGACTGTAATCAATACAGAGTGTGACAATGATATTAACCTGAAGTTTACATAGTAATGTAATAGAAAGAATGCAAATTGCTCCCATTAAAAAGCCCCCACCCCACCGCGCAAGAACCAACCCCCAAGACAAACCCAATAAAGAGTAAAAAAAATGAAAAGAAAGAAATAAAAATATCGTCTTCGAGGAGATGACTGCAGCATTTTGGAAAGTAATATGAAACAATTTGAAGCTGGTTCCTAACATGAACGTCGGAGTGGAAGTTTAGTGCCCATTTGTGTGTTTTACCCAAAAGGTATGCAATGACAGAAAAGATGCACATAAGTTTATTTATAATAACTAATTAGCAGTATGGTAATTGATAAGGATGTGATGACCTCAATCACAAAAAATTATTACGAAGGGAACACGAAGAACGAGATGCATAAAAAGTGGCAGTGATTTAAAAAGGTCTGCAATGGAAAAACATGTTTTGGAACTTTCAGCTCCAATGCTGATTACTGGGAAGGAAACTTACCATCATCATTTCAACAGCTTTTGATAACCCTACCAGCCTTGGAAGTCGCTGCGTACCTTGACAAGAAACTATAGTTAGTTCATGGTCATCTTAATTACAATTAAGGAATCTTCTCTGCTTCATGAATCCTAAAATGCAAGTGATCTGAGTATTTTCACCAGCTACTGTACCTCCAAAACCAGGAATAATGCCAAGGCTGAGTTCTGGCAAACCAAGTTGTGCACCTCTCACAGCAATGCGTGCATGGCATCCCTGCATACAGTAAACAGATATGATGGACCGAATCAGAACTTCCCAATGTTAAAGGAAACCAGCCATGGCATAAAGCTAACACGCACCATTGCCAGTTCCAAGCCACCTCCTAGTGCAAGTCCCTCAATAGCAGCCACTACAGGCTTCTTTGCATCTAAAGAAGACAAGAAAAGTTCAATCATGGATGTATCAAAACCATAGATGAAATTGACTTTTGAGGGAGTAAAACTAATAAGTTTCACAAACAATTTAAAATTCAAAAAACAAAGTGAGACGAAGACCTTCTATTAAGTTTACCACGAGATCAACAGATACATCAGGTAAGACAGAAATGTCTCCTGCACATCCAACAGTTTAGTCAATTCTCAAATATTGTTCTAGTGCCAAAACTTTATGAAAAAATAATATATAAATGCAGGCTCACCAGTTTTGTGTATTCTCTCGAAGACATTGATGTCAAATCCACCGGAAAACCTCCCACCTTTGCCTGAAGGAAAGGGAACGGGTCAGACTTTAATTTCGAGGGAGCAAACAAACTTCTCCATTTAACAGTTAAGGAGGGCACGAATTTTTAAAGACTGTCAAAATTACAGAACAAGTAATAATATTTTCATAATGAATCAATAATCAATGTATTAGTGACCTCAATGTAAAAATGAAATGCCTTCAAACTTTAATCAAGTATCATTAATTGATTAAATAGCTAATTGGAGATTAATGTGCTCTAATACCAAGATGAAGAGGATAGCGAATCATTAGTCTGTAATTCTATAATGTTTATTCCATGACTGATCAATTACAACAGCGTCCCCTTTATAGGACTACAAGAATATCCTAGAATTCTGGACACCCTATTCATCGCATAAATATTCCATGTGTCCGCATTTGTCCAATACAAATTCGTCATTTTCTATTTTTCTACTTTCTCGATATTCATTTGCTTTTAGGAAAATTTTCTGTGCTTACGAAACTTGAAAAATATGCACCTGGCAAATCAGTAGTGTAGAATGACTAAACACTTGGACTTGATTCCTAATTAATAGAACTTTTAATCAACAGTTTCTCGAGAGCAACACTAAGCTTATTTGCTCGATCTTTACACATCCTACCACCAAACAAACATCACTCATGGAATTCAAACTGAGGCGAATATCTAAAATAAATAATTAAATGAGGGGAAAAATCTACAAATAAAAAGTACCAGTAAGAACAATAGCTTTTACATCACCCCTCGCCGCGGCCTCCGAGAGCTTCTCCTTCAATCCATCAATAACTACACAGATAAACAAAAGAGATTTAGAAAACATATTTTGAACAAATCAACCAACTACGTTGTTTTTAGCAAACAAAAAATTCACTACGAACGAAATTTCCCTCTGTTTACAATCTAATTCTTCGTAACGATAAAAAATATACATGCTTAGGAAGTAATATTAGATAGCTTACTTGGAACTGCAATAGCATTTACGGGAGGATTGCGGATAGTGATGATAGCAACGGCGTCGTTTCCTACTTCCATAGTCACTTTAGCAGTCGCCATTTCCGGTTTTCGGTAAATTCTTCAAATGGAAAGAAGATCAACGGAGTCCGAGCTCGACTCTTATCTACCGATGAAAGTCTGAAAGGCTTGGGTAAATGTATATATAGCGTTGGTGGTAGGGGCACGGGTGTGTATACGTTGGAGTGCAATTTGACTTGAGTAGGCAGCCACGGGTCCACCGTCCAAAGTGTGTAACACACTGATGAAACTTCTGAAGAGCCCTCGCCGTAGAAGGTACAAGAGTTTTTCTTTGTTTCTCTGGTCAAGAAAAGTATGGTCATGGTCAACCTTATTTATACACTTTTTTTTTTGACAGATTTATACACAGATTTTGGTGTTCAATGAAACATAAATTCAACTTGCAATTAAATAAGATAAAATAATAAATTTCTGGTACCAGTTTAAATAAAATTCTATATGAAGTAGTTGGGACATGTAATAAGTTGGAAATTTTTCTAAATATTGATCGGTTAAAATTGACATGCGTATTATATTTATACTTCATTTATGCTATTTAAAAATGTTGGACCACGTGAATGGATTTGAAACTTGAAGTTGATTAGTGATGAAAACTATGAGATGTATGAATGATTAAGTAAATATAACCAAATGTGCGATTAATATTGATATTTGATTTTTATTGAATGATAGAAATCACTGAGTTTAAACCAACTTAGACAAAACCAAACCATCTTTTGCTGAATTATCAATTAATTAAAGATTCTTTTTTAGACTAATCATATCCAAAAGTTGATTTGATTTGGTACGTCTTTATTTATAAGTATGTTTTTGTTAAAAATTTATGTCATATAGCTATGTTATAAAAACTTCGCTTTTAAATGACATTTAAGTTTGAAATTCGGTATTACCGTTTTGCACATTTTAAAACTTTTATGTTGCGCAATATGTGCTTACGTCGCTTAACCTCAAAGGCTGATTTTAATATTAATCACACATTACACTTTTTAGAATACAAGTATAAGTGAATCTCAAAGTTGAATTGCTTGATACTTCCCACTGGGAGGATTGATCCTCCTCATACACGTCACGATTATAGGCGCCAGTAGGGATCCCACAGCTTCCCACCCCCAAATCAATGGGGACATGTGGCGTGAGGAATTTCATCATATGGGAAGGGGATCACTTGTATTCCCACTGGTGGGACGAGATAAGTTTTCACCAATAATGTGTTTGATGAAAGAAAAAATAGATATATGTGAATTTGACTAATGCAGAATGAAATGAATATCGATTTGACTAATAATAATAATAATAAACATTGTTAACACTTTTCAAGAGTAATGTTTTCCTCATCACTACTGATGTGTCAGCAGATGACTGTTAACATATTAATAGTGGGGTTCAATTTAATTAATACACATATTGATATATAAGCAGATATGAATAATAATTCTTCTCCATATAGGAATATAGGAAGGAGATCATGTGTGAAATTTCCAACTACCTACTAGATGGTCAATTAATTCCCTCTGATGTTTGTGCCGCGAGGCACTCTACTTGGTAAAATCGATGGTGCTTTTCAAAGTCATACATTAGTTCTGCAGTATTCATAATGGATGCGTGGAAAACGTTCAATTTGGTTTCTAGTGCATCCAATTAAAGGGTAGAATTGTCCTTTTGCGAGACAAATTTGAAAATAAATAGAATTTATTTATTAGTGGGGATAAAATGCGAACCCAAGTGAGTATGATTAGACCCCGCCATTGGGTCCGTTTTGGTAGGAACAACACCACAAACGGCCAGGTCAAATATGGTCCACGATCGACTCGATCGGTTTCGGGACTTCAACCGGTAGGGAATCGATTCAAATCAGTTTCGTGCGGCCAAATGGTTTCGATTTGAACTATCCTATTCCGATTCAAACCCAAATCGGAAATTTATTTTTTTCTTTATTTTTTTTATCTATAAATATCCATTTTCCCTCTTCATTTTTTATGCACACAACTCTCAACTCTCAAGTTAGTTGCATTACGAGTTATGATCACCTACTCATGTGGGTGCTCCGCCCCCAACCATCAGGGAGAATATGTATTATTTATCCGACTCAGCATGAATATTATTAAAAAAAATTAAAATTAAGGATGAGGGCGTTGGTGTGGGTATGTGCCCATGTGGGTAGGTGATCAAAAGCGGTTACATTACATACTTACATTTTACAATTTACAAATTTCTAATACAATCATCACAATCTCAAATCTTATTATTATACTTTCTATAATATATATTTTGTTTGGAGTTTGGGGATAGAATATCAATTTCCTTTTTTTTTTTTTAATTTTTAAAATTGTTGAACGTGCGGTTAAAAACCGTTATGAAAAAAGTAATCAAAGTAAAGGAAAAAAAACAAAAACTGTGAACTGCCGTTTCACGAATCGTGGCCGGGTCTAAGTATGATCCATAGGGTTGATTTAGGATGTCTTTTGGTTTATTCGGAGAACGGAGCTCGTGAATTTATGTGCAAATAATTAGTACTAATTAAGAGTCAAATGCTAGGCATACTAGAATATTTGAAAATTTCCTTTTAAAGCATACCGAGCAAAGAAGAAAGGAACAAAACAAAAATATGAAGTCAGAATGATTTACATAAGTGAAATACATATGTACATTTTGCATCCATAACCCCAACCGTAAATGTAACTACCATTCGACCTTTTTACCCCTTTTTTTCTTAAGAAAAGTGATAATTGTGAAAAAAGGATGTGCTTCAAAAACAATATTTTGTAGCATGTGTAATTAAAAATATAATTGTTTCAGAAAATAATTATATATAATAATTTCATTAGGACGGTATTAAAATACAATAAGAAGAGTTTGACTAAACAAGTTCGCTTACATTGAATAGTAGAAGTAAAATTCCAATATAAAAAGTCAAAATAGGAACAAATTCACACTCCTTAGTCTAATGCAAGCATCTTGTATGCAATCTTGTGCACCAAATGATGTGAAAATATTAGATTATGCCACTTCAGCTACTTAATGTATTAACTCTCTTGTTTAATCAGGGATTCTTTCCCTTCGAAAAAAAAATATAATAAAAAGATCTATATTTCGATATTAGCCTCCAACCAAAGCTGGTGATTCTTCCAAATGGCTGCGATGTTGAAAAGCAGGAGACAAGTTTAACTTCTCATTGACAATGCCACTGAAGTTTAATTTTTCAATGAAAATGCCGTACTATTATTAAGTTTACTTTCAATGCTACACTATTTCAAAAAAGTAATTATTAACAATTTCATTTAATAATTTAACAATTCCACTCTTGCCCTACAACCGCCGCCAACCCCAACCTACCTCTGTCCCCTAACTGGTTCACACGAACCACCTGTTTCTAATAGTCCATGTAATCACCAAAAAGTCCAGTGTTCTGCACGATCATCATTGTAGGAGGTCACATGACTACTAGCAAGTGGTGGTCTCCTAGCGGTTTGTGCAACCATGACGGTGGGAGTAGATGTGATGGGTGTCGTAGTGCGTTGAGACTAGCTACATATGTGCTGTCCGTGAGACGAGATATAGGTAGTGGGAGAGAGAGGCAGAGGAAGAGATATAATTTGAATTTAAATTCGAGAAAAAAGATTTTATGAAGTAAAAAACCTTACACAATCAATTTGGAATTGGTTTGAAATTTTAAATATTATGTTCCCTCAATTTAAAATTAACACCCAAAAGTCGAGCCGGACATTCTACCTGATAAACCGACCACTCGACTTGAATTGGTTCGGGTTGGTTTGACCCAGGTCATTTTTGGATTGGAAGTATTCACCCGAAAATTGATTGGATTACCAAAAGAAAAAAAAAAGAAGAGAGATTCGCTGCATAAAACCGGCGCACCGACGTGAATCGTTTCGAATCGATTTTGCGCCAAAAATCTGAACCAGCAGTTTGGTCTCGGTTCCAAAGATGGAAATCGACTTTAACGGGTTGGGCCGAAACCCGGCCCAAACTGACACGTTACAAACTCTACCCAAAAGCCGCTGAGACCTCGCCCAACTAGCAACGCAGAGACCGAGATTCCTTACAGTCCCATTTTCAAGTCGCACCAATCGGGACCCAATTTTCATCGAGTAGAGCTCGGCCTAACGAGCATTACGAGGCTTGCCTGTTACTTCGACTTGTCGGGAGTCTGTGAAACCCTTCGTTTGTAAACTCCCTTCGCAGCTCGTACCCGATTTTTCACTCGTTGTTCCTCCGTCTCCAAATGGCCTCCTCAAGAGTTCTCTCCAGATTATCCTCTAGATTACAGGTTGTCGTTCTAAAACTCAACAAGAATCCCTCAATCTCCGCCGGCTCTTCACTCTTCAAAGCAGCTTCCGAATCCTCCGTCAGTAAGCGCTTCTCTCGTGGCTCAAGGTGAACCTCGTAGAATCTTCATTCACGGCAGACTCTGATGTGTGATTTTCTATCTATTTGTCTTTATTCACTATACTTTTTTCACGGCATTTTGAAATGCGGGTTTTAGGTTACCCGTGGAATTGAGTTGCGTGGAGACGATGATACCGTTGCACAGTGCAGTAGCATCGGCTCGGTTAAATTCAAGCTTGTCGATTGAGTCCCAGAAATGGGGTTTAGTTCCTCAAGGTTAGCTTCAGTTGAATACTTAAACTACCGAATGTGGCTGTTGCGCATCCCCGTTTCCGTTCTGATATTATTTACTCCATTTCATTTTTGCAACTTATGTTTTGCAATCTATTGACTTGTTGACTGCAACTTTTATGCCAAAATGCCTGTAAGTGACTTGTGGATCAGTGAGAATGGAGCTAACTAGTGATTGGGAAACCTCACATTGCTATAAAACATTTTTACATAGGCTCAGTGTTAAATGGTATCTAAGTTTATTGTTGATTCCTGCAGTTCATTCATTACTATGAGATTTTGAAAGTGAATTTTCGCTGGATTGTGAAGTTATTATAAATAAATTGCTTGGTTTCCTATCAAAAAATATTTTTCGCTGGATTGGAAATAATTATTGATTTATTCTGGATGGGTTTCTCATCTGTAGAATGGACAATACCTCTACGCATTTCTTATGTATCACCTGGCAACGTGGAGTGTCTGTGCTTCACTGCGTGGACTAAACACAGGACCCTTGGACCGGTTATATAATGGCTTCTTGCCATGTTCGCACTTTAGCTAAGATAATCTATTACCTCCCCGCTTCATTAATCTGATTTATCCAATGTATCATTGACACTTAAGGCAGTTTTAGTGTGTGGGAAGAACTGGGAACCTAATTGGAAATTTGAACTGGCCCTCTACTAGATAACAAATTGTCTTTTGTGCTACTACCATTAATGATGAAACTATGGGAGGGTTAATATAACCACTCCGTGGTGTTTTTCCTCGGAATTACAAAGATTAGATTATATTGTGGGATTATCCATATTTGAAAAAAACAGTGTTTATTGGGATTTTTTGAGAAATGTTTCTTGAATATGTGGTCGTAGATAAAAGGTCTGAAAGTATGGAAAAGATTTCACATGGGTTGAAAACGATTGCATCTAAGTGGGTGTTAGTTTATGTGTATTTATGAGTATTTATGAGTTTTGATGTAAAATATGAGAGAAAATGAGTGGAGTTGAATGGTGGAGATTTGTGTAGTACAAGTAGGTCCCACGAGATATGTGGATGTGATTAGTGTGAAGTGTAAAAAGAATGTATAAAAATGTGTTAAAATATGTAAAAGCACGACAGCTAACACGCGCTAAAAGTGATTTCTTCAAAACAATCTTTACCAAGTAAGCTTTAAGATCATAAGCTTGTTTGGACACCACTTACCAAGGAGAATGCACTTAATATCCCTGTGCATGGAGCCTATCTTAAATTATTAGGGTGATAGAGGTTGGTTTTTAATGATTTTTAAAGAGTTTTAATGTAAAAGAGGAGAGAGAATGAGTAGAGTTGAATGGAAGATATTTGTGGATGTGATATAATATGCGAATGTGATTGATTTAGGGTAAAGAAAGAATAGATAAAAAAATGGTAAAAATTTTTAAAAAAGATTCCCTATTATGCTATATATTTTTTAAACCATATTATTCTAGAACCCCGTTCAAGCACGGGTTAGTGAAATCAGCTGCTAATTTAAAACATAGGACTCTCACTTCATGAAATCTCTAAGATGGATATAACACCAGGACATCTTAAGGGTGAGCATTTGTGAATATGTAACTAGAGCAATGAGTGATGAAGAACACAAACAACTATTGGTTGACATGGCTCTCTACCTATACTACATAATCTCCTCTCCATCCCAGAACATGTCACCATGCAAATGAGGATGGGGGGAGGTTAGAGCCTTTCTTTGTTCTTCGACCAAAGCACAGCCCAGCACACTACCACAGCAGCACTACCATCTGAACTTTAGAGATACAGCTCTCAAGCACAGCAACCACAACCCCCGGCCATCTATGACCAATGGCCCACTAGCTACACTTGAAATGTGTGAACAATGAATTCATTGATTAAAGCATCATACCATAATAATCCTTGGATTCCTTGCTCTTTCCCACTGCTTCAACAAATCTTGTCAACAAGTCAATATTGCAACCGAATTGCTGGAGCAATTGTATGGAGAGAGAGAAAATCATTGTTATACAGATAAAAGCCAACAAGATTGTACTTTAGATGCACAAAGAGGTGAAATAAGGAAATCTAAATGTTTTGTTGAAGCTGCCTCCTAATGCTTCCAAAATTTTATGTTCGCCTCTTTTAGAACATGTTTAGACCTGTTAAGGTGTGGTGAGTCACAGTAAAGTGGTCCAGAGTGTGGAGAAGGCAGGATGGTTTTATAATTGAAGTGGCATGCTTAGGTGGCGTTTAGGCCAAAATTTTACAGTACCAACTCCTAATATAAATTTTATTGAGTCTGCAATGTCTTACGGCCAACACAAGGTGGCTTACTTATACAATTGAAAATCCTAGTCCAAGAGAAATTCATAGCAGTAATATAAAGATATGAAAATCACAAGAATGACATGAAAAAACAACCCTTAAATGTTGTATAATAATAGAAAGTTTTGGACCCCTTAAATAATTGAATTTTCCTAAAAACAGGGAAACCTTGGGGGCGACAATTTGACTGCATCGGAGTTTAGAGCCCCATGACTTGCAGTGGGGTTTCACTTTTTCGCAATATGGGTACCATTGATACCTTTGACTGCATGGTCTGTATGCTATACTGTCATGTAGTGTGTAATCTGCCTTACAGAATATGCAATGAATTCCACAAACCAATAACTGGTGTGCTCATCTTTCTCATGCTTTCCTTGGTTAGAAACGCCAGATATGCAGATCATAAATGTGGAGTTCCAATTATTTAGCTACAATTGCAAATCTCCAATTTCATGATTTCTTCATATAAATGCTACTCCCTATGTCATATAAATGCTATTCCTTATGTTCCGCAAAGATAGACTTGTTTTTCATTTTTGTCATTCCAAAATAATAGGCTACTTTGTATTTATATCTATTTAATTTCTTCGCTTATTTAATGTATATTCTCATCAGTAAAAGCAGGTTATCATCATTTAAAATAGGGGTACATTTGAAAAAACACAACTGAAATTTACTTTTCCAATAATATTAATTATAATTTCTTAATTCGTATGAAAGTCAAACCAAGACTATATTTGTGGAACGGAGGGAATATTTCATTACTGTCTTCTTAATAAATTGTTGTGTTGTAACATAAGAGTTTACCTGACTTTATGTGCAACTGTCGGATTTGATGCTTTCTTTTCATAATTTTGCAGGCATTTCCATGCCATTATGATAGCATCTTCGGATTGTCCAGTTCTTGTGGGGCAAAGTTTGGAAGGATAGGATTGTAGGTCACATTACGCTTTGCTGACATCCATTGCTCAATATCTTTCAAATGTGTTTACAAACTCGTGTAATAACATATGCGACTTATTTACATTGTTAATTACAACATTTGTTTTATGTTCCGATATTTTGTGTTACAAACTTCTCATGGTAACAAGGCAGAAAATTTTATGGGGTTACGCTTTTGCGTCATAATTTCATTCATCTGTCGTCATCAACAGTGGGAATAAGTGATGTATGTGCTGACTTCATCCCCTAAGAATCAGGAGTCTCCAGTTGGGTGACTTGCTTGTACAGGCTCTGCAATGTGCTAAGTCTGTCCGAATGTCCTATGCATTACTCAAACGAAGACTGATGCACAATGATTTCGAATTTGTTCTTTCTCCCGTTTCACAACAAAAATTTTTTCTCCCTCTTCTTTTCAACCACACACATATTTTTCAATATAATATTAATCACACATTTTTATGCGGAATATCTTGTATATCAACTTTATTACCAAAATAACAAGGCCTTAATCTTTTATCTCCATTCTGAGCCTTCTAGTTTTGTGGTTATGCTTGAGGGTGGCATCAAATGCCAATATATTGGTAACTTGTTGGTAAATAATTGACATGTGGTACCATCACCTAATGGTGGGGTGGCGGGGGCACGTGCGAATCGTCGGTCAATATGTTGACATTTGATCATTAGCGTATATATTAGATATAAAATGGCCAATATACCACATTGATATTTTAAAAAAATACAATTTTGATGATTTTGTATTTTAAAAACTACTGGTAATGTATTGGTATTTAAAACTCGATTTTTGCACACTTAGGTTCTTTTTTTCCCCGTCGGCGGAATCTTGAATAAAATAATAAAACTTTCAAAATTTTCAATATTTTATTCATTTCTCCGGTGGAATCTTACTAAAATAATAATATTTTCAATTTTGCACATTTTTATTCATTTTATGATTTGTGCTTAGTATATTCTTCTATTTCTTTTCATTTCTTGGAAAATTGACATAAATAGTCCAAAAAGAGTAGAACATTTTGCAAGATTGGTTAAAAAAAAAAGTCACGTGATTAGTAAAAAATAAAAAATAAATTTAATGCGCATTTGGTCTATTTAGACGGAATCTATCCAATTTTATCGTTAATCAAATCAAATTTTGCTATTTATCGTTGTTTTTTACAATTTGACTTGAAATAAATGTAATTGTTATACTAAATAAAATTTTGTACGAATGCATCACTATACAAAATATATCAAATATAAATAATTAATAAAATAAAATCAATTTGTTTAAAAAAAAGGAAAATAAAAAACCCAACCCCCTCCCCCCAAACACAAAAACCCACCACCAGATCAGGTGGTGGTTTCACCACCACCACCACAATAGTGATTTTTTAGCCGGGGGGTGGGGATGGGGGTGGGGGTGACTTGGTTTTATTAATTTTTTATCTTTGGTATATTTTTTATGGTCATATATTCGTACAAAATTTTATTGAGGTACAACAATTACATTTATCTCAAGTCAATTTGAAAAAACGACGACAAATAGCAAAATTTGACTTAACTAACAGCAAAATTGGATGAATTCTACCCAAATGGGACCAAACGCTCGCCAAAGTTTTTTTGGCCCAATCTTACCACTTTTTTTGGCAATCTCGTAATGCTCTATTTTTTGGACTATTTGCATTAATTTTCCAAGAAATGAAAGGAAATCAAAGAATATATTAAGCAAAAATCATAAAATGAATAAAAAATATATAAAATTGAAAATATGATTATTTTAATAAGATTCCACCGGCGGTCAAAAAAAAGGCCTAAGTGTGCAAAAGTCAAGTTTTAAATACTAATATATCGTCGGCGCTTTTTAAAATACCAAATCGTCAAAAGTGTGGTAGTTTGGCTGATATAAAATATTGTGAATTGAGATACAGTTAGTGCTTTATTTTATTACTCTACAAATTTTTTATGCATCGCGAGGGTGTAATTTACACAAGTATATCTTTGATCTCGAAGATTAGCGCATGGGTGATTAATTAACTTTTTTTCAGTTGAATATATATAGATATGCAGTAATGATATATTTCTAACATTGTAATTTTTTCCAGCACTAACCTGACACATTTTAGCACATCTTGGGCTATTAAGTGGATTCTGCTACCACATGACAGTAAGAAACAATCGTTAGATAAAGTAATGAAATTTTAATAAAGTTTCAACATTAGAAATATATCATTTTGGATATGAATATGTAGAATTGGTATGACCAACAAAAATGACAATAAAAAATTGTCACCCATGTGTGCTGTGTAAAACAATCTCGGCTGAAGATTGATATTCATTGATAAAATATTTTAACTATTGGAGTGAATTATATTTAAATTGTTAATAAATTTAAATTTAATTACTGTTAAATACTCATTTCGTCCCACTAAAATATGCTCCCACTATTTTTCACACATATTAAGGAAATATCTTAAGTATCGTTAGAATTATAAAACATTTCTATATTGTTTCTAGTTTACCTTTTCATTAAATGATAAAAAAATAGTGTGAACATTATTAATATCTTTGGGAGATGGAATAACTAGTTGGTTTTAGTATTCCAATAATATTAAATAGGGATACTTTAGTCAACTAGAGAATAAACCATATTATTAATGAGAAAAATAGATTATAATTTAGGACAAATGAAAATGAAATACAAACCTATCTTAATGGGACGAATGGAGTATGTATTTTACAGTAGTCATGCTGGGTGCCATTGCTCAACAATCACAATTCCGTATTTATATTTGGGAAGGTGTTCCAATGCAACAGTACCTTATCCTCAAAACTAGGATGTGACTAATTTTGAAACTATCGTAATTAAAAAAGGGTATCCGTCATTAAAGCTATCGATTATATATATAGGGTGGGGCAAAATTCCCTTGAACCCCCGCTTGAAAGAAATTTTCTTGTATTCTCATTTTACCCTCAATAAAAATAAAAAAATAAAAAAAATAAAAAGAAGAAGAAGCCACAAATTGCTGCCAAAACGCAGGAGAAGAAGTCAGGCTTACTTTGCAGCTTCTTTTGCTACCGAAAATAATAACAAATACTGTCTGAAATTATAGCAATTAAAAGGGAGACTCCCCCCCTTTTTTTTTACTATCATATCGGCAGCAATGACAGTAAAGATTATTTTATTTTATTTTATTTTATTTTTTGGCTTGCTCGACTATGATTGGTCAAATAGTTTTGAAGAACAAGTCAAATATTGGAGTATTAGGGTGTGTTTGATTGCACATGGTGGAAAAGAAAATATTTTTCCACTTTTATGGAAAATTTTTTCTTGGGGGGAGATGGATTTTCTTTTCCATGGAAAATGGCGAAAACATGCTTTGAACTATTATAACCAGAAAATATTTCCTGTGAAAAATTGTCAATCAAACAACTAAGTGAGAAAATTTTTTCCATAATGGAACATTTTCTAGAAAATGGTGTCATTCAAAACACACCCTTATTATTTGTTTTTTGGGCTGTGGGTAATTTTCGGTTTTGGGGATAGATTTAGCCCCCACCCTTATACATATCTTCATCGCGACGCTGATGGAATCCCCTCTCCAACGGTCATCGACAAGTCACATGGCCTCCTCCTTACCCTTCAAACCTCTCCGAACTCAGCTTCAAATCTCCTCATTCACTCACTGTAAGTGCTTCAAATTCCACTTCTCATTTCAATCTCCCACGTTCTCACCCACAGAACACGCACTCCTACGAAGTATTTCACCAGTTAAAGCAAAAATAACAGCTAACGACTCAGCCGCACAGCTCCCGAGAACCAACCTCAGGTATGGCGAAAACGGCAATGGAGTTTCTTCTTCTACTTCTATTAATAAAAGAATTAGCAAAAATTTCGAGAAAAATCTTGTTTCTACTACAGTGGATGAACCTGCTAAGAGCAGGGTCGCACTTAGTGATAGGGATATGAATTGGAAGAAAGGGTTAGTTTCTAAGAATAAAAGAGAAATAGGTTCTGTCGGTGAAAAATCATCGAGAAAAACCGGTAGAAGTGTGAGTAAAGTGGATGAGGATAAGATGCGTGAAAGATTGGGAAAGAAAGAAAATGGATCCAGAAAAAAGAAAGTGGACACTCTGGCTGGTAGTTTGAGAGTTGGCCTTGATATGTGCTCGAAAAGCGGGGATGTAATGGGGGCAATTAGGCTGTATGAATTGGCAAAAAGGGATGGAATAAAATTGTCCCAGTACCATTATGCTGTTCTGTTGTATCTCTGTTCGTCTGCAGCTACTGGGATCGTCCAGCCGGCTAAGAGTGGCACTGGTAGCCGGAGTGTGAGGCTTGTGAACATATCTAATGAGAATTCTAATGTGGCTTTTGAAGATTTGGGTGAAATGGGACAAATTTCCAATAGGGCTTCTCATAGATTAGGTGTTAATGGTTTTCTTAATTCGAATGAGACACTGGATGAATTGGTTGAATCGATGAAAAAGAAAGCTAATAGTGCATCAAGTAGTGAAGATGATCGAGATGAACAAATGGGTAATGGGATTCAAGTGAGTGAGGATGTTAAGAAACTGGCACTCAAGAAGGGATATGAAATCCATGAAGAGATGTGTGTGCAAAATGTTCCAATGAACGAAGCAACATTGACGTCGGTGGCTAGAATGGCTATGTCATTGGGTGATGGCAAAATGGCGTTTGATATGGTCAAGCAAATGAAACAACTCGGGATAAATCCTCGACTGAGATCATATGGCCCTGCTCTTTCTGTCTTCTGCAGTAAAGGAGACGTTGAGAAAGCATTTGAGGTTGAAAAACATATGTTAGAACATGGCGTGGACCCAGAGGAGCGAGAATTAGAGGCACTGTTGAAAGCAAGTATAGAAGCTGGAAAGAGTGATAAAGTTTATTACTTGTTGCATAAACTTAGAACAAGTGTGAGGAAGGTTTCTCCAGCTACGGCTGATTTGATAGAGTTGTGGTTTAAGAGCAAGGTAGCTTCTATAGTTGGTGAAACAAAATGGGATAAAGAATTAATCATTGAAGTGATCAAGAATGGAGGAGGTGGCTGGCATGGACAGGGTTGGTTGGGTAAAGGGAAATGGACAGTTTCTCGAACACTCGTTGGATCAGACGGCTTATGCAAATCTTGTGGTGAGAGACTAGTCACCATTGATCTTGATCCTGTTGAAACCGAAAATTTTGCCAAATCGGTGGCAGCTATTGCTGCTCAGAGAGAAAAAAATTCAAGCTTCCAGAAATTTCAAGTATGTAGGGTTGTAAAGCACCCAAGTGTTCATTGTTATTAATTTGATTGTTATGAATGTATAATGAAGTGAAAGGTGTACTCAATTGCAGGGATGGCTCGACTACCATGGTCCGTTTGAAGCAGTGGTGGATGCAGCAAATATCGGCCTTTATAGCCAAAGAAAATTTAAACCATCTAAGGCAAGTGGTATGCCAATGAAGAAAGGAAGTGTTCATTTTTAGCTTCATTATTTTTTATTTAGTTATTTTTCTGCTACTCTGTCAAAGTCAAACTTTATAGTTAACCACACATCTTGTAATTCCCACCATTACTCATTATTTATTCATTTCCTTTTAATTGATATGTCGTCTCCAGGTAAATGCTGTAGTGAATGGAATCCGCCAAATGCTTCCTTCGAGAAAATGGCCACTTATCGTCTTGCATAATAGGCGTATTACTGGGGGGAAAATGGATGAACCTTACAATAGAGCAATAATCGAGAAGTGGAAAGACGTTGGTGCCCTCTACGCAACACCTACTGGATCAAATGATGATTGGTAAAAACTACATTTCATCCTTAAATCTTTTCAATTCCTTTGTGGACCTACCTCCTCTTTTTTTTTTTTGGCTATGAAAGGTTATCTTTTTCTTCAGGTACTGGTTATATGCAGCTATAAAGTTTAAATGTTTACTTGTCACTAATGATGAAATGAGAGATCACTTATTTCAACTTTTGGGGAATGATTTTTTCCCCAAATGGAAAGAAAGACATCAGGTGAGCTTTAATATTTGATTAATTATAAGTTCTTACATGATAAATTTGTTTGTAGCATATTTCACTTCTAATGCATTGTATTCTTGATGATCTTCAACTATTCTGATAAGGCATATTGATTTTCTTAATGAAAGGTTCATTTCACATTTTCTGAAAATGGGCCAGTGTTCCACATGCCACCTCCATATTCTGTCGTTATACAGGTGAGTCTCACATAGTTTTTGCACTTGAACATAAGATTAGATGATATCTATTGATTGCAAATTGTGTGTTAGTTTTAACATTTTTCCATCTAAAAGTTACTACTCGGTCAAAGTCAAACTTTAATAAGCGCCAATTACCATTTACATTTTTATGTAAAATATGAGAGAGAATGAGTATAATTGAATAGTGGAGATTTGTGTAATATATATAGGTCCAACGAGATATGTAAATGTGATTGGTTTGACCACACATCTCAATCTCCTACTCATTATTATCCACACATCTTGTAGACCCAACACTATCGGGTTTAAAAAGTTAGCTTTTTGCAAAATAAAAGTTTATCTAAACGACGCTAAATGTTGAAGTGAATATCTATACCAAAAGAGTATGAAAGACTAGAAAAACTACCCTATTTGTGTGTAGGGGTGTATATGTGTAAACTAATGTTGATGATGTAACTTGACAGGAGTCGGAGAAAGGCCACTGGCATGTTCCTATTGAATCAGAAGTTGAACATGAAGACCAACGAACATGGTTATGCATCACACGTGCTCAGTCGAGCCTATCAATGGAGCAAGGTTTAGGTAAGAGCCATAATTTTTCCATGACCTCCATTGCAATTTGCAAGTTACGGGACTTGTTTTACACTGAACATAGAGGCCTTGCATCTCTAATTTGCAAGCTATGGGACTTGTTTTACATGAACATATAGGCCTTGCATCTCTGATTTATGTCAGATATCTCTCTAAAGAGTGAGTTCTATCCAAGAAGAGGCAATAAGTTTTAGTGAAAATTGCAAAAAGTAGCCATTATTTTAATGGCATGCTCTAAAGTGAATTCAACCTTGTCCCTTTCTTTTTTTTTTTTTTTTTTTTTCCGCTAATGATTTTACCCCCATGACAATGACTAGTGAATAAATTAAAAAGTAAAGGACATCTCTGCAAAAATCTTATCATAGTACTGTAAAATGCTCCCATTCACACGCACATCTCACATTCAAAAAGGAAAAGGACCAGGTGCATATCTTCTTCGCTTCCGATTCAGACCAGACTGATGTCACCTTTAAGAAAAAGACTAGATGCTCTCTTCTTCGCTTCCCTAAATAGTTCAAATGCATCTCTCTTCTTCCTCAAGAAAAAGCCCTAAATTTACTTTATCTCTCTTCGTTCCGTCTTTTGCCCTAAGTTAAAAAATTTCTCTGTAAAACCTTCATCCCCACACTCCAAAATGCTGAAACACTCGCACAATTTGAAGGCATTATCGTTGGTGACCGATTACTATTTGAAGAATATTTTTTAGGTGTGTTATGTATAATGTAAATGTTTTGGTGTCCATTCCTTGATTCGTAATTAATTCATTTGTAGCTTGACCTTTTTTCTCTGTTGGTGATCAATTGTGCTGTTTTTGAACTTTTGTGGGTGTATATATGTAAGGTTTAAAATGCCAATATTTAGGTTTTTTCATTTGTAATCTGGCTTCCTTTTTTGCCCCCCTTTTTTTCCTTGGATTTTGTTAATTGCTTGTAGTTAGATGCTGTGAGTATTATTCAATTAGTGGCAGGGGCAGCTCGAGATTTTTGACAATTTTTAGGCCCCTAGGCAAAATGGTATTTGGTGGCCCTATACTCTAAAATTTTGGACCTTTAATATTTTTAAAAAAAGGTAGATTTTTTTCTATATTTTTCGTGGAGGCCCTAGGCGGTCGCTAGTTCGCGTATACCTTGAGCCGCCTTTGATTAGTGGAGTAATAATAAGAAGCCAAATAAAGATCAAATCCATCTGCAATGCATAATTTGCTTTTAATTGCTTAATTTTGTTGATAATGGTAAATAATTGTAGTTAATTCAAATGTGTTGTGCATGAATTGTGGTTTAATTGTGCATATACATGTGATGTATGTAATTGTGGTTTATTTGAAAATGTAATCGGCGTCTATTTTGTAAGATAAACATCTCTTTAGGTAAAGTCGGCAATTGCTAGTTTGTTACCTGCAAACTATTATCATGTTTAATCTGACTTCTCTTTGCCCTTGTCAATATGTAAGCATAACTTCATTTTATTGTGAAAAAATGTGTTCCTAATTCATTGCTATTAAATGGAAAGAGTACACGTCAGATTTTTTGGTTAATTTTTGACCACCTTCTAGAAGGGTCTCAGGGGCACTAAAGCCATTTGATTTTGGGAAAAATCTGATACGCAAACATTGCCCGACTTGTCGATGAGGACATTAATGGAATTGATGTTGCCGTGTGTGAGCCTAAGGGACTTGAATAGGTTGTGTATGAAGGCCAATCCTCCAGCTGCTCCAGCTGCAATCTTTAACATTTTTGTCCAGTCTAGTGGAACTTTTAAGGAATCTTCTTATCACATTCTAGTAAATGTTCCAAAGAATCTAACTCTTCATTAATTTGATTTGGTTAGATCCTACTTATGATGGACTGATAATTGAACTTGTCAGTATATTCGAGTTGAGACAGTGAAGCCCCACATGGAAAAAAATATAAGATTTCTGGCTCAACATGATTAATGTATTGTGAGTTAGATGTTTTCTCAAGTATTCCTATATACGCTACGTTTTTCTAGAAAATAAGTTTTGTTTATTTATTTTATTTTATTTTTACAGAATTGAATAGTATGAGGAAGTATGTATAAATTTTTAAGATATACATTTTTCTTTTATGAAATGATATTGTTTTTTTTTTTTTTTTGTGAGTCCATGATAGTTAATAATCTGAATTGTTAGACGAGGATTTATTGCAAAGTGTCTAACTTTCACTTTAGTTTGAAGTAGTGTGGTAATACGGTTTAATGTTGAACTTAGCTTTGTGTTGTTCTTCTTGTTATGAATTAACGTCTTACTTGTATGATAATGCAACACTGGGTACGCATTATAATTTGCACTATTAGTATATGAGTTAGATTAATTGCAATATCAGCTTTCCATGTGATTTCAAACTAATTGGTAATGCCTTAGTCGTGCAAAACTCAACTTCAGTTTGAAGTTAAAAAAAAAAAAAAAATGAAGTAGTGTATGTATATTTGCCTCTTCAATTTCAATGTAGCGTGTTGTTGATTTCTTTTTCCTTTCTATTTTTATTATTATTATTTTTGCAGCCATGTCGCCTAGGTATGTTGTGTCGGAGGACAAACGTATTGCTACACAAATGTCCAAAGTTTCAAATACCAAGCTCATAGAAAAAGTTTTGAAGGAATTTGATGAAGAGCAAAAAGCTGACTTTAAGGCCAGTTGCTTAGGTTACCTAAGCGAACTACCTAAATCGAGGTACTCAGGTCAACTTATTCAACTCATGGTAAATAGAATTATTATTTGTCGTAAGATGAACGATGTGTGGTTTATGGTGAACGAGAAGTGTCTTCGATTTGGGATGCAAGAGTTTGCATTGGTTACGGGGTTAAATTGTAATGATATTCCGACTGGACCAGAGGTGGAGAAAATCATTAACAAACGTCGCATCTACGATAAATACTTTCAGGGGGCTAAGAAAATTTCAATGGCTGATTTAGAGAAGAAGTTTCATGGTTGCCAGATTAAGAATGATAAGTACAAGTTAGGTTTGGCATTAATTGTTGAGGGTGTTCTTATTGCAAAAGATAGAGGGGTGGGCATAAGTATGGAAACACTATCAATTGTCGATGATTTGCCCTTCTTCTTCTCGTACCCGTGGGGAAGGATATCATATGACCTTCTAATTAAATCATTGAAGTGTCCTTGGGCTACAAAGGCTGATATGCTGAAGATCAACGTGAAAGATCGGATTGCCTACGTTCTACATGGATTTCCAGCAGCACTGCAAGTAAGTACGTTGTCTCACTTAATATAGGCAATGTTACTGTGTTCTTGCTGAGTCATATTCTTTTCCTCTGAGTTAGAAATGAAGATCTCACAGATATTAATATTGTTTAGACAACTCAATACGACACTATAATAATTGGCTTCAGTAAACTAATTGTTGTACTAGCCTATTTGCCAATTACTTAATTATTTTAATTTTTATGAGTGAGAGAAATAGTAGATGGCTTTTTTAGGTTATTTTAAATTCTTTTTTGTTTTTTGGTCTTGATCTTATTTTCTTCGGAGTATCATCACTGTTATATGCTGTTATTAACTGGCTTGGACAATTGTAATCTACCTAATCGGAAAAAAAAAGGAATAGTGGGTGATTAAGCATTCATGATCTTCAACCTAAGATTTAGGTTGAACTAAAACGTATTAGGTAATTCATGATCTTCAAAATCGCCTAAGAATCAAAATGGCATAGTATCTCCGTGTGTTAAACATGTGTTTGGCTTTTAAAGGAAAGTACTAAAAGTCTACTATGCTGTCTCATAATTCTCTTTGTTGCAAAGAGAACGATAAGGTCATTTTCATTATTGTGCAAAATGACGTGAAAAGTCATTTTCCGATATACCAAAATTGGTTCTTGTAAATGCACAGGCCTGGGTCTATGAGGCGATTCCAGAGCTTGGATCAATGTTTGCCAAGAAAATTGGAGACGTCTTGCCTCGGATTATGCGGTGGGAAGGGATGCGACAAACGCAGTTGTCCACATATGAGGGCTACCTTAAAAATAACACTGTAAGTATTTTTTAAACATATAACGAAACCTGTTGTTTGTATTTTTGAATTTTTTATGGAACTTAATGACATTGTTTTGTTGCAGGTTCATGTGTGGGCGACACTTCGTCCAACTGAAGACGAGCAACAAAAGCACTACTGGACAAGTATAAAGCTTCCATTCGACTTTGCAGATGAGGTGTTCGACAAAATTGTTTCAGAAATAACAGAAATTCAAGAAGCCGTACCCCTAGTACCAGCACCATCCGATGGAGAGAACCGAGAATTGAAAAGGCGAAAGAAAAGTGAAAAAGCTCCATCGCACCGAACTGGACAGAGTGACGAAGAGATAGGAAATGATGACACTGGCAGAGGTAATTAGGTAAATCAATGCATGCACGTACTTTTGATGTAGCTATCATTCAAGAACTATTGGACTCACACACGAGAAAAATTGAGAAGAAAATTGATGATGCTAAGGAGGAATTTAACCAACGGTTAGTCAGTATTGAAAACAAATTGAAACATCATGTTACTCCATCGAGAGTTGACTCATTTTGACATCAGCGCTATGTGCAAATGGGTTAATTGGTTCCCATCATTAAATCCAGAAATGGGTGACAATGCGTAGTGGTGCAAGCCGGGAATGATGAAACAATAATTAAGGAACAAGAGAATGAGCCACTAACACTCCGTAGAAGGTCACCATCCATGGGGCAAATCCCGAAAGACACAATTCGCACACGATACACAACTCCTCGTCCTAAAATAAATTAGGTATTTGGTGATGGTATGTTATGATTTGTCGTTTTCCTTAATATGGAAGTTTTCCTGTCACCTTCTCCTTTACTCATTTGATGGATTCACAAGGGCATATATTTTGTAAATGTAATATGATAGTATTTGTCTATGTGACATTGACATATGTAATGTGTATGGAACATGTACGTGTTAGACAATGACTTTGGTCATATAAGGGTGATTGGGAATAAATTATAATAGTTCTTAAAGGTTTTTAATGTAAAAGATGAGAGAGAACGAGTGGAGTTGAGTGGTTGAGATTTGTGGATGTGATGAGATATGTGAATGTGATTGATTTAGGAGGGAGAAAAAAGTTGAAAAAAGTGGAAAAATTTGAAAAGATGGGTTCCCAATCAGGCTTATAGGTGTTATTTTTGTTTGCGATGTGTAGCTTGCTCGCCTAGTATCCTACTTAAGCTTTACGTTGAAGCTGTGTGTTGGATTCTTGAGAATTACTCACAAAAACTTCTAGAATATTGTTCTTGACAATTACTCACTAAAATGTCCAGAATTTTAGATACATAAAGAAAGTATAAAAAAGTGTCAAATAGTCATGTCTTCGAAGATATTTACGTACTAAAATAAAATGTCCAAAATTTCCTTAAAAAAAAAAAAAAAAGAGAATTAACAATATGGTTAGTGAATTGATGGACTTTTGGGTGGTAGAAATTCAAGAATCGGATTTGAAATGATGAAAGTCTTATTTTGTTCATGGAAGATACTGTCTCGAGGGATTCATTTCTTATATGGAAAGGAGAGTATTCTCCATGCCCGTAATCTTATTTTCATGCAGAGAGGAGAATAGTATTTATGGATTCATTCCTATACATAAAGGAATATAATGCCTTCAATAAAGAGGAGAACCAACTTCACAAACAAAATTTCTATTGAACAAATTCATACAACTAAGAGGCAAGATACCAGTTATGATCCGATGCCCACAGTCGGGGAAAAAAATGATAGGGGTCGGGTGAAGCCCTTTACTATTAAGAGGTAGTTATGTATTATTCGTCTAACTTAATGTAGATGCCAAAAAAAATTCAAAAAAAAAAAAAAATTGATGTGATGATGTGGCGTGGCGTGGCGCCTATGTATTAATGGAGTCTTATCTGATGCACAGTGGATACCTGATCAAAATCGGGCAAGATACACTACTTAAAATAAATAAATAAATAATGATGATGATGATGGAGGCAAGATACACATTATACATAACGATGTGGCTGGCATTTATTGGTGACAGTCCTAAAAGGAAAACCATTTTAGCGTTGAATCCTCCGTTAAATTCACTTCTAAATTCAAAGGACAGAGTCACAGAGAAAACGACGGCGCCTATTTTCTTGAAATTGTCGAAACCCAACATTTTCCACCCCTGTTGGGTAATTATCAAATTAAAATGTATTCAAATTTGGATTTTTTACCTTTTTAGATAACACAAATACTGCTCGAAATTACTACAGAGGCCCGAATGGAGAGGGAAATGCTGAAATTGTTGGAGTAGTGGACTAGAGAGAGAACAAGCGGAGCTCTGTTCGTCTGAGATTTTTTCTTGTAATGGGAGATGATAAATCGGAGAAGATGGTGGGGGTAATCGGTAACAGCAGTAGAGAAAGAGATCGAGAGCTTTTGATACCAGTTGGTGACTCCGTTGACCTCCATCACCACCACGATGACGACTCGTCGAAACCCTCGTCTTCCGCTTCGGCTTCTCACCACAACTCCGGTCGCGAGGTATAGTACTACAATTTATTTGTAAAATCATTCAATTCGATCGTATTATGTTAGATTTACAGTTTTGGGAGAAGAATTAATTACTTGTTTTGTGTTTAATTGGCGATTTTTTTTTTGGAGGTTTGCTATTTTAATTAGGAGTGTACTGCCACCTTATTTTGTTAATTTGAGACTGAGGGTAGTGTTTATATTTCTTTCCCTGTGAGATGATGATAATTAATTTCAGCTTATTTAGTTAGTTGCTAATTGTGATTATACTTGCTTCTGCTTTTAGTTCACTCTCAATGTTCAAAAAGAATTCGTACCTTAATTTTCTGGTAATGAAACTGAATTTCTTAAATAAATTAAACTATTCTGGTTTCTCGAATATGATATCATAGATGTTAGGCTTCAATTTTTGGAGGAATTGAGTCCCATTACCAGACGAAATACCGAGATATAATCCTTAATTTCGAGTAGAAACTTTTCGGTAACTATATGATTGTATTGCTTGTCCCAGCATCTTGATGTTTACTGTTATCTGAAAAATACTGTATTTGTTGGATATTCTACAGACTTTTTACAAAGTTGTCAGGAGCTGGGCTTCGAAGAAGTTTATGACTGGGTGGTGAGCATGCTTTTCTATTTGATCTGCTATCTCCTCTTTGAATTCTGAGATTGAGATATAATTATGGCCGTTTATTTATCCATCCAGATAAACTTAATATATGCAGTTCACGGTTTTGTTCTTATTAATTTAGCAGGATTATCATCCCCTATTCAAAATTACTCGCTCTCTCTCTCTCTCACACTCACACACACACACATTAAGGTTCCCATGCGTGTCTTGCATTGAAATTATTGTACAACATAAATGTCCAAGGTCACATGATACTAAACTGAAATTGTTTTCACAGTATTGCTTTTCATGATAAAATAGACATCATACATTAATGGATTTTTTAGATTGTTTCAAATTATGTTCCTAAAAACTCTTGCAGCTCTGTATGTTCCTAGTGTTGTAGTTGTTGCTTACTGCGTTGTTTTTGCAGTGTCATCCTCTTCCCGATAGCTATCACATTCTATGTAACATGGTGGTTTATTCACTTTGTGGATGGCTTTTTCTCGCCAATTTACGCACAACTTGGAATTGACATCTTTGGTAAGTTTATGATACCTTCTCCTAACGTCCAAAAGTGCGAGTATGCCCGCAATTCTTCTAATGTTACCACATCAACTTTCGACCTTGATCAGTTGAGATTTGTGATCCTTTTTTGCCTTCAAATAAATGCGCACGTGAAATTACTCAATAATCCAATTAAAATATGGATTTTGTTGCGTCGGCATAGAGACTACTATGGGGTCCACATCCCGTCTCCACTTAATTGGGTTTGGGGTGTAGGCGGTAAGACGGGATGGTTGTATATTACCGATATATTTCACATAACTGCTCATTATTGTCCACACGTCTAATGGTCCCACTAATATTAAACCTACCTACATGATGTTGTAGGTCTAGGATTTATTACATCCATTACATTTATTTTCTTGGTCGGAGTATTCATGTCATCGTGGTTGGGGGCATCTGTTTTGAGCCTCGGAGAGTGGTTCATCAAGCGTATGCCATTTGTTCGTCATATTTACAATGCCTCCAAGCAAATTAGCGCTGCCATTTCTCCAGGTTTTTTTTTTTCAATTTTAATTTTTAATATTTAAAGGTTGCCTTTTATGGATAGTCTATATTTCTTCACATATTATTTCAGATCAAAACACACAGGCTTTCAAGGAAGTTGCCATTATAAGGCACCCCCGTATTGGTGAATATGCATTTGGCTTCATCACTTCGTCTGTCACTCTCCAGGTCTGCATTGATCTCATGCCTGATACAGCTTTTGGCTAAGCTAAAAAGAAAGTAAATTTTACTTCTAATATATTATTATTATTATTATTATTATTAACTTTCTGTTGATGACAAAAAAATGACGCGGCATCTTTAATGTCAATTTTACGGAAATTGAATAAGAAGTGCATAAATGTAAGACAGATTGTGGCTAGATCGGTGATCCAACCTAAATGTTTTTTTTTGGATTGTATATATGTATGACATAGGGTGAGAGCTTTTCCATATAGCCCATTAGCCAACCATTTTTTCTACTTTTCACCACTTTATAACTTTTTTATTCATTCTTTCTTTACCCTAAATCAATCACATCCACATATCTCATCGCATTCACAAATCTCAACCACTCAACTCCACTTATTCTCTCTCATCTTTTACATTAAAAACTTTTAAAAATCATTATAATCTATTCCCTATCACCCTAATAGTTTTTGTACTGTCGAGAGTTATTCTATCCATTTTTACAAAGGAAAGACTCTTATTTATGATAGAAAATTCTTAGCTATTAAGTAAAGCTATTTGCACCTTTCGCCCTCCATCTTCTATATTATTTAAGTTCTTCACAGCTAAGTAAAGGGAATTGCATCCTGAGCCCCTCAACCTTAGCCATTAAGTAAGCTTAAATTGCATCAGGGGTCCTGATATTTATATTTCCATAATTTTTTTGGTCCTTGCACGTTTATTCTCTATCGGTCAAGCCCAGGCTATCAGCACTTGCCATGGATTAAGTGCGTTTTGATGAATTTTTTAATATGTATCATAATCAGTAGTAATCTTCTAGCTGTGGTAGAAATTGTAGTTTGACTTGAGTTTTTCTCTCGTTTTAGAACTATACAACAGAGGAAGAGCTGTGCTGTGTGTATGTCCCAACAAACCATCTTTATATTGGTGACATTTTTTTGGTCAATGCCAATGATGTTATAAGACCAAACCTATCTGTGCGAGAAGGAATTGGTAAGACTTCCTTTCTTGACTTACAATTGAATAGACGGACGTGAGACTTTGGTATGCATGTATGCATTTTTCTTAACTAAAAATAATCTTTCTGAGAGGACACGAGGTTGAGAGTGGTTGAATAGTAAAACATTTTGTGGGTCCCGCTTATCGCGTGGATGAAAATATTGTTCGAAAATATGGTTTATGGGAAAATGTATTACAAACAAGCTCTTATGTCATACCCTCGTGGGCCCCACACCCATGCAGGGTGTTGGGATGTGTCCAACACTGGACACCAGAATATCGCTGCGGACTTATAACTTTTTTCCTTGCTTGCAGAAATTGTGGTATCGGGTGGCATGTCAATGCCTCAGATTCTGTCGACCTTGGATTCAAGAGCTATTCAAGTGGATAGGAGTCGATCAAATAGAAGCTGAGATAGACGACATTAGATGCAGCCGATGGTTTTCTCTCACCTAGCTGCGTTGCACTTTAAGTCAACCAATGGTGATTTTCTTGTTTAAGCATTTAATATGCAGTTAGCATATTTAAATTACTTGAATTCTCAAGTAGTAGATTACAATCACAATTCACATCATGTGTATCCATTTTCGCGGTGTACAACGTAGGAAACTAGATAGAGGTCGTGTGGAAATATAGTTTGCTTTGTGTTTTCACCTATAACAAGTAGTTGTTTGAGGATATGAAAAGATCATTCTCTTTTCCTTGCGTACTTGAGTTGCTTTAGTAACTCTTTCTTGAAACGCTTGCTGTGTAGTTGTAGTTACGGCGAATTTTAACATTCTCAGGACCGGAAATTTATAGCGCTCTAGTTATAGAAAGCTCGTGGAGCTCGGCTTTGTTACTTTATATTTGACACACTCTTACTTATTAATCTAGTCTATCCTTACTCTTGTTTAAATTCTGTAAAAAGTCCGAAATTTGATGTTGTCATTTAATTATGTTTTATTGTTTTCTAGAACATTGCTTCGTGTGTGCTGAGTACTCTGTGTGCTTGGACCTTGAGCCAGTGGTATATTATTTTGCCTACAAAACACATCTTGTAGCATGCTGAGGTGATCGCTTCGACATTATGTAATGTCTAAGTAATATGTATCTTTTGGAGAAAATGAACTGGTGTATGTACATGGTAGATCATTTTTATATCACACGGTCACGTGTCCTTTGACTTGGACAGCTTGCGAACTGAAAAAAGAAAAGAAAATAACCTTTTAGCATTTGAGTAATGCTGTGTAAAATACCATATTAGTAAAATTTTTGTCCATTCCAAAATTATTATTTCAGTTTAAGTAGTATTCAAGATCATAAATTATGTTGATTATGATAAACAATACTTTTGTACACGTGCTTATGGTTAAAGTTAAACTTTGTTAAGTAGCGAAACTGAAATTTTAGATAAAAACAAAAGTTCAACAAGAGCACAAATTTTATCTCGTAATTAGTACATCAATTACAATCTATCATCAAATATTACAATTTGAATATGACTTATTATTTAAATATCAAACGTGTCATTAATCAAAAGATATCGAAATCTCATACTAGGGCAGCATTGTTGCAACTTTTGATTTGACCCCTTCCTTTTGTATGGTGCCATGTATGTTAGATGTTTAGTTAAGGAACTTTTGAGTCTACTTTAAAAAACAGTCATACAATTTCAACGTTGTACCTTTAAGTAAGTTACGGGGGCTAGAACTTAACTTTTTTTTAAGATTGGATACTCAAATGAACACCACACGAAAACTTTGAGAACCCAACTTCAAATTTCGGAAACGAAAGTTTCACCCACGTCCATATTAACTAGACGCTCCGAGTAGAAATGATCACTTCGAAATTCGAATGCTAAATCCAAAGGTATAGTCTTCCATTTTTGCGCTTTCGGAAATCGCAGGTAATCTCCATGGCCTCCGGCGACTGTAACCGATTACCGCGGCGAGAAGAAGACGATCGGGTAATGTCATCTCTTTGCAGTTTGCTCGTCATGGCGTAATTACAGTGGTTTTATTGTTTTTCCTCTTTGACTGCCGCTGTAAATGGTAAAAACCCTAGAGGTTTAGAAGTCTTATAATCTAAAACACTAACCAATTATAGATGAATTTCTCGATATGATCCAAAGCAAGAAACAATCGGTTATCGGTTCTGGCATAACCAATTTGAGTTTGGTTGAAGACGGATGTGTTTGATTACCGGAACTATGCATGTTACAGAGTTGATTTCTGATCCTCATCCATGTTTTGTTGAAACATCAAACACCAAAGATTTTGATTTCTAAATGTATGAAGGTCAAGGTGTAGGTGATTGTCATTGTAACTGCATCTATTTTGCTTATGACGAAGCTGTTGAAATTTCTTAATTGTTCCCCATCTGTCATTGAACTTTAAAATTTCTTATCGGACTCTCCCGAGCGTCTTCAATGTCAGTCAAACATTAAAATATCCATAGAAATTACTGAAATATGATCTCATACCGAAATGTTGTATCATCGTTGATATTACTTTATCATCTTTGATTCTATTTGGAGATTATCCTGCAGGTAAATGTGTACCTTAAGATTAACAAGACAATTTGTTTCAACAACGTAAAGAGGTCAGAGACTATTAGAAATTTGAAAACGATGTTGCGTGAGAAGGAAGGTATCTCAGAATGTCTGCAGGAGCTCTTCTTTAATGGCGACCATCTCAGCAATGCAAAAAACTTGATTGACTGTGGAATAGAGAAAAATTCGACCGTCCAAGTTTATGTCCATAATGCAGTACCAATCACTCTGTTTATCAAAATGCCACCTGGTATGAATAAAACCATCACGCTTGAAGCAAAGCCTAATGACACAATCCAAAACATAAAAAATGAGATCAGGGATAACGAAGGTGTGTCTTGTGACCTGTACACACTGATCTCTTCTGGAAAGTCGCTTGATGATTATCAGACTTTAGTGGGTCTCAACATTCAAACTGGTTCGATTCTTCACATGTTGTTGCACCCAAAAGACAAACTGCACATTTCTGTAAAAATGCCGACTGGAGAGGTTCTTAAGCTAGAAGTTAAGCTCTTGCACACCATTTCCAACATCAAAACGATACTTGAGAGCACTGTGGGTTCACCTCTTGACAATATGGCATTGATGTATGCTGGAAACCAACTTGAGGGTTCGAAGAATCTGTCTTTTTATGAGATCAAAGAAGACTCTGTTTTAGAGATGTTGCCTCTTTCGTTTCCAATATTCATCAAGAGCTCGTGTGGGAAAACTATAACTTTAGAGGTGCGCCAAGGAGACAAGATAAAAGATCTGAAGGCTGGGATAGCCCAAAAGCTAAAAGTTCCGAATTATTCCCAGCTCATGTTTGAGGGAAAACGTCTGAAAGATGATCGCAATATGGGTAGTTACAATATTGAGAGTAACTGTACTCTGTATTTGGTTTTGTGGCCATCAACCTTGATCCACAGTGATCCAAGTCCGTCGCAAGCCAAGTATCTCCGATGATTGGATGACCTGAAATAGAGCAAAGTCAAGAGGCGGGGCTGATCAACCGTTGTACCTCTGGCGTGTGTGTTCGGCTCGTTTTAGTAAGTGGAAAAAATGTACGCAATATGTAAAGACATATAATGAGGATCTAACCTTTTGATTTCAGGAAGTGTGAGATTATATAGTCTTAGCTGACAACCACTCTTAACTGCTGTTACGTATAGCGTCGTGGGGTAACACGTGTCTTCGTCGGATAATTCCGTAACCATTTCCTCGTCGTGGGTGGATCCACGTTTAAGTCGGAACCGCAGTCCGTCAGGCTTGCACTCGTTCGTATCCTTGGTAGGGCTCATGTCTCACACCACTCACACTCATCCTTAGGCACGAGCTGTATATCCGATTCGGTATCACATGGGACTCGATTATCTAGGGCAGGTATTTTGGGGCTGCATAATTCTACTACCGTTGCTGACTTGAAAAACAGGATTCAGCTAAAAATGGACAATCCTGTGAGAGAACTGAGCAATAAGGGCAAGACGTTAAAAGGCGAGCTTACTGTAGGTCATTATGTTATTAAACCTCACACTGTTATTGGTGTAGCTCTCGAGGATGGATCGGGGTTGCGAGGGTAAGACAAATTAAGCACTCTTTGTTACCCCTTTAATTCCTTTTTTTGCAGTATTGGGAATATTTGTCAACTTTTTTTTTTTTCCGTTTCGTTTCGTGTTTCTTGAAATGAATATTTACCGACTTTTGTTGTGCTTTAGTTGGTGAATGTTTTTGGCATATGATTGGCCATAACGGACCTTGTTCGGAAGGCTATCCGACTTGTTCGTTGAAGTGATAGGTATTGTCTTGTGGGAAATGATGTGTGTAAAATGTGTCGCCACAGTAACCTTGTAGTAATATTTTGTGTTACTCTCTCTATGCTATATATATATAAAAGTTGTACCTCACTCCATTCTCCTCCCAATATGGAGATATTTTATTTTCTTCATTGTTAAAGTGACTGTTAAATAATAATTTTGAAAGATTAAAATCTTTTCACACGAAGAGATATTTTGATTCATATTAACAATGGGACGAATAAGCTTTCTCTCTCCATGGGGAGAGGAATGGGAGTGAGCTATCTCTTCTTTCCCCCTTTTTTTTAATTTATATAATGAGTGGTATTTATTTTTCTGGTTGTTATCAAATTTCTTTTGCCTTAGTTATAACAAATTTCTCCTTAATCCTGAAATTCTACCGTCATAATTTACCAATATTCATGAATAGATTTCTTTTAAACGTGAACCGATAACAGATTAGAGGATTAATGCTTTGATTCAAAGAATGTATAAAGATATTAAGGGTCTGTTTGATTGGAAGATAGAAAATAAATTGGAATTCCAATTCACACTTGTCCCATAACAATTCAAATTTCTTGTTTTGGTGGAAAATATATATTTTTTGTGAGAAGGCAAATTCATTGTTCAAGAAAAATAAAATTGTGTTTGATTGACACATGAGAAAAATAAATCCAATCAAACACATTTGCGACACAGTTCCACTAACATTTTAATAGCCATTATCTTTTACATAGTACTTGTTAATTTAGAGAAATCTAGGAAAATTATTAATTTTTCAAATGAAAAGTGAACCAGCTGAAATGGGATGGGGTGAACAATGTCATGAAAGGTTAATTATAATCGCACCCAAGTTTCTTCTGGTGCGTAATCACACCACATTCCAATATTTGCATTAGTACATCAATTACATTCTATCATCAAATATTACAATTTAAATATGAATTATTATTTAAATATCCAACGTGTCATTGATCAAAAGACATCGAAATCTCATACTATGAGAGCATTGTTGTAACGTTTGATTTGACCCTTTCGTTTATATGGTGCCATGTATGTTAGATCTTTAATTAAGAAACTTTTGAGTCTATTTTAAAAAGGAGTTGTACTATTTCAACATTGTACCCGGGACCAAATTCACATAATTTAAGTAAGTACGGGCCTAGAACTTAACTTTTTCTAAGATTGGATACTCAAATGAACACCCCACGAGAACTTTGAGAGCCCAATTTTAAATTTCCGAAATGAAAATTTCACCCACGTCCATATTAACTAGACGCTCCGAGTAGAAATGATCACTTCGAAATTCGAATGCTAAATCCAAAGGTATAATCTTCCATTTTTGCGCTTTCGGAAATAGCAGGCAATCTCCATGGCCCCCGGTGACTGTAACCGATCACCGCGGCGAGAAGAAGACGATCAGGTAATGTCATCTCTTTGCTTGTCATTGCGTAATTACACTGGTTTTATTGTTTTTCCTCTTTGACTGCCGCTGTAAGTGGTAAAAACCCTAGAGGTTTAGAAGTCTTATAATCTAAAACACTAACCAATTATAGATGAATTTCTCGATATGATCCAAAACGAGAAACAATCGGTAATCGGTTCTGGCATAAGAAATTTGATTGTGGTTGAAGACGAATGTGTTTGATTATCGGAAATATGCATGTTACAGAGTTGATTTCGGATCCTCATCCACGTTTTGTTGAAACATCAAACACCAAGGATTTTGATTTCTAACCGTATGAAGGTCAAGGTGTAGGTGATTGTCATTGTAACTGTATCCAGGGCCAGGATTTTGATCAAGTGGGGGGCAGAAAATTTTTCAAAAAACAGACATTAATCTGCTGATTGGAAAGGGAATGGTAACTCTCGTATCCGAGGCTTAGAGGCAAGCACGATGACACGAAATTTTTTTCTTCGCATTTTCCAATTAGTTCAACCTTTTGAATAATTGAAATTAATTATTTTATTAATATTAAGTGAAGGAAACATGTAATTTTATTCATCTTCAGTAAAGTTAATGATTGAAAAAATTGCTTTCTAAAATATTGAGATTAATTTGTTAAAATAACAATGGTTAATTAGTAGTTGAACAATGTTATAATAATTATCATAAAAAGAAACAAAATATGTAATGTTGGAGAGTTGAACCCATAACCTTAGATCTGATATTAAAACTCCTACCACTAGGCTAGAGAATTTTTACCTACCTTTTATGACGAACGCTTGCATATATTTTCTTATAAGTTCAAATTATATATAAAATCATCTCAATTACAAATAGAATTTCCAGATTTACAGTGGGGGCTGTTGTCCCCACTATAAATCCGCCGCTAACTCTATCTTTATCTATTTTGCGTATGATGAAGGGTTGAGTATTCTGATTGCTGTTGAAATTTCTTAATTGTTCCCCATCTGTCATTGAACTTTAAAATGTCTTATCAGACTTCCAAGCATCTTCAATTTCAGTCGAACATTGAAATATCCAAAGAACTTACTTAAATATGATCTCATATCGAAATATTGTATCAGCGTTGATATTACTTTATGATCTTTGATTCTATTTGGAGATTATCCTGCAGGTAAATGTCCACCTTAAGATTAACAAGACAATTTGCTTCAACAACATAAAGAGGTCGGAGACTATTAGAAACTTGAAAACGATGTTGCGTGAGAAGGAAGGTATTTCAGAATGTCTGCAGGAGCTCTTCTTTAATGGTGACCATCTCAGCAATGCAAAAAACTTGATTGACTGTGGAATAGAGAAAAATTCGACCGTCCAAGTTTATGTCCATAATGCAGTACCAATCACTCTGTTTATCAAAATGCCGCCTGGTATGAATAAAACCATTATGGTTGAAGCAAAGCCTACTGACACAATCCAAAACATCAAAAATCAGATCAGGGATAACGAAGGTGTTTCTTGTGATCTTTACACACTGATCTCTTCTGGAAAGTCGCTAGATGATTATCAGACTTTAGTAGGTCTTAACATTCAAACTGGTTCGATTCTTCACATGTTGTTGCACCCGAAAGACACACTGCACATTTCTGTAAAAATGCCGACCGGAGAGGTTCTTAAGCTAGAAGTTAAGCTCTTGCACACCATTTCCGACATCCAAACGATACTTGAGAGCACTGTGCGTTCACCTCTTAACAATATGGCATTGATGTATGCTGGAAACCAACTTGAGGGTTCGAAGAATCTGTCTTTTTATGACATCAAAGAAGACTCTGTTTTAGAGATGTTGGCTCTTTCTTTTCCGATATTCATCAAGAGCCCGTGCGGGAAAACTATAACTTTAGAGGTGCGCCAAGGAGACAAGATAAAAGATCTGAAGGCTGGGATAGCCCAAAAGCTAAAAGTTCCGAATTATTTCCAGCTTCTGTTTGAGGGAAAACGTCTGAAAGATGATCGGGATATGGGTAGCTACAATATTGAGAGTAACTGTACTCTGTATTTGGTTTTGTGGCCATCAACGTTGATCCACAGGACTCGATTATCTAGGGCAGGTATTTTGGGGTTGCATAATTCTACTACCATTGCTGACTTGAAAAACAGGATTCAGCTAAAAATGGACAAGCCTGTGAGAGAACTGATCAAGAAGGGCGAGACGTTAAAAGGTGAGCTTACTGTAGGTCATTATGGTATTAAGCCTCACACTGTTATTGATGTAGCTCTCGAGGATGGATCGGGGTTGCGAGGGTAAGACAAATTAAGCACTCTTTGTTACCCTTTTAGCATTTCCATTTTTGCAGTGTCGGGAATATTTGTTGACTTTTTTTAAAAAAAATTATTATTATTATATTATATTTTGAAATGAATATTTACTGACTTTTGTTGAGCTTTAATTGGTGAATGTTTTTGGCATATGACTTGCCATAACGGACCTTGTCCGGAAGGCGATCCGACTTGTCCGTTGAAGTGCTAAGTATTGTCTTGTGCGACATGATGTGTGTAAAATGTGTCGCTAGTAACCTTGTAGTAACATTCTGCGGTACCCCCTTTCTCTGCTAAATATATATATATATATATATATATATATATATATATATATATATAAGTTGTGCCTCGCTCCATTCTCCTCCCGACATGGAGCAAATTTATTATCTTCATTGCTACGATGACTGTTAAATACTCCCTCCGTCCCATATATATGGGTTTGTTTTCATTTTTTGGATGTCTCAAATACATAATCTTGTTTCTTTTTTAAGGGGTTTAATTTATAATATTTTACTTATATACCCTTACTTAATATTTAATTATAAGTATCGATTTTAAATTCTATTTATTAAATAAGAGTAAATTAGGAATATGGTTTGCAAATATATATTTTCAATACTTTTCTCAATCTTTGTGAATAGTCAAATAAGCTTATATATATGGGACTGAGGGAGTAATACTTTTGAGAGATTAAAGTTTTCTCATACGAGGAGATATTTTGATCCACATCAACAGTGGGAAGGATAAGCTCTCTGCACATGGGGAGAGGAATGGGAGTGAGTTGTCTCCTCTTTCCATTATTTTTTCCCCATTTATATAATGAGTCGTATTTATTTTTCTGTTTGTCACTGAATTTCTTTGGCCTTGGTTGTAACAAATTTTTCCTTACTCCTGAAATTCTACTGTGATAATTTACCAATATTCACGAACATATTTCTTTTAAACGTGAATCGATAACAGATTAGAGAATTAATGCTTTGATTCAAAGAATATATAGAGATATCAAGGGTGTGTTTGATTGGAAGATGGAAAATGTATTGGAATTCTAATTAACACTTCTCCCATAACAATTTAAATTTCTTATTTTGGTGGAAGATATATAGTTTTTGTGAGAAGGTAGAATCCATTATTCAAGAAAAATAAGTCTGACGGACACATGAGAAATATATAAATACAATCAAACACATTTGGGAACACAGTTCCAGTAACATTTTAATAGTCATTATCTTTTTACATGGTACTTGTAAAAGTCTAGGAAAATTATTAAATTTTCAACAACTTTTTTTGTGTGTGAAAAGCGAACCAGCTGAAATAGGATGGGGTGAACAATGCCATGAAAGGTTAATTATAATCACACCACATTCCGACATTGGCATTATATTTAAAGATTTGTTTGACAGAAATTTTTGAAAAATAAAAAATAAATATATAAATTTAGATGTATAATTAAAAGGAAAATAATTTAGATGTAGGCAGAGAATGGTAGAAAATGACATTAGAAGAAATTACATTTTTGCTAAGTTATACTCCATCAAACAAGCCCTTAAATTACTAGAGTGCTTCCATATTTGCTCAATTTTTGTATTTATTTACATTTTCAATTTATTTTTCGTTTGTACTTGCATTCGGAATTTTGACATCAACCAGAGAAACTTCATTTGCCCGGTTCAAAATGTTGCTACAACTCCTCCCTTAAATGAATCTTACAAATGACTGAAAAATTGGAAACTGCACATTTGGTTGTGCAATTAACTCAAAAAAGACCCTCACCATCAGTTTTCCAACTGGCCCGCCAAAGTTAAGCCCGACAAGCTCGACCTACCCTATATCGTCAACAGTCAACAATGATGGCATTGTCATTGAGAAGCTAAACTCGTCTCTTGTTTTTTGACATCACAGCCATCCGGAAAAACCGTACCACCAGCTCTGGTTGGAGGCCAATATCGAAATACAGATCTCCCTATTATGCTCTTCGAAGGGAGCGGGCCCCTAATCAAACAAGGGAGTTCACACATTAGAAAGTGTAAGATTACTCTCTCTGGTGCAAGTTGTATGAGATCTTGTATAAGGCAGCTGATGTGACGCAATGAAGCAGCTGATATGGCATGGCCACATTGTGTCACGAGCTGCTTGCACAAAATTTGATGCAAGATTTTGTGCAAGCAGCTTGCACTAGATTGGAGGTAATGTGTAAACATTGTAACTACAAGGAATATTACCAAACGTGTGAGTCATAGCTGTTGTTTCGATTGTCACCCATCACGAAAACGCAGTTCTCTGGAACTTGCTGCATCAAGAGGCAAGAAAGGATGATGTATGATTTAGGATCACAATTCCATTTTAAAATCTTATAGTGTGTGTTCGTTTTACACTTTTACTAAATGAAAGTCAAACTTCAATGTTACTTACACATTTCAAATCACACTACCATTATGATCTACACATCTCGTGGTTATGAGATTTGAGGTCACAGAATTCTCAATCGTTGACTGACAATATTTGACATTAATGTTCAAACTCAGAAGAGGAGAAAAGACGAACTTTATATAGTGTATAATCTGAACTTACAATTTGATGCATTTCATACTTGGGCACTTCAAGAACGTAATCTTCATTCCTTACGACCCCATTTACAATCAGTTTTCCATCATGAACCTGCACCAGAAAGAATAACAAGAACGACAGATTTTACATAACTAATTACTATTCAATCTAGTGGGACGAGTTTATGGATGACAAAAAAACCGAACTACTGGATTTACGATGACAAATCTTCATCACCCACGGTAAGAAGGTTTTCACATCCAGAAAACGAAATTTCTTCCAAAATTCTGCACTTTTCTTTCTTTTTCTACTTGATTCCTTATGTCAATCGTACAGCAAGATCTTACAGTCAAATTTACAAAACTGCCAAACAGTAGCATACCAGGAAGTCTTACCTCGACAATATCGCCTGCTTTGGCAACAATCCGTTTTATAAACACATCATCATCTGTGTATCCAACTTCCTGGAGAACTGGTGGGCTTTTGAAGATCACAATATCATTAGGACATGGCTTCCTGAAATAATAAGAGACCTGTAAATTTGAAAAGAAAACAATTCAATGAGTTAGTGATATAGGTTTCATTGATCTATCATTATACACAATCAGTAAAATCCACCAAAGAGAGTAAAAATAAGCATTCCAGATAAGCCTTCTTCAATATTCACTTTTACCACAATGATGATATGGATAATGGATGAGAGTTAAAAATAATAACCTTTTCAGCTACAATCCTATCTCCGACATCAAAAGTGGGATACATTGATAACGAAGGAATATATCTAGGCTCAGCTACGAAGGATCTAAAGGCAAGCGATATAGCCAATGCTGCGAAAACTGTTTTGGCGTCATCTGAAGAGAAATTCAACCATTCTGGCAATAAACCACTACTCTTCTCCTCCTGCCTGCCATCTCCATCACCGCCATCGCCTCCATCTCCGCCACCACCTTCCTCCGGATCCAGAACAGCCTTTACGGTCTCTTTATCGGAGTCGTCGATTCTATCTGCACGAAGGATGTGAGAGCGAGCATTTCTACTGGCTGAGTAGTTGAAGGAGAGGAATTGGGGGCCGTTAAAGAACGACTGGAATCGGTTGGGGTTGAAGCGGAGGGTATTTGAGGAAAGGTGGAAATTATTGGTGGGTGTGGAGCAGTGAACACAGGGGAAATTAGGGTTCTTCAGGGATGGGAATTGAGGGAGAAGGCCAAGGGTCATCGTCATCTGGTTGGAAGAGAAATCAGAAATGGCAGTTAAATTGGTCGCTGGACCTCCGTGCAGTATACCGTCGTAACGGTGTGTGTGGCGGCGGTGCCGACGGGAGGAATCGGCAGCGGGGGTTTATGAATTTATGATGATTAATCCGTTATGATAGAGCATGTTTGGTTGTACTTATAAGCGAGTGAACCTGCTAAGTATTTCAAAAATGTCACTTCCAAACATGCATTTGTTCCTTCAAAAAAAAAAAAAAAAGCATCAACACCCCGGGTTTACCATTGTGCAGTAATCAATATGAAAAAATATATAATAATAAAATAAAATTACGAGTCTAATTTTATTATCACGTTAATTGTCTGATCCAACAGAATACTCGACCTCTACATTTTGTTATACGTGGAGTTAGCAAATTAGTGGATTAGAAAAATCGAAATGATTTATCATTCACGTGAATAGTTCATAAGACAATTTGAGAGCAACAAAGAAAACTTGCACCAATATACTTTGTGAAGATCGGAAAATCCACAATGTTATAGATTGTAAGGGACGACAAGATCAATTAACAAATGCGATTTGTAATCCCTTGTGTAAACTTTTATGTACAAATAATATTACTCGAATAATATACGGTACCTTATAATCCCCCTGCCACACACTTGTATATTACAAAAACACAATACACAACAGCTCTGAATACCAACCTAGCATACCTTAAACCATTGTGTAAAATAATTGATTTTTTGTACCACAACTATAGTAAATACTGGGTGTCAAATACACATAATATGTTTCAATGATGAAAATGAAACCCAAAAAAAAAAAAAAAAAATGTAGGCAACTGTATCAATCACTTTGTTGTCACCGAGCCGGGCGAGCTCTGCTGTCAAATATCACGTCCCTTAGATTGTGCACTTCAATAAAAAATAATCACCACCACCAATTACTGTATGCTGACGTGTGATGTTATACCGACACTTGCAAGAACAATTAAGGAAAAATAGAATTGGGGCAGCACATGTAGACTTGCTGTCAACTACCTTTGTGGCCAATACCAAGACTCTCATTCCTCATCCTTCTCATCTCCATTTCTCTACTTTGTCGGCCTTCGTCACTAGAGCCAGATGGGTTTAATCCATATTCGCTGGTCGGATTGCTATACTGACCCGTACTGCCGTACTCCTGACTTGCCAGTGCCAATTTCCTAAACTTCTTCATGTCCTCGTTGTATTGCATGGTGTCATAATCCGAACTTCCATTAGAAGAACCATAAACCGAGCTTTGTCCAGGCCTTATTCCCTCGTTCAGATCAGACAGAGATACATTTCCTTCTAAGACCCTCGCGACCTGCTTAGATACACAGGTTATGCAACAATTAGTACATACCTCTCACACAACTACCTTCAAGTATCTCTCGAGATTACTCATTCTTGAAAATGTGTTTTCAAAACCGGAGCTTCGTCCACCAATCTAGTATTGAACAAAGCTTATTACCCATACATTTCTTAAAGCCCACAATTTTATCATAATTCTAAGCACTTAAAAGAAGCAATCTTAAACATGCACTAATTCTCGAGGTGGCACCCACACCTTTAACTGTCGAAATGAGATGTGGGACCCACACAGCTCTCTGTGTTGGGCAGCAGAAAGATTCCAATCCTTGCAAGTAGGAGTGATGTCATGCCCGATGCAGGCAGGGGTGAAGTGTGCGATCCAAGACATGCACTCAAGCAGTGTCATGCTTGACAATCGCAAGTGGAATGGAAGGCGAACAACATACCTGACTCATTCTTGGTCGGCGCCTTGCTGAGTGACGCACGCAAGCAGCAGCACAAGCAACCAAGCGAGCAGCTTCATTACGGTCGTAGTCCTTACGCAATCGCAGGTCAACAAGGGCGTCAAAATTTTCATCGTCCAAAGACTCTGAGAGCAAGGGCCTCGCCTGATATAGTAATAGTTTTGAGTTAACGTCTTGAGCTCAGAAATGCTCAACTCCAGCACGCATATAAAACATACGTAAAAGCAGATGCTTCGGGATTTGTGGTCAGAATTAGATTAACTCACCCAGTCTACCAAACTGTCATCCATGAAAGACTGATTACGGTCAACAGGTCGACGTCCAGTAATCAATTCCAGAAGCATCACCCCAAAGGAGAATACGTCTGACTTCTCAGTAAGTTTTCCAGAGGAAGCATATTCTGGGGCCATGTAACTAGAAATAACAAAATTTCAGTGTCTTCATGTAAACTTAAAAGACGCAAGATTTTTTTTTTTTTTGCCCTTGTATTCATTCTCCTAAATTCTTCCATATGCCTTTTAAGAATTTGCAAATAATCATCACATTTCTCATCCCCATTAACATAAAAAGAAGACATTACGGTCGGATTCACCATTACAATAAGAAACAGTTGACGAAGAGAATCGGTCGTACCCAAAAGTTCCCATTACTCGAGTGGACACATGAGTGTTAACATCAGAAGTAATCTTTGCAAGGCCAAAATCTGCAACCTGAGACGGTAAATGATGCTCGTCAGTAAGAATAATAATGAACCCATAAGTTTATCAATCTCGTCTACATAATTATTTGAATGTTCGAGTTGAGTGTTAGTTTCATCGCGGTGGTGTTTGGGGGGTGGGGGGGTTGTGACTTGTGAGATATGTGCCAACCTGAGAGTTAAAAACGAGAATTAATGGGCAACCTATTTATATGAATTGTAACTGTGAGATTAAAAGAGATTTGTGAAAATGTTGTGTTTTCATTCATTATACAAAGGCATATATATAATATTTACAATTATCATATCGTTAAAGCCCACACTAAACCCTAATTATCGTAATACAATCTAACACTCCCCCTCAAGTTTCGAGCATACAAATTGTAGGTTCCAAGCTTGTTACAAATATAATTGACTGAGGACTTGAGAGACTTAGTGAATATATCTAGTTGGTCATTTGATCGAACATGACTAGTAGCAATATCCCTCTGAAGGATCTTCTCTCAATGAAATGACAAATAATCTCGGATGTGCTTAGTCCTCTCATGAAAGACAGATTGGCAGAATGTGGAGAGCGGCTTGGTTATCACATATCAATTTCATTTGCCGACACTCCATAAATCTTAGCTCCTGAAAGTAATCGCCAAAACATAAGCTCACACGTAACTTAGCCATAGCCCTGATTCGCCTCATGCAGATAGAGCAACAACTGACCGCTTTACTCTTTCCAAGACACCAAATTTCCTCCAACAAAGACACAATATCCAAAGGGTCGAAAGTGTCTATCATGTGGCCGTCGCCTAATCAAAGATTCGAATATCCAACCACTTCTGTGATGCCCTTTATCTTCATATAGTAAGCCTTTACCTCGTGCTTTCTTGATGTAACTTCAAAAACACGTAATAGCAAAGATCCCAATGACTATCACACTGAGCACTAAGGAACCGACTCAAAACACTCACAACTAATGAGATATCGTGACGGTCACTTCAGTGAGATAAATTAAGTTTCCCAATAAGTCTCCGTGATTTGCTAGATTCGATAACGCTCCTCGACAAGGAAGGAGCTTGACATTTGGATCCATTGGTTTCTCTGGTTTGCAATTCAACATGCCTGCCTCTTCCAAAATGTCGAGGGCATATTTCCGCTGGGAGATAAGAACACCTGGCTGGGACCGAGCAACCTCTATCCCTAAGAAATATCCAGTTTCCCATGTCTTTAGTCCAAATGATGGAGGAGATGGTGCTTTAGCTTTGTATGCCTTCTTGGTCATTCTCTGATAACGATATCATCCACATAAACAACCAAATAGATGCAACAATCAGAGAGGCGTGGACAAAGAAAATATCAATGGTCACCTCACTACGAAGTCATGCCAAACTGCTGGACGATGGAACTAAAAATGCCCAAACCAAGCTCAATGATTGTTTCAATCCATAGAGGAGCGGTTTAAGTCGACATACCAATCCAGACTCCCCTGAGCAACAAACCTGTGGTTGCTCCATATAAACTCTTCGCTTAAGTCACCATGAAGAAAGGCATTCTTTAACATCCAATTGAGAGGCCAATGACGCATGGCAAAGAATTGATAGGAGGAGACTAATCGAGGACATTTTAGCAACCGGGAGAAGGTGTCACCATAATCAAGTCCATAACTGGTGTATCCTTTGCAACAAGACGCAGGCTTTCAAACGGTCCACGCCTGGCATCGGGCCAACTTTTGATGGTATAGACCAAATGACAACCCACTAGATTTATCAGAGGAAGAGGCACCAAATCCCGCGCCGGTGAGTATGCAGTATGCATATCTCATCAACCATGGCTTGACGCCAACTGGTGTGAAAGAGCCTCATGAATGTATTTAGAATAGAAACAGTAAGACAAAGACGACACAAAGGCAGATATGATGGGAGATAAGCGCTGATAATCGACAAAATTGTAAATAGGATAGGGATTACGAGTAGAACGAATACCTTTACGCTCATGGCGATGGGACTACATCCAAGGCAAGATCTGAGTCTCAAGGTGCAACCTGAGTAGAAGGTGAGTCCCGAAGAGAGGCAAGAGTCGCCGGGTGACTGAGAAGGATCGCGCTCGTGTAGAGGCAGATGTGGGTGTAATAACTAGTTCTCGATGGCCATGGAAGTTGATTAGAGGCCGAGGCCTACGATGGTAAGTGATTAGAGGAGGCGTGGAGTCTGTAGGAGGTGCTATACAATCGAGGGACTAGATATCTGAGAAGGAGAATTAGTAGCCGAGATATCCGGGAGAGGAGGACCAAAGTGTCGTAAAACATGTGAGAGGTCGTGTATGTGACTGGCAAGGAAAATAGGTCATCTCAAAGAAGGTGACGCCTCATAGAGACAAGGTATCGCCAGTAGGTCGAGAGAAGCAACGTAACCTTTCCGCAAGTAGAGTAACCCAAAAGACACACTTGAGTGCTTTGGCTCATAACTTATCGCTCCCTGGGTGAGGTTATGAACAAAACAAGTGCACCCAAATACACGAGGAGGAACAGAGTAAAGTGATTGAGTAGGAAACATCATAGAGTGAGGAACCCGATTCTCAGAAGATTCGAGGGACGGCATGCGATTAATTAGATAGCATGTAAGAACAAAGATTCTCCCAAAACGGCGGAACGTGAGTATGTATTAGGAGAGTGCGAGTCGCCTCGACCAAGTGTTCTGCTTTACGCCCGCCACCCCATTTTGTTGAGGAGTATAAGCGCAAGACGAATGATGAATGATACCCGAGATGCCATAAATGTTTGAACGGCAGAGAAATACTGGCGCATTGTCACTACGAGAACACGATTGACAGTACCAAATTGGTTTTAACTCTGAACAAAATGTTTGGAAGATAGAGAATAACTTCGGAACGGTTCATCGTAAATAGCCAGTGCAACGAGAGAAATCATCAACAAACGCTATTTGGCAACTAAACCCCAAGGTGGACTCGACACGGTGGACCCCCAAATATCCGAATGAACCAAGGCAAAGGGTGACTCGCTTGTTTATTGCAATGATCGGGGAAAGAACTGAACATGTTTTCCCAATTGGATGTGACTCACTCTAAAGTAGATTGACCTCGTAGATTTGGCACCATCTTTTGTAATTTCAGAGGCTAGATGGCCCAAACGTGATGAAGGATGGAAGGTGAATCGGTCGCAACACATGTGATAGGTGACTGATGATGGCGATGGCGATGGTGTAGCGTAATATAACCCACGAGCACTCACGCCTACTCCAATCAGACTCCCAAGTTCCATCCTGGACAAGAACCCGATTAGCCATGAAAGTAATGGTAATAATGTAGTTTGGGTTAACTTCCTAATAGAGACTAAATTAAAAGGACAATTTGGGGGACAAAGAGGATGATCTAATGATAATGAGTGTGAGAGTCTTTACTTGGCCAATGCCTTTAATCTTAATTTGAGAGCCATCACAAAAATAAAGGAAGAAATAATGTTTGAGTAAGAAATATGGGAAAATAAATTTTTATTACTGACATATGATCAGAGGCACCAATCAAGCACCCAAGGGCCAAGAGGCAATGATTGTGAGATGGGCAACGGAGCTCTGGCTGATTTCCCAAGGTGAAAGACAAAGTTGCTTGTTCTTTCTTACAAGGTCGGCCATGAAGTTGGTAGCATCGATCCACCGTATGACCAAATTTATGACAAAGGAGAGCATGAGGAGGATACACTCCTTTAACTATACGGCCAATGAAATACCACAAGAATACCACAAAAGAGACGAAAGTGGTTGCTAGGGTTTTGTGTTTTTTTTTTTTTAATTATAAATTTCATGAACAGTACCCGCAGTGAATAGTGTCTCGATGAACAGTAGCAGTCAACAGTGCCGATGAACAAGTAGCGCCAACAAAGTGCCGCGATGAACAGAGCGCTCAACAAAGGTCGCTGATGAACAAAGAGTTGAACAAAGTGCTGATGAACAAGTGATGCGTGAACAAAGACTAATGAACAGCATCAGATGAACAATAGTCAGCTAGGGTTTGAAAAATGATTACAACGAACACAACCAAGATCTAAGAATTTTTCACTAATGCCTGATACCACGCAGATTAAAAGAGATTTGTAAATGCTGCGTTTTCATTCATTATACAAAGGCATATATATAATATTTACAATTATCATATCAAGCTGTTTTAGGCCCACACTAAACCCTAATTATCAGAATACAATCTAACAGTAACTAAATTTTACAACCATGACTATGAAAGAGAATACCTTTGCTTCGAAGTTGAAATCTAAAAGAATGTTAGCTGCTTTGATGTCCCGATGAATAATCTTTGGATAACCTAAGCGCAAAACACACTTCAGAATCAAAACTTTTCACGGGGTCAAATATATTCGTTTTTTATTTTATAAACGCTCTATGTATGTTTATGAAGTGTTTTAAGTGATTGTAAGTTGTGTGTCCTACAAAGTGTATGGATGAAAAAGTATATTTGACCCAAAAGTGATTTTAAAAATAAACACGTCCCGAACATGCTTTAAACTCACAATCCTCGTGAAGATATGCCAATCCTTTCGCAGTCCCCAAAGAAATCTTCAACCTTGTCGACCAGTCCATTATAGGCCTTCCCGTTCCTAAAAACAAAAACAACAAACCCTTTTTGAGTCATTACAATTCATAGAAAAATCTGTAATGTATGTAAGAGAAAACGTACTTACCGTGCAAATGAAACTCCAAGGTGTTATTAGGAACAAATTCATATACAAGCATTCTTTCAGATCCCGTGATGCAATATCCAACCAATGAGACGAGATGTTTGTGATGCACTCTGCTTATGATCTCAACCTCAGCCTGAAATTCACGCTCCCCTTGTCCACTTCCCGCTTTTAGCTGCTTAACTGCAACCTCTTTCCCATTTGGGATAACTCCCCTGTGAACATAGCCAAAACCGCCTTGCCCGAGAAGATTTGAATCTGAAAAGCCGTCTGTCGCTCTCGCCAACTCTTCATAAGTAAACATGTTTTGAGAAAACCCGAAGGCCATACCTGGTGATGGTGGTGGAAGTGTATTTTCGGGTCGGGAATTACTGGAACTAGAACCTCCACTGCTGTTGTTGTAAGGAGGAGGACGAGGAGGAGGAGGAGGCGGCGGCCTTTGAAATGAAGGGGGCTGTGGTGGTGCGAGTGGAGGTCGTGAAGCAACATTGGGAGGTGGAGATGGTTTTGTTGGTACGGTGAAAGCATGTCTCTCAGGTGGTGGAGCATTATGCTGCAAAAGGTATCCTGGGCCGCCATATGGATCAGCTGGCAAACATGGAGAAAATTCAAATATTACTACACGTGTGGGTGAACTTCTATTCAAAAGATTAGATTAATTACATAAATAATACAACTTTCCATGAAAGGAAGATCGTCAAATTAACTCCAAGTTAAGATTTAAAGCAACATATAGCAAGGATAAATCTCGGCTTCAACTACTCTTCGTTTCGAAAAACTTTCTAGTACTCTGTTTATCAAACTCTTGAGTATTCTTGGCTAATAAACACTCTGCTAAGTGCTTGTTCAACAGAAGTATTTTAACAAACAGTTTTTATTCCACTCACTTTCAACCACAACCACCCAAATAGTATTATTTTGCGAGTTTCTCGAATTCAGTATTCTTGGCTAATAAACACATAAGAGCTGTGAAGTGTGACTAAGTGCTTGTTTAACAAAGCTATTGTAACGATCACTTTTTCTTCCAATAATTTTCAACCACCTTAATATATTGCTTTTCAGATTACTCTATACGTAGTTCATCAATTTTATTAAATTTTAACCACACATTCCCTCTCAAAAGCTTTGTCAAGTCATGTTGAACAGTTTCGACTTATGATTCTTGGATAAATGCTTCATGAGGAAGTCTCTTTCAGAAAATTATCATAACATGGACAAAACATCCTTTTAATCTCAGGAGCTACTACTTTTTACTTTCCCAAAGCAATCCCAAACATGCCCTTAACAAGGTGGAATAAAAGAATCGAATCCTCTGTACTGTCACTACTGTAAATTTAAACATTTCTCACCTTTAGGCTCGGGCGGTGGTGCTGGCGGATAATAATGCGTTCTTCTTTTCTTCCTCTTGCAACATATGAACAATATGCTCAAAATTACAAGTATTAGAACACCCCCTATGGCTATCCCCACTACCGATCCCTTCGATATGACATTCGAATTGCCATCTGATGACGGCGGAGATCGGCCTGTACCCGTCTGCTCCGGAGGTGGGTTACTACCAGATGGAACGGGAGGAGAATTCCGGCCCGAAGGTGGTGACGGAGGTGTTGGTGTAGTACCAGACGGCGGCGACGGATTTGGGGTGGTGGATGATGGTGGTGATGGTGGGGATGTTGACGGAGGAGGTTGTGGTGGTGAAGGCGATGATGATGGCGGGGGAGAGGAGGCTGGAGGCGTTGGACTTGAAGGTGGAAGAGATGTTGGTGATGGCGGCGGCTGTGAGACTGCAGCGGTGGGTGGTGCTGAGGCATTACCCGTTGGAGGCGCCGGTGATGACGTAGGAGGCGGCGCTTCTCCCGGCGGTGGCGACGACATTTGATATATGCGTGTACGTTGTGTTTGAGAGTTTTGAGTGTGTGTATATATGTTTGGTTGGTTGCTTGAGGTGAGGTCACATGGGGGGAGAATTATGCGGCACAGTAGGGAAAGCGGGACCCACGCGCTGGCCCGAGATTTTCTCCGTCTTTTACTCTTCTGGATAATTAGCTGTGTTTTATGATGAAATGATATTTTTGTTTGGTGGCGATCCTTGATCATGATTGGTTCAAAATTACGCTTGAATAAAAAAGGCACCATATTTAAATTCAATTATGTATAGCACCGTAATATGTAATTTCCCTAGCGGCCCCCCGTCTTTCAGTGAAATTACAAAGTCATCATTAAAATTTAAAAATTTTAGTATTGATGACTAAAGTTTAAATCGTTGTTATTTAAAGTAACCAGTGAATCTGTGCAATCTATATATATCTATATATTAAGAATAGCTAAGTATTTACATTCTTAATCCTTTCCCGCCAAAACTTTATTTGCAATCTTATATTTGCACTCTTAGTCCTACAAATTAAGAATCATGCATCCACATGATTTTGTTTCCTTTAATAACTAGATTCACGTTTAATAATTAACTAAAATAGAAATGTTATTAAATCTTATTATATCAATTAATTATATTATATTAATTAACTTATTTAATTGAAAAATATTTTTTTAGTTCATTTTCACACTTTTTTAAAATTTAATTTTGTAAATAATAAAAATTATTAAATTATTAAAGCATAATCCATATATAACTTATAATTACAAGTTACATTCCTAATTTAAAAATAATGATGGATTAGGCTTAGTTACAATCCATATAATTACCCGTCTACAACTTATAACTTATAGATTATATTAATTATATACGTTTTTTAAATGTATATATATATATATATATTAGATTAGGCTATAACTTATTAAAGCCTAGTCCAGATATTAAAATCTAATCACATATAATTACAGCATAATTCATATATATCAATATACATTATTATCTATCTATTGTTATCATAATGTTTTATATATTTATTATTTAATGGCTTAATATTATTTACTTATTTAATTATTATTATTTATTTATTTATTTTCCATCTAGCTAGCCACGTCACTAAACACGTGAAATCAATTTAAACATATTAGAAAAATGAAATTAAGGCTTCCTATGCTTGAGCACATTCCTCTTTCCATCCGACCATGCATCAAAAAGTCTAAATTGTATTTAATTTTCGTACAAGATCTCCTCCTCCAATTTACCATCTTAATCTAATCCTAATTGATAAACACAAAAAACAACAAGGAATATTTCTCTTTAGATTGGACCCTTTAAATAATTTAAAAATAAAAGTTAATTAAAATAATAAATTTCAAAAGATTTAATTTTGGTGTGATAAGAAAATTTCAATTCATTAATTTTTTTTACAAAAATTAAAAGAAAAATATAACATCAAAATTTTTAATTAATTGTTTGATCGAAACATTAATCTAATTTTTTTAACTAATTGAATTTTCATAACATCTTATGATTTTTTAAATCATAAGATATCTTTTAAATTACTCCCTCCGTCCCATCAAGATAGACTTATATTTATTTTTTATCCATTCCAAATTATAATCCATTATTTTCATTTAAGGTACATTTATCTTTTAGTTTCCTAATATACCCATATTTAGAAGGTTGATGTTATTATATTTTTCTATAACATTAAATGATTATAAAGGGTATATTGGAGAAATAGAGCAAAATTTACCTTTCTTTAGTGCATTAATTGATATTTCTTAATCCTTACGAAAAAAAATGAATAAACCTATATTTACAAGACGGAGTGAGTACAAAATATTTTTAAAATTAGATGCATGCAATTATTAAAACAATGGCTATTAAAATAATTATTTTAGAAATTATTTATTTTCAGCAATAATTATCTAAAATGTAAAATTAATTATAATACAATTAATTAAATTAATTATATTACTATGATTTAATTGGATACGGTTCATTGACCTTTGTTTAATAGAGATTATTGAAGAAAAGAAATTTTAAATTGTGCAGTTTTTGAGATAATAAAATTAAAAAAATATAAAAATATTGTTAAATCAAAGTAATCATTTGAAATGATGAATAAATAAAATGATTTTTAAAATAAGTTATATCAAACACTCTTTGATAAGAAATAGATTGATTGCCAATATACGGAATTTGTCTTCCTATGCCTTGAAATATAACAACTTAGAAAAGGCACATGCAAATGTATTGTGTTCAAAAATAAAAAAATCTTAGTTACGCAATATGTTCCAAGCTTTTGGGATTATTTATATGGATTAGAATTTTATTTATTAAACTTTAAATAAGTTTTTTAGTGACTCAAATTATGTGCATCTCATGGGTTGTTTGACAATAATGAATGCTGTTATTTCTGATTTGCTTGATGTTGAAATATATATTCTATCAAAATTTTTATAGAATTCATTCATTACTTATATTAATTAAATTTATTGCTCTAATCAATATTCGATTTATTTTTTTATAGTACGATTTTAATACTATTATCATTTATCAAAATTCCGTATTTGTTCATAAATTAGTTTCCCATGCAACGCACGGGTGAAACAACTAGTACAGTAGAATCTCGATAATTTAAAACTCGATTAATTAATAATCTCGCTAAAATAATATTTTTTATCGATCCCGACTTGGAAACAATGTGCTAAATTAATAATTCGCCAAATTTATAACATAATGGAACTTCAAGAATTTATATAGACCCCATAAATATATAAATTAATAATGTCTTAGTACATATAATTAATTATTCATTAATTCGCACAATGTTTTACGCATTCCATCCGCCATTGTTGATTTTTTTACAAGTTTGATATAAGAAGCCATAGTTGTGTATGATTTTGTATGAGTTTTGCGTATTTAAGTAGAGTTTTGCTTCCCTCGAAAAAAAAGTAGAGTTTTACTAATTTAATTTTCATAAATAAATGAAGAAAATACATCAAACATCATACAAAAATAATTTTTGTTATAATGTAATACGTTGAACAAAATAACACATTTAATAATGTATATATACATCATAAATTGAAAAATTATGTACATTGAACAAGGTAAAACAATAATTTTTTTGTTAAAATTTGTAAGAAAATAAATAATAGTTTGATAAATTACTAAGTTATTAATTAACTAATAAATTAATATATTATTAATTTATCGATTATTTAATATCTCACTAAATTAATAAATGTTACTAGTCCTGAATGTTGTTAATTAATAGAGGTTTAACAATAATGATTTCTATTGACAATTCTTTATGCATTGTTACAATGCCTAGTCACATAGTAAATGAGCAGTATTTTAAAAAGTGTAAAACACGAATAAACAATAAGATCAAACTTTGAATTTTTATAAGTTTAAACAAGCATAAGCCTAACCTATGTGAAGTAAAATTGTAAAGCGAATGGAAAAGTCAAAATTTGTCCTTAGGCGTCTCTTAAACACGGTGGAAATGAGTTTTTTTTAATAACAAGACTAAATAAGGAATGATTAATTCTGCCATTTGAAGTTTAAAGTGACAACGCTCTCACAGCATCATCAAAGTGCGAAAGGGCATGAGCACGTAGCTCGCACGGGAGCTCAAGCTATCATTTCAACTTTCGGTGCGCTCTCGTCTCTATGCCTTCATGCTACGTTTTCATTCAATTGTCCATAGTTTATGATTGTGTAGAGATTCAGGGGCATCACTTATAAACTCTTGATTGTCTTCTCCATTTAAGTACTTTGTAGAATTTGCTTCTTCGTTTTAATGTTGCACATTTGAAGATTGTCTCATGACTGGCCACTATATATCTAGATTAGAGATAGTTGTGTGAGTGCCAATTTCAGGCATCAGGTGATTTGATTCTCCATAATATTTATATGGAAATTTACAACATTAGTCCTTCACTAATAGCCTTATCATGAACATTGCAGCATCGTCCTACAATCCTCGATGCCAAAATTAATCAATTGTGTTGAATATTGACGAGTAATTTTACAAACAAATACTATTCTCACTCACTAATAGTAGGGATTAAAAATAAAAATACATTCACGTTTGTTCATACAAACTCATACCTATTTTCTTTTTATTTTTTGGAAATTCTTTAATTTTTTTTCTTAGTCAACATTGTAAAATCCTAAAATCAGACTCACGATTAAAAAGAAATGTACAATATACTTATCACGAGCGAAGCGAGTTTTTCTCCCCCACTGAACCGAAAAAGGAAGATGATTGTCTGATATGTCAATCATTCCGTTTTCAAAACTCTCCCCCTCTCGTTCTCTGTCTTGCTCTCGCTTGGTCGCTCTCTGCGCTCTCTGGTTCTCTTCTCCTTCCTCTCTTCCACCCCCTCAACCTCCCTCCTTCTCCTCCTCCTCCAGTGCCACCACTGCCCTCGCTCGATCCGCCGCAAAGATATACTAGTTAGAATTTTTCCTACTATAGTTAATAATCACAAAAAAAGGTTCGTCCAATAAAATAAATTTACAGTAAAAATCAGAAGTCATTATTCTCCTGAATATTTGTATTTTTCTGAACGAAAAAAAAAATGGTTTTATTTAATTAAGTTAAAACAAATCATAATATTTCATTTTCCTATATGGCAAATAAATATCATTTTAAAAATTTTACCGGAAATCCCCAATCTTTTACCATATTTTACGTGTATATGTAAACGATCACCTTCCATTGCAAGTCTGGAGTCTCAAGAAGCTACCTTCTCTGTTACTCGCTATCAGTTGATTTCACGGGTCGATTAAAAGGTATCTCCGATTACCGTTTCGCAATGTCTCACTCTCACACGATTATTCACTATTATGAGTCATATGCATGTAGATATGTAAATATTTGTAGCTCTTATGTAGATAATTGTAGCTCTTATGTAGGGTCCTTTTACGAATTTTAAATTGAATTTGAATGTATCGTGCTGATCTGGAACCAATTCAATTGCCGATATATCATAGAATAGTTCTGAAAGAATGCATGGAGGAAGATCTTGTTCCTGGTTTAGGTATTTTTATTTCTCGATGAATTTAGGCATGGGTTAAGTTTAATTAGCGTATTCTTCTTTCAGTATTGAAAAATAATCAATAATTTCATCTTTCAGCTAACTGGTTTTTTCGTTTTTCAATTTAGTGGTTTCAGTATCATTTATTTGTTTGTGAATTTTACCTTTTCCTTCTCACTTTCTCAGCAGCTTATTCATGTAATTTGTTTGTTCCAAGTACCTCCATGTTAGGCTCAAATTTGAGTGTATCTGTTTGCAATTTGGCATGTCCCAAATTTTCCTTTTACTGTGAAACATCACATGGCCGCCACGATGTTTTCACCTATATTTTCTATGTCTTATGAGGCTTGATAGTATTTTTATGTTTTCGAGCGTACACTAGGTTTGAAATTCGATATGCGTTGTTTTGTGCTTAGGCGGCAAAATGAAAAGTATGACAAGACACGCTCTGTTTAAATTTCATTTATTCCCCGCTATTCACCCGATGTCGTTGCTTGTAGGAGCTTAGGAGAATATAAAAGTTCAAAATTTATCGTGGCTAATTATACTTCTCGGTTAGAAACTAATGAAAATAATCCTCTAGATTGCTGTTTGTGAGGGTAGTATTTCTTGGTAGAGGGCATCCTTAAACTTTACATAGACCCCAAAGTTGCATGTAATAGAGCAACTTTACTCATGGTCCTATAGCATGCACATTATGGTTTATGTTTCTTTTGGTTAGTTAAAGAGTTTTGTATGCTCCAATCACTCTTTTTGAACGGTCATAGTACCAAATTCTAAAGTTTTCAATCTTGGAGGATTCTCGTGATAAATAAATTGGAACCCATAAGCGTTAGATTTGGCTGTCGTGTTTTAGAAACTTGTCATTATGTTATCGTTCGTTTTTCCCCGAACATTATGAACCAATGTAGCACAGTAGTTTATAGGAAAGTGGCCTTTAAATGTCTACCAATGGTGTACGAGGTGATTTGTTAAGGCTCTATGAAGATATATGAAACATGTCAAAACGTACCCAACAAATAAGCAACACTGGAAATAATAAATGCACTTGCCTAAGGCCTTCTATACATACATATAAAAAAATGTAAAACAGATATTGGAGATGTAACACATTATAGCCCATGTTAGGATTGAAATTTTTATAGATTTTTATGATTTTTATGTGAAATAGAAGAAACAATGAGTAGAGTTAAATAGTAGAAATTTGCATAATATACGTAGAACCTGCGAGATATATATGTAGGACCCACGAGATATGTGAATGTGATTGGTTTGACCAAATTCAAATTTGAAAATGAATGAGTTAAAATATATAAAAATGTGTAAAAATTTCAATCCTAACATAGCATTGTGCATCTATATGATTGCAAAGTTGATAACTAAAGGGGTTATGTCATGGTAGCTTGTTGATTGGTCCTATATTAGGTAATCTTGGCCTGTATTTGCTGAATTATGGTCTTGATGATGCTCTTGGGAAAGACATACCGTATGCTATTGTAGACATTACATATTTGCTTCCGCTCATCAAAGAACTCTTTAGGAAGTAGGAACACATAAATCATTCTTTGTTGCTAAAGGTCTGATAGTTAACATATTACGTGACATGACCCATTTATCTTGTGCTAATGGTTTTCAAGAATTGCTTTGTTTCATATTATCATTTTTCCATGTTCGGTTGTCTTGTTTGCGTCTGCAAACCATAAATATGAATGGGAGCACCAACCAATTTTGACTCGACTTTGATTACAAGATTGCTTGACTGTGGCGGGTTTTATCAAGAAAAGTGAAGAACATGCATTAGAGTAGAACTTCAAGACATCTATTCATTTGGAACATTACTCCTATGACGTGATGCAATCACCATTGCTTTTGGTTCTTGTTTGGCTCTTTCTATGGACTTTCTATTCCATTTCTTTCTATCTATCTATCTTTCTTTCTTTCTACATGTACATAATTTGCTTGTAATGAGATTTGAAATTCAGGTGTTTTCTTTAGTTTCATATAGCTTGAGTTGCTTTCTATGGAGCATGGACACTCCTACTTGTACGACGTGGCATGTCCTGTCGAAAAAGTATAAATATAAAGATAAGACATATAAATATAATTCTACGATGAATTTAAATCAACATATCCTCTAAGAAAAATTATGCCCTATGTTGTGCATTTGTGTTCCATAGTATACTGTTGGTTTTAAATAGGATTGTGCATCTTATGCATTTTTCTATTTTTGTTTGTAATTTACATAATTGTTCGGCTTGATTTCAACAAATATAGGGCATCTATCCTATAAAGAAGTATAACATTGTCATGGTAGTAATGTTGAGAAATGTTCCGATTGATATCCACAGTTCTTGAAAGCAATGGATGGGAAATTACATAGATCAAATGCTGCCACTGGAAACAAGACAGCCTTCTCAAAGAAGTCATCAAAAAGAGTTTGGGATTCTATAGCAGCTTACACTGCTCAGTGTGAAAAATGCTCTAAATGGAGGTTGATCCCCACAAAGGAGAAGTATGAGGAGATACGAGGAAGGCTAGCAGAGCAACCGTTCCTTTGTGAAACAGCACGTGAATGGCGTCCCAACTTGAGCTGTGATGATGAAACAGATGTTGTTCGAGATGGAAGCTGGCGTTGGGCAATAGACAAGCCCAATATTCCTCAATCGCCTCCTGGTTGGCAACGCATTTTACGAATAAGAGCTAAAGGAGGCACGAAATTTGCTGACGTGTACGTATGCGGTTCCATTTATTGTTTGTTACTTCATTTAGAATTACTTTAAGGGCTTCATGCCATGGAAATGTTGTCTCTTTCACAGGTATTATGTTACACCCTCAAGCAAGCGATTGCGATCAATGATGGAAGTTCAGAGGTACAATGCTTCTCTTAATTCTCATTTACGAAAATGAATGGATAATTGCCATAGGATTTGTATTTAGATTTTAGAACATTTTGTTTGTTTTAAATTGGTTATTTTATTTTATTTTATTTTCCAGTTACCTGAATGATCATCCCGAATACCCTGGTCTATCAGCATCACAGTTCTCCTTTCAAATCCCATCACCTTTGGAGGAAGATTACGTACGAAAGCGTCATGCTCGTTCTGTTACTTTACATGACATGAATGCCACTCACATGCCAGGTTTTAATGCTATCTTTGGCATTGTATTAACAAATCTACTCATCCACTTCAGAAACAAATCTAGTCATCGAAGTTTTGATTCGGTGCAATACAGGCATTATGGCACCCTAGGTCATGCGGCATATCAGTCGAGTACTATATCAGTTGAGCCAGATTGCCACATCTGGAACATCAGCTGTAGTGTGCCATAGTGTGCACTCCAGTGCACACCGAATCAATTTCAATCTTGTCATTTGTTCACTTGTTTCTTATGTTTCTAGTAAGGCTATCAATTTTGTATTGCACACAATCCCACATTCCCACATCTTGTGTCGTTCTAGGCCGTAGGAAAGACTTGCATATGCATGGGGTAGAGGACTCTACTCCAAAAAGGGGCTCCTGCTCAAAGCCTCAAACTTGAGGTACGTTTGTGTTATTTGCCAAATGACTACATTGTAACTATTCCCCACCCTATATTTTCGGCACTTTGATCTATTCCCCACGTGGGCACGTACTCACGCCCACGTGGGGAACTCTGGTGACACCATGTCACCAGAGCAATTTTTTTTTTTTTTTTATCCATATTAAGTTAAATGAATAGTAGATAATAACTATCCCCCTAATGGTGAGAGGTTCACCCAATCCCCTACGAATTTTTTTCCCCACTTGTGGGTACATAACTTACCCACAAGTAGGGAACAGATCATTACTGATATTTTCAGAAAGCTTATATTTGTGTACTCTTCATCATTTCATCGAATGTGAAAATCAGTAATGCTACTTGTACAAGCAAATTAATATCAAGTTTGCTACTTGTAAAAACAAATATGGATAATCAACTAGTCAGACATCAAACGTCGCCGCGAAAGTATGTTTTTCACAAAATATATCACTTGGAAAATGTACTGTGTTGCACAAAAATGTGTGTACATTTTATTTCCTCTGAATGGCTATAAATTCATACATAAGCTATGGCTGGTTACTAGCGGAGATCCACACCTTGTATGAATTGGGAGAAAGTAAATATTTTGTGGAACGTGTCGAAGGTAATTGCCCTTTTCTTATATATCTTCACTGAAAAGGTGGAAGAAGAAAAGCAATTCCATCCGACGATCACTTGATTTTGAACGTTATTCAGGACTAACGGATGGTTTCTTGTTTATGGTCACAGGTTAGCGCTCTGATAATCAACGTTCACAGCATAAGCACATTCAATTACTCCCTCGAAAACAGATGCAGATATCCATTCGAATAAGAGCCTGTAATATATATCGATGCATAGTTTGATTCTCACGTTCTGTCATGACTGATTTTTATGAGGTCACTAATGCCCTTGAAGATGATAATTTATGTTTTCCTGTTTCAATATTTTACTTAGGTTACAGATTGTCATATTGATTTGAATTAGATAATCAACCTTCAACAATTGTTGGTTTCTGTAATAACATCAATATTAAGAAATCCAAAAACAGAACATTACAATTTACAACCACTTGATTTCGAATTACAGTTTTACTTTCTTTCCCTTCTAAATCTCATTCCAATCCTGCCATTAAAACACACAGACGACTGTTATTCCAAATCAACACCAGAGACAAGGGAATCCTCAGCTCAACGCTAAATATCAACATCATCATTTCTGTACAGTTTTCCCTCTCAGCTTCACACCCAACGCTTTCTCCATTTTCGCAAGCAAACCCTGGCTTGGTATCGCCTTCCCATTCTCATACTCCTGAACCACCTGTGGGCGCTCATTGATCAGCTTAGCCAGCTCAGCTTGGCTCAACTTCTTCGCGATCCGAGCCTTCTGAATCGCCTGCCGTACGTCGACGGGGACTCTCTCCAGCGCCGCCGGTTCTGCCGCCTCGTCCAGCTTCCTCGCGTTGAGATCCGTCGGGTGCTTCTTGTTCGAACCGGCGTCGGATTTTTTGATCGTTTGGACCTGGGATCGCGGAGGTCCTGTGCTTTGGGCCGTGCCTTGTGGAGGACTACGGGCTCCCAGTCCTCCGCCATTGCACCTGGATTTCTGCTCGGCATGTTTGATCGGTAATCAATCGGATGATTAGCAATGGAAAATTGGAGAATTATAGCAGCGAGACTCAGAAGATGAAGATTTGCAGGTAATTGTTAACGTTACTGCGAGTGGATGTATCGGGGAATGGGATTATATACCGGAAGATGGATCGAGAAAGTTCTGATTCTCGTTTATTTTATTTGAGTCTGGAAGGTTCCAATCAACAGTCTACATGGCTAGGCGCCAACGGCTTTTTTGACTTTGTACAGTTTTGGCGAAGGCTTTGGCTAAATGCATCCGTTTCTTTACTTTGTTCATCCAAGTTTATCGCTCTTTATGGAGCGAACACAGTGATGTGTGTTCGCTCCACATGGAGCGGACACACATGTTAAAAATAATTAAAAAAAAGAGAATAACAGATAAAAATAAAAAATTTTGTTATTATTTTTTACAATCACGTTTGAGGAGTAATTTCAAAATTTTGTAAAGTTTTTTATAACCACTCAATTTTTTTAATGCTTAATTCAATACTAATTAGATAAAATTAATTACTTTATTATAAAAAAATTCAAAATTCATCATCAAAGTGGTTGTAAAAAACTTTAAAAAATGAGTAATTTTACTGATTATTTATTCGTGAATGTAATTTTTGCCATCATTTTTATTCAAAAATTTTACAACCACTTTGACGAGTAATATTGAAATTTCTTTTAAATGTTTTTGCAACTATTTTGATGATAAATTTCAAAATTTTTATGATACAATAATTAGTTTTATTATCGAATTATTAAAAAATTTAAATTTTTTACAACCATTTAGGACGAGTAATTTCAAAATTTTTTGAAACCACTCTAATGATAAATTTTGGAAATTTTTTTATCATACAGAATTGATTTTATCAGACAGATTAATATAATTATTAAAAAACTTAGAGTGATTGAAAAATTTAAAGAAATTTTAAATTTTATAATTTATTATTATTATTATTATTTTTTATTTAAAATTTAATTTGGCTTAACGCCTTACACGTTAAGCTACATATATGGGGCTTAACCTCCTTTGTGGGGGTTCGCCCCATGTGGGGAGAACGCCGTTTAACGGCGTTCACCCCGTATACGACGAACATTAAATTTTTTTTTTTGTTTTTAGTGTACAAGGGTAGGATTTGAATTTTTAAAAAATATGGGTGCATACAGAAAAATCACGGGTGCATTTAGCCGCACCCTTTGGCGAAAATAGAGGTGAGTAAGGTAAAGGTCCCTAAAACAAACGACACGTCGTTATCGAAATTGATGATATAACTCCCTCCCACAGGGATAATTCTTTTTTATTTTTCTGTTCATCCTGAATTATATGTCACTTCTTTCTTAATTAATTTGTTAAATATTTTTATATACTTCTATTGTGTATTATTATTAATTAATATATAATGAGAATAAGAATTATTAAAATCTTTCCACATGGAGGGCTTAGAGTTTTGAGTTTTTACAGATTGAGGGCGTCAGATTTAATCTTTAGTTCTTAAAAGGTTTGGCTACTCATTGCAACAATTTTAAAATTCTGGTTCTCTTTTGCACTTATACAGAAGGTTTGATTCTCTTCATTTAGTGCCTTCTTCTCATTACAATCGGATCCTAGACATTTCAAAATGTACATCAGTCTCAAATTTTTGGTGAAAGTTGTAATATTTTTCAAGCTTATTGTCACAACATTCCATAGATAGTGAGTTTTGTCCTTTTCGATATCTTTCGCCCGAAAATCTATCAAAGGAAAAAAAATGGTTTTTATGTCGAGTTTGATTACTTGCTTGTATATATGAGTTACATACTCCACTTTAAAATAAAGAATGCGACATATTACCCTGTATCTTTTTAGGACCAATTTGAGATCATTTTATTCAAGCTTGTAAAATTGCTCTCAGGTACTACTCGGATGTGCAGGCAAATTCTTATACCAACTCCATTTAATAAGTGATAACTGATAAGATTATGAAAAACCGAACTGATGCATTTATTTTTGGAAATGAAATTTCAACCCCTCAAGAGAAAGCCATGCCAATTAGCTTTCTTTGGATCCTCTTGCAAACAGCCTCGAAAGAGTTGTTTTTCAACTTTTCATAAACTGTCCAAAAGAGACTTATAACATTAAAAAAATCACCTTTAATTTGTCTCAAACCCTACTTCCTAAAAATCTACTACAATTTCCCATTTCCCAATCCACTTTGCAAGATTCTCTCTCCTCTCAAATCCAATTATCTCCCTTAAGAAGTCCCCACCATTTCCACAAGCTAACACCATGACAAACCAGTACTTTTTCCCACCAAAATCCTTCTAGCACTCATTGTATATAAAATTTTTAATACTCTTGTTGTATCATTGGAACCACTCATGTGCAGATGATTAGCATTTAATAGTGACACTGGGAGTGCTCAAACTTCATCTACTCGCTATATATTGTAATATACGGAAAAGTCTCTACAACTTTAGTTAAACATTATGACCTCATATATCTATGTAGTCACTAGTGATTAGTCTAAAGTACTGAGTAATCGTTAGCCCCTAATATATACCGTATATGACTATATCTTCTCCATATTCTTGAGTTAAATATCTTCTCCATATTCTTGAGTTACACACTCAAAAATCTCCATCACATTGAGAGATATGAAGGGCACTTCCAAGATAGTTATGGGAGCCACAATTGTAATGGTGGTTATCGTTGCATTAGTGTTGGGCCTCCTAGTAATCCTACTAGCCGAGCTCTACTGCTCACTCTTCTTGCACAGGCACCTGCGCAAGAACAACTCTTTCTCTCTACACAAATCCTCCATTTCTTCCACACCGCTGCAAAACGGCCAATTTGCATCGCCTCTGAGTCTCAGTAGCTTTTACTCACAAGGGGTTCTTCATGCTCCAAGAAGCATGCTATTTCCTCCAAATTCTATAGCCCGCAATGTAGATTTGGAGACTCAGACAACCTCACAAGAAATACAAGAACAATTATATGCCAGTACTCATTATGAGGAGCATGTTATGTACATATCCAATCCAATTTATGATGATGATAAAAGGAGTGGGAATGTTGTGGTCAGTAAGGTGGATACGCCATTTGTAACGCCTGACTCTTCGCCATCTCGGTTAGAGGAAGGGATTGAGTTGTGTGACAAAGATGATGAGGAAGAAGAAGATGATAAAGAAACGCCACCATTGACGCCGATGAAGAAAGTTCCAGCTGAGGGATGTTCAGTTTCTTTGAGAGATGCTCGTTCACTGTGCACCACTGGTAGTGATTCCAATAGTAATGTTGATTGTATTTCAACTTCTTCATTAGGGTCCCCTTCTGCTTCTCCTTCATGGTGAATTCTCAGTGTGTGACTGTGTGTTTTTTCCTCGAAATCTGTATGTCACAGCTTTGTTCTGTTGGACCACATCTCAGGAAAATCTCAATTTTTACTTTATAATGCACCTTTATGATTTTTATTTTTATTTTTTTGGGGGCGGGGGCGGGGCGGAACAACATTGTTTTACATTTGGTCAAACTAGGAATCCAAGGAAATGACAAAAGGAAGGTTTTAGAATTTAGATTCTACGATATAAACGCATGTTTATGAATGTCGAATATGATCTCAGAACTTCGTTTCAACATTGGTTTCCTTCGTTTTGAAAAACCCTCTAATGATTCAAGTATGTTCCACTCTTGTTGACATCTCTTGTACACGTTTATTGCTGCATTTGAAGGTTTGTAATCATTACGCCTTATAAGATTCTTCGCTTGTTGAAACTCGAATTTCTTATAAATTAAGGGTTTGAAAGAAACAATCAAAAAAGAAAGGGTTTGAAAGAAATGCTTGTAGGTTGTCGTTGTAGATGGCGGATGCTATGGAATCCTAGGGTTCGAAATCAGCATTGCATTGATAAGGGGTATTGAGTCATTATAAAAATAAAAAGTAAAAAATAAAAAATAAATCTCTTTTGGTTAAGAAGTCACATCTCTTACTAAAAAAAAACCCCTTGTGCGGTCCATTTCTATGCATTTGTCCACAAAGAAGACGACATCTTGGGATAGTTTCTCAATGGGAGAATGAGCCCTTTAAAGCTCTTCAATAAAGTGTAAGAGCGTGAAACGTATTGCTACTTTTTATGATTTCTTGTACTGTCTTTTTGTGCTTTAGTGTGTGTGTATATATATATGTGTATATATATAGTATATATAATATACAGTTATGCCGTTTAGTTATTGAATGTGAAAAGGTTATCTCTTACTCCCTCCGTCCCACTAAGATAGGCACCCACCATTTTTCACACATATTAAGAAAACATCTTAAATGTTCTTGGAATTATAAGATATTCATATATTCTTCCAATTTTACCCCTATATTGAATGGTCAAAAAATAGTGTTAACATGTTTAAATATCTTGGGAGATGAAATATCTATCTTGATGTTTAGTATTCCAATTATCTTAAATAGGGGTATTTTAGTACATGGAAAATAAATTATACATTCAATAAAGAAATTGGACTATAATTTGGGACGAACAAAATAGGAATACTTGCCTATCTTAGTGGGACGGAGGGAGTATAAAAAAAATTACTGTCTGTCCTTGCATCAGTTCATCAGTCTTCGTTGCTCCCGTCTTCTTCAATTGTTCTTCGTAATCCTCTCAATTGGTTTCCACCGCCAAGAAGTTGTAGTAGGTAATTAGTATTTAGTGAAGAAACCTTCGGTGTTTTGGTAGGGTTCTCTCTATTTATATATTTCACGTGGGACAGCTTCTAGCCCCATTAAAATAGTAAGAGTTTGTCTACTAAATACTAATCATCTCTTATATATAAAACAATACTCCCTCCGCCATAAAAATAGGTTTGTTGATCTTTCACGTAGTTTAATAAAATATCAATTAATGTTGTTGGGAAAGTAAAACTTAAGAAAAATTTCCTAAAATATCCTTTAATTAACTAATTATTACATTTGAATAATTTTATTTTGTTAATAACAATAAACATTAAATAAAAGCATATAAGAAAATCAATCATTTAAAAGGAAATAAGACTGTCTTTGTGGGACAAACGAAAATAATAAACAAGCCTATTTTTGTGTGACGGAGGACTAATTAATTAAATAACATTTTATGTTTAGGTAATCAGATTTAATTGGTGAAAGATACTGTGTTTACAAAATATTTTTTCCACTCACTTTCTACTATTTTTTTTCAAATTTGATCAAACAAATCATATTCACATATCTCATAAAACCCACCTATACTAATAATTCTTCACCATTCAACTCCATTCATTATCTCCCTCTTCTTACTCCTAAAAATACATACTTATGAGGTTACTAACAGCCAATTGTCCAGACATGCTTTCCAATTACAAATTGTTGTCACAAAATTATTTAAAAATCACATTTTATCGTACCAATTTTCAATAATACATTCTGGAAAACTTATGTTTTTCCATATCCCTACTGTTTTAACAACATTGACCTCCAAAACACATTTTCTTAAGTTAACTACACTCTCCCCAAAAAATCACCTTCTAAAAAATTTAAAAATAAAAATTAAAAAATCGAAAAATGTAACCATTAAACAAGGTATTCTTACTATGTAAGTATGTAACCATTATTCAATATGGTAATTGTACCATCTAAATGCAAGCCTGCAAACCAAATCATGCAGTCTCAGTATCAAAATTGACGAGAAGTTTATACTGTATAATCAACTAGTTTTACAGAAATCTACAGAGGGACAGAGAGGAGAAGAAAAGTACAGCACCAGGTATAAACTGCTATTGAGTCATTCTGGGATTTCATGATATTCAACCAGCATTCACTCCACCAGCGTAACATCTACTTTTATTTAAAATTCAAGGGGGAAAAAGGGACGATAGGTTTGAGCTTCTATTACTCATCTTCTTTCTTTTTTCTGACAAGGTGCTTTTAGTTTTGTCCAAGTATATCATCCGCTGAATTCAACAAGGTGCTCGATAATGATTTTTCTTGACCGCTGCACTGGCAGTGGATTGATTGTTCTGTGGTAGTTGAACGTGGTAAATCCCATTGTCGTTCTTGGATGGGATGAGCGGTAGTTGATTTAGCCGCACCCAGTGCTACACGGAATTGATCATGATCTAATGACTTTATAAACATTAATTCAACATATAGGCCTTCAGGACATCCAGTGCGTCTAAGCCTCATCTGCTGCACTTCATCCTTAACTCTCTGAAATATGAAACCGGGGGCTATTTATAAAGATGTCAAATGGAAATGGAAAGAAATCCGAAGATAGAAGCCAAGTAAAAGGAAGTTCAATACTAGCATGTATGTTAAGTTCTTTAACCAAGTGGTCTTCTTTGATTCCCATGAGTCCACATCTGCTATCCTCATTTCATGTCTTGTTGGTTGTTCTTTCAATTAAAATAGAACACATCACCGTCATGTACTAGTGAAGTGTATTAATTCAGTGAGGTGAGAGACACGGAACGAGGACAACATATGTGGAATCAATTCTCACATGGCCACACCTCACTCACACTGCCCACATAAATGTTTTCAGCAGAAACTCAGCAAAAAGAACACACACTCAAACAAGCAGAACAAGTGCTTCATCTGAACTATGATATTAGAGATCATGATTACAATCACATAAAAAAACTCAACAAACACCAGATTTCCAATCAAAATCTCTCTTATTAATCATCTCCGAATTGAAATGCAAAATAAATGGATCTATCTTTGTCAGACTCCAACTCCACAAATCTGTGCCCAGCAAGTTAATATGACTTGTGGAAAAACCATAAAAGACGTTCCAAGTGACCATAAACCAAACAACCATTGACCAGCAATTTAATTGCTGAACTACAACTATCTATAATCTCTTTCATTCGTTTTAGGATGTTAAAGATCCTAACTTTGCCTTTGTCAGTTAAACACTTAAAAACTAAAGCAAACCATCCAGTTATATGAACCAACAAATGCTTTGACAAACATCCTTACATCCAATGATACCGAGAAGGCAAGAACGTAAGCTAGTTAAGCATAAATTTTAAAGATTTCAATTAGAATTCAAATGCAATGCAAGTGAAAATAAACTGCAAACAGAACAAGGCATTATACCAGCTTGTCAACTAACCTGTAATAACTTGGAATCAAACTTGGGAAGCCCAATTTCCCCAACTGTAAGAGACCCAAAAAAGTTTCCCAACAATGCAGCCTCAGGCACACCCAAGCCCTGCACAAGCCCAGCAACAAGCCCACCAAGAAAACTATCTCCAGCTCCGGTGGGATCAACCTGAACAGCAGGAAAAGGAGCAATCTGCTGCGACCTATTCTTTTCATACACCATGCACCCTTCCTTCCCATTGGTCACCACCAAGCAACAGTACTTCCTCACCTCCTCCACATCCACATAAGGCGCCTCGTCTGCCGACGCCTTCAAGAACCTGATCCGAGGGAGCAAATGATAGAACCCTGTTTCTCTCAAATCAACAAGCATTACTGTTCCATCAACCGAGTGAAAAACTCGAATCAGAGCTTGAATGTCGACAAATACTATATCGCAGATTTCAAGCATTTTTTCTAATGTTTCCGGTAAGATTTCCCCGCCTACACCCACCGCCAACCCGAATTTGAAATGCGAGTTTGGTAGATCCGAAGGGGATATCGGGTCGCAGGCACAGACCCGTTTTAGGACCCGATCTTCCCGCTTGATTACAGACGAAAAATGGGCATGAAACACGGTGGTTTTCGCCGAGGGGGAAATTAATGGCGGGTGTGTGACAGGGTAGGAAAAATCTGTGCCTACTTTTGATACGTAAGTTGAGGAGATGGAAAACCCATCAAGTACGCCGGAGATAAAGGAGGCGGCGCCGCCGAGGGACTCAGCTATCACGGCGTCGTCTTTAATCAAAACATCGTGGCAGTAATTGCCCACAATTAAGCAAGATGCGCCTCTGTTCTCTATCATTTTTTGTCGATTTTTTGGTGGGTGGTTTACGAATGGAATTTGGTGAAGGAAGCCATTAAAGATGGGAGGAAATGGGAATAAGAACAAAATGGGTTATCGGCAACAACACGCATGTGATTGTTGTTCGAAGAAATGGAACGCGCGGCAGCACAGGAATTAACGGTACATGTAATGGCACAGATGTGAGGGTTACGCGGAGGGCGGTGGGGATGGAATCTGCGCTTTTGGGAAGTGGGGAAGAAGAAAATGGCTTTGCCGTTCATATATTCAACTGCGAATCTCAGGAGAGCAATTTGATTTTGAGGGATGGAGGACTGTCTTCTATGGAGAAGGGAGTAGGTCAAGTTGAAATTGATCACTATGTTTTCATGCTATTTTCAGAGAGTAAATTTACCCATTAATTCTTATGTGTTTGGGGGGTTGATTATTATTATTATTATTATTATTATTATTATTATTATTATTATTATTCTTCTTCTTCTTCTTCTTCTTCTTAGTAGTAGGAGGTCTTAAAACATTGTCATTTGAACTTTTTAATTCCAAAAATAACATTTTGTTATGATATATATTTTATTGATATTTGGATTATAACATATAAAGTGTCATTAGGAATGATACCAATCCTCGAACTTTGCACTGATGTTGCCCATTTTGTGATGCTATGTAGTAACGGGAGCTAATAAATAGATTCTATCGTCACATGACAATAAGGAACAGCTACCACATTAAAGTTCAAATGTGAAAATATATCATTTTCAATCTCCTTATATAATAGTTATTAAGAGATTTAATGACCTAACACACGTAGGAGGACCAAAAAAACAAGTAAAATAGGCTTGAAGGATTGCTAGATCGGCCAAACCACGCGAGCTAACATAGAGGTCGGCCCATCCAAAACTCTTCCTTCGAATACGGCCTAAAAACCAGCTTGGGTAGGATTTGACCAAGACGGTCATATCTTTTTTCCTTTTTCATCTTTTTACCTAAAATATCATTTTGCTTTATAATTAATAAATAATTGTAGCGTTAAAGAAAATGCTATTTGAAACAGAATAAGCTATTAATTCATTAATTAATAATGAAACAAAACATGCACAAGTTCTGGCCGCTAGCAATTAATATTTTTTGAATCAAAGTTGTTAACATGCTCCAATGTAACACAATCAGTTATTTATAACAAATTTTGTTAGATTATTTCATGTAAATTGTCAACGTCAAGACGCTCCGCATCATTTTATAATGTTTTATAATAATTTTCACGAAACAGTTAGCAAAAGCTATTCAAGCATTGAAAAATACTTCAGTCATTTTGACACGCAAAATCAATGCAGATCAATGAAATTTACTATAGATGTCACTGAAAGTAACTTCATAGATTTCTAGATTTCTGAGAGAAAATGATCCAATCTCACTATTACTATCAATGTGGTGCACATGCTGCTTTCGATTTAAATTACAAATTAGACAAATTTATACCGTATGGACCTTCAGAAATATTTCAAGACCATACTAAACAAAATCAAAAGTTGAGCATCATTAATTGGGCGATTTAACCTAGATACGGATACAATCTTCTCTTCGGCGGTGTATGATATTTGTATATCCTGTTTTCATTTGTAAGTGATGAGTCTGAAGTTCAAACGTCAAAGTATGTGAAATACTATTGGCTGCTATTCAAGTAGTTTTATCAACCCAATGTATATAAAACAGGTCCACGATACTCAAGGTGAGGTTTTATGATTTAAGGTTATAATACTTGTCGAGCAGCTTTTCTGTGTACTCCCCAAAAGAAAGAGATCCGTTAGGCTGAATAAACTGCATGGAAAAGTTTAAAGAGCAGTAGAATAGCTTTTTGTCACATGCGAAGAATACATAAACAATTTTGCATTGAAAAAAAAAATGGACATCAAACTCAAATATGAATAAACACATTGGAATAGAGATTCGTTGAATGTAAATATGTCCCAAAGATAACTCAGAAATAAATTATTTCAATTGCAATGTAAGCTTCTCGTTAAGGGCATCTCCAGTGCAATTGTCAATTGCCAATATCCATTTTAGAGAGAGATTGGAACAAGAATTGTGAACGTGTCCCATATTTTTCTATTTTCTTTAACCACTTTTCTTTCATTTACTCCACTTTTTCTTCATTAATTCCTATACCACGTCTATATTCCCACCCCCGTCTAAAATTATTCCACTATTATTTTATTATTATTTTTTAATTTATTTATTATTATTTTTTAATTTATTCACGTTCCTTCTTTTTTTCCTCTACATTTCTTTCCATTATTTTTCAAATAAAATAAAATAATCATCTCGTCTATATCTCTCTCTTCCACATCATCTCGCAATTCACAATTGTATTGGAGATGAAAGCATCTCCAATGCAACACCTATTCCATCCTAGTTGGCACACTACATCAGGAGAGAGTGATACACATTAAAATAATGGGTCCCACCACTCTATTTGTTGATCTATATTTTTTCAACCTTTTCCCACTTTTTCTTCATTGCTTCCTGTGCGGCTGTTGTCAATTCCGAAATCACACGTTCAACTTTACATCCTCCAATATTATTTTATTATTATTTTTGAATTTGTTTCTATTTGTCTCATCCTCTTCCACTTTTCCCTCTCTCTTTTCCTACATCTCTTTCTTTTTCTCTCCAATTAAAATAATCATCTTCTTTCTATATCCCTCCTCCACATCCTCCGAATCCATGGTTGCATTCGAGATGCTTAGATCATGCATGACAATCAATTTCTAATACTTTTTCCTACTATATCCATTTCTTGACAATTTTCCAAATTGCCTTTTTGTTTATAATTGTTTGAAACTATACCACTAATTATTTTTTGGGGAGATTTTTGAGAATAATTTTTGAATGTGTGAAAAGAAGGGCGTTCTGCAAAATATAAAAGAGTTGTCACGTTATTCTTGGAAAGGCAGCAAAAAGTGCAGTATTAATCAAGTATACTGAAACCACTCACCTCCTGGTGAATATTTACCACATCTGGAAAATTCAGCTTCTCGTCCCTGAAATATAAACAGAAAAGGCTATATCATGCACTGAAGATATGAAGTTGATAATACAGAGCTCAACTAATATGACTAAACAATAGCAACATCAAGTATGGAGCTGATATAGTTGCAATCACTTCAATTTCTGAATTTTCCTTCTAGAATATCCTACTTTTCTCAACGACTCTGAGCTTCTGATAATTGGAAAAATTTCACACCTTGTGTTTGTCAAATATATCAAAATTGAGGTTCTGACAAACACTTCAATTGAAATGAACACCAAAATGTTTTATATGTAAAGCGATTAATGTCTGTAGGCATACCAATTAGGTTGCATAAATAATGCGAATGTGGATCGGTCAACTCCAGATGCTGCCTCCCCTTTTGGTGCCTAACAATTAAATCAATCCTCTAAATTAAGCAGCCACAAGTAGTGCAGAAATTGAAAAAATTAAGGGAAACAACAAGTTTCAAAAAAAATATACAGACATGGTAACCTCTAAAATGTAATAGGTAACAAATTGTAAATATTATGGAGCCTGGATTGTTGACATTCGTTAATACGTTTCCAGGGAATAAGAATAAGTGTTTTCACTTCAGTCACTATCATATGCATCTCTCAAAGTACACACACGTTTCCTCAAAACATCAAATTTAGATGTGGAAAAAAAAGTGTGGATATTACTATCTAACAAGTAGAATGCATTTTTAGCGGAAATCCACAATGGACGGTAGTAGTTCAGATGACGACCAATGTTATCGGTGAATTTTCATAGGGAGGGGGAAAGGTAGCAGGAATACCAAATTAAAAACAAGGCATGAAGTTTAAAAGCAAAATGGAGCACGAGGTTGTAGCGCCTACAGAGAAATTCTTGGTCAAGCACCATTGCATTTCCAGTATTGATGGGCGATGACCAAAAATTTGTTGCCTGTAAGTTGAGTTCTAGTGGCAACCATAATACTAATCTAAATTACTAATACTTATCTAAATTTCTTTACCCAATGCAAACCTATGGATCAGGATTTCAAGTATTAATGGATAACCATGCATTAGCATTTCATATAAAGTCAGTCAGCTAAACATTGTTAGAATTTTTAGGTTTTTACAGAGAAGACATAAACCCCTGAATCACCATTTTAAGATCTATACAATCAAGTCACAAAACATACCACCTAGAAAAGGAATTCGCAAGACAATAAAAATGCTAACTAAAGTTGCAAAAAATACCCTGACACAATGTGGTGTCGCACAAAGCCGACCTTTTGACAAAATCTCTGTTGTTTCACCAATTTGGTATGCAATTTCATCTTCCCCATACACCACCTAAAGCAATAAGAAATTGCAAATGGTTATCACCAAGGGGTATCAATCTCCTTAGAAAGCATAAATATGAATCCCAATAAAGACAGAACATAACATAACATACAGAAATAGAATAGAACATCATGAGTTGCTCTTACCCAAATATTTAAAACAAGTACATAAGCAGTGTGTTAAATGTATTTGTAGCATGGGTAAGACAAAACTTGGTTACAATGGGCAGAGCAGCACAGAAGTAACTTTGTTAAAGTCTTGAGGTTTGTGTATGGACATTTTTTCCAGCTTCCCATGACTCAAACTAAGGACTTGGGGCTTTCATTTCCTTAAAGGCGCTCCAGATTCCTTTCCTCCTCCAAATACTATGGGCAATAGTGCAAAGAACCAGATTTTCAATTGGACCCATTCCTTAAAGTATTGTTGAACCTGGACATATTTCTAACAGTGACAGATCCACTGCTAACGTTTATGTCACGAATATATTCTAATTATCTGCTAATAATTAGATATCATCTATATACCATTAAGAGCTTGTTTTATAAAGCTCCTTCCAGGAGGGAAAGGGAGAGTGATCTTTTTTATCTTTTTCTCTCCTCCCCCCAATAATGGGAAATGTCAGAGAAAAGCATGAAGAATAATATTCTTTGTGGAGAATGTGAGGTTGAAAGTGTGTGTAAGCAAAAGTGGTTATTACTTAAGCTTTGTCAAAACAGCTCTAAATATAGTGTGAACAAACCTATAATTCTAGGTATATTATGGGTTATATGATTATGCATTTATGCATATAAGGTCTTCGCAACGATTTTTCTTCTTAGGCTTTTGTTTCTTAACTTAGCATAACTAGTATTCATTCCTATTCAAGAGCATCTCACCATGTTTATATGGAGGATGCATGTTCAAAAATCGTTCCAAGAGAAAAAGCATTGCTTTCTCGAAGTGCTTCAATATGAGACTTTGGATAGGCTTCTAGTTTACAACACGGATCGGATTCATATATTTAATTGGGCCAACTAATTTTCTCTAAATTCATTTTCAACCGCACATTTCTATGGGACCCATTACTTTTCACACTTTTCAATTGCTTTTCAACCACACATCATTCCAAATCATAATCACCAATTATACTTTAGCTACTTACCAAAAAGGAAGTTTAACCATCAAATACCAATATACTTTATTACTGCAAGTCCGCAATTATTATGAGCAAAAAGGAAATATACTTTTACTATTTCACCGGAGCGCGTTTTCACATAAAGGCCAGCAGCATTATCAGGGCAAGGTAATTCTACACCATCTCTCATAAACATGGCACATGTAAGACCTACATGATGAGTTCAAGGAGCATTCAGACATAACACGAGAACAATAACACAAGTTAAAGTGTACCATAAAATGAAATTTTTGTCTAGTTGAAAGACCAAAAGAGACACATTGAACTCTTCCCAGATTTTTAGATTCTTGGTGAACAAGAACATACACAAAACCGTGTGTCGAAGATAATATCAAATGATATGCATTTGAATTGATGTATGAGATTAAACTTCTATATCAAGTAGTTTAATGTGGTACAAGAATATGTAATTGCAATTGAAGTTTGGCTAGGCAGTAGAAGTCATTTTTAGTTAGAAAAAATTTAAAATGACAGAAACTTAGTGCTTGTGTGTGTGTGACACAATTTAGTCAAAAGATCATTTTTCTTCACCATCATTTTCAACCACTCTTTACATTTGATTTGACAACCTTTTTGCTATCTTTTAAAGCTTTTCTTTTCTTTTCTTCCCAACGGAGCGTCCAAAAATCATTTCTATCGAACAAACACTTAGTGTAAGTATGACGGAGTTACCTAATTTAACAAATAATACTAATCTAGTCAAATTTATAAATATTAGTTTATCTTGAAACATAAACTAGAAGTCATCAAACTATCTAATTATTAATGTTGCACAGAAGATGTATTACATCCGGATCACAATAGGATAATTCTATATTCACATATCACAAATTGCTCACCGGTGAGTGAACCATGATCTGTATGCCATCCACACCATGATGACATTGAGTTGCCATCTTCAGCGTTGCCACTGGAATAGAAGTTACTTCCCACTGGTTAGCTAATGACAACAGATTCTAATTGAACCTTTGCTAGAATAGACTTTCACAACTGACGGTTTACAACATAAAGAAAAATAACCAAATAAATTAACGGTATGTTTGCAACAACTTAAAACTAAAATCATTTTCTCAACTTTCATTTTCAACCACTCTAACCACTCATTTTATTGATTTGATAATTGACAATTATTTTTTTTTAGACCATATATTTAAAGCTGTTTTAAAGCTATTATCTCTAACAAACATACCCTGAAAACGTCACAAGTTAAATTCATGATGGAAATCATGGAGTTAAGAGAGAAACTATCATAGGCATCACCTGCAGATTCAAATGTGATTGAAGAAGAGAACTTAAAGCATATCTAGCATGTGTTTATAATTTGTTTAAAGTACAAATAGTTAGAAACAAGTAGTGGATGACATCTTTCAAATAAGATCAATCCTCCTCTGTCCCATCTAATTATCACGCTAAAAAAGATAGCTTTGTAGAGAATGTTAATTTGATCTCCGAATTTTTAACTCCGTATGTGAATCCGTGAACATGTCATCAGGTGGGAGTCGTAGGACAATTGGCAATGACAGGAAAGTTGACAGACTCTCCTAGCTTGATGGGGATGCTACCTTTATTTAGCAATTAACCATTTAAGACAAGTAAAGCTGTTCAATGTCACTATGAGGTCATGTTGATCAGTTTTGGAGCAAGAGAGACCATCAAGTTCATTAATTTTCATCTCTATCGAGGTGCTCATATTCTTTTCGGGATTGAAGGCCTGTAGGCATGGAAACTTGACCCACACACCCAGGTCCTGTTTACAAGTATGGCCCAAGGGCCTGCATCACCAATACCCTATTTATACCACTGTGCATTAACATGCTTACTGTTGCAGAAGAACGCACAATATCATGGGTGTTATGCATTAATATACTACAGACAAAAATATTCCGGTCAAGGAAAAGAAATATGCTTATAGAAGCAACAGAGTAAACAGAAAAAAGTACCTGTGAAGCACAGGAAAATAATAAAGCAGGCGACCTTTATGAGATCGGGACCGAAGAAGAATTCTTCGAAGGCCTTCATCATCATGCTCCAACCCTGCGGATTCTATGTAATAAAACCACATAGGTTTCACTTGTAAGCCCACGGAAAATCAATCAACATTAGCTTAAAACAACGTATGCATTCAAAAGATCTTATTAGTCAGAAATATATTCTCATTTATGTTTCACTTGGTCCTGGTTTGAGAGAAATTAAGGAACCACAGAGATAGTAACATAGTGTGGAACCCCAAGAGGGGGCGCAGCAGTTAGGGCGGGTCTGTGAAGTGTGGTTAGGCGCACATCCCAGGTTCGATTTCCTGCGGCGTCAAGCTCGTTTGTATTTCCTTCTTGGGGCCACTGGGGCGTCTCCCGGTCGTAGCGCCAGGGCCTCATGGGATTAGTGGGGGTGGGGCCCCCGATACCCACGGTTATCCAAAAAAAAAAAAGTAACATAGTGTGGAATAATGTGATTACCAAAACAATTGGGGTAATGTTATGTGAGTAAGATAAATAAAAGATAAGCTTCAAAGATTTTAGTTCCATTGTTATCAAGATAACGGAAGTTGAAAAGATGAAAAAATATTTCATTGAATTGTTTATGGGAATGCATAATGTTGGTCTTGGAATATGTCAAACTTTACGGTAGATAGAAGTGCCAGTTATAATAGGAAAAGTGTGCACTCCAAATTGAGGAGTAAATCAGGTGTCAATGGAACTGGCAACATAAAGTGAAATTATATTAGTAGCTAAAATCACAAGAATATTGTACACAAGCGCATTAAATATAAATGTCAAACTAGTTGGCTGCAATGAGGCACAAAAGACGACGAAATTATTTCAATAGAATGATTTACACAAATGGGCATGCAGATCTGGCATGGCATTTGTAATATGCCATGACAGAGGAACTGGCGATTATACTAGAAAAACAGATGACTTGTGATAGCAAGACAGAAGAGATGAAGGTCAGAAAATAATTAATCGAGATAAGATTTTTATTGACATATCTAAGAAGTTGGGCAAAAGTGGGCATTGCATGGTTGAAAAAAATTAGCAGTTGTAAAAATTGGAATATTGAATTTAAAATTGAAAACTAGGAAAAATGAGGACACAGAAGTTAGATAGATGGTGTGAAGGTGAGAAGAACAATTGATCAAGATAGGACTCTTACTGGGCTACAGAGAAGTATATAGGCAATGTGCATCTTTTATGGTTGAACGACCAGAAGACTAGAATTTTAGATGATGCAAGACAAATTTAAGTGCTTGATTGTGCTCATCTCTAATAACAAAGGAAGTTGTTTAGGCTTGCTGGAATTACAAAGGTATTAATTTCGTAATTAACTCTGTTTTTGTTTTCTTTTAAAAAATCCATATAAAGTATTAAAAGCCTGATTAGTCAGATTTTTCTAAAATCATTTCCTAACCGCATATTTCACATGTCTATTTTTTATTCACATTCGCCATTCTAACTAACTTTCTTTACTTTTTAACAACACATTCAAAAATCATACTTCCAAGAATCTCGACCAACAGACAATAATTATGCATTCTTTGGTATTGGATTTTCCTAAAATTTCCTATGAAGCTGAAGCTGATAACAACAGACAGTAGTTGTGCATTCCTTCGTATTGAATTTTCTTAAGATTTTCTGTAAAGCTCATAATAAAAACAGCTGGACAATAAAAGGAATCATTTCGAAGACATTCAGAGGACAAAAATAAAATATGTACTCAGCACTTACCATAATTATCACAGTGATAAGCCAACAGCAACCCAACATCTAGAATCAGCTTTCCCAGAGCTTTAAAAGCTACAAAAATGTAAGGAACAATATTCAATTAACCATATTTCCAAACCCAAAGAATTCATGGAGACAAAGGACAGAACTACTGAACTGACTTTGCCTAAAATTAGAACTGCTATAGGAATTAAGATCATTTTCTTTATATATGACACCAATGACTAATGCACAAAATTTAAGGCGAGGATGCGTACAAATTGAAGAAATCAATATGCCAAATAAATAAACAGCATTGGTTTAAAAGGAACAGATATGACAATTAAATCTAGCCATTATGAAACCAAAACAAGCCAACAACCCAAAAAGCAAGGTTGAGTTACTGCATGTGCATCATTGTAAAAGTGAGAATGGATCGATGCAGACAATAGTTGGCAGGATAGCTTAAAGACATTCCAAAGAATTAAGAAAAAGTTCCTCTCATAAGTCATACCACGCTTTATTAACATGGTAGCCAAGGTAATGCATTTTTAAATAACACGTCACATACTTAAGTTGATACCAAAATATAGTCAAAGATAATTAACCATAAACCTGATTCTAGAGAAGTTTTTACAACTGGTTACTCACCAGTCCTTTTATTAGACTGAATACATTTTTATCTAGCAACTAACACATTAAATACATTAGTTTTCAATATGACTCACTGAGGCGTATGTTTGGGAGAGATTTTTTCATAGAATGATTTCTTGAAGTGTGGTTGGAAAGTTAAAGGGAACGGAGGATGTGTGTTTAAAAGATAGACAAAAATTGTCGTTGAAGATGATTTTTTTAGAAAAACCTGTCCCAAACATAGGCAAAAATTTTATACACCACACACACCTCCCTCTAGAATAATCCAAGTTTCAGGAGCGAGCAAACAGAAATATGAAACTGTAGGCACCACCCATAGGGGAATGATAGCACATTAGTTTTTCTGATGCACTGGAAGAGTTTATCAAAGGCACCATTTTATGGGAGCTTTGGTACAGCATTTCTACACTCCCTGATAAAAGGGTTATAAGTGCATACCCAACTCAAGCTGTGGTAAAGCATCCCGAGGCCATATATTTCGTCCACAATAGGAGGGGTACCTAACAAAAATGAGCACCAGAAAATTTTTGGGAATATCAGCAGTAATGGCCTATGTATTCAACTCCATGAACAGTATATATTTCATCAAGTGAATCATGGAATTCCAATTGACTCATTCAACAAATTATCGTACGAATATATTCTCATTCCTTGTGTAATATTTTCCTCATAACAGTCACAGAAAGCACGGCAGTAGCAATTATTACCGTTCAATAAGAGAAGCATCATCTGTGGGAACATCACATATTGGATTTGCATAAAAAGATCCTTTCAACAAATCTACACAATGATAAACTGGGCGTTAGTTCAAACAAATATCGGAATGGCTATTAAAGAAGGTATTTTTCATGCATAACACTTTAGAACTGTCACAATAAAATGATTGCCTCAAAGTGGGAGCAGATATTTTCTTAACTACAAAAATAATTATCTACTTTCTCAAATTTTCATTTGAAATAAGTGCTTAGTTTTTAATTGAAACTCCCCTCGTTAGTAGTGAATCTCCACTCCATGGATGCAATCTCTATTACTTCCTACTCGATGAGCTCATGTAAATACCAGGACAAATACACAAGATAAAAAAATGGTTGATGCCTTCCAAATTTTAAATGTCTTCCAATCCTATTACCTGGTTTTCCGGACTCGAGCTTCTCTTTTCCATGACTCCATCCAAAGTTGTACCTACACGTTCTCTCCGAAATTTAGACTAATATGAATAAAAAGAAAGCAGGGAGGAAATTTCTCCTATTTTTCACGTTTCCAATTTTATTTTTCCCTGGCTGTTAAACATCATCCGAAGAAGTCTCAAGCAAGTATACTAGAATAAAAATCTGTACAAACTGGAAGAAATAAGTCAGCACATAATCCCCTGTGTAGTTTGAGTGTAGCAGTGTGTAAGATCAAGTCAAAAGTAGTCAATGAGAATATATTGAAGAGACAATTTACATCACCGGCTATTAGGGTCTTCTATCCCCCCTTTTTCCTCTTCTGGAAGACTTGCTAATCTGATATAAAAGAAAGCTATTTGTAGTAGAAAGAGGAGGAAAGCAACATAAACTGAATACCTACGGAATTAATAATTAATAATAATAATAACAACAACAACAGCAGCAGCAACAACAACAAATTAAAATATAGAGACATACGAGTGGTAGCTCATAAAGCTAGTACCTCGGTGCAAGATGAAGAAGATTCCGACGCAAGGAAGCATAACCTGGTACCTGTAATGAAATAGGTGAAAATGAAAATTGGAATTCATTTAAGTTAAATAAAGAATTAGCATAGCCCGGGGCAAACAAGGTTCAAAGCAGTTCCCCATGTATACGAAAACAAAAATACTGCACCTGTAGCTTATATGTGCATGGGGGAAAAGGTAATAATAACCAGTATATGTATTATGACTCTTTTTTCTCAGGGTCTTCACAAGTAAAAGAGTCCCGATGACATGAAGATGAAGAGAAAGTCAACTTATACAATTGATAATAAATTCAACATGTTATTTTGTTTAACTAATATAGCTTTACCAAATTGATCACCCAAGGCGACTACCCCATAAGATCAACAATGAAGGGAAAAAAAAAGACAGCAAGAATAGGAAATTTTATGTTTCATACTCCGGATACGGATATAATTCCGAGGCCACTGGGGCCAAACCCTTGTTCGATTTTCTTCGACAAATCAGCATTCTGATCCTATCCTCAACAACACAAAAGGCAAATGATCAGCATATAGATAGAGATTTGAACAGAGCTGGTTTTAAGTGATCGAAGCAGTTCACCTTAAGCTCGTCGTACGGGATCGAAACGGTCGGAACTACGTGAGCAGAGGTAGACGACGACATCATGCAAATCGAGGATACAGGCAGTGGAGAATTTAGGGCAATTGTGATTTGTGTGGGAATAGAATAGAATGGTGTGCAAGTAGGAGAGGGACTGTTACTGTGCGGGAGGAGAATTTGAATCTTTGGAAATTGGAGGTGTCATTTCTTTGCAAAAGAGCGCGCGCGTTATTATTCCATGGTAAAAACAGTCCCAACTATTTCTGGAGACAGCCCACGAGCCACGGGGGTGTTATTCCATAAAACTACGAATAATTCTTGATAGATTCATATTTTTTCACAAATTTATTTTAACTTGTATACCTTTTTTTGCGGTAGTATTTAAAGGTAAGAAATAATTTTTGCAAGAATCATACAAGTACTATGATGATATATTTTGCAGCAGCAAGAAGTCGATTGGTAGAAATAGAAAAAATGAGAAGTAAGTGGTGAAATTAACTTATAAATTTTACACTTCGTGCAAGGTTAAAGAATAACAGGCGATGACACTGGCGATCGAAGATCTAAAACTTTTTGTGGGGAAGTGAAAAAACTCCTTATAGCCGCTATTATGCATATTATAAAAAAATATTACTATTAAGATTATTATCTTCTTACATTTGTGACAAACTCTTAGTTTTGCTTATTTATCCATCCCAAAATATGAATTACCTTTTTGTGTTAGTGTATATTTAATTATTTTATTTCTTATCGTGGACATTTGATATACGTTGTTATTAATGAAAATAAACTATTGTCCTTTAGTACTTAGTATATGATACATATTTTCTGAAAGTAAAGGCTTACTTTCGAGATACCAATTCCTACAGAGAGAAAATAGACTATTTGACATATATTGGATTGAAGCAATCAAACTATCTTTTGAGTCCTATACTCATTGTAAACATATACCCCTCTTTGCTTACAAATACAACAGACCCACGAGGGTACAAGTTGACAGTGGGTCCTTTCGAAGTCTATGCTATAATCTAGGAACAGACATCTTCGTTCAGATCAACAGAGGGACGTCAACTAAGCGCTCCATTGTTTGCAGTTGGTCGTAAGGAGCAATCTGCAAGAAAAAACACCAAGCGGAAAAATATGATCAGATTTCAGCACTAGCTATAAGCTGGCATTAACTCCTACTGACCCTCATGCTCATGTCTGCCATATAGTCTAAGTAACCATATCAGGGCAGGTAATAAGCACTTATATGTATTCACTCTGATCATTGACTGTGGGGAGGTTTTCACATTTTGAAAGGAAAGTTAAATGTACGTATGTCTTAACAAACTCCCTCCTGCTATCATGTTCTCGAATTCTCTTATTTTTCCATAAATTTCTGTCTAATGTCTCATCCCAATCAACACTTTTAACACATTACGGTCAGATTCTTTGCAAAAAAAGGTATATTAGTACTTACTGTGCTTTGAGTTACCATAGAGGTGATTATGTTATGCAGTAACTATTTTAGTTACAACTACCAAGTTCTGAAGGGGGCCAAGGGGCAAAGTATTACTTAGTAGACACAATCGTCTTGCAAGAATTAGCTTAACAAATAGTTTTTACTGAAATATTGATCATATACCATCAGACAATTAGGTTACCTGGCTAAATCCGCCTTGCCAGGTGATTGATACAGCATAATTCCCCATTGGTCGAATTTCTTCAGGTTCAATGTCCTCTGGAATATCACCATACTGCAGTTTCTGCTCACCAGTCCATTCATCCTGTTTTAACCAAAAATGAAATGCTCATTGCTTGAGGAAAAAATAAAAAAAGGATAATAATAATAAAAAGTAAATAAATGATATGTTCATTAGTATGGAATCATAGCTGTCATGTGAGCAATAAAATCTGACGATTCGACAAAGTGAATCAGATACCCAAATCATAGTTGTCCTTGAGCATAAAGTAGTTAAGCATTTAAACTGGCAGAATAGTGGGGTGCTCGTAAGATCAATTCTAACATTTTACAGAACTATTGTCCTTTTAATGTCTGAACTTCGAATTAATAGGTGTGGTCTCAAACGTGATTTTTCACACAATAACATATTAGTAGTTCTCCAGCAGTGGAAACTAATTTAGAGCTCGTTTGACACACATTATTCGAAAAATCATTTTTCTTCACCATCATTTTTAACCACTCTTACATTTAACTCTGACAACTTTTTGTTAATTTTGAAAACCTTTAAAGACTTATCAACTACAGTTCCAGAAATCATTTTCTCAATAATCACCATCAAACAAACAGCAAAAGTTAGTGCATCTAGGGATAAGTAGCATTACTCGATTTATTATGTTTATGACGGAATTGCAATGGATTATTCAACTTACCACACTTTGAGCGGAGCGATCATTGCGTCTTACGGTTGCGGGGTGCAAGTAGAACTCCTCGTCAGAATTGGGTACTTTCACCCTGATTGCTTTCATACCTATATCGTAAGTGACAGCCGTAGATACTGTACAAAACAAAGTTAATAAGTTCTATCAATTGTTTAGCCTGTTTGTTAGATTTTTCAGAGTGAAATTTGATTAAATGTTGGGTTGAAACTTTGTGGGTCCACACTCCACACAATGTGTGTTAAAGCTGAGTTTAGGGTAAAGAATGCCCAAAAATCTTCCGCTTATGAATGTAGAAAATTCTTGACCAAACAGGTAGTTGAAAACATATCTAGTTTGAAATTTAATACCTTCCGTGAACTCATCTCTCAAAACGAACTCACAAGACAATTCCAAATGGATAGTACTTTAGACAATTCTCAGCTCTGCCTGATGAATAACGGTAGCACTATTCACTTTTGGGGATGTTGTATTTGTTAGGATCGTAGTGAAATGGAGCACTACTTTGCAACGTAAGTTGAAATGAGAAAATTGAAAATTAGATTAACACAATAATTTTACGTGCAAAACCCCTAAATTAATTCAGAGTAAAAACCACGGACAAGAAGAGAAGGGTGATAGGGGTTGGTTTTTAATGGTTTTTAAAGGTTTTTAATGTAAAGGAGGAGAGAGAATGAGTGGAGTTAAATGGTGGAGATTTATGGATGTGATGTGATATGTGAATATGATTGATTTAAGATAAAGAAAGAATGGATAAAAAATTGGTAAAAATTTTAAAAAATAGTTGCCTAACACCCTATAGATGGATTTCACTATAGTAAGAGAATACAACCCCTCTTCATAGACAATGAAATAACAATGACTAATCTCTCTTTTAATATAAGAGAACATAAGTAGTAGGAAACACTAGGAGAACTAATATTTTTCTCTCACAAAAACTGCCTCTTTACTCTCTATTTTTCTCTCTACTATCTTGAATGGCACATCTCTATCAACGGTTTATCACCACTCACCATCTCATGGCATACCTTGGTAGTAGCTCTCAATTGCGTGTCACTCACCAATCTGATGGCATCTCTTATACCACTAACCTAGCCATGCTCTCTCATCTATCTCATCTCACTCAAAATAACATGTCTATGAAATGAAGCAACAAGCCCTTTTATAGAGTTCATTTCTTAGCTGTTAAGAAAATTAAACCGCCTTTGATCACCTCCTTTGATTGGTCAAACTTGACGTCTTTGACTCAGCCAAAGATGTGTTTGATTTGGTTTTGAACTCTATATATTCTAAACTTGGCTATTATCTTCATTTAATCTCTAATTGCAACTTGCACAATCCAACTAGCATACAATTTGCACTCATCCATTTCCAACTCATGCTTGCTAAGATCTAGCTATTTTCCAACCAAAATACAACCAAGCATGAGCTAGCACTTTCCGAGTTCAACGAATCTCCAAGTGCAACTTGCCAAATTGCTTGCTAATAGCTTCTACCATCATCAAACAACTTGAAGATATTCTTTAGAGCCTTTTGGATATGTCATCAACTTGCAAATGTGACTTTATAGATAACAATCTCCCACTTAAAGTCACATTTGCCAATCCTTTCTAGTCTAGCTAAATTCATGCTTGCTTATGTCTCTGCTTGGCCAATAAAGGACTGACACCGCATAAACTTGTCATTGTTGATTGACTTTGTTGTCATATCTACAAGGTTCTCACTGTTGTATACCTTTTGCATATCTACACCATCATCTTCCACTACATCTCGTACAAAATGATATTGTACACCAATATGCTTCATTCTAGAATGAAAGGTTGGATTCCTTGTCATATGCAAGGCACTCTAACTGTCACAAAACAATTGAATTTTCCCTTGTTTGTGCCCGAAGCTCCCCAATAACCTTCCAATCCAAACTAGAGACTACAATCCGAGACCTGGGACCTAATACCACTTGTTAGGATCGTAGTGGAATGGAGCACTACCTTGCAATGTAAGTTGAAATGAGAAAACTGAAAATTAGATGAACACAAGAATTTTACGTAGAAAACCCTAAAATTAATTCGAGGTAAAAACCATGGACAAGAATAGATGGATTTTACTATAGTAAGAGAATACAACCCCTCTTTATATACAAGGAGATAATAATGACTAATCTCTCTTGTAATATAAGAGAACATAAGTAGTAGGAAATAATAGAAGAACCAATATTTTTCTCTCTCTTGTAATATAAGAAAACATAAGTAGTAGGAAACAATAGGAGAACCAATATTTTTCTCTGCTAATTATCACCTTGTAGGCGTGAGAACCCACAAGGTAGTAACCCTTAACACCATCAGCAGTGTGAAGTCTAATATGTACTAGACCAGGTATTGCACAAGCAGTGGGAGTGGTAAGTCGATACATGGCGAATTCTGGTAGAGAGCATTAGAATTCTATTAAAAGGATCTTGAGATATGTTGAGGGTTCCTCGGATGCTGCGTTATGTTATAGAAGATCAGAATTTATTGTAAAAGGATGTGATTTTGCAGGAGATCTCGGTAAAAGAAATTCCACTACGAGATATGCATTTATACTTGCACGAGGAGCTGTAAGCTGGGTTTCGTAGCTGCAGATTGTTGTGGTCTTGTCGACGACAGATGCAGAATACACGTTAGCTACATGAGCTTGCAAAGAGACAATTGTTATTTGTAAAGTCATATTTGCCAGTTGATGACCTATCCAAAAGGCTCTTGAGAATATCTTCAAGTTGTTTGATGATGGTAGAAGCTACTAGCAAGCAATTTGGCAAGTTGCACTTGGAGATTCATTGAACTCGGAAAGTGCTAGCACATGCTTGGTTGTATCTTGGTTGGAAAATGGCTAGATCTTAGCAGGCATGAGTTGAAAATGGATGAGTGCAAGTTGTATGCTAGTTGGATTGTGCAAGTTGCAATTAGAGATTAAATGAAGATAATAGTCAAGTGTAGAATATATAGAGTTCAAAACCGAATCAAACACATCTTCAGCCGAGTCAAAGACGTCAAGTTTGACCAGTCAAAGGAGGTGATCAAAGCGGTTTAATTTTCTTAACAACTAAGAAATGAACCCTATAAAAAGGGCTTGTTACTTCATTTCATAGACATGCCATTTTAAGTGAGATGAGATAGATGAGAGAGCATGGCTAAGTTAGTGGTATAAGAGATGCTATAAGATTGGTGAGTGGCACACAATTGAGAGCTACCACCAAGGTATGCTATGGGATGGTGAGTGGCGATACACCATTGATAGAGATGTGCTGTTCAAAATAGTAAAGAGAAAAGTAGAGAGTAGAGAAACAGTTTTTGTGAGAGAAAAATACTGGTTCTCCTAGTATTTCCTTCTACTTGTGTTCTCTTCTATTAAAAGAGAAACTAGTCATTGTTATCTCCTTATATATAAAGAGAGGCTGTATTCTCTTACTATAGTGAAATCCATCTATTCTTATCCCTGGTTGTTACCCCAAATTAATTTGGGGGTTTTCCACACAAAATTCTTGTGTTCGTCTAATTTTCAATTTTCTCATTTCAACTTGTTAGATTGGCTTACAATCTTGCTCTTTTCAAGTCTCAGTCTTCTGCATATGAAACTTGTTTACTTCCATAGTTTCAAATTTGTTTTTCCATAGAAAAGGAAATTTTGTTAAAGAGCTCTCAAAATGACTCAAGTGTTTCACTGAAAATATGCAAACATAATGAAAATGTGAAAAGCACACACCAGCAAACTTGTAGGCAAAGATAAAATTGGGAATGAATTCAAAACTGATAATTGAAACATAAAGAGAACAACGCCTAAATTTTCCTACATTTTAAATTGGAATCTACCCTCAGGTCACTAGAGAGGAAAGCATGAACTACCTTGTTGGCAGATCTTAGCACATTGTTGCACCACACATACACCCAACTCTTGAAATGTTGTTGCAACTTCACCTTGAGGATCAGCCACAACTTCAGGGGTTCCACTATCTCCAGAAGCCGATAACTGTGAAGTGAAGGATAATACTCAAATACACTTATCTATATTCCAAGCACAGATTCATATTCATCGCAGAACATACAAAGAAATCTATATACAGTTTCAATAGAACAAACCCAAATAGAATTAGCTGGTGTACTGTAAGGGTATATTGAAAACTCTTGTCTTCTCGAATTACAGAACAGTAGAAAAAATAAAGATAAATAAAGACCAAACTTCGTATACTGAATATACCATTACATCTCCAAGTTCCCTAGGTAACTAAACAGTGACCAAAGCATAAAATGTATGGAACTTACAGTTGGTCTAATTGGAAGCTCAAATAGATGAGGGATCCCAAACTGTTCAACAACCTGCAGATGTGTGTGTAGAAATGAGACAGAAGTTCAAATTGGCAGAAAGTCGGAAATGTCAGAAACTGACGGTGTTTTTGACATCATTTGGTTATATTATAAATAATTTACTATCAGTCTATCTTTTGTAGCAGAATTTTATGGTAGTGGCTAAAAAGTGGAACAGGCAAAACTGAGAATTAGACAAGAAAGCAGTCGGAAACCTGAGAACCTGACCCTCTACCAAATGGGTAGTAGCGTTTTCCATCAGCATCAAAATGGCACATGTTCTCAACCACGGCTACACAAGGAACCTGTTAAGACGGTGTACAAGGAAATGTTAATAACAGAACATTGTCTATTGCATATAGAGAATTTAAAATACATGCCTTCAGTTTTGAAAACATGCGAACTCCTTTGGCAACATCTATGAATGCTAATTTCTGAGGTGTAGTAACAATAACAGCAGCGGTCAGTGGGACGACCTGAAGTGGAATATGTCAAAGTTTATCAAGAGTATCACTTAACAATAAATCTACATTTGGAAAGCATTATGGGCACTCATGGAGTAGCTATTCCTGCTTACGGTACCAATTGAAACTGGTCACCTACCCATCAGGAGGACATTATTCACTTGATCTTTGTCCCTTATGTGTAGGTAGGTCACCAATATTTATTAGCCGGAAGTACTAGATATTTTTCTACATTTGTCAGGGAATCCGGCGAAAAGGTTATAGGAATCATCCCGTAAAAAGTAGGCATCGAAAGAGCACCTGGCATAAGGTGAGTTGAATATCACCCGTTCCGGGGGGCATGTCAATAATGAGGTAGTCCAGTTCTCCCCTACAAAGTAGTAACACAGCATGATCACACTGTTATTCAGAACATCAAATCTAAGTCACCTCAGAAACTTCATTAACTGATAAAATTGATATCAAGTGAGAATAGGGGTATGTCAATAACATAAAGTTCAGTTCTCCCCAATAAAGTAGCAAGAACCCATGTAATTGTATATAAGTCAAGAAGTGTAATCAAAGCAACCACATTAACTCAGAATACTTGAAGAGGTGATAAAATCGATTTCTAGCAAAGCGTTTGATAAATCCCTGGCCTCCATTTCAGAAAACTTTATAAATGGTTTGCGAAGATGTAAAGTAGTGTCACATGAAATGTGTGGATAAAAATGAGTTGTGGTTAAGAATGGTATTGTTACTTGAACTTTCTGATTCATGCAGGGAACATGTCATACCATTCAGTAGTAGTCAATAGTTGATTGATGACACCTGAAACCATTGGACCTCGCATTATTGCTCGCCCTTGTCCAGCAAATCCAAATGACACCAACTTAATGCCCAAATATTCGGTTGGAATGATGGTTCGCTTCTCAGGATTCTAGAAGATTTCTCTCAAGGTTATAAAGTGATTCACTGCATTGCAAATTTTGAGAAGAATTGAAAGATTACCATTTCAAGTAACCGGTTTTCTGGGGAGACCATTGTTGGCAAACTGGGGCCGTATACATCAGCGTCGAAAATCCCAACTCTTGCACCCATACCAGCCAAAGTGTATGCAAGGTTCACAGCTACTGTGGATTTTCCTACCCCTCCCTTCAATTATAGGAGCATTAGAACATCGAAAGAAACTGTTGCTCATTCCAGTATTTTAATTAACATTCGCTGGACTCACTAACTACGTAAAAGGAGACAAAAATTGGCCGAACATAAAAGAGATCCAAGCACAACAAAAACTAGGAACAAAATTTTATTTTCTATAAAATAAAATAAAATTAAATTAAATTAAAAAGAACACCACGACAACCTTACAAAGAAGTTAACACCCCATTCCAAGTGATGGAGAAGATGAGATCTATAGCTCACCAGGTAGATGATCATATGTACTAAATGATACCTATTGAATCAAAGGAGTAGAGCAGGGAAAAGAAAAGAAGAAAGCCAAAATATTCGAAAGAAAAAACTTATTTTCGTAACATATCTTGGACATCATAAAATGTTATTAAGAAAGAAGAGAAATATCAGGTTTCAGATATTTTTACCTTGCAACTTGAAACAGCAATGATGTTCGATATTGTTTGAAGATTTTCTGGAAGGTTCCCAGCAGAAACAGGTTTTGCTGGTCGGGCTGACATTGTCACGCTCACCCTTTTCACCCAGGGAAGTGCTGCAACCACCTCATTAGCCTGCTGCTCAAACTAAAGATACAATTTTGTGATGGCATTAGGTGTATTGTGCAAGAAATCGAAAGGCAACAGTCTTCTAAAAACAAACAAATCAAAATCAGTCTTGGTGCAATGTGTGCAACAAATTTAGTTTGATAGATTTTCCCTACAAGAGAAAATGAGAACTATTTAGTATTTATTACTCCATCTGGTCTTTATCATAAAGTACCTCTTCGGTTCTTGTTTTCATTTTCAACCACACACTCTTCAACACAACAGTATTTTCGAGCTTTTCATAATATATCTTACTTTGCAATCACAAATTCTTCCGAAAATAATAATAATAATAATAATAATAATAATAATAATAATAATAATAATAATAATAATAATAATAATAATAATATTTGTCTTATTTAAGCTAATATATTGAGAATGAACAAAGCTAAAGCAAGTAAAAGAATTAGTTAAAAGGGGTATGTACCACTTATACACACATCAAATCTTGATAAAACAATGGTGGTGGTGACATTTACCATGTCCTTGATTGGACATGCTGGTGTTGTCAGCTCTAACCGAAAAGAAACCTGAGATTTGATGAATGAGAGTTAAATGAGGACATCAGTTATCATGTACTTATTATGGAACTCATCACATGTAATCTTCTAACAACCTCTCCTAAAGCCTCATTCACATTAAGGTCCTTCACAAATCCACAAGAGACAATATCTGTACCAAAGTCTGGATCTATTATCTGAGACAAGGATTTTAACACGTCGACCTCAGCTGTCTGACTTGACACTGATGAAGCTGCAATTGAGAATTTCAATAAGAACAAACATATAAGCAGTATAAGCCAAAAACATCTTAATGACATAAAGTGCGGGAGGAAGAAAAATGAAAAGTGAAAAAGCTATGAGCAACTTCGCTATTTGCAATTGGACCAGATGACTTGCAAGAATGGTAACGAGGCTTCACAGCAGAATCATAAGTGTGCCGCTCTCCAAGGATATTAAATGTAATGATTTTACAAAATCAAGGAGAAGACTGGGCTCCTATGTTAAAAAAAGGGTATTACGTGGCTTGTGTCTGTTTCAAATTTATTCTTTAATAAAAAATTAACATATCCTGCTAAGTCAAGGTCAAACTTCATTTAAACAACACAATCAAGACCACTACAAATTATTAGCAACACATCTTGTAGTCCTTCACCACTATTTGAACTAAAAGGAAACTTTCTAGTAAATTAAAAGTTCATCTGAATCCATGCTGATTGCTTAATCACAGGAATTTTGTTCTGATATGATGCTTTCTAATGGTGGTTAATCACACAAAGACAGACACAGTAATGGGATGGGAATATAGTTGTCCAAATTTGAGATGCAAAATAAATTCACCTTGAACAGAAGCAGCTTTAGCCGAGATTGAGCTCCACGATGAATCTCTAAACGAAACCCATGCAGGCCTTTCATGTCCTTGAGACAGAAACAAGTAATTAACAGTAGATTGAACAAGAGATTCATCGATTACACTAAACATACCGATCAGGAGTACAATTAACGTACGGATAACGAATGAAATGGAGCTTCAATTCAATCTATCCGATGTATGAAAGCATACATGTAGAGCAAAACTTACTTCCTCTGAGCTGTAAATTCGAGAAATGAAATGGCAAAGTGGAAGAGGATGGAGCGCGAAGAAGCTGCATTTTCAAACAGGTGCGTGTATTTTCACGTTCTCAGCGCATGCCTGGGTAATTTGCTTGTAACAGCGGAAGAAGGTGAGGTTTTTATAGCAATATTTTGAACCTCATGTCCCATATCTGTACTGATTACTCCTGATCGCGTTGTTCGATAACATACCCCAGTGAAAAAGACAAAGCCCAATTGACAGCCTTGGCCCAGCTAATTGAAGGCCCAACTTAATGGGCCTTTCCCGTTGTCGCCCAAAAGTTTGAAGTGGTATTCAACAAAGGGTTTTTAAGCCCACGGTCCATCTCTCCAGAGGAGGTTTCTTCACTTTCCTGATATGAACAAATTTTCTTTTTTGCTTTTTCTTTTTTCCCTTAATGTTCTTAGTATGAACCTTAAGGTTAGCCTCTATGTGATTTTAGTTTAGACATCCCCAATGATGACTAATGATCTAATGCTCTTAAGTTGCTCACATGTGCTTCGATAGGCGATATCTGCCCCTCACCATACGGACACGTGTCGCCCATCAGGACACATATGAACAATGAATCTTTTGCACTCCAATAATATCATAGACTCTAAAAATTAATATTTGTAACACTTAAATCTATAAGACTATCAAAATCTCATTACATCTTTGCCATATCCACCATTTTTGTATTTTCCCATTTTGCCATGAAATATTCACATGCATTTATGTCATGGTCGATTTGACATTGCACTAAATTGTCTATATCCTAAAATGATTATTTTTCCAACTTGACTTGATTGTAACAACCGAAACTGAAAAAGTTGCTCGTGTGAAATTGGTAATATTTTTAAAAGTTCCTAAAATTGGAATTACACCCAACATTCTGGTTTGACATGAATCATACAAGTTGTACACGTTACTAATTTTAACAATTTTATCAATTTTATAATATTTATTTAATTCATTCATCACCCACGCATTTAAAAGTTAATTTATAAAAAAAATTCCTATCGTACATGGAAAGTAGATCTTTTATGCTTTGGAGTGAGCAATAGATGAACTCCTAACTGTAGCTGCATGTTGATAAGTGGTGGCTAGCTAGCACGGTTCATTAACATGTGGGAGCCTTCCTTTTCCTTGTCTACTATAGAGATGATAGAGGCATCATCACATGGACCACCCAGTAGAAAATTACATAATTCAACCATCCAATAATGAAGCTCCACATGTACTTCAATAATAATACAACTCCCCTTAGGTTTCACTATCCTCACTGGTGCGACATGTCTCATCACTCATGTGTTATGTTCTCCTCTCCTCGTCGGGAGATAAATCATATACGTTGCTGATGTAATATGCTATGAGTTATGATCTCACATAACATTGTGATCGAACAAATATTGAAATTTAATCATTCTATCATGTTTCATTATGTGATATCTTATAATCTTATATTAAGTGTCTAGTTGTCAGATGTATCGTGACAGTGCAAATATAATGGGGAACAAAATTTTAGACTATAGTATTGTTGGAATTCCGATAGGTGATATCTAACTAATACTAAATACCTATTATATGAGACTCATATTATTTAGTTAATTGGGATTCGTATGAGATAGATGACCAAGTACACTTCACTGGTTAGAGGAACACGTGAAATTTCCATAATACTAGACCTAATTGAAATTTCACAAAAAGTTTAGTGACTGAGGAAGAAATTTGCCTTATTTGATAATGGTAGATTGCTGCACTCCGTGAGCCACCTGCCACCCATTGTCTTTCATCCACACAAGATGACCTAATTTGTGAAAATGAACATGTTATAATAAATTATTTCTGTTCCTTAATAAGAAAATTAAAAGCATTAGTGGATAAGTATAATTAATGAATTAATTATAATTTATACACTAGTACATATGAACTTGCTTGGATTCCTTTCACTCATATTGTGCTTTCCAAGGAGAGCTAGTTTGAGAAGTGGTTACAAAAATACCGAAAAAGTAATTAAAAAAAAGTCCTTGTGAGACTTATAAAATATAAAAACAAAATAATTTTAAAACTTGTTAGGAGCAAACTGTGGCACATACAAATGTAAAATGGGGCCAAAATTTTTATTTAAAATAATATCATAAATTTAAAATATAACATCTGCTGAGTCGGGATTCAAGCAGCCACTTATTGAGATTATATCCAAAAGCGATTCTGGTGGTTGACAAGACACTTATCCATTGCAGTCTTATTTTTGCAAACCTTAAATCATCTTTATAATCAAAATTACTATATTTAATTAATTTTATATTATTTATTTGTTAACTTATTTGTCATTTCACTTATCCAGGTAAAATTTGCCATAAAATAGGGACACCAACTTTTATTTACACTTTGACTTTAATGGCTCTTCTAGAAAATAAAAATAATTTGGGCAGGTAACGCCACATGAGGCAGGGCGTCCAGTAAGAAAATGGAACATTTCATATATATTCCTACCGACAAGACATGATAAATCATTAAAGGACAAAATCTTGTTGGACTGATTATAGTTTGGAGTGACATTGTGTATTCCAATCCCAAATTTCTTAACCCTAGGAAAATGGGTCTTGACTCACTATTCTCTTTTACTGAGCATTAGCTTATTGATTTCTCATATTATATATATATATATATATATATATGTATGCTACTATGCTTTTTGGGTGCCCAAAATCAAACTCTACACACCTTTCCCTTCATACACATTTCGCTTCATTTTTGACTATATGTGTGTGCTTTTTGGGTACCCAAAATCAGACTCTACACACATTTCTCTTCATTCTTGATACTTGATAGTGAAAATCGACTTTTGACGATGGTCGTGATAGATTTCAGTATCTTGTAACAGTGTAGTAAGAGGATACGTTTTTAAGATGAGAAAGTTGAGCTTCGGAAAGGTTTTAGATCGTTTGTGTCTTTCTTCTGGTTGTGGTTTGAGCTCGGGCTCGTGTCTTTGTGTTGGCACTAACTGTGGGAACGACGAAGAAGAAGAATTTGCAAAAAAGCCCTTGATTGCAAAAAGTGATGAAGTAGTTGGTCCATTGTTGAAACTCAAAGACATCATAGCTGAACCTCCTTCTTTAGCATTTCAACTTAAGCCCAAGGTGAGTATTAGTACCTATTCTTCAAATAAGGTCGAAAAAATTAAGTTACTTATTATAACCAAACATGGCTATAATTTGATGATTTAGTTAATCTCTATGTTTTCATTAATCTTTGTTACTCTATCATAGATGGTGGTTTTGAGAGTTTCCATGCATTGTAATGGTTGCGCGAGGAAAATAGAGAAACATATATCGAAGATGGAAGGTACATGCGCACTTCCAAGATTATACATATTTTAGAAATATTGCATGTCTCATTTATTTATTTATTTATATTAAAAAAAGCGTTAACTCACACAGTTATCTGTTATCACTATTAATTAAAAATTAATCAAATGTCGTGTAGGAGTAACTTCCTATCAAATAGACCTCGAAACAAAGATGGTTGTTGTTAGTGGTGACATTATTCCTTTTCAAGTACTAGAGAGTATTTCCAGAGTCAAAGCTGCGGAGCTTTGGGAAACTCCATCCTCGTCTCCCTTGATGGCATGATTGTATTTTGCATCGCTCGTGGAACACCTTTTAAATGGGACTATTGTCTATTAATACCATGAACACTTGCTCCTTAGTTGTGCTATTAATTGAAAGTACATCAATTAATACTATGTTATATGTAAAGTTAATAAATTGTCGTTATTTCTCCCGTTTGAGTATATATTAACACACGCAGATCCATTCAAAAAAAAACGCAAATTTGTCAAGTAGTTATCTTAATTTGACAAAACTTTTCGAGCCATCAACTTCTTTTTCCTTTCGAATTGGTACAAGTTCGCAACCAACTCGACCATGTGTTAATTGTAATGTGTTGTCAAATTTTGTGTTTATCAATTATGCTAAGTATTTATCTCATAATATATAAATTTTTATTTTGTTAAAAATTAATTTTTTAGATTGAATGATGGTGAGATCATGAAATTTGTAATTAATAATTATTGATTTGAAATATATAGTTAGTAGTAAAATTTAAAATTTAATTTTTAAATAAAAGAAGAAGAAAAAGCGTTAAAAGCAACATATGCTCGATGTGGAATGACAGTGTACTAGTGCGGTCACGTAATGGGCCACCCTCACTAGAATGCGGCCCATCCAAAAACTTGAATGGGCTCCACCAAAAACTTGAATGGGCTCCACAGCAAATATCCATTTTGGTACTTGAGATACAAAAGCTATTATGTAGGTCCTTAATGCAATATCAAATTATGCTGCTTTGAACGAAAATATGTTCGATTACAAATATTTTGACAAACAGTGATTTAAAATTTTTTTATACCACATGTAAATTTTGTGAGCTTATTTGTCAAACTATATATTCGAGATTTCGAGTTGCAAAAATCTATGTGTTTTGGACATTTAAGACAAGTAATGCTACACAGCACTACAATATTGGAGACAATATTGTTACTTGTCGATCGACTATTTTTATCAATGAAATTACTAGTTAGAATAAATTGGATGAGTTTCACATGTGAAATGAACAACAAATATAGCATATCACCACTGCAAATCACGGGCATAGCATGTGTTACATACTAAAACCTCTAAAAGGGAAATGGAAGTCAATGCATCTAGTCTAAGATACAAACATTAACCTAATCACCTTCTTCAACTTCAACCAGCCTGCCACGTATATATCTCTTGGTCGTGGACCTCACGGTTACTTCTTTCGGACGAGCTCCATCATCATCATCATCATCATCATCATCAATTTCAGATTTTAACCCTAGTTGTAGTTCTTGTGTAGATTCAGTTGTAGTTTTCTTATATTCTCCATTGATTTCAAGTAAACCATTATCACAAGATATCAATGAGTTTCCATTCAGAACATTGGACAAGATATCGACCTTGTTGGGGCCCGCAGTGTTGATACTACTCGGATGTGAGCTTCGATCTCCATTTACAACATGGGTTGAGCTTCCAGATTCTGGTGGTATATCGTCCTTTTCAACATGGGGTGCTATATTGGAAAAAGCCTGGAAGTTAATTTTGAGCTGGTTTGAGGCTCGATCTTTTTCTTGGGTTAAAGGTTCGGTTAACCGAATTGCTTCAGCAATGAGCATTCTGGTTTCGGCGAGTGATGCCTGGGCAAGAGGGCTACCATTTGCAGCTATTTCAAGGGCAGTTGCAGCCTTCTCAGCTTCGGCTATCAGTAACCTGCAAATTGTTCCATTGCACATGATACACCATCAGCCAGCGTTAGAATTAACTCTCTTCTGCTTAAAAATACTAATTTCTACAACTCAGTCAAAGTCAAACTTCAATCTTCACCCAAAACTTTACTGACCATCAATTTCCAAAATCTCTGCACATACACTAATAATTTACTAAGAAACTTACCAAAATAGGGTCTTAGCATAAGAGCATGGGCATGCATAAATGTAAAAACTAAAAAATCATGTGTGTGTTTGTCAGAAGGTAAAAAGGTATTTTATTGGGGAGCTAACTTTGCTGTAGCAATGGCTTCGGTTGTCTGGTTTGCAATAGTAGCTCTCCGAGCTCGAATACTCTTTAACATCTCCAACTTTGTACGTTTAAAAGGATCCTTGTAGGAAGGTTTATGTTTGCTCTTCAATCCAATTTTTTGACTGTCATTTTTGCTCTGAGGCTTTGGAAGGTGATCTTTCTCAATAACCTTCAGTTTTGGGGCACTCCGTTTTTGGGTCTGACCACCTTCGCTTGGTTTTCTCCTTGGCTTTCTTTCAACCGCAGCTGGTGTGCCATGATATTTAGCCATACCAGCAGCAACACGATTACGATATTCCTGGTAGTATCATAATTAATTAAAATAAAGGAAAAAAAAAGGAGTATTTAGAAAAGGTAAAACTTTAGCAGCACCACATTATAACCGATCATGAAAACATGCTTCAAACTGAGCACAAGCCTGAGATGACTTTATTTTTTACAGATCATTTCAGAATATCGATGAGACATCATTAACCCACAACTGAAGAATTGGGAAACTAAAATTTGAAAAAATAAATAAATAAATAACTAAATAAGTAAATCAATGCTTACTTACCAGATCAGCCCATTTGGCAGCGATGGCCTTCGCAATTTTCCTCCTCTGCTCAAGCGACTTGGGTCCTCTCTTGCTTGCCGTTAGCTGTCGTTTCGTTCTCCTCTGTTCGACGCTCTGCAACCACTCCTGATCAAGCTGTTCATTTAAAGTCATATATGAATCCCATTGCAATTCTTCCTCACCAAGGACGCCCATTCGAGCAGCATTAGCAATTAAATTCTGCCATTCATAGTAGCATGACTCTTGCCACATCAACTTCTCACGGCGTTTTTCCCACCCTAATCGGACACCAATACCGATTTTGATCCTTGTTTCTTCACTGTGTATTGGGGAAAAAAGAACATGGTGTAAAATGATGCAAAATTATAAATTGAAGATCAAAATGTCCTCTCCCCCGAAAAACCAAAACAGATCTCAACGGGAAGTACCCAATTGGCTTAAATTATTCAGTAGCATGCAATGTCATGGAACTTTGTTTGTGTTGCAGTCTACTATTTTTTAGCTAAAAAGTTGGTTTCATCTACAGGTGGAGGACTTCAAGTGGCATAAAAGGCAATAGTTTTGAAATTAAAGTTTCAGTTTGTCCATATAGTTATATATAAGTAATACGTTAGTGGAAAGAAGTTCAAGCGGACGCATCTAAATGACAAGTTTCAATCAATCGAACAAAAGAATTCGTAAACCATTGACAAAGAGGTGATAAGATTTGAATGAAGCTAAGATTTACTGTAGTTTAGCAAATGGCAAGTAACAACATGTCGAGCCAAACTGACCAAAGCTTTTAACTCCTTCATGAAGCCTGCCTGAATAGGGTACTTCTACAGTGACAAATTAATAATTTTTACAACTGAATTCAATCGAAACCACAACAATCAAGACAAGCAATATCAGCAATGATCTTGAACAAAAGATATTAGATATATGACATAGCAAAACTCACCTTATGGCATGCCCCAGGTTAGCTAACTTCATCTTGATCTGTGTAATACTAAACTTGTCAATGCAATTTACAATCTAAAAATATCGAGAGTAAGATAACAAATTAACAAAATATATTGCTACTTAAGCAATTGGCTAAAGATACACCCGTGACAGCTCATGATGAGATATTGAAATTTTGTTCAAGAATTATAGGCCTTGGCTGATAAGTCTAGATAGGCGTTGAAGGAGAAAGGGATTATAGACAACCTCTCTGCCTCTGGTACAGCCTAAAGTACGAGGTAGCTCTTTAGGAACAGTAAACACTAAATACTATGGAATAACCACAACATTTTATTTTTCTGAATATACTGCATACACTAAATACGGATTCTCGGACAACATCCAGAAAGCATATGGGTTCAACTAAAAAATTCGGATTTTCAAGAATGTAATGTTTACATGGAAGAATGTCAAACATTACAAATTAGTGCATCTTACAATTTGCTGTCATATGTTTGTTGTTGGTTTCTTTGTAGCTTACTCATGTTTCTGTACCTATAATCTTGCGACAGCCCAAGTCAGTACTCAGTAGTGAAGCGTCAAATAGAAGAGTATTCTGCTACTGTAAGGATTTCCTCTAAGTAGTTGGTCTTCATTTAGAGAGTTTGTTATTTTTAGTTTTTGATAGGAAACAGAAAATTTTATTATCATAGAAAGAATTACAAAAAAACAACAAGAGAGTGGATAAAATATCCACCAAAACAATCCCAAAGATGAACACTAAAAACAACCGAACACAGAGACCTGCCTGTTACTTAATACTGGGGTACAAAGAGAGCTATAGGGGTCTAGACAAAACAAGAAATCTTCTACAACACAAAAAATCGCAGCTGCTCTAGCCCAAAGTCCTTAAAAAAAATAAGATGTCCCAAATATCGTCTACAAATCGCTCCAAATCATCCAAAAATCTCTTATTTTCGAGTCTATATAACTTAAAAAGGCATATGATGTAATCTTTTCATGCTTCCATAAGATAGTTAGAGCATGTGTGACAAAACTTCATTCGAAATCATTTTTTCTTGCACATTTTCAACTACATTATAATTAAAAAATAATAATTTTTCATTTATCTCCATAACCTTCTTTATTTGTTAACCGCACATTCATTTTCTGGCAAAGCACTTCTAGTAGACACGCACTTAATCATTCTCCAAGTATCATTTTTTTTTTTTGATAAGAAACTGAAATTTTATTCACATGGTATCAAGGAAAAACGTGGACAAGATATCCACCAATACAAGACCACAAAACTAGAAAAAGCAAATAGCAACCTAAACAATCTTATGAGTTGCTGGCACTATCAGTACATAGTAAACTAAATGGGTTTAGTCTAAACAGAGAAATCTCTACATCACAAAATATTTCTGCTGCACGAGCCCATAATCCCGAAAAAAATAAAATGTTGTCCCATACATCTTCTAAAGATCGTTCCATGTCGTTAAAAATTCTTTTATTCCTCTCATTCCAAATCACCCAAGCTGTTGCCATCACTACTAATTTCCAAAGCCCCATTTTTTGTTTTCTGTTGCCTTCAAAAGACCACTTAAAGAGAATTAACTCTACCCATCGTGAAGGTAAAACAGTCACCACATCAAACATCTGTGTGATTCGGTTCCAGATTTCTTTAGCAAATTCACAATGTATGAGCACATGGTCGATGGTTTCCCCCTCTTTCCTGCACATAACACAATATGATGGAGATATGTATAAAAAAGGTATTCTCAATTGTAACAAGTCACAAGTATTAACCTTCCCCAGAGTCACCAACCAAGCAAAGACTTCAACTTTTGATGGCACCACACTCTTCCAAATGAATTTGAATTGTGGGAAAGTTTGATCACAAAGAGGTTGGTAGAGGGCATTAAAGAATGATTTGCATGAAAAAAGACCGGAGGAATGGCCATTCCAAAATCTTTGGTCTGATGTGTGAGGATCAATCTTTGCGGTGTCAAGCAAGGTCAAAAGAGAGGTAAACTCTTCCAAATCTCTATCACTGAAATTCTGCTAAATTGGATGTTCCAAGATGGGTTAGAATTTGGCGAGAAATGAAGAAAATCACTAATCACCGAAGTTTTTATGAGTTGACAATCGAAAAAGGCGAGAAATGATAATCGAATGGGTTGGTTACCCACCCATTTATCCATCCAAAATCTGATCTTATCCCCTTCAGGACCACTAATTTGGTGCATTCTACAAATTTATTCCATAACCCTACAATGGATTTCCATGGTGCTTTAAGATTGGAATTGACGTCGATATTGGAATCCCAACCATTTGAATGAAGGCCATACTTACTAAGAATAACGAGAATGCCAAAGTGAATCCGATTCGATGGGGAACCGCTGAGCCATTTTCCTAACAAAGCGATTCTTGAGGTGTAGATTCCCAATCCCTAAACCACCCAATTGCTTCGGTCTTGTAACCAAATCCCATTTGACAAGGTGATCACTATTACCCTCACCTATGCCTTCCCAAAAAAAATCCCTCATAATCTTTTCAATCATCTTAACAACCTTCATAGGCATCTTAAAAATCGACATGAAATATGTGGGAATGCTCCCAAGGACGGCTTGTAGGAGTACTAACCTTCCTCCTCTAGATAGGCACCCCTTGTGCCATCCTTGCAATCTTCGTGCAATTCTTTCCACTACTGGTTCCCAAAAAGGAAGGCACTTAGGATTCCCTCCTAGAGGTAGTCCAAGGTAATTAAGAGGCCATGTTCCTTTCACACATCCTAGCCATCTAGTTATCTCCTCCATTCTCCCTTCTGTAATGTTTATGCCCACCACAATGCTTTTTGACATGTTGATCTTTAAACCTGCAGTCTTCGAGAAAATGTCCAATATCCCCAAGAGATTTTTGATACTGTCATCCTTGTTGTCCAAAAAGAAAATGCTATCATCAGCAAATTGAAGGTGAGATACCCTAACCCCATTTCTTCCTATCTTGAAACCCTCCAATAGGTCTTTTTCACATGCTCTATTGATCAATCTACTTAACACATCCCCAACCAATATGAAAAGGAAGGGTGAAAGAGGGTCTCCTTGTCTCAAACCTCTTGACGCTCCAAACTTACCTCTCGGTTTTACCATTAATCATCACTGAGAAACTAACTGACGACAAGCATCCCCTGATCCACTTTCTCCATCTTTCTCCAAAACCCTTCTTCTCTAGCACGAAGTCAAGAAATTCCCAACTCACATGATCATAGGCCTTTTCAAAATCAATTTTAAAAACCACCCCTTCTTTCTTCTTCATTCTATAATCCTCTACAGTTTCATTAGCAATCAAAACTAGGTCCAAAATTTGTCGTTCTTTGACAAATGCACATTGAGCCACATCAATGGTACATCTCAAAATTTTCTTTAATCTCAATGATAAAACCTTTGCCACAATTTTATATAAAGATGTGACCAAGCTGATTGGCCGAAAATCTCTAATGGACACTGAACTTAGTTTCTTTGGAATTAGACAAATGAGTGTTTCATTAACCCTTCCATTCACAAAGCCATTGTCATAAAATTCCTTAAACACCTGCATCACATCCTCTTTAATAACTACCCACCCCACTTTCAAAGCCTCCATTGAAAAGCCATCAGGTCCTGGTGCTTTATCTCCATCACATTCAAAGAGAGCACTTCTAACTTCCTCTTCTTCAAACGGTTTCTCCAATTCCCGTTTGCAATCTGAGCTAATGGCTGCCCATTCCAGACCTTCAATACCAAAACTGACCTCTTCCTTCTTTTTGAATAGATTCTCATAAAAATCAATGATTTCTTTCTCTATTTCCTCTTCCTTATTCAAAATGATTCCATCTCTACTTTCAAGTTTGTTGATCATGTTGTTTGTCTTTCTTCCACTAGCAATTCTATGGAACATCCTTGTGTTGTTATCCCATTCCTTCACTCCTCTGATTTTGGTTTTTTGGTTCCACGAAATTTCTTCTCTAACAATCAATTCTTCCATTTTCCTTCTAATGTTTCTTCTTTCCACTCTCTCTTCTTCACAAATACTATCCCTCGCTTCCTTCTCATCTATCTCCTCAATTCTCCTCATAATAGCCATTTTTTCTTGTCTTACACCACCAAATTCTTCCTTATTCCACTTCTTCAATTCTTCCTTTATTCTTTTCAATTTTTCCATAAATGTAAACCCTGCCCACCCATCCACACCACACTTCTCCCACCATAGTTTCCAATTCTTTTTGAAATCCTTATGTCTCAACCACATATTTTCGAATCTAAACGGGTTGGGCCCCACTTAAACCTGTTTGTGTCCAAAATAATAGGACAATGATCAGAAGTCATTCTAACTAAAGCTTCCTGTCTAACCTCCTCTACCATACATTCCCACCCTTCTGTAAATAAAAATCTGTCAATTCTCGAGCACACCAGTCTCTCTCTCATATTGGACCATGTAAACTGTGCATTTAAAAGTCTTGGATCCCTCAAATCCGTATCTCGTATGAACTGGTTGAAGCTTCTCATGCTTCTAGTGAATCTACCCCCTCTTAGTTTTTCAGATGGGTATCTGACCACATTAAAATCTCCTCCCATGCACCATCTTTCTCCACACAATCCATACAGACCCCCTAACTCCTCCCAAAAATCTTTCCTCTCTTTCGGATTGCATGGTCCATAGATTCCGGAGAACCACCATTCTCCTCCTCCCCCTACTACTTCTAGCCGTATAGAAACTGAGAAATTTCCCAAGATTACCTCTTTGCCTCTGAAAACCCTTGAATCCCATATCACCACTATCCCCCCTGATTTCCCAGTAGACGGTAAATAAGCCCATTCTTTAAATCTTATGCCCCACACACTCCCCACCAGTTCCTTCACAATTTCGTCTTTCTTGGTTTCTTGTAAAGTCACAATATCAGGTTTTTCCTTGCATATCAATTCCTTAACTAATCTCCTCTTGTCTCTCCCTCCCAGTCCTCTCACATTCCAGCTTACTACCTTCATTGTACACTCTTTTTCCCCCCACATTCCAATGCCTGTGATTTCCGTCCCTCATAGTTGATATTACTTTGAAGATTCTTGAGTTCTCTTCTCCCTTTACTAGCCCTTGTCTTGGAATAGGCTGAACTTTTCCTATTGTGAAGAGATTTTGTGCAAGATTTGTCCTTTAAGGGAACTAAGGTTAAGTTCAGCCTATTTAATATAGGCGTCAGCTTATCAAAGTCTTCCTTCTTCAGTTCCTCTCCATTTATAACCACTATTTCTCCATTTTCTCTTGTGTGGATAGAGATAGACGACATCTCCAAAGAACCAGATTCATTTGTATTTTGAACATTTGAAACATCTTTTTGGCCATTCATTCCCATGGTTTTATCATTCGACGTCAACTCCTTTACAGGCATCCCATTGTTTCCATTGCAAGGAGATGAAACACAATCAGAATTAACCAAATTAGAGCAAGAGGGGTAGATAATTTTCTGCTTTCTCTTTTCTTTTATAGAAGAGGAGTCCATCATCTCACAACAGCAGCGTTATGTCATCTGAGATTATCCTATATTTTCGGGTGGACTTCTTCAAGATTAGTCAGGTAGAAATAGAAGATTAAATATTTCACAAATGATTCTATTACCCACTAGAACCAAGAAAGCATCATTATGCAATAGAGGTAATGGATGGGGGGATTCAAGAACACAAATGAGGCAACTCAAAATATGGAAACGCCAGAATGATGGTGACTTTGATGTTGAAGCAGTATATGAACCTTATAATCACAGAGGTGCATTGATAGCTTAAAGTCTTAACCAAGTTATCCGTAAACACTAGAATTTTTATCATGCATATGGGGCGTGATTCAGAATACACTGACCTTCATCACTTAACATCTATATCATCTGGATATCTTTGATTATAATTACTATTTTTCTGGGACTTGTATAAGCTATTCTTGGTTTCTTACATGACTTCACCTTAGGATCCTGCATTGCAAGTCTGGTTCTCTCTTTAATCAGCAGTCGGGTTTCTGCACATATTCAACATTCTTGCAATTATTAAAGCTATACCACAATGTACTTTAAATATTTCAGAACCTCCAGTATTATCTTACCTGGACTGTGCTTCTTGCCTTTGTTCCAAGGCGTGTTCCCTTTAATTGCTTTGGAGATCCTCATCCGCCTCAACTTCTCACTTTCATCCATTTCTGTTGGGTCCTCACTTGAAGATTGTGGTTCATTCGTGAAGGAATTAGAGCATCTTAAATCACCATCCATCCCCCTTGTGTTAACGACTTTTAGCTCTTCAGTATTATGTGTTACACAAGTGGATTCAACGGTAGCAACTGCCTTTATCACTAATCCACTGCGCCATATGGCACTCTCTGAGTTAAATTTGTTACATTTTTCCAGAATGCAAAAAGATTTCCAAGAAAAGGGAAGTGCCAATATCCTCTCGTTGCTAATTAGAAATTTACTACGGAAGTGGATTTGAGGCTTAACAGCTAATATATTGTTATGAGAACAAGAGCAAGGCTGAGCAGCAGCAATATCTGCAATTACAGTTAGCATGAAAGATTCAGATCATAACTGACATTCACTCACATTCATATTTTACACAGTGCAAGTGAGACATAAAATATGCATATTGAAACAAAGCAATATGAAATACCACATGCACAAAGCACATTAACAAAGCCAATTTTATGATTATCAGAAAATTAAAAAAAAAACCCATCAGCAGCAGAGGAAAAAGGTAAGGCACAATGCTAATTCATTCAATTATCCTACCTAACAAAGGCATGCGGAGGTACAAAACCACAACAACACATTACTGTTCAGGTACTTCACCCATTGAAACTATACAGAGACTAAGTTGTTGCAATTTGTGTTTAGAGAAGATTGAGTGCTGAAGAAAGTAAGCACGGCAGGTAAGTATATATAGTAGGAACAATGACAGGGAAGGGGAGAGAAAGAGCCACAATTTTAGCAGTGTTCCTTCGGTGCCTTTCTTGAGTGAGAAGAACTTTGAAAAAAATGCCCCCAAATTGTAGTATGCATTTTTTAGAATACAAGTTCTTAATGAAAATAAATTCTAACTTACAATTCAGCAATAGCACAACACACTAAACGTATTATACAAAACATTTATAATATAATTCCAAACGATCGCTTAAAATATAACTGGCCTTGTGCTTTAGAGTCAGATTTTCAACTACTTCTTCGCAAACAAGTAACAAGAAGATGAAGAAAATATTAAAGTATAGTTGAAACAAACAAGAAAGAAATTCACATAAATAAAAATGCAGATATTTTAAGAATCGTGAAGCCGACTCTGGAGTAACTGAGCTTTCAAAACCAATTAAATCTCTCAATTTGCAACAGCCTTCCGGCCATTCCCTTCGCAATATTTTAAAAAATAGAAAATGAAGAATCTCTTTTCTTTACTTTCGGAATAATCAAAGAAAAATTTCCGTTCTCTTTATTTATTATACCAATCAGAGATCATAATAACTGAACAACTGTTACCTTCAGAGTTCAGACAATAAAAGGAAAGAAAAGATACAAATTTAAATCAATGGAACAATCTTTCATTGCATACTTTGGAAATATAAAATTGTAAGAAAAATAAAAATTACTACTTACACATCTACTTTGGACTTTCCGCAAGGAATCTTCAATCTTTCTTTCGGAGTCGCCTGCCGCAAGTTTTGCCAGCCAATTTTTCAGTCAAATTTATTCTATCCACGTCGACTCTCAGCCTTTTGAGCCTACCAAATGATGGGCTTTTCAGGTTATTAGGGTTCGATTTGAAACCCCACAAGTTTCAGAGTCCAAGGATCTATAATCTAATTTCTGGAATCTGTTTACAACAAAGATGCACACTACTCCAAATCTCGAGACCAGCACAAAAGTTCCAACTATAATCAGTTCTTATAGATAAGCCCCCTAGTTTCGTTTAAGTGTGTGTTAGCTTATCAATTAAAATGTATTTTTATAAAGAGTGTTTTTATAATGATGAAGAGTGAGAATCAGTGGAGATTTAAAAGTATATAGTCGATATATTGATGTGATTTGTTTGATTAAATTTGAATTTTTGGAAAGAATGAATTAAAATGAGCAGGAATTTGAATGCGAATAGGCTCTAAAATCTAAATAGCTTTTATTAATTCATCCAATTCTCAATTTCCTACAAGAATTTGATATACGAGTGTGCTAGAATAGTTGATGAAAGTAAGAGAGGGAGATTTACAGAAGAAGAGCGCAGACCCCATTGCTTATTGTTGTAACGTTGTTAGATGGATGTTACAAAAATTCTCTCTTTTTCTTTTTTTTCTTATTGATATTAATTATTAACGTGATAATTTTCTAATACTAGTACGCCGCATTAGCACGGTGAATCCAACCTCAAGATTTCGAAATAACAAGAAGATGAAGAATATATAAATAATTTTGATAAATTAAATGGAGATTTTAAAGTAATTTTACAGATTTTGCAAAAATTCCTATTTCACAAAGTAACTCACGTGGTCATGACTAATATACCACTTTCCCGCCGTGAATTCGATTGTAAGGTTTAATTTTGATAGATTACTGCAAAAAATCTTATTTTATTTATTTTTTGTGGCAAAATTTAGAGGATTTTTCTCGATGTGGGTATTGTTGAAGACAAGCACGCATCTTATAATTATTTTTTTGGAAAGGATTTTAAAACATAAAAATATACAAAAATTACTAGTACGGTATATTATCTCTCACAATGGTAGTTTTTTCTACGTAGAAATTGATGTTAACAAATATGCAGATAGAAAACGGAAATTACGTTAAACAAACATTCATGTATGTTTAACATTCATGTATTTTCCATTCCATCGATAAAGATGTTCCTTCAAGTCATTAACAAAATAAACTAGCTCTTCTGCCATGAAATTCGATGTTAAAGTCATTTTCAAAGTCAATGTAATGGCAACAGGGATAACATAATTCACTCTAGTTTTGCTCTTCTGCACATTAGTGTGTGTAGGAGAAGCCCATGCACACTTCCCTTCAAAAATTTATGAGGGTTACATGAGCCCCCACCCTCAGGAGACAGTTATATATTATTCATATCACTTATCATAAATTTCCAAAAGAAATTTTAAAAACTGATGACATGGCACCCTCATCGGGCGCCACGTCATGGAGCGTGTGCACTCTCCTACACACTAGTGTGTAGGAGAGCACCAACGTAATTCACTCACCTGCATCTAATAAAGGGTGTCAATTCATTGTCATCTCACTAATAAACACTAATCGATCATAGTAATATCACTATTATACTATTATGTCTGCCACTCATTTACACGATGTCACGTTAATGTTCAAGTAGTTTTGCTTCTCTTGTATGCAAAAATTGGCAAGAAATTCCACTATAATCAAAAGGACCGAAAGTTCATAAACAATCCTCATTCACATAAAATGGTAAGAAAAGGTAAAAGAAGCAAGGGAACCTTACACTCTCCAATATATACAGCTCAAATTCTAAGTACAGAAACTTTAAAAGGAAGACGACTGACGGAAAAAATAAAAAAGAATGAATGAAAGAAAAAGACACTGTACATAAACTTTTGTGCTATCGCCAGCCTATATATATATATGAGGAGAATTTACATGGGAACAGCAGCCTTATAAAATTTGGACAAATAATCATCAATTCTCATTGTAAAGAAATCCCAAATAAACTGCCTTCCCAAATTTTTTTTAAGGAAAAAAAAATGAAAAAAAGAAAAGGAAAATCTATGAACATGAAAAACGAACCAGGGAATTTGCTTCCCAAATTCTAGCTTCAAATTTACAAGCAAACTGGATTTAGTCAGCGGGGGTAGAACCTTGTGCAGTCTCTTCGCATAAATCGGTCTGTGACTTGCTAGGAATGATTATAGGAGGTGACCACTGATCAGGAACCATCAGAAAATAGGTAGTCATTGCTTTTCTAAACCTCTTCTTGTATTGTTTTGGTGAAATTACTGTTGGGGAAGCATTCTTGGGCCCACCAAGTATGCCTGCTGTCTTCACCCAAGTCTCGAGGTGCTTGTCCCAAGTGTACTGTCTCATGAAGTCAATAATCCCAAGAACAAGCTCGTGTTTCTCTTCATCAACCCCAACTAAAAGTGAATAATCCATTACGTCTATAGACTGCAAGTTCAAGATTGGCATAATAAGCACAAATGAGGTGGTTTTGTTGATGATGTTGAGCTACAATTAGGTTTTATCTATTGTCATACTATAACAAACTTAAAGCAATTGTCAATCACCTTTGGACACGATCTCATAATGCATACATATCTTTGAATGTGAGCTTATTTCGAGAGATGATGTTGAGCTACAATTAGGTTTTATCTATTGTGATACTATAACAAACTTAAAGCAATTGCTAATCACCTTTGGACACGATCTTATAATGCATACATATTTTTGAATGCGAGCTTATTTCGAGAGCCGAGTTACTGAATATATCCATAATAAGCAGAGAATATGTGAACTTACTGCAAGAAAAGCAGTATCATTCCAGACAGCTCTTTCTAGCAATCTCTTGGCTTTATTCCCAACAAAAATTGGTGATGTAGGCATGGCTTCGATCAAGTTCTGATCCAGCAAAACCTTATTGCTCCCACTAGAATCGGGATTGTACCGCGACCTGGAAGATCCCTTAAGATCATAGAGCCGCGTAAGATTTCTTCCAAACAGAAGATTCTCCATAACCAGCACATCCATTTTTGATTCCTTTCCTCCTTTGAGATGTTTCGATGTAACCTTTGCACATACCAAAGAGATCACAAAGTTAAGTATAAGAACTGGTGGTTATGAAAAGAGTATGTGCTAAATAAATATACTTTTTTTTTCTTTTTTGATCCCCAACTAGCTCTCTAGATTTCGTTTTCTTGGGCCATCATCAAGTAGTACTACATTTCCGTTGTTAATTACCTACATTGTATGTAGTCTTTAAGCACCTCATTTCAGTAAAAAGGTAGCATTACATCGGTGTTTTAGGAGTTCATAAGATGAATAATGCATTACTTGATCTGGAGGAAGGAATCAGCATTAGCCTCAAGCCCATACGTCTAACAGGATATCAGTTGCATGAATAAGCAAATACCTGATATATCCCAAGGATCTTTGCCAGGCATGTTGGGCTACCCGTCCTAATTGATTCTGAAAGATACTTAAAATATCCAGGACCAAACTTGATAAATGATTCCAGCTCAGTCTTTGTCACTTGCTTAATGATAAATCGATCGTCCAAGGTTTTTGCAAAGAAAACATTGCTCTTGCCACCTTGGGCTCCCCACTTCTTACAACGACTAAGGGATCTGATGAAATCCATCTCGGATGGACAACATATCGCCCTTAAAGTTTCAAAAGACTTTGCATAGTAACAAGTAACTGTGTATTTCACCTTGCCAGAGGGTCCATCATCCTCAAAAGACACTTTTGCATGTAAGGTTTTCGTATTTGAGACTTGATCCACAGGCAAGGAGATATGAGAACTCAACGAGATATTCTCATCTCCAAATCCAAAATTTCTGTAAGATTCTGAAGCTTCATCAGAGGAATTAGAGGATACAAGATCCCCCGCATCAGAGGACTGGAGAGAAAACAATGGCTCTGCAGTGTCCTTTTGTCTCTCAAGCTCATCAAGATATGCAGGTGAAACAAGTGAAAATGCAATAATACTAGTGGGTTCATCATCATACACTGGAAGAACGGTGTCATTAACACCCAAAGACAGCAACTTAGCTCCCCCTCGGAATTCAGACTCCTGAAATGATGACATGTACACTGGATTGTATTCTCTGAGTCTATCAAGTTTCACGTCAGTCCCCAAAAAATTGTTTAATGATTTTATAAAAGACATTCCCAACCAGCTTACAGTATCTTCCATAATATCAGAGCCTTTAGTAGATAACATGGAAGGCAGTTGAGAAGCCTTAGGCATGCTCAGGTTATTCCCATGGTCTTCCAAATCCAACTTTCCTGCCACTCCAGCAGTGGTTGAAGGATGAGCTTCAAATGGTTCGTGCAAATTATTATTCTTCATTACTCCAGTGCCTGGGGAATCTTCACCAGTCCACGCTTTATCAAGAGTCTCAGATAAACACATAGGGACTTGTCCATCAGAGAGAGTTCTACGAACAGAAACATTAGATCCTAGGAGATCTAATTCGTCAAAGGCCTTTGCCCCAGTTGGAAGTGTTGAAGGATTTACATATCCACAATTGGAGTTAGTACCCACATCAATCCTTTGATGATCTACTGCAGGATGGCCATTATACCTATCGCTTAACCCTTGGTCATGGTTTTTCTCAGGTTTAGTATCTGCAGAAACAGAATCAGGACTGAATGTCTTCAAGGAGACCAGTGTATCAAGAATGTTCTCATCAATACCAATGGATTTCTCCATAGGTTCTGAATTGATGACATTCAAAACATCCGGTTCGACCTTCTCATCTGAACTGGCAGTAAATATCAGGCGATGATCCCATATATAAGACTGGATGACTAGTTGTCTTTGTAGTCGATTGATCTCAAAAATATCAATGACTGGTTGGGCATTTTTCTCCTCCTTTTTCAAAATTTTCTGGACTGTTTCCTGCCAAATTTGGACATCCATCAGCACCAACATAATATAAAGCAGAGGATCTCACTTACACAAAATGAGTTCAGAGATTTTCTTGATTCATGTTGTGTTGCATTTTGATTAAAACAAAACTTTTATGTGAAAAGGATTAGTCATGTATATTCACTAGAAGTCTACGTCGCAATGGATCAAATTCAAAAGTCTACTTTCCAATAATCAAATAGTTGAAGTTTCAAACTATCCTGGCTAACAAAGAAAATGAGAAAAAAGTTTCTCTACATAATTTGTGTTAGTGTTGTCCCCATACAATTTAGATCACTATTTATATCAATAAAATTTCATGTCAGGATTGGATTCTCAAGTTGAGTTGAGATAGTTCCCTAAAAAATAACCAAAGAAAAATAAAAAAAAATAACAATAATAATAATAATTAAAAAAAAAATTTATTATTATTATTTGAGTTACTATTATCCGTTCTTAATTTGTGTTAGTTTCGATCCTTAATAATCTGCGTTTCCCAGCCTGGGGCTCTCGAATAGGGAGATAGCTTTAAACAGTATGATAACTCCACCTCCATCTTTGCCCGGCATGTGGTTTACTAGCCCACCCAAAAATATGAGAAGGCATTCTAGCTTTGACCAAAAACACGTCGAAGATGGGTAACCCAAAATAATGCAATTTTCTCCATCTATACATGCATATCAATGAGGAATAAAAACCATGTTTACAAAATAAAACTCAGGATTCAAATTTGAGCCCCAAACCTCGAATTCTGCCTTCTCTTTCTCCAAGATCCCTTCTAAAGCCATTATCTGGCGCCTTGATTCAGATAATTTCATGCCGCTATTGCGCAAGCCTGGGGTAGAATTTTTTTTGGCCAAAACACAGATACCATTGAGCACTTCAGAGAACAAAAGTTCAGCCTGGCCTGCTACCTGTAAGAAATTAGAAGTTAGTTTAGAAAACGTGCAGTGAAATTTGACATGTGCATGAATAGAAAGATGTACAAGTTTCACCTTATCCAGTTCTTTTTTCACCCACTCCTGGCTTCCATAGTTAAAATCAAGTTTTGGAGGAGGAAGGTACACTGAGTAAACATCTATTGAGGCATAACGAAAGCAAGCTACCATTTGGCCAAACCTGCAAGTACATAATTGTCATAAACCCAGGAAAATTAAAAACAGGTAGAAACTCGAAATGTACCCCAAATTCAAATGCAAATTACTTCTTGAATTTATTTTCATAGCTTAGCCATGAAAAAGCAAGTTAGCCAAAGAGCATTCTCTTTAAGTTAAGGAAATAAGAGTAATGACAATGATAACAGGATGGCACAGTTGGACAAGTATTCTTCATGACTGGTAAGATAAATTTCAGATGACCAAGTTTCATGCAGCATAAAGTAATCAAGTTATATGTGGTTCAAAGTGAGCCCGGCTATCAATAAGAGTTTATATGCAGCTATGACATACCTAAGATCCTCACAAATTGTAAAGGAAACTGAGCAAGAGATCGTACCCATAAAAACGAAGACAATCTCGATGTAAAGAATGGCCACAGCTTGCCACTCTACTCGCAGCTGCATGATTTGAAAAACTTAGCTCTAAAAACTTTCCAAAAGACAATCCCCAAGCGGCATCAGACATAACAACCCTTCGAGTAGCTGGAGGAAATCCCTTACTTCGTGGGCACCGCAAGCACCTATGCCACATCCAAATCTTTCCTCCTGTTTTACCAGGTAAATGAATTTCTGACAGTTTCTTCACTGAGATCGTAAGGGTGCCTTGTCGATGTGTATAACACTGGACGTGAGCCTCAGAGGGCATCTCACATGAACGGCACCTATATGTCTGCATAAGAGATAGATCACTCTTGGTTTAATACAAGTTTATGATGCTCCTAATAAGAATAAAAAACGTCTGTGGTTGGACAGGGAGAAAGTACCTGATCAAATAAATGATCCCGCAGAAATCGCCCCAATGGCTTGTCAAAATTTCCATAGTATTTGATACGGAAGAGATGGGATCTTTCACAGACAGTTCCCTTCCACACACATCTTGACGATAAGGAAACCAAGATACTCTGATGGTCAGACGGGGATGGAGGAAACTCGTCCTTTAGCAATGCATGTTCCTCCAGAACCTGTTTTCTATCAAGTTGCAAACCTGATGAATGTGAACTTCTTTGGTTCTTATCCAAATCATTTTGCATATTGTTAATGTCCAAATCACCCAAATTATCAGCTATGTGATGATCTCCTTTGACCTTCAATAGGCTCACTGCTTCAGAAGTTTCTCCTCCTGAAGACTTCTGTAAATCTCGTACGAAATCTTTTGTTAATGAATGAAAGGAAGAGAGTTCATTGAAGGAATGATTCTGAACACCTTGCACAGAAGATGAGACAAGGGGCTCAGTTTGCTGAGAGCTAGCAAGAGGAAGGATATTCATCTGTGAAGTTTGAATTTCGTGAGCAGAAGCACTTGAGAACTTGACTAAATCTGAAATGGGAACACTTTTTGACTTTGGGGGTCCACCAACAGTTTGAGGTCCCGCAGTTTTTATATTAGCAGGGACTGGATAACCAGGTATCATTGAGATGGACCTGTCAATGGTTGATGACTTGTCTGGAAGTGCAACTGTTATTGGGGCGTTTAATGGAAGTTCTGGAAGAGAGGCGCCCTCGTCAGCAAGAAAAGACGTCTCTAAAGCTAAGTGATAAGCTGCAAACACTCCATATTGTACAACATGTTTCACTTTCTTCAGCTCGTCCCCATTGGCACCTCGAAGTACTATCTGAAACAGTCAAGACAACAGCACGTCAGAAAAAGGAATCCTTATCGGTTGACTTTAAAAGTACTCAGTTATTCTGTAAGTTAGAATATTGTTTCTAGCAATGTAGGTGACACTTTACATGTAACCAAGGAAAACAATTTGTTGTCGTGCTTAAAGGAGCTCTCTCAATCAAAGTTCACAATAAGAACACTGAGAAGATTTTGGAAATTGTCCACATCTAATAAAAAATATTAGAGAAATATTTGCTACAATGATAATAATTGAGCTTAAGATTGCTGACTTTTATGGGCCGTATCTAAACATTAGAATTTTCAATTATCTAAAATTAATATCATCCTTCTTTTTCCTGTTACTGGTTGCAATAGACTTACAGTGCAACCCAGTGGCTTTGGACAGCCTTCAAAATACATCAGGGTCTTCACTAGCTTCTTTCCAGCTTGCCCAGCTGTGCCATGCTCTTCCGAAAACCTCTCAACATGGAACATGTCACAGTATCCCAATCTCGGTGAGGATAGGTTGTCAATTGATGGAACTACTTGGCCACCTGTGCAACGTGCTATACGCTCCAAAAGTGGCCTTTTGATGTTTAGAACGAGTGATATGTCTTTTGCAAGAAGGTACTCTTGAGCATATCGTGAAACCGATTTTTCCACCAAAAGTATATCAGGGTTGTGAACATCTATCTTAGCTACAGCCATCTTGAGATGGTCCATTTCCTGAAAATATATAAATCCACAAGAACAAGAAATCAAGCATCACTTTTAAGAATTACAAAGTACAAACGACCCTAAAATTTCTTTACCCACTAAAATCATTATTATAGAGGAAACGAAAAGAAAAAATCAATTTCAACCTGCTGCAACAGTGTATCAAAACTTGAAAGGGAGTTAGAAACCCGCTGATACTCAAGGGCCCCTCCAAGGATCAGTAAGCGAGGTTTCTCTATTTTTGATGTCATCCGTCGATGTGCCACATTCTTCTTGCAAACAACTCCTTTGACCACCATACTTCCCAATGAGGAAAGAGAAAAAGATATTCATGAGAGCATATTTATAAAGGGACAGTGGAAAAAATGGAGAATTCTGGAATAGGATATGATGTCACTCCCAATATAGATGAAAATCAAAACTTAAATTTAATTTTTCTACCTAAGTTCATTAAATGTTATGAAAAATCTATAAAACATTGAATTGCAAGTTACAAGAGCAGAGTGACAGGACATAAAACATATAGAAGTAATTACCTTTCAATGCGGCGACCGGAAGCTAAACATTTCACCTTGACATATCCCCCAGGGTCCATTTGTCCCCCCTTGCTTGTATCAGGCTTTAATAGTGTAGCAGCCTCCCATGACAATGAGGTGATTATATCTAACCAAGACTCTTTGTCATTGTCCTCTTCAGAAAGAAGGCTCTCAACCTGCAAAAGCTGAGAAACTAAAGCCCTGAAATGGCCATCAACAACATTTTTCATAGCCTTCTTGTGTTCCTCATTTGATTTATCCCTGCTTCTATACTCCGCACTACCAAAGCTGCTTGAATGACGAAAATATCCCCATTCTCCCGTGGGATCATCATCTTCATCGTCAAACAGAAGTCGTTCCTTTTCATCTTCTTCATCTTCTGGTTCAGGAGGGAGCCAGAGATCTCCATTGTTCTCAAAATCCATGTGTTCAATATCAACATCTTTAGTCGGGCATGATGAAGGTCCTTCCTCACGTTCATCACCAATATAATGTTCAACTTCTTTTTCCACGATCTGCAGGACTTCCTTGGAAGCCTGAGTTTCGAAACTATCTTGTAACAAAGCGATGCTCGTACTTTTTGAACCAACAAGTTCACCATCAGGATGCACTTTACGTGATTCATAGTCTTTGTTGATATCATTAAACTCAACCGGACCATAGTAGGTGTTAACCTGGGAAACATGGCCATGTTGGGAATCCAAATGATAAACTCCAAATTCTTCATCATCACCATCACTCCTGATTGAATGATGTCGGATCAATAAGTGCTGAACTCAAATAAGTTAACGACGGTGAAAGATAAAGGTAATCTAGCAGATAGTAATTGAAATGTACGATATGAGAATTTACTTTCTTGGATACATAAGCAGTTAGGAAGTAGATGGAAATTCTAGTTCAACACAATGCACAACTTAAGATGTAGTTAACAAACCACAAAGCTTCCAGTGGAGCACTTTCCAATTGTACGTAACGACACTAATTTTGCTAAATATAATTAAAACTTGTTCAGCTGAACTTCATCATGTTATTGCAATCAAAGCAATGAAAGTAAACAAGAATAAGCTAGCTACTCCAATCATATGATAGGGTCAACAGGAAAGTAAATTTCATACAAAATGGACGACTATTTTGCAAATCCACAATCCTCAAACAAAATTGATGAATCAGATCATACCTTTGCATAGATTTATTTTAGGAAACTATGCCCATGTTAGGATTGAAATTTTTATGGATTTTTATGTAAAGTATGAGAGAGAATTAGTGGAGTTGAATGGTGGAGATTTGTGTAGTACATGTAGGAATAGATTCTATGTATTTAAATTAGCCTCTCGAAAACAAGTTGGGTTGTTGGATAATACATGCCATGTACCCAAGTAAACAAAATGGAAATTCATGAAAACACAATCAACAAGATATACAGTGATAAACAATCATGCGCAATGCCACTATTCAAACTACACCTGATATCACCAACCTAAGAATCCAACACATAAGAACTTGCAGAAATCCCTGTCGGTGCATGATAATTATCAATGTTCAATATTGTATGAAATATACCATAATATGCTACTGACTACAAGTGGTCAAAAGTGATACAAAAGGTTGTAGGAAGAGGAACCTGTTTATGCAAAAATCAAACTGGTCAGGAGACTGATTCCGTTCTATTGTTTGTACAGCATTCTCTTTGCTCCTCGCTGCTGCAACACTTGGTCTTTCTGTAATCTTTTCCATTGCTGCCAATGATTGACTTGGCCTAAGTCCGGTAGATTGTGGAAATGATGCAAATGTGGTGTTACTACTGTCACAGGTTCCACTGGACCTGGTGCTGATAAAACTAGTTGCTGAAGGAGAAGTAATGCTAAAGTCTGGGGTGGCAACATGTATTCCATTTTCAGCTGTCCCCGTCGTTCCATTTTTCCATTGCTTAAAACAGAAATTGCAGACCCTAATCTTATCCCACTCTTCTCGGGTTGTCTTGGGTTTAGTAGATGGTGTGGGAATCCAGTTTGAAGTGCACTTGGCACAGAAAATTCGGCCACAAAGTCGACAGTGGTGCCTACGGTTGAACAAGGTGAACTGTGAATCACACTCGTAGCATACCCTACAGCTCTGATCTGGCATCCAAAAATCCCTGGACAGAGCAGCTGGCTCGGACTGTCCGGGGATCCACGATTTCAATAAGCCCACTAGATCAGAGAATGTGCTATCTGAGGCATCCATCGACTTGATGCCCTTTTTGCAATCATTGTGCTGTTCTCATCCGTTTACAACTCTCTTCTCCATCCAATCCCCTCAAGAACCAAACAGAACAATCACACAGTTCGACCCAATCACCAAGTTTAATCAACTATTTCACATTAATAACCAAAGCCACAAATTCTTGATCAATTCTATCAAATAACTCCCACAATTCCAAAAGAAGTGAAGTTAAAAATGTACCAGTCGATCCCCTATATTCTCGATCAATTCTATCAAATCACTCCCACAACTCCAAAAGAACTGAAGTTAAAAATGTACCAGTCGATCCCCTATACCAATGAACACGAGGTGCAGCAAAGCTTAATTCTCTAAAAACCTCAAATATCTCTATCTCAATCGAATAGAAACTTAAACCCCAGGATGCTTCCCTCCCTTGATCACCAATTCAAAATTCTGAAAGTGACTCCAGTACCAAGTATCCAAAAAACAAATGCGCACAATACCATTCAAAAGGAAAACCACCAACCTTTATACTGAGATCAGGAGAACGCGTTACATGTGAATGAATCCAATTCAATTTGCTCTGTCCGAACTTTACTCCATACGCGGTATTCAGATGGATTTTCATTCAGAATAAACCACCAGATTTACGCCAATTTATTAAATTCTTATTAATACAAATTATCAGAATATGTCAACCATACGGAAGACCGCGATTAGGTAGTTAAATAATATAATTATTATTGTTCTAAGCATTCTTTTAATAACTAGATAAATTTATGCATTTATCGTTTTGGGTATAGAGATATCGAAAAATATTGGTTTCAGATAAAAAGTAAATGATACTAAAATATGGAGTTTGGATTTGGGGGAGAAGGAATATTCTATTCTATTTTGCTGTAGTTTTGAAATTCAATCAAAGAGTCTCAGCTAATAAGGTTATGCCACGTTGGATCTGTGTCATATCGTATTAAATAAGTTTATTTATTTACCGACCATAGCGATTGTCGATTGATTATTTTGCCATGTGCTTGTTAATGTAACATCACTAAAAAAATGTGAGATAATTAGTACATCATTTGTTTTCGATGGAATCTGACTCTAGACATAATTTTACAGTACAATAAAACAATTTAAAATTTAAGAGTTTTATCAAATTCTTTGTGTTCATTTTTCAATATTTGAAAAATTATATATGTTTTTTGTTTCCCTATTTTGCGGACATGCATTCTTCTGCCAAAGTCATTTTACTCAAAGATTTTTTTCAAATAGACTCTTATTATAATATATGTGCATTTTGCTGCTTTACAAATAAGTTACTCATATGAAGAATATATTTTTCACACATAACCTTTTTTGGAAAATGGAAATATTATTTGTACAGATAGTTCTATAAACACTGATATGATCATTTTGCGACGCTTATTTTTTAAATGGCAAATGTGTGAAAAATATATTTCTATCACATATGTTATTTGTAATTTTTTTATACGCTTATTTTTACTACTACTAACAAAATTATTTCAAACATCGACAACCATAAAAGTGGTCATGTTACAGTTTGTAAACTTTAATTTTTGTTTTTTATTTTTTATTGCAAATTATTTATTATGGTTTTGTTTGTACAAAGGAATTTTTTTCCTTGCTTAAAAGTTTCAATAAATGTCAAAATAGCACAATGAAAAATTGTACAGGAAATCAGAAATAAAATAATTTTCATAATACATGTGATAATGAGCTGTGTATACATAATTAAGCAAATCTTAAATTTTTTAAGCAAATCTTAAATTTTATACGTACGTCCATTTGCTAGCTGTAGTCTATATCACTATATGGTTGGCGGTTTTACAACTTGATAATTAGTAATTATTAAACCAAGAGATAATTGTTGTGGGGTTTCATGCATTTGTACAGGCAATGCTTGCATTAGCAAAAATTGAATTTTGACAAGGACCCAAATAGACCTAATGTTGTGAAAATATTAATATGTTGCCGCGATGCAGCGAACTAAATTAGATTGTAGGATATAATTTTTATAAAAATTCATACCCGAAATTTCAGATTCAAGCTCGTTATTACGCAAGCCTTCTCCAATTCTATGCCCATTTAGGATCGGTTTCTATCATTGGGGAAAATAGAAAATTAATTTCCCTATTGACAAAATCTCACGCGTTGGATTCGCATTCCACTCTCTTGTTAAAACTTAAAAGACTTATTACCATTGTAAAATGGGATAAACCTACACGGACTGGTTTTAATTAAATATTGATGAATTGTTACAGTAGCATTTAACTATAAGTGGTTGCCTACTAAAAGATGAACAATGCAATATTGCAATTTCATTTCGGGATTCTTTGAAAGCTGATGGCAATATCTCTATAGTTGAAGCTGAACAAAGGGCAATCAACATTGGTCTGCAACTCTGTTGGGCGAAAAACATACGTAACATTTGGCTCGAGATAGATTCTAATCGAGCACAAGCTTCTTGCTCATCAAGTGAGAAAGGATCCTGGTATATTCAATATATCACAAAATGCATCAAAACTTATTAGGATATATTAAGGGCTTGTTCGATTCATTGCTAGGAAAAGGTGGGAATAAAAAAATATTTTCTCTCTTCTTTTTTAACCACACACACATTCTCCAATACAATATTAACCACACATTTTTACGGAAATTCGTGCATACATTTCCAAGCAATGAATCGAACAGGCCCTAAATGTCAAGCTCACTCACATTCTCGGAGACGCAAGACAGCCGCGAATTGGTTTGCTTCTCAAGCTTGTGACTCTAGGGGCTTTACACTCATCAACAACAATCAGCTTCAAGGCTCCATACTTGGTATCCTCGGGCTAGATAGATTGGGCCTTGCAAATCTTAGTGTTAACAATGGAAAACATTCTAGATTGTAATAGGTTCTCTAGCACTTTACTGTTGATTGTCTATAAATGTGATTGTCTAGAGATAGCGGGTATTCAATTTTGCTTAGTTTGTTGTAATATTATTATTAGGAAGCCGAAGGCTCCTTCCTTTGTAAAATCTTCATTAAGCTAATTATATTAAAAAATAAAATTAAATAAAATAAGTTGGACTTTAATTCCAATTGGATTAGATTTTTATTTTTCTATTAAAACAGTTTTATAAGTACTGAATAAAAAAATTGAAGAGTTCTTCAATTATCTACCTAAATAGTTGATTCTTATGCGAATCCCCATTTTTAATCTCGTATTCATATTGACTGCACTTTTCACTTACATCAGTTGGTACGAGAGCATAATCTACACTCCTGACAATGGTATAAGGAGAACTAATTAGACATTATGATGTCAAAATTGATATTGGGGATCGTAGGGGCTAACTAATACAAATCTGCCAACAATTGAAAACTTTGGCACAATTGATGTCTGGGTTGGAAGACCTTTTCGGCTATGATAGAGATGGAAGATTTAGGGTTTGTTATATACACAATAAATTTTCACTAATTTTTATTAACTTTTTCTTTAATCATTTTCAACTACTCATATAATTATTTTATTTTTTATTTTCAACTATACATCTAACACGTCATTCGAATAAATCTTTAATATAATGACTCTCAGGATTCGACTTTTGATGCATTTTTATATATTTTAATTCATTCTCTTTGAAATTTGAATTTGATTAAATCAATCACATCTACTTATACTGTGATACCGTATACTATACCAATCTATATCATTTAATTCCACTAATTCTCTCTCTTATATCACATGAAAATTCATAAAAACTAGCTGTTTCACCCGTGCGTTGCACGGGGGACAAATTTTTCAACTAATAACATTATTGATAGATGTTAATAATATTAACATGAAATCCAAAAAAAAATTTAAAATAAAGAATGAGTTACAACAATAAAATTAAAGAATTTAGCTTGAAACAATTCTATAAAAATTTCAATATAATTTTTCCTATATTTCGTACTAATCCATCGTGCAAATATGCAAGAAACAATTCGCGAAAATCCACACAACTTAATTTACTATTCTCCATAGAATAGTAACTTAATTATCATTTATACCGTGCTTTGCAGAGATGATAATTCGTGACAAATTGTGATAATATATTACATTTTGTTATTTCAAGATTAATCTACTAATGTAAACCCAAAATAAAATAATATTAAATATTATATTTATCAAAATAACCATACTAAAATAACTATACTAACATTAAGTAGAGCTCATTGTTTTTCTTAAAAATTATTTTACATTTTATTATATGCAATTATAAATTGAGAGATATTAATTATTATACATCAAGATAATGTGCATTATTAAAAATTGCTATGTAAATAATAATATTTAAATGTTAATTATGAAATATAATCAAGTATAAAGATATATTATAAAAATAATAATGTAGTGAGTACTGAGTTGACATACCCTAAACTATTTCTTCCATGTTGGGAATATCCTCGTTCGACTCCATCTTCATTTACTCTAGGTTGAAGCGGATGATATAAGAATTCTGCACTTCCATTCCCCATCCCCTGTCTATGTCCTCGCCCACTAGAAAATTTTCATCCCCGTCCACACCCATTTGTGATTGTTTAATCTAAGATTTTTGCTTTGACATTTTATTTCTTTAATAAATACCTTCTAATCTAAATATATTAAACACGTATATTAACCTATTAGGTATAAACTTACTAATTTAATATATTCGGCATATTAAATATTGAATAATTTGGTATAACATTTAAATTAATTTGGATATGATAAATAAATCGAAATATATAAGATTAATACTTAAAATATACAATCTAACTGATTATACTTAAAAATAAAATAAAATATCAACAGGAAAATTTGATATAAAATAAATAATTCAAAGTAGGTAGGATTCTTAATATTTATTTAGGAGATGAAAACTTAGATAAATATTTAACATAGTCGAAAGCTAATTAAAATATTCTAATTGAGTCATATAATTCAAATAACTGATTGAGTCGATAAAAATTATTATATAATTGTTGGTTTAAGTAGTGTCAAATAAAAAATGATTACTATTTGAATACCTATTTTTGGAGCTTGTCACTTAAAAAAAGAAAAAGAAAAAAGGAGCAGATCCTTTGAAACACACGAAATTATACAAAAAAAATATTAATATTTTCTTGTGGCTGTAACTCAAAAGAAATATCATGTAAATTACAAAACATATGAAAATCAAAAGAAAAGCATATTTTGAAAAAAAATGATACTGAAAAAGTAAATAAAGCTAATTAGGGACTAATGATCACTCGAATTACTTTACAAGAAGATGTAACAGCCCAATTTTAAAAATTCAAAATCTTACAGGTGTTAACTTAACTTTTTTTTAAAATACATCAAAGATAAAATAATTTCGTAAGCACATTTTCCTTCAGTAACAATATAATTATTTTTTATTTTTGAAATAATTATGTTTCTCCATATTTAGCAATTTAATTAATTTTGATTAATTTTTCGCCTAATAAAACTATCTCTTTTTTCAATGAAAATATATCCAATAAAATCTAAAAAATATAATTAATTGTAATTAATATAATTATTTCTTGTTTTTACCTAATTATTTATAGAAATAATTTATTATTTATAAATAATTAGTTTTTTACCGCAATTTTAAGAATTGTATGAATATAATTTTAATGAGATTTTATAATTAAAAAGATATCTTGCATGTCGAAAGATGTCTTTCATTTTTTAGGAAAAATCTAGTCAACAATGGAAATCTAACTACTTTTAATTATTATTTATTTTTTCATTAACGTTATGTTTCTATTTTTGTAATATAATTAATTTTGGTCAAGCAAACGGTCTCAATTTTACCATTAAAATCAAGTCCAATTAAATTATAACAGTATTATTAATTTTAATTGATTGTAATAGAATTATTTGTAATTAATTTTCATTTTAGCTAATTATTTATGAAAAGAATTAATTATTTTTGCAATAATCATTTTAATATCGGTCGACTTACTTTACGATAAGATGTAACACTCTAATTCAAAGAATCAAAAATCTTATAGGTGCTAACTTAACCATATTTTAAAATACGTAAAAAGAAAAATTAATTTTGTAAGCACATTTTTCTTCGCTGCAGCAATATAATTAATTTTAATTATTTTTCATTTTGTGAAACAATTATATTTCCCCCTTTTTAGTAATTTAATTAATTTTGATTAATTTTCGTCTAATAAAACTGTCTCAATTTTCATCCAATGAAAATCTCTCAAATTTCATCCAATGAAAATCTATAAAATTAAATATAAAAAATATAATTATTTGTAATATAATTAATTCTTGTTTTAGCTAATTATTTATAAAAATAATTTATTATTTCTAAATAATTAATTTTTTAGCCGCGATTTTAAGAATTATATGAATCTAATTTTAAAGATATGTTATAATTAATAAGATATCGTGCATGTCAAAAGATACCTTTCATTTTTTTACGAAAATTAGGAAAAATCTAGTAAACCATAGCAATCTAATTAATTTTAATTGTTATTTATTTTTTAATTAATGCCTTTTTCTATTTTGGCAATATAATTAATTTTTATTAATTTTTGTCCAACGAAACCATGTCAATTTTCGTCCATTGAAATCAAGTCTAATTAAATCGTAATAGTATTATTAATTTTAATGAATTGTAATAGAATTAGTTTTAATTAATTATTATTTTTAGCTAATTATTTATGAAAATAATTAATTATTTCTAAAATAAACATTTTAATATCATCACTTTTAAGAATTGCATGAATTTAGTTTTGAAGAAATCTTATAATTTAAAAGATATATTACAATTTAAAGGATTTATTTTTCATTTTTAGGAAAAACCCGCAACAATTTAATGATTTTTTTAAAATTAATTATATTTTCCCCTTTAACAGTGTAATTAATTTTGAGCAATCTTTGTCCACCAAACTCATGTCTAGCTAAATATTTGCAATATAATTTATTATTTTAATTAATAATAGTTTAAATAGTTATATTAAATTTTTGTATTTAAGTTAATTATTTCTAAAAAAATACTATTTCCAAAATAATTTGCTTGATAACCATAATTTTAAGAATTATATGAACCTAATTTTAAAAATATCTTATAATAGAAAAGACATCTTAGAATTTAAAAGATATAAATATATATTCAATTAATTAAAAATCAATTAATGTTACAATTGAATGATTAATTGAAAAAGTGATGTTATACGTTTCTTTTAATTCTTATGTAAAAATTAAATGAATCATAAATTTTTATCCAATCAAAATTAAATCTTAGTGAAATCACTAATTTTAATTAATTTTCATTTATTAGCTAATTATTATTTTTAAAAATAATAAATTCTTTCTAAAATTAATAAAAGGGTCCAACCTATGTTATAAATTTTCATGTCACACATTTATTTTAATTTTTATGTAAAAATTTCGTGAATTGTAATTTTTCATCACCCAAAAAATTAAATTTTATAGAAATCACTAATTTTAATTAACTTTTATTCTTTAGCTAATTATTTTTAAAAATGATTGATTGTTTTTAAAATTGATTATTGGGTCCAAATTTAATTTTTAAATTTTTTAGTATAAATTGGGGATTATAGTGGTGGAATTTTGTCTCAAACTTGGGCCAATTGCTAGTAAGTTTTTTTTAAATTTTTGGGTAAAACTTTAATGAATCGTAATTTTGTATTGCAAAAAAAATTGAATCTTAGCGCGATTGTTAATTTTAATTAATTTTTGTTTCTTAGCTAATTATTTTAAAATAATTAATTATTTCTAAAATTAATTAAGTAACAGGTCTGATCTTATTTTTTTATTTTAATGTTAAATCTTTATTTGAATTTTTGTGTAAAAATTTAATCAATGGTAATTTTGTATGGCATAAAAATTAAATGTTAGTGAAAACTGTTAATTTTAAATAATTTTATTTTTTAAATATGAAAATTATGAAAAAACGATCAATTAAAAATTTATTCCAATTCTTGGAACATCCTTATATTGTTCAACACATAAACATATAAATTAAAGATTTGTACGAAAAAATAAAGGAAAAATTGAAATTTGTAATATTTAAAATAAAAATATATAATATTTGTCCAGGTAAACTAAATTATAATTGATAATAACAGAAGTTAATGAGGTAAAAAATTAAATTTGTAATTTGTTATTGAAGTTTGGATGTTAAAGTGCAAATATAATGAGACATCTCATTATATTTGAATTTCTGTCTGGCTTGTCGATTAAAGTCAATAAATAACAAATTATCAAAATTTTTGATGTTATTACATCAGTAGTCATTAATTTATATTTAAGTTAGACACTAATTTATATGTTTACAGTAAATTTTAATATTTTTTAAAAATAAAAATTTATATATTGATAGATATACTTGTTTTAAAAACTTTCTAGTCAAACGAAAATAGAATCACAAATTATTATTTTTATATGTAGAAAATAAAAAAAGAAGAGGAAATGATAGAGAGAGTATTTAGATATTATGAGATTGGGTAAAATAGGGTAGAAATAATTAAATAAAATCTATATACATTAATATTAATATATTATTAGGGTAAAAATAAAAGAGAGTTGGATATATATTAATATATTATAGGGTAAAAAATAAAGAGAGTTGGATATAGATTAGGCAAGGAAAAATAAAAATAGAGTTTGTTTTAAACCTAGGAAAATGGATTTAAGACAATAAAAATATAATAAGAAAAAGCGCAATTTTCCATTATATATAAATTATTACATATATAGATAGAAGTTTATATTAAGCGAAATTGATAAATGGAAAAATTTAATAAATAGATTTTTTTCCTTTCTCGATACACGATTTTACAAATTATCTTTTTTTTTTGAAATTACGATTAGAAGCATTTTGAATGAAAAGAATAAAAAAATCAATTAAAAACATTTTTTGTCCAATTCTTTTTCTATATTATAGATGCATAAAAATTTCAATACTAACATGTGCTTAATTAGGATTATTTATTTGTTTATTTATCTTTTATGTATTTATCTAGTGAGGAGTTTAATTCCAATCAGATTAGGTTTTTATTTTTTTATTTCAACATTTGATTTGTTGATTATTACACGTGCTTTTATGAATATATATTAAATAAAATACAAGTACTAAAGATTTTTTTCAATTGTCCATCTAGATGGTTTATAGATGGTTTATTCTTGTACGAATCTTCATTTATAATTTCGTGTTCATTATTGTTTGAGCAACTGTTTGCATCAAACCCCCAATCTATCACTCGGATTATCGTCCAAGTGATTGAAAATAAAGAAACAACATATATAAAAGGAAAAACTAAAATTAATGAGATATAAAAACGATGTTTTAATTAAAGGTGTATAACACAAGCCCTTACTCGTGCAAGCTAAAGTAATTAGCGACCTTATTTCTGTGATTAACCCCTAAAGACATAAACCTCAGCGTCAGCGGTCCTTAATTCTGTGATTAACCCCTGGAGACATAAACCCTCGGTCAAAAGCTTCGTCCTAATCAATCGGAATCTCTGTACCTTGCCGACGATTTCGCTAAACCTTTAACCACCAAACCAGATGTGGTACCGCTCAGCCTCTTTCATCCTCGACAAGCGGCAGCAAGGGTACGAAGCCGTACAAGACCCCGAGAGCCGCCCGCTATCCCCCGGCGACACGTCATCTTCCACTGCTATCGGTACCGAACTGAAAATCTCCCGTTACTACCAGGTACGCGCCGCTCACCATGGAGTCGTGACTACTGACTGGCTCGCTCAGGCTGAAGCCGCCGTGACCTGCCACTCGGACGACGCTGCCTCGAATACCTCCATTGGCTGCGGGGACGATGCTGGAAAAGGTTTTAATGTGGTGGACGAGTTTAATAACTGGCGGAAACAGCCAGATTTGGCGGAAGCTGTGGCAGCTATTAGGGCTTTGGCGTCGTTTATTCGGTCCAGTCATGCCACGACTATGATGGAGCTCGAAATTGAGCTAAAAAAGGCCGCTCATTCTCTCAAGGTGTGCATCAGCTTCACTCCTCTTTATAGTTTTCAATTTACAATCATTAATGCTTTTCTGAAACTATGATATCTTCTTTTGTTTAGTTTTTCCTACTGCTTGATCTGTCCGCATATATTTTGAATAAGAAATCTGATTTTGCAGAATTACTATCAATAAATGATGATTAGGCAATGACCAACAATCAAACTACCTGTTTAAGGAATTGAGATTTAATTTATCTTGTGATTATGAAAACCTTTGTTCTATTTTCCAGTCATGGGACACTACCTCTATCTCCTTGTCAACTGGCTGTGATCTATTTATACGATACGTGACAAGAACTTCTGCTCTGGAGTACGAGGACTTCAGTGCAGCGAAAGCTCGCCTTCTTGAAAGAGCTGAGAAGTTTGGGGAGCTATCATTCCAGGTAATATTTGGGAGGTAAATTTGAATTATGGTGTGGTTTTGTCCTTCATTCATCCACTGGCTTTTATGAACCTGCACAATTATAATTTCAGGCTCGAAGAACAATTGCAATGCTTAGTCAAGATTTTATATTGGATGGCTGTACCATTTTGGTGCACGGTTTCTCACGTGTTGTTTTGGAGGTTTTGAGAATGGCAGCACAAAACAAGAAACTCTTTCGAGTGTTCTGCACAGGTGTGTGTTATATAATTTTATTACCATTCAGTTTCTTTTATATGCTACTGGAATACATTAACTTTAACTTGTTCTACACAACAATCAACTGGCTTCTTGCATAAAACACAATCATGATTCCAAGGGTTTTCCTTACAAATCTGGCAAAATTTTCGTCAGGACTCGTTTTGCTTCATAATTCAAGTGAACGTGGAATTAGTTAACAGTGATTAATGACCATAGCATCTTGTATCTTTTCCGAAGAAAAGATCTTGTCTCTTTTTTCCTTTTGATCTTTAATGGGGTGTAATCGAGAACTTTCCAACGATATGGATGCATTTGACTATACCCAGTTTTGAACAGTGGCTATCGCCGATTATAACCTGACAATTGAACTGTACATAGGTTCGCAATTGTATTATTTTCGGTTAATATAAATTAGCAAATTCATATGTACAAAGTCAATGCTTTAATTTATTCTCAAAGCAAATGTGTTTGATTATAAGATTACTGGAATGCAGAGGGAAGACCTGACAGGACAGGATTACGACTGTCTAATGAGCTTGCGAAGCTTGATATTCCAGTGAAGCTTTTAATAGACTCTTCTGTGGCATATAGCATGGATGAAGTAGACATGGTTTTTGTTGGAGCAGATGGAGTTGTTGAAAGTGGAGGCATAATAAATATGATGGGAACTTACCAAATTGCATTGGTGGCTAAAAGCATGAACAAACCAGTTTACGTTGCTGCAGAAAGCTACAAGGTAATTTAGATGTTTCGTGTTTGGCTTCTATATTATTCTACACACAATAGTAGACCTTTTACCATTGTTAAGATGATCAAATCCAAATTTCAGATAAGAGTTGGGACACTTCTGGAAACATAGTGTATGTTCAGGTAAAGTTTTTAGGTTAAATAGTTGTTGGGACCTCGAGATATATGCTTCACAGTAAGTGGTGATTTGAGATGTGTGAATACCTGATAATATTGATGTTTTTTAACTTTGACTGAGTATTAGAAGTTAACTTAGGTACAAAAGGTTAAAATGATTACAGGTTGGTAAATTCCCTTTTTTTTCCTTGCAGTTTTCTCGTCTCTCTCCGCTGGACCAAAAATACATGGTACCTGCATTGCGTCCGATTGATTTTGGGGTACCAATTCCATCCAAGGTCAAGGTTGAAACATCTGCCCGGGATTATACACCACCTGAGTATCTTACTTTACTCTTTACAGATTTGGGTGTTCTATCCCCATCGGTGGTAAGTGACGAGCTCATCCAGCTAAACCTATAACAATGGCTAGATCAAATTTTGCATCACAACTAACTTAGCAGCAATTGAATCAATTCAATCAAGTGCATATTCAGTATTCAGCTTTGGATCATACTGAATCATAAGGTTGGATAAATTATTTTTCTTTGAGAAAAAAAAAAGAAGAAAGAAAAATGGAGAAACGGCACAATTAATTTTTGTATTACATTGGGTTGTCTTAGAATCCTGAGGAAGGGAAAGGAACGTGGATTATATATTTATATAATAATTTTAATAAACTAGATGGCAATGCCTAAAGCAAGGAAAGTTTGGTAGTGCTTGTTTGGTTAAGTTACTTTTCACTATTTTATTCATTTTCGTTATTTGTGACTTTTTTTCCGTGATTGTAATGTATTTAAACTACTAATCCAATTATCGATCTCTTTTAATTTCCTTTTTCTGCGAGGTATGTGATGTGATGGTTTGCTTCTTTTCTTTCATGAAGACGTATATAAGATTCCATGCATGTTATGAACTTAAGCACTTCGTCCTTTCCCCTGTATCAAGAAACGTTATAAAGCAGAGTCAGAAAGGAAAGAAAAAGAACTGTAAACGAATTGAAGCAAGAAAGGAATACAAGAAAGTTAAAAAGTCACAAACAAATCATCAAATGAATAGCTCCTTATATCATGACCAGCAAAACATATTCAAAACTATCACCTTATTTCTCCTTCAAGAAATGCAGCATCTTCATCTTCATCTACATTTTCTTGCTAATCTTCTTACTGGGGAACACTGCAATAGTCATCGTCTTAATCTTGAAGCCCCAAATGCCCGAATTTTCTCTCCAAAAGATCAACGTTCGATCTTACAAGATTGACATAAACAATTCCAACCAAAACATCTTTGTTTCCTGTGTTTCTTCTCTGATCCTAAATGCTGAGAACCCAAACAAGGTGGGGTTAAGTTATAGCCCTACGCGTTTTCATGTCATCAGCGAAGGGTTGGTGGTGGGGTTGATAAGAGTCCCTCGGTTTCATCAGCCACCTCAGAGTAGAAACGTTAGCGTGGAGATTAGTGCGTCATTTGAGTGCATGAATGTTAGCCAACTTTTCTCTTCCAAAGATGGTCGTTTGTTCAAGCTTGGGATGTTAGGTGATGTAAGAACTGAGGTTAGGATTCTTAGTGTGACACTTCCAAAGCTGAAGATAGTTTTGGACTGTGAAATAAGTGTGTCACACCTATCATTTGATGATGGAGTTCATATTATGAGATGGATTAAGAACAATAGTAAGGTAAGGATTTTGAAATCTTCTTGTCGATGTTTTACATTAAGTTTTCTATAAGTTTTCTTGTGTTCTTCTGAATGATTGCCTGGTTTTTAATATTTCAGATTTCGCTCCCTCTGAATCACAAAGCAATCTCCAAAAAGTGCTCTTTAGGTATTTTGATTTGATGTAATTCACCAGACAACGATTCTTGATAGAAGATAATATCACGTCCAAATCTCAAGTCATCCAATGATAATGGATCATTGAGGAAAATATTCTGTTACTCGTAATCAACCTGTAAAATTGCTATTTGTTTCTTTAAGAAGTAAGAAAAAATTGTAAAGAATATGAAAACAATTCTTTTTGACGGATATTTGTAAATAAATTATTTTCAAGAAAAGTTTTATCTAACCTGCTCAAATTATGAAATCTAATTGTCTAAATTGTTGGTTGGTCATCATTTATATAAATATCTATGTTCGGCTTTTCTCAAAATATATTCTTAATTCTTGTGAAAAGAAAAAACTTTCATAAATGTGATGGATAGAGCATTAGTTTGAGTCACTAGTTGAACCATTTGGACCTGCTAACTGTTATAACTCAGGTTCAACATCAACTAACCACAAAGAAATGAAAAACACACAAGTCTAATGTCAAAATTGAAAATTCTTTAAAGAACAATATGGAGGGCTCATCTAAACATAAAAAGTATGAAGGAAATATCCAGATAATCGATTCTATACTACATTGCTCGGTTTGATTGAACTAATTGGCTTAAAAAATATGCTTTAATTATTAAATAAAAATGTTAGTAATGAACCAAGTAACCAACGAAGGCATCCCCGTGTGAGAACACCTTGACAAACGAAGTCATAGTTTGTCCTCGATTTGATCGTCCAGGTAATCTTACCTGTTGGTGGGGCCCGAAGTGGGAACACATTACATTGTACGGTGTGCCTATTGCTTTTTTTTTTTTTTTTTTTTTTTTAACTTTTATTTTTCTGTTCCTCAGTAAGTTACCATTAAAGTATTTAGTATTTATAAGGTTCTAATGCACTATAAAATCTTGTCATAGATATAGACGAAATATATCAAAGAAGTGAACCACTCTTCTCTTTGTTGAACTTTCCCCAAATAAATTATATGAAAGACCAAAAAGTCCAACCTATCTAGTTTGCACGTCCGTGATCACCTGCACACGCGTGGGCAAGCCCACGCGTGCACGTGGCGCCCTTACAAGGCGCCACGTCATCCTGCGAATTTTTTTTTATTTTTTTGGTATCTACGTTAGATGAGACGAATAATATATAACTGCCCCTTGATGGTGGGGGGTCCGTGTGAACCCCACGAATTTTTTTCCGAGCGTGGGCATTAGAACATTTCTCCTAGTTTGCAATAGAAAAACCAAAAATGTACCATATCAAAAATTGTGACCACCGACAGAGGCATCCATGCCTCAACCTCAACCTCATGTGTTACCCCAATCTTACATGATGATGTGCTGTGTAATTTATGTCCTCTAGCTCTCATATTTGATTCAATAAAAACGATTCATACATATCGTTAAATTCATGTCCTCTCCTAACATATTTCATTCAATGAAAACGGTTTAATTATATCATTGAATTAGAACACTTAATTCGATACGTAAACTGTTTTAATTGGATTTAACAAAATTAGAACAACGACAGATGCAAACTAAAGTCAATAATCAATTCAAATTAATTAATTGATTATCGACCATTTGAATTTAAAACCAGGCACGTGACAATTACAACAACAATCCACATATTATAAATTATGTACAGCTGGCTCTAGAGCTGCATTTTTGACATCCATGGCGAAAGTGTCATTTTTCTTGATCTTGAACTTCATTGAATTAGTTCTCTCCATCCAACCAAGTGATAGCAGCCTCGTAGGGCGTCGAAAATCAACGCTACTCTTCGTCTTTGGCGACTCTTTCTTCGACCCTGGCAATAACAATTACATTAACACAACCACTCTTGATCAAGCCAATTTTTGGCCCTATGGAAAAACCTATTTCGACCATCCCACCGGAAGATTTTCCGATGGCCGCTTGATTTCCGACTTTATCGGTAAACACACACACACACACATAGAGATATGTATATATAAGAATGATCTAAGGAACACTGTGTCAGTACTGCATTGATACATGGCATATATTATATATAATTTTTTATAATATTGCAGCTGAATATGCAAAATTGCCGTTGATTCCACCTTATCTGCAGCCAAGAAATGAGACAATTTACTGTGGGGTAAACTTTGCATCAGCTGGAGCTGGGGTTTTACCAGAAACGTTTCACGGGGCGGTGAGTTTTTCCTGTTTAACTTCATGCGCATGGTAATTTTTGCCAGGCTAGGTCAAAATATATATAATTATAAACAGTTCTAACTGTGCTATAGTATTTTTTGGTGATGGTAACTATACTATAGTTTTTTTTTGTTGGGTAGAGATTTCTAAAAAAAATTCCTTCTAAACTCATCTCGATGTTAACCATAACTCTATAATAAAATAATAATTTTCTCTAATTTTCAGACACATTATCACCATTTTTCATAACATTTTTAAAGAAAATTTTTCATTACATTTTAATCACATAATATAAGTGATTTTTCCAGAAATTTTATAAAACAAATACATACTAAGTGATTTTGACCTTTTAAGATGAGCCCGTCGAATAATTATATATTCTACATTTAAATTAATTTTTATATTAAATAAGAAATTTGTGTTGCGTTAATTTGGTAAAGACATATAAAAAAATGTAATATTCTTGCCTCTCGTTATTTAAAACATGTAAATTAAAGAGTCTAAATTTAGTATTTCATTTTTTGTTTTTAGATTATCTAATTCAATAAAAATCTTGATCGTTTTTCAAATTTTAAATTATATCATCCAATCGAAGTACTAAAAAAAATAAAATAAAGAGGAAATGTAGACACGTTTCCATGCATATAATGTGATAAGACAAGAAAGAAGTGAATGGATGTGAAATCTCCACTCCGAGTTGTTTGCATTATTTGATTGACCGCCGTCCATGCATGCTTTTACCTTGAAGTTAAACTAGGGGAAATCTAGGGTTTAATTGGTGAAACTTTTTAAGAACTTGAAAAGAACTTTTTTAAACCGAATGCATGGTTAGAAAGTCAAGTAAATGTTGTGGACAAAATATGAAAAATAAGATAAGTTGATTATTTTGTCAAACACGCCTACTTTCAACTTTATAGGCTTTAATTCAAACGTTTTTGTCTCGATTGTCATGAATGATGTTTTAATTAACAATTAACTTGTAAATAATAAAATACTTAATCACATGCATTTGGAGTTTAAGTCAACCAAGTAATGCATTTGGGCAGAAAGCTTCGCCTTTATGTTAGGTTTAATCACACTTCTAGCTAGTATGTTGCTTTATTCTTCCAATCCTTCCCTTTTCTATCCTAGACTAGATACCGTGTTATTTGGCACTCTTTTAAGTCTTAACACTAAATGAGGATTATTTATTGACAATGTGACAATTCACTGAGTAGAACGAGTTTCGTACAAATAGATGATCAATATTAATTGGTTTGAAGTATTTTGGACTACATTGATTAGTATTGTGCAGGAATTTATAAATTTTTATATTAAAGATAAGATTTACTATCTCTCGTGAGTGTAGCTAGTATCTAACTTTTTTTTTTTTTGATTTAATGATATCATACAGGCAATCAATCTTAAAATGCAGTTAAAATACTTCAAGAAAGAGGTAAATGTTCTAAGAAATAAGGTGGGGAGTTTTGATTCGAAAAGGATTTTATCAAATGCTGTGTACTTATTTAGTATCGGAACGAATGATTACATAAGCCCTTTTGTGCTCGAAAATTCATCCATGCTACCTTCTCATGGGGAGTACATCGCAATGGTAATTGGCAACCTCACACAAATAGTAAAAGTAAGTCGATTATGTATGTGATAAAATAAGAAAACTTCGTACTTAAATGTAAGTTTGATCGAGCTTATGAGCGCGTGTAATATATTTGCAGGCAGTATATGAAAGAGGGGGTAGAAAATTCGGGTTTATGAACTTAGGAGACTTGGGTTGTTTTCCGGGTTTGAGAATTCTTGAACCACAAGGTATAGGCAAGTGTTTGAAAGAGGCATCAACATTGGCCAAGCTACACAACGAGGCACTCCGAAACTCCCTCTTAGAATTGAAGAATCACTTGAAGGGCTTCAAGTATTATCTATACGATTTCAACACTCATCTTCGACAAGTGATGAATCACCCATCTAAATACGGTATTATTATGATCATGTTTGTTAATAACTTATTGTACTTTTAACATTTCTAATGTCGAGAGTAAAGTTTTACCCCCTCTCCTACGATACCAAATAGTCGTAAGGGTTAAAAACCCAATTACGTTGGGTTTGGGGGGAAAAACGCCAAATCAATCAAAAAGTAGGTTTTTCCTCCTTAACATTATTTTGCATTGTAGGAAAGGGGGGAAAATCCAACTTTGGGTTTTTTCACCGCCACATTAAAAGTATTCTTCATTCAGATAGTTAATGATTTGCTTCGACACTTTATAGTTGTGTTGATCTTGTGCGTATATTTGTAGGTTTTAAAGAAGGTGAAAAGGCATGTTGCGGAAGTGGACGTTTTAATGGCATACTTAGTTGCGGAGGAAGAAGAGGAGTGAAAGAATTTGAGCTTTGTAAAAATCCAAATGAATTCGTCTTTTGGGATTCTTATCATTTGACGGAGAGTATGTACAAACAAATGGCACGTCAAATGTGGCACAGACCATCTCAAGACCTTGAAGTGTTGGGCAATTTCTTCAATGCTTCTAAAATTAATTAATTTCGTTCAATTTTTTTACAGTATGCTATATTTGTTCATACTATTATTGAAAGATTTATACATAATTGATGAATGCTTATTTATTAATGTTATTATTTTTAGTAATATTTATCATTTTTTATAAGTTTTTGGGTAAGAACTACCGTATTAGGTCATCGTAACTAAAATGAACCTAATATCAGGCGTGGGCTGAGTTAAGCTTGGGCCTTTGGGGTGAAGTCTAATCAAATCGGTTTGATGAAAGTTGAATACAAGTTGGGTTGGGTTGGTCTGTTTAGGTTTTGGCCCTGTTGCCATTTAATTTTATTTTTTAGAATTTGAATGATTGCAAGACTCAATTCAATTCTATTTATTGAAGATTTTGTAAAACTATATACGTCAAGTTTCTATTATAATTTTTTACTCATTTCTTGACAACTTTTTCTCATTGTTGTGTGTTTTTTATTTTAATTAATTTCTCTGTCTATTTATAGTCAAGTTCATTATTGAATTTAGTTATATTTAATTGGGTTATCATATCATATAGTATTTGAATCCAACATATTCAATTAGAAATTAAAAATTGAAACCCCATGTAGCAATCGAGAAAAATTTCTAGCACTGGAGCACTGCATTTAGTACATTAAGTCAATAAAAATTGTCCACCTACACACAAGAGTCCATGTAGTGGAAAATCCAACCCGACCAGAGCGGGTTTGGTTGGATTGGGTGGGTTTTTGCCGAGTGCTTCATCGCACGTGATTGAAAATATGGGGACCTAATTGATATTCCACTGACAGTTTAGCGGCCAAATCTGAAAATAACTTTTTCCGCTTCTTCTTCTTCTACTGGCCCAACCGCCCTAAAACCCTGAACCCTTTCCTCGCACAGCTCAGTTAACATGGGAAAAATGGGGGGCGTTAAAGCATCCAAAACCAGCAAAGACCTAGACCACATACAAAACGACGTCGCTGCGTTTGCCTCCTCTCTCGGCTTCTCTGCCGCACCTTCTTCCTCCGCCGCCGGTTTCAATGATTCCGATTTCCGCAAAACTGGGATTCTTAAACCCCATTCCCGACCGCCAAAAAATTCGGACAGAGCTAAGGTTAAGAATCCCCGCGAAAAGGATAACAAACATACACCCAGAAATAACAGCAAAAGAAGCAACAGCAATCCCAAACCCAATGCTAAATCAGCTCAAGTTCAGGCCCCTAATTTCAGCAACGGCAATTTAATCAAAGAACGCGATAGTAAATTTAAAAATCTTCCAAAGCTTCCGGTGATGAAAGCTAGTGCAATGGGCGTTTGGTACGAAGATGCTGCCTTGCTGGAGAAGAAGGTGATAGGGGATAATAAGAAGATTGAGTTCAAAAGTGTGGATGAGTGGAAAGGTTTGGTGGAGGAAAAGAAGAAGTTGGGTCAGCGTTTATTGGCCCAATATGCCAATGAGTACGAGTCATCAAGGGGGCAAAGTGGGGATATTAAGATGCTCATTGCCACACAGAGGTCAGGGACTGCGGCAGATAAGGTGTCTGCATTCTCTGTCTTGGTAGGGGATAACCCGGTTGCTAACTTGAGATCAATCGACATGCTTTTGGGTATGATTCATGTCATTTATTTCATTTACTGTTATAGTTGTACTTGATTTTCTTGTCTTTATAATGTTTGGTGTGATTATGTTGTTTGATTGGAATTTTAAGTTACACCATTAATTCTGGACAAATTGTCATTGGGTTTGAGAAGTTTGGGATGTTCGGTGGCATTCAGGCTGTTTGTTTTCCAAAAAAATTATTTTTTTTGGGTGTTAAGGAGCTATCATAACTTCAATGATAATCTTTGACAGGAAGTATCAATTTGATAAATACTGGGAATATTACTTTCGTATTGGTTATCGAACGATCTCCAAATTTGACAATAAATGGATGCTAGCAGTGTACTAGATTGCTTTGTAGGAGATTGCTTTTGGACTGTACATTCACTGGGTACTGCATAGAAACTGAATTTGTATCAGGCGTGATAAACTTTGATTTTTCTGAAAAGTTGCTTTTAGTTTGAATGGTTGTGGGTTCACGAAATGTGTAGTTAATAATGAGTAATTGTTTTTTAATTGTATTTAAAATTGAAGTTCCACTCGACCGATAGCAGAAATAAATTTCAGTTTGAAAAATGTTGAGAGAAACACAAATAATTAGTTTGTCACATCAATTTTGTGTTCTATAACTTGAGGTTTCGTATAAAATTACATGTAGGAATGGTGACATCAAAAGTCGGTAAGCGCCATGCTTTGACAGCCTTTGAAGCACTCAAGGAACTTTTCATATCGAGGTTAGCACACTTTTTCTAAGTCTCTCTGGTTGGTTCAATTTGAGGATTCAAAATTAAAAATTTTCTCTTTTATTGTAACAAATGCCAACCAGTTGAAATTTCCTGTCTCAAGGATGTGTGTTGTAATTTGTAAATAACAAGTTTGTTTTTTATTATTGCCCATCTGTTACTATGCATACAAAATAGAATTTGTATTTGCCTCAATTTTCATTTCAGTTCAGTGGCTTTGTGCAATATTTAACATTGTCTATATTAATTTATCAGTCTATTACCAGATCGTAAGCTGAAGACTCTTGTTCAACAGCCTCTAAATCATCTCTCAGATACAAAAGATGGTTATTCTCTTTTACTATTTTGGTATTGGGAGGAATGTCTGAAGGAAAGGTATTTTTCTATTTACTTGTTCATATCAGTCTTGTTGAGTAATGTTGAGTGACACTTATCGGAGACGAGAATTTGGGATTATGTCTATCAAATTTCTTTTGTCTGGTTCAGTGAGATAATAAATCACAGTATTTACAAAATTTGCTTTTTTATTTCTTGACCATTGTAATTTGTTTCACAAATAGTCAAATACCTTGGTTAAATTAACATAAGAATTTGCATCTTAAGAGTTCTATGCTCTCGGTTGCTTCGTGTTAACAAACAAATAGATGACCATTTGATAGACACTAACATTCATGTGGAATATCCTGGATGAATTGTAGGTATGAACGCTTTGTTTCTTCACTTGAGGAAGCATCACAAGATGTCTTGGATATCCTTAGAAACAAGGCATTGAAGGTTGGATTTTCTTGTCTTTGGTTTTTGCCGTTATCTTAGTGTTTTATGCATCTGAAATAACTTGCATGCATTTCCGTTATCCTTGATAAGTGAAAAGTATCTGGGAGTACTACTCCTTCCTTTCAAAGGAAAAAGTTGAAATCTTTCAATCCACTATAGGAAATAGAGGTCCGAAGTTTATGTTAATTTCTCATGTTTACCTGTGCCCAGACTATGTATACGTTGCTACGAAGCAAATCAGAGCAAGAGCGTCGTCTGCTCTCTGCATTAGTTAACAAGGTAAAATTTGAGCTTTTGTATTGCACTAACAGTAACTCAATTAAGCTTCAAATATATTCTTATCTTCTTATTCTCTACAGCTAGGACATCCTGAAAACAAAGTTGCATCTAATGCTGATTATCACTTGGCAAATCTTTTGGCTGACCATCCTAATATGAAGGTACTATTTGTATCGTGTTATTTTTTTCGGTTTCATTATTTTTACGGGGCATTGTTTTAGCTAACAGAATTCTACTCCGAAGAGTGACCTTTAGAAACTACGCCATAGATATATTGTTATACGACATTGTTGTTGAAATTGATTGGGCACTTACTAGGGAGTAATACAAGTTCCCCATTATTAATTAGTCTTGATATGATTATGTGTTTGCGTTCCATTATTGATTGGATGCTCGCTTACTAGTTTTGCATAGAATACTTAAAAGCTTACAGCCTTGATTTACAGTTACCTTTATTTATCATGTATTATCACTTGCCGATTTGAGATATATATATATATATATATATATATATATATATATATATATAGTGCTGAAAATTAATTGTTTTAACATGTTGCAATGTTATAGGGCGTGGTGATTGACGAAGTGGACAATTTCCTTTTCCGACCTCATCTTGGATTGAGAGCAAAATACCATGCGGTAAGTTGATATTCTGTGGTCACCTTTTGTCCCCTCCAACCTGCTAATATAGCACCTTTTCTCAAAAGTCCTCCTGCAATGATGCAGCTGTATCGTGTCTGCCTTTTTTTGTTGTTATTATAAGAGTGTTGCTTTTTCTGTAAAGTTTTGGCAGTGGAAATTTCTTTGTAAGATAAAACGGTTTCTAAAAATTGTATGCCTGATATTTCACAAGTTTGTTCGGTTCTGTTTTATTATGTGAAATAGTTGATGCTTCCCTGAATGTTGTGTTTAGTTCCCTAATTTTCTCAAGTGATTGGACTAGTACATGGTCCAACCTCCTCCTTTGGCAATGCATGTTCAGTTGTTTATCTGTTCGAATTTGTATTCTCACATTCCCAATGTTATTGAATCTGAAACGCTCAATATATTTTTATTCCCACCAATTTGCAGGTTAACTTTTTGAGCCAGATTCGTTTGAGTCACAAAGGTGATGGACCAAAGGCTGCAAAACGTTTGATTGATATCTACTTTGCTCTCTTTAAGGTATGGCCTGAAGATTTGTACTTGACGTTGTCTAGTTTTTGGTGACGCATTTTTGTATGTTCCACTTTCATCCATATTCATTCTGGACTGGTCCTTTGTCAATTTACATGACCTCTTGTCTTTTTCATAGAAAAAGTATTTGAATCCTACTTTTCAGGTTTTAATTTCTGAGGCCGGTAAAGCACCATCTGCTGTCAAGCAAAGCGAGGATGACAAAAGATCTTCCAGTTCGTTGAAAGAGAACAAATCAAATTCATTGTCAGAATCACATATTGCAATGGATTCGCGGTTATTATCAGCTCTGTTAACAGTCAGTATAAACAGTTCTCTTTCCGCCACGTTGTATACAATACTGCACGATGTGTACACACTGTTGAGCTGAAACTTGAGGAGTCCAGTTCATTACTCATTCACGCACGAGTCTCATGAAGTGTCTAAAGTATTTTCTATAAATACTTCTCCTCTCTTCCGTTACAGGGTGTTAATAGAGCTTTTCCGTTTGTTTCTGGTGATGAAGCTGATGACATAGTAGAGATCCAAACACCAATGCTGTTTCAGCTGGTATGTCTAGCAATTCCTGGAAATCGATTTCATTGTCCACACTAATTAGAGGATGTGTCAATTTTATTTTGATGAATGCTAAGCATCCTCAAAATTAACGTGTATTCTGATTTACAGGTTCACTCGAAGAACTTTAATGTAGGAGTCCAAGCATTAATGCTTCTTGACAAGATTTCATCTAAAAACCAGATTGTTAGTGACCGCTTTTATCGTGCCTTGTACTCCAAACTGTTGCTACCTGCTACCATATGTTCTTCCAAGGTGAGCAGAGCTGTCTGACTCATCTGCGTGGTTCCTGAGAAGGGTATCTCTTTATTTTGATTAGTTGGAACTTAAACACTTGGCAAACAGTCTAGATTATACACGCACGGAAATTTTAAATTGTCTACCGTCCGGCTAGGTTTGTTAACGATAGCTATATCCTAATCAATAGTTTAAGCTCTTATGATTGTTTTGTTTTGTCTTTCTGGGTGGAAGGCTCAACCACCCTTGTTGTTGTATCTGTTTGAGGCTTTTTTTGCAATAAAAGTTCAGTTTCTTATGAAAAAAAAGAATGTTGGGATATAATTTTTTGTTTTTCACCTCACTAGATCATCAAAAGCTTCAGCTTTTTTTTAGAGATGATGATCGCACTGAGCTCTGAGCAGTTATGTTTAACCGTTTATTGATGGATAATGCAGCCTAGAATAAAAAAAGAAAAAAAAAAAGCTTAAGCTTTTTTAACACAGGCTAATAGATCAATATAAATTAGTCTTCAACCTGCTTCCTCCCTCCTCGTGTGCATAGTGGAATCAATTTTTTACATCAATTGCATGCGTCGAACGTGTATAAATGCACCTTTCACATAACAATGAACCATCTCATCTCAAGGTTTAATCTCTTGAGAAGGACAAAATTAAAGCTTGTTTGGTACAGCTTTGTGGAAATCATGTTTCTCCAACATTATTTTGACTGTCAATTTCATTGACCTGATGCCTCTTTCATACTTGTTAACGCTTTTCTTTATTTTCAACTACACATTCAGAAATCTCTGAAACAAACACTTAGTTGTTTACATTCTGTCTTCATTAAATTTATTTGAGGGATTGTGTTCAATGAATAGTCTCGCGCTATTTTTCTATCTATTATGGTAGATAGAATCGCTAGACTTGTTTCACAAGAAACTCTCTCAAGATTACTAAATTATGTATAGCTGCATATTGAATAAGAGGTGCCAGCCTGGCCAGAATGACAGTCTATTATCCATTTTCAGGAGTCTAATTTCCAAATGGGTGATCCTATTTTGTTTTGTGTTTGGATTATATAATCTGCAGGAGGAATTGTTTATAGGGCTCATGCTGAGGGCAATGAAAAACGATGTTAACATAAAGCGAGTTGCTGCATTCTCAAAGCGTCTGTTGCAGGTTTCAACTCATCCTATTTCCTATCATTCTGGTCATGTTTGTCTAGACCATTCTGTTTGAATACATCCATGTGTGCAAATTCCCACTTGTTATAATACCTTGTGTTAAAGTTATGAAATCATCTAATCTGATATATCGGTTCCAATTGAGATTATTTAATTATTATCTTAAACACGCCCCCTCATGTGTAGGCGAGATTTATTTTTCCCAAACAAACCTTAGCACGTGCATAATTCATTTTAAATGGGTGGTGGTGACATTCGAATTTAGAACCTCTGCCTACTCTGATATTATGTTAAAGTTATGGAACCATCTGATTTAAAAATTTGAGTTGATAGATCGGTTCCAATTTAGATTATTTAATTACTATATTCGAAACGTTGGCATGACAAAATATAGAGCTTGTTTGGTAAACTTTCACTAAGAATGTAAACAAAGGGACATCTACTTCTATAAATATGCGTATTCATCTCCCTCCCTCCCTCCCGACCGAACTTCCCAAATAGCACAAATCAATGAATCTAATTGTTAGTTTATATTTCTTGCACCCTACTATCTTCCAGGTTGCTCTACAACTGCCACCTCAGTATGCATGTGGTTGCCTTTTTCTCCTCTCCGAAGTCCTCAAAGCTCGTCCACCTCTTTGGTAAGTCTAGTTTATTGAAGGTTATTATTTTTCCGGGGTTAAATGTATCAAAGGAATTGCTTTCAAGAGTTAGCTTTTCAGCTATTTGTAGAAGTTGCCTTCTTTTCTTTCCCTTCTGGGTTTCATTTACTAATCTAAAATTAATTTACTTTCCCATATGCAGGAACATGGTGCTTCAAAACGAGTCAGTCGACGACGATCTTGAGCATTTTGAAGATGTTATGGATGACGACGATAAACAAGCCAGTCGTATACCAGATGTGAAAGATAACAAAAAGGAAGTTGCTCAAACCAGTGATGACAGGGATAGTGATAGTGACTCTTCACTTGACAAAAGTGGTTCTACGACTTCTGGTTCCGATGAAGATGAAGATGATTTGAACCAAGCATATGGTTTGCTGGGGAAAGATGGTGTCAATGAACTCAAAGAACTTAAATCAGCATCTGATAGTAACAGAGATGAGCATCTTCACAAGGAAAACGATCGCGGGACGTTGCCTGGAGGGTACAATCCACGTCATAGAGAACCTTCTTATTGGTAACTTCCATTTATTCTTTTTGTTTGTTTTAACTTTTTTCCACCTAAATATTAACTTTTACTACTCAATCAAAGTCAAACTTCAATATCAATGACTTTATTGGTTTTCTAATGTTAAATCTCATCATGGAATAACAGCAATGCTGATCGGGTTAGCTGGTGGGAGCTAACAGTACTGGCTTCACACGCACACCCGTCTGTTGCTGCGATGGCCCAAACTCTTCTTTCTGGAGCTAATATTGTTTACTCCGGCAATCCACTTAATGACCTTTCACTCACCGCATTTCTTGACAAGTTCATGGAAAAGAAACCAAGGCAAAGTACGTGGCATGGTGCCTCTCAGATTGAACCTGCCAAAAAGGTTTGTTCATACTTCAGTCTTTTTTCACTTTTTCCTCTTATTTGGCTTCCATTCTGCAAATTTATAAATGGCTAATAAATAGGAACTCTAAGAAACTGTTTGCAAACAAATTCAAATCTGAAATGGAATTAACGTTTTGAAAATGAATGGTGGAGATTCGTATATTACATGTGACTATGTGAGTCTCATGAGATTTGGTGGATGTTATTAGTTTGACCAAATTCTATTTTAAAATAGAATTGTTTGGAACTGGGGCTAAGATGAATACTAGTTAGTAGATCCCACAAAATGTTTGGTCGAAAGTATTGTTTGATCTTTGTTTTATTGAAAACTAACTTTTGAGGTTGAATACTGATAGGAATTATGAAATTTGTGGATAATTATATGTTGTGATTTGAGAGGTGTTATTAATATTAATGTTTGACTTTGACTTTTGACTGTTGTCCAGCTTGACATGAAGAACCAGTTGATTGGACCAGAAATAGTCTCGTTGGCTGAAGAAGATGTTGCCCCGGAGGATCTTGTTTTCCACAAATTCTACATGAACAAAATGAATTCTACCAAGAAACCCAAGAAGAAAAAGAAGAAGACAGCTGATGACGAGGCTGCTGAAGAGTTGTACACTGTAGACGGCGATGGTGATGATGATGAAAGTGAAAACGAGGAGATTGAGAGAGCGTTGGAATCCGCTAATCCTGCATTAGAACTAGATGATGATGGCGATTATGATTATGATGATTTGGACAAGATTGTAAACGAAGACGATGAAGACTTGTTAGGTGGGGCCAGTGATGATGAGGATTTCCCTTCGGATGTTGCCACCATGGAAATCGATGACGGTGAAACTGTCTCCGGGGAGGAGAAGGATGAAGATGATGTTATCATAGGAGAGGCAGATGATGATAGTGATATGGATGAGGGCATTTCTCAGAGGAAGAAGAAGCTAAAATCCAATAAACTTTCTGCAAAGTCACCCTTTGCTAGCATTGAAGATTATGAACATTTGATGGATGATCCAAACTTAAGCAAAAAGACATCCAGCCAGAGGATGGATAATCCAAATTCAAGCAAGAAGACATCTAGCAAAAAGAGAAGTCGCAAGGGCACTAAAAAGGTTAAATAGTAGAAAGTGGTGAGTTTTGACTTGAAAATTATTTATTTGTAATCTCTCTTTTGAAGTTTTGCTCATCTCGTGATTTATCAATCACATATTTCAAGTTATTATGGTATTTGTATGCCTTGTAATCTTTACTACCGTTCAAATGCAAATGGTTAAATTCTAGCCAAAAATTCTAGCAAAAGGACACTCCGTAAATTTATCTTGAATCTATTTCTTTTTCAGATTATTTTCCAAATCTAGACTAACGTTTGTTATTTGGCCAACATTTTTAATAAAAACCAGACATTTAACTTAACTTGGTTAAATTTTGCTATTTATTATTTTGAGTTATGATCAAATGGGAATGATATATTTTTCACGATGGGTATGTACTCCCCTTGGTAAGGTTCCATTGGCCCCCACCAACTGGGGGGGAGAGGGGGACACATTCCCATATTACCCCCACAGTGGGTTTTTAATCGTCCCTATAGTGGATATTTGATCAAAACAACTATTATTTTGCATTCACAATTGTAATTTCGGATGAAAATTTTAAATCTTCATATTTTTGCAAAGGTTGATATGACTCCTCTTGGATTGAGGAAGTTCGTTCCATCGAGTGCAATCGAAAAAACTACTAACATTAGAATTCATACATTTCGACTCGTGATGATCGCAACTATTGAACAACTGATTAATGGAGATGCTAAATGGTAAATACAAAGGCATATTCTAGATGCAACAAAACACAAAAGTTATACACTGGAACTAGAATTACACAGGAAACCCGTTTCTTCAATCTAATGATGATCTACGTAACTACGTCTACGAGATTTGAACTTCAACAGTCTTCGGCTTGGGCGGCGGCGGCAGCTTCTCCACCGCCACAGTCAGCACACCATCCTCACATTTAGCGGTAATAGCTGATAGGTTACAATTTTCAGGCAGTCGGAATTTCCTCAGTAGCTTCTGCGGTGTCCCCCTCTCTAGCCTTATGTACTTGCAGCCTTCTTCTTCACCGTCTTCGCGTTTCCTCTTCCCATTGCTCTTGATTACCAGTGTGTTCTCATCTTCTACAGTAACCTGCAACAGAGGATTTCATTCAGCTCCTCACGCATTACCTCAAAACAAAGCACTTGAAGCAAAATCTAGAGAACGACGATGTGATACCTGGATATCAGATTTAGAAAGTCCAGGGACATCGATGTAGAAGATGTACTCCTTGGGAGTGTCGAGAATGTCGACGGGAGTGATAGAGCTCCCGTTGCTCTGATTTGGCCGCGACGAAGGCGACGACGAGGAAGAGAAGCTCCTTTTCTCCAGAGTTTCTGGAAAATTGAAGAGATGATTGATTGCATCCACACCGATACGCATCATTGCCGCTAAAAATTCAAAGCGATTACAGTTTAGAACAGTGATTCCGATCAATCGTTATCGATTTACTGGGAGGGAAACGGCAGAGGAGTTATTGGGTATTTAATGGGGAAGAAGAGGGAAACTTCGAGACCAGACCATCGGTTCAAGAAAAGTCTAGAAAGGTTCACAAATTTCGAGGATTCAGAAGTCAAACTTCGAAGTTGGAGGCCTCAAATTAACATGAATCCAAAAGGTTGAGGACTGAATGTTCAATTTTCTCTCTCGCGTAGATAAATCTGCGAAAAATGCGTATGTATGTGAATAGCGCAGCGAGACGAACCAGTGTAAACGAACAATGCTTTGTAATTCTATCTCCATAGCGTATCCAAAGTCATACTCATTTCCTTCGTATTGTAATTCTGATTCACATCATAACTTTTACTTTTCCAGAGAATCAGCAACCCCCGCCAGATTCTCGAAGACCAAGTGCAATTTTTTTTCGAAGCAATTTTTCATCGATAAAGGTTCGGATGATTTGTCTGTGCAAAACTGGAATGGGAAATTCACTAGGTTTGAGAGAAGTGACTATGGGGAGCTGCAGACTGCTATTGTTAGCTACCGGAAGAAGTTCCCTTGGTCCATTCTTCAATCCTTTCTTCAGGTAGATTTTGCATTTATATATGGCTATATGTATATTTTGTGCTTTCTTGCCTTTGGGATATGTAAGGAAGCCGATTTTTATTTGCTTTAACTTGAATTTCTTGTTTTTTTGCTATTGTAGGTGGATTTAGTTTCAACGGTTCACATTGCTGATGAGGAGTAAGTATTGCCAGCTGTAATTCCAATGATTTTTTATGAAACTGGGATTTAAATTTTTATGTTTCTTGTCTGTCACATTTCAATTATGTGGAATTTAATAGTTTGTTTGATAGAGGTCATAGAGAAATGATGTTTGGACAGGCGGTTGAGAAGAAAATAAAATGTTCAAAAAAAGCATAAAACTTTTGTCAAATCAATGAAATGAGTAGTTGAAAGTGAAGCTAGAGAAAAATAATTTTTTGAACAACTTATATCAAACAAGCTCGTAAGGATCTTCAACTCTACATTCAGAAATCATGTGAAATTGGTTGTTTCATTTTCATGGTGCATTCTTGTTTGGCGTGAAGTTGCTTCTAGGCTTATTTTTGTGTTGTGTGTATATAGAATTGAGTACTGCTATTTTCATGTAGAGGTTTCTACATATGACATATCTCACTTCAGTTCACAAGATTACAACACGCCATATTGTCTAGGAGCAGCATGATACATATAAAATTCTGAACTAGGCAGAAAATTGGGATGGGAGAGGAAGATTGGAGGAGTGTGTTTATGTTGTTGCTTGATTTTGGTTACGCACACTTCTCTTGATGCTTCATCCAGCTCTCTGGGCCTTGGAAAATACTGAGTTCCTCATTTAGAACCACAAAAGATCACTCATCTAAATGTTATATTCTGATTTGCAGGTATTTTTCAACGCTACAAAAGGAACTTGAACATTACGATTGTGTTCTCTTTGAAATGGTTTGTAGCAGAGAAGGTTTAGAAAGCATAAGAAATCCTGCTGCTGAAAAGAATGCTCGTAATTTTTTTTTTGAGTTTAATGTTGCTGGATTCATTCAGCGAATGTTTGCTAAAATGCTGAGGCTTGATACCCAATTAGATTGTCTTGAATATGGGGCTGAGAATTGGTATCATGCTGATCTCTTTGATGAAACTTTCAACTCACTTCTGGTATAGCATTCTTCGTAACAACTTCCTCTTTCTAGGAGCTGTTTTCTTCAGTCATTATTATTGATGCAGAGTTGTATTTCAGCATGAGAGAGGCGAGAGCATCTTCACAACTTCAAGAGATACTGATGATAAAGAAGAGGAAATAGAAGAGGAAGTAGACATTTGGACTGAATTATTAATACCAAAAGATCTTCTTCGATCATTAATACCAAAACATCTTGACGAAGATCTTCATCAAAATTTGATGCCAAAAGATCTTAGTCCCTGGAGATCTGAACTTCTTTCTGCTTTTCGTGTCCTACCAATGCCTCTTCTTGGTGATATCATCATTAAACGTCTTTGTACGGATGCAGAAAGCCAAGCAGTAGAATACAGTGAATTACAAGCCTTTTCAAAGCTTGATTTTGGTGGAGCAATGAAGGCCTTCCTAGGAAGGCTTCTAGCATCTGAGTAAGGACTTATATTCACCCATTTTTTCCATATCTTTCTCTTCCTAGGTGCTGTTCTCTTTTTGTTTCAATTCTAAGTTTTCTATGTTCGGGGTCGAGAGCAAAAATACAAGTGTATTTTGTGTGTTTTCAACATTTTGGCATATTTTGTAAATTTAATGTTTTGAAAATGCATTTTTGGAAATATGAAAATAAATAGGTTCTCAAAAACTGAAAACTAGCAAGTTTTTGCCAATGGATTCAAGTTTGAAAGTGAATAGGTTGAATATCTCATCCACATATTTTGTAGATCTCATAAGAACTGTACACTCCACCACTCATTTTTAATCATTATGCGCCTTGTTCACTTGCACATGTGAATGTAAAAACTAGTAAAAACAGTGTGAATACACCCTTAATTTTTTTGACAAAATCTAACACTATTTATACTACTCTTGAGATCTTACTAGTGTACAATCCAATATGCAGCTTTGTGGAAGACTCAGTGGACGAGGAGGCAGAATCTGTTATCATTGGTGAACGCAACAAAGTTGCTATAGAGACGCTTGAGAAAGCAATAAAAGATGGTGAAAAGAAGATTGCTATATTATATGGGGGTGGGCACATGCCAGATATGGCAAGGCGATTGGAAGAGGAGTTTCACCTTGTTGCATCTCGGGTGCGCTGGATTACTGCTTGGTCCATTACAAATAAGAACGCGAGAACCTTGGGATGGCAAATGAATGGACTACAGGCTCTAGTGTTTCTTCTTGTTGGTTCAGTAGTTGGTTTGTTAGTTGGTCTGGTATTTGCTTTGGGGTTCTGGTGTTGGGTTCTGGCTTGCCATGTTTTAGATGTTATGGCCAACGAGTTTCCTCATGGAGCTTCGGGCTTATACGAATCCGTTATCCCACAAATGATGTGACTTATTGTGGTGAAAAATATTGTAAATGTTGTAGTAGTTGTAAAATTTGGTTTTCTTGTGTTACTCTTTGTACTTGTTGAGTAAGCTAAAGTGGTATTAAACAAATAAGTAGATAATGTTGATTACGTGATTAGTAATGTCAGCTAACATGACACAAAATAAAATGTAAATACAGTGATATACTATGTCTCTATTTTGAAATTACACAAGATTTTATGATTAAATTTTTGAGAAAAATAATTTGATTTGGATATATAACATAATCAATATTAATAAATTATACAAGAAACTTATAAGAAATTCATAAAAGTCAATTTTGAAACAAGTCATCTATTCAATATTTACAATTCTATTAAAATGTTCACTGTGGACACATCTTATGATGTTTTTATTATGAGAAATATTTCAAGAGTGATTTATTTAATTGTTAAATTAAAACATGTTAATTACAATTAAATTAGCGCTTAATTTGAATTACAAGAATGTCAATATTTTGAAATTGAGTAGATTATTATACCCTCGTAAAAATAAATCATAGAACTTAAGATCTAATATCTATGATGTATTTTCATTTCTTTTAGCATACTTCATCTTCTTCTGCAAAATTTCAGATCATACATCACCCCGTTACAATCTGACAGACATCCTACATCATAGGTTCTAGGATTTTTTTTTTAATTGAAAAGGGTATTTTAGACCCTTAATTTGAAAATATTGACAAACTTAAACTTTGAAAATTATTTTTAATTTTTCATTAATTAGCATAATATAGTTTGATAATCAAGTAATTATTTCATATTTCAACCGATTATCGAAAATTGTTGGCACGACCCTAAGTCAGAAAGTGAAACGTTCGTTATGATAATACTAAGAAATAAAAGTCGGGGATTAGGATACAAAGGGGTAAAAGTTTTGGATAAACTTTTCCAAATATAATAAAAATAAATAAATAAATAAATTTGCAGTGTCGTTTATGTTTCTTCTCCTCCGATTTTCTTCCATTTCCAGTTCCAGCTTTACCACCAGACGTTTAATTAATACCTTAACTGATTCGCTGACGCATACTTCCGCTACCGGTTTTATCTGTGTATCTTGTTTGTGCATACGCATTAAAGTTATAGCTTGAATCTTAATTCTCAAATTTGTAGAAGTATCAAAAATTCTGAGAGGGCAATATAGAATGTCAAGGTTTCGAGCTCTGTTGCAAGCTTCCCTCAATGCAACTAAGAGAGGTATCTTTCGATCATTACCTCTTCATTCAATTTAACTTGTTCAATTCATTTATTTCTTCAGTAAATTCTTGTTTGATTATCTAGTGTTGTTTTTGCTGATATAAGATTATTTAGAATTTTTTAATTGAATTGTAATTAGCGCAATGACTTAATCTTGCTGATGATTTTTTTGGTGAAAATGAATTTATCTTGAACTGCCGAAAATTGGATTCCTCTTCTATTGCTCAAGGGTTTAATCTTGTATCTGCCTTTTCACAATGAATCTGACTGCAAGTCATTCCTTCCATGTTGACTAGGTCACAAATTAGAAAAAAATTGTGAAGAAATAAGAATTCATTTCACCCCCAGTGAGAACCTTGCTTGCGGTTGCAGATTACACCTATTTTTTATTTTTATTTTTTTAAAAAAATTTTCCTCCTTTGTGGTCTATCAGAATTACCTGCTGCGTTCTTTAATTATTTCTACACCATTGTTGAATTTGAGTGCAAAACATTCGTGAGTGGTGCTAGAGAAACATTATTTTTGGTGCGTCTTTAATCTCTCTGGATTAGTGAAGATGGTTAGTCATTTTAGAAAATTGTTTGTATTTTGTAAAATGGAAATTGGCATCACCTATATTCCATCTGGGTGTAAGAGATTGAATGAATTAACAGTATACAACGCTATACTCAAGTAATAGTAGTTCGACGGTATTGCCGTCTAACAAATTGATAGGTAGGTAGGATCCTGGACGGACATCCATATGGAATGGAGTGATGCTGCAAACCATAGTGCACCCCCCACCCTCTCTTACGAGGAGAAAAACCATAAAAATTGAAATGACAAATGCATCCTTTTCTTTTGTATTCACCATCTTGACCATGTTTACATTTTGTTTGTTATCTTGCAGCTTTGGTGTGGAATTTTGAGGACTTAGTTCCACCAAGCGAAAAGTATATTTTCAACTTTAATTCAAAAGAGGAGCTTCAGAGGTGGCATTTGTATTCTGATTCTGAATATGGAGGTAATCTAATGTGAAACCATGATATCTCTATTTCTTAATCTAAATTCTAAAAACTGCAATGACCCAGATAGAGCAAGTAAACAATCTAGTCTTCTTCGCGTGCTACATTATACCTTGTTATCTTTATCTAAGAGTGACTATATTGCTTTCCACCCCTTCATTTATTAATCTCAACCAATACATGCAATCATGTATAAATGATCGCTGCTCTTTCTACATGATGGCAGTAAATGCCACTATGTACGGTGATGCAGTATTCGCCACAAAACTGTATTAAAAGAAAAGAAAATGTATGGGGGCTTTTATAACCTTCAAGTATAATTTCTCAGGTTTGTCATCCGCATCGTTGGAGATCAAAGAGTCTGGAAATGGATCAAGTGGTACTGGTGAGTGTTTTCATCTCTTCCCCTGCCAGAATACGCTGTGTATATGTCCATTTGGTTTTCCCTTTTCTCCTCTTCCTCTTATTTAGAGCAAGATTAATGTTGGGGCAAAAATCTAAGGGGAAAAAACCCAAAGTGAAAAGAGAAGGGGATAAAACCTATTTCAAAAGTGAAAGAAAAAGTCAAGGGGAATTCTATAACAGAGGGGCCTTTTTACATATTCACCCCCCAAAAAGGTCATTATTTGGGTTTATTCCCTTCTTGCATTATTCGGCTCAAGGGGAAAAACCCAAAATATAGAATTATTCCCCCATACATTATTTGATGAAAGTTTAACAAACGTGAAAAAACCCATATTTGGGTTTTTTGCCCCTACATTAATCTTGCTCTTATATGACAATAAGTCAATAACTAGCCATAATCACATAAGAACTCCAATTAGGTAAACATATCCTTTCCTGGGTCCTTTCTTGGGTTTTTGTTGTTGAAAACAAATTGTAGTTAATCTATCTTTTGTTACCGTCACAAGTGTTTTGATTGAAAATTTGGTTCTTGTGTTCAATTTTATTTGTTGTTCAAACATGCTTACCTACACACACACACACTCACTCAACAAAAGACAGAGATAATTAAGACTGTTTGATACAATAACTTTTGTGACTGCCACTTAAGCATACAACTCTTTGAAGTAAATTCTGACATTAAAGTTCTTCTCCTTTGTTTATCATTGTCTTATGCAGTTTTGTATCTCTGTTATAGGGCTATTCTCTGGGAACCTTTCTTTGGATCTTGGCGAGAATGCACGATGGACCCGAAGCGGCTTTTGTGGAATGCGATCCAAGAAGGTTAACATATTCATAAACTTCCTGTTCTGCTGCTAATAGTAATCAAGGGTCATGCAAAACTGCTAAGTTCCATGTACTTTTGAAACTTGAGTTCATTTGTTCTGAATTTCCTGCAAATTCTCTCTTAATCTTAATGTTATCTTGAAAAATTAGGTTTAAGATTGTCAACATTTCTTTAGTGACTTTCCTAGTGGACTTTCATGCTAATAAGAAAAAAATCCTTGGAACATATCTCATTTGGCTGTCATCATTTTGTTTGTAACGACTTCCCATTGCATTTGTTGCTTCTGTAGTTTGATGGTTTCATCGATTTGGATGGATATGACACATTAGCACTAAAACTTAAAGGAGATGGGAGATGCTACATTTCAACGGTGCGTACTCCAACTCCTGTGGTGCTAAACACTATATCTTCTGCATTCAAGTACAAAGCACAAGTAAGGAAATACTCAGAAAACAGTTGGACCAAACTTGATTGAGACTTCATTAATGCACAGATTTATACAGAAAACTGGGTAAATTCGCCTGGAGAACAAGAAGATAATTCATGGCAGGCATTTGTCTTTGTGCCTAAAGGCAACTGGTATATCGCAAAGGCAAGCTCCCTCTATCTCTCTCTTCTGCTCATCACCCCCCGTGTATGTTCAGGCATGTAATTAGTGGCACCACTGCTTGCAATCCACACCTGCGCCCACATACCCCTGAGATTGATATTTTTATAGAATGCAATGATTTGTTTTGGAACTGAGTCACGGTTTTACTCTCTGGCTTACACACTAGTCACCTTGAAACTCACTGCAACACTCACTGCAATGATTTTTACACAAAATAGCTTTGAGGTGCCAATGAGGAGTAGGCTTTAAAATGTTTATACCTGGATGTGCAGATTCCTCTTGCCCGATATCTACCGACGTGGAGGGGAAATGTGATAGATGCTAGGCTAGAGATGAACCCATCAAGAGTTGTTGGCATGGCCCTATCTGTCAACGCAGAGGGTGGAATTCCAGATGCTAAATCTGGTCCAGGCGATTTTCAAGTAGAAATTGACTGGATAAAGGCCTTGAGAAATGAGAATGCAGTAAATTGACAAAAAATCATTGTTCAGAGAGCACAAAACTTCGGGAATGCATGCAGTTTTATGCAATCGTTGGTGTGTTTTAACGCATAATCATAATGAGAATATGAAATGAAGGTGCTTCCATGCACGCGTTCAATTTTGTTGCTAGTTCTTGAAGCTACAATGAAATCAGTAGGGAATGGGGCACTTTGTTGCTAATTTGACATGTTCTCAGCCGAATTTTTGACACGAATATTATGGATGACTACAAATAATCGAGCAATGGTTGTAATAGACACTACATATGTAAGATAAGTATATTTACTGGTGTGTTGCCATGGTAGACGCAACTTATAGTGTTCGCCGCTTCCGCAGTTGCATATCATTGTTGCTATGTCTACTTTAAGGTTCTACATGGACAATTCTGTTTTGCCACATAAGCTATTTTTAGGTTGCTTTCGTTTTTAGGTTCTTCAAATAATGAAATACTCGTCTAATCTCATACTTTTGAGAAAGCAACTTTCAGCGGAATAATAATTGTTGTCATTACCACTTATCCATTATCGGTGACGTGAAAGTGTGAATTGATTTGTAATCAATTGTCCGTCGTTGTCATCACATTGACAGGCAATTCCTTGCGTTAGATTACAGCAAATACAACAAATATACTAAAGGAACATCGGATCTATATTTTTTATTTTTTTGGTTGAATTACAAGGCCAAGGGAAGCGTGGGGAAACCAATCCTACAATTTAGATGTGTACTTAATTACAACATATTTTACGTGCTTGGTAGGTTGTGTCACTTTGATTACAATTTAGAACGTTGTGGCTTCTCCAGCTCTCGAAAAGGCTCCATTTCCTCTTCCTGAAACAGAAGTCCGACCCGCAAGCATTTCCTCACCCAATGACCACGCTACCCCTTAAACCATGTCATCAAGAATACTTCCTACTTCCAAGCCATTCTTTCCTTGCAAGGGGTAAAAACGCAAATTTAAATAAATGAACAAACGTAGACCCCACATTTCTCTCATTGTAACTTGGCTTAAAAGCCAAGTAGAAGCTGTATTTTAACGTGCCTCCCATGTAAAGGCTAAACCAACATCCTCATTGTGGTTGCCCACTATCTTCTCACACCATCATTTGGTCTTCAATCTTTTGGAAAAATCTGTGTTTTCTTGTTCCTCTCAGATATTCCAGCATTCTCTTCTCCAGATCTTTTTTGACTTACAGTTACAAATTTACAGTGACAAAAATGGCTTCTCTTACACCTGGTGTTCTAGTCAAGCTTCTTCAGACCATCAACTCCAACATTAAAGTCCGAGGTGAGCATCGATCAATCTTGTTGCAGGTAATCAGCATAGTACCTGCAATAACTGGATCAGAGCTGTGGCCTGATCATGGATTCTTCATTAAAATATCAGATTCTTCTCATTCGACGTACGTATCCCTGTCTAAGGAAGACAATGAACTTATCTTGAACAACAAGTTACAACTCGGCCAATTCTTCTACGTCGATAAGATGGAAGCCGGAACTCCCGTCCCTGTGCTGGTCGGTGTTAGGCCTCTTCCCGGTCGGCATCCCTTTATCGGTAGTCCCAAGGATTTGATGCAAATGTTAGAGGCATCTGATAATGGCGTTCTAGCTGATCGAGAAGGGGTTAAGACGAGCAACTCGGGTGATATGAAAGAGGAAAGCGGGAAGAAGAGACTTGTGATTAAAGAGGAGAAGGCAAGTGTTGCTTCTAGATATATGCAGGGCATGTTGATGCCAAACGGGAAAGTGAGAGAAGGAGATGTGAATTCCGGTGGGAGGAGGAATGAGAACGAGAATGGTGGATCGACTGGCAAGAAGGTTGGACTTGTGAAGGGGAAGCAGCACGAGCTTAAAGGTCAGGTACGATTTCAAGTCATAGACATTTGATTCATCAACTCCTGATATAATAAAAGCTGTTTGTACTAGATCTTATGCAAGCAGTTGATTTGGTGCGATTTAAACTATGCTACAAGTTGGGAAACAGCAGATGTAGCATGTCCAGATCGCATCAAATTAGCTGCTAGTATTAGATCAGGAGTATTGATTTGTCCTTGTTCAATTGTCCCAAAGTTTATGATCTCATCCCTCCATTGGGCTCGACAATCCATCCCCACATTGTTAGTGTCAAACCAGCTAAATCATTGATGTGATATTGCTATATCAGCTATTGTGAACTATAAAATATATGGATATAATTAACTAGTTGTTTTTAAATGTGTGTTGATTTAGTGTTTGATTTTGATTGAGCGTTAGAAGTTGATTTCAAGACAAAAGAAAGTTAAAATCAACACAAAGATTATAAATAGTTGCATTAATTTTTTTCGAGTTCTTTGGGCTAAAGCGATCAAAGCCGGTTGAGAACTTTCGATATTGTAATACAGGCACGGCCGTCAAGTCCTTTGCGTACTCGGGTTGATGCTTCAACACATAATTCGGAGACACGAACATCTTCGAAAGTACAAGTAATGGAAAGCACAACCAAACAAGAAAGCCTTGGCATGAATATCTTGTCAAATGGAAGCAACAAAAATCAATCTCCTGAGACAATAACTTGGTCCAAATTGCCACCCAATCTTCTTAAACCTGGAAAGGTATTGATTCTATACTATGTTCATTCTGATATACAACAACGCATTTATTTTCACATTTTGCATAATTATCACAAGGGAATGATTAGAAGGAGAAACTTAGCTTCTTTGGTATTGGTTGAAGCTCAAAAGGAAGCCATTGCAGCATCAAATCTTGTCAAGTGCCTTGGGTGAGCTTATCTGTTTCATTTATAGATCATACACGTTTGAACGATTAATATTTTTATTTCTTAACATATGCGACTTGTCTATTTTTTTTCAGCTTGTTTGCTGATCTTTGTTCATCAGCCTCGCCGGAAAACCCCCACATCCACCTTACCAAGTTCTTTACACTCTACAAACTCATTGAAAAAGCAGACTTTACAACTTCATCAAAGGATATGTCAGATAGTTTCTCAATTAACTCGCTAGAAGATAAGCCGAAATCCAAGATTTTCTCAAGAACTCCAAATCCTTCAATAGAGCTTAGCACGGCCGATAAACTAGAATGGTCAAGAGGCGGTGGTCCCACAGAAATTAAGGAACTTGGGGAGATTCTTCTGGAAGAATCACAATCATGGTTTCTCAAGTTCTTGGATCAAGCGCTCGATAATGGCTTCCAGCTCGACTATCGGGACAGGAAAGGGAAGGAGAGCTTTCCGCGTTTAATGGAGCCAAACAACCACATTGCCACGTCGTTGTCACAGCTAAAACAAGCGAACGGATGGTTAGAAAAACTGAGAATCAAGTCTAACTCTGAGAAAAATGGGTTGGTCGATACTATTGATCGGTTGAAGCAAAAGGTTTACACTTGTTTGCTTGCTCATGTGGACTCGGCCGCACTAGCACTGGAGAATAGAAAGCCATGATTCATCAAGAATCCAATGGTATACGTTAATTTGTTTCAAGAAAATTAACTGATAAGTAACTTAATGATTATTGATCCACTCAATCTAATCTATAAGTGTGAGTAAATACGCATACCAACCTGGTTGAATGTATATCATTTAATATTATCTTCAGCAATCTAATTAAGCCGGTTCATGTAAGTCCACGGGAGAAGGCTGGAGGTGGAGAGTCAAGGCACATGCCGGATTCTTGGATTAGAAACTGCGTTAACCGGCATGTGCCCTGCTTCTCCAGCTTCAGTCACTCGCGTCCCAAAACAGAGAAGAAAGCTTGTCCAAAAGATAAGCATGATTGATAATGAAGTTAACGAATGGCCCGACAAAGAGTAATCTTGTAGCTAGAAGAAACTTTAATTTATATTTGTCTAAATTAGTTTTGGTTGAATCAAGCAAAAGCAGTATTAAAATATGGTTTATATAGCCTTTTCTTGATTGGGTATTGGCAGTTGATCCTGAGGGTTTTCTTACAAAACTCAACCACTATTTTCTTGTTGTGTTCTTTAAGAAAATTCAAATTTGTTTGGAGAAATCAGATGATAACAAACTCTGACTTGGAAAAAAAATTGATGTTAGTTCTACCCATTGTGGCCTAAAAACCATGATAAAAGTGACATTGTTTTATTTTTATATTCTGTTCATATTTATCATGCACTTTTCAATTCTCATTAAGGATGACGATGAGATGGTCAAGAATCATATCTTATTTCAGCATAAGGCAACTAAAAGCAAGTCCTTCTTATGACTTGACTAGTTCAAAGTTGAAAACTGAAAATATTACATGCATGGAAATTATTTCGAAGTGCAAAGCAATGGACTCATAAGTCATAATCCATATAAGCTTAAACTAATTCAATGGTTTAGCACATAACTCAGAGCACCTGGGACCAATATAAGCAACCTCCCAACCAAAGCATCCACAGTGGTAAGCACAATAATAGGGATCCTTAGAACACCAGAAGGAAGCATTGTCCAGCATCGTTCAGAATAGTATCAACTGATGTGAAAAGGAAGTTATAAACTCCTGCAGTGTTGGTTAATGTCGTTTTTATGACTCGGGTAGTCGGGTAGCCAAACCACTTCCACATACAAGATCCACTCTTGCTTGTGGGATCACATTGTAGGTCCCGGCAAGTGCCACCGAGGTGTTTGTGCACGTAATGACGCCCCCTAGTATTCCACCGGCTAGGTTGAGTTGGGCCGAGGAGGCTGTGAATGAGATGAATAGGAGAGTGGTGATGAGCATTAATGTGGATGAGGGTGATGAAGCCATTTTGTTGTAGTATGAAGAGTTGGAAGATGGTTTTTCTTTGTATCAAAGGGGACATGAGAATGAGTATTTATAGGGGCGTTGAGCATGAGGAGGGGTATTTTGGGTTATGACTTCGGTTAAGGCAATGTCATACTTCCATGAAAGAATGGTGTACAAGAGTTATAATACCATATCTTGAGTAACAACTTGCATGCTTGTCAGTTCATTTTGAATTTCTATATTGAAATGATTTAAAGAAGTTGTCAAGTTGGTATGTTGTGAGTGGAAGGAATTTAGGACTAAAAGACATGAAAAGTGATAATGCTCACGTAGACACTAGTTTATTATATCAACAAAATACACACGTCACCTCAGTATTTGAAGTGATAATATCATGTGGAGGTGATTTCATGGTCATCATCATTCATCCAATACCTAGAGAAGATGTATATTCAAAACCAGATAACATGTCCTCTTGTAAACAATAGATCATTTGTGGACAATAGATATCCAAAAAATCTTGAACAAGAAACAGATTTTTGGTATTTCTCCATACCTTAGGCTATCAGGCATTTCAAGATATATTTACTAATATTCCCTCATTTAGAACTCTATCCAGACTTGCTTTCTTTATAATTTATTTATGTTCATATTTTCGTTTTTTTTGTGTGTGTGTTGGGGTTTGGTTCATATGAAATAATCTCTTAGATAGAAAATGAAAAACAAATATAAACTCTTGCCCGATAAGCAATAGAGAAGCGATCTTGGTCATGATGGTGATAGCCAAACGTTTTTACCATTTCTTACCACTTTTTTTATTCATTTTTATATATTTTTTTATCAAACCAATCACATCCACGTATCTCATGGGACCTATATTTACAACACAAATTTTAATCATTTAACTTCACTTATTTTCTCTCATCTTTTACATTAAAATACATTTAAAAAAAACCATTAAAAATAATTCCCTGGCACCCTTCGTATCTCGAAATCATGTTTGAATTCAAACCCCCCGGGCCCCCCACCCCATTTATTATATTATATTATATTAAATATAAACTAGTGAATCCCTAGAGATGGTGTTTACAAATAAATTTTAATATATTTATATAATATGTAAGAGATAGAATGACTATAGTTGAATATTAGAAATTTAATAATATCAGTCGATCCTTCAAAGTTTGATAGTCTGATTTATTTGATTAAATTTAAATTTAAGAGGCGGGAGAATTAATGAATTAATAGCAAATATGCCGAGGCCGGTCAACTTTTTTTCCAGTCCGACGCAGATATTTTAAATTTTATCAACTCAACCAACTCGATTTGTCTGCTTCTTCGCTCTGGTGTAATCACTTCCTCAGGTATCTTTTACTGTACTTAGAAGTTCTTACTTTCCTTCAACGTCTGTTTGAGAAATGTTTTTGATTCATTGAATTAATCGTTTAATACCTGCGATCAGAATTGGAGATTTGGATTTTATTGTCTTGATCCGTTGTTTTTCTGTTTCTTCAAATAAAAAAATGAAACCGATCTATTAGTTTAAGCTTTTAGATCAGATGGTTCCACAACTTCAATACATTCCTGATTAGATTTTAATATTTCATGATAATCAAGCGATTGAATATGAAACTAAAGTGCTTGTTTGACATAGCTTTATTGGGAATGTGTAGTAAAGGGAAAGCATAGTGAAATGATTAAAAATAATAATAATAATAATAATAATAATAAATAAATAAATAAATAAAATTCTCATTGTGAAATGTAGGGGTAAAAAATGAGTGTTAGATCCCACATCGGGTAATTTGATGTATAAGATTCAGTTAATAAGGTGATGATAAACCTCCCCTAGCAAGCCGATTTTGTTAAAAGGAGTTAGGGCTAATATCCTAGAAAAATCATGATTCATTAATTTTATCAAACAAGCACTAATTCTGAATTTTAGGCGAAATTCCAAGAATAATGGAGGAATTAGTAGTTTTAGCCTTTAGGGTATTTTAATTTTAATGTGCTCGTATTAACCTTTTCTTTACTAAAATTCACTGCACTGCACAATCAAAGTTAAACATAAATTTCGATACATGTTCAAGAACAATGTCCATTAGTATCCCTACATTTTGTTTCGTAATTGGAATTACAGTGAAGTACTCAAGTAAGAAAGTTTATCACTGGTTAATTGTACTCTATGGAGAGGAGTACTTGTAGAATCATCATTGTAACGACAATTTGGGTCGAGGATGCTGAGTGAGGTTGTAGTTTGTAATTTAAGTATTGCAGTTGGGACACTGGAAAGACGATGAGTGTAAATGTGTAATGGTATATTGATGAATTGACTCATCTGATATGAACTCTCTCAAGTACCTCCAGATTTGTAATCCTTACAATTGAGCTTATGCTTGTCTAAGGTTACCATCATTTTGTTACAGGGGAAATGGCGTCTGAACCAGTCAATGTGAGCGAATTTCAAGAACTCGCAAGGCAAGCCCTTCCCAAAATGTACTATGACTTCTATGCTGGGGGAGCTGAAGACCAGCAAACTCTTAAAGAAAACATCAAAGCATTTCAGAGAATCATGTAACTTCTGCTATCTGTCAGTATAAGGATTAACTAAACTACCATCATAGTTTTAAGCTTCACATGTTTCTTTTATGACTTAGCATTCGTCCAAGAATACTGGTTGATGTGAGCAGAATTGATATGTCGACAACAATTCTGGGCTACAAAACGTCTTCCCCCATCATGGTCGCCCCAACGTCATCCCACAAGTTAGCACACCCGGAAGGTTTATTTATATTTACTTGTAATAGCATTATATTTGGTTGAATAAATGACAATAAGAATATGTTCAACGTATGTTCTTTTTATTGCAGGAGAAGTTGCAACGGCCAGAGCAGCAGCGGCCTGTGACACCATAATGGTAACACCTAAAAGAAGTCAAAGCATATTTCTACTTTGTTAAGCACTTAAATTTGTAATGATAGCTTTAAACTGCAGACATTGTCATTCGGTTCGATGTGCACGGTGGAAGAGGTTGCTTCGAGCTGTAATGCTGTTCGTTTCTTCCAGTTATATGTATTGCTCTAAGCTCGTACATTTGAAAACACGTTCAAATGAATTCACATAGCAATCTGATAGAATTGACAAATTTATCGTCTCTCTGTCAATAGGTGTACAAAAGGCGTGATATACCAGCTCTGATGGTAAAGAGAGCTGAAAGAAATGGATTCAAAGCTATAGTTGTTACTGTTGATACTCCTAGACTTGGCCGTAGAGAGGCAGATATTAAGAACAGGTGGAATTTAAAAACTTTTGGCTGTGGGAATTTGTTTTTATTAATCTTGTTCATAGCTCTCGTTGATATACTGGCCGATTAATCCATGGCTGGTTTTGCAGGATGATTTCACCTCCGTTGAAAAATTTCGAAGGTTTAATTTCAACTGAACTTCACACTGTGAGCAAATATAAATTTTATAGTTTCTGTTGTTGAACAAAATCAAGTAGAGAGAATTACAAGAGGCCTTACGACCTGATTTGTCAAAAATGCAGGATAAGGGTTCAAATATGGAAGCTTTCGCATCAGCAACTTTAGATGCTTCATTATGTTGGAAGGTATTAACTAGCAATAATATTTCTAGGCGATATTTAGTAACTGATGAATGTGTGCCAAACAAATAAGAACACTCACATCGTGTTCTTGTAGATGAATGTAAAATTCATGAAAACTCACATCTTCATAATATTTTTGAAGGACATAGAGTGGTTGAAATCGATTACGAGTTTACCTATTCTGATTAAAGGAGTTCTCACCCATGAAGACGGTATGTCTGGATGAACGCCCTGAGTTTTTATGACTGTGATATCTCTGCGGGTTTCTTGTAAAATCTTGCTACTGAATTGTTCACTTGTCTTGCTAATATTTGCAGCAATAAAGGCAGTGGAAGTGGGTGTTGAGGGAATAGTTGTTTCTAATCATGGAGCACGTCAGCTCGACTATAGTCCCGCCACAATCACAGTTCTTGAAGAGGTAATTTTCTGTTCTCTTTTACATTTACTTTCGGCTGAAGATTGATTGATCATTTTGTCTTCAGACTACATAATACCTTACGCCTTCCGGGATTTTATTGCCTTCTAGAACTCCTAAGTTGGTGTTATCTTTGCAGTTTTGAATTTTAGAATTCATTTTCAGCATTCTGTTTTCTGAGACAACGGTTTGTTTTCTTTGCTTTTAAGGTTTTGACATATTTTCACAGAATGCAACGAAAAATTGTGTTTTGTGTCTTCCTCACAAATTTTCTTTACAATATATATAAGAGGAAACAAGTTTTGAGTGTTTCGGAAAATTCAGTAACTGAAACCAGGCCAGAGAAAACAAAAAAGACAACACGCCTGAAGAAATTTAGTAAAGACCGAGTCTACTAAACTCAATTAGACCACTCTCCTCTATTCAATGGCGCCTTATAAGGTTTAATAAAACATCATCGTATTCATAAATTGTATTCTTGCAGGTGGTTCAAGCTGTTAAAGGGAGAATCCCAGTTCTCTTAGATGGAGGTGTGAGGCGAGGAACGGATATATTCAAGGTCCTAGCTCTAGGTGCACAAGCTGTTCTGGTAATCTCATGATTGATTTATTATTCAAGTTGTAGTTCAATGGGGTCCGACCGTACAAGATAAAATAATGCCCTAAGGATTTTTATCCAATTTGTGCAGATTGGACGGCCAGTTGTATATGGTTTGGCAGCAAAGGGAGAAGAAGGGGTGAGACGAGTACTCACTATGCTGAAAGACGAGCTAGAGCTCACCATGGCCCTATCTGGCTGCTGCACGGTGAAGGACATAACGAGACGCCATGTGATGACCGAGCAAGATCGTCTCCACTGCAGACTCTAGTTTACCACGTGTCATGCCAACGGTCAATTTCAAATATTTATGTAAAATTACTCATTCAGAAGTGTGTGTTACAAATATCAAGTTGTGCCTCGCTGTTTTGGTATTAATAGTAAGTCAATGGATAGTGATATTTATTATTACGTCCTTCGTCATGCAAAGATAGTCTCATTTTTCATTTTAGTTCGTCCCAAAATATAATCCAATTTCTATATTTAATTTCTTAGTTTTCTCATATATCCTTATTTGGACGGAGAGATAGACTGTCCCATTTTTCATTTTAGTCCGTCTCAAAATATAGTCCAATTTCCATATTTAATTTTTTAGTTTTCTTATATATCCCTAGTTAATGTATATTATTATCAACATATAAGAACTATTAAAATGAAATAATAAATAAATATAAGGATATATTAAAAAATATGTTCTAAAGTACTCCCTCCGTCCCACTAAGATAGGCAAGTATTCTTATTTTGTCCGTCCCAAATTATAGTCCAATTTCCTTATTGAATATATAATTTATTTTCCATGTACTAAAATACCCCTATTTAAGATAATTGAAATACTAAACATCAAGATAGATATTTCATCTCCCAAGATATTTAAACATGTTCACACTATTTTTTGATCATTCAATATATGGGGTAAAATTGGAAGAATATATGAATATCTTATAATTCCAAGAACATTTAAGATGTTTTCTTAATATGTGTGAACAATGGTGGGTGCCTATCTTAGTGGGACGGAGAGAGTATTACTTTTTCGAGATCATTAATTGAAATTTCTTAATTTTGTAAAAATAAAAATGAGACTCTCTTCACTGGACAAAGGAGTACATTTTAACACTTTAACTATTCAACAATATCAACTAATTGACTTTAATTGATTTGTCATCTTAAAAATAGGATTTAAGAACTAAGAAGCAATCAATTAATGTCAATTATCCAGTACAGGCTATAGACAGGCTCACAACAGTGCTCATCGGACAACTAACTAGACAGTGATAAACCAGCAAATCCATTGGGCAACAATGATACACCCCAATAGAAACATCACAGAAAGGCAGTGTTTGCTCTACATCAATACTTAAACGTGGAAATTCTACAAGCCTAATGTGGTAACTTTCTACCTATAACAGACTTCGGTGTATGGATTTTCAGTAACAAGCGTCTCCAAGGAAATAATTTGTTCCAATCAAGCTTTGGAATCTAAGTCCCAAGTACTTATTTTCAGTACATGCCAATTCCCTCGTCAACCTAAACACCATCCAACTAAACTACCAATGGCTTACAGCACCTGCGAAAATCAGGATCCAGTTATTCACAATAACTATGCAGTACCAACAGAGTTATTTTTGTTGACGCCTTGCAACTCCAAGGAAGAATTGGTGATGCTACCAACTGAACCCATTGTCTGCGAACTTAGCTGGGGACTAGCAGGACAAGCTTCTGCGCTACCTGCGCTCACTGGATGAATAGCCCCGGAACTAAGTTGTGGGCTCATTGGGGTTCTCTGGCTCATCTGTTGGGGGCTCGCCTGTTGCTGCTGCTGCTGATTCTGATTATTCTGATTCATTTGATGGGGAATTCCCATGCTTGATGGTGAACCCACCTGCTGAGGTGAAACAACTGCCTGCAATGGTGATGTTGATTCTGGTTGGTTTTGCTGTTGTATTTGCTGGTTTTGCTGCTGCTGCATTTGCATTTGTTGCTGCTGCTGAAGTTGCTGTGGCTGTTGAAGTTGCTGTTGCTGTTGAAATTGCTGTTGTTGCTGCTGCTGTTGAAGCTGCTGGCTCATGTGAAGGTTCATCCCTGTCATCAGCTTGGGTGGACCCATTGCCCCCATAGCTGTCCGCTGCATCGGATTGATATTAGCACGACTCAGAGAAGGGCCGAGCATTGAGAGACCAGCAGATCCTGGAAGCATCTGTCTACCTCCAGCCATATTACTGATGCTTGCTTGTGGGGCCCCCAACATATTCGACCTGCCCTGCCCAGTCCTCAACCTCGCTAGCATAGCAGCGTATGCTGGTGTGATTTGCCCAGAACGAAGTGCATTGCTAAGATTTGTTGCCTGCGTGAGATTCATAGGGTTTTGTGACATGTTACCCATGTTTGTAATAGACCCCATTGGTGCAGAAATTCCAGTTCCACCTACCCCCCTGATGCCCCCTATACCCATAACATTGTTAATCCCTCCAAGACCAACCATGTTGTTGCCAATGTTGCCCATACCTACGGTTCCAAGGCCACCCATCATTTTTCTCTGCATTTGTGACTGTTGCTGTTGATGTTGGGGTTGCATCTGTTGGGATTGCTGCTGCTGCTGCTGCTGCTGCATAAGCTGAAGTTGCAGAGGTGAAGTTTTATTTCCCATATGAGCACCCAACTGCATGTTTGCATTTTGGCCCATAGCGTTCAAATGTGACATAGAGCTGGGGGAAAACATCATGGGTGATCTTTGATACTGGGGATGTTGCTGATGTTGTTGCTGTGGTGATGATTGCTGCTGCTGTAGAGATGGCAGCAATTCAGGTTGTTGAGGCCTAGAAGTCACTGGCAAGAGTCCTTGAGAGATTTGCATATGTGCATTGCTAGGGGGTGACACCATTGCCGTTTGTATATTCTGAGATAAGCCAGCTGATGCATTGCCACTATTACTTGGTTTAGAAATATCATTGGACGGGAGGCTAGAAACTCCTTCAGGAAACTGCTGCATCTCAGCTGGAGTGCTACCTGGAGGGATTCCCCGATCGTTATTCGAGGTTTGGTTAGTACGAACTGGTCGAGGTTGAACATGATCTTCATGATGATATCCTTCATGTGACATCTGCAAAAGAGAATAACGTTAATTGAGGCTTAGCCAACTCAAAATGCTCATTAGTAAAGACTAAAAGACCAAAACATACCAGTGAACAGAATTGTTCAGCAAGTAGATCCGCAATGTGCTGCAGGAATTACACAGATGTGTCAGAACATGTGAAAAAAGTAAACTGTCTAGAACACAATGTATCCTGAGAACCACAAGAAACGAGCAAATAGACAACTCACGGTATTTGGCAATGTTGGAAGATAATCCTCTGCAGCCATATACTCATTATCCTCTATTTGCCCAATATGAATTGTCACACAACCATCATTCGGCTTCTCCGACATGATCATCCTAGTATGTAACTTTGGAACCAATTGATAACCATTACCTGAAAGACACGGTGATGGAATCAGTTCATTGTTGCCAAACGGAAAATACAACCCAATTAGGAATTTGAAGAAAACAGACCTTGAAGAACACGCTCTGTCTGAAAGAAGTTTGATATTCTTGTCTTGCAAACATTCATGTTCCCACCTATAAGGGACCTTGATAATGGCATTTTGCACGTTTCATCTTTCATGTTCTCATTGTTTGAATTACTGGAAAGAAGATGGTCGGCCAATAGTTGAGTAGAAAATGTATTTGATTTCCTGATAGAGTACTGATCAACCTTTTTCTTTTTGATATTAAGTTTATACCTGAAACAGAAAAGAAATTAGAGTCAAGCAGCAAGGGCCTGTTCAACATGATATTCAAGTAGAAAAGGCCAAGACAAACCAACACTCTATGATAAATTATTCTCTCTAGACCATTCTAATGGGAACTTCCTAGGGAAGGCAATTTTAAAGTTTAATTACTTGTAATGGGTTAAATGAGGAGCGATAATGTTCCATCTTGGGGCTTATCACAGTCCACAACTACTTAGACATCTTACTGGGTTGGGCTCTTTTTAACCTTAAGCACATAAGTTGACAAATCAGAACCACATCAACTGAGCATTCAGGCTTTTATCATATATTAGATCTTACAGAGGTTGAGCTCATTGACGAAACATGTGAATGCACAGGAGGTAAATTTATCAAAAATATGGGGTACAAGTTAACAATTATGGCAGCCTGATTAATAGGAATACCTCATGGTCATCATTTCAATCTTCGAGAGTCTTTCCAGCATGGCTTGGTCAGCCAATTGAGCTCCACCAGGACTGTTTGCATTTATCGCAGCATTCATATTACAAACACTAGCTGGAGAACCAACTCCGCTAATTGCAGCGGTTTTCGGGAGAGAATTCGATCTACGCTTTGCAGCAGCTTGTGCCTGGTTCTGCCTTTGGATGGAGTCATTAGCACTAGAAGCCAAAGACATGTTGGCACCAACACCGACAGGAGGAACTGATGTCACTGCAGACTTGTCCTTTTGGGATGAGACAAGTCCACTAGTCACAGCACCTCCAAATTGTTGTCCCATCGAGCTGCTGGAAAATTCTCCAGATTTTGATGACAATGGAGATTGGGGTAAACCTCCAGCAGAAACACGAGGACTCTGAACTAGTTTTCGCTTAAATGTGTCCTCCTTTCTAGAAAGATTCTCAAGAGGCTGACCAAGACCATTCCATGCAGTCTGTGGGAAACCAGGTCTCCCATATTGCTGTGGCATTCTTTGCTGTAGTCGTGACTGCGATGAATCGATATGGTTTGTTTCTGATTCTGTCATATGAATTCGACTGAGATCGGTCTTTTCCAATCGCTCTGTCTCAATTGGTTCTTCCTTTAACCCATATCTCATTCCTTGTTGCCCAGCAGTGAATTGCATTGACCCAATATCCTGATTTAGCCCTCCCTCAAACATCTGCTGTGGGAACTTTTTCATACTACTATTAGCATACTGAATTCCTCTTGCAAGTTGTTGTTGCTGCATTGATGCACTCTTCCAGTGTGAATCTGGCCCATGTAAGCTGTCCATTTGTTGCGCAACATGTTGACCACCACCAACACTTGTAGCTGTGAACCTACCCCTCTTGCTTAGAAGTGGGGACAATTGTCCATCAGGGTTCTCTCTCTTGCCATGGACAGAAGAAGCGCCATTATCAGTGATTGGGATCATATCCTGCCGAGCAGGAGAAGCTATCGATGCATTGGGTGGAGCTACAGACCGCTGATCCTGCAGAAGGCTTGGGTTCCCAACCCCCATTTGATATTTTGACTGGGGAGATACCAGAGAAGATGCATTAAAGGAGACATCTGATCCAAAGCTGTTGGTCCGTATTGGAAGCATGGTGCTAGAAACATTATTGTGACTGTTCAAATTCTCATGGACAGGCTGCTGCATCAAGGATCCCAGGTCGCCCGACCTCGAACTTTCTGGCACTCTATCCATGCACACCTTTTTCCCATTGATCTTATTATTCGACGAAACTGTAGCTTCTCTAAGCTGCCTCAATCTTTTTCTCCTCATGCTGGGCACTTCCAAATTTAACTGCATACAAGGTGCACCACATTAAAATACATGACATCCTTACCACAGAAATAAGATGAAACGAGTTGCCCACACACCTTAGTGGGAACTGGGTTGTCACTGAGTCTATCAAGCTTTGGACTCGGATCCAGGCAAAGTTGTGGTTGCAGGGCTTTCAATATCCGGGCCTCCACTTCCTACACAAAAAGGTTCATAAGACACCATGTTCTTCTGTTGCATGCATTGAGAAAAAATGTATGAGACTTACCATCAGATCACCATATGTCCAACCATTGTCCGAAATAGATGGAATATCCTTTACTACATTTTCCAATGACATTCTAAGACTCACTCTGCGCACACTAGGTGAAGCATCCCCAGAAGCAACATTGACTCCTGAAGCAGAAGAGCACTTCCGATAATCTCGCACCTGCAGAATTTAATCCAATGTACAAATATTATAAACCTGACACAAAACCGTTTTCCGTTCATTTCATCACGTGCTGGGATAAATAAACAGACAAATCAACCATGTAATTATGGTTTAAATGCATAATTCCAAGGCAAGAAGAATATAACAAACTGCAAAATGAAAGCAAGTAAAAAGATTAACCATGCGTCGATGGGAAGCAAAATCTACAGCGGAGGAGAAGAATATAACAAACTGCAAAATGAAAGCAAGTAATAAGACTTAACCATGCATCGATGGGACACAAAATCTACAGTGGAGGAGAGAAGTGAACAATTTAAGTAGGTCTATACATCCAACAAGACAGATGTTTGACGCAACCAGGAAACTGAAATTGCTAACACGACAATAAGACTAATAATTGTTCAGATAGAGGAAACATGAATGGCATTCACCCCCACAAACGAGAAATCGCTTGGAGATGGGTACAAGTCTTGAAAATCTTAACCAAAAATGAATGTAGAAAAAATGGGTACCGTTCTTCCTACCAATGACTTTGAAAATTAATCTAACCTCAGATGTATCTAACTGTCTAGATATCCGAGGAACCTATGTTATGGTGTGTCTGGGTGCACCCATGGGGATTTAATTAGCTTAGAACTAAAGGTTGTGATAATTAATCAAATTCATTGGTAGGACGAACAGTTCCCAAGAAACATGAAGTTCTTTAATAATCATTTTTAAGCAAGAAAAGTTGGATGTAATTAATAGGTTCAGAATTCTTCAAACATCTTTTAACTGGAAGGTAGTGCAAAGGAAGCTTCATATGCAGCGATTGAATCATTGGTAGACACAATAAACAGGAAATCTTCATCTAGATTTACTCAGATTAATAATCCAGATGAGAAATTATTTCCAAGTTAAGATAACTATCATATTTTTTATAAAGTTCTTCGAATGCATACCTCACAGACAAGTGCCCCTTCAATGTACTTGCAAGGTATATCTTCCAGAATATCTCCTGGCAGTCGCCCGGACTCAATTGCCTTTATATTACAAAATTGTATACATGCTATAAAAATTAATTCAAGACAGATTGCTAAACAGAAAACATCGCAGATAGAAGGAACAGTAGCTACCAATAATTGTTGCACAGACAAATTATTGCAAACACAATCAAAACTCCTTCTAAGAACACTATGTGCAGCTGATATGTAGGCATGCCACGGTGATCATGGGTGGAAGAGTTCCCCAAGAATACACATAGTAGCATGTTGTTAATTAATACTCACTGTAACAATTTCAAGCACTACATTAATGAATCCAAATCCTTTTGTAATAAACTTTTCCACATTCAATATGGACGTGAGAATGTCCTGTATCATTGTTAACTTAAATCCTCGACCAAGTCAGAAGTGGAATGGCCATACGACAATTGAGTTCTAGCTTTAAATATGTTGGTGATATACATGAAAATGTCACAGGGAATCTGTTAGTCAGAAACTGCTGAATTGCAAACATGGCAAGTGATCTCTAGGCACATGCCGAGGAGTATATGTTCATCATTGCCTGGTACAGTTACTCTTTTGATTCAGAGATGGAGATAAAGAAAAGGGAGAACTTTCTGAGGGTGCGAAAATTCATTGTGGAAAATCAGGAATGAGATTCAGCATTCTGGGTACTGTAATATCATTCCAACCTGTCCAGACTTTTTGATTATTATAATTTCTGATATATAAGTTTGTTACCAGACCTTCTGAATACCAACCCCTACATTCATGTACAAATTACTGAGTTACCCACAAATAAGTTTTATATACAAGACACAAAGGTGTTTTTTATTCAGTAAATATAATTCAGTTGCCAAAATTTCTTCAAAATTCATCACTGGTGGCATTTTATCTAAGCAAACAAGTTATATCCCCTCCCTTCCCTGAATATAAAATGCGTATATCAGGTAATAATAGCAGGAAATTCCACAAAGCAGTGTCAATTATTAAATTCAATTTACAGTTCTAGTAAGCATTTTCAATTGCAAGGATCCCTCAGCTCACTTCATAAGTGTAACACTTCACATGTTGTCGATCAACATACATTGAATAGCAACTGGACACGCCCACAACCTGCAATACTTACCGAGAATAGAGTCTCAGATGCTCTATCGTATGGGTGCAAGAACTTTGGAACATCAACAGTAGTCTGATGGCCGGGTTCATTCTGAAAATGTGAAATAAAATTGGGAGTCAATATCAACTAATATTCAAAAACTTCCCCAGAAAATTTTGTTCTTTTGCATGGACTGTTTCACTGTTCTTATTTTACCAATTAAAGTAATTATATACACACCTCCAATGGTTTCCCAACTGAATACCCATCTGGGAAAAGGCTAAGAGTGAAGGAAACATTGCTATCTGAAAAACAAAAGAATGGACAAAAGGATCAGGAGAAAAATACTAAGAACCAAAAAGGTGAGGAAAAATGTCATTTCCAAATGGTACAAGAAGTTCAATAGCTAGTACGTACCAGATATTTCAGTAACTCCGCCATTCCCACCAGGCTCTACCTGTAACTCAAAAATATTATTTATGCAGGAACATGAAAGTTCACACTTACAAACTGAAATTTTTGTAAATTTTTAACCTGTCAGGATCTTACAGACAAGTATCTACCTCCACCCCACCCAAAAAAAAAAAAAAAAAAAAAAGGAAGGGAAAACAATAGATGAATTGTCTGGACCTGCAAGTCACTAACAGCAGAACGCCAACCGTCACAGTTCTGAACAAGTTTCGATTTTCAACTTACGGTGTTAAAGATTTGATCATTTTTACATTAAAAATCAGAGATATACCCATTTCACGAAGGTCAAAAAATGAAAAGGAATGATAAAACCCCATACCAGAGCAAAATTTTTGCAAAGCTTACAAGGCTAAAAGTGAGTAGATACATGAGTAAAGCCTCAACCGTTAAATAAAATCTACACAAAAATAATTCAAAATTCAACTCAAGAAAATAGAAAAGCTACAAGAGCTCGGAAATTGGATCAAGGTTAAGCTCATTCCAAAATCCGTCTGTCTAAATCTACTCCAATTATAACTCCATTAATGCCGAAACAGCAAACTAATTTTTAATTACACTTCGTACCGTGAGATTTCGAATAGAAGTGAAATTCGGATCTCTCTTGTTAATTGAAGATGCAATTAAGGTGTTTTCTTCTTCTCCACCTCCTCCAACGGGGGCATCTGACGCAAGCGGTTTGGGCCGGAACCTCTTCCCCGTTTTGGAAACCTTGAACGAAACCCCCATTCTACCGATTGATCTCTGAAACCAAAAATATGGAGGAACTTGTTCGTACTAATGCATTTGATAATTTGGGAAGACGAGGCAAGAAGGCATTCGCTCTTATAAACACATGGGAAATTAAAAAAAAAAAAAGGGGGGGGGGGGGGGGGGGTCCTCAACCAATCATCATATTGAATTATAGTCCTTAATTTTTAAAATAGGGCAATATAATCTCTAATCTTTCACTTCTACCGTTATCACCCACTCACGTGCTCGGTATTTTACGGACGACCGTCATAGACTGGAGTTACTGTAATTTTTATTATTATTATTATTATTATTATTATTATTATTATTTTAGAGGAACAACCTTATTCATTAATCGCATCGAGAGCAACTACATCGTAAATCAAAGTCGGGGGACTTTTGACCCATTCAAATGAGCCTAACAAAAAATCAGAAGCCCGCTAAAGTTATTGTGTTAAGATTAACATTGACACTTGTTGACCTATTTATCTATTTTTAATACTAGTAAGTATTTCTCCCGTGCAATGCATAGGACAATTAAAATGATTTATTTACATAAATAATAATAATATAAAACAAAAATAACAAAATATAAATAATAATATTATATATTTCATTAATTGTTCACAAATTTTGATCCGAACTAGTAACTTATAAGAAAAAATATCATATCAGTTGTTATAATTGATATTTTAGGCAATAACAAAATATTTGAGATTAAAATTTAGACAATACTTATTTAGACAAAAAGAAATAATCCTATTAAAAATTTTGCCAAAATTTTTGTTATCAATACCATTCTAGTAGTTAAGCCATTGCGACCTTTTTGAATATGGATTTTAGAATATTAAGTGTTAGAGAATTTATGGGATGTGGATTGTGTATTGTATAAAATGATAAGGACCTGTTCTGTTTGTGTTTCTATTTTCCGTTTTTATTTCTGAAAATGTTTTCTATTTTCTATTTTCGTTGGTTATTTTCAAAAATGTTGAAAACGCGTTTGGTTTGTCATTCTGAAAAACTGTTTTTGGAAATGGAAAACTTGAAAATGCGTTTGGTTTGTTATTTTGAGATATCTATGTTGATTATTTATAATAAATTTGTTTGTGAATTAAATTTAAATACAATTAGATCTTCTTTACTACAACTTAAAACAAAAACATTTGAATTACTATTTTCAACCACCAATATTAATTTTTTTTCTAACTCTCTTAATCTAACTTCAATACTACTGGCAACCAACAATATAATATAATTGAATTGACACTTTTCAACATATTTTATCGTAAGGATTTTTCAACTGGATGCATATACAAACAAAAACAAAATGTTATATGATATCCATTTCTTTTACACATTTTTAAATCAATGATCACCAAAACATGTCATATATATTACTAGGTTGTCATATAGTGTATAAATTGGAAAGGTACTTAGTGTTGAAGTAATTGCTACCATCTCATCATGAGCCCAATTCTCGGCTCAGTCCACTACCCTCACCCGAGACAATTTCGTGTTTCCAGAATGTTATAACATTGACAGGTTAACAGTACAACCAACTTGACTGCTTTCACATGCATTCAAACTTTCTTAAAACTTGTTTTTTGTTGAAGCAATGAAATATAAATGAGCAAATATAACTGACTATATAAAAATAAGGATTATATGCGTTAAAAAAAGATGATTAGATAGTCAACGAGATACATAGGAGTTTTGTTCAATAAAATACTAACAAAGCAAGTTCAACTCAACAACGAGATAAATAAAGTCATGTAGCCCTCATTGAGTAATCATTCCACATTTGGGTAGCAATTTGATCTCGCACTTGTCCCATTTGTGCTGTTTGACTAGCATCGAATTGTATTGGCTCTCGAGCTTGACTTGATTCCGGCACATCATCAAAAATCATATTCTCCACTGAATACCGCATAAACAACTCGTCTAGTGCATGCTCCTGCCGAATAAAATTATGTATTGTGCAACATGCAGCAGGAATGTGCCTTTGCCTAATAAGTAGAAGCTTGACTTGTTCTTAGCGACTTGTTGTCGCCGAGAACAAAGAAGAATCGCTAGTTCGATTCTTGTCGCCGCAACAAGCAAAGAAGAATCGCTAGCTCGTTCGCCGCTTCAACAAGTCGCTTCTCGAGCTTGTTGTCGCCGCAACTTGCAAAGAAGAACAAGCTTGTCGCCGCTTGTTGCAAAGAAGAACAAGTCAGCCGCAGATCGCAACAAGCGAGCAACTTTAAAATTCAAATCCACAACAAGCAGTCCCATTTAGATAGCACCACCAACATATAAGAACAAATAATGGAATGATTACTACCAAAATGTTCTAGAGAAAAACCAAAAATGATATATTTTATATTTGAAAAGACATTGGATGCAAAGTGCCAAATTCTTTTACCATTTAAACTGCCAAATTCAAGCTGTCGAGAAGATTAATAGAATATATTATCACAGGAAATATACAAAATGGATCCAAAAAAAAAAAAGAGTTAGCTCACATCCAGAGACAGAGATGGACAATGTCTGTCATGAACACAGTACAAGTATTCTCAATTCACCAAGCAAGCAGAAAAAAACACATATGATTTATAACATTTCAAAACCCACAAGACCCTCCTGGTATAGAAAAAGTTAGCACAAACACAAGGAATTTTTTGATATTAACACCGGCTCAGAAGTAGGGAAACTGCAAATAGGCAAGCTAGGAAAAATTAAACATCTAATAAAAATATATTACCTTAGAAGTTTGTGACAAAGTAAATAAGACTCTACACCGATGACCGAAAATTCTTATAATCAGGTCAAAGATGGAAATAATAGATTAATAGCCGAAGAACAAAGATTTAGGATTAGATCATCTGTGATAGAGGGAAAACAAATTGTAGACAAAAATCGGCAAATATAGGATCTACGATGGCAGATATGCGTGACAACAATAGACGACGGCGATGGTGGTTTTTTATAGTTAAATTTTCATGCATCAACAACACCCATCTTATAAACCCACCCTAAACCAAAATTCCCCCAAAAACCTCATCAGTACCTACTTCCAAAAGCCTCAACAACTCCCTATTCATCATATTTTTTTCGAAAATTTTGCTTCCCTAAACCCAAATCAGCACTTAACAAAGGTAATCAACCGTTAATCTTGTTCATGGAGGTGACGAAAACTATCTAAAGCATTAAGAGTAAAGATCTACTGTATATTACCTTCCAAAAGTCCGATGCGTACGTACGATCTCGATTTTCTTGGACTGCGGCGGTAACTCCTGCTTCCAACAAAGAACACGGAAACGCGCGTTTTCATCAATTTCAGAGAAGAAGCATGAATCAACCCAAAGCTTGAATCAATTTGATGGATCGATTGAGGTAGAGAGCTTGGCGCATACGAGATTACCTGAAGGAGAAGAGAAGCGACGAGCAACCCTAATCCCTTTGCTGCGTACGATGGAGAAGAGCTTGGCGTATATTTTCTTTTTTTTATTTATTGAAAATCTGATAACTTAAAGTGAAAACACGGAAACGCGCGTTTTCAAATGGGCTCGAATTTTGCTTGAAAATTTTGAAAACGTCATTTTGATGTTTTCAATTTCCTTCACAAAATATTGGGTTCATTTTCAGAAACAAGTTTCGAAAATATGGTAACAGAACGCATTTTCATCATTTTTGAAAATTAAAAACAGAAAATGGGCTGAAAACGCCAAACAGAACAGGTCCTAAGATATCTATACAAAGTATAAACTCTGTATATTGATTTTTTGATAGCAAAAAATTGTTAAGAATAATTGAGAAAAAATAAAAAAAATACTAATGCGTGTAATACGAAATACAAAAAAAAATAAAAATTAATTTGAAAATGAAAAGATGATTAAATGATAATTTTAAAAATTATTTTTTTAAGTAGCTTGCGAAGTAATGAAATGAGATGTGAAAGTTATCTTTTCTATTTCTTTTCTAATTAATTAATTATTTATTATAAATTTAATTATTTAACTACTCAGTATTTGATTTTAAAAAAATTATTTACTATTTGAACCACTTAATGTACATTATCCATAAAAATTATCTAAAATTACCCTTTTAACTTGATAAAAATAAAAAAAAAATTTTTTGCTAAATTTTTTAAAATATGTAAAAAGGTTTTTTTCTAATATAGAAAATCGCAGCTTATATCTATAATTCAAAAATAAATAATTAAAATGTAATAGCAAAAATTAAAACATATATAAAAAATGTTAATTTTCATTCTCAGATTTAATCTAATAGGCATTGTAAATTGTAACATTAATCTCTTATCACATTTTCATTAATACATGCAACACTAAAGATAAAAAAATTAAAAATATATATAAATTAATTAAACATTAGAATATGTATAACAAAAATGTAAAATAAAAAAACAACAACAAATAAGGAAAGTAAAATAAATAAATTAATTAATTAATAAAAATAATTAATTATTAAAAAGGACTAAACATAACATTGTCACTTGGGCATTTTGCTTATGTGGCTCTTTTAAATTTATATAGTTCGATTAGATTATTTATATGGTGTAAAAATTTAGAAATGTTTTATAGTGATTATAAAAGAAATAATTTTTTAATCTTTAGTTGAACAGTAAAAAAAATTACCAAATCAAAATAATGAGTAACTGAAAAGTATGGTGTACCAAACAAACTTAAATCCAAGTTCTTTCATTTGTTCGTAAGGTGTCGTCCGAATTTTACATCTGTATTGATATGGCAGCATTTTACCCATTAACGTCAAAGATGATGTAAAAATGAATGAATAAATAAATAAATAAAACCCTTACAAATTTACGCCAAACATCTACCCACACTCGATTGGTCTTCATTGTAGCTCCTAACCACAAATTACAATTCCAAAACCTACACAATTAATTGATAACTAGAACCTCTGTTCCAAAACGCCATTCGTCTCACCTTGCACATTTTTCTCTCATATTGTTGCGCTTGCAACTCAAAATACAGTCTCAGTACTTTTCCACACCTCGAGTGTTTTAAAGCACTAATTAGAACGTGTTGGTGTGCAAATTTTACAGGCAATTAATTAAGTGTTGAAAGAATAATTTTGAACACCGCACCCAACAGACGAAGTTAAAAGAGTACCACCCACATGAAAGCTACATTAATCCGGCCACATTCCTTCAAGTAACAGGCCAGCAATTTCCTATTAACGAAAAATACAAGCATACAAGTCATCTAAACAATACACAAGGCCGAAGGGCAACCACACAATCTCAAGGGAACAACCCAACACATAATAAATAATAAAAACTCGTCCTAAATAGCTTAAAATTCTCAATCAACACGCAACATGATATCAAATCCCGTTACATCACTGGTAATACATGAGCTGCTGAGCAGCAGCAACGTTCTGGAAACCACCATCATAAATGGCTTGGCTAGCACCAGCACCCATTCCTAAAGATGCTTGCTTCAGAGGATGTTGTCCCTGTGGGTGCATGAATGCATGCATGCCACCCATCTTGCTCATCCGCTCGTAAGCCAGAAGGTCGGCGGCTGAAAGGCCTGGCATTACGGCAGGTGCGGGAGCAGGTGGTGGGAGTGGGTTTGAGCTCGTCCCAGGTGGAGTTGGCTTGTTGCCCCATGAACACTGCAAGCATATGGTAGAAATTTAAGTTTGACTTTCATTGACCAGAAGATGATGAACAACCAATTCTCTAACATCATTTGAACTTTTTTTTATATTTTTCATAACTTTTCTTCATTGTTCAACCACACACATTCAGAAAAACATTTTCTCAAGCATCTCTGCGCACACAAAAATCATGTTTCCTTGACAACAATGACTTTTGAACAGGAAAACATTATTTCCAGCTGACTACCTATTTCTTTCTTGTACTAAAAGATGTACCTTAATTTGTCGCCCACAGAGAAATGATTGATTATTTCCCAGCGAAATGGCCATAGCAGCCTCGGCATGGGTACTATATCTTACGAAACCAAATCCTTTGTCACGCTGAACCCGTACTTCCTCAATTGCTCCAGCACCAAGGGAGTGGAAATGACGATGGAGGTCAACCTGGGTAACCTGGTAAAACCAAATCCAAAGGATATATGACATGCAAGACAAGTTTTAGCTTTTTCTGGTAGAACCCTTTTTTTTCCTTGGAAAGAGAAGTGATCTTCACAAGAATGTGATTAAAAACGAGAAGAACTTTATGAAAAAGTTGAAAAAATAATGACATTCTCGTATGTATGGCAGTAAACGCCTGTAAAAGGTGTGAGTGCTAAAATAGTTTCTCCAAACAAGCTTATGTCAAAGATTTAGCAGATAACTATCTTTGGGTGGGGTGACAGTTAATGACTAGAAGAAGCTTTCTGAGCAACTGTCAATGCAGAATAAATGAGAAAAGAGACTGAATTCACTGAAAGCCTACACAAAAATATCCAAAATTCCAACGGTATATCCTTGATTCTTTGTAAATAATGTCCTCTTATATATATATATAGACACATATATACATACATGTGTGTGTGTGTATATATATATATATATGAGCCTTTTGAACATGTCAGAGTGAGACATCACATGAAATCAGAAGTTTCGTACCTCTGGAGCAAGATTACCAACATACACGGTGGTGTATTGAGGGTTATTTTCAGGGTTATCACCATTTGTTGCCTCTTTACCATCTTCTGTAAAAGCAAAAGCAAAAAAATATGATTATTATTTTCACGTATATTTTCAAGCACTGACTACCATTTAGTCGTTTCTGTCAGATGATCTTTTAAGTGTTTCTCATAGTTCTTGGAGAAAATTTTTTCTTGCTCACCTAAGGTGCCATTTGTTAGTTCCACTACACTTTTAGCATCTGAATTCTGCTTGTCATCACTGGTACCAGCACCTTTTGTGGCCCAATTGCAACGTATCTGCCTGCTGCCAAGCCATTTTCCTGAGTGGTAGCCACAGCGAATAATAGAGTAAATTATATGGACAAGATATAAAAGGGACGTTGAAAACCGGAAGGGAGAAAAGAAAAGCACAATTTGTCTAAGGATATCAAGGCCTTCAAAAACATGGTTTTTTGGGAAATAAAGAGACGACTAAAAACGAACCATAAAGGTTTCAACAATTCTTCAATGTCTACAGTGCAGAATTGGTTCCATACGACCAGTAATACTACAACTTAAATACAACCAATACTAGCAATCCACAATTTTTATATTTGATTAAATGAAAACTAAATAACAACAAAAATAAAATAAAATTGAGACCTGATCTAATTTTATTTCATTTTAAGTTTCAGAAATTGTGAACTAGTAAGAGGTTGTTATTTGTAGTTGTCTTAGTTATTGTAAAAGATAGATGGCAGTGATTTAGAGGCAAATTAGAAGGCCCAAAAATTCAGTCTGAGAAATGAGTAGCAAAAAAATTTCAAACGGAACTGACCCAAACCATCTCTGATAGGGGCAGTTTAGCCATTTTTTGGCAAAAAATAAATGCTAAAAAATTTTTATTTCTTCATGGAAACAGGCCTAGTTTCAGGCTAGAATTTTCCAAACCTAAAACCGACCAATGTCGGACCCCAATTCAGCGTGTATACCGCAGGTCAACCATTAACCGCACCTACAAACTAGTTCTCCTTAGTTTCAAGTGAAAGAGCTAATAGCATTCTGTATTTAAACTTTGAGCGGTCACTCAATACTCATCAATGTAACATTATGAAAATGTCGAGTTTATTATGGGAGGTTATTGGTTCCATTAAAACTAAAACTATGGAGGTTCAGGTTCCTTTGAATTAACCATCCATTTCAATAATCATTCTTTATTTCGCTTAAATTCGTGATGAACAAACAGTCATGTCGCCTGGATATATGAGCCCGCATGAACAAATTGCTAGAACAAGGAGGGCAACATCTAAAAGATTCCAAAAATTAGTCTATTTGTCAAAGAGACCCTTGGTTTAAGGTAACAATATCTTGAGACAGTAGATATAAAGTTAGCATCTTAATCCTGCAACAAAGACAGATACTAAATGAGGATCAGAATCTTTGAGGTTTTCATGGTTGCACAACAAACATGGACAAATTAAGCGATCATACAGTGGCTTCTCCTAAAAAGTTTGAAGATGGCAAAATGATCCACTCTTTGGTAGGTTTGTACGAAACAACAATATTCCTCATCATTGCAACCAACAGATGAGCAACAACAATAAAAATCACGTAAGCCAAAAAGTGTTTTACTAGAAGATGGGCGTCCATATTTCAATGATCTTCTAGATTTTCTAACTGCTAAAAGATATAGAGGAAAAATATTAAAAATTTCAGGATCAAGGCAGAATACTAATGGGGGCAAAAGTTGTGATACATCGTCTTTTTATCAAAAGCACCACAATCTAAGAGGAAGAATAAAATCGAACTAATGAAGCATTTACAACACGGGTCATGTCTGTTTCAAATTTTTATTTCTCAAATTCATTCCACACAAGCCAAGTCAATCTTGTTCGTACTAATGCATCAACATGGACACAATACGCGTTGAACACGCTGACACGCGATTTCCAAAAAAAAAAAAAATTGCAACACGACACATTAATTAATTAACTAATTTTTATTTTTATTTTAAATTTTTAATCCCCTTTTTTTAAGCAAATAATCTTTTGTATATTGAACTTGTTGCATAAAAAATAATAGCCATATAAATCAAACTAGATATTATCCGCATACATATTTCCTCCACCAAATCAAGGACTTACTTGATTCAAATAAAATTTAATTTACTTTTCCTCTCTCATAATTTTCAACCACTCATACAATTGACATTTTTTTTTTAACGTTTTTTAACATGTCTTCTTTATTTGTCAACCATAGGGCTAAAATATATTTTTTCAATAATCCATATCAAACATACCCTAACATGAATCTGAGTGATTGACAAAAGAAAAAGATGAAAAAAATTCATCCATTTATTAAGCCCAGAGGGAACCCAATTCATTAGCCTATTCAGCCATTTCTTCTAAGTTCTTCCAAGGTTAGGGTTTCAATTGCGCCTCCTCTCACATTCTCACCTCTCTACCATCTACCCTTCCTAGTCTTGCCTGATGATGATTGATTGAAGCAACAAGTTCAGGTTTATGATTTTATTTTTATGTTTTTGCACTTTTTTGTCGTGGCTGCGTGTTAGAGATGACGGGGTGCGTCTCCATGCCAAAACTTGTGTGGAAAAGTACACTCACCGCATGACTCTCAAAACAAGTGTCGAGCATATTGCAGTGCCGTGTCGGGCCGTGTTGGACACCGATACGCCAGCAGGCACAGTGTTGATGCATCATAGACTCTAATTTTAAATCCAAAATACTAACGATTATCGACACAATTTGTGGTTCTCATAACTATTCAAACTACGAAATTAACTCAGAAGCAAAGAGAACAAAGTATTCCCCCAAACGCATCACAATTTGACGTCTTTGGCATCTTTTCACATTCATTGACTGGAACTATAAAATTCACTTTTGAGGCAATCAGGGTAAATGAGGTGTAGGAACCATACAATTTTGTTATCATTTCAATTTCAATATTTTATTTTATTTTACGACAATATTTTTAATTAGTGGTTATATTTGTAGTTATATTTGTAGTGGTGTTATGGTTACTGCACAAGATAGTTGAACATGAAGCAAATTATGACCCTTTAGTTGTAGGTGAAGGTTCTTGCACTTTTCTTTAGCTAAGCTTTAACAATCAATGAAAAATACATATGAAGTAATGCATTTGTGAACTTAGAATTAGTTTGCAAAAAGATAGTAAAGGAAATTATTTTCATATCCCTTGAATATAATAGGTCTCAAGAGGGTTGTACTTATATTTCCATTTCCAACTTTGTGTCAAGCAGCTAAAGTAGAAATTGTTTTTAACGGATATGACGTTTTCCCTGGAAAACCAAGCCAAACAAACACCCCCTTATTGATGGTCTTGGGAGCTTATTGATTCTTCGAAACCTGGTACCTCGAAGCTCCAGCTTTCGGTGTATTTCTATATTATTCTATGTTCATTATGAGCAAGCTGCCATAAATTAATAATATTGGCACGCCATAATATTAAAAATTAGTACAATTTATGAGGAGAGACTGATTTCTTACCAGTTAGATCATTGATTGCACTTTGGGCATCCTGAACAGAAAATCAAATAATGGAACTTGAGTCGAAGGAAGTCACAGTATGCAAAACAATGTCAAATATACGGCAGGGAAACGTACCTGCTGATTCCGGAATGACACGAATCCAAAACCCCTGGAACGTCCAGTCTTTTGATCCCACATAACCCTAGCATCACTGTGGACAACACAAGAAAACGGATATATTTCACAATGAACTACACAATTCATCAACCAGATCACAACAATAAACTATTTCTTAACCAGTACTTCAACACATACGAGGGTAATGACCAAGCTTGAACTCACTTTTTAACCACTGTATGGATATGGAAGTATTGAGAAAGAGACTGTGCACAAGAGAGAGAGAGAGAGAGAGAGAGAGAGAGAGAGAGAGAGAGAGTTTTTTACGAGCAACTCTGGTAAACAGAAAAGCATGCAAACAACATGGCATCATTAACTTCAGGGCTAAGATCACCAACAAAAATGTTGTAATGGTCTGCATAAACGACATAAAATATCAACACACGGTAATAATTGTAAGCCATAGACTTGATATATGCTAAGAAGCTAATAAAAACAGTAAGAAGACATTATCAGGGAGGACCTACTTGATGTGTCCTCTTTCTGACCACTGGCATATGCCCAGTTCACTTTAAGAGGCTGCCCATACCTGGTCACAAAACAAGATATTTATCCACATCAAATTAGAAATTGAATCTACGTTATGTGCCTTCCTATTATCCATGAGAAAAGTAAATGGCTTCCTACTTACAGGTGCCTTCCGTTAAGGGAAATTATAGCAAGGTTGGCTGATCTTCGATCAAAGTAATGAATAAACCCATAGGATGACTGCAGAAAGCACAAATGAAGATAAAACAGCAATATCAAGGGCGGATAGTCCATTTCATCTAATACCTCATATAGTAACATGCTCATGGGAAACAAGATGCTCAAACAATACCTTATCTTTTCTAATAATCTTGCAGCCTTCCACGAGACCGGTACTTGCAAAAACCTCTTGAAGAAGTGGCTCAGTCACCTGTGTGTGAATGTTCCCAACATACCTGCATTTTTCTCAAAAATAAACATCCTAGACGTTTAAAAAGAAAATAAAACCAAAAAAAAAAAAAGAACGGACAAATGATTAATAATATCCTTAATTACAGCATGAGATGATAATGACTAAGGGCTTGTTTGGTAGGGGTTTATAAGCATAGTGATGAGTGGTGAACAAATAGTAATTTGACCAAGAGTGTTTGTAATCAGTTTTTAAACAAGGCCTGAGAAAGCACCAAGAACATTCAAACATAGAATCGTGACAAGAGACTTCATAGAAAAAAGAAAATAGAGATCAATAAAGATGCCATCAATTAAATAGCTTAAGGTTTCATAAAGTGAAAAGGACAAAAAAGGAATGCGACAAAACATTAAGAGGAAAGACTCATAAAACCGTAACAGATTAGGAACGGATGGAGGGATGACTTTGACATTACACTATGCAAATGAAGCCAGAGTAAGAGAAGGAAAAAGAACAACTATAATAAAAAAAAAAAAAAAAAAAAAATTGAGAACGACACTTACACGCTCCGACATGTGCTCGGATCAAACCCCAGAGGCAAATTTCCGCCTGGGATTGGCTCAATCTGCAAAATCAAAGATAGAGTGAGTGGGGACAAACATAATAATAATAATAATAATAATAATAATAATAATAATAGATAGGTAAAAACACATAGTTTTGCAAAGTATCATCAACAGGAGGTAAGAAATGGAAATAAGAGAAGATTTCATATGCAGTAGTAATATTGAGATGCAGAATGGAGCGAAGCTGCAAAATTGGGATTCTAAAAAAGGAAACAATCAAAGGAATCATGAGGCAATAAACTACATAATACAGAAGCCATGTATTTCCCTCAGTAAAAACAAAATGGGTAAAACAGACTTGGTGGCAATGTTCTAATTCCTGCTACCTAATCAAAAAAGAAGAAAAAAAATAACTGCTCCAAAAACGCACTAGTCACAGCAAAAGACATTCAATATCACATACAGTCCGAAGACTATCAGGGATACAAATGATATCAGGAAATCTACGCCAGTAGTTAAACCATAGAATTCAATCCAATAAGAAAATATAGAGATAAAATTATTGAAGTTAAAATATTGGAGAAAATGGATGAAAAATCATCAATCGCCAACAAAATAGTAAATAGTGACACATGAGTGATGAATAAAAGCACACGAGTCGGATTGCTGTTCACAACATAACTATAGTACATTTACAGCTTTTCGAAAAAACTAAAAAGGAATTATTTTTCATAAACTCGCTTTCAAACTCATTCTATCAAAAATGTTAACCTTATATTTTCGAAAAAAAAGTTCCTCACTTTTCAAATACATAATGCTCAAAGAAAAATAGCTTTTGTCAACCCAGTTCTGAATAAAAGAGAATGAAACCAAAAGACGTTCCTTTTCAAGACATGCAGCACAACAAAAATTCTAAATATCTTCTTATTGGCTAAACTGTGCGCTTTTCAAATAAAAATAGGAAATTTACCTCCCAGATCGAAAATAATAATTTCAGCACGAGAAAACATGAAAAGCGATCCTTTTGAAAGGGATATTTGGAATACAGAAATTGTCAAAATTGCGCAAAAATAGTATTAATTATATCAACATCGAAACTACGCAAGACATGAAAATAACAAAATAAGCAACAACAATTGGCTGATTACGAAAAAGCATTCAAAAAGGGCAAAAAGTGAAAGAACATAAAACCTGCGGAGCAGCAGCTAAGAGGCCAGGATGGTAGAGAGACTGTTGTTGAAGCAAAGCGTGCTGCATCAAGTCCTGGTGTTGCTGTTGCTTCAGCCTCTGGTTCTGCATGTTCGTATATTATTATAATTATGAATTTCAAAACCCGATTCAATTAATTGATCGGAGGAAAATCTAGGGTTCGTAAAAGGGGTGGGGTTCGCAGAGAGGGAAACGGAGAAGAAAAAGAAAAAAGAAAAAAAAAAGAAAGAAAAAAGAAAAAAAGAAAAGAAAGAAGGAAAAGACAAGCGAAATTTTAAGGAAACGCCTCACTTAAAGGGATCAAACGACGATGCCTCACTCTCGGGCCATTTATAGGTGAGCTTTTCCGGGAGATTTTCAACCATGTATTTAATAATTATTTTTTATGCTAATTTTCAATTTTATCACCAACCCACATAAAAAAAAAAATGAAAAAAAAAATGAGCGTACGCGTGTTTGTCTTCAATTTTTTATTATATATTTTTATATTTTTTTTACATTTCAAACTAATTATATCCACATCTTTTATGGAACCTATTTGTGCTATATAAATCTCTACCGTTCAACTCTACTTATTTTCTCTCTTATTTCACATCAAAACTCATAAATACACATAAACTAACATCCGCTAAGTCTTGATGTCCACCATTCTATTTTCAAAGCTATCACTATCATCCTCCCCGACCCTATCGCCTTCAACATCACCTACCATTGTCTCATCCTCCACCCGTCAACGGTCGGATCCACTATGAAAAAGCAACAATATACTAATAAACTTGCGTTTGATATATAGATTAATGCCTTGGTCTTTCCACTATATTTCCATTATAAAGTTCAAAAAAAATTCTCTCTCATTATTTTGAACACACACGTAATTACTTTATATTTTTTAATTTATTATTTTTCATGTTTAACCATAAGTCTACACGCATTTTTAAACTTTCTACTAATTGTGGAAAGAAGAAGGCCTAAATTGACTTAAATTTAAAAGATTTTGAATTTGTTATTACAAGTGACTGAAATTGGTATAAAAAATAAAATAATTGTTGAATCAATAAAATGAGCGGTGGCAATGAATATTTAAATTTTTGAAAAAATAGTTTAAATTTTAAAGCGATTTTTAATCCATATAGAATATTGCTTGAAACTCAATTGTCAAAGACAATTTTTTTGCAAATTAATAAAAGATTGATGACCTTTTTTTTTTTTTTTTGCCTAATCACACATTCTCCTAAAAAGTTGTCTTTAAATATATAAATTTTGGTGGAACAAATTTGTTGATAAGTTTATATAGGTTTGATTCAGTACCAAATTTTGGGCACAATATGCCCATTTTCTATATGTTACATAGTAGGTGGTTTCCTCACAACAAAGATATTCAATTTTAGTACACAATACTAATTTACCGGTTCATAAGCAATGAACTAGTAGATTTGATTTGTCGAGCCGAACCAATTTCCATAGGTTCCATAAAGCAGCAGCAATTTGAAACAAAATGTCGCAGACAAGTGCGTGGGGGGTTGTCCCCACCATGTATTGCTTGAACCTTAAGAGTTGAGTCGATTTGGATGACCATAGTACGACGGAACACCAACCCATTCCTGACTGCGAGTAGCTCAGCCACGAGGGGCTAAAATGATCTTCAATGCACTTTGCAAAGGAACCTATTATTTTACCATTATGGTTTATAGTGACCATGCCATTCAATATAATTCCTCCATCTTTGTCAACCATATCATCTGTATTTAGAACCAACATCTCTGTACCACTTTCTCGCATCAAGATGAGCTGCCTCTACCTCCCAAGTGGTGTGCACCATCATCATCGTAGCTACCGAGGGCTTCATGTTGTTCATCCAAATAAATGATCAAATCCTTGATAGATTGTTGCATTGGTTTAGACCTCCATACTCCGTTTCAGGCAATTCCTATCCCACCAACTTTGCCAGGCAACCTTACAACATAGCTCGCATTCGTCCTTTGGTAGTTTATCCTTGGAAAAAAGATCCAATATGTGAATGTTGAAGAGGGACAATAACAAGCAAGCTTTGCAAATATTGAATGTACCACGAGCGGTCATAAAAAAGTGCATTTGCACATGTTCGAATTGATTTTCGAGCTGGCTTATTGTCCAAATTGATCTGATTGTCACTTTAAGCCTTGCTCGGCTCATGTCCTGGCTTTGAGTATGTTTAATTGAGATTTTAATTTGAAGTAGTTAAAATTTGTGATTGAGAGTGAATGAAAGTTATATTAAAAAAAAGGAAATAATTATCAAATCAATCAAATAAATATTTCAAATAATAATTTAAAAAATAAATTTGGATTGGTTCTAAATTATGTCGAACATATCCTAGTGAGTCAAGAATTGAACTCTGTACGAACTCTTTTCGAGTTAATAAGACTCCAAAAATAGTTGTGACCAGTGTCAGTCGGAAGAGACCAAAATAAAAAATAAAAAATTACAGCAGTCAACATCCTGACGGAAATTCGGGTCGGTTATTCGGAGTCCACCCAAAGAATTATTCAACACGTGTACCGTGTATCTTAAGACACAAAATTTGTGCAAAATGAATGATTCTACACAATTTGCACCGCGCTTATTCAATCCAAGTCCCTTTAGAATCAGAAACGCAGAATTTTCCCAATTTCTGCCTGTTGAATTTTCGAAGAGAAAAGGAAGAGATTAATAATAATTTATTTTTCGTCTAAATTACGCCTAAAATCGTTTATGCTTTACTTGATCACGAAATTTTTGCGAATCTTATTTCCGAAGTAAAATCAACACCATAGGATTCATACGGCACTCAGGTTTGCCATTTTTAGTAATTTATTTATTTGTCATTTTCGCTCTTTGCTTAACAGCCCTAGTGTTTTTTTCCCCCTTAATCTTATCTTATTTTAAATTTTTAGGGCTTAAAAATTCGTGTATAGGGTTTTGCTTTTCCATGATTCAATCATGTTCAGGTTCATTGCACTTTTTAATTTTTCGCAGTCGCGTGTGCATTTTCGTTGTTGTCGCATTTTTTGAATGCTGAAATGTCATTCGATATATTTTAATTGTCTGAAGTGACGATGATAGAGTTCGATTTTACAGGGATTTAACAGGGTTTTCTGAAATAATTATCGTTTCTTAGAAGAATCAAACTAAGTTCTTGCCGCACGAAATTAAAGGGTTTTCTGAAATAATTATAGTTTCTTAGAAGAATCAAACTAAGTTCTTGCTGCCCGAAATTAAATACTCCAGCTTGATAAATGAAGGAACATTATTGCTTTTTTCTTGAGAGATTTTCTTGTATGTTCATTCATTTTCATTTCATTTCTGCTTTTTCTTAATAAATGACAAGAAGAATGTGTTATTTCTTTCACAGGCGTGTGGGTAATGGGTTATTTGGAAGTAAAGGAAGCTTTTGTTATGCAGTTCTCTTGAAGCATCATTGCTTATAATTTGTTATGCTTAGCCAATCATTACAAATGAAGTGTAGAAACGTTCTTTAGTTAGATAATCGCATATTTCTGTTTTTCATTTTTCTTAGGAACCAGATACTCATGGCAACTGCCACTATGGCCACTGCAGCTGGTGCAGCTGCGCTTTTGTATTATACACTGAACAAAAAATTACAGTCTAATGCATTAACGGACGATGACGACAATGATAGTGATGTACAAAATCATGCTCCATTAGGAATCGATAGGGTCTCTCACAGGCTTGTACAAGCTCCTGCCACATGGATAGAGACAATTTCTACTTTATCGGAGACTCTTAGATTTACTTATTCTGAGACTCTGGGGAAGTGGCCGATTGGAGACTTGGCTTTTGGTATCAGCTTTCTCCTAAGGAGGCAGGTTAGCACATGTTAACGTTTGGTATGCTCTGATTCAACTTGCATGTGGATTATGTTTCTTGCTTTCCTTTCTCTAAATGCTATTCTGAACAATTTTAATAAATAATAATACTAGTTGTTTAGGTTCAATAATGATGCTGATACATACAATATTAAAATACGAAAAAAGATCTTACCCTGATGCCTAGAAATCTTGTAGCCTAAAAAACAAAGAATTAGAAGAAAAAGCTTGATAGTTGAGTGATATACAAGGTCTATTTAATCTGAGCAAGCAAAGAATGTCTAACTTGCATGTGGTTTTTTTCCGTTTATTTTCATATTTAATGCTTCAAATCAGGCCGAGTTAGATTTCAACTTTAATTTTTGGGACCTATTATCAGGAGATGTTTTGTTAGATAGAGTAGTTAAAAGAAGGGAAATAACGATAAAAGAAGATGATCCAGGGTTTATGATGCCAGTATCATTAAGCTCCATCCCTGCACATTTTTCAACCAGGCATTTTTCTCATTTATGTAAGCTCTTGATCAGTTGAATACATAACAAATGAATCCTTTGCCCTCGTATTTTGTTGCTGCAGCTTATGTAATCGAAGTATGTTATTTTAAAACATGGAAGGTCTTGATTCTCAGATTGTTACAGTTCGTTGTACTCATAAATTGTTATTTTAAAGCATGGAAGGTCTTGATTATCAGATTGGCACAGTTTGTTGTACTCATATGTTGTATTATTATCGAGTCAATTAACCTTATGATTTTTTAAGTATATGGAGCTTTATCTTTCAAGCGCATGAACTTGCTTTGCAGGGAAACTTGCATTTCGGTCACATATTTGGTGATAAAGACAGTTTACAGCTTAAGGGACCTGAAATTGCTGCTGAGCTTAGATACCTCTTGAATTTGCTCACCCTCTGCTGGCATTTCTCCAAAAAACCCTTTGATGTATTTCTAGAGGAGACTGGCTATTCTGAAGAAGATGTTCTTCTTCAAGAACCCAAAGCTGGGGTAAGTCTCCTTTGTTGAATGGTTACTTATGAGGGGCATTTGTACTGTTGTTTCTTTTCTATTTAGTGTTGGTTTTTCAAGCGAGAAGATGGAAGACAATTATACATCAAATGGCCTTTGTCATATAATGGACATAATGTATTATTTTGCAGATTTTAAAGCCAGCTTTTACTGTTTTGGCTGATCACAAAACAAAAAGCTTCTTCTTACTGATTCGTGGAACCCATAGTGTCAAGGATACTTTGACAGCTGTTACTGGCGCAGTGGTACCTTTCCATCATTCAGTTGTACAGGATGGAGGAGTTAGCAACTTGGTATTAGGTTATGCGCATTGCGGAATGGTTGCAGCTGCTAGGTGGATTGCGAAACTGGCTACTCCTTGTCTAGAAAAAGCCCTCAGCAGTCATCCTGATTACAAACTTAGGGTACCTTGCTTGATTTTCCTTTTTTATTTTTTCACTGTGCCTCCCTTTTCCCCTAAACTTCTATTTTAACAAAAACTAACTTTTTAGATTGAATGCGAGGATGATAATGAGTAGTGATTTGAGATTTGAGGTTAATGTTGAAGTTTGACTTGACCAAATAGTCGAAGTCAATTTTTAGTTAGAAAAAGATTAAAACGAACAAAGAGATCATCTGTATACCAACAATGAACTGCAATCGGAGATCACCATGTCTACACGAGAGTCGTCATCAATAATGTGTGGTACATATAGTACATTTCAGTATATATGAACACAAAGAAGTTTTTCCCGTTTGATGAATAGCATGTTTGTTGATTGCATAATTCATTTCATAAATGCATATATCCTTGGTCAAGGCAATGCTTTTGTTGAAGTATTCAGTGTTCATATTGTTTCTATTGTAAATTTGTTATGCCAGCATGATTCCTCAGATACCATTTGAGTTCTTAGTGTAGCTATCTTCCCAACACCTTCACATCTTCGGCGAGGCACATTAAAATAATAGACCTCCCCTTTATCATATATAACACCTCATATCATGTATTCGGTATATAGGGTATACAGGGCCCCATTTTGTATATGAACTGAATTGTGGGGCCCCGTATACCCTATATACTGAATACATGATATGAGGTGTATAAAATAAGGGGAGCTCTATTATATTAATTATTACTTTTTTTGTAGTTTGTCATTATTATGGTTAATAGATATTTGTTTTTGTTGTCAACAGATTGTAGGACACTCTTTGGGTGGTGGTACTGCTGCACTTTTGACCTATGTATTACGTGAACGGAAAGAGCTGTCATCTGCAACCTGTGTGGCATTTGCTCCAGGTTCATTTATATTCTACCACGATATTAATCCTCTTCATTTTCCTGTGTCAATACTCACTGGATGTAATTTTCATGCTGATGCTTCTGTTATTTACTACCTTGAGCAGCTGCTTGTATGACGTGGGAGTTAGCTGAATCGGGAGTGGACTTTGTTACTTCTGTGATAAATGAGGCAGATTTGGTGCCTACATTTTCTGCTGCTTCAGTTGATGATTTACGTTCTGAGGTATTGATTCACACATTTTCTGGAGTTTCTTCCATACCTTCTTTTTGCCTCGTGTATGATGTACTATGAAGATGCATTAAGTTTTTGCTTATGTATTCTTAATTTTGGGAGGATTAGCACATTGCTCATTTTATTTGCACGTTATCGCAATTTGCAACCATGGAAGGACAGTTGACAGTTTGCAGAAAATCAGACACACACGCACGCACACAGATATATATATATATATATATATATATATATATATATATATCATATCTCATCATCATTTATATCTGGTGCTATCAGTAATGAATATCAATTTCTCTTGCATTCTTACATCCATCAGTCCAATTAATGGTATATGATAATATGAAGTGGTCAAAGAGCTTCAACTCATTGAAGTTGGAGCATCTCCTCAACGCATGCCTTCTATTTTTAGGACTACTGCAAAACCCCTTCGCCACTTCCTTCTAATGTGAAACCAAGTGGGTTTTGATGTGAACCTTGTAACTACTTTAGTACAATGGTTCTAATGCCAAAGTTGCGTGGTTTATGATGTCCACCCTCTTTGGCACACATACTGTTTCCCGTAAGGGGCAATTAGGACCACTTTATGGTTCAACGCAGGCAATGATATGCTACCATGTGGGCAGTGGGCACTATAAGCAGTTGGGTATTAGAACACTTCTCACTAATTTTGCATGATCCCACCGTTGTAATCATGTTCTTGAATTTGTGGTCTGTAAGTATTTGAGGTTCTGTGCTTTGTATCCAATGGCAGGTGATCATCCATAGTTCCATGATAATGCAATGCAATCTGCCAGTAAAGCTATTTCAGTGTGTCAAAGAACATGTTCTCACTGTTATGTATAAATTTTACCCTCAAATCTGGATGCCTTCTGTTGATTATTTTCTACACATTTACATTTTTTTTAATGTTTCTTTTATTAGTTAATGAAAACTGAAAACTTATTGCAGGTTACAGCTTCTGCTTGGGTGAATGACCTGAGGCATCAGATTGAACGCACCAGAATTCTTAGCACAGTTTATCGATCTGCTTCAGCCTTGGGTTCTCGACTTCCATCCATGGCTAGCACTAGAGCCAAAGTTGCAGGTGCTGGTGCAATATTACGGCCTGTTTCCAATGGTACTCAGGTATGTACATTGCAGTCATGCTATCCATTCTGCTTTAGATTGCTGGGCCATTATAGCAATATGGGTTCTCCAACTTTGACCATCTTTATCTCCCATCTCTGAGATTAAGCATTTTTGTCCTGAGTTTTCATTTTCATAGCACATGGTCCTCAGGTTACCTTATCTTCAGTAAACAACTATGTTAAAAGCAAAAATAATGTGGGGTTTTTTCCCCCATTGCATGGCAAATAATGTTACAATTTAAGGGCAAAAAAGGCCAAATTTGAGGGGCAATTCTCTAAATTTGGGGCCAAATTTAGAGAATAACACCTCTGAAATGACCAACATACTTTACAATTAACAAACACTTTAATGCCATGTGGACAAATTTAGATTTCCCCCCTTAGTTTTTCCACCTATTCCACCTATATATGATTTGAGAATCACTTTTTCCCCTTAATTTTTTCCCTTTAGCATTTTTCCCTTGGAATTTTTGCTCTAATAAAGCGAATTTTAGGGCTTGTTTGATGGAGAGTTTTTGCAGTGGAAATGATTTTTTATTTATTTACTTTTTGGGTAACTAGGTGGTTATGAAGAGAGCGCAAATTATGGCTCAGGCAGCTTGGTCACGTCCCACTCTACGCTCATGGTCATGCATCGGCCCACGTCGTCCATCCGTAGTTTCTCAGATAAATGACAATGAAGGGGACAAATCTCCAGGATCTTCCTTGACTCAAACTGAAACTTCAGAAACTTCTCCCACCACCATTGAAGACACAAGAACCGCCATTGAAAACATGGAACTTCCTGTATCTTCTTCTGATGAGATTGGAGTCTCAGAGAGTTTGTTAACCAAGGATGATGGTGATGATGGCCATGACGTGAACGAAGTGGACCATGCAAAACACGAAGATCAGGCGATGGAAATTGAGCTATGGCAACAACTTGAGCGCAAGCTTTATGAGCAAGCTGATAATGGTGATGCTGACGTGGCGAAGGAAATTAGGGAAGAAGCAGCAGCAGCCATCGCAGAAGTAAGTGACGGCCAGTTGCCAAGCTCTATCCCTGATACCAAGGAGGTGCACAGATTCTTTCCCCCAGGAAAGATAATGCATATTGTGACACTAGTCCCTGAGGAAGCTAACGGTGAGAATGATAACAGCACTTCGAATGATGGGGCCCACAACCAGGCGGTGGTGGAGGAAGAGTCGAGGGTTGGGATTTTTCTCACTCCCAGGTCGTTGTATAGTAAATTAAGGCTGTCGCATACCATGATCAACGATCATTTTATGCCGGCTTATAGAAGACAGATTGAAAAGCTTATTAAAGAACTTGAGAATGAAGTGACTTCTGATGACAATAATTTTAGTAGAGAGATTTAGCAGGAAGTGCTGTGAACTTCTGTGCATTGAGTCCTACCATCAAGTGTTAGGAAAGAGGATTGTACATGTTGTAGTATTACTGTCAAAAAGGACATCACTCTAAGCATCTTTTGGAATTTTGGAGAAACATTGCTTAATTGCAAAATTATTACTTTGAGCAACCGAAATTGGTAACGCTTCAATGCCCCACTTGTGGGCATGGAAAATTAGCCTTGATTTTATATTTTACGTGTGTAGTGACTCTGTATACGGTTTGCTTTGAATTTTATGTAGATCAGGTTTCGTGTGCATCATAATGTATGTGAACATCGATGGGGAGTAGATTTGACTGCGAGAGATTGAGAAATTGCCTCTCCAAACATGCTATAATGGGAATTGGGAGCAATTTAATTAAAGTTTTTGGTTTTCATATTCATTGTTAGTGAGAGTCCCTTTCGTAATCATAAAATGTACATTTCATCATTATAAGCATTTCTTTTCTTTGGTCCCTCATCTAATATAAATACACCAATCATCAAATGAAGTCAATACCCTTTTCATTAATGGACTTACATTGTATACACACAAAATACAAATTAACAACTCCAACTTGACTCTCATTCTCATAGGTTCCACCTCTTACCCCACTTTAATCATTTCATTTCATTTTATCTTTCATTTCCTCCCGAGATGACATAATCCTTTTCCAGTCCATTCGTGCTTAGGAACATTTTTTTTGGGTCAAAAAACGTGTGATGAGAAAAATGATTGAATTGACCTTGTCATTATAACGTGTAGCCGTATATTACTCCTCATCCTACATGAGACTTGAGAGGAGTAATGGTGAAAATGGGAGAGTTTTGTTTTTAATTAGGATGTCTTCTCCGTTGTAAGTAAAAGATTAGTTTGAACATTTGGTATAGATTCTAGAAAATATGAATTTTGGACGAGTGGTTAAGAAGTAAAGAAAATATTTTTAGAAAATATAAAAATGGTTATCCAATTAATGTAATGAGCAGTTAAAAATAACAAAAATAAATAATTCTTTGATTGATCCATATCAAACAAACTCTAGAAGTGTTTGATTGCAAAGAACTTTTCGAAGAAGAATGTTATTCAATAATAGCACTTATTAATCATCGATGATGTAATATCAATTTCTCATTTAGTCATTTTAAATCGTCTACTGAATATAATGAATGAATATGACAATTAAGAAGGGAAATTAATTATTGCTAATTGTCATCATTGATGAATATTACTATATTATTATTATTTCTTTCCAAATAGAATAGCACTATTCATCCATGATGATTAACCGTGATGTAGAAATTAATTGATTTACTTAATGACAAATTAATTAATATCACAGTATCCATGATTGATGCGGCCAATTAATTAGCATTATTCTCTCAAATATGCTCTCCTAATTTCGCATTCTGATAGTCATGAAAATTGATATAATGAGCGGTCAAAAATAACAAAAATAAATAACTCTTTGATCGATCCCTATCAAACAAACTCTAAAAGTGTTTGATTGCAAAGAACTTTTCAAAGAAGAATGTTATTCAATAGCGACACTTATTAATCATCGTTCATGTAATATCAATTGATTTCTCATTTAGTCATTTTAAATCATCTGAATAATGAATGAATATGACAATTAAGATGGAAAATTAATTATTGCTAATTGTCATCATTGATGAAATATTATTATTATTATTATTATTATTATTATTATTATTATTATTATTTCTTTCCAAATAGAATAGCACTATTCATCTATGATTAACCATGATGTAGAAATTAATTGATTTTAATTGATTTACTATCTTACTTAATGACGAATTAATTAATATCACAATATCCATGATTGATGCGGCCAATCAATTAGCATTATTCTCCCAAATATGCTCTCCTAATTTCACATTCGGATAGTCATGAAAATCTAGCTGGAAAATGGAATTAACACGTTGGAGGTGTCACGTGGCACAAAATGACTGGTTGATATGCCACGGCGAAAGCAACATATCTTCATATATATATTCGCATATAAAACACGGAACGCTGATAACGCGGAGTTGTCGAATCTCAATAATATACGGCTGCAAATTACTTCCTCCTTCGCACCATAGCCCCTAATTTCAAACAGATCCATCACAGAATTTATTTGATTTGGATTGATCGATTGATCCATATTCATATCGTTAATTCAAATCATTGAATCATTTTTTTTTTTCTGAAATGTCTTTCATGCACACGCACTTCGTCCCCGAGGAAGCCAAGGTCGGCGAGTGGGAGAAAGAGAGATAAAAACAATCAAGAAGGATCAGTCACCAAGGACACACAGTTGAAATTCCCGATTCCGTTTTCAATCAGGTAATTTTTTAAACAGTTTTTGATGAATTTCTGTTTCGTTAGTTTGAGAAACATCAAAGTATCAAACACGTGGTTTGATTGGTCGCGTTGGTGTGGATAATTGATTTGTGCCATTTCAGGCATGTCGACGAGTATAATCGACGATTCAATTGCGATAGACGCGACGAAGATTACAGCGGTGAACGAGGTTGATTTCGTTGAATGCGAGTGCTGTGGCTTAACAGAGGAATGCACGAAAACTTACATAGAAACAGTTCGCGAGCGCTATAAGGGGAAATGGATCTGCGGACTCTGTGCAGAGGCAGTAAACGAAGAATTTATGCGTTGCGATAAGCAGAAATTGATAAGTCCAGAAGAGGCTATGGATCGCCATTTTAACTTCTGCAACAAGTTTAGGTTATCCGGGCCGCCAACTGACCCGACTCGGCATTTGATCACCGCTATGACACAGGTTTTGAGGAGGAGCTTGGAGAGTCCAAAGTTCGTACGGTCGATGCCGAGTAGTCCGACGAATAGCGGGGGTGGTGGTGATGTTGACGGCAGGTTGACTCGCTCTGAGAGCTGTATTCCGAGTTTGTCCTTGGGTGATGGAGCCAATTGTTGTGAAATTGAAGAAAATTGTGAACGAGGTAAAGGGTAAGGATGGTAATTCATTAGCTTTACTCAGTATAAAATAAGCAAGAAGAAAAATAAGCTTTTAATTTCAAAAATGTTAAATTTCTTTTGTTTTTCTGTTAATTAGATGGCTTCTAGTTTCCATTATTGTTTTTCATTTTTTGTTGACCGATGTGCTAACTGCAAATTGCACAAAAATGGCAAAGTTGTGAGATGTCCGGCTATAATAATTAAGCTTCATATTCAGATTTGATGCTGATGGGCTAATGTCAGCATCTTGAGTTTAGTTGACTGGAATATGAGTTTGCAATTATTGAAGACATTGAAACATGTGATTCATATGGCCATGTTGGGCATCTCACATTCGGTGGAGAATGATATCCAAATAGCAATTGGGCTTCTTTGAAGGGACCCAAAAAATTAACGAAAGCCCAACAAGTAAAACATTGTGATCAGCTCTGAGACAGGTTGCCCAATTTCGATGATATTGGGAGTCACTGAGTCACATTTGGTGACAAAAAATTCTTGATACCAACTAAGCGGCTACTCTCAATCGAGGATGTAAATGTTATTTGTAAAATTTTAACTGATAATAATTTATTTGGAAGCAAGTTATGTGATAAAATTTGATAAAGTGATGGTAGAATGACAATGATATGAAACTTGAGAAAATTTTATCACGTAAATTGATCGTAAACAAATTACCAATCATAGCTGTACAAGTAGCATAATTTATTGGAAATGTAGAAACTTAACCAACAATATACTTTCATGCTTTCAAAGTTGATCTTCAATCGTTAAAAGTGGATTTTTATTTTCGATGAGCAATAGTTAAATACCATAATAAATATAAAGATTCGTGTAATTCAAAATTGAAAAGATTTATCACATTAGCTATGTTGTTTTGGCTTGATATAAAGGTTTGTATGTTGAAAAACTTGAAAAGATTATCATATTTGCCATGTTTCATAATAAATAGAAAGGTTAGTTTCATAATAAATAAAAAGGTTAATTTCAAAAAATTGGAAGATTACACAGCTGTGTTGTTTTGGCTTGTATCCAACTAAATATCAAGTGTATTCATTTTGTTGGTAAATCAATCACAATTTAAAATTTTGGTAAATCGTAAAACTCGTATTTCTTTTATATTAGCGACAACGTTTCTACGAACCTCATGCCAACTTCACACCGGGTGATCAATATATATATTTCTTGTAATTTTGTAAATTAAACACCATGATTAGTGTAGGGCCCCGAAAAATGGGGAATATGAGAAGTATAATGGAGTTATACTCCATGAAAATGGGGCCTACTTTTCCTTATAATTTTGAAAGGACAGCTAAGAATGTAATCAAAATGATAATCATGGCCAAACATGGCTGTTGAAAGGTCAATTAACCATATTCCTAATTATTTATCATTATCAATAACCTTGAATGACGTTGAACACTCAACACTATATGTAGTGTGCCAAAATTTGATGATTCATATCCATACTCACTACACCTCACTAAATGACTTCCGCCCCCATCTTTCAATGGCCAATCCGCCGGAAAGCATCATTCCGGCGGCGGCAGAGGATGCCGTCTGCCCGCCTAGGCGGGAAGAAGCTCGGTCGAAGGTTGCTTTTTGTGAGACTTTTGAAGCGAGCAAAATTGCGTTGGATGAAGCTAAAGTACCTGTGTTTGCTGAAGAAGCTTAAAGAATACTACCGTTGTCTCGTGGAGAACATGGGTAGAATCGAAGCTTATCATCATAGGATGCTTTTGGAGGCATCTTTTGCGGTTCCTGCTATGGGACTTTCCTTCAATTCATATCCAAGTAATTTAGCTACATTTTAAGGTTCTTAAAACCTTTGTTTTGATTGTAATACTGAAGCTTTATGTATACATGCAATGTTCAACTTCTACAAAAATAATCCAAAAATCTTCATTATTTTCACCAGCTGGAATTTCTGCCACAACCCAGTTTCAGGAACTGACAAAAAGGATAAAGATTTCACATTTTCACCTTCATGAAGTCATATAATGTTAAATATCAGATAGAAAGACGAAAAGAAAATCTTCATCTTACATTTTGAAAATACTGTAATTTAATTCTCAGCATCAGAGCTTTTCTCCTCTTTCGGTGGTGCAAATTGTCTGGTAAGTCGAGATCTCGTCCATGGATCCAAGGGAGGCCTCTGAGAAGGTTGCGGAGTCGGTGGTTTTGATTGTCTAAGTTCGTTTTCTCTGTCTATAAACCTGCCATGTGAACATAGGACGCAATCAGGAAAATACACTTGTAATGGATTCATAAATGTGCACAGTCGACAGGTGTTACAAAGTCCACTGCTGACATGGCAGTGCCACATCAACAGATGGTACTTCAATCAATCTCATCCCACCCACGCAGTGACGTGGCACTACCATGTCCGCAGTGTGCTTTGTGACAGTGCCATGTCAGGAATCAGCCTTGTAACACGTCCACTGATATATTGAGAAGCAGCCATAGTGAATCTCTCCATGTTTTGATATATATGAAAGTTGTTACAAATCCAAAAGCTCAATCATTAATCTCCGGGAAGATTGTAAGATAGATCGTCTAAACAGGACAAAGAAACGGTAAAACAAAAGACATACTCAATATAGGCCATTGGTGCAGCATCACCGACTCGAATTCGGGTTCGAAGTAACCTCGTGTATCCACCAGCTCTATCTCTATAAATGAAAAATTACAATTTATCATGACATTGAAAAGTAAAAAACAAACACTAAAAAGTCAAGAGGTTTGATATTCACTTGTATCTATAAGCCAATTCAGTGAATAACTTGTGAAGGACGTCATCACCACGTACAAAGGCAGCAGCACGCCTTGCAGCACAGAGAGTACCCTATCATAATTCAAGATTTGAGTAAAAAAACTGAACATTACAACAAATTCATAGTTATATTTTGCGAATCTCTTGTTGAACTTCTGTAAGATTAGAGCTTCATATAATTCTGTTAAAATCTTTCCAAAGGTTCCAAAAGTTAGGATTACTATGTTTCCATTATGCTCTAATCATGGGCGAGTTTGAAAAATCAGCACTCTGTACGTGCATAGTTTATATACCGAACGATATCTGGACAATTAATCCATGTTTGGATGCTATCAAAATCTTTCACTCTCCCTACTCCATCCTGGTTTCTATCCATGAAGAACATTTTCTTCAAACTGTTGTGCTTTCACCTCACTCTTAGACAGTTTTCAAGAGCCCCATTAAACAGATGCTATATCAGAGAAGAAGAACATGCGCACCTCTTTCCCAAGTTGTACCATATTGTCCGCAAGGCGCCGGACTTCCTTTGCCTACAAATTAGAAGTAGCCATAGATGCAATCAGTGATGAAGTAAAAAGTACTAACGCCAAGAAGCTTCGTTGCAGGTTGTCTATCCAACCCAGTTATGTTCACCTCCCCACTGTGGGGAGGTTATCCTCCCCATCCAAGTAAAAGTAAAAAACTTTTAAAATGTAAACGACTTGAGAAAACAACAGAAAAAAAAAAACAGAGAAAATTAAATAAATGTCATCAAGCTTTCTGCTTAAAACCCTGAACTTAACAATGGTCGATGAAAAAAGCAATAGTAAACACAATGACCTTGGGGACAGTGGTTTCAATGCGCTCGTGCTTCACCAATTGTGACACCATTGTCCTGTGCAAAGAAAATCAAAATCTTAATAACATCAAGTAAATTAAAATCCTAAAAAATAGGAAAAAAGAGAAACACAGAAGTAACTTTACCTGAGCATAGACATTCGATGAGCTGTAGTTCGATTAAGCTTCCTGAACTTCGTCATTTTCGACCGGGCGTGTAAAGCTAAAACTGAAGAACCCTATGAAAGATCTGAAGGAGGAGTAGACTGGAGTAATTGTAACAAACGATTTTTCTTCTCTAGATTCAACATAGAAGAAGCACAGAAAGTAAATGAATATTGTAATTCACAATCTCAGTTCAAATTACATCCAATTATCTTATAAGCACAGGTCAGTAATTATACGTATTCGATCTCCAATATCTGATGGCTTCCATCTCGGACGAGAATCACGTATCAGATAACAACAAGAACTGAAAAACATTGAGAAATTACCTTGAGGATCGATGGAGCTGGGGATGATTGAAGAAGATCAGGGGCCGCCAGTGGGAGAAACAGCGGGAGACAGACTGAAAGGGTTCAAGCGAAATGGGTTTAGCAACACTGGAGGGGTGGAGATGCCCTTTCGGCTGGGCCGGTTCGGCCCGTCTTAGAAAAGAACCCGGTAATAGTCTGCTAAAAGCCTGTTTGCTGCGACTTGCGGGTCCGGTCCGTTCACTAGCCCCATGCAGATGGAGTCCATTTAGACCCATTGACATAAAAATCTAATATATATAATATATAATTTAAAATTTCCATACTTATATATTTATGATTATTATTGTTTTACGTTACATCATTTCTATAAAAAAAAAAAATTCAAACAAAGATCAAATGCATCATTGGTCACTGTGCAGGGAGTTCTTGCTTGGTTGCTCCCTACTTGCGTGCCCGTAGCATACGAGGGTCACAATTTCAGGCTCGCAAACTGGCTCACATAGCACCGCATAAACATGACATCACTTCATGTTGTTATGACATCTTGATCGGTCTAGGTGTAAAAATGCTTTTTGTTGTTATGCAACTTTAATTATTTTTTAGACTATTAAATAAGCAAATAATAATACACATCTGAAAACTTTGTACAAATTTTTGCATATTTTTCAATTCTTCAATAATATATATATATAGAGAGAGAGAGAGAGAGGGCATAATCAAATAATTTGGCTTTAATTAAAAACATGAACATAACATAGCTTAATTAAATGCTAAACATTTTCAAAAATCTTTATCAAAATTCAATAAAACAACTTCTTTCAATATTTTTAGAGCTAATCAAATAATACTTTGCTCGTCATTTTGTATAGACTTGTTTGGTTGTGAAGAAGGATATTGAGCCTAACTCCTTCTAGAAAATCGGCTTACTAGGGGAGGTTTACTATCACCTTATGAATTCGTTTTTATACCACTTGATTACCCGATGTGGGATCTAACACGCCCGTGAACCATACCAAACAATTGTGGACAAATCGATATTGGGGGTACCCGACACCGAAATTGGGTCTGACTCTGATACCATGTGAAGAAGGATATTGCGCATAACTCCTCCTAAAAAACCGGCTTACTATGGGAGGTTTACCCTCAACTTATGAATTGGGTTTTATACCACCTGATTGTCCGATGTGGGATCTAACAGTTTCTTATACTGAGTGAACGTTGTTGGAAATATAAAAAGCATGCTTAAAGAAGTTTTTAGTAGTAGTAAACGAATTTCGTACATAAAGATATACTAATTAATAAATAAACTAAACAAATAATACTAAGTATAAAAAAAATCTATATAAATGGAATAAGAGAAAAAGAAAAGATAATCCACAACTGAAGTCTAAGAAAGAGGTGTGTCTCTAGATTTAGTATTTTTGAACTAAATCTAGAGACGCGATGAGCAACCCAAAAAGTTGGCCCCTTTACATGTGTACATCCTGTCATCTTGTGTTGTGAGAAAGCTTGTGATAAGTTTGGAGGAATCTATTATTATATAAATCAGGTTATTTTCCAGCCTAAAGTTCCTCTTCACGCGTTTAGGTTGCCTTTTTTTTTTCTTTTATGGCTTACACGGCTGTAATAAATATAGTCGTGTAGGAATTATAAACAATTAGACAGCTGGCTGCCTTGGTTGTAGTACTGCCTTAAATGCAGTGCCGCACAAGTGGGTTCGATTCCCTTGCCATGCGCAATTAATGCTTTTTTTTCTTTTTTTTCTGGGGACAATTTTAAACCTTTTTTGAATTATTTTTTTACTTGGTCCATTAAATGTAAATGGGATATAAATCTCACATCGAAACTTAATAAAAGAAAATTGAATTCTTTTGTCTATAAAAAGTGGAGGTTGGTTTCTTCATATAGAACAATCATCGGGTTTAACAATTAGGCTTATGTATACAAATATTAAAAAGTTTTTTGAAAAAGTTTCATTATTATTTTATTTTACCGGTTTAAATCGTGGTTTTTATGATTTTTTCAGGTTTTGATTGATTTTTTGATCGGGTTAGATAAAAATGCTTTGTTTTTCAATTTTTTTTAGTTGATTTTTATGCCCTTTTTAAATTTTTCTTAATTCAGTAAGTGGGATATGAATTTTTTTATTAATTATTTTTTTACTTGGTCCATTAAGTGGGATATAAATCCCACATCGAAACTTGATAAAGAAAATTGAATTCGTTGGTCTATAAAAGATGGGTGTTGGTTTCTTCATATGGAACAATCATCTACTCAGAATTAGGCTTATATATACAAATATTAAAAAAAAATTGAAAAACTTTTATTATTATTTTATTGTACCAGTTTAAATAGGGATTTCTATGATTTTTGGCAGTTTTGATTATTTTTTGATCGATTTAGATCTAAATGCTTAGTTTTTCAAATCCCCCCCCCCCCTCCTTTAGTTGATTTTTAAACCTTTTTTTGAAGGACAATTTTAAACCTTTTTTTGATTTTTTTTTTACTTGGTCCATTAAATGTAAATGGGATATAAATCCCACATCGAAACTTAATAAAAAAAATTGAATTCTTTTGTCAATAAAAAGTGGATGTTGGTTTCTTCATATAGAACAATCATCGGGCTTTAACAATTAGGCTTATGTATACAAATATTAAAAAGTTTTTTGAAAAAATTTCATTATTATTTTATTTTACCGGTTTAAATCATGGTTTTTATGATTTTTTCAGGTTTTGATTGATTTTTTGATCGGGTCAGATCAAAATGCTTTCTTTTTCAAATTTTTTTGTTGATTTTTATGCCATTTTTAAATTTTTCTTAATTTCGTAAGTGGGATATGAATTTTTTTATTAATTATTTTTTTACTTGGTCCATTAAGTGGGATATAAATCCCACATCGAAACTTGATAAAGAAAATTGAATTCTTTGGTCTATAAAAGATGGGTGTTGGTTTCTTCATATGGAACAATCATCGGGCCTTAGCAATTAGGCTTATATATACAAATATTAAAAAAAATTGAAAAACTTTTATTATTATTTTATTGTACCAGTTTAAATAGGGGTTTCTACGATTTTTGCCAGTTTTGATTATTTTTTGATCGATTTAGATCTAAATGCTTTGTTTTTCAATTCCTCCCCTCCCTTTAGTTGATTTTTAAACCTTTTTTTGAAGGACAATTTTAAACCTTTTTTTGAATTATTTTTTTACTTGGTCCATTAAATGTAAATGGGATATAAATCCCACATCGAAACTTAATAAAAGAAAATTGAATTCTTTTGTCTATAAAAAGTGGATGTTGGTTTCTTCATATAGAACAATTATCGGGTTTTAACAATTAGGCTTATGTATACAAATATTAAAAAGTTTTTTGAAAAAGTTTCATTATTATTTTATTTTACCGGTTTAAATCGTGGTTTTTATGATTTTTTCAGGTTTTGATTGATTTTTTGATCGGGTTAGATCAAAATGCTTTGTTTTTCAAATTTTTTTTTAGTTGATTTTTATGCCCTTTTTAAATTTTTCTTAATTCCGTAAGTGGGATATGAATTTTTTTATTAATTATTTTTTTACTTGGTCCATTAAGTGGGATATAAATCCCACACCGAAACTTGATAAAGAAAATTGAATTCTTTGGTCTATAAAAGATGGGTGTTGGTTTCTTCATATGGAACAATTATCGGGCCTTAGCAATTAGGCTTATATATACAAATATTAAAAAAAAATTGAAAAACTTTTATTATTATTTTATTATACCGGTTTAAATAGGGGTTTCTACGATTTTTGCCAGTTTTGATTATTTTTTTATCGATTTAGATCTAAATGCTTTGTTTTCCAATCCCCCCCTTCCTTTAGTTGATTTTTATGTATTTTTATTTTTTCTTAATTCCTAAATGGGATATGAATTTCATGTTCAAACTTGATAGAGAGGGTGGCATTTTTTGGTTTATAAAAAGGTAGATATGAATCGCACATCGAAACGTAATAAAGAAGATGGAACTTTTTTGTTTATAAAATGTGAAGGCTGGTTTCTTAGCAATTGGACTCATATATCCAAATATTAAAAAGTTTTTTCAAAAGTTTCATTATTATTTTATTTGATCGGTTTAAATCTGCTTTTCTATCTGGTTTCTCTATGACTTTTGCTCATTTTGATTGATTTTTTGTTTGGTTTTGATCTAAATGCTTTATTTTTCAATTTTTTCCCTTTTTAGTTGGTTTTTATGCATTTCTTAATTTTTTTTATTAATTCATTTTTAAGTGGGAGTAACTGAGTTATGAATTCCATATCGAAACTTGATAAAGAAGATTGAATTTTTTTGTTTATAAAAGGTAAATATGAATCCCACATCGAAACTTGATAGAGAAGATGGATTTTTTTAGTCTATAAAAGGTGAAAGTTGATTTCTTCACGAGAAGCAATCATCATGCATTAACAATTGGGCTTATATATACAAATATAAAAAGATTTTTTGAAAAAATTGAATTAATATTTTATTCCGTAATTGAAAATTATAATATTTTTATTGCAACATTGGAAAGGTTTTTGAAAATTCTTTTAAAATATTTTATAAGTTAAATTATAATTATTAAAATTTAATTATTGATGCATTTTGTTAGAGAATTTCTAGCTTCCTTCTTTTAAAATATGTTTTTGCTTCACTAAAATTAATTAATATTTATACTACATATTTTTAAAATAAATATCATATATTATATACATTTGTGAGCACATATTCTTATTTACTAAAAATAACTTAATTTTTTAATTGTAGAGATTAAATTGGATTTTTTTATTAGTGGTAAATAAACTTCTTATCTATTTAAAATAAAAAAATATTAGAAAAATGTTTTACTTAAAAATGTCATATATAATTTTTTTATTTGACATAACAATATTTTGATTTTAACTATGGTTCCTAAAGTAATTTTTTGTTGCAATTTTTGCTAATTTTTTTATCATTAATAAGGAAGTTTGGTCTAAAAATATTAACGATTTTAAGTTCATGCTTATCTATATATTTTTTGTATTCGCAAGATTACTATAACATGTAGTTCACTTTCTCACACTCAGTGCTTCATACTTTCTGTAGACAACACTTATCTAATTGGGAATCAACTAATTAGTGTTTAATAAATTTATTCGAATTTTTGAATAAATTTGTTATATATCTATTAATTATCTTACAAATTTTATTAGTCTTGATGCAAGAATTTCTTCAAAAGTTATTCACCCTTAAATCCAATTTCATTAATTGCCTTGGAATATTTAGAGTTGCGAGTAGCGGGAGCTTAAAAATATTGATATGTAATAAGGATTGAAGGTTTATCATATATCAATATTTTCAATCTCCCACGAGCACAACCACCAGTGTTGGACATAAGAAAATTTTAAAATTTTTGATCATTTGTAATAAGATAATGAGATTAAATTACTTTTATTTCATGACTTCCATACTCTATATCTCAATTCATTTTTTATAATTAAGAAAAATATGTCTTTAAGCTGTAGAAAATTCCCGTGCATCGCACGGGTGATAGAGGAATTTGATGACAAATTAAAACCGGCAATTAACTAATTGCAACCCATTAGGACGGTGAACCGGCTCAGTTCGGTACTTATAGAATAATAAAATAATTGCGTGGCAGATTTTGGTTTACTAGTCACATACGCCTTATGGAGTACTTATGTCACTATTGTTTCTCCATCCGATTGGACGGTGCCAAGTCTATCTGCCTAAATTTTCTATGGATTTGATCAACCTCTTTAATGTCTGCATTCCCATTTATTTAGTACAATCTTTTGTCAACTTTTTAAGATTTTGAGTCTAAGACATTTTCCAATAGGTCAAAAGTCTAATCTTCCCATTAAAATTAATCAAACATACATTTTCCTTGTTTTTTCTTTTTTTCTTTTTTCTCTAACAAATAACATGTTCGGTTGAAAAATCTAGATTGCCAAATTGAATTTTACGTTCGTAGAAGGAAGTCATGGAACACATTTACATGGATGTTGTTTATAAAGAATTCGTTCCACTAGCAAAAATGATCAATTTTACAAAAGTCAATGAACATCATGTTATTCACAACCAATATGCTAAAAAGTTATATCGATCATTCATGATAGATGCTTAAGTGACAGCTAATTGTAAAATTTAGAATATATATCACATTGGACTAATCACGTTGAGTGTTGAAATTTGCAAAATATAATTTCCTTAAAATTAGGTAGATGATCATTGATTATGAATCAATTTCTACAAGGCACCTCAGTCATCAATCTCATATGGTCACGAGATTTTCCAAGGGTGATGTTTCGTCTATTTTTTGAAAGAGTACTTATAAGAAGTTCTCTCAGTACATGTTATCAACTATATTTATAGATGAATGAGACATTCTATTTTAAGTTTTAACAACATTCAATTGTAATAATTGTTTATTTAAATATAACGTAGACTAATTCATAATAAACTGCGTATACTTCTTTTTTTATTTTTATATATTTTATAATTATTACCGTCTTTCTTGTGTCGCACAAGAAAGCAAATGGTTAGTCCAATGATAAAGTTGACACGGTATAGCTAGATTAATGAAGTCGTCCTCCTGTGAGTGTTTTCATCGTTCCAAAGTCAATGCCAGATAGGATCTATGACACCAACAAAGTTCAAGAAATCTTAGTCAAACTTTGATTTAATTGACATTTGACTTCAATTCCGTACAATTTCTGAAATTAATTATACTTCCGGTCGTAATTAAGGAAAACAATGAAACGTAAACAGATCGGACGTGTTGTGCTCCACAAGACAATAGTAGTAGTGATGCTCTGCACCTCCTGAATATAATTAAGAAGATAAATAAAAATACAGGCATACAATGTAAGTATTTACCTAAGAATTCGTTAATCATAAATATTACTAATTTATAGATGGTCGATTAATAATATTACTTGAGAGAAATCAAGCGCTAACTGTATTAATGGTGATATAATTAAGATACAAATAATTATAATATTAAATTGTGTTTTATTATAATTAATATTAATATTGTTTGAAGGACAATGCTCCAGTACGAAATAGTACTGAAGACATTATTTTTCAAAATTGATGTTTCGACTCGTGCGACATTATTATCACTAGTATAGCTCTTGATATAGAAAATTTGAAAATTTACATTGCATGGAAAATTTATATTAAACATAATATTGATGTATTGAAGTTTTAATATATAAAATACATTTAAGGTACTGAGGAATGAATATAGTTGCATTATTCGTGCAAGCACTCGTAATTAAGGATAACTTACAAAACACTTAACATGTTATACAAATGTGATGACACATTAAAGTACTATATTGTCACAATAATTTAAATTCTCAATTGAAAATCAATCAATGACAGTAAATATCATGTTTCAATTCGAAAACAATCTATTGACAAACAATTGATACAAAAATTTTAGATAGATGATGGATAGGCAGTTGCCTTATAAAGGACCCATCGTTTAGGGTCGCTGTATTTCTAAGGACACATCCTTTTATTTTTTAGATTTTGGTCCTTATTTTATCTTTAATTTCTCTTGAATAAGAACTTTTGATGAAAACAACAAAACTACCCTCAATCTTATTGAAATAAAAACAAGAAACAAAATCAAGTGAAGCACTCAATTTTTAACATTCACAAATTGGTTCAGATTTCTCTTAATAAAGATCATAATTAAACTATAACTTTTTCTTTATATTTGAATTAAGTCCCACAAATTGATAAATTCACAACTTTGATCTTTCGAAATATTCAATACTTGGAACCAACAATACTTTTCAGCCAAAAATATATAAAGAGTGAAATAAAGAAATCACATGGCAACAATTGTATTTATGAGAGTGAGAGAGAGAGAGGAGGTGGGTTATTTGGAGTTTACAAAACTAAACTTCTAATTAAAAGAGAGAGAGAGAAGAACGAAAAAGAACTTCCAACATTCGAATTTTGAAAAAAAATGGCAAAAAATATTTTGTACGCCTTATCTACGACATGATAGAGGTGACACACTACCACGCCTTCACTTCTTCTATTATTATTGTTTACTTTAGATCTAATGTATCAATTCCTCTCTCTTAGAGCATTTTCAATGTATGAGTAAAAAAGTAGGGAAAAAAGTTGGTGGGAAAAAAAATCTAAAATAGTGTGAAGGGGAAAAAAACCTGTGGAGAAAATTTATATATTCCACATTAACACTGGAAATGCTCTTAGATTGTCACATCTAATTAAAATGACCTATGTATCAAGTGTATAACTTAGGATGATGTAGACTAATTTTTAATTGAATGCAACAATTTGAGAATCCAAGAGATCTAAACTCATTATTATTACATATTCTAACTAATAATGTGAGGGAAGGTTATCAAAAAGTGGAAACTTCCAACATAATTTCTTGACCGAGACAATTCTTCAAGAATTAGGTACAGTAAACGAAATTGGTGGTCGAGTTGGAGTCTACTATTAATCCATGGTTGGCAGGAATTGAATTGGCATTTGTCAAAGATTTAAAGGTGGTTCTAGTGGGTGTCAATCTCAATTAGTTTATAATGTGTTTGGGAAAACTTTTGATTCGCTTAAAATTAAATGTTTAAGTTAAATAATAATAGAGATAACTAATAAATATGTGGATAATAACGATTCGTGATGTAAGATGCGTAGTTGATATTATTAAAATGTCAAAACAAACGTTTAATAGCATAAGAAATGAGACTGGAAAGATGAGCTAAATAATTCGACATACATAAATTTTTAACACAAATTTCATTATCTATCATTATACTATTCATGAAAAATACGATCGTCGTTTTTTTCCTTTTACAACAAATTTTTTTGTCGTTTTACATGAATGTTTTCCTTTCCTTATCTTTGCTTGTGTGGAAACTTTGACACTTCTATTTTCATGAAACAATGTTTTGCTATGTGTAATTTAGTTATTCACTCAAAGAGTATATATACAATGTACTCACACGGAAAACATTCTACATGTGATGCATGCCATGCCTTTTTAGCCACGCATATTGTTGGGTTGTCGATGTCTCGACGAATAATATATTTCCAAGAGGATAATGAAAATGTGGTCAGTAGTAATTAGTCTAGAGTACTGAGTACGTCATAGCAATAGTACTATATTTTTTTTCTACTGATTTATACTGTTTAAATTTAGTTACAGACATTTCTTTTTTTTTTTTGGAAAGGGGTGACGAAAATCCTTTTACTATTCTTTATGTACATCTAAAAGGCATGTCACGAGTTCTCGATATGTCACCTTTTTTCCTTTCAACCTTGGCCGCCCTGTATTGTTCTCATTTTCAAAGTCATATGCGTGGTTGAGAATATTTGTTAAAATGCTTCCTCCAACACTGACAATTTTGCTAGTTGCACGATTTTATTCAATTTCTTTTTGATGATAAATGTCAATTAAGGTGATAGTATCCATTTAATACAATTTTTTCTCATTTTTTTATTCTCTTTTTTGTTAAACCAATCACATTCATATATCTCGTGGGACCTATATTTACTACGCAAATCTCAATCATTCAACTCCACTCATTCTCTCTCTTCTTTTATATAAAATCCATAAAAAAAAAAAAATCCTATCACCCCTTAATGATCTTTTATTTGGACTTATTTTATACACAATAAATTTCTATTAACTTCCACTAATTTTTTCTCTCTCATTATTTTCAATTATTCATACAATTACTTTATATTTTTATTATATTTTTTCTCAATTTTAACCACACATCTATCACGTTATTCGAGTAAATTATAAATATTGTATGTAGAAAAATCCTGGGCTTGTTCTTTTTGAGATTTTTGGGAAAGATGTAAATTTACTAGAATGACGCGTTAGATGTGTGGTTGAAAATTTAGAAAATTGCATTAAAAATATAAAGTAATTATACAAGCAGTTGAAAATAATGAGAGAGAGAAAATTAATGGTGCATAGAACAAGTTATTTAATTATTATTATACATAATAAGCGATTAGCATTAAGGTAAATTACCAAAAAAAAAAAAAAGCCTTTGTTTGCTCACCACAAGTTTCTACTTTTAAAGGGATAATAAGGCTTGGGGAATGCTCCCCTACCCACGCTGTTGGCAGGGGGACTGCGCGCGCCACGTCACTAGGGGAACGTTCTGATTTGGCATGCTGTTAATGTGGAGGGCAAGTGAAATCGACATGTCCTCCATGTCAACCGGGCACGGCTCCCCTGCCAGATAGTGGGCAGGGGAGCAAATTCGAATAAGGCATTATTTTTCTTAAAATAATTTTTCACTATTTTTCACCAATTTTTTCTCTCTCATTATTTGCTACTACTTATATAATTACTTTATATTTTTTCATATATTTTTTCTAATTTTTAACCGCATATATGATACGCAATTCGAACAAATCAACATCATCTCCAAAATGAACAAGGGCTAAATATATTTTTGCCTAATTGGGCTACAAACTATAAACAAAAAGTGAAGTGATGAATAAGAACCACCTAATGGTATCTTCAAGGGGTGGGATTATTCACACCCCATCTACTTCTAAACACACCCCAAAAATATCAACTTCTCCAAAATGCCCTCTCCATGTGTCTGAAAAAAAAAAAAAAACCAAATGAAGAAGCCACCGGTGCAAGGTTGCTGCAATTTTTGGCAGCTGGCAGGAAATGAAGTAACAACAATGGTGCCGAAAAATACAATGATTCCCCGGGGGGGACCCCCCTTTTTTTTGGCTGCCAGTTGTGGTAGCAATTACAGCAAAATCTCGCTGTCTTTTTTTTGGTTTTGTTTGGCCATGTCCAGCCGAGCGAAATAATTTTTTAAAAGCATTTTCAAAGGGTTTTTTGAGGAAGATGGATATTTTTGGAGTGTGAACAACCCCACCCATCTTCAAATTGTACTAAATGCATGGATGGAGGTCCCATTCCCTATGGGGGCCATGGCCCTTGTAGCCGTATTACAATTTTACTTTTGACCTTAAGATTATTAGGCAAAATTAATGGTCACTCTAGTGTAGATTTATTATTCCAACTGCCATATCTTTAGTTATCATATTCAATACAACAATCTACATCTATGTCTACGTGTATAATTAAGGGTGTGTTTGATTGCACATGGTGGAAAAGAAAATATTTTCCCACTTTTATGGAAAATTATTTCTGGGGGAGATGGATTTTCTTTTCCATGGAAAATGGTACCAAAACACGCCAACTATCATTTGTCAGAAAATATTCACACTGGAAAATTTATCAATCAAACAACCAAGTGAGAAAATTTTTTCCATGATTTGACATTTTCCATGGTAAATTGTGTCAATCAAACACACCCTAAGTGTATTGATTCAACATATAAGTTATTTTGAAGAAATAGAACAATCAAGAAAATATGAATTGAGATAGTATAGACACCCATGCTTGTTGAGGGTAAAACTACGGTGAGATGTGGACCATGACAATTAAATAATCCACTCGATTTGAGAATCTAGTTTGCCTTCGACAATGACATACGAAGTTGATTATCAGATAATCACCGAGTTTTATAACCGAAAATGTTATATTCCCAGCGTTATTCTCCCAAAGATTTCTCCTGCTACCACAACCCACTTGCGCTTCCATCGCATGGGGCCTCACCCACATCTCTCACATTTTTTTCTCCCCAAATATTTCAAATACTTCTTAACATAACATTCCCGGTTTTATAACAAAACTTTTGTGAAATATGATACACCATTCTAATGACGTGACACACAATGACCAACCACTACCGAATTTATTTCCTAGTACTGATGCTAGTGGACCACCATGGATCAATCCAGCAATAAATTAATGTATCACGTTGTTGGTGTTTATATTAACAATTTATTTAGTCACGGTGATCGCCGTAAAAAAAATTAACACAACTTTTAAATGAAAATATTATTTTCTGGTATGGAGCTTGCCATGTCATCAATTGGGGACACCCACCAGTGAAATGAACAGTTTGATTCAAAAAGGATAATCATTTTCTCAAAACTTTTCAGAGCACAAGGACTCGATTGCCATTCTTGTAAAAGAAAATGACATATTGGTCCACTAAAATCGCAAATTTGAAGTGGCACCTTCTGTTAAGCTTCCCACGCCGCGTTGCCACGGAAAACTTTAGAACTCGTTTTGACTGTGCAGCCGCAGGAATTGTCGTGTCAAATACATTATGCCCACGATAATCTCATTAATGTTAGATAATTCTGCCTCCCTCCCAATCATATGAGGTTTTGTTTCTTTTTTGAATATTTCAATTATGTAAGAATTTTTGTATTTTTTTTACTATGATATCACTATTTAATTTGGAAATTTTAAAATTTTTTATTAGTTTCAATAATTTTTTAACTTATTAATAAAAGAAAAATAGAAAAATTATTTATATTATTTACTTTTTCCATATAATTTTTAATATATATGAAAAATCAACAGGCCCTATATAATTGGGACGGAGGGGAGTACTCCATTATACTCATGTACCATAAAAATAGACTTTAATTCTTGTTGTTGTTATAAAAACTCAATTGTCAATTTATATATGTATTAAAAAAAACTTATTTTTCAATTCATTACTCCATCTGTTCTACATACATAGGTTTGTTTGATTTTTCATAAGGATTAAGAAAAATATTGAAAGATGTATTTTATTAATCGTATTCCTAATTTACTCTTATTTAATGAGCGAAATTTAAAATTGATAGTTATAATTAAATATTAAATAAAAATATATTAATAAAATAGTGTAAATTAAACTTTCTAAAAAAGAAATAAACTTATATATTTCAAACATTCAAAAAAGGAAAACAAGCCTATATATGAAATGGAACTAGTGTAAAATTAAAATATAAACCACTTTCCGTGCTGGAGTATTTTTTTATTTTTTATTATTGATTTTTTGAATGTTTTTTAATTCTTTATTTGTCTAGTATGTCATTATTTGATGTACATTATTATTAAAAATTTATTATGCTTTACCTATATCATACTCAATACTTCAATTTAAAAGCATTAACTACCTTAACACAAGACTATTTTATTTAGTGCATTATTATTTTTATGTGTAAGTGACAAATATTTAACGAGAGGGATTAAATACTGAAAAAATGTTCAATACTTTTATACACTTCACTAATTTACGTATAGTGTTATGTCCATTCAAGGTTTCAAAATTTTGCAAAGTGAGATCTATCATTGTTATATCTTGCGTCACGCAAAGATTTTGATACGTAACATGGATTTAATCTTGTTTGAAAATTAGATTTTTTTTTTTTTTAACAAAACTCCCAATTTATTTTACAAGATATCCAAAATCAATTAGCACTTATCACTTATATTATATATAAGGAATTAATTAAATATTAATTACAACTTTTTTTTTGAAATAATTAAATTACAAATCTTAAATGATTAATATATTTGTTATTGATTAATGATTAAGAGTGTGGAATACTAGTCTAATTAGAGTATGAAGAGTCGAGAATTATTGTTCAATCATGTACTTCTTATATCAGAAATGTTCAGAACCAGAGTGCCATAGCTTACATGACACTATGTCATTTTCAAGCCAGACGACTCGCTTAAATTGAGATCAGATCCTGATTCAAGAAGAGACGGAGCTCCAGTAATTTTTCCAAAATTTTTGGCAAAAAATTGGACACCGTGGTGTCCGGTCAAACTTTTGGCAAAAATTTAGGCTTAAATTTGGCCAAAAAGTTTGACCGGCCCCACGGCATTCAACGATATCACAAAATTTTTGAAAAAATTACCGAAGTTCCGTCTCGTCGTGCTAAATCCAGATCTGGTCCCGAATTTCAAATCGGAGGTCAGACGAGGCTAGAAAACGTAGCGGTAGCGCCGTAATTACGCTACCGCTAGCACTTGAACATTTCTGCTTCTTATATTGTCTCATCTAATTAACAAAAAAATCTATATCATCAATTTCTATATGCTAAAATGTGTTAATCGAGTAATAGGGACTCTTTCAATTAGTGTTGGCAATGGATCGAGTTCGGATCGGATCGGCCTAATCCAAATCAAAATCCAAATCAATCACCCCGATCCAAATCCAAATTCCTCGAATCGGATTCGGATCAATCGGATCGGATCGGATTAAGAAAAAAATTCAAATACGATCCATATTGGTAATAGATTTTTATAAAAATACAAAATAATAAAAATAAAAAATAAAATTATAAAAAATCAATTCGAATCGGATCGAATTGAATCATGATCCGATCCAAATCCAATTAACGTTCGTTGGTTTTGTAGCACTGATTTTTAAACATTTTCATAAAAAATGGAAATAGTAAGCTTGGACTGTGAGCACGAGATATTTTCCTCCACAAATTGAATACTATTGCGATGGTCAAAACAAAGGAAAAGAAAATTAAAACGTGTGGACGGTGACCTCTCCTTTTTTTTTTTTTTGATCATATCACTATATATCGTCTCTCATTCTCGCTATATACATAAAGACACCCATTTCACTGTACGTGCACCCAGTTGTTGATCATCATCCCCATTTCGCAAAAGCCCCCAGTTTCCCCGCACCATTTCTTCTACTGTTTCAATCCAAGAAAACGGAAATTGAAGAACCCACAAAATAAAATCAAGAATCAGAGATGGCAATGGGCAGAGAAATCATGGGCTCTTGTTTAATGGAGAAATCTTCGTTTCACGGTTCACCAAGATTTTTCCTGAACGGAAATCACGACCGGTTGTTTTTCAACCCGGTTCCGGTTCGATCCCAGAGAAAGAGATTGCACCTGAAGAGAGAATCAAGGGTGGTTCGTTTAGTTCCCATGGCGGCTATCAGTGAGGATTTGGATTTGGTAAAAGTGGTACCTGATAAAGCGGTGAAATTCAAGGTCAGAGCAGTTGTTACTGTAAAAAATAAGAACAAGGAAGATTTGAAGGAGACTATTGCCAAACATTTTGATTCTTTGACTGATAAAATTGGTAGAAATGTTGTTCTACAGCTTGTCAGCACTGATTTGGATCCAAGTAAGCAATTTTTTACTGCAGTAAATTTTCTTGAGTTTGGGTTTTTACTGTAATGTTAATTTTAATCTTTTCTTTGTGTAATTTTGAAGAAACCAAGGTTGCAAAGAAGAGTAATCAAGCTGCTTTGAAGGACTGGGCAAAAAAGTCAAACCTGAAAACAGAAAGAGTGAATTACATTGCAGAATTTGAGGTGGATTCAAATTTTGGGATTCCAGGTGCCATTACAGTGGTTAATAAGCACCAACAAGAGTTCTTCTTGGAAAGCATTACAATTGAAGGTTTTGCATGTGGTCCAGTTCATTTCTCCTGTAATTCTTGGGTTCAGTCAACGAAAGACCATCCTGGCAAGAGAATATTTTTCTCCAATAAGGTATTTATCATTCATTTTTTCTTGTTAGTTTTATTTTGGAAGATTCAATTTTTGTTTTTCATAAGCAGTTCTGATGAATCAACTAAATTTTGATATTTCAACATTAGTTTGTATTGTAACGCTCATATACACGAACATATAAGCACTTCACAAAGCAAATTCTTTCTCCTGGCCACCTCAAACAGGGGTTGGTGCGCCCCACGTGGACCCCACAACCATGTATGAGACGAGTAGGTTGTCACCGGTGATCAAATCAGCACCGCTGCTGAACAGCATCACAGATGAAGATTTGAGACTGTGCATGGAAACTTTACAATTAATTGTGTTTTGATTTGTTTTTAGTTAAAACTTAGAAAGCATTCTACTTGGGATTGGATATTTGTGTAGTTGATTATGTTATTGCAATTTGTAACTTTTAGCTAAACTTCATGTTTGGAACAAAAAGGAAGCTAAAGATAATCTTTTATAGTCTTTTTCTGGATAAAGTTAGGATCTTTGATCTTAATCTCTTAGGTAGAAGAGCAATACAAGTTATCCTACAAGGTTGAGCAACCAAATTAATATATATTGTTGTTATTTTTTGAACAGCCATATCTTCCGCACGAAACGCCAGCTGGGTTGAAGTCGCTAAGAGAAACAGAGCTTCGAGATCTCAGGGGCGATGGTCGGGGAGAAAGAAAGTTATCTGACAGGATATACGATTTTGACATCTATAACGATTTGGGCAATCCCGACAAGGGAATTGATTCTGTTAGACCAACACTCGGTGGTGAAAAGATCCCATACCCTAGACGTTGTCGTACAGGACGCCCTCCAACCGACACTGGTTAGGCCATGTCCTAAACTGATACTTCCGAACTAGTGCAACCTTGCATTAGATTTTGTGCAAGTAGCTGATGTGGCACGATCTGGACCATGTTGCAAGTTGGGAAGCAACTGAAATTGTACGTTTTGATCGCCCCAATCAGCTGTTGCACAAGATCTTGTACAAGATCGGGAGTGCCTAAACTGACTTGTCGAATAAACTTGTATTTTCCCATTGCTTAACTTTGTATTTCATGTGTGTATCAGATATGAATGCTGAGAGCAGAGTGGAGAAGCCATTGCCTATGTATGTACCGAGAGACGAGCAATTTGAGGAGTCTAAAATGAATGCCTTCTCGACCGGGAGATTGAAGGCAGTGCTTCACAACCTTATACCGTCGTTAATGGCTAGTATCTCGGCTACTAACCATGATTTCAAGGGGTTTTCTGATATCGATAGCCTTTACAGTGAAGGCCTACTTTTGAAACTCGGACTTCAGGATGAACTATTGAAGAAGATCTCATTGCCTAAAGCTGTCAGCAAAATTCAAGAAGGGGGTCTACTCAAATATGACATTCCAAAAATTATCTCAAGTAAGTTTGAATTTGACTCAATAGCAGAAGTCACTTTTTAGGTAGAAAAAAGTTAAAACAAACAGTTTTTAGGTAGAAAAAAGTTAAAACAAACAGTGATGTAGTTTTGAATGTGGTTGCAATGGCAAAATAATAGTGTTTTGTGCTCATGTCTGCAGAGGATAAATTTGCGTGGTTGAGAGACGATGAATTTGGCCGCCAAGCAATAGCAGGCATTAATCCTGTGAACATTGAGAGGCTTCAGAGTTTTCCTCCTGTCAGCAAGCTTGACCCTGAAGTCTATGGCCCACAAGAATCTGCTCTCAAAGAAGAACACATTGTCGGGCACTTGAATGGGATGACCGTGCAAGAGGTAAAACTTAGCTTCCGTTTGGTAAATTACCTAAAAGAGATGTGTGTTTATTTTTTAAAGTTTGACTATTACTGAGTGAAAACTAACATACGCTACTTTAGTGAAGTCAATACCTCTGGATAACATTTTCTACCTCATAATTGCAATTGAGTAAACGGTGGTTCTATCGTGTCATTTTCGATCATCAACCTAATATCATATTTTGCTTTTCTTTGCTCAACTCTTGCAGGCATTGGAGGCAAACAAATTATTTATGATCGATTACCATGACGTTTACCTACCATTTCTTGACGTCATCAATTCACTTGACGGCCGTAAAGCATATGCCACACGTACCATATTTTTCTTGACCAATTTTTGCACTCTCAAACCCATTGCCATAGAGCTGAGCCTCCCACCAACCTCTCCAAGCTCTCGTTCAAAGCGGGTGGTGACACCGCCAGTCGATGCTACCACTGACTGGATGTGGAAGCTTGCTAAAGCTCACGTTTGTTCTAACGATGCCGGGGTCCACCAGCTTGTTAACCATTGGTATGTGCATGCTACCATAGGCTAAAATTTGACTTTGACTGAGTAGCGGAAATTGATTACACATGCTAGTTTCACCATCTAACCACATTGTTAATTTTTGTGATCAATGTAGGTTACGCACACACGCAACAATGGAGCCATTTATATTGGCGGCACATAGACAATTGAGTGCAATGCATCCCATATTCAAGCTGCTAGATCCCCACATGAGATACACATTGGAGATCAATGCGTTGGCTCGACAAAGCTTGATCAGCGTGGATGGCGTAATTGAATCTTGCTTTACTCCCGGCCGTTATTGCATGGAAATCAGCGCTGCCGCTTATAAGAGTTCCTGGCGCTTCGACTTGGAAGGCCTCCCAGCTGAACTCATGAGAAGGTAATCATCTAAACAATGCTTGGTGTGAACTCTTTAGGCTAAACAATTTAGGAACTACGGGATGTGTAGATTATAATGAGTAGTGATGTTAGTTGTGTGGTTAGTAATGAAGTTTGACTTATACCTAATAATAGTTAAATTTTGGGTAGAAAAAAGTTAAAATAGGCAAAGTTTGGATAATTTAGTTAAGTCCTAAAGTGTGACTTTTCTTTTCTTCAGGGGAATTGCGGTGCCCGACCCAAGTCAACCACACGGGCTAAAACTACTAATCGAGGACTATCCCTATGCAACCGATGGGCTAATGATATGGGCCGCAATTGAGAATTGGGTTCGGTCTTATGTCAATCATTACTACCCCGACTCTAGCCTTGTCTGTAATGACAAGGAGCTCCAAGCCTGGTACGCCGAGTCCATCAATGTGGGCCATGCCGATCTTCGTCATGCAGAATGGTGGCCTACATTAGCCACCCCAGACGACCTCACGTCAATTCTGACAACCATAATATGGCTAGCGTCTGCACAACACGCTGCTCTAAACTTTGGGCAATACCCATATGGAGGTTACGTTCCTAACCGGCCTCCCCTGATGCGTCGATTAATTCCGGACGAAAATGACCCTGAGTATGCTGTATTTTTAGCGGACCCACAAAAATATTTCTTCTCAGCTCTACCGAGCTTGTTACAGGCAACGAAGTTCATGGCCGTGGTGGACACATTGTCGACTCACTCGCCGGATGAAGAGTACCTCGGGGAGAGACATCATCAATCCATTTGGTCAGGCGATGCGGATGTCATCGAGTCGTTTTATCAGTTCTCGGCCGAGATTAGAAGGGTAGAAAAGGAAATTGAGAGAAGAAATGCGGATTCGAAGCTTAGGAATAGATGTGGGGCTGGAGTGCTACCATATGAGCTTCTTGCACCGAGTTCTGGTCCTGGTGTAACATGTAGAGGCGTTCCTAATAGTGTATCGATATGAGTTTAAATAAAGGTTACAGGTGGTTTAATGCTACTAATGATAGTTTATTAGATGTACTTCTGGAATGTATAAATGTATTTTGGTCATTATTGTACCTAATTTAACCCATATATTGTGTAAGTGTTGCGTATTGGTGCCTCACTTTTGCACCATGTAAGTACTAGGAGGAGAATTAATCATATATAATGAATTATAGTTCTTATTTTGGGTGTTTATTTATTTATTTTTTTTTACGATCGCATTACAGTAACATATTAAATTTCATAAAAAATATTATAATGGAATAAAATAATTTTAATAGTACCTTTTTATATCAACTATTAATATAATTATTTACTAATGGCAAGATATGATTTTTACTAGTATTATGTAAGTAATCATATCAAATGCTATGAGATTCTAGTATTATCCTTTTTTTTTTAATTGATGTGATATAATGTAATTGCTTTTGTAAAGAATACAGTGAGACATAAATTTGTTACACTACTGCAGATTTCAAAATAAAAATAAAAATATTAGTATTGCAGATTTAAATTAATGTTGATCAATTGATGAAATATATATTGTATTAGTGAATTTTCAAAAGTCGAATGTTTTCTACTTGAAGAGTATATTATTGAAATTTATTTATCTCCTCGAATCAATTTTGGGTGAATGAAAAATTAAATTATGCCTCTTAAATGTGAAATTGTTGAAAATTATGTGATTTAATTTAATATTCTAGAATTTTATTTTTGTAACTTAAAGTTTGAGGGAAAAAACCTTTTTGGGAGTTCAAGTAATCTCCCAAACGAACGCTAATGCTGTCCTTTCAGAATTGGATCCGTCGGCCCAGTATTGCCCACCTTCCACTGTGGTTTACTTTGAAGTGATATTTTCCATAATTGGACAAAATCATTGCAGTGGGTTCGCCCACGAGACCTACCGACAAATTCTCGCTAGGTCAAAGATAATTAATTATTGTTTGTCCGGCACCAATAATATATATATATATATATATATATATATAATCAGCACATTTTCCCGCTCATTCTACCTATTTTCTGAATTAAATAATTAATAAAAAAATCATATTCCCATGCAAAGGATAATAATCTTGATATTTATCTATTTTATGAATTACATTACGTATCCATCTTCACGAAGACCTCTCTATTAATCAGTACTCTTCCTCGCTATAGTATCATTGTATTTTTTTTAAGTTTGCATAATACAAAATACACCCACAAATTCTAATTAAATTATATCTTAAATATATGTCTCCCTGTGCAACGCACGGGTAGAAACACTAGTAATAATAATAATAATATGATTAAAAAGAAAAAAACAATGGAATCCTGTCAAGATCTGCACATAGAAAATCGAATCAACGTATGTGAAACCGTATCAAAGATATATTAAGGGCTTATTCTATCCGGGATAATTTTTATTCTACACTCTTTTCTCTCATCTTTTCAATCACATATACACTTTTCAATACAATATTAATCACATATTTTACACGAAATACCGTGCGGATAACTTTTATCCCCAATCAAACAATCCCTAAGAGCTTGTTTCTTTGGGTATAATTTTTATTCACACGTAATTTCATATAATCATGTATATATTTTTAATCATATATATATATATATATATATATATATATCTCCCAATATAATATTAATCACATATTTTATATAAAATACTGCACTGATAAAATTTCTACCTAAAAGAACAAGTTAAAAAAAAAGAAAACTGTCATAATAAATATATAATAGTAATAATTTTTTGTTAATGTAAAAATCAAAATAAAATAAAATAATTATCATTTGTGGTTCAAATCTGAATAAAAATTGTTTGATGTAATAAACTGCGTTCTAAAGGTTAGCTAGGACTTGCTTTGCAAGCGTTAAAATGTTTTATTGATAAATATATGAAAATAATTAGTTAAATGATAAATAGTGCACATAAAATTTATCGACAAAAGTAATTTAGTGAAATACTAAAAAAAAAAAAAGATCTACGCACTTTAGGTATTGAAATTATTTTCGATATAATAGAAGTCAAGAGAATATGAATAAATTAAAAAGACATGTGGTACTGCAATGCCCCCTCTAGTTTACTTTACGTATACATTATAGTGACGTCATTCCTTATGTGACGTGTATGGATATTTCATTAACACATTTGCCTCGTACACGAACATACATAACATAGTGGATCCTAGGGGGTGACGTTACACATGGATATCGCATAAATGGTACCCTGATTTCGTACTTCTTTGTTTAATAACATGATCAGAGGGTTTCGTACTTACATTGAACATATGCCCGGATCGTGATATTCTCTTTTCCCTCACACGTCATCACACATTAGTTTGGAGGACTCTTCATCTACTTCCACTCACATAACACACATCATACCTTCACAGAAACATAAACATACACGCAAGGAGTTATAAATGTACACGTAATGAGTCATAAACGTACCATTTCTTTCTTTTGTTGGGCCCTATTGCTAATCACGTATTTACATTGGCGCCACTTAAAACATAGGGTCAAGCCTCGTAACATCTTTGGGGCTTAGATCCCCCATTAGGCTAGCATGTCGGGGATTAGATCCCCCGCGGGGCTTAGATCCCCCGCTCGGCCAAACTTTTACATTGGTAAATACGTGATAGCCAATCTCACACATACACACATGCGTTCATGACATGATCATATGCAGAACGTACCTTTAATCCTCGTTATCTTTCTTACCTAGCTCATCATCATCAATATATGTCATGTATACAAGGCTTCAAGATCACATGGTAAATATAATAGATGACATCCACATCCAAAGTATAAGGCATTCCACATACCATCTATCATGGTGCAATTTATGTCATCATCACATAACGTTCCACAAGCATTCCAAAATTACATCCTCATCACATTTGGACATATGATAGTTGATATGGAATTGCATGCATTTCATACAACATGTGTTAAGGCCAAGCTCTTCACATAAGGCATTGCCTTGTTTGATTTTATACATGTAGATTACCATTCATTTTCTTTTCCTAGCTCCCGTATAACTATATAATTCACGGGAATAAGCAAGAAGGATCAAATAGGTCACATGAACATACACATATCATCAACATTTCCTAACATAATCATAGAGGAAGGCTAAAGGATCCTAACATGCTCTTTATTCATATAAACATCATAAACATGTTCAATCCTTGATCAATTCAATCTCAAGCATGTATTTACTTCACTACACATATGTAACACATATAAAACATCTAGTACCCACCTTAGAATGCAAAGAACCAAGCAAAGAGGTGCCTAAAGCTCCCTTTCCTTTCTTCTCCTTCCATTTCCTTTCTTCTCTTTTCTTCTCAACACATAAACATCAACCATGGATCAAACATGGATTTGAGGAGCTTGAACATATCAAAATGGCTCATGAAGGTGTTTTGGGAGTATTGGGCCCGATTTGGATGGATATATATCAAGAAATGGAGAGAAAAAATCAAGCTTCACTTTCTGCCGACTTAAAATTACGGCTGTAACTTCCAAATTTACAGCCGCAAATCCTATCTTATGGCCGTATCCCATTTTATTATGGTCGTACCAAACTTTCTGAAAGTTTTCACATCTCTTCATTTCTTCACATTACGGCCGTAATCCAATCATTTACGGTTGTAACCATGACCTTACGGCCATATCGAGCATACATACGGCGGCAACCAATTCTCTGTAAATCTTACACACTTCTTTCCTTAACATTTACGGCCGTAACCATCTACATTTACAACCGTAATCTAACTTTTACGACCGTAACCCTTAAATTTACGGCCGTAACTCTGTTTTTGCTGAAATCTTCCATTCCTCATGATTTCGAAGGCCGTTTCGGATCTCGGTGCATCACATATGCTTGTAAACATGCTGCAACATAATCTAGACATATTCATCATATCTAGACATCTTGATCGCATCTCACATCATACCCAAAATCATATGCGGTTCACATACGAAATCATATACTTAAACACTTATATATTTGGGACGAGTTCGTGCGGGGCGTTACAGCTACTCTACAAAAATATATATTCGGGTCGGGTTTAATGGTACTTATTAAAATTGTTCATTTACAAAGGAGTTATAGTATTCACTTAATTATGATTATTTTTGTAGTGTAATCAATATTTTTATTCATTAGAAGTATCGAGCCTTTGGAATCCTGAGAAATTTAGATGTATTGTCTCCTTAGCTGATATATTGGTTGTCTCGTTCAATTAAAATATTTTATAATCTACATACACGACAAAGTGTAAATGTAAAATATTCTGATTGAACAAAAAAAAAAAAAAAATAAGAGACAACAGATCTGAACTCTATTTCTACTCCAAAAGTTCTAAAAATTATTTGCATGAATAGAGAAAGGAGAAGTGGACTGTGTGTTTAATTGAGGCACACTAGCTATTTAGACGAGATGTAGCAAAATGAGAATTGAGAAGGCGATAAGAAAATTTGGAAGCCATTTGGAGGCATGGAGCTCGTCATAGGGTAGATAACTATATAGAAGCAAAGAAAAATATTTAATTAATTACTTTGTTTTACACTTTTACTCTTCTTGATTAGTTATCTTTATATATATTACACCTAATCTTGAGTTCAATATTGTTTATGCAGGCAACTGCAGGTCTTAGATTACTAAAAGGTGATGCAGCTAAAAGAATTTTGGACGTGGTATATATTCATCACTCGTATATTATTTAGTTATTTTCATCAACAATGTTGAACCTCGCTGTTTCGACGCTCTAAATGAATTTTAAAAATATAAAATTTCATCCCATTTTCTAATTTTGACCTCATTTTCTATTTTTTGTACGAGGAATTCGGCTTCTGCAACTCATATCAAATACGGAAGAATGATAGTTTTTGGGAAGGATGTAGCCCACTTATATTCTTCCGAAATCGAGAGGATTGATTTTAGGGCAATGTTTCAACTACCATCTCCAAGGGAAGCTGTTTACCTTCAACTGAAAGAGTGGTGCATCAACGTGATCTATTTTGTCTATTTTCTTCATGAAACTTTGAAATATAAGGCTGATGCTTCGGTTGGTTTGCTTCTGCTGATATCCCGTAAGTGAGGAGCCGGTGCAGTCTCCTCAGAATCAGTTAGAACAGTTATATCTTTCTTGTTGGCCTCATAATACAAATGATCTGTTTCTAAGTATAGTTAGTTGGATGATCTATTTTCATTCCTCTTTTGTTTGAAATATTATGTGTTGTCGATAGCATGTTTCTGTCCTTTTTTTTTTCTTCCCCATTGCAATCCATGAATAAAAAATTTCTTCCACCTATCATAAAATCTGGAACTGTTGTCAGCCAAATTTTATGCTCAAACTAGGTTGTGGGAAAGACCTACAATTCTACTATTTGTTCCTTGCTTTTAGAGTGAAGCTGTTGCAATATGTATTCAGTGTGAAATCTAATATATACTGCCTAGTTTCTTTGCTCACCAGTGTACCATTACTTACATTTAAAAAATCTATAGAATCTTTGTGCTTTGACCCTTTCTTGTCTATGACTTTATTTCTCCCTGACGTGTAGGGTGCTACCAAGGGAAATAGTCATACAAACGCAACTTGCCGTGATGTATGGACAGAGTACAACGATATGGCTATTGGGGGGCATCAAAGCAGTTGCAGATTATAAAGTTCACACTACTAGTTCAGTATTGGATCTGCTCCCAAAGATGATGAAGCGAAGCGAGGCGATGCTCATTTTTCACATGGCATTGCAGATGATCTGGATGATAAAAAATATGACCATTACAAATATTGGTCAAACGTGCTGGAAACAAAGCAAGCTTCTACCCCCATAATCGGAGTCCTCCTGATCTTCTTTTACAGGAACATGTGAAGTTTTTCTTGGTAGTACTCTCTAGTGCAAGATGTTTATATTCTGCTTTCCTTTCTCAGATTACCAATGGCACTAGACATGGAAATATTTTCAATATATGGAGTTGGAATCCCCACCGAACGTGCGTGTATGTCTACAAGTTTAGTCCCGCTACCGAGTGTTATATACCTTTCAAGATTGACACTGCAGCTGAGGGTGTAGATGATGGCCCTTGTTTGAAAGGTGGTGTATACTGTGTAGACAGAGATGAAACGGTCCCTGTTCTTACTGCTGGTTTTATGTGTGCAAAAGGTTGGCAGGGAGGGAAATATGAGGTTCAACCCTTTCAGGAATGCCCAGTTTCTCCGATGACTATTTTAGAGGGCCGTGGAACCCAAACTGGTCGGACAGGATCTGGTTAAAGCTCCAATTTCGTAGGGTAAGTTCCTCTTCTCGATGCCTCCGATGGCAACATACTTATTGAAGTCATGTCATCAATATGTCTTCATGCGTACAATTGCATTTTTTTAAAAATTTTATTTTAAAATGAATATGCTGGTTTCTAACTTTAAGTTGGGCCACTATCAAAGTCCAGCCCAATTACCCTCTCCTGTTAATAAACTAAGGGTGTGTTTGATTCCACTTTTTTTCTAGGAAAACTCATTTTTCAACTTTTTTTTCCATCTTAGGTCGTTTGATTGCATTTTTTTTCCTGTAAAAAGTTGGAACTTTTTCTCGATTTCCGTTCTTTTCCTTGTTTTGAAGGAAAACGTTTTCCTTGAGGGGAGGTGATTTTTGTTTTCAGGGAAAAGTTTGACATTTTTTCTTTTTTTTAATGGACAATTTACTTTAACCATACAAATAAGGAAAATGATTAAATTTCATGAAAAAAACACAAAAATAAAGAAAATAACATCATTTTCCAACTTTCAAATTAATCCAATCAAACCCCTACAACTACTATTTTCCCGGAAAACCTTTTCCGGGAATTCATTTACTCGGAAAACGTTTTCCTTCAAACCATTTCCGGGCTTGCAATCAAACACATCCTAAGAATAATTATATATACGCTACACTTTTTGTTAAATATGCCACAAGTTAATAGCAATGATGTTCCTTAGTTTTTATAAGTTTTTATATTTAGACGTTTAACTTTTTACGTATCTTTTTATCCCAATTTTTTTTATTAACTTGCACATTGAAACTATTGTCTGTCAGAATAATTGGTTAGGAATGAGTAAAAATATTTATTTATCATTTAATTTTTTGATAAGAAAGAAAGATAACAATTCCAAAAATTCAAATAAGAAAATATTCATCCATGTTAATAAAAATTTTGGATAGAAATTAATTGGTCTCAGACGATTTTATAAATAAAACTTTTATTATTTGGTTTCACTTGTTTGTTAGCCGATATTAAAATTTTCGTCAAATTATTTTTTATCATATTCAAAGTAGCTCATTATGAACATAAAATGGTTGCATAACCAAATACATTGACCAATTTATTTTCAATATCTATAACATTTAATTTACGCAATCAGTTAGAACGCAAGAAAAAAACATATAAGAAAAATACTATCTAAAAATAATCACTTTGAAAAAAACATCGTTCTCTAAGCAGAAAAATAATTTAGATATATTAATATATATCTCAAGTATTTTTCCTTGAAAAAATTGAAACAAAATAGAAAAAATAAAAAATATAAATTATAAATTATAAAGTAAAATAGGAAATTGAAAGGGCATGGACATGTTTGCACATTTAAGAGGCAACAGACCAACACATTTTCCATTATGTAGGGTATCACCATTAAAGAGCAATATTTTTAAAAATTAAAAATAAAAAGGAAAACAGTAATTCTATATATGTCATTTAGGAGAAAAAATAGAGCGGTATTCATGACAGTTACTCATTTTTTATATATATAAACTTGGGGGAAATCAGGGGAGGGGGTACGAATCGAACCGACTTTTGACCGGAAAACTCGAGCGTCTTACCATCGCACTTGTTATATATATATATATATATATATATTTGAGGAAGACTCATTTATATGATATATTATAATAATATAGGAAAGTTCCGGTCCGTCTAGGCGGATCGTAGCTTACGGTCCGTTCGGGTGATTTTCTTCCTCGTTCGGGTTTCGTTTTGAAATTCGAAAATTTTGTTGGATTCATCACGACGAGACAGAACTCTAACAATTTGGAAAAAAAATTTTGGATACCGTGGCGACCCGTGGTGCCCGGTCAAAGATTAGTCAAAGTTTTTGGCCAATTTTTTGTCAAAAACTATAACCGATCTTTGACAGTCACCACGAGCGATTGCGATGTCTAAAATTTTTTTCTTAAATTGTTGGAGTTTCGTCTCGTGGTGATGAATCCAACAAAATTTTCGAATTTCAAAACGGAGTCCGAACCAAAGAAAAAATCACCCGGGCGTACCGTAAGTTACGGTTCGCCTGGAACAGACTAGAACACAAGGCTATAATAATAATAATAATAATATATATAAAATAAAGCTTCAATCTAGACCCTTCTCCTCTCAGTCAAATTCGAGCCCTAGATCTGAAGGAAACAAAGCTTCAGTCTTCATCCTTCTCCTTAATCAAATTCGAGCCGAGATCTGCCGAAAGATAAAGCTTGGATCTTGGAGAAATTGCATCGGAGAATTATGATCCTCATCTTTCAATTGTTTCTAAGAGCCACAGATCTGCGGAAAGATTGCCTGGAGAATTATGATCCTCATCTTTCAATTGGTAGAGCTGCAGAAAGATAAAAGCTTCAATCTTGGAGAATCATGATCCTCACCTTTCAATTGCTCCTGAGGGCCATAGGTCTGCAGAAAGATTGCGTGGAGAATTATGATCCTCATCTTTCAATTGTTAGATCTGCCGAAAGATAAAGCTTCGATCTTGTAGAAATTGCTTGAAGAATTATGATCCTCATCTTTCGATTGTTGCTAGGAGCCACGGATCTGCAGAAAGATTGCCTGGAGAATTATGATCCTCATCTTTCAATTGTTTGATCTGCCGAAAGATAAAGCTTCGATCTTGCAGAAATTGCTTGAGGAATTACGATCCTCGCCTTTCGATTGTTTCTAAGAGCCATGGATCTGCAGAAAGATTGCCTGTCCTCATCTTTCAATTGTTAGATACGCAGAAAGATAAAGCTTCAATCTTGGAGAAATCGCTTGGAGAATCATGATCCTCACCTTTTGATTGTTTGTAAGAGCCACGGATCTGCAGAGTGCCCGGAGAATTATGATCCTCATCTTTCAATTGTTAGATCTGCAGAAAGATAGAGCTTCAGTCTTGGAGAATCATGATCCGCACCTTTCAGTTGTTTCTAAGAGCCATAGATCTCCAGAAAGATTGCGTGGAGAATTATGATCCTCATCTTTCAATTGCTTCTAAGGTGAATTGTATCGATCAACTTAAAAGTTAAGACCAAATCTATTCAATTATCTATCTATATACTGATCATTTTTTTTTTCTGTGTTCTTGTAGGATCAGAATGCTGATTTGGCAAAGAACATCGAACAAGGGTTTGGCCCAAATGGCCTCGGAATTATATGCGTATCAGGAGTATGAAATAAATGATCCAACTAGAAATTGTCTATGTTCACTGTTAAGTTTGTTTATAATATTCGGGTTATCTCGGCAAGATATCATTTGACTTCATCAATTTTCTAAAACATGCCTCGTATTGCGTATCAGCTTTGGTTACAAATTACATTGTGCCCTCTTATTGTACATAATAATGTGTTTGTGTGTGTGTAGCATTTGTATTATTGTAACCTGGAAATGATAGGATTATTAATTGTCAAATTGTCTTGTAATTGTGTTCTCAAAAACTCTTTGTTGACTATTATGCCGTGTTGGGGTAGAATTATTCGTAACTTACTAGAAACCTTTTAACAGAGAGAGTGGTGCAATGGGTTGTAGCTTTGAAATCGGTTGAGATTAAAATTTGGCTTTGACTGAAAAATAAGAGTAGAATTGGATGAATGATGAACTTAGGCTTTGTAACATTAATATTATGGTATACCATAACTTTTTCTAGTATAGCTTGAGCGAATCTTTTTGTTGTGAACTAGGCTTCAAGCTGATCTTAACATGTGCTACACTGTTTGTTTTCCACTAGATATTCATGCTCTGAAGTATAAATCTGTCACTGTGCAGGGCTATTGCACCAGGTGTTTTAGATATGGATGTTTTTGGTCTTCAGACTTTACAGTATGTAATGAGAATGGCTCGGTCATGGGATTCAACAATGTCAATGATACTGAAAGGTGGAGACACTGTCTAGGGTGGCCTTGATTGGTCTCCAGAAGGTGGTAATAAGCGTGCTGCAAAGAAACCAGAGAACAATAATATGTCGAGGGATTCGGCTTCTGCAACTCATATCAAATACGGAAGAATGATAGTATTTGGGAAGGATGTAGCCGACTTATATTCTTCCGAGATCGAGAGGATTGATTTTAGGGAAATGTTTCAACTACCATCTCCAAGAGAAGCTGTTTACCTTCAACTGAAAGAGTGGTGCATCAGCGTGATCTATTTTGTCTATTTTTTTCATGAAACTTTGAAATATAAGGCTGATGCTTTGGTTGGTTTGCTTCTGCTGATATCCCGTAAGTGAGGAGCCGGTGCAGTTTCCTCAGAATCTGTTTGAACAGTTATATCTTTCTTGTTGGCCTGACAGTACAAATGATCTGTTTCTAAGTGTAGTTAGTTGGATGATCTATTTTCATTCCTCTTTTGTTTGAAATATTATGTGTTGTCGATAGCATGCTTCTGTCCTTTTTTTCTTCCCCATTGCAATCCATGAATAAAAATTTTTTTCTATCTATCATAAAATCTGGAACTGTTGTCAGCCAAATTTTATGCTCAAACTAGGTTGTGGGAAAGACCTACAATTCTACCATTTGTTCCTTGCTTTTAGAGTGAAGCTGTTGCAATATGTATTCAGTGTGAAATCTAATATATACTGCCTAGTTTCTTTGCTCACCAGTTTACCACTACTTACATTTAAAAAATTTGTAGAATCTTCGTTCTTTGGCCCTTTCTTATCTATGACTTTATTTCTCCCTGACGTGTAGGGTGCTACCAAGGGAAATAGTCATGCAAACACAACTTGCCGTGATGCATGGACAGAGTACAATGATATGGCTTTTTTTTTTTTTGGGGGATCAAAGCAGTTGCAGATTATAAAGTTCACACTGCAAGTTCAGTATTGGATCTGCTCCCCAAAGATGATGAAGCTAAGCGAGGCGATGCTCATTTTTCACATGGCATTGCAGATGATCTGGATGATAAAAAATATGACCATTACAAATATTGGTCAAACGTGCTGGAAACAAAGCAAGCCTCTACCCCCATAATCGGAGTCCTCCTGCTTTTCTTTTACAGGAACATGTGAAGTTTTTCTTGGTAGTACTCTCTAGTGCAAGATGTTTATATTCTGCTTTCCTTTCTCGGATTACCAATGGCACCAGACATGGAAATATTTTCAATATATGGAGTTGGAATCCCCACCGAACGTGCGTGTATGTCTACAAGTTTAGTCCTGCTACCGAGTGTTATATACCTTTCAAGATTGACACTGCAGCTGAGGGTGGAGATGATGGCCCTTGTTTGAAAGGTGGTGTATACTCTGTGGACAGAGAGGAAACGGTCCCTGTTCTTACTGCTGGTTTTATGTGTGCAAAGGTTGGCAGGGAGGGAAATATGAGGTTCAACCCTTTCAGGAATGCCCAGTTTCTCCGATGACTATTTTAGAGGGCCGTGGAACCCAAACTGGTCGGACAGGATCGGGTTAAAGCTCCAATTTCGTAGGGTAAGTTCCTCTTCTCGATGCCTCCGATGGCAGCATACTTATTGAAGTCATGTCATCAATATGTCTTCATGTGTACAATTGCATTTTTATTTTAAATTTTATTTTATTTTAAAATGAATATGCTGGTTTCTAACTTTAAGTTGGGCCACTATCAAAGTCCTGCCAATTACCCCCCTCCTGTTAATAAACTAAGGGTGTGTTTGATTGTAATGCATGCAAATGGTTTACATGGAAAGTCAATTACATCTTTACATGTAATTCATTTTCCCAACTACAAGCCAAGGATTCATTTGCATGGAAAATGGCAAAAAACGTGCTTTAAGGTGTTGTACCTGTAAATGGTTTACATGGTAAACTTTTGCAATCAAACAATCAAAGATGTAATTCGATTTCCTGGATGTGACATTTGCATGTAAATTAAACCCTATCAAACACATCCTAAGAGTAATTATATATACACTACACTTTTTGTTAAATATGCCACAAGTTAATAGCAATGGTGTTCCTTAGTTTTTATAAGTTTTTATAGTTAGACGTTTAACTTTTTACGTATTATTTTATCCCAATTTTTTTTATTAACTTGCCCATTGAAACTAATTTCTGTCAGAATAAGTGGTTAGGAATGAGTAAAAATATTTATTTATCATTTAATTTTTTGATAAGAAAGAAAGATAACAATTCCAAAAATTCAAATAAGAAAATATTCATCCATGTTAATAAAGTTTTCTGATAGAAATTATCCTTAGGCGTAAAATATGTTAATTAATTGAAGGTTAACAATTAAGAATGACCCAAAAAATTTATTTGTGATTTAATTATCGAAATAAGCAAAATACACGGAGGTATATCGCACTTGAAATGTTGTGTTATTAATAAAATTTGTGGTGTACATATAATTTCCCATAAACTAAAGACATAAATAAAAAAGGATAATAAAATGAATATGCTGGTTTCTAAGTTTAAGTTGGGCCCAACTGCCCGACTATCAAAGTCCAGCCCATTAACCACCAGCTATTAATTAATAAACTAAAGACATAAATGAAAAAGGATAATAAAATGAATATGCTGGTTTCTAACTCTAAGTTGGGCCCAAAGGCCCAACTATCAATGTCCAGCCCATTAACCCACCCCCCTTTTAATTCACAGATTGAACAGCAATCGAAGCCATCGCTCCTTTGATTTTTACGGAAACTTTTTGTGTTGGTGAAGATGGCATTCCTCTTTTGATCCAAGGTGACCAACCCATTTATGAGGCGAAATTTGCTCCTTGGAGCCCGTATCACAAGGGGAATTCATATGGGTAGTGAGACCCGAGGTAATTGTGTTTTTTTTTTGTTTGAATTCTTTATGGGTAATTGTGTTATTCCTTTATTTTTTTGCTACGGATCTTTCACTTTTACAAATAGTAATGTTGTTTAATTTGTTTCTTTCCCTCATTACATGGGTTTTATTTGTTGTTTTTGGCTTTTTGCTTTTTTTTTTTTTTTTTTTTTTCTTTCTGGGACAAGGAAGAATACCATGTTTGAGAAGGTATTCGACAATCACTAAATCTTGGAATCGCCTCACGATATTCCTCAAGTTGTTGCTGCCAGTGAAGTGAAGAAGAATCGAAACGATAAAGGATTGGACATGGAAATAGGGCCCGAAGCTGATAAAGGATTGGACGTGCCGCCGAAAATAGACATGCCAGAAAATGCTCCATCCGACCTGTTGGGAGGACTTCCCATTTCTGGAAGCAGGAATCGCTGTGGTTGGCTCTGTCATTGGCATAACCATACTTGTGGCCAAGGAAGGCATAGGCTTGGCCGAGGAAGCATTGGAGAAAGTGGCTGGCCCCATTGCTAAAATGCTACGAGAAACAAAGTCTGGTATGTAGTGATTTCAATTTTGTGATCAATTATTTGTTTTTTCGTTAAGTAGTTCTTTTTTTTTTGGATGGGCGTTGAAGCTCAGAACAATATGATTATTGGGATGTTTATGCATTTGTTTGATGTTGGGGACAAGCTGAACATTGGTGATCTTACAGGCACGGTAACTAGAAATGGCGTCTCTTTCATTTGTTTGAAAGACGAGTGAAACAAACGCCATTTCTAGTTACCGTGATTGAGTAACACCATCCCAAATGTCGAAATCGCGGGGGCAAAAATTGTTGGAAGGAGGGAACGTGTGTTACAAGGCTGTTTTGGAGGTCCTTTCTCGGGATATTTGCGAGGATCTTATTTGGGAGGAACTAAGGAATTTCACTTGATTGAGTAACACCATCTCAAATGTTGAATGAGTAAATCAACATTTGCATTCAGAAACATTTTCATTCACAGATATTAAATGATGAGTAGAATTCCTTACTTACGCCCGAATAAGATCCTCGCAAATATCCCGAGAAAGGACATCCAAAACAGCCTTGCAGCACCTTCCCTCCTTCCCACAATTTTTGCTTTCACGATTTCGACATTTGGGATGGTGTTGCTTAATCACGGTAATTGGAAATGGCGTCTGTTTCACTTGTTTGATCTGTTTCACTTGTTTCAAACAAGTGAAACAGACGCCATTTCTAGTTACCGTGCCTGTAAGATCACCAATCTTTAGCTTGTCCCTAACATCAAACGAATGCATAAACATCCCAGCAATCATATTGTTTTGAGCCTCAACGCCTACCCAAAAAAGAACTATTTAACAAAAAAACAAATAATTGGTTATAAAATTAAAATCACTACATACCAGACTCTATTTCTCGTAGCATTTTAGCAATGGGGCCAGCCAATTTCTCCAATGCTTCCTCGGCCAAGCCTATGGCTTCGTTGGCCACAAGCACGGCTATGCCAATGACAGAGACAATCACAGCGATTCCTACTTCCAGCAATGAATCATAAAAGGTAAAGTCACGTACTTGGGTTTTGGATGACAGAAATCGAATGTAGCAAGGCGGGTCAAGATGGCAGAAATCGAAAGTACTACCAGTGGAGTCTGTCAATCATGAGTATTTTCCCGAATACGCAGTTGGAGGTAGTACGGTACACTCTTCCAAAACGGTGAGCCTCGTGTTGTCTCCTGATTTCGCTGTTTTTTTTTTCCTGAAAATTTTGTTGTTTTTCAGTGAGACTCATTTTAAGTGCCAAGATTATTTTTTTTGACTTCGATGCTGCTTTGATTGTTTTCAGTTTTAAGAGTTGGCATGGTTCAGTTTTGAGTCGATGATGATTTTTATCCAGACATCTCATCATTCTTCGATAAGCCTGTGTTTTTAAGTTACAATTCGAGTCTGTGTTTCCTGTGAAACTGATATAAGTAATGCCAAAATGCAGTGATCTTAAAAGAATCACGTGTGCTCTTATACAAGTCAAGGAGAAGGCGCAAAAGGACGTCCAGAAGAAGTATGAGGGCAAATTTCTAGGTGAAATTTCTATTATTTAGTTTTACTATCTCAGATATAAGCCGACTGTGTCGTTGATGCTCTAGTTGAAATATGATTTGATTCGAATATACTGAAAAATTTCTAGGTGAAATTTCTATTTAATTTTACTCCCTCATATCTGAGGCGATTGTCTTGTTCGTGTTGTAGTTGAATATGATCTGATTTGAATATATATTCATATGTAAGTAAGTCGCGTGGTCTGTGTTTAGATTTGTGAATGACTGACTTCATTGTTGGTGAAATCTCTCTTATTATGTTCGTAGAAATTGTTTCTAACCTTGGCAAGAGTTGAGTTACTTCTTGTCTTATTTCCCATGTGTTCTATTAGTCATGGAAATCTAGATCTAAATTTATTTACATTTACAGAGAGATTTAAAATTGAGGCATACCGACTCTTAATTCCGATCCTTTTTAGACATTGCTTGAGATAATTTAATTTATAGAAAAGGACTACTCATTATTGTTGGCCGAGAAATTTTCATTTGAATCCTTGGGATTGGGAATTTCTGTTGTAGGGATTGCGAATTGGACTGACTACATGACGCTTGCTAAATTGTAGGAGATAAGTGGTCATGGCTGGTGAAGTATTTCAAAGAGACAGAGAGACATACAATCATAGTGAAGTACAAAGTGTGAAGTGTCTAGGAAACTTCCCTAACCTTTTACATCTGTTCCTTGAATGAACACACGAGTTTCGTGTAAATGAGCAAACCAACTTTCACAAAGCCAAATTGCTCATTCCGCATATATATGCTTGTAAAACTGTTTGCCCAAGTAATCTGTCATTTGAAATGGAAAATCAGAAATATATTAAAGGATATTCTTGGAGGTCAAGGACACATTCCATTCCATTCAAAGAATTTGATGATCAATGACATAGCACTATAGCCAATTTTAAGCTAATGTGTTGAACATCTTGATAGCAAAACTCGACATATGCTTGATGCTTCATGAATAGCATTATCTTACCAGAGAACCAATCGTTTTTCTAAAGCATAATACTACTATTAAAGGTAAAAGTTCAATAAGCTAACAAAAGTTACAATTATGGCATTTGTAAATAAATCACTGATGCATACATTCACAGCTTTTCTCAATATTCCGGTCATTTGGCTCAGCTTCCGGTCATTAGCATAATGTTATGAAGCAATCGCACATTCAAGTGTTTCATGGTGGACAAGTTTAACATAGAAATTGTATGAAAATTTCTTCAAATTCTGAATAATGGATAACCTTAGAATAATAGTTACTCTTTTACCAAAACTAAAATAGATCTAAAGAGCAAGTGAAAGAACAAGTAACACTTTTATGTAATATAGAAGTTAGAACCACCCCAATATTTTTACATAGCTGTAAATTAAAATATTTATCGTAATTCAACTCAATAGCAGTCAGCATTAAGAGCATGTCCTGAACACGTCTATACACACTCTTTTCATAGATTCCTAAAAAAAAAAAAAAAAACACAAAGAAAAACATTGGTTAATGTGATTTACATCCTTTTTCATAGAGAGCACAACAGAGGCTATCACAAAGAAGGTAAAGTCACAGGACTAAGCAATGATTGTCTATCATTTAGCCTTTCGATGTCAAACCAATATATATATTTATATATCCAAAAAACATTATTCCTTCAAAAACTCACGTCTTGTCTGGGTGGAATTTATACTTTAGAATCAAAGGTGAAGGTGAAGTAAACTTAGGAAATATGCATGGTCTAATTACACATGAAGCCTTAAATTTTAAAGGTTTCATATTGGCCAACACAAACGGGCTGAAGACTTAAGAGGGCTTGATTTGCTATCAATCCTCCTTCTATTAAAGCAATAAATAAAACTATAAAACTCCCTTCTATTTTCCGTCAATCTTAATCAACTTATTATTTTAGGGTCCAATTAATTGGCTAGTTCAACTCTATTATTTATTAGATAACTCAACAGCGGTTTTGTTCCGATACCCACAGTGGGCATGTACCCATGGTGGTGAGCTCACCCGACCCTTTATGATTTTTTCCCCCACTTGTGGGTATCATACTGTACCCACAAGTGGGTACCGGAACATTACCCAACTCAATAGATTCTTTTACTTTAAATATGTAAGCAGCATAAACTACTTGAAAAAAAAATAAATAAATAAAAACAGAAAATTTAAGCAAAGCCCAATAATAATAATAATAATAATAATAATAATAATAATAATAATAATAATAATAATAATAAAGGGTTATAGGAAAGAAAGTTGAAAGAGAAAAATGAAAAGTGAGGAAGAATTTAAGATGATGTTGAAATACAAAACGTAGACATCTTTATGTAATTATTACCATTTAGCCTCCTTTAACAACAAAATTCAATATAATAATGAAAAAGCAGAAAATAAAAAATCCCACTCGCTAACTATATGCGAACAATTTGCAATAATATATACGCTCAACAGTTGATTATAACTGGTACCACGAGTTTATCATGAATCGCTTACATTATTGATTGAGTTTGTCAAGATGCATCAAATCACATGATTTATATATGTATATGCATTCACTACGTAGTGTAATATCTTAACACTACGAATTTAATTTTTCTTAAAATCATCAAGGAAGAAAAATATGATGAAACAATTACTAGTTTCCATCGTACTTTTTCTCTTACCTATCGGATCTCTGTCTTACTCTCGGCGCCACCATGACACCTATAGACCTGTCCGGCGTGTCCTTCTAGGCCATGACACGGAAAAATATGCAGTCATATTCGATGCTGGAAGTACGGGAAGTAGAGTCCATGTTTTTCGTTTTGACGAAAACCTAAATCTCCTTCCTATTGGCAATGAATTCGAGCTCTTTGCATCGGTAACAAACTTGTTACATGACTTCCTATACTATGTTACTCTAGTGGTTCTGTCACGTTGAGTTAAATTGGTTTTTAATTTTTACAGTATCGAAATTGATCTGGTGCACATTGAGGTGTATACTGTAACACACTCTAGAGTAATGTGATACATCAGTTAGGATACACTCTAGTGTGCACTCTGAGTCTGAGATAGACCAGGTCAGTCGTCAACATTGGAGATAAAGAAAGTGTGTCCAACTAAACTTGTTGTGTATCATCCAATAGCATCCTATATATATATGGACTCAAGTAGTAAAGTTGAATGCCCTTTTTGAGTAATTAGTTTACTTCTGTCATACTTTGTTGCAGACAAGGCCTGGATTGAGCGCATATGGAACTGATCCTTTGGCAGCTGCGAACTCTCTAAAACCTCTCTTAGAGGAAGCCGAGAATGTTGTTCCAAGAGAGTTGCGTCTAGACACACCTGCTCGACTAGGGGTATGCCTAGATGAGTCCAAATCTTCTGTTCTATATCACATCTCTTCAACTGTTAAATCTAATTATATATATATATATATATATATATATATATATATATCAAATCCACATTCAACATAACCAAGTTAATTCAGTGATATTAATTGTTTTGACTGGATAAGACAGTAAAAAAAAAAAAAAAAAGGAAATAAGATAGCAGATATGAACTCATAGAAAAATAATCCATATTTACACCTATACATCATGAACTTTTTTGTTTTTTCTTTTTCTGGTCGAATACTGATGAATCTTGAGTTGAACATTTATGCAGGCAACTGCAGGTCTAAGATTATTAGAAGGTGATGAAGCCGATAGAATTTTAGAAGCGGTAGATGTGTATTCCTGCTATCTCAGTCAATTATAGAACTAGTGCTTGTTTGATGAAGTTAGCAACTGGTTTTTTCAATTGCAATTGTTGAGTCCTATGGTGATTTTTTGTGATAAGACAAAATTAACCTTGCCTTCATGTTATTTTATTATTTTTTAACAAAAGGACAAATTTGTGATTTTATATTTTTTTAAAAAAGAAGAAAAAGGTGATTTGTCGCCAAATTATCTCATCAAATCAAATGACCATTAATGCTTGTTTGGGAAAGATTTTTGGGAAAGAAAAGTGGTTTTTTAAGAGGAAGTTTTATTGAAAAGTAAATAATAATTTTATAAAGAAACATAAACTACAATATTTTTTTAATGTAATGTACATGAGTGAACATTGAGTGCCTTTATCAGACAATTAAGCACTATACTAATATTCCTACTAGTGCTTAAACTTTGACTTCTTCTTCTTTTTTCTCTTTTCCTTTTTTTTTTTCCTTTTAATTTATTTTTCATTCTTTGCCCCTAAAAGGTGAGAAATTTATTGAAGAATGAAAGCACCCTGAAGTACAAGGATGAGTGGGTTTCTATTCTTGATGGCACCTAAGAAGGAACTTATATGTGGGTAAGTCATACATTATTGTGTATTCATAATCTTTCATTTGGCAAATTTGTAAATCTATGCTACTTAAAAGGTGTAAAGCTAAAATTGTAAATAAAGTTGTGCAATTAGTATAGTCTTTATTTTGGGTTGTGAATACGTATGCAGGCAACCATAAACTACGTATTAGATACTTTGGGAAAAAACTACTCTGAAACAATTTGTACAATTGATCTTGGAGGCGGATCCGTACAAGTTGCATATACCATCTCTGACGAAAATGCGAAAAGGGCCCCTAAGACACCAACAAATGAAGCATATATTGAGCAAAAGACTTACAAAGGAACAAATTACAATCTCTATGTTCACAGGTTTTATTTCAATTATTTTCTTTCAGACTATTAATACTGCCGTGGAAAATAATAATAATAATTCAATCAACCTTTTTTTATTTCAATCTCTATGTCGATTTTATTGGATTTTTATATACAGTTACTTGAATTATGGTGGAAAGGCAGCTCGAGCTGAGATTTTTAAAACTACTAGAAACTCCACTAATCCTTGCATTTTGGAGGGTTACGATGGTACATATTTACTTCTCCATGCCCTCGATAGTCTAATTTTTCACTTTTCCTTTTTCCTATGAGGTGCATCGAGGAAATTAAAATTAAATGATGTGAAATGTATTGTTATTTTTTAAGGTACCTATACATATGGTGGTGTCGTCTATAAAGCATCTGCTCCTCCAACTGGCACAAATATGAGAATATGTAGGATATTAGCTAGAAAGGCTCTAAGGATTAATGCACCTTGTAACTATGAGAAATGCACATTCAATGGGACTTGGAATGGTGGAGGCGGAGATGGCCAAAATGAAATTTATGTGTCTTCATCTTTTTACTGGACAGCACTTGAGGTACGTATAAATTATCTTGCATATTGGTGATTTGTATAGAAAATTTGACAGACGCACTTGGATGATTGTTTCCAGGCTGGAATCCTGAAAACTGGTGCAGTTGGTGGTGTAATACATCCACGAGATTACAAGGAAGCTGCTAAGCTCGTTTGTGCAACTAAATTCCAAGACATTAAATCGAAATTCCCCAATGTAGAAGATGATGATATACCATACTTGTGCATGGATCTTGTCTACCAATACACATTACTCGTAGATGGATTTGGTAAGTTATATATATGCATTGATTTTGAAATGATATATATATTGACAAATTGCCTAGTGTTATATCCACTGGCAATTAATTTTTATTGTGTGAAAGAAACATCTTCCGATCTCAATTGTGTAATTGTTTGACAGATGTGGCGCCGAGAAAAAGGGTCTCGGTGGTTAATAAAGTGAATTACAAGAATTCAGAACTTGATGCAGCATGGCCATTGGGATGTGCAATTGATGTTATGTCATCTTTATCGACCAAGAAATTAGTTGTTGATAATTGATTTATTTAAATGTAAGAATAACCGCCTTGTAATAATTTAAGAATAACAACTATGAATATCTTTCCTGAACTACTTTCAATCAGTTACATATAGTGAACAAGTATGCATGAAAATACTAGTTCAAAACTCACTTATCTTTATAATTCATTTTCATAATCAGATTTTCTAAATAAGATAATTAATTTAACCCGTAAATCTATAACATTTTAACCTCACATTCTTTAAAAACTAGTTTTATTAAACTTAATAATCTCTTAATTTGCAGTGATATTGTATAATTGGGGGAAAAACTATTTATACAAATGGTTTTATAAAGCTATTATAAAACAACATTAATTATTGATTTTATTACAAACAATGTGAAGCATTAAAAAATTAAATCCTTATAACTTAATTAAATGTTAGTTACCAAGCTTTCATTGATTAGGAGAGATGCCTCAAAAACTTTCTTAAAAGAAAGTGAGATTTCCAAAAGTTTTAGTAAACTAAGAATAGGCCAAATAGGGGGTTGATATGTAGCAAAAGTGGCTACAAAGAGGAATATGTTATTTATATATAATGCACCAAAACGTGATAATAATATGGAGACATATTAATTGACAAAAAATTGATACCTCAGGTATGTACGTAACCCAAGTTTAGATTGGATTTGTTCATTGAATGTCACTTTCAATCAAAATAGTCTATATTATCGAATTAATATGTATGTAGACTAATTTCACTGTACAAGAAAATCTAATAGGACAGACAACAAATAAGACACCACATATTTACAAGGAACATGAAGGACTCCTAAAAAATTCATCGCATGCAGCACGTTTCCAAGTTTGCATTTTTTATAAATGACTTTACACAATTGAAAAATATCACTGCCGTATGTCGGACCACCACATCCCCAGTTTGTGGTTACTAGAGTTATCACAATCCTAGAACATCATTACAGAACTTTGGCCCATGTCACATACAAAATTGATAATATGTATGTGTAATCCTATACCTCCATTGTAATATTCCGACATTAATTCCAAATTAAGTTAATTTTCCTTAGAACGAACAATGCATGAAAACACGATGAAGCAAGTAGCTGTGAGTCATAGACGACTCCTCCGAGTTTTTGTTGTGCTCTTTCTCTTGCCCGTCCAATCCCTGTCCTACTCCGGTAGGCATAAGCTACCTTTCCGGCGTGTCCTTCTTGGCCATGACACCGAAAAGTATGCGGTCGTATTTGATGCTGGAAGTACAGAGAGTAGAGTCCATGTATTTCGGTTTGACAAGAACCTAAATCTCCTTCCTATTGGCAATGATTTTGAGCTCTATGCAACGGTAAATTGTTATACAATTAATTCTTGTCCAATGTAACACTAGTGGTTTTTTTATTTGGGTTTGTACAGATAAAATTTGTGCAGACCGTTTCCAGATCTATTGTGACAGTCCTGCAGCAATTTGATTCATGAGCACGAATGTCAAAATTCTGTGCAGATTTCATCTATAAAATTAGATTTATCACGTAGATAATCGGATGGCTAGAAATCAATACTCGTTGTACTCTTTTCTTGAGTTTGAGACACAATACAAAGAGATCATTTTAACTAACTAAATTTTTCCTTGAAATGTGTCCTGACCGTCATTCTATGACTAAACAATCAAAAATTGACTCTTTGCGTCCAACATTTTTGTTGTTAAAGATAAAATTTCTTGTAGTGACACCTATCTTGACGAGAAATATAGCAATAATACAATCAAGTAAATTTACTTTAGCTATAGTACACGTAATTTTTTTACTTAACTTTGTTGCAGACAAAGCCAGGTTTGAGTTCATATGCATCCGATCCTCCGGCAGCTGCAGACTCTCTAAAACCCCTCCTAGAGAAAGCCGAGAATGTTGTTCCAAAAGAGTTGCGTCCGGACACACCCGCTCGATTAGGGGTACGATATACTACTCCTTAAATATAATTTACATAACATGAGCTCTTTTACTTCGTTGAATTTTATTCTAATCAATCTTGCATTTAACATGTATACATAGGCAACTGCAGGTTTGAGGTTACTAGAAGGTGATGCGGCCGATAGAATTTTGGACACGGTAAATACTTAGATTCGTGCTATATATCTTGCACTGCTTGTTTGATGAAGTTAGTTTGATAACTTTATAACTTTAAACTCTTTAGAACTAAATTTTTGTTAAACTACCTCCGTCAAACAAGTAGGGGTGGATATCGGGTCGGTTACTGTATTTTTTTTTTTCAACCCGATCTGTTTTCGGGCGGATAGGTTTGTTCAGGTTGGCGGTCCGGATACCCACCCCTACAAATAAGCACCAAGTATTCCTCTTAATGTTTACATTCTTGATTGATTGATTGATTTTTTTTTGTTCTTGAAAGGTGAGAAATTTATTAAAGAATAAAAGCAGCCTAAAATACAAGGATGAGTGGGTCTCGATTCTTGATGGAACCCAAGAAGGAACTTATATGTGGGTAAGTTGTAACGATGAAGAAATTTGTGGGACAAAATAAAAGTTTATCTGAGCATATACGAATATTTTCCTTAATTTTAATTAATTGGAACATTTGCAGGTGACGATAAACTATGCATTAGATACTTTGGGAGAAAAGTACTCCAAAACAATAGCTACTATTGATCTTGGAGGAGGTTCCGTACAAATGGCATATACAATCTCTGACGAAAATGCCAAAAAGACCCCTAAGACACCACCAAGTGAAGCATATGTTGAACAAAAGACGTTCAAAGGAACTAATTACAATCTCTATGTTCACAGGTTGAACTTTCTCGACGAAAACTCTTTTGCTTTACAATTTCAAAACAACCCAAATATTGTCTCTCTCTTATGACAAAAAAATTTGTTGTTAGAAAACGGGACCTTTTAATTCATATTTTTTTTAATATGTATACAGTTATTTAAATTACGGTGCAAAGGCAGCTCGAGCTGAGATTTTTAAAACCTCTAGAAACTCTACGAATCCGTGCATTTTGGATGGTTTTTATGGTATGGATTTCCTCCTCCATGTCCTTCAATATAATTCTCTAGTTTTTCACTTCTTTTTTACAATTAGTTTTGAGGAAAATGATGTAAAATTTTATTCCTTTTTAAGGTACCTATACATATGAGGGGGTTGTTTACAAAGCTTTAGCTCCTCCAACTGGTACGAATATGCGAAGATGTACGATATTAGCTAGAAAGGCTCTAAATATTCATGCACCCTGCAACTATGATGAATGCACATTCAATGGGACTTGGAGTGGTGGAGGTGGAGATGGCCTAAATAATTTGTATATTTCTTCATCATTTTACTGGACAGCGCTCGAGGTATATATAATCATATATAGAGGTTTACAGATGATTTCTACTAAAAGTTTGACTAATTACTATCTCTACCAAAATCTGTTATTTCACTTATTTTCTTCAATATCAATAGTTAGTGCATCGAAGTTAATCCTTTTTTTGGTTTTTTTTTTTTTTTTTTTTTTTGTGTGTGTTTAATTTGGCAAGATTAGTTTTAAGACTTTGCTAGGTATCCTCACACCTAATAGGGGTGTGGGCCCCTCCCACTTTCCGGGAAGGAGGGGGAGGGGTAATATGGTCATTTACCACACCCCTCTATTATGGTGTAAAGATCTCCACACAAAAAAGTGTGTGAAGATCTCGCATTTTTCTTAGTTTTATAATCACTTGTACATTTTTCTGCCATATTTGAATCCATTGCTAATTACATATATGTAATGTGATTGTTTCCAAGGCTGGGATTTTGGAGACTGGTGCAGTTGGAGGTGTAATTCGTCCACATGATTACAAAAAGGCTGCTAAGCTCGTATGTGCAACTAAGACCCCGTTAGCAAAGAAACCAAAATGCATTTTAACGCATTTTTTTCAAATTTTAAATTTGGTCAAACAAATCATATCCATATATCTCTCCACTCATTAAATCTCCACCATCCAACTCCACTCATTCTCTCTCTTCTTACTCATAAAAATACATTAAAACTCATCCGCTAACACCATCTAAATTCCAAGATATCAAATCGAAATTTCCTAATGCAGAAGACGATGACATACCATATTTATGCATGGACCTAGTCTACCAATACACATTGCTTGTAGATGGATTTGGTAAGTAGTTACAATTTTTATTTTTATTTTTATTTTTTTTGAAAGAGGTAAGTTACATGGTTAATTACTATACATGTAGTATATAAATGTATGTGTTTTAGAGATTATATATTATATTGAGTGTTATTATACCATCAATCGATTTTTACCAAATGAAAGAAAGTAATAATGATTGATCTTGTTTAATCGTTTGACAGATGTGCCTTCAACGAAAAGGGTTACTGTGGTTAATAAAGTGAATTACAAGAATTCAGAACTTGATGCAGCATGGCCATTAGGATGTGCGATTGATGTTATTTCATCATTAAAGACCAAGAAATCAATTTCCGATGTGTGAATTAATTATTATTCCTAGTAAGATTATCCTAGCAAGAGCATCTATCTTGTAAGTTGTAATAAAATAAAAAAATCGGACTGGCAGCGATTATTTAAAAAATAATGTTGCGGGCGTGTTGCCCGTACATTTTGTGGCAGAAGCCTGCTTTTGAAAGCACTCCCATGATATGGTAGCCGTTACGGGTACCAATCCTACAAACACTTCCCGCCCCCCCCTCCCTTCTCCCGAGGGACAGTGGGGGACCCACAATTTTTAATTTCTCATTGTGTTTTGTTGGGTATACTGTTTTGGTATCTTTGTAGGGCACCGGAACAAAACTCTTTGAAAGCAATCTCAAGAGGCGCTTTTTTCTTGGTCTTACAAGTTTTCATACTTTTTGAATTTGTTTTTATTTATTAATTAAATAAATAATATTATTCATGATCACTGTTTATCAACCGTTGTGCAATTCATATAATATATTAGAGATGAATTGAGTCATGCTAATTAAAGTACATCTCGATCGAACTAATTATAAATTCTAGTATATTTGTTAGCATCAATGTTCTTTGTTGTCTCTCTTTGAATTATTGTTCCGCTTTCATTATTTTTCAATAATAATACTTGAGGAGACTTTCCATGGATTTCATGGATTTTAATAGAATTCCATAGAATCTTTTAGATTATTATGGAATTCTATGTTACTGAATTTGGTAGATTTCCATGGATTTTAGTGGAATTTTATATATATATTTTTTGCCATTAGAGTAGAATAATCAAGGGTGTAAAAGGTTCATTTGGATGGCTGTTGCTGGATCATAAAAAAAAAAGTAAAAGTAAAAAAATGTCATTAAAAGCTGAACGACGTATGAAAAATCACAAGTTTCAATTTATTTGGACGTACTAACAATTGGATTTACTAAAACTTATTTGTAATGCCCCGTCCAGTTCCACATACATATACGTCATAAATGACGTCATATCAGAGTGCGCCGTGCACGCATCATGAACATAAACATAAAGCCACCTTTGGACTTAGGCCACCTTCGGGCCGTTACATAACATATGGCCACCTTCGGGCCCGTACACGGGTTTTCTTTTCATTTCATAACATAATGGAACTAGACGTGCGTCCGTCATTCATTTAGACACGAAACCCTAAATTCATTTCTTTCAAGCATATAACGTAAAGCTAGGGTTTCGTTTTCATTACGTACCGCAAGATCTTTTGATTCTTCACCCACACACCTCATCATAGCGTCTAGTGACCTCTCGCCCACTCTCCACGCACATCACCTACGTCAAACATATAACATACGCACATAATGAGTCATAAAGACTCAGTGGATAATAGATGCAATGCAATGCATGTCACACGTTCATTTTGGGCCCTCTTGCGAATCACGTGCTTACATTGGCGCCATTTTTAAACATATGGCCGTGTCCCATAACATAACATAACATCATTGGAGACATCGATCTCCCATTGGGGCATTGGTCCCCCGTTAGACCCAAATATCGGGGCGTAGGTCCCCCGCGGGGCGTAGATCCCCCGTTAGGCCAAAACATTTTCATTTTGTAAATACGTGATAGGCATTTCATTCACACGTATGCATTCATGACATGATCATAGGTAGCACTTACCATTATGCCTTGTTTCTTTCGCAACGTCATCATTCATACGTAACCATAAACAAGGCTTCATCATCACATCGTGAACACAAGTATAAAGCATTACATATTCGTGCATTAACGTTAACTTCTCATAAGGCCACGGCTCAAATGTAGAGCATACGATTACAAAGTGTTCACGTTGGTTCATATAAGCGTACGTCACATATTGCTATCACATGCCACGCATAATACGTCACATTGAACCACGTAGTCATACATAAATGGGCCGCTCATCATGCTAGTTGTTCATTGCATATACATAGCTTTACTTCCTTTGTTCATTACATATAGCTTCCTATAGCCACATAAGTCATAGAAGTTGGCATGAAGGTCACATAGGCTACATAAGCATATACAAGCATATACACATCATCTTCACATCATGTCATAACCATAACACAAGGCCAAGAGATCCTAGCATGCTTCTAAGGTCTCTAATCATCATAATCATGCCATATCTTGTTTCTATCATATACAAACATGCATATACTTCATAAAACATGTAAAGCAACCATTACCCACCATAGATGGGGTTCAAACAAGCATGGAGACCATCTTCTTCCTCCTCTTCTTCCTTCTCTTCCTTTTCTTCTTCTTTCTCTTCTTTCCTTTCTTCTTGTAATCATAGATTACACAAGCATTACATAGGTCATATATGGAGTGGGAGATGATTCCATGGGTTCATGAGGGTCTTGGAAGGGTTTTGGGAGTGTTAGAACCGAGCTTGGATGAATAGTGCCCAAGAAATGACAAGAATCATCTAAAATAGCCATTCTGCCGACTTATAATTACGGCCGTAACTTCCACATTTACAGTAGAACCCATTACTTACTCAGAACCCCATATCCTTACGGCGCAACCTATCAATACGGCCGTATTCTCTCATCATACTGGCCAGTAATAAACTCTCTCGAAAATCCCTCAGATTTCATCTTCTTGACTTACTACCAGAACTTCCATTCCTTACGTACGGTAACACCAATAATACGGCCGATCTCCAACCATACTACCGTAATTTGCTCTCAAACTTTTGACATTTTCCATCATTTACCATTTACTAGTAACCTTTGAACCTTACTACGTACCTCGACATTTACGGTCAGAACTCGACATTTACGGCCGTAACCCATGTTATGCAGAATTTTCCCATTTCCATCTTTTCGACGGCCGTTTCGTATTCCGGGCCATATCCTATCCGTCAACACATATCGTGAACATATCATATACATGAACGTCATACCGAAACATCGTCACGTCATTTCATCTCATATACGGTACATATACGGAATCATATATGTATTCACATACGGTTCCGGGACGAATTCGGGGGGGCCATTACATTATTATTATTATTTTTACTAATAATTATGAAATTATCCATATTATATTACGTCTCGCCCATTAAATTTTATTTTTATAGATTGGATATCATATGATTTTTCAAAAATTAGAACAATGAACAATAAATAAAGATATGTTATCGTTATAATATATACACACTTTTTTTTGTATATTTGCACAAGCTAATTACGATGCAATTGTTTTCATGTTTTGAAATTATAATGGTAATGGAAAACATATTTTTCCAATTTATGATTATAAATTTTAGTTAGTAACATTTAAAAAAAAAGATTATAAATTTTAGTAGATTATATAGGTTTAAAAGACTTTTTGGATAAAAAAAATAAAAAGTCGTGAATTCCATAAGAATCCGAGGGTGGGAGGTCAGATTTTTAGAAGAATATTGTTAGTGTTATTTTTAGCTTAAAAATCCATAAAAATCAATAGAATTTCACAATTTAATGAGATTCATCAGATTTCATGAGCAATTGAAAATCCCGAATTTTTATAGAATTCATAGAATTCCAAATTTAGAACACCAGATTTGTATAGAATCCACAAAATTCTAGATTGAGAACACCTTTTTTTTTTATAGGTAAATTGAGAACTCTTGGAATTATATGGATTTCTAAATTCCATGAAATTCAATGTTAAGAATACCCTCCTTAAAACTAAATTAAATTTGGCAAAACATAGTAATTGAAAGATTAACATATTTTTCTTACTTGACGTTTCCTTTCCTATGATTCCCAAATCTCTCAATTACTTTAAACATAGTAATTGGGCACAGGCTTATTGTGCCCAATTAATACATGTCATCGCAATGTTGGGTGTATACTGGATAATATCAAGTGATTATATCATACATCCAATTCTGAGATGACATATGTTAAAGTGAGCATAATAAGATAAGCTATACCCAATTACGTACTGGATCATAATTGCACCAATCCTGTGCATAATAATAATAATAATAATAATAATAATAATAATAATAATAATAATAATATCTCATTCTAATTCTAGTTGAAGAGGCATAAAGCTAGCTCACATTTCATAATTCCTGCGAATCACACGTCGGTTATACTAGTAAAGAATGAAATAGAGTAGTGCTTCATTCTAATTGGAGGATTTTTTTTTTTTATTTTTTGAATGAACAATTTAATTAAGGAATTTCAACCAAAGATGCATCATACGTACGCAGACGAGTCAACGGGTTGTTAATTGATGAGCGGACTCTATCATCTCCATTGCACGTGGATGTCAAGGTGTGGTGTGCAGCACAACAGAGAGATAGAGAAAAAATAATTATTTTAATTAATTAAAAATAGAAAAGATAATGTATAATTAAAAAGAAAGGAAAAAGTAAAAAATTAATAGAAATAAATTCAAAAATAATAAAAAAATAATAATGGAGAATGTAAAGATGGGCTTCTAGATGTGAAAGGTGATACTGGAATTTATGCACGAAAATAGAGAAAAGTGAAAAAAAGAGAAAAAAATATTGAACCCACAATTTTTTTTATATATCTCTATCTCTCCTTTACATAAACAAAAATAAAAAATGCATAAAAATTGTGCAATGGAGATACTCTAGCTTCTCCGCCCACAAAAGAAATGGACATATCCTCTTCTTCTTGAAGCAGAAGTTTGCAATCCCCAATTATTAATCCAACTGTTAGAGGAGTATTTAAAATAAGTAAATAAAAATAAATTGTTAGAGGGATAAAGCTGATAGCCTTGAGATTCCCGCTACCTTGCGGAGTGTCCCATACAAATGTACGTACTGCATATACTGTACAATTCAAGTATTGTGAGTATGTTAGCAAACAAATTTTTTCTCCTACTTTCTCATATATTTTAAAATTTTAATTTAATTAAATAAATTATATTCACATATTTTATAGGATTAACTTATACAATTAAATTTTCATCATTCAATTCCACTTATTTTCTCTCTACATACTCTTAAAAATACATTTTAAAAAATTTGCTAACACCCACTAAATTCTTTGGGATTTCTCGAGCATGCCATGCCCATAAAAAAAACGATCACGCTACGGTGACATACTAAATGCCATAAAGAATACCATAATAGAATAAAATGACTTCAATATCTTTTAAAGTAATATCAATTCAGCCATTCATTAATGACAAGATAGGAATTTTACTATTATTATGTCACTAATTATGTTAATGGCTATGACATTCTAGCATTATCCTAAAAAATAATATATATAGTAAGAAATAGTACCGTTGTGAATCTCGATGATGCTATATTTTAATGATAACGTTTCACGTGAAGAGAGATAAATAGCATCTCCATCTCCAATGAGATACGAGTATTATTAATTAATCTTATTCTTGAATATTTGCTAACACGAGTATTATTAATTAAATTTACCTCCATTTAAGTTTGAATAAATATTATTTATTATATATTTTATCCACATCCGATCGATGTTTAATCGATATTAATTAACTTATTCTTGATTATTGTATACTCCATAAATGTAAGATGAAGAAAGCAACAGAAAAGTATTATGGTATGAGAATAGATTATTACCACTTATATATAGCATTTATTTTTATACGCAAAAGATCTCCTGCCAATAGGATGATGTGACGTCTTCATAGGGAATCATGTAATTGATAAATTAAAAAAAAAATTTAAGCATCTATATTAAATAAGATAAATAATACATAATTATTTTCTGATTGGGTATGGGATTGCTGGCATGATCATGAACGCACCTTTATATACAATTATTTTTCACGATAAGTATTATGATCACATGTTGAGAACTTTCCAATGTGGACAGCATTTATCTTGATTATTATAAAATTATCTTGATTATTATAAAATTATTACTATATATATTGTATAATTCAAGTATCTATCTTCTTTGGGATTTCTCGAACATGTCATGCCCAAAAAAATAATATAGTACTACGAAATAGTACCATTGTGAATCTCGATGATGCGATATTTTAATGATCACGTTTCATGTGAAGAGAGATAAATAGCATCTCCATCTCCAATGAGATACGAGTATTAAGCTTGATTGAGATTTTTTTTTTCCACGTTTTTTTATTTTTTTTCTCTCTTAAATCAATTATATCCATATATCTCATCGCATCTACAAATCTCAATCACTCAATTTCACTTATTCTCTCTCCTCATTTACATTAAAAACCATTAAAAACACTCTCAACCACCCTTATTATCAATCTTACTAAATTTAGGTAGGTGTCCACCACACGGGGTCGGTGGGAAGAATACCTCCATTTAAATTTGAATAAATATTATTTATTACTCTATATATTTTATCCACATCCGATGTCTAATCGATATTAATTAACTTATTAACTTGATTATTATACACTCCTTAAATGTAAGATGAAGAAAGCAACAGAAAAATGTTTACGGTATGAGAACAGATTATTACCACTTATATAACATTTATCTTTATATACAATTATTTTTCACTAGACAGCATTTGTCCTGATAATTATAAAATTATTTTCACACTTTCCAATTACAGATTCTTTTGAAAAAAATTATTCTTTATCCTCATATGACTTCACCAGAGAGGCTCTCAATCTCAACTTGCTTGTTCACTAGAAATTAACATTCAACAAGAATAGTAAAAATCTTAAATATCTACAATTTTAGCCCACTTTTTTTAGCTTCAGCTTACTTTTTCTATTTTTCTACTCCCTTTTCCTTTTTCCCACCATTTTTTTTCAAATTTGTGGTCTAAAAATTTAGAAATTTACTTTCTTTCTTTCTTTTTTTTTTAAATAAAAGGTAAATTAATTCATATCAACATTCAAAGCATTACAAATAAACAAAGGAAGAGAATAGCACCACTCCTCACGACCAGACACAGAATACGCCGCCCTAGCCAAAGAATGGGCAACCGAAATCGCTGATCGTCTAACAAAACAGACACAACACTGATCAATATCGTTCCCCAAAGATTTACAATTATTAACAATCAACCCAATACTTGACTAATCTATGCAATCATTATTAATGGCATTAGTGAGCACCTAAGAGTCGGACTCGATAGCGACCTTCTCAATCTCCATATTATTCATTCAACTAAGCGCCTCAGCCATGGGTGGAGTGTGCTTTCCTGGAGTGACCCATGCAAATGAAAATCTGCCAAGATAATACCATCAGAGCCACGAAGCCCACATCCAAAACCTGAGCAATAAGGTTGACGTAGCACGCTAGCATCGACATTACACTCCAACCACCCAATAGGAGGACGACGCCATTTCACCATGCTGTTAGACCATGTTAGCATACTAATACAAATTCATTATTTCTCATACTTTTCAAAATTTAAATTTGGTCAAATAAATTACATCCACATATTTCGTAAGGTCCACTTTTATTATTAAACCTCCACCATTTAACTCCACTAATTCTTTCTCTACCTACTCATAAAAATACATTATAATTTATACGCTAACTCTCCTTAAAAGCACTAGTCTCTTTTACTTCAAATTAAGGAGGACCCGCCACGACATCACACATAAAATAACACCAAAAAATGTGGGCCAAATCCATCTTTGAACCTTTTTACTTTGTTGGGTGAGAGAGAGCAAAAGCATACTTCATTATTGATTGCCAAAAGGCGACAAGAGCAAAGGCGTACAATCTGTCAAATGTTCCATAATTGACCGAGCTAATCCATGTGAAGCAATTGGTACATGTGACTATAGCAGCTTTGTGCCGGTGCACCTGGTTGCTACAGTTATCGTATTTTTGTGTGTTTTTTGATTATATATAATTTTTATTAAAAAAAATTGAGATCAGATCCAGAATTAGTATAATCAGGTGAGGTTTCAACAATTTGAAAAATTTTCTAGTGACACCCTTTACTCAAAATCAAAATTTTTGGTCAAAATAAAAGTTTTTGATCAAAGTTTTTTGCGAAAAACTTTGATTTTGAGCAAACGGCATCGTCGGAAGATTTTCTGAATTGTTGGAGCTTTCCTTCACCATGTTAGTTCTGAATCTGGTTTCGATTTTTCCAATAAAAATCATATGTAATAAAAAACACCCGAGAATACAATAATTATGGCACCCTAGGCACATTGGAACAAAGCCAGTGGCTTTAGATATGAGTTGCTAAACATATGTCTTGTAGAGTCATGATCCGCTACTCGTAGTGGACATTGTGACGGTATCCATAATGAGGCGAATCAATGACACGTCCGTGACTGTGAACCCCCACCATTATAGAACGCGTGTCACTAATCCAATCTATTATGACACTGTAATAGTGTCCACTATATGCAACGGATCAAATCCAATATCTTGTATAGCATTATTATTTAAAAAGTGTCTGAAAGCTTTTGTATAATTTATTCAGTGGCTCACCCACTCAGAAATTAAAAAAATCGCAACATGTTTAGCGTCTGCGCACAGTCAGGGAACGTTTGAAAGAAAATTTTATATTAGAAAAAAAAATGAATGTATAGTTAAGAAATGAAAAAAATGGGTATAAAACCTTGAAGGAATTATAAAATCAGTAAAATGAATAGTAAAATAATAGTTTTTATTTAAAATCATAGCAAACAAGCTACTTAATTGGAGGTTCACTGTAGCAATAGTATTTTTTTCCCTCTTTATTTCAATATTGAGATTAAGTATTGTATTATATTAATTTTATTTTCATTGCCTATCCAAAAAAAAAAAATTTATTTCATTGGTGCTCGTTATTATATTTAATTTAATTGTATATATCACTGATTGATGATATTCTATTATTTTTGTTAATAAAATATATTTGTTGTAATTGTCTTATATCTAATAACAAATTATGTTACTTTTGTGTTTTTCATCTTGTTCGTTTGAATATACGTTTTCGTCATGTTTACAATAAATGACGTGTCAAGTAAATTTAATTAATCAGAATACTTAATTATATATTTGTTGGTATAACTATAGATTATTCTTTAAGAAAAAAGGAAAGAAAGAAAAAAGAAAAGAAATAAGATGTTACCATTCATTTAGTGCAATTTCTAGATTTTTGGGCCGAAGATACTTAGGCATGATAGATTTTCAGAAATTCTATTTTAGAATTTCGAAACTGTAAAATATGGAGATCCATGGTTGGAGATGCCTAATAAACATTTTATTATTTATGCTACTAGAATAAGGTATATAAGCAATGAAAATTAGTAACTGAATTTGATCTGTTACTAATAACAATAGAAATAGATGCGGATTAGCAACTGAATATGACCCATTGTTAATAATAATAGAAATAGACACGGATGAATAATTGAATTTGGTCTGTTCTAATTACAATAGAAACAGATACGGATTAACAATCGAATTTGGTCTATTGCGAATAACAATATAATTAAATACGGATTAGCAACTAAATTAACTATTACATATTGCTTTATATCTTTATTGTATCCATCTTCAATTATGACTTACGAAATATTTAAAAAGAGTATGAAATAATATACATGAAGAAATATCCAATTAAACATAGGACATTAAGATCGTATCAAAGGTTATATTCAATTCTTGTATTAGTATCAGCAAGTCTACGACAACGAAAAATTCAAGAAGATATGAACCAATGATTATACACTAACAAGTGCAATACAAGAAAAAAGGAATATAGTCTATTTACATATCACTCTTTCAACATGCGGAATGACATTTTATTTATTTATTAATTGTAATATAAAGGTCAATATGATTCTATAGTTTAAAACACATCTGTATGAATCATTAAAATGGTTAAATAAAAAAAATTATTTACTTTTAATTATTATTAAATTAATTGAATATCTCATATTCGAACTAAAAAAAATAAAATTCACTAAATAGTTCAATAATTTTTTTTTTAAATTGCTCTAACGCAGACTATTAATTTTTAAAATGAATTGATAAATTTACTTTAAGTTACAATAATAGTTTAATATGCAAAAGATTGTGATTTATCTAGTTATATTTCACAGTGACGGAACTTAAAACAACGAAACTCGAATACTATAAAATACAAATATCATAAATAATATAATTTTTAAGTAAAAAACTAAATTAATTTATAAATTTGAAAACTACATGAAAATATACAAATATATTATAGAGATAATAAGTAAACAAGAAACAAGATTGGCCTTCGAACCTCACAATAATTTTACTCAAATGAGGAGATAATTGTTAGATTTATTTATGATGGGCGGGTGGGTTGGTCCAGATCAGGCCTCGGGTTGGGCATACGGGTTAGTCGGTTGGGTTGAAAGTTGAAACGCAAAAACTTATTATAGATCCGCGACTCTCTTCGTAGCTAATTTCTCTCTTTGAAACGAAAAAAGATGTTACAAATTCCGTTGCAACAATAACTTATTAGCAATGGTTTACTCTATTATTATTTTGGTTTCTAATTAGCAACGGAATCTAATTCCATTCCTCAGTATTTTAGTGGTATGAATTTTTTTTTTTAAAAAAAATCATGTTTCAGGCTCTTATAACGAGTTTGTTTTGTAATATTCTTTTTCCAATTTGAATTATACTATTAGGGTGTGTTTGATTACAAGCTCGAAAAATGGTTGGAAGGAAAACGTTTTTCGGGTAAATGAATTTCAGAAAAATATTTTCTAGGGACAATAGTAGTTGTAGGTGTTTGATTGGGTTAATTTGAAAGTTGGAAAATGATATTATTTTCCTTATTTTTGATTTTTTTTAATGAAATTTGATCATTTTCCTTATTTTTATGGTTAAAGTAAATTGTTCATTAAAAAAAAGGAAAAAAAAGCCAAACTTTTCCCGGAAAATAAAACCCTCTTCCCCCAAGGAAAACGTTTTCCAGGAAAAAAAGTGCAATCAAACAGTCAGGTGTGGAAAAAAAAGCCGAAAAATGAGTTTTCTTGGAAAAAATTTGTTGAATCAAACATATCCTTATTGTTGAAATTTCGTTAAGGCTCCTATATATATACATGTGTGCATGCGTTCTCTATATCAGTTCATGTACATTGTGCAGACTAATCAACCAGATCAGGTATCTCCTCCATTCCACGTTCTATAGCATCCCGTCACAATTTCAAAAAGATAAATAAATAAATAAATAAAATCCCCAGTACATTTGTGCTGATTTCAGTACTCCCAAGTATAGATCACTTCTACAGATGAGAAGTCATTATTTGTTTAATTTATTTCTCTTCAGTCTTCATCAATAGATGATCTGCGTTTGGTAGAATGTAAATATTCTAAAACATTCTTGGTTTTGGAATCAAACTAGCTAGGAGGAAAATGATGAAGCATGTAGAACTCCTTTTCATGGTGCTCATCATCTTCCCTATTTCTTCACTGTCATCACCATTCCGAAGGGTCCTCATTGGCCATGACTCCGACAAGTATGCGGTCATATTTGATGCCGGAAGTACCGGGAGTAGGGTCCACGTTTTTCGCTTCGACCAACATCAGGATCTCCTTCCTATTGGCAATGAACTTGAGCTCTATGCATCGGTATGTGGTTTCATGATTCAGATCTCATATATATCTCGTCTCGTCTTGTTTAGTCAAAACAGTACACATCTTACAAGCGTGTTCAATAACATTCACTATTTTGATTAAATGGGATAGTCGATGAGACCGCAAACTCGGATTTAACGCAGTCCAAACTTGGGGACTTGTTTACTAGGCTTCACCTAAACACAAACAAATGCATAGGTTAAACCCTATTAAATTGTAAAGAAATTTACAAGAAGAAATCCACATATACATGATTCCCAGAAATACCTTCTTTTAAAATTTTGAAACCTCATATTATGCCTTGTTGCAGACACAGCCCGGTTTGAGCTCATATGCAGCCGATCCTCCGGCAGCTGCAAGCTCTCTACGACCGCTCCTGGAGAAAGCCGAGGCTGTTGTTCCGATAGAATTGAGGCCAGAAACGCCGGCTAGACTTGGGGTATATATACAACTTAAAAGAAGAATGAGCACTGCTTTAGAGTTTAGAATGTATCTCTGCTTTGAGCAATTTTTTTCTCCAGCCAATGGCTTACTCAAGGAATAGGTGGCTGGGTCCACCGTGGACCCCACACCGGCCAGCCCCTGTGCTGGGTTGTCGTTGGCAGGAGAGCAGAGTTCGTCTTTTGAATATGTAACGTTTATATTGAAGTTAAGCCATGTATGAATACAGGCAACTGCAGGTCTCAGATTGGTACAAGGTGATGCAGCTGAACAAATTTTGGATGTGGTGTGTAAATCATGTTTGATTGATTTTACATATACACTACTAAAGAATTCATCTTTACAAAAATGACACTTTTTTTTTTTTTTTTTGGCCCTTTTGATAAAAAGGTAAGGAATCTATTCAAAAATGAAAGCAGCCTGAAATACAAGCATGATTGGGTCTCTATTCTTGATGGAGTCCAGGAAGGAACCTATATGTGGGTGAGTTTGCTCTATGTTGATCATCATTGATAATGAGTACCAAAAATGAGTGAACTACTAACTAATAACTATGTGTGAGATTGTTCTCCTCCCAGCGTTCTCCTCCCAGCGCGCTGGGAGGAGAGCAATCCTTTCCAACAGAGAGCCCCCTGATTGCAATGGGGCCAGGGGTGGAGCCGCTTGTCTCGGCGTTGGGAGATAAACTCCTCCGAGTGCTTGGACTTGAACCTATATGTAATTATGGGTGATTCAAACTATGGAGAACGGGATTTAAATACTGAATCACGTTATTATAAGAGTACCAAAAATGTTTTCCGATAATTGTTGTCTGGTTAATTTGCAGGTGACCATAAATTACTTATTAAATGCTTTGGGAAAAAGTTACGGACAAACTATTGCTACGATTGATCTTGGAGGGGCGTCCGTACAGATGGCATATGCAATCTCAGACAAAAGTGCAAGAAATGCTCCCCAAGGAGCATCAAATGAAACATACCTTGTGCAAAAGAATCTCAAAGGAACAAATTACAACCTCTATGTTCATAGGTGCCTCTCGTGTTTTTTAATTTCTTATAAAGGTTTCTTGATAATGCTATTTATGCTTTGCGTGGAATTTGATTATTTGATAGTGTTTTTCATTGCATTAATTAATGCGCATATATAGTTATTTGAAATACGGTAGCAAGGCAGCTCGAGCTGAGATTTTTAAGGCCTCTCGAAACTCTACCAATCCCTGCATTTTGGAGGGCTACGAAGGTATTCGTTAATTAACTCTCTTTCTGTATTTTAAGTTCATCATTTAAGATTTTTTTAATTTTTTCCTTTGACATGACAATAAAATGTTGTTCTTATAAGGTACTTACACGTACGGGGGAGTAGTTTACAAAGTATCAGCTCCTCCAACTGGTTCGAATATGAAAAGATGTCAAATGGTAACAAGAAAGGCACTAAAAATCAATGCACCATGCCAATATGACAAATGCACGTTCGACGGGATTTGGAATGGTGGTGGAGGAGATGGCGAGGACAATTTGTATCTCTTGTCATCGTTTTACTATACTGCGAGTGATGTACGCTTTAAAATTTTCCAAACTCATTAGAGCGATTAGATATATTTAACATCTTTTCTGATCGCTTATTAATTATTTTTATTTCTTCTATTCCTATCTAGTTCGGGATTCTAAAGCCAAATGCAACTCGCGGTCGAATTAGTGTACGAGCTTACAAGAAAGCTGCTAATCAGGCATGTGCTACGAAAGCTAGTGACGTTAAATCGAAGTATCCTAACGTGCAAGATGACAATGTACCGTATTTGTGCATGGATCTTGTGTACATTTACACATTGCTTGTGGATGGATTTGGTGAGTTACAATATAACAACATTGGTATTACAGTTGTGAAAGATGTAGTTAATTAATTACACAGAAAAGTTAATGTGATCAATTGGGAGTTTAATCTGATTTGGGAATGTTTATTGGACAGGTTTGGATGATTCTCGAAAGGTTGCAGTGGCTAAGGAAGTGAGGTACAAGAATTTTCAAGTTGAAACATCATGGCCATTGGGATGTGCCATTGATGTTATGTCATCCTCGACCACCAAGAACTCAATTACGGATATATGATGTCATTCAAATAAAATAATCCGCACTGTTAAATTATTATAATGATTGAGACAGTATATCTAAACTGTCTTCTGCCATTGATAGTATGGAAAAAAATGTCGAGCTTTTAATAATAATATCAACATTTTGTGTTAAATTATTATATTGTCACCACTGGCAACTACTCTCACCATCAAAACTTGATTTGTGAAGAAAAATACAAGACAAACTAACAAATAAAGAAGATAAAATGCACAAATTTGATCACAACTTCACCCTATTCGAACTCCTAACTACCTCGTACAGCTGGATCAAGTTATGAATAAAACATATTGTCACAACTCAATATTTTCTGAAGATGGTAGATTTCATTTCATTCCTTATGGTTTTATATAGAGCAGTATCTGAATAGATCGCACGAGACCTTAGTCGATGCATATGCCTATAACCTTTTCGTCGTTGATTAGACCGTCTTTCTTTTTCCTCCTTCAGGTTCCCATTTCTTTCCACTTTTTGCTCATCATTGTTTTTGTCACGTTGGACCACTTTTATTTCACACTCCGTGGGAGCAATGTACACAAAAGTAGCAATTGGCTTATCCTTTAGTTCCAAGATTGGCTCCAAGATTTTGACAGCTTTGTTCATTGTTGGCCTTGATTTTGGGTTGTGGCTCAAGCATTGGGAAGCCAATGTAGCCACTATCTTAGCACCTTCAATTGAATATTGGCCTTCAAGTCTTTGATCCATTATTCCATCTAGCTTTTGTGGATCCTTCAAGAAAGGCTTTGCCCATTTCACCAAATTTTGCTCTCTTGCCGGGCGAGTTTTATCCATTACAGGTTTTCCAGTTAGCAATTCTAACAGGACCACTCCAAAACTATAAACGTCGCTCATTGTTGTCAAGTGGCCTGGACGAATTGAATTATAAAGTTATACTTTTATTTAAACAATCATTTTCTAATTTGACTCTGATACTAGTCGTTGGGGACACTAAGGAATTGATATGGCATAACATCTAGGCGATTTTAGTCATAAAACAACAATTGATACCACTTTCTTACCCGTCATGACATATTCAGGTGCAGCATAGCCATGGGTGCCCATAACTCGTGTTGACACGTGACTTTCATTTTCTTCTGGGCCATCCTTTGCTAGCCCAAAATCCGAAAGCTTTGCAGTATAGTCCTGATAAATACACAGAGGTTTTGATTCCTTAATGGTCAAAAAAGACAAGCCATAATTCAACAAAAAATGCTATTTGTACATTAACCGTTGCAACAGAGTTTACAGAATCTGCAAAATGACAATATAACCCATGCGTAATACTTTCAAAATCTTCAAATGAAATGAATCAAATGATAGATGACAGCAAGCAGATTCTGTAAACTTATTCAGTATGGTGTGATTTATACACTAGCAGATAGTTAAAATTGGGCCAAGGGAAGAAGAGAAATTACACAGCCTAGTAGTATATTTGAAGCCTTGAAATCCCTATATATCACTGGTTTCTCTTCCCCGTGAAGAAAAGCTAGGCCTTTTGCTGCCCCAACCGCAATTTTTATCCTCGTTAGCCACGGCAGTGCGCTAGTATATCCTGCGTTTAATCAAAGTATAAACATTATTCATCTTCTTATTATGTCAATAAAATAATACTATTTATTAACAGTGCTGATGGATCAACAATTACATGATAGTGTTTAACATTGTCTAATGTAGTATCCAGAAAACACTGACAAATGGACACCAAATCAATCAATGCTAACTAAAGATCAATCGACACTATTGAAGTCTAAAAATAATCAATATATTTGTTAAACTTACTTCGAAATAATTGGTTTTCTAGGTTGCCTCTAGCCATGTATTCATAAACAAGGAGCCTATGCTCATCTTCACAACAATAACCAATCAACTTCACAAGATGGGGATGCCTTAATTGCCCCAAAAGCACGACTTCAGTCTACAAAAACACAACACAACACACGACTTCTCTTATATAATCTAAGATTAAAATATTGCCCCCACCAAAAAAAAAAAAAGTGAAAAAACTGATGATCTCACCATCCATTCTCTGTAACCCTGAGAGCCATCAAGATCAAGAACCTTAACAGCAACAGGCTGAGCCGCCATTCCCGGCCGACACTTATCATCGACAAACCCCTTATGAACAGGTCCAAACCCGCCTTCGCCGAGAAAATTAGTCCGCGAAAAGTTATTCGTAATCTGTTTAAGCTCTGCCAAACTGAAAATATGCAGATTTGATGCGATCAAAGGATTAGAGAGATCGCTTGCTGATAATGACGACCCTGGATCGCTTATATCAGCAAGTGATAATCTTTGAACAGAATCTTGCTTCAACACTTTAACCCTTGATTCTGTAGGCAGATTTCTTGAGTTAAAACAAGATAGTATGAAATGTTTCCATGTAATCTTTGGAGCCATTGATGATTTGTAAGTGTTTGAAATTGTAATGCTGATATGTATATATATAGACAACATATTTTTCGTCGAAGAGATTAGTCGGAGGAAGTAATGATTACTTGGTTCTTGTTTGTCAATAGCTTAGCTTAGAAATCTATGTTCAATAAGTCCACATTTGTTTTCCCCTCAATTGTTTTTTTAACCGTTTCATGCAATTAAAATATTTCACATTTACACCTTACTTGTGTTTATAAAGTATTCAGATGGGATGAGACAGCGGATGTCGATTTGTCTAATAGTGTGTGCGTTGACTGCTAAGGAATCTTAGGACTTTCCAATATTGTTGGAGTTGAGAGTAAAAAGACAGGGCCCACATGATACAAAAGGGGTAATGAAATATGAACTTTCACAAGGGCGAGAATGTAGATATAGAGCAACCCTCGGGTTTTTTCGCCTTGAGTTTCTGTGAATTTCAGCAATTGGAATTAGGATAACGGGGTGATGATTATTTAGTGTGATAAAATATTTGGCATGTGATATACTTTTTGTTTCCCTTTATGTGGTGGGGAAAAACTTTTTGTTGATCGCATGATGTAGAAGCATTAATGGTGGGGAAAGGATTGAGAAGAGTTCAACTGAAAAACGTAAAACGAGAATTTGTAAATTTGACGTTGGATTTCAGAAATGTATTACGATATGTTTTGACAAGACCATTTGTCGAGTCAAACTCGCAGCTTTGCTTTGCTGCAACAAAGATTATGTTTTTCGTCATCGACTTGGTTTAGCTTTGTGTTTATTTCTATGTCGATCACGTTACGGTGACATATTAAATGCCATAAAGAATACCATAATAGAATAAAATGACTTCAATATCTTTTAAGGCAATATCAGCACGAACCCACGTCGGAATATATATATATATATATATATATATATATTGTGGGTTCCACCGGCCCCCACCATTAAGGGGATATGTATCATTCAACCAACCTAGCGTGAATACTTTAAAAAAAAAAAAAATTTGTACGCTGATATATCGCCACAAAATGGCGCTACATCGGCATGGGCATGGAAATTTCTGTGCCAACATTGGCAACAGATCACTGGCGTGTATTTAAACTGCTTTTCATAGTTTTTTGAGCAACAAAGAACAAATGATAAAATTGATCTAAATTGAAATTGACCAATCAGTAAACTATTGGTTTAATGTTCATTGTTCAAATTCGTTATATATATAATATGTTTCCCCGGAATAAATCGACGAGTCTGACGAACACTTTATGGAGAAATATAATAGTAGTTTTGTAGTAATTAGTAAAATAACAATTTTCTAAATTTTACTGCTACTTTTATCAATTTTTATTGCAATATGCTACTCAATTTGAAATCAAGCAGCCACATTTTGAAGACCAATTAAAAATAATAATTACCATTTACCAGGCGAATGAACTTAATGTGGATGGCCAAAAATTGTTGACAGCAAGAAGCCAATATCTAGCTGATAAATTTTACTGGGTAAAAACTAAGACTCAATATTATAGACCAATCCACCAAATTCCTCTGTTTATATTTTATATTATCTGAAAGGGTGTTAGCATAATTCAAAAAATGCATTTTAATGCATTTTTTTTAAATTTTAAATTTGGTCAAACAAATCACATCCATCTATTTTCCTACTCATTAAATCTCCACCATCCAACTCCACTCATTCTCTCTCTTCCTACTCATAAAAATACATTAAAACTTATCTGCTAACACACTCTAAAAGAGGAAAATGTTACTTAGATTGAGAAAAAATACCATATTGATAACAATATCTTAAATATATGTGAAAGCATGAATTAGTTTCATAGTTTGTCATTACAGAAAAGAGGAGCAATCGATTAATTAGAAGTGGAAAATCTTGAATTGATTTTCTAAGCAGGTTGGCTGGAGCTAGGATTTCATTCTTCAACTCCTTGTGAACATATTCATCACAACTTGATTTGAAACTACGAATAAATATTTGCATTCAAAGATTGCATTGTGGCTAATATATGATCACAATCATTTCTAATACGAGTATCATGAGTCATCATTATCTAGAGAACAATCTTTAATCTACTGTTCAAATTGGCTTTTTTTTATAAAACCCAAGTTGTTAATGTGAGTAACCACATCAGCCCATAGACGCTAGTTTTAAATCACTTTTTAAAGTGGTGTAGGTTGATGCGATTATCCACATCAGCAATTTGGGTTCTATAAAAAAAATCCAATTTGGGTACTAGATCAAAAGTGTTGCTAAAAAAGTTGACTCTCGATAAGATCATCCAATGGTCCTCAACGAGAAAAATTAATATTAAACCAGAGCGGAGATCACCATATATATCATATACTGCTAGTTAGGTTCGAATCTTAATTGTATTAGATAGTGGGAAAAGTGTTGTGGCCTTCAAACAAGAGTTCGAGAGATTTCTTGTTAATCTCATCATATTTGAACTAGCATGTAGCTTAATTTCAAAAGTGGATTGACTTCGAATATTTGTTATTCAACAAAAATTTTGACAAATATTCTTTGTAAAATTCCAAACGTTTTGTCTCAATGTGCATAAAGTACCTTTGAAATATAGGTACATATGAAAGATGTGGTTAAATTTGGGTCAAATGTAAGAGATGGATGATACAACATATTGATAGGAAGCATTGCAACAACCCACTGGCTGGTAATGTCAAGCAAAAATTTGGAAGTTATTATCGTAGGTTGACAAAAAAAAATTTTGAGGTTTAAAAATGAATTTATGAGACAATTAATGTGTGGCTACTCTGATCACATATAATCAAACAACTACATCTTGCTTGGTTGTAAGAATATTTTTCTTTCTGATTATTTTTCCAATGCATTTCGTCGATTTATCGTAGGTTGACAAAAAATTTTTTGAGTTTAAAAATGAATTTATGAGACAATTAATGTGTGGCTACTCTGATCACATTCAATCAAACAACTACATCTTGCTTGGTTGTAAGAATATTTTTCTTTCTCATCATTTTTGCGATGCATTTCATTGATTTAAAGAAGAAAAAAGAAAAGAAGATTTTTTTTTTGTTTTTTTTTTAAACAAACAATCACCATGGTTGTGTTATATATCTCTCATAATATTAGATAACATAAAGATTCACGAATTACATATTAGGTTTATCTATATATCTCATCACTTTTAAATCAATGATTATGCCACACCTAATATTATAAGTCATTCACTATGTAAAAATCATTTTCCAAAAAAACTCTAATAGCATCGACCATTTACTCCTCGTCACACACCAAATAAGCCAGGCTCAAAAGTTCATTCTTTGCTAGTAGTGATGCACATCGTTCTCATGTCCATAATTTATGATGCTCCCTATATACGTGCTACGATAATTAAAATTATAAAATTATCGTTTTACATAAACAATGATATTACGTAGACAATGATATGCTATCACATGAATAATAATATACGTGATATACTTTCACATGACAATAAGCGCCACAATATGAAATCAAAATATTTACTATTCTAACTTACATTTTGATGACGATTGTAAGAAAGTGCATGGAACGCGGGAGCATCCGCATTGGAAACATGTGACACAATCTTCGTTTTTCCTTTCCACGGAAAGGAAAGGAAAGGAAAGGGAAAGGAAAGGAAGAAAAAGTGTGCGCAAAAGGTTTAGTCAAAATATCTAATCATTGAGCAAACTGTTCGAGGTGGAAACATTTGCAACGGTGTGCAGACTCGGGCACTAAACTCAGTCAGTCATGGCGTGTAAAGCACTGATAGCGAGTCTCGGCGAATCAAGCACACAAATAGTCCGAAATGGCTTCTCATTATTAATCTTCAAATTTCGAGTTTAAAAGACAATAATGTCCCCCACTTTCGAGCTTATTAATGTGGAACGAAAAGTGGGCCTTGTTAAATTCTAGTCCGGTCCATATCCAACAAAAACAAATTCTACTAGTTGGGCCTACTAAATTCTAGCCCAGTATAAATTGAAACTGTCCCATCGCAGCCTGCAGCCCATCTATACTATATTAAAAAGTTTGGATGTGTGGAAATCTTTTGATTTCCAATAATATCCCCACTTATATTTTAATTAGTCCAAAATGCCCATATTAAAGAAAGTTATTTATATAAATAATTAATGAATGACTTTTCATATTACATTGAAGAAATTAAACTATAAATATTCTAATACATTTTTATTTTATTCAATGTATATGGCCTAAAATAATTATTAATAAATTTATTTTTTTAAAAAAGTAAAAGATTGTAGTTATGTTTAAAAAGATAATTACATAGCTAATTTTTGAGTGATGTTTAAAATTACTTTAATTTGATTAAACTACAAATATTTGAATATATAATGTATTTTTATTCAATGTGTATAACTTAAAAGTCTTTATTGATCTTTTTTTTTATAACATCTTTAATAACTTTCTAATTGAGATATCATATTTTTACAATTTTAAAATTGGATTGATATCATATATTCACATTTAATCAACTAAGATATATGTGACTAATCTTATTGTATTGGATTTTTTTGGTCGATTAGATGTTTGGACTAAGTTGGTAGAAAATCGAGATATTAATATTTTTATTGACAGTATAAAATGATTAAAGTGTTATTTAGCTTGTACGTATAACTCACTTATACTGCGTTAGTTTAATTTTATACCTTTTGAAAAATTTAAAGTCGAGACTTAAAAATTTATTACTAAAAAAATCATCATTTTATAACACGTGCGAAGCACGTACTCAAAACTAGCAACAAAAAAAACACGGATCCATAACGTATAGCGGATAACCATGCTGCATAGGTTTGTATCATGGTATGTGAATGCTTTTCTTTTTCTTATGATTTTATTTTATTGTGTTAATTTATGGGTTTCTACTGCTGAATTCAACTTGTTTGATAAAGGCATTCTTCCTTTTTATTTTTTAAATTTTTTTTAAAGTAATGCACTCATAACTAGTGAGGTTTCATTAGCAATGACATTAATTAATGATACGTTAAATCTTACATTTAAAATAATATTTAAGACTATAAATCAATTAATTATTTCAAATTAGACACGATGCATCATTAATTAAATGATGTTAATTGATTTGTATATTAAATTCTAAATTTAAAAATACAAATCAATTATTGCTAATTAAAGTGTGAAGCATATCTCTATATGTAACATTAATCAATTGACATATAAATCCTATATTTAACATCACAAATCAACTGCCGTGAGCTAAGTGGTGACGCATCAGAAGATAGTTGGCATTAGTTTTTAGATTTTGGTTTGTTAAATCTTAATTAATTTCATTTAAGATAACACTTAATGTTACAAATCACTCTCATTTAACAAGTTTTCGCCATTATTTTTATTTTTATATATATTTATTTAACATTTTAGGACACCAATATCAAACTCAAAAAACCCTAATTTGAAAATTTGGCTTAAAACCCCAATATTTTAAGACTAATAAAATAAAATATGTTGTTAAATATTTAAACAATTATAAAAGTAACAAGGCCAGATGAATACATTTTGTTAATAATCAAAGCAATCATCATTCAATTCAAATGAAATTGGACACTTTGACATGCGCCGAGCTGTCCCACACAAAGTAAGGACCCGTTTTTTTTTTTTTTTTGTGTATTGTCAAATATTTTGAACAACGAGATTGAGAATGGGCATCAACCCATCCACATTCATTTTTAATCCTCGCCTCTTTATTTTGTTGCTATTTTCACAACAAGTGTCAGTTGTAACTAATAAGAGACTCATAATTATTGCAAAGTTAACAATGTTAATTACGTTTTTTCGAGAAAAACAATGTTAATTACATTTTTGTTCTATTTTTTTAAACCATATGTGATTTGATGTTAAAAAAAAATTTTAATATAGATATGTTAACATGTTCATACGTGAATAGGTAATTAAAACTGCTAACACCACTATGTCAAACCCAAAAACAGCTCCAGCATCTAATTTCATTTAGAAATCCCAACATTTTAGGGTCGATCATGTCTCATCTCTGATGTGTCCTTTGGCGCAGCATCTTAACCAAGACAAAATATGTAATCAAATATTTAAAATAATAATTACAAAAAAATACTTGGACCAAAAATTAATTAACATTTTTCCTCTTATCATTTTCAGTCATTCATTCATTCATTCATGTATTAATTTAACAATATTTTTATTTTAATACACCTTATTTATTCTTCAACAAAAATATAAAGTTTAATTTTCCAAAATCCCATATATCAAACAATTATCATGAATAATAAAAGCAATAATCAACATCATCTACTTGGCCCACATCTTGGCCGCATGCAAGACTAGTTGCTGTAGCTTGCACGTTTTCAAAAGCGTCAGCACTACGCAATGGAACTGGTTTCCACACGCTCTCGCGCGCCTTCCTACGTGTTCCCCCATGCATTGATATTTTTTATTGTTCAAATTTTTCTTTTTATTTTATTTTTTATTGTTCAAACTGAGGTTGTTTGTTTCAAAATTTTAATAATAAAATAAAAAATATATATACATACCAATTTCAATTATATATTTGACTGATGTGACCATTTTCCATCTTATATTCTTATTAACATATGAACAGTTCCAAAAAAAATAAATAAATAAATCTCTTCCAAAAAAAAAAAAACACGTACATTTTATTGACATATGAAAGTTCAAAAAAAAAAGAAAAGAAAAGAAAAGAAAAGCAAATAAGTGTGTAGTTTCTTTTTAGGATTACGGTTAACTAGTTAAGTAGTGTGACAAAAAGTTTCTCGATTTGTAGATATTATGAGTTTCAGAATATGTATTTTAATTTAAACTTTTGTACAGGACCAATAAAAATAAAATATTAGATTTTTCTTACTAATAGTACTTAAGTATATAGATTTAAAAGAGGCCAATTGAAAAAAATTAATAATATTTGTCTATAATCTCATTTAACATCGCTAGTATCGGTTACATGTCTTCGGGAGGAAATCCAGTGGGTTATGGACCAACCGAATGTCATCTTTGAGGTCGATGCCCAAGGGGTGGCAGATGCTATCAAACCCCTCTGGGTTTGGCATGCTTGTTACTGATTGCAAGAACCTGCTTGAGGCATGTGGAAATTCGAAGGTTCTTTTACCAATCGTCAAGCTAATCAAGCAGCTCATGCACTTGCTAGCAATTCTTTACATTATTCCAACCCATCATGTTCGCTTGAAACACCCGAAATGTTGGTTGACATTCTTGTAAATTAACAATATGTTGATTGGTGATATTCCTTAATAATATTTCTTTTCCAAAAAAAAAATATCGGTTACATTTTAACTCGTAAAAAAATTAAAAAAAATTCTAGTTAATTCACAATTGTTGAAGCATTTGAACAATCACAATAATCGGTCAGGCATGTTAAGGACTTTTCTAATTCGTCGTACGACCCAAAAATTTCAATATATATATGTCACGTTCAACGTAAAAGAATGCATCAAATTCATTTTATTGATCAATGGTATTAATATTCTTCACATGTTCAATAAGAGAGGGGCGCAGAGAAGTTTGACTGTTGTTGGTGCAGAAATTTCCAAATCGGCCGACACTAAATGGCCCAATCTGCTTATTAGGGCAAAATAAGGTGAGTTCGTTTGGTCCTAAGTTAATTGAGCCTTCATGAATATCCAACATAAAAGAAATTGAGACAAATTTTTTACATCCGTGAATATCCAATATATAAAAAAAAAAATTGAGACAATTTTTTTTACAAAATGCACTGAGTGCTCAGTATTTTGATATATCTAAATATTGGGATTAGTCTTAAAATATTCAAGATGTTGAGCGAAACTTGATAGTTGGATTTTCTTTTTTCTTATTATGAGTTCGATGCATTGGCGCCCTTTGTTGTATTAACCAAGAAAAGGGACTCATGTGATCGTCGAGGTTGCCTAACCTTAGAGTCGTACCTCTACTAAATGCTAATTACCTACTTTTAGAAACATGTTAACCGCATTTTACAGTATATGTATAATTGAAATTATTTATTAACATAGTGACGTATTACTGATTTAATATTCATGCAAAATAAATGACGTTGTGTCTACAATACACGAGTTATTTTAGCACTAGATGTAGTCACTTCGTCACAATGCGATTGCTTCAGTGTTCTTCAAGTGACATGGTGCTTTATTAACACAATAAACTGTAAAAATAAAAATAAAAATAATAAAAAATAAAAAAGGGGGGGTTGGGGTGGGGGGGAAGGAATTGGTTGAGCCGGACGGTTAACAATTACACACAACAATGACCAATCAACACGAATGGTGACAAGGAAGTAGCTGGAGTCGTGACCAAACAAGTGTATGCAGCCATCGCTGACCACCTGGACCCAGGCCTATAACCATTACAGCCCACGTGGTTTGTTCACTGCACAAATCTCCAAATTTCCATTCCAAAAAGTTGGATATTCGTCCTTATCATTAATTTCTAGAATTTAGAATTTCTCCAGTATGGTCCAGAAAGCTAGTTGCAAAAGATTCATTGAATCTCTTGGTTGCAAAAGATTCATTGAATCTCTTGGTCTCAATTGCACTACTCAGAATCTCATATGCCGAGAATACTCCCTCGCGTCACTCCCAAAAATTTCTACTTTTCTTAGAGTATCATATTTAAGATTTGGGAGACTTGACAAAATGGGATTGACTAATATTTGTATGATTGTTGAGTAATTTAGAGCATGTCATAGTATATAACGCTATTAGATCATTTGCATTTGTATCTAGGCATCCATTTGGGAGGTATGGCCGATGTCCCCCTCCGGCTAAGTGCAATCTATTTTTGATGATGAATAAAACTCTATCTCGGACTTGAATTTTCGAACCAAGATAGTTCTTTAAAAAAAATTAAAATTCAGGTCAATAAAAGTATTAAAATTATCAAACTCAACTTAATCGAGCCAGGCCGATCAAAAACTCACTATCCGAATAAAGAATCGGACCGAGTAATCCATTAACACTTCTTTTGTCAAATTCAAATAAAGATTAGTTGATCAGGAAACTCGATAATCTGATATCAGATTTGATTTGCGTTTTTTGTAGTTCTTTTATTCTTAAAAAATTTTATGATGCTTTTGTACTTAACTATTTTTTTTATTATTGAATCGTTGATCGGACAAAGTTGAAGATACTAACCACTTATATATAGAGAGACCAATTTATTTAATATATAGAGTACTGAGCGCTCTTACGTTTAAGATTTGCAATTTTCCGTATCACATGTTGACAACTAGCTTTCAATTTTGAAGTGTCCAAATTTAGCCCGTTTACATCTTAATTTTTTCTAATTTAAAATTAACTTCAATTAGTCAATTAAAATCAATTTTTAATATGAATCATACATTTCAATATTATGCTATATAAACATAGAAAAACATAAGTAGCGTGCAAACTATGCAGCAAACACTTTTCTTAAAAAGTTGAAACAAAAGAATATTTCGAAACCTAATTTGACATTTAGCACTAAGGAATTATATAACTTCAAAGAATCTCTAAAGATCGTCATTAGCCAAATATGTTATATAAACAAAATTCCCATATATCAACATGTTTGGTTCAATATTTTGGGAATATATTTGATATGAGAGCGAGCCTGGACGTATTATTTATAACATGAGACTATGAGTATTAAGCCTGATACAATATTAATTGTTATATCATGATCAGTATTTTAAAAAATGTAAAAAAGCATATTTTGCGTCAAGTGCGAGTGAAAAGTTTTCACTAAAAATGTGCAAAAATATGCAAATTGAGTAAAAAAAATAATACAAAAAATAATAATAATAACATTTAATTGCAAAAACACACAGAGCGTTCCCCTCAATGGTTTGCCACTTTTGGAACATTCTATCCTCTTGATGAATTCCATTTTTTTTATTAATAAATTTATTTATTTTTGATAATCATCTGCTTGATGAATTCTTAAATGATTGCTGAGGTCGGATGGATTTATATCGACGCAATGAAGTTGACAACAATGAAACAAAATATCAAGCTACGGACCCACTCCCCTACTTGCATAATGATGAAGATGATTAATTAAAGTAATCTGGTCGTACTGGTCGTATTATTCTAAATGATGGATGCCCAAAAGTAGAACATGGTGGAAGTTTAAGGCAACAGTGCATTGCCTTTCTTCTGTTCTTCTCTCCCCCACCCCCCCACCCCACCCGCCCCCTTCGTTTTTTGTTTTGTATATATTTTTTTTTTGTGTGAGATCTAAAAAGGGTAAAGATTCATTTCATCAAAAATATTACCAAATACAAAAAAAATCTAGAGATGTTCTCCCAGATACCTGAAGAGCAACGATCAAAACTAAACTTTGCAATAAGATGAGCAACCGTATTAGCCTTTCTATTAATCCACTTCCACTAGGAAAGAGAATACTTAAACATTATATTCAGAATTTTATATACAATAGTACCATCATCGCTTCTGTGGCATTTGGACAGGTTATAGCATCAACCACTACAGGCAATCGGTCTCAACAGTAGAAATGCAAAGAGCTTCGTCAATCACAGCATGTAAACCAACCAACAGAGCCAAGCACTCCCCAAGAAAAGGATCAACACTGCCATGACCCATGAAAGACCCAAGTCATCCCCGTCACAAATACCCGCCATCATTACGAAAGATCACACAGACTGCAAAATGAGAAAATCCAGCCTTAATAGCAGCACATTCATCTTCAAACATCCATGTGCCGGCCTTTCCCATTTAAAAAAAGGAGAAGCGTTACCGTATTTGGCATAGCAGGTGTAAAAGCTTGGACATAAATCATCTTAAACTCAAAAAGAAAAGTAGAGGAAAAGAGTAACAAATGATGCGGTTTCAGCACCTTATTTTCAAACAGCTGCATAAAAAAAATTAATGTTATTAGTGTGTGTGTGTATATATATATATGTATATATATGTATGTATACTACAAGTGCTTCTCAAACAATAGTGACATAGCATCTTGAGATTGTCGATCATTATATTCATATTTGAAATTGTAATTACTTAATAATATTCTAGTAATTATTCTGCTATAAAATTTACTAAAAAAATTCTAGATTTATCCTCAATTAATATTGTATCGATAAATTTTAATTTTAACTATGTTATAATACATGAGTTTCTTAATTTAAATATACAAGTATTTTCTCTCGTGTATTGCACCGGGAGATATATATTTAAGATATAATTTAGAATCCAATGGTCAATTTTGCAACCCGTAAATTTTTTTGGGACGGGTCTAGATTGGTATGTATCTGCCCCAATTAATCACAACTATAATTATATTTTTAAAATTAAAATTTAATATAAGTCAAAATATTTGGACATTTAAAAAAAATCATTGTTTACCGCCAATGAGGCTTTGGTTTGATGGTCGAGGTGGTCAAAGTTAATGCCTTGAGATGGGGAATGTGTCCCGATAGAAGGTTTCACTGTATAATATATTTTAATTGAATTGTATCTGTAAGTGTTTCGTACTTGGATATGCAAAATATATATATATATCATTATGGACAAAAAATTTTGAAAAGAATTGTTGACCAAATGTTAATCAATGTATCAATTAATATAATAAATGAGGTTCAAATTAAATGCTACTTATGCCTTTAATTATTATTTTTTTATCACTCATTTAACTGATTTATTATAATTTATTTTATTTTTTTATTATAATTTTTCTTCACTTTTAAACTACATATATTTAAAAATCTCTATGAAATATTCCTTTAGTCAAATACTATAACAGTAAAGCTCTTCAATCACTGGGCGTACTGTGCCAAAAGCACAAAAGATCCACTCACACTTTAATAGAAAATTCAACGCAATTATATTATATTTGAATAAAATTAGCGTTCAAAGACTTTTGTTTGAGGGTATTTCTTCCCATTAGCAATCGCCTTTGGCCCTAATGGCCAATCTAGGCTAATTACATTAAACTAAACTAGACGCCACATTACAATCTTATCCATGGACAAGTGGGATTATCATTTTATTTAGCCATTAAATTACATTACATTACATTACAATTAGAACTTGTGTAGTACAATCAGTCATGATATAATATAATATAGTATGAGATATATAGTAATGAAATTATAAAGATTGATTACTATAGAAATCAATTTAAAAACCTATTAGATTTGGAGATAACATTATAATAGTAATGACTTTGGCTCGGTCAATCACAAACTTCGTAAATTCTTGGCACAAAAACTAGAAAATTATATAAATTTATTTTTAAAAATAAAAATTAGTACATTTCCAATTTGGCATTTATGAAAGCAAGGCGAACAACTAGTTAGGACTTTAAGGAAAAAAAAAAACAACAACAATAATAATAATAAAATCAATAAATAAATAAAATTTAAACGGGGAACTTCAAACAAAACAGGATAGGAAGTAAATTTGTGCCACCTTTCCATCCCTAAAAAAAATATTTTATTTGACTTTCAAATAATTAAAAAAATTAAAATTAATATTATTGAAAATCTAAAATTTAGCTATATTTTTTTTCAAATATATCTTTGCGCTAAATATTGCTAATGTATTTTTATTAATAATAACGTGCATTAAATTATGATACAATGAGAAAATCAAATAGATCAAATAAAAATAAAATGGGGAGTGGATTATATTCTGGAACGGATAAAAATAGAATACAAACCTAATATTATGGGACGAATAGAGTAATAAAATATTATTTTGTTGTTGTCTGCTACAAGTAGGGGTGGCAATCGAGTTGGACAGTTCATGAGCTCGTGTATTCAGTTGGTCAAAAGTTCAAATTTGGTTCGTCAAAACACGGATTTGGACTTGGACTAAGCCGAAAAATTGGAAAATTGACAGTTCGGGTTCGGCTCATAAGGTTCGTGGACTGGTTTGTGAGCTCATTAAATTTTAATGCGTTGCAATTTTAAATTTTTTAATTGAAAAACTAGTTTTCATTTCGACTCGTTTCTAGTTTTATCGTATTCACTTTTAATTAATCAATATCTATTTTTAACCAAATGGACAAGTCATGCTAATTAATTTAAGTTACTTAAATAATTATTCAAAAAAGAAAGTTACTTAATTAATTGAACATTTGAAATTATAGTTAAAAAAAAACCCAAGCCGAGCCGAGCCATTCGTGAACTCCTCGGGTTTGGTTTGTGAGCCGAACAAGCCAAGCTGAACCCTTGGACCACGAGCCGAGCTCGACCACGAGCCGAACTCGAGCTTTTTTTTAACAAGACGAGGGCTTGGCTCAACTCGTTTGCCACTCTTAGCTACAAGATGGTTGCAGCCTGCAGGTATGACACTAGTAGAATATATTCTTCCTCTGTCCTATTCTATTTTTCATCTATCCCAAAATATAGAAAACTTTTTATTTGTGTCTATTTATTTTCTTTATTTTTGTAATTATATAGCCTTATTTAATGTGCATCATTGTTAATAAAAATATATACCATCATCATCGTTTAATGTAGTGGATATATTTTTGAAAAAAAACACTAAATTTTACTTTTCTAACAATATATTAATTACTCACTCCGTTCCATAAAAATAGTCACACTTTGACTTTTACACAAATTAAAAAATTATAATTGATTTTATTGAAAAAATAATATTTAGTTATATATTTTTAAATAGATCCTATATTAAATAATAATGTTTATTTTAAGTGATAATAATATATATTAAATAGAGGTATAATGGAAGATAAAATTTTTTAATATATTTGAAAAAAGAAAATGAATTATAATTCAGCAAAAAAATTAAAATAGGATTATTTTTACAGGACTAAGCAATTTGTCGGTATTTAAAATGTAAACCCCACAGCACATACACGGCCCAAGGAGAAATCTGTCACAAGAAAAACGAGTTATTAACAGGAGCCGGAGAAGAGGAAGGAAGAACAAACACGAACCCCTAAAATTCTCTCTCTGCCTTCTACACATAAATTAGGAGATCTTACAGAATTCTTCCAATCCGCTTCGAATTTCACTTCGGGTTATATAACATCACTTTTCGTTGAATCTTCTAGTAATTATGCTCTTACATTGATCTGTATATGTATAGAATTATACAGATTCTCAGTAATTAGCTCGAAGATTCGTCTCAGATCTTCATTTTTTCAAGTTTTTCAGACAATTCGCATTTGGACTGAAGGTTTCCCCACTTCTAATTGGTGTGTCTAAATAAAAATAATAATAAAAAAACCGTATACAGCGAGGAATTAGGGTTTGTTATTGTTGGAGCTATCTCGATTACATTTTACGAGTGTGAGGGTGGAAATTCGATTGCAGTTTGAATTATGGTGGTTCCGGCGACAGCTCTTTACGCGATTCCACCTAGCAGCGTGTGTTCGCCGCCATATCCGTGCCACATCAATTCTCACGCAACGCACGATTTTGATATTAACGGCCGGTTAATGTCTTCGGCGTCTGCTTCTGCATCTCCGTCCCAAAAACCGATGGTCGGTGGCCTCTCGTGCTTGTTTTCTTCACCAACAATTAAATCTTCGAGTTATTCTGCTGGATCTGAAGAATTGGGGTCCTTATGGCACGATAGGAAAGAGGAGTTGAGCTCCTCGTTTAGGTACACACCTTTCAGCTCATCTTTAAAGCGAGATCAGGCTTATCAGAGCCCGGTTTCTGTGTTTCAGAGCCCGGGTAGTACAATTGGATCGAGTTCTCGAAGCTCATTCATGAGAATTAGCGGGGATTTGCATTCAACGAGGTCTGGGAGTACGGGATTATTCGGTAGTTTCGTGAGACGTGCTTTGGGTTCTTATGTGGATTATGATTCTTCGTCTACGGATTTTGAGCGGTTCGATCCTTTTGTTTCGTCAAATGTATGGGTAGATGATCTCCCGTTCAAAATGGATAATTGCACAGAGTCGGATATCCGGCCTTATGCGAGGGACTTACTTAATGATGCTCAGTCTAGGAATACGATCTTCCGTGATGATTTCGTTATTAAGGCGTTTTATGAAGCTGAAAAGGCTCACAGAGGCCAGGTACTTTAAAATTCAATTTCGTAGATTTTGCGTGCTAGGAAGCTAATTGTTACTAAACATTGATATTGCCTTGTCGGTGACATCTGTAGATGAGAGAAAGTGGGCATCCTTATCTCCAGCATTGCGTGGAGACAGCAGTTTTGCTGTCAGATTTTGGGGCCAATTCCGCCGTTGTTGCTGCGGGGCTTCTCCATGACACAGTTGATGATTCTTTTATGACCCACGATTATATATGCCAGATATTTGGAGCTGAGGTTTCTGATTTGGTTGAAGGGGTAAGATAAACTGAATTTATTGATATTTTGGGTTTCTAGGTTTCGTTTTTGGCACATGATGTATCTGATGAAAGTGTTATGTAATTCTATTTATACATTATGATGTGTTGTGTGAATATTTTGAATAACTTTCCTGGTCGAGAGATATTAACTGTTGCTTTATCAGTTGACTTTTATAACATTCCACACCAATTTCTGGAAATTTATTTTGCTCACTCTATTCACTATTAAGGAATTGCCTCTTTATCTTTTTCAATGAAACTGATGCTAACGTTTAACTGCATGCTTGTTGGAAATATTCCGTAGGGCGTAAGTAAGAGTTCCATGTTGATTCAGTTGTTGGAAATGTACTGATGCAGCTTATGATATGATATGATGTTACAAAATGAAATTAGTCAGGACTTTATTGGTTGCCTTAGTCAGTGTTCATTTAAAAAAAAATTGTTAAAGGCTTATTGGGTTTCTCTCAGGTGTCCAAATTAAGTCAGTTAAGCAAGCTTGCACGAGACAGTGACACAGCCAGTAAAAGAGCGGAGGCAGATCGATTGCATACCATGTACCTTGCAATGGCTGATGTAAGGGCTGTTCTGATAAAATTGGCCGATCGATTGCATAACATGATGACGTTGGATGCATTACCTTTAGTTAAGCAACAAAGGTTTGCAAAGGAAACTTTGGAAATATTTGTTCCACTGGCCAATCGATTAGGGATATTTACTTGGAAAGAGCAGCTAGAAAATCTCTGTTTTAAGTATCTGAATCCAGATCAGTACCAGGGTTTGTCATCAAAACTTGTGAAATACTTTGACGAGGCAATGGTTGATTCTGCTGTTGAGAAACTAGAGCAAGCTTTGAAGGATGGTGCCATTTCATATCACTGCCTGTCAGGGAGGCACAAGAGCTTGTATAGCATCTATTCGAAAATGTCAAAGTATGTTCCATCTTCCTCTTACACTCAATTTATTCCACACGCACATGCATGCTTGCACCTTGCACGTGAGTGCGCAGAGGAGATCAACAAGAATTAAGAAACATAATGTTGTGTGGTTTTGGCCCCATTTTCTTTTGTCTTTTGTCATGTCATAATATGTCAATAGGCCGGACTGCTGAATTACATTCATCACTGGTTTGATTATTTGTATTTACAATGCAAATGGTAACCTGGTATCTAGGTAATTCCATGCCATGTGGATGTATTGAATATGAATACTTTTAGTATAGTTTCAAACGTTATATCCTGGGAGACAAATCAACTTCCACAGAGTGAGTTTGGTTAGTGAGGTTCTGCAAGTCTTCAACTTATAATTTCTAGGATATGATTTGTTAAAAGATATATCTAATGAGGTTTTCTTGTCTTATCCCTTACAGAAAAAAGCTGAATTTCGATGATATTCACGATATTCATGGTTTAAGATTGATTGTTGAGACTAAGGAAGATTGTTATAAAGCCCTGAGAGTTGTGCATCAGGTGTGGTCTGAATTACCTGGGAGGTTCAAGGACTACATCTTAGTTCCCAAGGTCAATGGGTATGCTAATTGCTACACTTTGAATGGATATGCTGTACTCAATACAACATTACGATTATTTTACCTCACATTTATGATTTTGTAGGTACCAATCACTACATACAGTAGTAATGGGTGAAGGTATGGTTCCCCTAGAAGTTCAAATTCGAACAAAAGAGATGCATTTGCAAGCAGAGTATGGAATTGCTGCACATTGGAGATACAAAGAAGGTGACTGTAAACTCTCTCCCTACATTCATCAGATGGTTGAATGGGCACGCTGGGTCGTCAATTGGCTGTGTGAGGCTATGAGGAAAGAGAGCTCATACATTGGGCTTGATGAATCCATGAAGCCTGCCTGCACATTCCCTGTACATTCCGAGGATTGTCCATTTTCTTGCAAGCCTCAGTGTGCGTCTGATGAACCTGTTTTTGTAATCATGATTGAGAATGAAAAGGTACGTTCACAATATTTCTTTTGCGTGGTATTGATCTATTGGACTCTACATTTTCTATTTGATGACCCAAATGCATGATCTATTCTCTGTTCTTTGGATCTGCAGATGTCAGTTCAAGAGTTTCCTGCGGACTCTTCAGTTATGGATGTGCTGGAAAGGGCTGGTCGAGGTGGTAGTTCATTGAATCCTTTTGGATTTGGACTTGGATTTCACCTGAAAGAGGAGCTTAGGCCTCGGCTAAACCATGAGTCTGTCACTGATCCCACCTGCAAGCTAAAAATGGGGGATGTGGTGGAGTTAACTGCATCCATACCAGACAAGTCTTTAACAGAGTGCCGTGAAGAGATACAGCGCATGTACAATCATGGCATCAACAAGTCAAGCCCAGTGTCTGCAGGTAGTGTTAGAAGTTGAAACCCCCCCACCCCCCACAACATCTCTCGTTGTATACTATTCAATGCAACGCTTGTGATTCATCATTCATGTAAATAGACGACATTAATTAAAGTGGTTTTATGAAGGAAAATGCCTAACTTGAAATCGTTCATCAGATATTCGGATGGCAAAGCTGCATAATAGTATTACTTTTACTGTTTTTACATCGGTAAATTGTTCAGTGGAATTATCTATTATTCTTCATAGCATTGGCTCCTAGCTTCTTGTTATCCTCGAGGCAATCCCCAACCACGTGAACAAATTTCAAGAATGCATATTTACTTCTCTATCTCCAGAAGAAATGTTGTACTGAGGCTTGCCAGGAAAGTACAAACATTAGCATGATCAAAATTCCGGCAAGTCCCCAAGGTGAACTCCCGATTCTGGGTGCAGTTGACTTGTCTGGAGATGAATACAACGGCCCTCTACTTCCCGTCCTCATTCCATTAGACGAAGTGGTTTTAATAGCAACGATCAATCCTGCAAGCAGCACAGGTAGAACAAAGCCAGAGCTCCACCACATATCGTGGCGGCTATCCTTTCTCCGGTTTGTTGTATATAATGGGGAAAGCACCAATGCTGATACCATGGCTAGGACCATGGCTGATCCTCTTGGAGATGAGTTTTGATATGCGGAATAAGCAGAAGAAGCCATTGAGGGATATCTAAAGGAAGTGGAGCATGAAAGTTGGGTTTCTTGTTACTTCAGTGCAAGGAACCCAACTTTAATAGTGAAATAGGAGCGTGTGAGGGTGATTTATAGAAGGATGGGATATAAAGGTGCTAGGTGGAAACAATTAAGATGGATGAAAAAAGTGAATGGCAATTGGCAGCCGTCCAAAAAGCAAAAAGTAAAGAGAGAATTATTGAAGAATGCCTGTGAAACAGGAAAAAGGAAGAGAGATGGTGTAAGAGATGATGTTTATGTTGGGAAGAAACCTCAAGCGTTCATACTTGACTATAGTCTTTTCTTTATATGAATTTCACAAGACAATTTAAGTGCTTTAGATGTGGTTTTATAACGAGTTTGTAAATTTATTAGCATATTTTCAAATTATCCTTGAACTTTTTAAACTTGACTAATAGATCCCAGTTACCGTCTTTAATTTTTTAAATGTAGAGGAAATTATATAAATTATTATTTAAAACTCCATATTATTATTTCAGAAAATACGATCCCCTTGTTTTTATTTCATAAATAAATAAAATACCGGCTGAAGGCCTCTTCCCTGTGTGCTTCTCGTATTGCCACCGTCGGTGAGTGACACTTTGTGCACCCTTACTTTAAATTAGTTGTACTGCATTGAAGAACTTTTTTTTTACCCGAACAACCTAAAACTCCTATATTATAATCTAGAAAAATCACCCATGTTCACCTTCCGTACTCGCATTTTAAGTTATTTATATCGCATTCAAAAATTTTCTCCAAACAATTTAAACTTTGTATGTTATAATCTAGAAAATTCACTTATTTTTTAAATCTTTTATCATCTTTAAAATTACACCAGAAAGGTACTTTTTGCTTTTGCACTTACCATTTGAAAGCCTTGTTTGACAAAGATTTTGTTACAAATCCAAGCCGACGGATTTTTTTCCCCATATGTTACGTGATATATTATTAATTTACCATAAAACATAGTATTTTCGGTAGTGCATTATTATCTACTACTGTTTACACGAGTTTTATTCTCCCTATTCACCACAACATCATGATTTATATATTAAGAATAATGACATTTGTATATTACGAATGACGACGTAGCAATGCGACGATGTCATTCATACTGACGTAGTAGTACCGTATCAGTTAAGGAAAAATCTTATCCTCTCTCCGACAAAACTCCTATTTATATATTCTAATTGGAATTGGCGCCTATTCATAGAAGACCAAATTATTTATTGAATAAAAAATTCCCACATGGAAGATTATCAAAATGTATTTTCTTAGATAGTGATGCTTTTTTGAAAGTTAAACATATGACATTATTTTTGCAACTAAATAGACAAAAATACCCCTTTTTACCCAACCCCCTCCCCCCTCTCTCTAGGGCTGGAAAATGAGATGAAGCAATTCGTGAGCTCGTGTATTCGGCTTGGTTCAGTTTGTCAAAGTTTGGGTTCGACTCGTCAAAATACGGACTTGATTTGGATCGAGCCGAAAAATTAGGAAATGGACAGCTCGGGTTCTGCTCGTAAAATTCGTGGACCGGCTCCTGAGCTCGTCAAATTTTAATGCATTGTAATTTTAAATTTTTTAATTGGAAAATTATTCTCATTTCAACTTTTTTTAGTTTTGTCGCGTTTACCTTTAATTAATCAATATATATTTTTAACTAATATGGACAAGTCATGCTAATTAATTTAAGTTACTTAAGTAATTATTCAAAAAAGAAAGTTATTTAAGTAATTAAACATTTAAAATTGTAAAAAAAAAAAGAGGCGAGTCGAGTGATAAGTGTGTATTTTGCACACTTATTTATATCTCTTTACATTTATTTGGAGCAGACTTCTACTTATATATATGTGTATTTATTGTGTTTTTAGGTATTATTCCTCATTGTGGAGGAAAACGAGACTAAAAGGAGGAAAAATGACTAAAAGTGTCGAAAACCCCGAAGTCGGGGACTAAAATGCAACTATTCCAAAGTTGGAGGACTTCGGGTGCAATTTCGGTAAAGATATTCTCGGCCAAGTATCTCGAGCTCACATGAAAGAACACGGAAAGTGGAGTCCGTAGCTTTTTATGGATCGCAATTCCGAGTTCCAGATCAAAAGATATGGCCGGACGAAGATCAATGACAAAAAATGCAGGATGTCTGAAGAAGAGGAGCCCTTTTGATACAGATACAAGTTGATTTGGAGAAAACAATAAACTAGAGAGTTGTATATCATCGAGTCTAGTTTCCAACGCAACTTGAATCGGCTCAATCGGAAATCGGGATCAAAAGTTATGGCCAAAATACTGAAATCGCGCGTGCAGAAAATTTGTACGGCCGTAACTCGTATTTGTACGGCCGTAACGTATGTTTTACGGCCGTAACTTATAATTTTACGGCCTTAATTTATCAGAAAACTGGCCAATTTCATGCAGAGAGTTAATTACGGCCGTACCAAGTAAATGTACGGCCGTAAAAGGGAAAATACGGCCGTAAAATGGGTAAATACGGCCGTAAAAACACCAGAACCAGCAGAATCGGTTTTCCCCTGTTTTTTCCCGATTTTCTCCCTCTTCCTAATCACTTGGGAGGGTCTTTTGGGCAACAAAGACACGGTTTTGGGGCCTATATACTCCCTTTTTCATCCCCAAAATATCATATCTTATCATCCATGTTTTAGCTTAGGTTAGTTATTGCGATCAATCCACACCGCAAGTGTACGGATCGTATAAGTAATAAAGTGGACTTTTAAAGTCCGGATGTCGTACCCACGAGGACTGATTTATTCCCATGTTTACTCTAACTAGCCTTAACCGAAATAAATAAGTTGAGATCAATTAATTTCCTAATCTTGCAAAAATTAAATTATTAAATTAAATTGCTAAATCTAAAATTAAAATTAAGAATTAAATTGGAACAAATTAAAAGAATAATTTTTTATGGTTTTAAATCAAATATGGGAAAACTAGCATTAAGGTTTCGAATCCACTTTTCATTTAGTTATCCTCCAGATTATTAATTTGATAATGAAAGTTAGTTTTGACGATTCAATTCACAAAATTTGTTGAATAATCTTTCTCAAGTAGAATTCAACCTATTTATATGACGTGTTAACTATATCTCTATGATAACAATGCCATAAAAATGCATTACAACGCAAGAATTGCATAAAAACATCGCACAAAGCATAGGGGTATTCTCATCCCCTATCGGACTTTGTGGTTTTCAACAAAAGTCTAATCTATTCACGATTTCTCAATACAATAAATAGATCACAGATCAACTTTGGCCACAAGTTGTAAAAGAAAGCATAATTATATTGAAAACTCAAAACCGAACGTTCATCTTAGCATAAGAATTAACAAAACATCAAATTAACAATCCGGATTCAAACCAAAATCAAAGTTTTATCTCTACCCTAATGCTATGAAAAGTTTAGCCTATCATGTTATAAAAATCAGAAGAAAAACAGAAAGAGAAAGCCATCACCGAATTAAAGTTGTGTTCTTGAGCTTGGATCTTCAATTATGACTTTTTTCTCCAACTTTCTCCTAGATGATTGCTACAACTTTCGTTCTCCTCTGTTCTCTGCTGTTCTCCCCCGAAATAGGTCGAGTTCTGTATTAATAGATGCAAGAAAGCCCAAGAAAACCAGGTCCAATTCAGTTTCGGAAAGTTTTCCGAAAATCTGCCCGATATAACCATGCTATCTCGTGTGCGATCGCATGGTTATAAATTTCCAAAGGCATGCGGTCGTGCGTGCGACCGCATGGTTATAACAGATTTCAACTTCTGCCATCTTCCAATTTAGTCCCCAAAGTTTAATTGCAGGGCAAATCCTGAACTTCCAACTTTGATCAATTGAGTCCACAAGCTTTTGATTTCTTCAATTTGGCTCCCATTTGATTTTTCTTCACCTCCCCCAACTTTTATTTCTTCCAATTGAGTCCTTCCAACTTTGATTTGTGTCCCTTTTTGTCCAAAGTTGTAATATTTTCTTCAATTCCCGGTTTTCCCTAAAATAGAACCAAATATCGCTAAATTAGATGCGAAATTAATTAAAAATGAGAAAAACATATAGTTTAAGAGGCCTAAATAAGTGCATAAATTGCACTTATCATTAGTTAAGGTTAGCTAGGTTTCCTTGTTTTCTTCTTCTCCCTTTCTTCTCTTCTCCCTCCTTTCTTTTAGTTTAGTTGTAGTTAGGGGTGTGATTTGGGGGTGAAGACTTGGAGATGATGAAGGAATCAAGAAGATGAGATGGTGGAAGAGGTGGAGACATCAAGATGGAGGAATCAACCAAAAAGGGGGATTCTAATCCACAAATCTTGTTTCTTTATTTCTTTTACTTGTATTGTATTGATTATTCCTTCATATGAACTAAATATTGTATAAGTTGGGATGAATAATGATTTTAACCTAGTTTTACTCAATGAAATGTTTACTGTTTTGAAGTTGTTTGCCTTCTCTCTTGTATGGTTGTTTTTGGGCTATTTCCATGATTCGGTTGATCACCGAATTTATGTATTTGCAATTTGTGTTATTCTTCGAGAGAAGGGGCACATTTTGGACCGTGGAAACGACCGCCCTAGGTTCTTGTAGAGGATAGAAATATACCTCTAACCCTGGGTGATCCTTTGAGTTACTCTCACGAAACCTAATGCAATTGATTGATCTTCAATCAACACAGAGATGTAGTAAGTTGGATTAATCGATTAGGGGTAGTTTGACATGCGAGAGCGGAGCTACCTATAGAAGGAGGTCGGGTCTAATATAGAAGATGAGCATTGTTATGTTTAGACAATGATTTGATTGAGTTACAGTTGATTGAACTCATGATTCCCAACTATCACTTAACCTGAGTTTCATTCCCTATCATGCCCATTTTTCTTGCTTTCCTTTATTGCTTTCGTAGTATAGATTAGGTTAGTTGTTTTTCCTTTCTTTATTTGTGTTTTTGCGCTAGAATAAGTGACTCAATTACAAATATCATTCCTCGTGGGATCGATATCTGGACTCTTAACCGAGTCCCACTTTATTACTTGATTACGGCCCGTGCACTTGCTGTTCAATTTGTGCGTGTGTATAAACACCTATCATCGAGCTGTTCGTGGACTATTTAGGTTCGACTCTTGAGCCGAACGAGGCCAACCATACCCGAGCTCAAGAATTGGATCACGAACCGAGCTGGCTCGCCTCGTTTCCGAGCTCGATAATGAGCCGAACCGAGCTCATGCTTGACGAGCTCAGCTCGTTTGCCAGCTCCCTCCCTCCCTCTCTTTGTGCAACTTTTCAAATGGAGGCAAAAGAGTTCAAACAAAATGGACAAGTCACCAATCTGCAACTACAACTTCTTCTTCCCACCTCCAACCATCGATCTCCTCATTCCTCCCACCCA